>JAKUCG020000121.1:0-1304009 GCA_022539655.2 Ceriodaphnia dubia | reverse complement strand
AAATATGGAAGGAGAAAGACAGGTAAAGCCACCTCTGTTCGCATCTCGAAACCCTCGAGGCGCTTCACTTCTTCTTCATCCACCACTATTCATCAGGCTACCTTCCATTCTCCCTCTCCGCTTGTAAAATAGTTACTTGAAAAGAAAGCGTTGAGAGTAAGAGGCAGCAGCAGCAGCACTATCAACAGGAAACGGGTTCTACAAGTCTTGACAAAAAAGAATGCAATTCAACTTTCCACCGGCTAGAATCGGTAACGGACCGTTTTTGCCCAGCAGCACTAGGCCTTTTTTCCCAACTGCTTATCTCAGGTGTGCGTTAGATTATTTAATACTGTGGTTTTTCCTCTTTTCTTCTGGGTGAAATGTGGTCGCCCCCCATTTTCCCGCCTCTAATAGCCGATAGAAGAAATACAATGCGACACATAGCCAAGGGGATTCAGCCAAGCGTATAACGGATTAGTTGTCGAAATCTTCGCTGGAAAACCTGGAACGTTCGGCGTATCTCGACGGCCCGCTAAAGTTCAAGTACGGATCATCCGGCTGCAAAAAGGATAAATAACTAAATCAAGACCGGAAGTTTATGATTCGTGTGATTTGATGCTTTGACACTCGTCGCCCACTTATCAGGTCGAGTCAACATCTGATATCTGGCGCGTCGTAAATATGATATATATATATAAAAGAGAGAAAACTATAAATACCAGAGCTTCCACCACCGGTTTCGTCTTTCGCTCCAGAATCGGATCGGCCCCCGCCGTTCTCGCTCGGTTATAGATGGGCCACAAAGGATCAACACGAGCGTTGGCGATGGTTCCAGTATTGCTGGGCGCTGTTCTTTTGCCGTGCGCACCGAGACAAGAGTGGCCGAAAAGAGTGCAGTGTCCTGAAAATGTCCACAACAAAATCAAAACTAATACGAGATAAAATTAACAATTTTCTACAAGATGAGAAAGAAGAATGATTTCCTTTTGGGGGGTTTTTACGATGGGGAGACAGATCACTGCCGGAGCCACTTAGCACTGTCTAGCTGGACACGGAAAAATAAAATGTCGAAGATAAGAGTTTTCTAAAAGAATAAAGTGGCTCCGGCTTCCGCATTACGAGACGAAATGGGAGAAAAGAATTAAAATGTCTATTTCTAGCTCTGTGAGGGCGGCAAGTGAACGGCCACTAGGGGGTAAAAATAAAACCGGACGGGCCTCTCTCTCTCGTCCGCCTTTTCGTGAACGCGATGGGCTTGTCAGGAGGATGAGACTCGTACGGCCGTCGATTCACACCACTGACTAATGCACGAGGAGGGCCCCAGCTTATTCCAAGTCGTTTGTGTGTTATGTCACAGAAACGAGGAGGGTCACAGGCGACTGCCGTACAAGAGACGGGCGGGAAAGAAAAAAGGGAAAAAAAAAGAACTGAAAATGGATGACATTAAAAATGACAGATCACCTGCGACAAAGACCAGTATTGCCATGGTCTGGAGAAAATGGAACAAGAGTTTCATGACGACGATCCAAGTTCCCAAGGAGGGGAGGAAAAAGGTAGTAACGAAATCTCGAATCCGACAGGAGGTGTAACGATCTACCTGAGAATGAAAAGAAAGAAAGGAAAAAGAATGAAATGCGACAGTGAATAAAAGAGACTGATGGATAAGGCTCGGTAAACGATTGAAAAGGTGTGAATAGCCAACGGGCTCCACACCACAAGAAGACGAAGAAGAAGAAGAAAAAAAGAGATTTGGTGCGACAAGAGAGGACGTTGAGCTGTCAAGCGGCTTACCCAATCCGGAAGTCCTTCCGTTGTCACAATAGCAACCTACTGGAAACACGCTAGGCCTAAATAATGGGGTAACTCTCTCCCCCAACCAACTGTTAAACAAACTGGAATGCTACAAGCGATGAAAAAGAGTTGAACGTGTTGAGGTTAAAAATGAAGAGCAAAAGTTTGATTGCTCGGGTTGTTCCGTCTCGTATATATACGCTGGATCTCTAACGAGGCGCAGGCGTTCTCCACGAGAATCTCACGCCCTTGCCCAAATAATAATCTACGGCGACGACGACCACAACTTGGATGGAAAAACACATTTTCCCCGTCGGAAAAAAGATGAACAAAGAGGGAATTTAAGTGAAAAAAAGTACGACACACGGATGACGTACTGGTGCACTAAAGAATGCCGTCCCAGTCAATATGGGCCACAAGTCGCGACTATTATATACAAAGAGGACTGTTGACGCCGTCTACTTGATTAAGCCGTGTATTGGCAAACTGTAGAATGAGAAAACGGAGCTGAACGGAGGGGGAACGTGTGGAAAAAACAAGAACTGGAAAACTTTTTTTCTCTTTCTTAAGAGCAAAGAGTAGGTGGAACATCTCATTCCGAGTCGCTATCCACGATGGCGAATCGTTTCCGACTTGTTGTTGACGCAGCTGTCGACAAAGTTTTTTCCGCGGGGGAGGCGGGAAGAGGAGAAGAAGAAGAAGAAGACTTTTCTTGTTGTTGTGGCTCCGTTTCGCTGTCGCTGCTCGACGATTCCGAATTGATGATTCGGCGACGTTTTTGAGAGCCGGCCGGAATCGCTTCATCCGCCAACCGTTTGGCGCCGTTGTTGTTGACGTTGGCACCGGTTTCTGTCGCTTCGGCCAAATCCATTTTTTCCGCACCTCCGTCGACGGCCGTTTCCTTCAAAAACTCAATCCTGGAACGGAGATCCGCCGACGACAGGCTGGGCGGAATGCGCCAGAATTGTTCCTGTTACACAAAAACAAGAGGATTAACATAGGGTTGGGAGACGACGATTTTTACGAGGCCTCCGAACGGACCTGTTCGTTAGCCGGTGGAGCCAATCCCATTTTGGCAATAAATTTCAAAAAGGTGTGGTCCTCCATCGAAGCAATAGCCGTCTCCGTCAGCGGAACTAGAGGGATGGCCTCATCGCCCCCGCCATCTTCTTCACGGTCCTCCAGGGTTTCACTAAGGCACTCGGCCAACCAGGCTAATCCTTCTTTACGGCCTGCATAGTTAAAGAATCCCGTAGAATGTCGTCGCATCAGAGTGGAAAACGAGGCACAAACAACACAAACGAACGAAGGAAACGTACCCGAGTTCATCAGCTCCCGGAGCGGAGCCGATAGGTTCGCAGCGCTGAAGGACTCCATTTTCTCCGCGGCGAATCCGTATCGCTTGCGACGCTCCTTCTTCGGCTCGTCGTCGCTATCGTCGTCGTCCTCCTCATCGCTATCCTCGTCTTCTTCCGAATCGTCCAACGGTGGTCCCTCCCTGGGCGCTCGGCTATCGTCATCATCCGAATCATCCCGGCTGGATCCGTTCCTTCCAGTCGATTTTCCGCTCCGCCGCTTCTTCCGCAGCTCCTTAACATCGTTAACTAAACCCAGCTCGACGATTTTGTCTCGGACACGGTTCTTGGCCCGACGGATGGGCAGCCGGTCGATTAGCAAACCCACCGGATCTGTTTTTCGAATAATATCCATTATTACGACAGGAAGGAATTATTATGACAAGTAAACAGAAACCTGTCGAATCACGGACTTCTTCGAAAATGCGCCTCAGCTCCACCAGTTCATGATCTCCCCATTCTTTGGGCGGCCGGACCTTAATTGGATGTTTCGTTTTGGCCAACTCCTTGGCGTTGTGGATGAGTCCCATTTCCTTCATTTTCTTGATGACTTGTCGCCTGTTTCGATTGCGATTGATCAAATTGGCCAGGATTCTGTCGGCGACATCACGTTCTAGTCCACGAGAACACAAAGAGAGAGGAAGGAACACAAATTCAATTAAGTTGCTTAAATGCAAAGGTTCTATAGGCTAACAAAAGGGGGAAATTCAATAACAGCTAAAGGGTAAGATATGATCCGTCGGGAATAAGTAACGGGCCGACATTGTAAGCGAAGGGGTGAATAAGGGCAGGCAACCTCTCAAGTGTGAATTGGAAATTTCATCACACGGCCTCCCCTACACCGCAGTCCCGCTAGAAGGTGTTTTTGTGCTCCTCCCCTCACATTAAGAGACGAGGAACGCCGTCAAGTTCATCTTCTTCCCGTTGTAAATAGTAGAATAAATCCCTTATACTGTAGAGACGGCGCTTAACCCATCACGTCTTAAGTCTCTTTTTTACCCTTTGATAAAAAATCGATCCCCCCCCCCCTCCTCCTTCCTCACCCTATCGAGGATTACTTGTCCCGTGGATATCGACATCAAACGATGTCGAAGAGATGGGCCGCGTCGGCGTGGCGGAATGCGCATCAGGATCGGTTATCCTCACCCGCTGGGATTAGAATTCTCCGGTGAAAGGAGGGCTGTGCGACCGTCGTCGTAGATATCGGGATAGAAAATGAAAAGAGACAACAACAACGACGCCGTCTGCATCTGGAAGAAAACAAAAAAATATATCCAAGAAAGAGACGCGAGGAGAATCGTGGGGCGGAGTCGGTGTAAAAGACACCCCTGGCCGGAATGCGCACTATTTCATCTGGGTCACCCCCTCCGTGTCACGGCAGCCTTTTCACGTGTTCAAAACACATTCGTTGCATTTTCTCTTCCGCTAGCTTTTTCCATTCTTCTATCTCAGCTCTTGTTGTGTCTCTCGGCGCTAACCGTCGCCCTGTTTGTTCTTTCCAACGACTACCACTACAACTTCTTCCCCCATGTCTGACTCTGCTAATTTTGGCCTTTCCGGAAAAAAGAGGACGCCGCCCGGACAGAGAGAGAGAAGCTCGGCGACGCTAGAATTGAGCCAAAGAATGAAAAGATCCCACGACGCTTGGCGAACACGGAGAGATGAATATTTTTTGTGAAAAAAACATACAACAGAAAGGAAGGAAGAAAGATGGCGAAGAGCGTGTGCTTTATCACGCCCTTTGAACACGACCAGGAGCGACAAAAAAAAAGGATCTTTTCTTCTTCTTCTTAAAAAAAAACTGTCCAGATATGTTATGGGCGGATAAAAAAAAAAAAGTTGGAGGAAGAAGAAGAAGTAGCGAGGCGGTATCGAGTTTTTTGAAGTTTCTGCGAGTTATTTCCTTCTGGGACACAAAGACGGATGATGCTGAAAATGGCAAAGTAGAAAAAGAAGAAGTAGGAGCCATAAAGAAAAGGGAAGAAGAAAAAGCGGCAGAGTGCGCGGCTAGAACGTAAGTTTTCACCCGCATCTTGGACGTCTCTGAATTCTTCATAAAGACGTTGCAATTCATCTTCCTCCTCTTCGGTCCAAACGGAGCCCGAAGTGTTCTGGGTCCTGTTAAATCAATAGAAAGAAAAAGAGGAACAACATCAACAAACGTGTCAAACACTATTAAGAAATCAAAGCGGGGAGGAGGACGCTCACCCTTGGAAACTGCCGTAGCCGCCTTCGATTTCCGCCGCTTCTCGGGCCGTCTTCCAAAACAACAACTCGACGAAGATCTTCGGGTTTGTTTGCGACGTTTCCGCAAACTTCCTCAAGATGTAAACGGCAAACTTGTACAGTTCCTGAAAAAAAGAGTCAGATGCGATTGCAAACAAAGAGAAAGGAATCATTATCGCCGAGCGTGAAAAGTAATGCGACGCGTTCATCAAGTCGTTCTCACTTTGATGGTGGAGTCGGTCTTGGCGCGCGGATCGTCCATAATCATTTGAAATGTCTTGAACAGCGAGAGCTGGTACAGCATGGCGGGCATTTTACAGTCCCAGGCGACGCGGTGGAGCATCTTGACGATGCAGTGGTTCGTCAGCGTCGTGTTGGTGGCGTAGCGTCGCAACAGAGAGCAGTAGGCGCAGACGATCTTGCAGTGAGCGAACCTGCCGTTAGATGGCGTCAAAATAGTCTTTTTTAAAAAAGGAGCGCCGGATTGAATAGGCATCGAGTCGAAGAATGATGATGCAATCAGACATTCGCGTAGGCCTAAAAAGTGTGCAGGAGCAAACCCACTCCGACGTAAACTCGGAATATTATTATTCAAACTTGTAATCCGATCCATCAATAGTGCGCATCTACCTACGCACTTTTCCATCCAACTTTGAACAACAAAAATGCCGAGTAGGAAATCTATTCCTCTCAATAATGGACGGCCCCGTCGCACTCCTCTTTCAGTTGAAATCCACCAATAGCTGTAAAGGAGAAAATAAATGTCTTCTTCTTTTTCCTAGATTTAACTTTTAACTCAGACTCTTCTATTTTCAATTTGCCTTCATTTTTGATTCGGTAAATCTTGGATGGGGCTCGCTAGCTCCCGCCCGTCTCAAGGCCCATCTCCGGCAAGACGGTCATCCGTGAAAATGAAAAAATAAAAAATCGAAACGAATGTTGCGCGCGTACATCGGTGACCATCGTGATTCACTTTCTGCCCCAATCGCTCACCGGGCGGAAGGTTAAAAACGGAACTAACTGTGAAATGCGCGGGGAAATCCAATTGGCTCCGAGAGGAGGCCAATAAGGGCGGAGTAGTGCGGAAGCGGCATATTTTTAACGACCCAATAAAATCGACGTTGCCCGGTTACTTCCCTCCATTTTCTAAGTGATTCCCTCCAAATGCTCCAGCCAACTGATTGCAGATCGTGAGGTAGTAGTTTCCTCCAGTATTTCGCCCTCTCGAGTCCAATGGCACTCGCATTCCAAGAGAAAAAACGTTTGTTTGTTTTGACTCCGTTGCCCGGCGCTACACAACTTTCAAGAATGTCTCCCTGGCTCGTAACACTCGAGATTGAATTGCAGAAAAGAGAGAAAAAAGAAAAAGAAAAAGAGAAGCGAAAAAATCAAGAAGAGAGCCTATTCGGCTGGGCCCAATCCGTCTCCCTCCAGCAGTCAAGGAAATTAGCCGTCCGTCTATCTAAAGCCATCTATCTTGTGGGAGTCCTGGACATTCGAAAGTGGCCACTTCCTCCCCGGCTATCTCTTCGGATGGTGGAATCGTTCGTGTCCATCTAGGTCGACACGAAGACGATTTCCAATCCCGTTCAAGCTCTTGACATTGATAACTGTTATGGACGACCGTCCGCAACTGGGGAGCAGGAAATTCTCTCTCTGTGGGGGCAGACGGACAGTCAGAAGAGATGGACCTCAAAGGTAATGGACCAGTTCTTTCCAATTCGCGGGATTGTTGAAGGTGAGCGCGCGGGCGGGGCCCCCTCTTTCCGAGTAACGAGTTTTCTGCTACATGTAATTCGAGTTGTGCTCCTCCGAGTTCCATTTTGCTACAACAACAATGACGACTTTGGCATTATGGCGACCGCATAGTTCCATCTAATCGGGGGGAAAACCCTCGACCCATCCAGCATCTCTCTCTCTCTCTGTCTAACCGCTGTGAAAACTTAATCAGCTAATGGCTGGGGGGTCAAACACGCGGGTAATTAGTCGCCAAGTTTGGCATGTTGTGCGGGTGCTTACCGTACAACACCGCCTTCGCTGCCATTGCCGCCGCACCAAACTAAACGTGTGTAAAACGGGTGTAGCTTACCTGCGGATGAATTCGTCAAATTGCAATTCCTTCTCGCTCCTCCTAACGTCAGCCAACTCCTCTTCCTCTGTCAAAACAAACAAAAGAGATGATATAAAAGATCAACAAAAGACTAGGAAAATCATAATAGTAATTAGGAAACAAATCTCAAACAGACAAACAGAGACACGCGCGTAGTTTAAACAGGTCGTTAAGCCCACGTTTGTTTGCCCGTGGAACAACAACAAAAACGAAAAGAAAAAAACACAACTTTTTGGGGCGTAAATTCTCTTCTGTCTGTGTACATTTTTTCGCTTCTCGCACATCCAATGCATCGATATGCTGGATTGCCTTTGGATGCATTTCAGCATGCTGGGAAGCTGATCTCCCCCGAGGTTCCAGAACCTCACGACTCCCGACGGTGTGCGCACTTCCTTCTTGTCTTGTTTTTTGTTTTTTTGTTCTTTTCACGCTCCAACTCAAGTGACGAGATGATCGATAGCCACGGATGGCCGATTTCTCGATGATATTTCACGGATTCCAGAGCAAGCACACACATAAAGAGAGCCAAAAGAGTGAGAGAAAAAGACTTTTTGAAACAACCCTGGGAACCTAACAGCAAAAAAAAAGCGGAGATGATGATGGTTGGCGCGGTAGCTGACGGAGGGGGAAAAAAAGAATAAGCTTTTATATATATGATATATTTAGAGAAGAGAATGGAAGAAGACGAGGGAAGAAAGCTAGAGCGCTGCGTATAAATGATTGCTTTGATGTCTCCATTGTTGAAAAAGATTTCTTTTCTCCGCATTAAGAGTGGAAACAAAACCCGTAGTTCGTCGTCGTCGTCGTCGCGAGATCTACATCTTTGACGACTGGCGTACTACTACTACGTCCCTTTTATGGCGCACATAGGAGAAAATCAGTAAAAGCCCATCTGAGACAGCACTCGAGAGAGAGTGCAGATTCCTAAGAGCGTTCCCCGCGTTGCCGGCTGCGTGATAAAATTCAAATATGCGAATTCTCGTCGTCCTCATCCGTTGTTGTCGTCAATGCACCGGAGCTTCCTGCCGGATATTTCTGATTTCGCCCGGAATACACCCCCGGTACAACGACACTGCTGCCCTGTTGGCATTTCGACAACGACGACCGTGTTTTTCAAGCTCATATCCTAACAAAGCTCCCAACTGGGAACGAGAGAGAGAGAGAGAGAAGATGTATTCACCGAGGCAGACTCGAGATTTCGTCAGTGCCTTGATGGAAAACGTCTTCTTCTTCTCATTCGTCGTCGTCGTAGGAAGACGGGATTTTCCGACCACTCGGAGCGATGACGTCTAAGCATCATATATTTCTCAGGCAGAAGAAGCGTCGAGGACGAAGACTAGAAGAGGGTCCGTGGGGTTCTACTCCTACCACTACTACTCTCTCATTATAACACCAGGAGAAGATGTGAGAGAGCGACGAGAACCTCTCGAGTCGTGATTGGTCCAACCAAGAGTTCTCCGACACTGATGGATCTATTCTCGATGTCACATCTATTCCGCAGTCACACACACGCACACGGGAAAAAAAAGAAAGAAAGAAAGAGGAGGAAAAAGGAAAATATCGTCGAGTTCTTTCCATCATTAGTCACCTCGTCCGCTTTTTTTGGCTAGCTCCGGTGGAAGCCAATTGGCGCGGGGGGACCTTGATAACCTTTAAGCTACTTCCTCGTCCAACTTGAATCAAATGCGAAGGCGACGACGAAATCAACTTGTCGGAAAGAGAGGAGGGAAATTCATAATGAATCCCATTATTTTGGTATTGCGAGCGGCCCACACAGCCCCCGTCCTGTTACGAGACACACTGTTTCGCCCGCACAACTTTTCCAACCAAGTTTTCTAATGATGTCCCGTTTCTCAACCGAGGATATGTCGTCACCCCCGACATACATTTCTCAAACGTCGCAAAGTCTCTCTCTATTCTCCAGAGAGAAAATCCACTTTTTCTTTTTTACTTTCTTCCTCCCCCTAAAGGTTCTTTTTTTCCGGGTCCGCGACGGGCATGGAGAAATGATATCGGGCAGGAAACAAGGCAGGATGAAAATTCGGTTTTCAGAGAAGAAAAAGTAGGAACGTATGTAGAGCGATCCATCATAGAGGATAGGTTTCTCAACAATGCATGTTGGGTGTACGTACTAGGTACTAAAAACGAATTGGGCCCGGGCCGCTTCGCCCGCTTGTCTATGCAGCGCGCGGCGGAATCGAAGGAGCCCGAGAGTCGGAAAAAATAGGGGTCGGGCCATGAATCAATTTATTCATTATTTTTCAGCCTGGGAGATGGGATGGGGTTATGAATGCGGTTCGGCGGGAGCAGTGAGACAAGAGACTCGCAGTGACTTGATTGACGTCGAGGAGGCGTCCGAGACAAGAAGACGGATGGCCGAGTAAGCGGAACAGCTCCGCTTCGTGTTGTATCTATGTGTTTTGTGTCTATAAGGCGATTGGTCCCCCGATGGACGCGCCGGGCGCTGCTGCTGCTGCTGCCGGGTGAGAGCGAAGGGCGGGTTTATTGGACTTTGAGCGCGGTAATACCAAGATCGTTAGGAAGATGGATCAAGCCTGATGGAACGGAGGGTGCGCGGCGGAAGGGCATCGCGAGGTTATAGCGACAGACGGAGGGAGCGTATTGATGTGTCTCATCTGGAGTGGGGGAGCGCCGTGCCGAGCCATACTCCAGACATAGACACATAGGGAAAGGGAAGGTACAGGGTGCTCGTAAGGAGCCAAGGAGCCGGCTGTTTGCTATATGATAGCCTCAACCAGCCCCCGGAGGGGGGTCGAGTCTCGCACATCTCCTCCTACGGTCCTACCCCTCGTTACATCCGGAAATGACCTCATATTATTCACGCGTCGCGCGCGCCCTAGCCCGCCACACTCAGCGTCAGGCCTTGGCGGGAATCGACGGAAGGCGACAGAAGAGAAAGCACATCCACAGTCCGTCTTGGGTCCGGCGCGGAGGTTCGGGGCTCGTAAAAGGGACTCGGTTGAAGCAAACGGATGATGGCCGGTGGGTGGGAAAAAGAGTGAGGTAATTGAATCGTATTCGAAGCACGTCACTTTCGCCTTCAAAGACGCTCCTGGAATACGAGCGGCGGAGGCAGCGGTGGCGGCGCTCATTGCGTATCTACGAGCCGACGTCAAAGAGCTCAGACGACGAGCCCACATCTAGAGAGGAGGAGGAGAATATGCGGGTAGTATACAAGGAGAACCCTTGTTTATAATTACCAATCTCCTTGCCGTCAGAGTCGTCTTGGCTGTCGTGTTCCTCTGCTTTGCCGCCTGTTGTCTCGTCCCCGGCAACTGCTGCAATTCAAATAAAACAGAAAATCACATTAGGTTTCAGTGATGAAATCATTCATTCATTTATTTTTTACAGCGAAAAAACGAGAGAAATCTCGGTCATTAATTCCATATGAGATAATGTCTCCTTGGTTACAACAGCGACGCAAAAAATGAATTTTAGATTTCATAAAATAGACGTTGAAGAGACAATGCGATAGTGGAAGAAGAGTCGAAGGAATTTTGTTGGTGGGTTGAAGAGCTCCACTTTCCCTGGGCAAAGATATTGCACGAGGAGCCTGTTCTCAAGACACGAGGAAAACAAAATAGGGAGTCATCGTTATTGTAAACAGATCAGCCGACTATCGATTGGTCCGCCGGGGATTGCAAGCATCAGACAAATAACAAGCGGGACTCGGTGCATGACTTTTGCGTGATGGATTGCTGTGTTTTGCGTCCGACACCCCCGGCCGATGATGGACGAACTGCGGAGGGAAAGATCTAAATAGATCGGCAGACAAAAAGCCTCGAGACGTAATCGGTTCAATTTGATCGACAACACGCGTCGCCGTCTCTTCTTCTCCCTCTCGATGATATATACACGATTTTCTAATTGAATAAATCAGAGCCTCAAGAGAGTTGTAGACGGGCCCCAAAAGTCTCCAGTGGCTTGATTAGTCCATCTCTTCATCATTTCTCTCTCTCTCCCCTTCTCTCAACTTAGGCCTGTCATCGCGATGACAGATCCGCTATTTTGGCCCCCCTGCTGTGCTGCTGCTACTATTCAGATTTTTGGGGGCCTGCCACTTAGTTAGAAGGACATGTTCCTTGCTATGATTCGGGAACCATACATATTTTTCTAAATAAATAAATATTCTTTTTCTTTGAGAAAATAAATAAATTCAATAGGGTCTATCGGTTGAAAAATGGTCGGTCACAATCTTCCTGGCGCACCCGCTTCTCCCGCGGCTGGTTCCAACCCCGTGGGCTCAATTGATCGATCACATTATATTGTGCCGACATTTCCATATCATTGGTAGTCTGCATTGCATTATTTCGGCTCTTTTCAATCTGATACCGCAGACACAGCAGCCAGTCCAACCGAATTCAGTCGAACACACAAAAAGAGAAAAAAAGTATCAAAAGGGAAAGAAAGAAGTAGGAAGAAGGAAGAAGAAGAAGATACTACAACAGAATCCGAGCCCGTTAAGAATAAGGACGAGATTAATTCCACCCTCGTACGACGGGGGGTTGCAAACATTGTGTCGTCGTTTTGGCGACAAGCCAATCGGGCTTGTACCTCTCTCTCCTTCCGATAGTTTGCCCGACTAGAAGGAAGATAGATATATAAATATATATATATCTATACGTAATACATAGTGTAGCAGAGAAAAAAGAAAGAGAGCCCGAGAAAGAGTAGAAGACGTTGCAAAAATCTTATTCCCTCCTTGTCGTTTATTCTTCCTCCCCCTCTCATAGTTTTGTTTTATGACGTAAGATGCGGACTGCGGAGGAGCTCCATTCCGGAGAACACACACTTCATCTCGTCGGGGGTAAAAAAAAAAAGAAAAGGAAAAAAAAAGAGAATGAAGAAGAGAGATATCACGACTGTCTCCACCATGAAGAAGAAGAAGAAGACCGTTCCTCTTTCTTAAGCCGTCTTGGCCAAAGGGGTTATAACACGCCCCACCGAGTCACTACACACACACACGCACACATAGATATATATATACTTATATACTTATGTATATGGAGGTATATAGAAACTAGTCGCCCGGAGCGGACGGAAATGGGGGGAGCGGTGGAGAAAGAGAGAGAGAGAGACTCCAAAATGGCCACGTCATTTGCAATTGAAATCTTCAAAGTCAAGGAGCTTTATAGCTCGGAAAACATTCTCTCATGAATATCGACTACGACGACGTCGACGACAACCAGGGTCAACTGGAGGACGAAAACCTTTGCGGATATAAAATGAGAAATCTTAGTACATCCGGTCTGCTCCTACTACTACTACTACTATCATCAAGATAATGAAGATCCTCCCCTCGGAAAGTTACTTTGAGAGTCTACTAGTAGTAGTAGAAAATGGCGGCGATTGTGTCTTGTTTGCGCAAGCCGGCGTGCGGCCAACGTCCGCATGTAAACAGACAAACGAAATAGGACTCGTGGAGAGAGAGGACCGTAGAAAAGGCAACAAGAAAACTGAGGAAGCTGCTGCATTATAAATATTCATCCAAGCAAGTCCGAGCCGCCCTCCAACCGCACGAGCGTCTTTTCATCCGAGCTTTATTCCAAAACCGTCCACCTTCTTTAGTTTCTCTTACTGTCCATTGATGAGGAAAAGCTGAGCGGACGACCATCCGTTCTCATAAAAGAGAAGAGGACCTACGAGTCAACAGCTAGAAGACAGTCGTACTAGTACATATATATATACTTTTCCTGTTTACGGCAATGACTTGGAGAGAGCTGCGCAGATGCTGCTCCACCGCCGATGCTGCTCCACCGCCGACGCCGCTACCACCACCACCTTCACCCCGCACGCATTTTTAGCCGAGTCGAAGGCCGCCGAGTTGTCAGTAGCGGCTCGTCTACCAACGGAGACGGTCTACCTCCTCCAGGGGAGTCCCTTGTCCAAATAGACTTGGTCGTTTGTGATTCAGCTAAATCCTAAATGACTCGTATCGATTCGGTCCTTCTTTTGCGTGTCAGAGAACAACAAACAACAAAGTGATCACGGCGTTGGCAATACTACTCATCGACCCTCTTCCAACAGGCAAAGTCGTTCTTTCTTTCCGCAATTTCCAATCAAACGGCCTATTCAACGTTCGTGTGCATCAGCCGGCCTTGATTAGTGGACTAGTCGGTTGTACTTTTTCTTTTTGGGGGGCCAGGGAGATTGCTCCCTAGTGAAACAAATACACAAGAGGGACAAACTGAAAGCCGAGGTGAATGGCGAGGGCAGTCGGCGTCGTACTAGTCGGACGTGGGACTAGGATTTATCCATCCAATGATGGAGGAGCCGGAATCGTGTCTCGCCGACTTTCAGACTCGACTCTTTGAAGTGATTGATGGCAAACAACAATTCTCTCTTCTCTCTCGCCCTCTCTCTCGAGATCGTCTCTTTCTTCCTCATCTCACAGAGTTCATCACTCCGTAAATTGACTCGTGCACAGAGTTGCTAAACAGGTCGCACAAGACTTTTCCTCCTTTTCATTTGATATGATTACTACGCAAGAGAATAATAGTGAATCCGGCGAAATGGTTGAATTAGTTGGACGGAGGAAAATGCCAGCAGACGTCTCTGGTAGTGGCGATATTGACAGAGAAGTTATGAGACGACGACGAGCCGCATTCTCTCACGTTTGGCTATTGACATTGTTGAAGCAGCAGCAGCAGGGACGACGACGTCGGTCTGATGTTGAAATTCCGACTCCACCAGTTGCCATTATGAAATCGCTGGTGGCGTGCAGTTTGCTGATGATTGCGGCGGCAGCGACTGACACGACGACGATGACGACTTTAAAAACTACGGACCCAACTGGGGGCCCTTCGGTTGGCTATTGCCCGTCGACGTGTTTCTGCGATCTGGACTCGTCTCTCGTCAGCTGCGCTGGAGTGGAAGACGACACGATCGACGTCATCTGGACCAACAGGAGTTTCGGTAACAACAAGACGACGACGTCGGCGCCCGCTGCTGCTGCTGTTCCGCTCGACGTCTGGTCAGTCGTCGCCGCCAGCGGCATTCAAAGACTCGACGTACGTGATTTGATCCTCGAGCGGCTGGACAAGGCCCTCGTTAATGGAACCAGCGGACTAAGCGAGTTGAGCCTAGTCCGCTGCGGTCTACTCCACATCGGCAACGCTACATTCGCCCGTCATTCAAACTTGGAGCGGCTAGACCTCAGTCAAAACCAGCTGACAATTCTCTCTCAGGTAAAATGCAGTGCACAACCTCTCTCTAACTGCCCGTCTTCCTTCCCTTTTGCGGTGTAATTGCATCGGCGGGGTACTTTAAAGTACGGAGACGAGGCTATTAAAGTCGTCTAGAACCTCTCTTTTATGTACAAGTTGGGCGCCCACTTCAATATCAAGATATTGCAGTCGTATACATACTCGAAAGAGGAGGAAAAAGGAAGCAGCGGCAGAGTAGTATGAGGAATGCCGCCGCTGCTGCTGCTGGTGCTCCGATAAGAGGAAAACTGAGATTCTAATATCGGTCGGTTGTTTGTTTCTCGGATGGTCGATGGTGGGCGACGCAGGACATGTTGACAGGTTTAATCCGACTGAGGAGTTTGGACCTGTCGTCCAACAAGCTGACGCTGATCGACGGCGCTCTGGAGACCCTGATCACCCTGGAGCAACTCAACTTGCGCGGCAACGCCCTAGTCGTCCTCGGACCCGACGTTTTTAAAGTAAGAATATTTCCGTCTATCTGTTTCTTTTCCATTTTATTTCGTATCCTCTCTTCTGTTCTACTCTTCTTTCTTTTTTCGAAATAAAATAAAAAGATAGACGAGGAACGAGACAGAGAGATAGAGGGCGCCCATCGGCAAAATGATGATTTGACGCTTGGCAAAACCGGAAGCGAAAGTTTCCATGGAACTCGTCACGGGGTTCACTTCTTCTTCGTCGTCGAATTCATCATCTCTCCGTCGTCCTTTTCTCTCTATCCATCCAACGTCGACTCTTCTTGCCTTTCGATTTCTTTTCCGATAAGCTTCTGTTTTGATTCTTTCAAAATCCTTCCACCCTCCTTCACAAAACCATCGGATCGATTGAGAGAGAGGGAGAAATGATGAATTGACTCGACCGAACAGAGTCGTCGTCGGGCGGCAGACTATGGGGACAGCGAGCGGGGGGGAAATCTGGGCGAGATGAGCTCCATTTTTTGTGCAAAAGGTCTTTCCGTCTCTCTCTTGAAAATCAGAAACTTCTTTCAAACTCGGCTTCGTAAACATGTACACACACATATGCTCCTCTTCTATCCCCCCCCCTTCTCTCTCTATATATATATTGATATAAAAGAGGAGAGAAGAGAGCACGCAGCTCGGCCCCCTTTTTTCCCTTTTTTTCACAAACTGATTGCGGACTTGACGGTTGAATGGCCGCCATGAAAAGAGCTCAAGAAGACGGAAAGAAATATCGAAGGCTATTGGCGCTCCATTCGGGGAAATAGGCAGGAAGCTTGGGTAATGAGTTTTCCCTATCGACGGAGAAGAGATGCCAAAGCAAAGAAATTCACACGCAAAAATCAAAAATCAAATCCAAAAATGAAATGTTGACATTTCACCTCGCCCTCTGTCGGATGTTCAAATGATGAACCGATTTTAAAATTTTTATATTTCTTTAAATAAATAACAGGGTGTGGGCCGTTTGCAATTCCTGAATGTGGACGGCAACAACATCAGCTCGATTGCGGAGAGTGCCTTCCAAGGATTGGGCCAGCTGGCCCACCTGGTCTTAAGGTAAATTGGGAAATAATCAGAAAATAGACTACTACTCTGATGGACTACTAATCTCCTCTTCCCGTGACAGCTGTAATCCACTGGGCAAGATACAACACGTCGATCTCTTTGCTGCTCGTCCGGCCTACGTCGACCTGAGCTCGGCCGGTCTGCAGAGTGTGCCCAGTCTCATAGCTCGTTACGTCAGGGATCTCCGACTGTCAGGTAAGACAATCACAAAAACAAATGGAGAAAGGAAATAACTAGGAGAGCTCCTCCGACCACCGCCGCCGCATCTCTTGATATATATTTTCTCGTATTTCACCGGTATTGTCCGTGTCTGGCAAAAACAAGGACGGATCGATAGTGGCGCCCTTTCTTCCTTCTTTTTCTGCCCTTCTCACACTTTATCTGTCTCCCCCCCCCCCATTTTATATATAACTCCCGGTATCGAGTATCAAAGTTCCCATCATTAATAGCCGAGAAAGGTTTCGCCGAAAACTTTTGTATCGACCGGCGTCACCAACTTCCCTAATGGCAACTGTGCGCAACAGTCCCAACAGGCCTGGGTCGACCCAGAAAAAAAGGCCAAAAAGCAACGGACCGAAACACAATCAGTCCCCCCCGCTTTGGCTTTTTTCACGACGACGTTGCGACAATATTGAATCACGCTGTAAAAGATTCAGTCTGGGGACATTAGACATCGCTGGATACACCTTTCCAATAGCTCCTGCTGCCAGCCTACATCGCATTGTTCTTCTTCATTCTTTCACGTTTTTTTTTTCGACGGCGACACTGAGACCAAAGGAAAGAAAGAAAGAAAGAAAGACCTGGTGAATTCCAGCGACACGCCCTGTGTCGTGAAACAATAATCGGATGTTGGATGAAAAAGTATTGAAAACAACGACAACAACAACAAAAAAAAGAGGAAAAAGGAATTACTTTCAATTCCGGTTGAATTGTCTTGTTGTTTTCCTCGTCGTGTGGGAATAACCTTAAGATGTTCTTTCTCTCTCTCCCTATTCCTTTATAAATTTTACTAGAATGTTTCCATCTAAACCCAAATCCTTAAGATGCTGGCCGACCTACCCAAAGAGGAGCTCTCTTTTCTTCTTTTAGAAATCCCGAGTCCGGCTTTTAGTACAATAGCTCAGAGATGTAGGGCACACAAGAAGCTTTGCGTTCCCACATGGCTCAGCTTCTATCCTCTTTCTCTTTTCAAAGTGCCAGACTCAAAGCGACGAGGGATTGACTCTCGGTACTTTTTGGTACTTTCACACTCTGTCTATTATACATCAGGTCGTAGTCTACCTAGAATTCAACCGTGATCCAGCCCAGGTGAAACGGCTCGACGCTCGTTTCAAACAAACATTTCGCGTGACAAAGAGGAGACTTTCCTCTCGGCCCATCACTTCACTCTCTTTCCGTCATCTCTTCTCTTATTGAGGTCAGAGTAAATAAAGCAGCTAGCAATCTAGTCCGACTCGGAAAGGGGGGAAGTTTCTCTCTCCGCTCTCGTCCAATACCTATCATTTGAGTAGAGGCTTAGATCTCCTATCAACGATTCGAGAGAAGAACAAGACTGTGCGAATCAATATTGAACGTAAGAGCCTTCGGTCAGCACAGCGGTGCCTTTCAAGGAAGAACTTCAAGGAGAGACTGCAGAGTCGAGGGAAAAAAACCCAAGAGAGAGAGAGAGAGGTGGACTAGGTTTGAAATCAATAGCGTCACTGCGTTTCTTTAAATAACAAAAGCAAACACAGATGGAGAAAAGGAGGTCGGCCGACGTCAGTCGGAAGAAGAAGAATGGGGCGCCGGAATAGAAAGGGAGAAAAGCTAATCAAATTTCGGGCAGAGTGTCGAGGAATGATTGAAGAAAACAGAACAGAAAACCTTTTGTTTATCTTTTTTTTTCTTCCTTCTTTTGTGTTCCGGGTGATTGGACGTAGGTAACAATTTCAGCCGACTGCACCGAGGGGACTTTGAGAGCGTTCCGCAAGTGCGGCTCCTCGTCCTGGACGACAGCCACATCCAAGAGATCGAGGAAGACGCGCTGGGCAGGATGGACCTGCTGGAGCAGCTCTCACTCAACGGCAACCAACTGGCCAGCATCCCAGCCAGCCTACCGTCTACCTCGCTCTCAGCCCTGCACTTGGAGGCCAATCGAATTACGGCCCTGCAGGCGGGGGATTTCGTCGGTCTCCGTCGATTGGATCAGCTTCATTTGGCGCGCAACGTTATTGTCTCGATCGCGACGGGGACTTTCGATCAACTGACGAGGTTAGTCGAGCACAGCTCTGCCTTTTTCTCCTTCTTCTTCTTCTTCCCTTCTTGGCCTGAAAAATCTTCCTTTTGGCCTCCTCCTACTCTCTCTTGCTAGTTAACAAGGCGGAGAAATTTGCTTTCTCGCGCTCTGCGCCCCTCTTCATCTTCCTCCTAGTTGGCATCTTACGTCTTTCAACTCCCTGCGTCTTTGCCCGTCACTAATTTTCACTATTCATGGGGCCCATAATGCAGCAAAATACGCCTCCCCCTCCATGATTATACCTCGTTAAAGAACCATCCCTAACCCATCGCCAAGAGCATTAGTAATTAACTAATCCTTCAAAAAGCTCTTAAGCGGGACAAGATGGAACTCCTCTCGCCGCCGCCGCCCTCCTTCTCTTTGCGTACAATCTCTAAAGAGAAGCGAAGATGTTGGAGAGATTCTTCGAAGTCGATGACGTGCTCTCTGTGTCGGCTCAAGGTGAGGAATGACATCAAAAGGACGCAATGAATAAACAAGGCGTCTGCGCGCGTGCCATCGGGCTGGAATCATTCCATCAGGAGGGAAATAAAACGAAAGGAAAAATGTCAACAACGGTTTGATTCGAGGAAATCAACCGCGAAATTTCCCACCAGCGAAAACACATTCCTTCACTAGAAAGAGATAGGGCAAGAGAAATCTAGCGGAACATGAAGGAAAAAACAAAACAAAAGCTTAGAAGGTTGACGACGGGTCATAATATCATCCGATGGGGAAATGGTTAGAAGCTGTAGTAAATCTTTACAGGCCATCCGAGCCAAATCCTTTCTCAAAGAAATTGCCGGCCTTGTACATAGCGTGAATTATGCTGAAAGGGCTTCTTCTCTTTTTGAGACATTTAATATATTCTTCCACGTTTCCTCCATCTCGTTGTATGTAAACACGGAAATACTGTAAATATATTCCAGTCTGACTCGGCTGGACTTGCGGAGCAATCGACTGGCCTACGTCAGCAGGGACGTCTTCGGGAGCCTGGTGGGTCTCCGCTTCCTGGACCTGTCCGACAACCCGCTCGTCATCCCCAGAGCGGATGCAGAAAGGCTGCGACACTTGACTGCTGTGGTCAAGGTTATCATCACGACCAGCGACAGCCAAACACATCAAAAGGTAAAGCCCCTATTTCCCCACTGCTTGTAATAGTTGCCTCTCCCTAGCCATCATCTATCTAACGACGACCGACGCCGCCGACAATTTCAGATGGATGACGGGTCGATGGTTGCCAAGGTGACTGAGCTATTGGACGGGGCCAAGAGCGACGGAGCCGAGACGTCGACGAGTAGGATCCCAGACAGCGCCAGTAGATTCTCGCACAATGGCGCTAATGAAGCGTCGTTGGCGACGATGGAGGAGGTGGTGGCCAAGTCACCTCAACAAGCCCTGGTCCTCGTGGGAACGTTGTTGAGCCTTTCGGTCCTCATCGTCCTACTATTCATCATCTCGGACCGCTTCATGAAACGATCGCGCTGGAACCGGACGAAGACGACGGCCCTGTGGCGACGACGGGGGGTCGCCGGCGTTGGCGAAGGGGCAGCCGCTCAACGACCGCAAAAAGATATCGTCAGACTCGGCTGGGTGCCCGTCGAGGATTTCGACCATTGGAGCAACGTCCTCCTTCAAAACGACACGGAGCACGAACGCCTCCTGCTGGCCGTTTCGCCTCATCACTAAAAAAAATAATAAAAAGGAACCTGTCGACGACGACGACGCTGCTGCTGCTACATCGACCAAATGAAGGAGCACGACCCGGAATCGAATCAAAACGGATCCGGTCACATTCATAGCCAGAGGCACGGTCGGAGTCTGAAGCGAGAAAACGAAGAGGGTCTGCGCCATCGATTTCCTCGCGCCTTCCTCCAACCCCGAAACTTGGAGAAGGCAAAACAGCCGGGGGCCAAAGATATGGAGGCTCGTGCCGTTTATAGAGGAGGAAAAAAGATTGCTGCTGTGTTCACTTACTCGGTAAATCGGCGTAAAAGAGTTCGCGTAAAAGGAGCAGCTCCTCCTCAGGTCCTACTTCAAGAGCGCCAAAGACTTCTCCTTCGGGCCAAACGTCGCGGGAAGCACGCAGAAGAGCCACGGCCACATGGATCTTCGCCTCTTTCAGCAGTTTCTGAATCTTGCCCATGGCCATAATCCTACATTAAAGAATTCCCAATGAAAAAGAAAAAAAAAGATGAAATTGAAAAAAATATGAGAAAATGAATAAACTGTTAATGAAATGTGAAATAAATTGCGTCAGCATCTTTTAGAGTAACTCGATCATTCTATCGTTTCGCCAGTCGGATCCACTTACTTTTGATCATCCATCGGTAGATCCGACGCAGCATCAAAGGGAATAATGTCGTCAGGCAGAGTAGGCGACTCTTGCAACGCCGAGCTGATCTCTACAGCAATCTCATCGAAAGTTGGCGGAGGCGCCGTTGTGGTTGTTTCGCCGTCTTCGGCTTTCTTCTTCGGCTTGCTCTTCTTGCGCTTCCTCGGCGCTTTCGTCTTTTTCTGTACGAGAAGATGTCGATTGCCCTTGCCGAACTGTTCAAAGAGCTTCAAAAAGATGTGCGTAGTCTCCACCAAGTCTTTCAGGTAGGAGAGGGAGTGCTGCGTCTCTTTGTAGTTCTGGAGCAACACGAGGCACATTTCACGATATTCCGGGACGTAAAAGACGTTGCTTTTCAAGATACGCGATGAATTGCGCACGTTTTCTGGGCCGTATTTGTCCATTGCACTCAGCGTCATCAATAGCTCTTGGTAGGCGCGCACGGCAAGGTGCAGGCGACGAGACCAAAGGGGAGCTTTTTTCTTGTCGACGACAATACTTTCAGAGTAGTTTTGCACCATCGTCTGGATGTAGTGGAACAAACCAATCTGAAACGAGAAAGAAAAACACCGGTCGGCCTTTAAATGAATTCTCATCTTCACCTGGCAACAGGCACAATAGAGAGAGGGAGCGCAATTTCATACCGACATGGTTTCGCTGACCAACTCGACGCGGAATTTGCCATTATTACGGTTGAACTCCATGAAAAACTTGAGAGCCCATAGATAATAGGTCTCGTCGTGCTCTTGGGCTTTCATTCGGACGAGGCAGTCTTTGACGATGTGCATAAGTGAGTTGTAAGCTCCATTCAGCAGTTGGAGGCAGAACTCTTTGAGCATTAAACGAATGGAGAGGGTGGACCTGCGCGTCACGTCGCAACTCGGCAGCGGCATACGGTTCTTGGCCTTTTTCTTGGGTTTCTTGTTCTGATTGAAGTCGATAGGTTTACCATCGGTCAACGTACGGTGAACGATTAGGTCTTTGTCGCTGATCGACTTGACGTCTTTGACGCAGAAAGTTCCGCGGAAAATGGAACTCCTAGAGGCCGTCATCTTCTTATAGCGAGCTTCCCGTTCAATCGTCTCTTTCTGTACCATGCTGACTAAATCTTCAGTGTCTTTCTCTTGTTCGGCCAAAGATCTTTGGGCGGCTGCTTGTGCAAGTGCAGCAGGGCTCTGCTCGCGGAGCATGAGGGAAATAATCTCCATCACATGCATACAGTAGTGGCGTTCGTTTTCATTTGACGCCAAATAAATAATGACGTCCTCCATTCCAGAAAGATGCATAGACCAGAGTACCTGCATACAATTCAATATGCAATCCATATAAATTGAATCAATATGAGGCTGGCTATTATGGAGCCTACCTGATCGTGGACACTCGCATCATCATCAGTTCGTTTGTCGTCATCAGGCGTTGCAGGAATATCAAGGATGTTTCGGATAAGAATGAGGATTCTCTCAGTAAGCAACTTATCATCTTCCATGCGATCTTCTTGTTCCTACACATCAGGGGAAATTCATCAATTACACATTGTAAGTAAGGAATTACTGGATAGTTTACTTTGACTAAGAGTAGTTTCAGTTTATCTGTTAAAACCATCCAGAATTTATCAGATGCCAAATTTGGTTTGTAGCTCTGTAAATGACTGACATGCTGGAGATAATAGTTTCTTGCAACTTTCTCAGTGGGCAGCTCTTCGTTAAAAAGTAACAAGGAAGGATTTGTGAGGTTAACCAGAAGACGTAGTGTGACATCAAAAAGGATCTCATCACTGCTATATTCACAAAGGATGGGGATCAAATTAGTTTGCACAAGTTTCATCTGACCAAGTTCTCTTCGAATTCCAAGGGTGTCGTCATCCCTTCTAAGGAAACGAATCAAATCCTTTAAAGCCTCTGCAACAGGAAAGAAACTGTTGTTAAAGACCAAAATACACTGAACTACTTTCTGCAGTTCCTTAACTAAAGTCACTGAAAATGGGAGTGTGCATGCATGAGTAAGATAAGTTTCTCAGTTACATACCTAAGCAATACTGGTCTTTAAAATATTTGTTGCCTTCCGTGTAACCCAAACTTGTTACTGCAGCAGTTAATTCTGCTTTCATGTATGGGGTCACCATTTTATTATAAAAATATGGATTTTACTAACAATAAAGAATGAACCATCACTCGAGCGGTTAGGCGCCAAAATTACACGTGGATTTCGTCTGCATCGAAGGTGCGACGTAGCCAAACCTCTCAAAACGTGCGAGTGTCGCCTCTCGTAGTCGGAGCGGGCGAGCGGCGGCCTAGAGCGGCTTTAAAAACAAACAAATGCTAAATGAAAACATAACAAATCGTACTTTTTTTTACAATTCCTAATATTTATTCAACTTGTATTGTAATATCTGTTTAACCATCTTCACACAAATACCAGAACTTCCTGCTGTTTATGATGTACATTTGGGGTATTTAATATTGTCATTCCAGAGATAAGCGAGGACCTGGAGATGGCTCACTCAGGGGTCTAAGTTAATCGACTTTGTCACTTAAATTTAATTGTCAATTTCATTGTTTGATTTTTCCTGGATAATCAACAATTTAAGTTGAGAGGTACTCAGAAGCTTGGCACTGCTAATAAAAAGAACAATATTTCAATGGTAAGCCGATTTCTTTCAAATTATATAATCGTCAAACAAAAACAGTCTGTCTCAAATAAACAGAAAATCGCATTAAGTATACGTGATGAGATAATGCCTCTGTTTATTTTATTTTTTTGTCCTTATTTTTTCAGTATTTTAAAAGGGAACTAAAGAAAGAAAGAAATCTCGGCCATTATTTCCATATGAGAGAATGTCTCCTGGGTTAGAACAGTGGTGATATAAAAAGATTTTATACACAAAAAAAAAGGCGTAGAAGAGAGAGAGAGAGAGAGAATGCGATAGTGGAGAAGTAGCGAGACCGACAGAGCGCGAAGAAGAAGAAGAAGAGTCTAAGGAGATTTCTTGGTGGGTGGAAGCTCCACTCTTCCTGGGCAAAGATATTGCACAAGGCGCCCGTTCTCATTATAAATTCCCCGAGCTGAAAGTTGATGAGATGGAAGGAGAAGAACAAGGAGGAGCGGTAATAGCATTGGGTAGCAAACTGGCGGAAAGAGTAGACTCTTGCGATACTACTCTACTAGCTACTCCCGCCGTCTCTTTCCTCGACGTCATTGTCGGAGCACACTCTTGTATCTACACGACGAATATGACGTCGGTACACGCCGTTGACTCGAGGCGCTCCTATTTTACATACGTCAACGGTAGCGCAGACAAAATGGATTGCGACGCGGCCGCTGGCCAACAAGAAAATGGCGGTACAATTAATGGACAAGCCGAATGACACAACGAAGACGTCGTCGCGGCGGCAAAGAAAAACAGCAGAGAAAGAGAAAGAGAATAAAAAGAACGACGACGAGGACGACAACGGCGTGCGAATGGCACAGTAGTGGTGGCAGCTGGCGAGGACAGCTCAATTGGGCCGGGTTATCGCTCGCTTGGCACTGTCGGAGACCACGTTCTCATTCTTTCGGCCCGTCTGGCCGCTAGCTGCTAGCGACTGGCCAAACAAAAGGACGAGAGTGACGGAGAGACAATCAAGTCTTTATTAACGCAGCCAGCAGATTATCCCCTCTGCGCCGTGGTTGACGCCAACCAATAAACAAAGAGACTACGCTCTACTACACCCCGTGCCGCCCGCCACCGCCGCCGCCGACAAAAGAAAACATGGCACGGCCGGCTCAAATCCCAATCACCTATGTAGTCTAATCCCAATCATTAGACTAAGAAAAGCTCCGCTCGTCTATGTGCTCGGGCTCCTTTTACGTCATTACAACGGAACAATGACGCACAAAGTTGTAGAAGTAGAAAGAGATAGTTTGAAAGAAACGGGCTGAAATAGACCGAGAACTAAGGAGCGGGGGACGGCCTGAACGGGTTGCTGCGGAATAGTTACTAAACTCTGGCGCGCTGTGCCTGCGCGGGTCTTAATGAGATAAAACGAGCAAGAAGTTGGACTAATTGGGTGGAAAAGCGGCTTTCGCAGCAGATTGGGGACCCGAGGAAAATGGAGTGACATAGAGACAAAGACTGCTGGACATTGGCAACAATGAACGAGGTAATGTGTGTGTCCGCCTGGCAGAGAACTCGCCCGCCCGGCCGCTGCCTTACTACCCAGCAGGTAAAATAACGATTGTCTTTTGCTCCAACGAGGACGAGCCAAACTAGAGTAGAATAACAAACAAAAAGAGAGCCCTTAGTCTGATGGGATTAGGTCCTCGATGCGCTTGCCGAGAAGAAGAAGAAGAAGAAGAAGAGAATCTATGTAATATATCGCACACGCGCTCCGCGCTCTTCTTCTCTTGGCTCGCCCTAAGGGAAAGGGGTTAGTTGCGTGCAGTTAATTGGAGTGGATCGAAGCAAACGGGAAAAGCAGGACGTACCGATGCAGCACGAAGGAAGAAAGAAAAAAAAGATAGAAAAATAAAATAAAAAATAAAAAAGGATGAGATGGAACAAGAGACCTGGAATGAGTTTCAACATTGAAGAGAGAGAGAGAGGAGTTTGCGTCTCAGTTTCTCATTGATTTCAGTAGAAGGAGAGTAGGAAGATCCTCGGTTGGGAAAAAAAAATGAACGTCGTCGTATAGACGCACGCAACTTTCTCATCTCTGGCAGCATCTACTAAAGATCGAGAGAGAGAGAGAGAGAGACTTCTGGTGGCCCTTTCCTTCATCTCTACTTTCCGATTCTCGATACGACAATGTTAATTAGAAGGGCGCCGAGACGCGCGGATCGAGTTCTTTGGAAGCAGTCGACGGAATCTCTTACGGATTCATTAGACACGGAAGAGCGGGAGAGGAGTAGAGTGCCAGTGTGCGTCTTCCACGTATGAATATATATGCCTGGGATAGAAGGATAGGAGAGCAAGGAGAGAGAGAGATAGTGCCACTCGAAACGCTCCAGGGAGTTCTGGCAATAACGAGTCGAGATCATCAATAAAACAAAACAGGAAATAAAAAGAATCGAAAAACGACGACGACGAAGACGACGACGTCGGTCCCCATCTTACGGAACCGACGGGGCGTCGACAATTCTCTCAACCCTTTAACTAATGACCCCAAGGCTCTTTTCCCATCGAGATCGTTCGCCTTGTCATAGGACCCCCCATCGTCACTGATGGCGAATGCATAATTCATACATGAATATTTCAACGTGATGTTCACGATAGACGGAACTAGAAAAAAGAGAGTCATCGTTATAGTAAACAGATCAGCCGACTATCGATTGGTCCGCCGAGGATTGCAGCATCAGATAAATAACGAGCGGGACTCGGTGCATGACTTTTGCGTGATGGATTGCTGTGTTTTGCGTCCGACACCCCCGGCCGATGATGGACGAACTGCGGAGGGAAAGATCTAAATAGATCGGCAGACAAAAAGCCTCGAGACGTAATCGGTTCAATTTGATCGACAACACGCGTCGTCGTCTCTTCTTCTCCCTCTCGATGATATATACACGATTTTCTAATTGAATAAATCAGAGCCTCAAGAGAGTTGTAGACTGGCACCAAAAGTCTCTAGTGGCTTGATTAGTCCATCTCTTCATCATTTCTCTCTCTCTCCCCCTTCTCTCAACTTAGGCCCGTCATCGCGATGACAGATCCGCTATTTTGGCCCCACGCTGTGCTGTTCTACTATTATTCAGATTTCTCGGGGGCAAGGCAGGGAAAATTGAACTATCGTGCAGTCGGCAGGCCTGCCACGAGTTGCCTGCCACTTCAAGACAGATAGGAAGGACATGTCCTGTCCTGTCGTCGTCTCTGGAGGGCTTTTGAATCGGGAACCAATCAGACTATTGAATAGAAGGATCGAGGAGGACGCGGTCATCTCGGCGGAGTGCAATAGGGTCGTTCGTGTCGGTATGGTCATGTTCACTGGGAGATAATGCGGCATTGTTCACCGGGTCTCATCAACAAGACGCATTACATTCAAATGAATCTTGGTCCGCTCCCTGACCTTCTCGCTCTCTCTAGAGAGCACCCATCATTTTGGTGGTAATAGAAGCAGCCGGGAGGAGAAGTCTAGTAGAACATACAAGGGGTCGAAGAGAATGAAGAGAGCCATCCAAAGGCGGCAGAGGGACAATCGAGCTTCCGAATAACATGGACGTGAGACGAGATCCAGATGAGAAGAGAGAAGAATGGAGCCACGGAACATGTATAAAGTCCCATCCGTTCTTCTGATGCGCCCGGTAACATCAACAACATCCGAGAAGGGGGGCAGCAAAGAAAGAGGAAGAAACCCATCACTCTCATCATCAATATTGGCACAGAGCAGCATCAGCAGTGGCCTACCAAAGTAACAGAGCTAGGCCTATAAGCAAACACGAGACACAGGAGAAAAAAAGAAGAGGAACTCCACATATATATATATATCTTGGCTTTCCGACAGCGCACAGTCAGCAATAGGTCACAAATGATATCCATGACCTACGCAGAATCCACCCTAACCTCCTTCCGTCCATCCGGTGCAACGCACAATGGCGTAGGAGTTGATAGTAGTTTTACCCCATTCAATGTCCGCGCCATACAAACCTATATCGAGGATTCGACTGGAAATTTAGCCAATTCGCCCGTAATGACAAAGATATCAGGTAGCGCCTCAAAAGGGGCAGAGTTACCACAGTACTGGAGCTGTTTGCGCTGAGAGGTTCCATTTCATCAATATGAGATACATCGCGAGTGTGAGAGAGCACAGGAAAACCGGCACGGAAAAACCGATAGAGCGCAAAGGGGAGAGAGACCAGAAAAACTAAGAAAACAATAGAAAAACGATCCCTCTCCTGATGGTGTTCATTCAGCTGTAGAAAGAGGGATCCTCCCCTATACTACCGAAAAAAGGAAAATCAGCTGTGGCAACAAGAAAGAAAAAAGCCTATAAAGGAAAAGCGGACGTCTGGGCTTTACAACACGGTCGGCCCCCAACTTGACGATCGAAAATGGAAAGAAAAAAGAAGGAAATGTTTCTCTTTATATATAGAAGATGTCGGCAGTTGTTATCCCCTCTTTTCTCTGTATGTGTGTGTGTGTCTCTCTTCTTTATAGAGAAAGCCAATTCTCTTTTTCATTTCGTTTTCAGAGAGAAGCCAATTCGGACCATGTGACACCAAGTACACGCGACGTCAATCAAGCTCCAAGTTCCTCTTTCTTCTCCAGTCTTCACCCAATTTCTCAAACCAATGTTGAAAAAGAGGAGAAACGACGGGTTAGTAGTTGGAATACGGGGATTTTCGTCAATTTCACTCTCGCCCGCTCCGTGTCTATGTGAACTCTGAGCCGAGGAAATTGAAGATTAGTGAGCGTCGATGGGGAGGGTGTTGGAGCTGCAGCTACTAGTGTACAGTACTAGTCTTCCCCCTTAGAGTTCTGAGGGATCAAGCGTTGATTGCTGCTTGTTTATTCGGCGAGCGCACAAGATGAAAGACACGTCAAAAGAAGGGCAACGGCAGCGGACCCATCTATGGGGAGAGACAGAATCAAAGCATTTTGGTCTCTGCTGTACAAGAGGTCTGTTAACTAGTCGTAAGGTCACGCCGCTTCTTTTTTCTGCCGTCAGTCTGAATATATCAGATTCTTTTAGTGCTGGAAGAGGGGCGGTGCGGCATCACCTCGGGATCACAATCTCCTACTGAGCTACTAAGACCATCACATCAAGATCAAAAAGTATAGGCCTTATCACGCTTTGATCCTCCTTGTATCGACGACGCTCCAGATAAAACGACTAGCCGTTAGCGGTACGGCGGCAATCCAGCGAGATTGATTCCGCGACCATCGATCGATATTGGACCCCATCTCCTGGAAGTTGGAATGTAGGCGGCTAATGTGTCATTGGTCCAGCAACTTATATCTAGATTAGAAGGAACATTGTGCGACCAACAGTTTGGGTTGTGGGCGTCATTATAAGCCGGGCAAAAACCTTTTAAAGGGCCTCTATTGTTACGGAAGCGTCTTTATTCCCCGGACGCTTTTCCGCGAAAATAGACTTGTAAGACGCAGAGTTACTAAGTGAGAAGAGGAAGAAGACCAAATATATACAAAGAATTACCAGAATTCGCCGCCTGAAGAAAAGCTCACATCAAAACAAATGGCCGTTAGGGGCGTCGCGGACGACAGATTATGAACGCCCTATCTCGTCGCTTTGTCTTATCATTTACGCCAGAAAGAAAAGCTATTTCGAGAGCACCAACGCGATGATTGGGTTATTACAACAATAGGAAAAAGAAAAAAAAAGAATCGTTTTTCGTATTAGCCGCAAACTGCCCGTCTGCAGATAAAGGTCGTATCGATTAAGAATACTTGAAGCACTTGGCACTTAAACGAAAGTTAATTGTCTCGAAGGCCGACTTGACTTGCGAATAAGTTACGAACCGAAAGAACCGTCGGTTCCCAATGAATCGAACAGCTTTTCCGTTCCTGTGGGCAAAGATTGAAACAATCAGGGAATCCAATTCCGCCAAGACTTTTTTTTTCCTTCTTTTTGCAACCGTTTTCATTTTCAGAGAAGAACAGATGAAATTCCGTTTCAAGGGAATATTACTGTATATATATATAAATTTTTCATCAGTGCAGCTATCGTGATTCCTCCATGGCTCATTCAATAGTTGCTCAACCGGAGAATTCTTCGATGTAAGAAAATATTTCATATTCTGGAAGAAGGGCTGCGGTGTCCACTCGATTCCAAGCCAAAAAGTCGCAATATAAGAATTATTCTTGGTAATACGAGGGTCGCATGACTTCAACTGTCTAGCGCTGTCTAGACGTCGATAGCCAAAACTTTTACGCGTCTGTGACTGCAAGAAAATGTATCAAAAGAGCTTTTAAATAAAAGGGAAATGGATTGAAATATACATACGGTAAATAAGCCATCTCTTCGAAATGGACTGATTTCTCATACATTTAAGATGAATCCCGGGTGACCAATATTCCTACAGGGATTGCCATCATTACACACCCGGTCTGAACTACGTAAACCATTTTCAGGACGAATTTCCAAAGTTGACTACGACAGCCAACCGCCACCTTAACGAATGCCAAATGATATATATATTTTTAAAACCATGTTGCTGGCAAAATAAATTACGAAACTAACAAACTATTGTTAAGTAGAAGAAAGCATGTGTGGCGGTCATTAAGGTCAGATATTTTACGGATGGGCTTTCATTTCCTTGGCCGATCAAAGATTTTTGTTTGATGACACCCCAGAGCGCAATGCCGTTTTACAAGAGACTTGACAAGAGAAATGAGAAGTCTCTTTGTGAGGTTCTTAAATTGCGATATCAGTAGAATTTTCCTCTTGGTGTCAACACGGACGTCACTTTCACCTTCAAAGACGCGCCTGGAAGACGAGCTAGGGCGACGAAGACGTTGCCCCATGTAAGCCGGATGCGTGCGATAGACACACAGACACAGACACACAAAAGCGAGGATGAGGTAATTCCTAGAATATCAATCAAGTTAATCAGTCGAGCGTTATGTGTCCCTACGAAGGATGTGTGTGTTGCATATAAGGCGGACAAAAGGGAAAGACGGGAGGCGGAAGCGGTGGCGGCGGCAGTGGAGGCGGGCGCGGGCCGGGGGTTTTCATCTCTTCTGTAAATTGATGCGGCAACGAGAGAAAGAGATAGCCAAGCTAGGCCAACAGAGATCCGCAAAACACACATACTTGATCATCATCATTCTCCGCACCGGACGGCTTTCAAAGCTCCGAGAAGCTTTGATAACATTAACAATATATTATTATTATTATTATTAACAATATTACTACTTCTATTAGGATAAAGGAATAAGCAGAGCCAAGACGGCTCGTGTTATGAGTCCATTCGTCATGGCGACGATGACTTCTCTCCCTCTCGTTTAGATTTACCTAGAAATCCTAGTAGCCGCGCACTTCTTCCATGTTTGTGATCTAATTGCATTTGGCGGACGGACGAAGCGACTCAACTTCTTGCTGATACTTTTGCTCTACTGCCGGGGTGCCGGGGGTGGGGGGAACACGAAAAGGTTTTTCTTATAAATAAAATATACAAGTCAAAAGGGACGCGGGACGCGGGACGAAGAGGGGGACAGACTGTATATATAAAAGAGAAAGTGTGGGATGGACGTCGCGCGGTTTTGCTGCGTCGGAGGGAAAAACACGGGACGGAAATGGAAATGTTGGTGGGGGATTTTCCATCCGGACAAGACGGGCAGCTACCTACGACGGGCGACACGAGACGTGAGTTTTTCTTCCGCTTTATTTTAAAATAAATCAAAAATATAAGTAAAGGAGGCGAGTGTAGTGGTACTAGCAGTGAGTGCAGGAGCCCAGCAGGAGAAGGGGGGGAAGGCATGATTTCCTCTCTCTCGGCTGGCTCCATCCACCATTAAATGTGTTATATATCGATCACCTTTTACTAGGATCTTCTTTGTACAAGAGCTGCGCACAATCCATACAACCGAATTTCCTCCTCCGGCTCCCTTCACTCTCTTTCTCTCTCTCTCCCTAACTTCCCCATCCTACATACCCATCCAAAATGACGTAAATCTCTAAAAAGCCATTCCGTTCCCGTTTTTGACGAGATCGTTCCGCAGTCGAGTACTATCTCCACGCCAGCCGGTACTTTTCAGTCCCATCGGAGTAGTCAGACTACACCAAAATTACCTTTCTCTTTTCCTCCCCCCTAACAAAATCCTATATGCAGCAGTAAGGAGCAAGGTATTAGTTCATTTCGTATGTACAACCCAGGGGGGGGGGGGGTAACCGTCTGCTGGTTAACTTTTGTGAGCAGAAATTCATACAATTGTAAACAGTTAACAGTCTACATACAAGTCACTCACCCGAACATCGTGTCGGATGTATAAAAGGAGAAATCCAGGTAGGAATGCTCACCAGTTCACCACTCGTTGTTGATCTTAAGTTTCGGTTGGATCCAAGCAGCACACCACATGGTTGCAACGCTACGCTGCTATTGCAACGTCATCTGCCGTTGCAATAAGCATTTTTTTGCTATTGCAACTCAATGGCCGTTTTTTTTCTGTAAGGGGGTAAGAATCACCCTTTAATATAAAAGACCTTCGAAACTGTAAGATTTTATGTTAACTTCTTAAAATACCTCCTCAGATAAAAGAACTGTATAAAAACGAATATATGAGTGTACGTATCTGATTTCATATGCGATTTAAATCACGATTTGAATCGGTATAACCAAGTGGTCTGATGTTTCCCAATATATCCAAGATCTAGTGATCGAATCCAATTTGTAATTTGATCTGTAATTTGATACCATTTCATTGATAACCTCTTAGTAATTAAAGTAGAAGCGTTTATGCAGTATATTTAACTATGTATTACCACGAAGGAGTAAAGAAATCAAATGTATTTTTTGAGCATGTTGTTGGCAACAACATTAAGAGGGACAATTGTAATAGATTCAGGATTCGCTTTGCTTACATTTTTGACAATACAAAAATTTTTCTCGACATTTTACACTTTACCGACGTCAGAATGAACGTGTCCTGGAGTGCCGTGCCCAACGTCACCAGCACTAGTATGTACGTGTCCCACAGTTCCATGTCCAGCGTCAGCAGCTCCAGTAACATGTACATGTCCTGCAGTGCCGTGCCCAGCGTCACCAGCATCAGTAACAGCATGTACGTGAGGTACTCCCGTGTCGTGTGCGACGGGCTTTCCAAACGTAGCGCCCAAATAAGCAATCAAGCAAACCAATGCAATCTAAACGCGAAAAACCGAAACATTCGACAGAAAATACCAAGAAACAGTTTTACATTTCAATCTTTGTGGCATATAATATGCCTTGTACTATGTTTTCTCTAAAATGATGAAAAAATCTTACAACAGTTTTCATGACGGCGTATATCGTTGTGTTTTTACTTGTTGTGCAGCGAAAAAGAAATGCCAAACTGACGATGGAATCGGATGAAGCAATCCTTTTATACAAACTTCCTGCCTTTTTTTCTTTTTGTTGATAAAGAAGATGATTTATAACTTAATGCAATAAACAAGGACGTAGAAATGTAAACATCACCTGTTCCTTCTTTTCCATATTTGGAAAAACAGAGAAACTAAGCATCTTGCAGTGGGAAGGTCATGGCTATTTACTCAAAAAGCCGGTTTCATCCGGTTTCACGTACAACATAAGAATGCCCTTCGAAACATGACGACATTTAACGTCAATTCATAAACTGGCCAAAGTGGTGTTTAACCGCTGCTCCTAGTAACGTGATCCGTCAAAATGTCTAGATTGGCACTTCGCCTAATTATTTTTGAATAGTGGGAACTTTAATATCCTTTTTTTCAGTACCACTGCACGTAGCTAACCTAATACTAATTCTGAATTACTTTTCGATCGACTCCATAGAGTTAGCGAGGGTAAAATGTGCTCCTTGATATTTCTCGCACATTAAAAATTGTAAGCTCTTCACTTCCATGGTCTTTATATCACGGCAGAAAACACAAAAATTTTCAAGTGCGTTCCAAATCGAGTCCGGTGGTTTAAGTTTAGCGCTTTGAACCGAAAAGCCTCTATTTCTTGAAAGAATTATACCACATCAGTTTATCGAAAACTCAATTCACTTTCTCCCCCATCGCTTACGGGACTGAAGGTTGAAAACGGAACTACTGCGAACGCGGGAAAATCAAATTGGCTCCAAGAAGAGGCCAATAAGGGTGGAGTAGTCGGAAGCGGCATATATTTTTAACTGCATTTACCACGCAGAGCTAGGGGATTTTGGAATGAGAGTGGTTAGACAGAAAGGGGGCGAGTGCGTCCATCATCCAAAGTGCCTTCTCTCTCCTCCCTCGCGTAGGTCACAGCGGTTCTAACATTATCCATTTTTATTTATTTTCCCTATCTCTCTGGTGACATACGCATCCGACAAGTTAATTGAACCCAAAAGATGGCCGAAAGGAGAGAACAACGGGAATATAAGAGATCCTCTGTAGCAAGTAGAGAGAGAAAGAAGGAGAATCGGATATAAATAACAAACATAACACGTAGTGTCATGTCACAGATAGCAGACCCGAGTCCGCGGCGATGGCGCCAAAGGTTCTATCCTTCCCCTCGGCAGGATTACCTCCAGCACCCTACTGCTATTCTCATCCGAAAATGTATCAGAGAATCCGATATTTATTAGATTGAGTCGAGTAGCGACTTTGGCGACCGATCGGGAATTGTGTAGCGAGGGAAGTTGGAAAGAAAACAACAGCACGGGGAGCTGGAGAGACTATCGTGTTAAGGTGAGATATCCAATTACGTCATGGGTTTTCCTTGTTGTTGTTTTTTTTTCACTCTCTCTTTCTCTACGCAGTGTTGGGAGTCGCTTTTTATCACAGAGAAAGGCGCCGGACGGTGTACACAAAGAAGGGAAGAAAAGGAAGGAAGATGACGGTGTCAGATCATGGTGCATCATTTCCATAAGGAAAACCCGAAGGCTTTGCTAGCAGCTTCATCGTATTGCATATCTAACGAACCCTTCTGACAGTTTCCTTCTCTTAAATACAAAGTTTGGTGAAAACGATTCGCTTTTCCCCTTCTTTGGCTGCTGCTATCGATTGGCTGTTCGTCGCCATCGGGTTCCACGACCGACAGATCTCGTTAGGCCATTCACAGCCGAAAAGACAAAAAGGGAAGGAAAAAAGCTGAATAGAAATCGAATCAAAATGTCGGCAGCCACGTTTCATACGTCGGAATTTCTTTTTTTTTTTGTGCCAAAAAGAAGAATGAGTTCACGCGGATAAAGTAGTAGTGGTTCTCTTCCTGATGATCGAGTTCTGATAAAGTCATCAGGCCCTTTGTTTCGCCGCTGGCGTCTTTGACACGGAAATGAAGTGTATAAGAACAAAAGGAACTTTTAGTAAATAAAAGAAAAAAGGAAGAGGAAAATCCATTCCTAGTCTATTTTTGGTCTTGATCGGATTTCGCCTTTGCCGGATTAATATAGAGACACCAAAGTAGGCAGTGGCGGGAGCGCAAGGCAGGGATTTTTCTTCGTAGATGAGAAGCGGCCAACTCAATTATTTCCCTTGGCTTTAACGATGTCGTCTATATACCACCCAGCATCATTAAACCCCAAATAGAAATCAGAAACTCCCAATTCCACGCGCTCTTACAAACCTAAACCTGTTAAGCCTTCACGATAGAGAATTATATAGAATCTTTTTTTATTATTTCCCTCCAAAATACATTTTTCTCTCTTCTTTAGGCAAACGGATTCGCCGTGCGGTAGGTACGTGACGGGGGTTTTTGTTGCTGTCAACACACGTAGAACCCATAGGCCGCGACTGATCCGCTGTCGAGTACGGAGAGAACAAAGCGATGGTGGATTTTCGTGAACGTTGCTACAGAAATGTATGGTTTCGGTAGAGAGAGAGAAAGCGCTCGAATAAGAAGAGGCGGTGGTAGAGGCAGTAGCGAGAGATTACAGAGAGAGACACACGAACTCAAGTTGGGGACTAAAGCGGATACGCCTGGCGAAGCTGCTCCTGCCTCACTGTTTACTGAAGTTGGTGGTAGACGGACGGGAGAAGAAGAGGAGCGAGTGCTAAGCCGTGTTGTTTGTTTGTTTCGCCGTGGTCTGGGATCTTCAAGGATCGCCAAAGCACGGGCACGCACGCAGTTACATGATCGTGTCACCAAAGAGATTGAGAAAACGGCCTCCTCCCTCCTCGTTCTCTAATCACGCCGCACGATCCACTCTTCAAGCACTCGCTCAACCACCCCAACTTTGGTAGGCTACGGGTCGTCATCTTCAAGAATCTTTGCCTTATATATTTCCCAACCAAATCCGCATTCCGCACACAGAAAAGAATCGATTATGGAGAGCATCAACCCGATCGGAGTTCCCTTTTCGCAGGTCACGAGCCATCAAAGAATCCAACAACGAGAAATGGAAAAATGGGCCGGTTTCTTACTACGTCTGGCGGATTTGCCTTCAAATGCAAGAAATGAGAGAGAAGGATCTCTTTTTTCTCTCTCCTCTGTTCCGACTCGTCAACGCTATTTGATTTGCAAAGCAACAGATCAATAACGACGACGAGACTTCCCTTGACTTAGGAACTGCTGGTGCGCACAAAAGAGCCTCGAAACGAACCTAGACGCCAAAGAATATCAAAGGCGTCTAGCGAGAGCTAAATGTACCAGCGATTTATAATCAACTAGACTCTGACATTTAGGATTTTTTCTCAGATCTTCCACGGTGAAAGCGACACCCCAAAAAATCGGCGTTGTCCTGTTGCTTCCCTCCATTTCTTTTACTTATTTCTCTCCATTTTCTAAGGGATTCTCTTCAATTTTCCAGTTGGTCTCGGGAAACTGATTGAGGCCGTAGGTTAGTACGTAGTTTCCTAGTATTTCTATCAGTTTGTCACTGAGTCAATTTGTTACCCGCGTTCCGGAACTCCGGAAGAGAACTGTTACCCAGTGCGAAACATTTTTCAGGAATATCGCTCGGCCCGGTCGGCACTGGAGATTAAATTGCACAAAACAGGAAAAAGGATGAAAAACATAGAATAGCCGCACTTTCTCTATAGGTGCTCCAAAGTGTTGACGGGCGTCGTTTCAGATTACCTTCCAATCGTACCTGCTGGTAAAACTGACGGATTCCATCAAATACCAAGAAATAAACAGCAATATATATTTACAACTTTAAATTCAAATTAAGGATTTCAAGGACCCTTGTAAAATTGAAAGTTCCCAATTTTCTTTAGGCGTTGGCATTTCTCGGTCCAAGGTGGGTATCCTTCCTTGTCGGGGTTGTTATAATAATCGGCTCCGCCGGTTGGATCAGTGTGCAAATAAACAAAGGGGAGCCAAGAGTTGATTAAGTTATGCTTCATCCTTGCCTGGTCGTCAACACTTAGCCTATTTCTCATTTGTATATAGTTTTCAGGTTTCCAACAATTAAACATGTATGGTCGTTGGCAAACGTCGGCGATCTTGTTGCCTCCCCAATATGATCGATTACTTTCAGTACGGTTTTTAATGACCCAGGCAACTGCTCTCTGGCAGCTTTCTTTCTCATCTCCTGCTTCCCCAAAGATTGTATCTAGCAAGACCTGGTAATCATCACAAAACCTGGATAAACGTGCCATTTTCCCTGAGAGAAAAAATTATTCTATTTTAGAAATTCTGAGATATAACTATTCAAAGATTAAGTGGGGCAAATTGACTCTAATGGCTAACATGTCATCAATACAGCTGAGCACATTTTGATAAGAAATGTTGGAAAACTTTTAATTAAAGGTTGATATTTTTAAACGAGAAAAACAACATGGAACTTGGTAGTTGTAGTCAAAGAAAGGTATGGAAGAGTGAACAGCACATACCTCACTTCAATAATTGATTCTTGCAATTGAAACGTTAATGCTTCTCGATGCGGCTCAAGCCTTGTGATTTATGTGGTGTACTGGACGATAACAAGGAATCTGAAGTGAGCCTGTGTGGTTAGCAAAAAGATGAAAAGTTAATACAGTGATTTCTCTAACTTGAGACCTAGAGTAAGGCACCACCAAGAACTTAAAACACAAATGTGATTGAAAGGTTGAGACCTTATTTGTGATGATGTGGTGAAGGAGTACTAAAGGGTAAAGAATGAAAGTTGTGACTTGTGGTGTGTCGAGACCCGAGAAGAACAATAACACAATTCAAGTTCAAAACAAAAACAGAAAGCTGGTAAAGCACAGTGTTGCCAAGTCGTGAAGTTGTTGCGGTCGACGGAGGGGTGGGAAAGCGCGGTCAAGGACGACTAGGAATTAAATGCCTAATTTCCCAGAACCGAAGGACGACATTGATACATTTCCAGAAACATTGTTTGAACGGTTCAAAGGAAAGGTTGATAAATATTTCCATTTTTCTGGCTTTCCCATATCTCTAGGCTTAGCAGTTGGTGCTAACGTCTTACTACGAATACGGCATACTGAAATCATTTTATTCGTTAAAAACTCGGCCTTCTCCCGAATGCTTCCCTCCATTTCTTTTATTTCTTTTTTTTTTACATACGATTCCCTGTAATGTTCCAGTTCGGGAAACTGAGCTAGTCAGGTAGTACATAGTTTCCCAGGCAACATTGGCACCCACATTGCGGGAGAAAACGCAGAAAACGTTAATTTCTTTGTTTTATTCCGTTTTTCAGAGCTATTATAGATTTACAATAATGTAACTTGGTTCGGCTTATCACTTGAGATTAAATTAGAGAAAACAGAACAAACACATCATTTCAAGGACCTTTGTAAAACTCAAAATTCCCAATTTTCACTAGATGTTGGCAAAGCTTGGTCCATGAAGGTGTGTCTTCCTTATCAAGATTGATGTAGTAATGAGCTCCACTGGTGGGATCAGGGTGCAGGTAAACATCAGGGAGCCAAGCATTAATGGTGTAATATGCCAATTGGTTTGAAAGTATCTTGTTTTGAAGTTGATGCCGATCTGACCTCCAGCATGCAAACTGGCCGGGATGTTGGCAAACGTTAACAATCTTATTGCCTCCCCAGTATGGCCGATTTAGATCAACACGGTTTTTGATGACCCAAGCAATCGCCCTATGGACAAATTCTCGATCTTCACTTGCCTCTGCAAAGATTGTCTCAAGCAAGGCTTGGTAGTCAAGGGAACGCCTGTCTAGCCTTGACATGTTCCCTGAAAGAAAGGATAAGCTCTATTTAAAAAATGTATCATACATTCTAGATGAGGACAGTGTCATTTCAAATTTCACTCTTATATGTGTTAGTCATTAACTGTGTTGTCATTGTCAACGGACAATGTGTGAGGTCATTTGATGCAATGAACAACAGAAATTACCACTTTGATTAGAATGTACCTTACTTGAATAATTGGACTTTCTTGCAAATTAAACGCTAACACTTCGGTGTCGAGGAGAAGCTTTATCCTTTATTAGCACGAGCCACGAGTTCTTCTGGCCAAGCTACATTCTGGTTGCGAGATATCATCATCGTCTCTGGAAAAATATTTTCTAGGAAAAACAATGCGAGGTCATGTCTAGGCCAATGTACTGTAATTAACGTAAGTACAACGTACCTAAGCGCTAAGCCTGTAAGACTGTAACGATTGCCATGGCCAAGAGGCCAACAAAAATACAAAATTACAGATTTGACATTTGAGATTTCGGATTTTCGTCTGCATAGAAATTGCGACGTAGCCAGGTTTGGCTATACCTCTCAAATTTTGTCTATTTTGTGGGTAGTCTGCTAGGTCTGTCTGCTAACCAAAAAATAAACAAATGTTTAAAATATTCAAATCGTACTGCTTTTCGTTCACTTCTTTATCTCTAGTCAAATCTACATTTTCCAGAAAATGTTCAGCATCAAAGAGTCGTTCAACAATCTTCGCCTTATCAACAGGTTTCCAAATAATCTAAAAAGTTTGTCCATCATAATATATTTAAAAATTAATCTTAGGAATGAGCCGAAGTGCAATCGCAGTCATACGAATATCTGGCCCAAATAGTATACAAGTCCTCCATAAAATGGCGGGTCTCAATAAAGAAAATGTTATTGCGAGAAAAGCAATGCTCCGCAGACTAACTGATCCAAAAAATGGAGAAATTTTGGACTCTGGACTAGTGTTGTGGTTTCCTCAGCCAAACAGCTTTACTGGTGAAGATTCTGTCGAACTTCATGTACATGGAGGGATTGCTGTGATATCATCAGTTATTAATGCATTACAAAGGCTTCCAGGGTTCCGTATGGCTGAAGCAGGTATTCATTTTATATTTGTAACATAAATGGTTGATTGATAATGTTTCTAGATCTACAGGAGAGTTTACAAAAAGAGCATATCTAGCAGGCAAACTTGATGCAACAGAAGTAGAAGGCCTGGCAGATTTGTTACGGGCTGAGACTGAAACACAGAGGCGCCAAGCCATAAGACAAGCCACAGGAGGATTGGGAGAACTTTACAATTCATGGAGAGCATCTATTCTCTCTTGTATGGCACATTTGGAAGCTTATGTTGATTTTGGAGAGGATCAGGATATTGGACATGAAGTACTAAGCTCCCTTCAGCATTCAGTTCAGATCTTGAAATCGGAGATCGACTGTCATTTAAATGACAATAGGCGAGGAGAGAGGCTACGCAACGGAGTCAAAGTGGCAATTATCGGCGAACCTAATGTTGGAAAATCTTCTCTAATTAACATACTCAGTAACTATTTCAAAGCTCCGACCGAAACGGCCCAAACCATTTGAAACTTTAACAAAGAAAACCTTGTTTAGGTCGAAGGAATGTTGCCATCGTATCTCCATACGCCGGGACCACGCGTGACATTCTAGAAATTTCATTAGACATAGGCGGCTTCCCGATCGTTTTGTGCGATACAGCCGGGTTGAGGCATTCAACTGATCCTGTGGAAAACGAAGGACTAAAACGAGCAAGAGAGGCAGCTTCTACGGCCGATTTGGTGATTATTGTTATGGATGCTTCCAGAGGATTAGAAGAAAGCATTCGGGAGCGGCCTGTAGAAGAATTAGTCCGTTGCGAATGCCAACGACTCCACCTATCCTTTAGTAAGTGTTTAGAAATTATCTGATGCGGAGCACGTTCCGTTACCAACTTATTTTTGTACGCTAGGTGCCGAAAGTAACTACCTCGTTTTGTTGAACAAGCTCGATCTCATTTCGTCGACCGATAAATCTAACAACCATCCTGACGTGTGTAATATCTCGTGCAAAACGGAGCAGGGCCTTGAGGAATTTCTGACCCGGTTGGAGAACAAACTGGCCGAGTTATGCACCAATCCACTGGCCGAAGCTCCACTTATCACCAGTTCCAGACAACGCCATCACGTTCGAATCGCTTCGGAATATTTGGATAAATTCCTGGTAATCGTTGAGCATCAAGGTGATCTAGCTCTTGCCGGGGAATACCTGCGCCGATCGGCCAGACAGATAGGCGCCATCACGGCACGCGGCAAGATAGACACGGAAGAAATGCTGGACGTACTCTTTCGATCGTTTTGTATTGGAAAGTAGCTGCACAAGAACATGAGAGGGGCGATTGGATGATAAGATCAAAATAAAATAGATCATTTCTTCGAGCACTTTTTGTTTTCCTCTCCAAAGTCGTAGGAGTCAAGCTGCCCGAAGACGTTTTCTTTTTCTCGCCAAATGTTTCATGGCCTTCCAACAAACGCACAATTCAAAGAAAAATTTTTAAATAAAAAAAAAAAGATTGGAGAAAAGCACTATTTCGTCACAAAATCGAAAACAAAGATTGGGGGGATTCGACAGTTTGATCGATCGCTAAAACAAATGAAAAAAAGAGGCCTTTTCTGGTCAGTAGTGGAGGAGAAAACAGGTTGGCAGGTAGTAGACGATTGTGTAAGAGGCGCACAAGGATCCCTTCAGTAGGAAAAAAAAACAAGTTACAAAATGATGAAGTGATCACATTCAAGCGAATCGAACACAAAGGAAACTGAAGAAATGATACGATGCAGCAGATTGATATGAAGTAATCAGGGCAGGCTTGAATTTGTTTCTTTCTTGTTTGGATGCAGCGGAGGGAAACCAAGGGCGTCCTGTCAAGTCAAAGCTGGTGAAAGAAAAAACGGCAAGAAGTGGAATGTCGGAACATCTTGGCAAATTCATTATACATGTACACAGAGAAAGAGAGTAAGATAAAAAGGAGAGGGAGGAGGCCACTTGAAAGAGACACGAGTGAATCGATGGAGGAGAGCAGGTCAGTAGATATTCGACACCCAAATTTGTTTGAAAAAAAAAAAAAAGAACCAACCTCCCGAAACCCCGCCAGTTCCGTCCACAAAAAAACACTCAACTTAAAAAAGAGAATACTGGTTCGACCCTCCCAAAATGCGACACGAGTCTAAGCCGTCGATTCACTAACCGCCAATTATCTTAGACCAGTTATTTCTTCTTCTTCGTTCAATTATTTACATGATTGGTTGGATAGTCTTTTTTTACGGTGTTTCTTATACACGTCGATGTCAAAGAACAAAAGAGAGAATCAAGCAGATCTGTGAGAGATTCTAAAACTAAAAATGTTGCTGTCCGTTATTTTCAAATTGATTGAGACTACATTGTAGCTCGGCGAAAACCTGTCGGTAATTCTTTTTTTGTTGTTGTTTGTTTTCGTAAAAATTAGTAATTAACACGTATGGAAAGAATGACGATGATGAGGGTAAAAAGTGGGGAGGGGGGTACATTTCTGTTCAGGAGGGATACTCGATTCCGAAGAGAGGAAGACCACAACCAAAACACACAAGGGAGGACACACTCTCGATGTGGGTCTCACATTTCGTTAACTTTTGTCAGATATAATTGTCCATCTTATTTTGTCTTTTTTTTTGTAATTTGTCGAGTTGTGTTTGTGTGTATGGATGCCATTGAGCCAAACTTTTAAGCGCGTCGCCTGTACGCGCTGCATTCACGTTCTCCTCTCATCAGACCAAAGGACTTCTGGGGTAAATCTCATTGGGATGCGCGTTCTGATTGCTGCTGGCACTGTCGTTATTCTGTCGACTGTTACATTGCTAGAAAAAGCAAAAGAAAGAGGTTTCGTTTCGTTTAGTATTTTTCACATTCGAGTTGAATCGAGGGAGAAACAACAACAACTCACCAGCTGCCTTCTCTCCCACGTCTTCATGGCCATTTTGTATTTCTCAAATTCGTGACACCAGTCAGAGTAGACTTTCTGGTAGTCGTGCGATTTGCTAGGCGCCGCGCAGCGCTGCGTATCGACCGTAATGTTGTAGCTGCATAACGTGTCCGGTCCGAGACGGCAGTCATAGCGACCGGCCTCCTGTTCTGTCACGCCCATAATCACCATGCCTTGTTCGGCCGTCTGAATGTACTTGTCGGGCCTGCGCGTTTCACATCAACAACAACAATTCGAGCATTAAGTAAACAGGAATCGCTTCGTATATATACGGCGCTGACATTCAGCGCAAATTCGTTGGCTTGTTTGATGGCAAATACCTGAACGACAGTTGGTATTGGCCCTTCTCGCGGCTGTAATAATACCAAGTGACTGGCATCGAAGACATGGGCTCGGGTAATTTGATAGCGCAAGACAAATGAACGGCCTGGCCCCAAGTCACTAACAGTCGCTTCTTGGCGATACAAGCGTCGCAAATACCGGGCGAGGAACTCGAGACGTCTTGCAGCAAACTAATAGATCGCCATCAGAGAAAAAGAAATATGAACGGATGCCCGTCTCGTATTACTTTGAATGTCCAAAATGAACTTACCCAGGAGCGTAGGGTTTACAAGAGTTGGACTCTTTATCCCAGCCACAGTAAGGATCACGGACGCATCGCAGGCAATTGTCGTAACGTCCGTTACACATGACCACGTTGACTTGGCGAATTCGATGGTCCGAAGTGGCGTAAATCGATTTGTGCTATTATATCAGAACGAAGAGATAAAAGACAATTAGAATATTCGGGATTGAAGAAATGATTAATCAAAATTACTTTGGGAGAGATTTCCATCATGCGAATAGGTTCAGGAGATGTGACTTCAAAGATATCGAGAAGCTCGGATTTTCCCTGCTGGGTGGTCTCGTCGAACCACTGAACCACCTTGTAGACTCGGCCGTCGACTGCGCCCAAGATAAGAAAAAAAGAAAAACAGGTTAAGGAATGCCGTGCGAGATCAATAGACAATAGGGCGCGATAGTACCTGTTCCAGCATAATAGACGGTGTAGTGTTTGTCGTCGGGGAATCCCTGAATTTTGAGGCGCTCCACCACCAGAGATGAGAACGCCACATCGCCCTTGTAGAAGACGGGCACTCCGCTTTCGTGCGAAACGGCCTCGTCCATCAGCGGATGGTTACGGATGAAATTCAACACGGTATCTATTTCGAGAGATGATGGAAGAAAACACCGTTAATTCATCTCGTCGCGCGTCAACGGATAAAGAGGGCGAATCACCTGGTAGAGTTTGAGTGTCGTTGACGCACTGGCCCGGTCTCGGCTCTGGCACTTTAGATGAAAGGACGGGCAACCAGGCCGAGCTGGAAGATGCCTGCTCTTTGAACTTGCCCAAAAAGGCCGTGTGGACGTCGGCCGTGGTGAAAACACAAATGGCCGAACCAGTCAGTCCGTTCTGGCATGTCGTGAAGACGGCGTAAAAACGCGTGTCGTCGCCGGGCACCTTGTAAACGCTCTCTGTGGTATTCGAAAGACGATAGAGAAAGGAGATTAAAATAAAAAAAAAGGAAAAGAAAAGGAAAAAAGGGGGCAAAAAACAAACCAGGACATGTAAGTTAAATGAAAAGGAAGGAGTCGAGGAGATAAGAGGACGATCAAAAGCATTCCAACACGACGACTAGAGCTCTTCCTTAATGAAGAAATGCCTTCAAGCTAAGAAAAGAATCTCTTGCCCCGTCTCGGAGCGTCTCTCTTAACTCTCTGCGTGCCCGCAATCGATTGCCTCATTTCCATGGAAACAAGCCAGGAGAGCGAGCGAGAGAAAGAGAATAATAGAAAGGGAAATCGGGTCGGCCACATGTCGAGCATCCAACATTCAACGGACGTCGAGCGGGCGGCCGGCCGGAGTGGTTCGGAAAAAGAATCCAAAGACAACAACAACACCACACGTACGGATTTCGTTGAAGTAGAAGGGGAATTCTCCCGGGATGGAGCAATTGAGACGGGCTTTGAGGAAGGTGGCCCAGTTTTGCGACAGAATGTTCTTGCCGCCGTTGTCCTTCTTGCAGACGCGGGCGACGCGCGAGTAGACGTTCTTGCCGCAATTGATGTACTCGACGGCCGTTTCGCGGAAGAAGAAGTAGACGTAGTCTCCGATGTCGTACGATCCCACAAAGTTGGGCTCTGCAAAATTCACATAAACGGGCAGTGATGAATGGAGGAAAGTTATAAGTTTGCCAAGAATATTATAAACTTACTGTCGAGCCACTTTGAATCGTATTTCAGCGTCCGTTTGAAGGTGAATTCGCGACGGCCCGTCGTGTAATTGTACAAATCGGTGCGGAAGATGACGGCGTCGGCCTTGGTGAATTCGGCGTTGGTGCCGGAATAGAGAGCGGGCAAATCGCCCGGATTGCCTCTCTCGACCCAGACGGCCGTCGAGTTGTCGCTGGGGTCAAACGGACACTTGGCGATGCCCATGCCGACACCGGGGACGTACTCATTGCGACCCAGATGAGTCAAGTTGGCCTGGATAAATACAAAAACAAGTCGACATTTCTCTTTAAAAGATTCGATCCGTAAACGGTGTTTGGCTTATTCATTCGTCCGTCTCTCTCTCTTCTAGAGAAAGAAAAAAAAGCCAAACTGGCTGGGAGCGAAACTTGAATAAAACATTTGTTGCTATGAGCCGTCGGACCGGGTGTCACGCACGACCCGGCCATCATCCAGCACACAGAGCTCCCACGCGTCCGGTCCAAGGCCGTGACGTCGATCAAAACACAAGACTCCCACGCTCTCCTACTCGAAAGAGTGGCGGTGGAGCCCCTCATCGTCGCTGCGCTTCTTTGACGTTCTAGACGACAATAAAATAAGAAAAAGGCAACAACTTCTCATAGTTGCAACTACGTTCTGTTCTAGTTCCCAGTGCCCATCATTCATCTTTGATCAGTTTCGTCGTCTTTTCCAAACAGCTTCACGTCCGTTGTAGGACCCCTCTCTCTCTCTCTGCCCGGCTCGAGTAGGAAGAATCAATACACCATCAAACGCGGTGGTGGTGGTGGCGGTGGTAGTAGTGTGCGTGTTATCCCAGAGAACCAACCCCTCCAATTCCGCCCGGTCCGGATTGGAATCGGGCACATCATCCGCCCTTTTGAATGGGTGGGGTCTCTATGGATGCAGCCCGGCAATCTATGACACACACAACGAGGAAGAGGGGAAACTACACAGAGAGAGAGAGGGATCGAAAAAGAAGAAGGCTTCTCTCTCTCTCTCGTCTTTGATAGTCGTCGTCGTCGGGGGCTCTGGTGTGATGTTTGCGCCATCGGATTTCACTCGACATTTGCGCCCCATTGTCCCGCACGGCTCCATGCGCCCAGAATCCGGGAATAACTGGCTCTCTACAAATAAAATCACGACAGACAAACGCGTCATCCTCCTCAACTCATCTGATTATTCCGCTGACGTCCGGGATTCCATCTTTTGCCTACGCGGGCCCACTAGCCCTCTGATCCATCGAAATGTTTTGGGTCTGCGTTCGACACGGACTCTTTTTTTCCCCCTATCTATTGTAGTCTAGAGAGAGGTCTCTTTCGGGACACGCACATAAGGTGGCCCGATGCCTCGAGCCAAAGAGGAAGAAAAAGAAGAAAAAAAAACCTCAATCTCCGGCCTTGTTCCCCATTATGAAACTCTAAGCGTGTCTTGTGCCACCACCACGCAAAGGCCGATGGGGTAAAGGAAACCTCCAAAAAATAGAATCACTTTTTTTTTCTTCTTTTCTTTTCTTTGCCTCCCTCATGACTTTAATCACAACTAACGACAAAAGGGGAAGAGAGAGGGAGAGAAGGAAATCGATTTCAAATCAGGCGACATTCAATTGCGTCGGATCGATCGGGCTCTCTCTATGCTGACGGCGCGACCCCAGAGTCCCGCAATTTAATTATCGCCTCCAAGAGAGGAGAGAGAGAAGGAGGCTGTTGGCTTCCGCCTACGCCGTCATTAATATTACTACACAAGACAACAAACACAGAGGGAGAGAGAGAGAGAGAAGGAGCTCTGGTGGCGCCTCACCGGCGCACAATAGGCCGTGACGAACGTACAAATCTCGAGACAGAGAGCAAGTGTGGTGGTAGGGCTCCATATCCATCTTTTCTCGTTGGCAATGACGGAGAAGATCATTAAGATCGTGCTCGTGCCTATTCTTTCGTGTTATTCCCCATTCTTTTGTCGTCACTTTTTGATATGTGCCTTCACGCTTCCCCGAAGCCAACAAAACAAAAAGGGCTCTTTCTAGAGAGTCTAGAAAGAGAGAGAAAAAGAAGAAAAACAGAGGCGCGGTCTTTGCCCTCGCCCTGCAAGAAAATTCCTACCCATTTTTCGTCGTTGTTGTTATTCTTTCAGGGGTTGCTTCTTGTCAACAAACTCTGTTGTAGTACGCTAGCTAGAGGTGGAGGGCTGGCGAACGAAAACGAGGAATCGTGACGACGCGATTGGATGCGTCCGCAGATAAGACTACAAGTCTCTCTCTTTCTAGTCTCTCTTGATTTTCCGTGTCAAACAACCAGGAAACATCCACGTCGCCTCTCATTTCACGAAATTACCGGCCGGTGGAGGTCTCCCTACTTTCTTTTCTTTCCTTCTCTATTTTTCTTTTTAATGAGCAGAGACGCGAGTTTTTTTTCGTTGGAGAAGGCGTGGCACGAAACTACGTCAAAAAAAAAGGGACAGGAGGTGGATGGAGAGAATTCCCCGCTAGTCAAAACGGCCATCTCTCTCAAAAGACAAACGATTGGAGCGGACGCAGCGCTCTTTATCCGAGCCACTCGCCGTAATGACGGTTATTGGTTTGGCCCGGCTAACGGCCCTAGCAGAAGGATTGTGCGTGATATTAACATTTCTTTCCTTCGTTTCTCGGAGAAAAAGAAAAAGAGAAATTTTAATTTTTTCTTCTTCTTCTTCTTCTTCTTCTTTGAAGGATGGACGAAAGATACCGGACCACCCACAAAGTTTATTCTCTCCCGTCTTTTTTTATTTATCTGCCTTCACCATCGAGTTCAAGAGAAAAATGAGACGAAAGTTCGAATGGCAAAGAAAGAAGAAAAAAACGGGCCTCGCCTTCTCTTCTTTCTTCTCAATTTCGGGGGGCCCTTCCGACTTGTTTTGGGTCTTACCACATCCCAAACAGGTAATCACAACTTCCGCTCCCGAAGGCTCTATTCGCCTCCTACGCTCTTGCAACAACAAGCAAACACGGTTGCAACTCGGTGGCTATTTAATGGGCATCCGGCCAATGGCCAAAAAAGAGAGAGAGAAGAAGGAAACCCGAGTTTACCTGAGCTCATCGCGCAACAATTTCCTTATAGTATAACCAGTGTTGCCTTGCGTTCCTTATCTCTTTATCTCTCGACGGTTCCACCAGTTATTTTTATTTAGCGCTACCCCTTTTTTGTCTGTTTGCTTCTTTCTTTTCTTTTTTTACGACTCTATCGAGTTGTTTGTCTGAGGTGCGGTATCCTGCAATAAAGCTGCCATCATTCTGTCACAACACGGCCGCTTGAAATGAATCCATTCTGCCCGGCTACAAGCCCGATGGGAACTTTGAAGGAAAAAGAAAAAGATGCCAAACAATTTTCTCGTGCCGAAAAGCAAAGGCAGCGCGCACAACCAAAATGGCGGCCGGCGTTTGTTCCCTTTACGACTCTCACGAAGGAGAACGATATTTCGTGATGAGCCGGAGCCTCGGCTTTACGACAGACGGCGGCGGGCGTCGTTACACCTGCGGGGCGTAATGGATCCCCCCCACCACTACCAATCCTCAAAAGAAGGGCAATTTGTATCGCAATCGGGGTAGGACTACACTTCGTTCACGGGTCCGTGGCTAATCCTCTTGATTTATTCCCTGTCGTTTTCTTTCTTTCTTTCTTTCCTTCTTCATCTCTCCGACTGGCGAGTTCAAGCAAGTTTGGCGGACTGTTGTCAGGGGCGACGACCGATACTGATAACAAGACTACACGTGTAGGCAGCAAACGGCCGAGAAGAGTTACAATCGATATCTGATCGAAGCGACTCTCACCCTCACCATCAGCGAGGGTCAATTGATATGGGGATTGTGGGCATAGAAGGATTTCTTTTTTCTTTCTGAAACTCTACACAAGGTGATTCCAAATTGAGGAAAGGAGGAAGGTGAGGAGAGCGCGTTACCGTGTTACCGGGGTAACCCCTAAAGGATAAGGCATCTCTCTAGCGCGTCTGCCAAACAAACGACCGTTGTTTGTTCCATGTCAAGTTGCTCCGGCCAATAAAAAACGAGAGAGAGAAGGGAAACAAGGAAAAGAAGGCAGCTCCAATCCATTATCACGGGAGATCTCTCCCAAGATATCCAAGGATGCTCTCTTCCTGACTGCCCAAGTTCTGGGTGGGTTGTTTGTCTCAACAGGCAGTTTTTTTGTCTTTTGTGCGACTTTTTAAAAAGTCGTTTGCTTCTACGAAATGTCGCCATTGGATTGGATTCCCATCTTGTCCTCTCTCTCGCTCTCTCGACCAAACTCAGTACCGATCCGGCGATAAACAACCGTTTCCAGCACCTGGGCACGCGCTCTCAGCTGTTCGGCTCCGACATCAACGCCGTTGATGCAAATGTGGCAGCAAAACTCGGCCCACCCGAGTTGTTTTCCAACCGACACGTCTCTCCCGATCAAGAGTTCCATTCGTAGCGCTTCTCTTTTTTTTCTTTTTCTTCCTTTCGAAACGGGCTACGTTACCTATGGCGACAGGTGTTTTTCTTTTTCGGGGGCTGCTGCTAGGCAATCTTCTAGCGCACGGGCTGTAAGCCTTCTGTTTACCTTTGTCTTTCCGAGCGTGAAAAAAATAAGATGCTCCAGTCACGGAGAACTGCGGGAGGAGGAGGGCTTGTTTGTTATTGTTACAACCCCGCTTCGTCGGCCAAAAAAAGAAGAAGAGAGAGAATAACAAACGATGAGGATCAGGGAGGAAGGAAGGGCTCCGGCGTCGCTAAGGGAGGCGTGTCGCTCCCGACGTGAAAAGACGCCAGAGCGGAAAGCCGGGGCGGAGTTGATTCCGCACCAAAAGAGCAACCAAGACACAAAACCCAAACGACAAAACAAGGAGGTTACTACAACAGCATCCAGGGGGAGAGAAACCCCCCCATTGGGTTTGAGAGTAGGATGGATCATTAGCTCTCTCTCTCTGCCCATCTGCTCCAGCACAATACGAAACGTCTGCCAAAACAACTTTGGACAACTAAGGTTCTTCTTAATGGTTAGCAGATCGCTGTCTCTCCCCTTTGGCTCTTTTCCTTCCATTTCTCTCGCTTTTCTCTCGACTGAAAATCCATTACTCTCTCTGGTAGATGCAGACAAGAGAGGTGCAACTCCCCGACGGAAGCAGGAAGCCTCCTCCTCCGGCAAACCATCCATTCACATATATATACACATACATTTATAGTTAATGCTACTACTGCAATAGGCCGTAAGCGATGGAGATGTATATACTCACATTGATGACCCAGTCTTTTGGATTGTGAGCGTTGGTACCGCAGACGTAGAGCCGGGATCCGTCGCCCATGGGCTGGATGACGCGGACGTGATTGCGACAATCGTAAAACTGCAGAGAAAAGAAGAAAAACACATCAGGAAAAGAAGATCAATGAAAAGACGTAGGTAGGTAAGGGAACACAAAAAGAAAAGGAACGGAGGGTTAGACGCAATGACAAACGATGGTACGAGTGTCTACGTCGAATTCTTCTTTTCTCTGTCCCGACCGCGCTGCCATTCGAAAGCAAAGAAAAGCCTCCAAAAAGCGAAAGAGAATTGAATCGAGAAAAAGACCTCGAGGCTTTTCTTTCTTTTCTATCCCGTTGCCATGGAGACACGCGCTCTAGAGCAATCGTTCGGCGTCAAAGAGTCTCTTCTTTTTCTTCTGCTCGCAGCGGGAAACCAACAAGAAAAAAAAGCAGAGCGGGATGAAAAGAGGAGCGATTTTTGGTCACGCTGTGCCATTTGCCTTTTAACACCGTTGGCGACACACAGGTAACGCTCTTTCCAGTCCGACTCAGGTCGTCGTCGTCCATTTTTAAAAAGATTTTCTCTTCAATTTTTCATTTTTCTTTTAAATATTGGGGGAAAAATTCGTCTCGCTCCCGGTGACATTTCCAGAAGAGAAGACGGACGCGCTACCCCGCTCCATCTCAGGTGGTCCATAACTTTGAGGATTCGTGACGTTCTCTATGTCGACATTATACGGTTGTAGGCAATAGGCAACAAAAACACAATTCAACGTGTCCCGTAAATTCACAAGAAGAAAGAAGGAACTTTCGAGTCGACCCCCAATGCCACCCATGTGTCTCCCCAGGAAAAGAAAGAAAAAAAAAAGTTGAATTGCAAAGAAGGTTCGAAGGGGAAATTTTCTGTGTTTTTTTACGACGACACCATCTAACACAAACTCTAGCGGAGGAGCGTTAAGAAATCGATTTACATCGGGGTGTGGAGCAAGCATCTCCGGTAGCAGCGAGACGACGCCGTACGTCTATAACGCGCATATAATCATTTTTACAACAACTCTCTCTCTGGCTCAGCTGCTGCTGTTGGCTTCTACAAGGGTAGTCGCACTCTGCGCGCGCGATGGTTATCGATCGAGCAGAGAAGCAGACGTGGGTAGGAAAATGGAACAGGTTTCCATAGAGAAGGAATCCACACAGACGAGGTGGCAAAAGTTGAGGCAGAGCTCGGAACAGTCTCGACTCTTCCCTCCCACTCTCTCTCTCTCTCTTCGCCGTCGCGCCATTGAGATTTAATGAGAAAACTTGGTCATTTTGCAAAGAGAACGCGCAGTACGGCGCGCAATCTATAAGAGTATTACAAGTTAAAGCGGAGGGAGCGGAGCTACTACTACTAGCGACCGACGCGCATTGACTACCAAGTGAAGAAGAGAGGGGGGAGCCGCCAAAAGTTTTCGTCCGAAGGATTACGTACTGCTACGAGAAAAAGTTTTATTCGGGCGGTTCGGGGAGGCGAAGAAAAAGGCGGAGAGAAGATTTCACACTGTTAAAGAGATAACTTCCCTATCCAATAAAATAGAACGTTATTGATTCTTTCCTCAATTGATCTACAACCACGGCAGTCAATTTATCCTTGACCTCGAGACGTATTCCATTCGACTTTGTGGAGGGGAAAAAAAAAAAGAAATTCCGTCGGCAACTCGAGATCCTTACGATGTGGGCGTAAGGATTCGGTTTCATTGGAAAAATGTTTTTGTTTTTTGTGCGCGGACTAATGCTCCCAGCACGACAGCCAAGTGTGTTGTAACTTGCATAGCAAAAAAAAGAAATAAGGAGGATATTAGAATAGGGGAAAGAGCTCAGAGAGGCTCAGTTTTTTGGGAGAGGCCAAAACAAAGAAGAAAAGAATGTTGGAGCGCGTCAAAGCCGATCGTGTCATCGCCATATGCGCCGCACTGGCAACAGCAGCAGCTAACGGCAGCTCTCCTATACATATTGGATTGGAAAGTGTCGGATTGGGTTTCACGACCAGCCCCGTTGGCTCCTTTCTTTACACTTGGAAGAGATTCGACGTCCCGGAAAAGCTTATTTCTTCTTCTTTCATATTTGTTCACTTTTCCTCTCTCTCGCTCTATCGTTGTTGCAGAGACCCAATAGGTATCCGTCATGAATATTGAAGGGTGACCTTCTCCGCTGGAAAAAAAAGAGTTTGGGGGGAGTTAGAGACCAGAAAAACACGAAGAGAGCTCGCTCACCTGTGAATGATTTATCTCGTATGGAAACACACGGAATGAAAAAGGGAGAGAGGGAGGGGGCATATAATAAACAATCGATTTACCTCACTCTTGCCCTTTGAGATGCAGTTGGTTACGTGCGAGGGGTCCAGTCCCAACGAATCCGTCTGTTGGAGAAAAAGAAAGAAAAAGAATAATAATAATACAATAAACATGGCGATTGGCACTGGATAAAAACGGCTATAAAAATACTGTAATAAGATTGCCGCACGCTGATATATACTATTTCGTAAACGGCTGCGAGCGTTTGGAAAAAGAAAGAAAAAAGAAAAAGAAAAAACCGAAGAAAGGTATTTGAAAATAGTTGTTCCAGCGCGATGAGGTGATAAAGGTGACGAAGAATTTCTGGCGTCCAACCAAAACAGATTTCTGTGTGCTCTTGTGCTGCTGCTCGCTCGCATAGACAACATTCCCCGGCACTCGAACGCATATATACTCTAGGGCAGCATTTTCGAGTCGGTTCTTCGTCGTCGTTTCTTTTTCTTTTTGTTTCAATAGCTCTTTATTATCCAGCTGTTATTCTCGTCACGTTCCCGAACGTGACCGGTTTGCCCGGCCCCTTCCATTCCGTCAAAGAGTTTTTTTTTTGGAACGGGGCAATTTATATCCAAACAACAAATCGTGGGTGAATCCGACGAGGAGGCACAACACACACAACCCATTTCCAGGGCGCCTCTCTCATCAACATTTTCACATTTGATGTTTCTCTCTTATTTTTTTTACGTCTTTTCAATTGAGGAAACGACTGCTATTATCATTTTTCCAGAGAGACTACTATAATGGATATGATTCAATTGACTGATGCAGCAAACTCCAGCTGGGTCGTCGCCGATAAGGAAGCGAGCTGGGGGAGAAATTTGTTATGATGGGCCAGCTTACCTCGCAGTTGGTGTCGCTGACGTTGTGTAGATTGATGCGGATGACGCGATCCCTGTGAACAAGAAATAGAAAAAAAAATCGTCATTTTTCTCTCCTTGGATATATATGCAACAAAATAAATCTATTTCAATAGGGACGACAACTCGAGAGTTCTCTCCCATTCAAGACGACACAAAAAGGAAAAAATATTTTTTTCTCCTTCCTTCTTTCTCTACCCCGCAAGAAAATGCGTGCGTCACTGTTGATGAGACAACACCCGCTGCGTTCCAGCGCAGAAACCATTCCTCAAGTCTTTTAAGTTCGAATTGATCTCTAAGGCCAGGGAGAGAGAGAGAGAAAAGAGAACCTGAACTCCATGAGTTGACACATTCTTATATCGCCCGTCACGGCGCTAAAGGGAGCCGAGGGGACCGATGAGGCCCCTCCGAGGCAAGAAGGCTGGGCCCAACCATACAAAAATGACACGGCCCGATGAAAAAAGCGTAGACCTTCTAAACAACAATTTCCACGACGCGATAAAGATGATGAAAAAACACTTTACGAGCCGTCAGAAGAGGAGGCCTCATTGATTTTACGAGCCGCTGATGAGTTTGACGCGCTAAACCGTTTTTGTTTCTTCTTCTGAAAAAAACTTTCTCTCTCTCTACTCCCCTCTCCATCGGAGAAAAAAAGACATGAAAGGTCCATTACCCCCGTCCGACTTGACACGGCTCACCAATAAGCTACAAAGTGGGGAAAATGCGGGGAACCTTTTCGCGCCGCGACCAATTAACAACATTTATTTCCTCTCTCTATTGTTCTTTTTTGTCTTCTCTCTAGATGAAGCCGTCTAGCCATCGTAATCGCTAGCAATCTATATATCCTTTGGAGACGTGTTCTCTCTCTCTCTCTCTTTCTCTATAATACTATATACGTGGCATTCTTTTTCACCGCGGCCAGACTCTGGGGCGGATGGAATTAGAACGTTGCCGCCGCCGCCGCCGCATCGCGTTGATCAAGACATCATAATTCAAGGGAAAATGAGCTCACGTCCAGATGCCCTCTTTTCGACAGTCCTCTTCTCTCTATCCTTCTTCCTTTTTCTAGCTAAAAATACGTTCTTTCGAGATATCCAGATATTCTTTCTGCCCTTCATCCAACAGTCGGCGAGTTTTTGGGGGAGAATTTATCGGCAGGCAGAGAAACGTGACTGCAAGTCGCTGGGATGAAATCTTCCATCTTTTTTCTTCTGCCTTGTTTATGATTATTACTACGACGCTTAACACTCCCGCCCGCTCTCTGTCCGAGATAACAAACGATCTGCACCAAAAGGAGAACTGGACGAAAGGTGTCCGTCCACTCTCTCTCTCTCTCTCTCTCTTTTTTCTTCAACTTCTCGCGCAGCCTCTGGCCGTCCTAAATCTAATTACACACAAGCTCGGCTGTCAGCACCACTAGATCTGCCCAGTGCCACACAAACCGCTGCGGGTGTCGATCAACAAACTCCAATTCCCCTTCGAAGTCAAAAAGAAAGAAAAAAAAGTCCCTTGGAGCAAAGAGCTGCTGGCCCGTGACTTATCCTTTCAACGGGCAAAGTCGCCAAAAAAGAGGCGGACCAGGACCAACATCTGGTTGGGAGCTGGGCCGCCGTATTTGTACAAGTCAAAGACGTCTGCAGACGAACGGAGAGACTCTCTGAGGAATGTTCTACATTTTTCAAAAGCGGAATATGCAAAACGAGAAAGAAAGAACGAAGGAACGGAGGAAGATGATGAAGGAATACATCAAATAACTTACATGGCGCCGACGTAGAGAACATCTCGTTTCGCGTCCAGGTATGACGTGCGGTAGTAGAGTTTGCCGCATGTGAAGCTCTTGATGTGATCTGTTGATCAAAAATGGAAAAAGGAAAAAAAAGAAGAAAAGAAACATGAATAAATATGATCAACATCATGATGATGGCTTATCAAATGACTTGTTGATCTAAAGACAAGATGACGTTGGCGAAATGCCGCCAGGATAATAAACCGGCGAATGCGGATGAGAAACCAAACAACGCATCTATAGCCGGTGAAAGTTGCCGTCGAAATCACACGGGGGTCATTTTCTTTAGTTTGTATTTCTTTGATATCATCTGCATATTCATCCCTCCCGAAAAAATAAACATTGACTAATACCAAAGACCAACAAAACCGAAAAAAGGATAAAATAAAAAGAAAAAAGAACTGGTGAGATGTGGGTGGTGCCTGTCCGTGTCAACTGCGTTTTGTCGAGGGGTGTTTGACGATTCTGGCCCGACGCACAACACACAAGGCCGTCGGTGTGCCAGAGCGGCACACGCTCACGCCCGTCAGAAACACGGGGAGAGAGAGAAAAAAAACCGCCCGTCTCTCTTTTTCACGGACCGACTCGCTTGATGAGGTCAGACAGGCGGACTCTTCTCGGTTCCCCCTCTCTCTCTCTATCCATGGCCCGTTCTGTTAGCATTTCACAGACACTCACCAAAAGACACACAAGACTATTAAAAAGATAGAACAACTTTGAACAGAGTGTGGCTGTCAGAGGCTTTCGAGTGCTTTAAGGATTCGTCCCTTCTCTTGTACAACAGAGCTAGCAGAGAGACAGAAAAAAAAAGCAAACAACAAAAGGGAACTGGTTCTCTATCGAACGTGACCAGAAGATTCTTCTTCTTTTTTCTCTCCTATTGACCACGTGAAGAAAACAAGTGTTACATCCAAACCGAGGCCGAACAGAGTGAAAGTTTTGAATGACATACAAGAACTGGATAGTTCTTTCTTTTTTTTTCCTTGTTTCTCTTTTTGATTGTATATTGAATTTCCTAACGAATGAGGCGTAACCGGTATCTGTGAAAAGATATGTCTGACATCTAGAAACCATCACCATTTTTTTTTTGTCGAGAGAGAAAACCAGATGCCAGCCAAGAGCGTCCAGCTTTCTATATCCAGCTTCTGGTATTGTACTAGAGCCCAATGTTATTAAGCTAATGGAAGCTTCTGCTGCTGCTTGCAGCTATAGAACACTCTCTATCGCAAAGAAGAAGCGGCCTTGTCAATTAGTCTTGATGAACTGCCATCACCCGACTAAAAAGACCAGATGAGATTCCCCTCTCTCTCATCCTGAAACTTCTTCCCGTCACGACACTCTCTCTTTGTTCAGTTCCAACCGAGCAGACACGAGTTGGGGAGAAGAAGAGTAGGGGAGGAAAAGGGTCAACAAAATGTCCAGCTGGGCCAGCATACTTAAATATTTGTTCTCCGTTCCGTCTCTCTCTCCCTCTTTCTTTGTCACCGCAAACTCGCAGCATCAGGGTTCACCCCCCTCCAAAAAAAAAAAAAGTAGAGAAGAAGAAGAAGAACTTTAGAAAATGCCTCCATAACTCGAGAGACGGAATGGAACGGAAAGTGACGAGTGGAGGCGGATTACTTCCACCCATACATCCGGGGCAACTGTGTGACACTCGATCCGGATCTATCGAACGCCTCCGATGGCTGCGCTGCCCTCCTCCTCCCTCCTCCGACACAGCGCACAACACCGCCCATTTTCCAGGCGTCATCCTCGCACTGCGCCCTTTTGTGTCGTTGGCCAGCTGACGCCGAGCCGAGTAGTAGTAGGTGGCGAACATGCCGGAGACCGAGAAAAACCGGCTGGCGACACGGCCAACACACAAGAGAACACTTTTTGATATTTATTCGAGATCACAAATATATTGATCTCCAATATAAATCACTAAACTGCCAGGGAGCCATTCTCGGATAATATGAAAATTCTTTCAATAAATTTTCTACCGAGTCGCTCGGTCGCTCGCCCCCCCTGAAAAGTCGTAAGGTGTGTAACAATGTTTTATGGCTTTTTGCCCCGTTTGGCCCCCACCAAACAAAGAGACATCATTCAATATCTCTCCCGGTGCCATTCCGAAGCCCCGTATATTTTTTTTTCTTTTTCGTTTGCGGTTGAAAACATCTAGAGGACCTGGAACCAGTCAAAAGAAAACCTCTTCTATCTCTTCGATTGTTCATGGGCTATAAAGATGAGTATCGACGGGACGGCATGAATCACTAGGCACCTTATATTTCACATTCTCTAGTGCTGGTGTAGTAGTGGACAACTATTGTGCCCTGTCTAAGAGTCCCAAGAGGGGGGTGATGGTGGTCGAGAACGAAAATAATTTTGTTTTTTTTTGAGAGGCGCATTTATCGATGATGACCATAGTTGGGCCAGGCCAGCTGCTCTTCCAGCTCGCAACTTCTTCGAGAGGGAAACAACCGCACACAAGGAGAAGGTTTTCGCTGTAAGAAATAAAAAAAAGCCCATTTTCTATAAATAAAACGCAATCAAGCGAATCGACAGTCGTTGGGATTTGCGCAGCTGCTCCTAGAGTGTACCAACGTGGCAATAGCAGCACTTCTTTATTTCACACTCGCCAAAAAGAAAAAAAAAGAATTTTCTTTCCTCTTTTCTATCGTCCCAAAACGATCGGTAGAATATGTATATATATATATACAGTATATAAAGGGAACACGAAAATCCTCACGAACTGCGCTGAACGTCGTCATCAATACTTGATGAAGGCATCGACTCACGCAGCCCGGAGGGGGCTCGAGCCAAGAGCCAAGATGGAGAGAGAGAATTAACAGCGAGGGGATAAAAAGTTAAATGCCTCGTTTTCGAGTTGCAGCGCCTTTTGCTCTCTTACAACTAACCCCCGACCCGACGACTTGTAAAAAGAAAAATATAAAAAAAAGAGCCAAAAAGCTCGGAGCACCAAAGAAGAGAGATGGAAATGTCTATAGCATCTTTTCTCATTCCGTCATTCGCGTGACCGATTCTTTCCATTCTTCTCCGCCGATCGAATCCTTAAAACTTACGGATTAGAATATTTCCAAAGAAAAAGAAGAAAAACTTTTTTCCTCTTCTTCGAACGACTCCCTGATTTTTTGCCTCGCCAAGTTTATTAATACCGCTTTGAAAAATATGTATATAAATAAAATGAGGGGACAACAAACAAGACGAAAGAGGCGCAAAAAGAAAACCTAGCGAAATAGACGAAGAATGCCAGTTACTCATCCCAAAAGAGGGTTGACGGGACGTTAGAGCAGTTGTTGCGTGGCGAGGAATAAATAACTTAAATGGCGCCCGCTTCTTCTTCTTCCAAGACGCAGAATGGGAAATTCACTTTTGAATGATCCCTGTATTAACTCGGAACTTTCAGCCGGAAAAAAAAAATATATTAAAGAGATGGGAAAAGGGTTTTTCTCTGACGGGGCGGTGGTAAACGATTCTGGCCAAACATGGCGGCTTGGCCGTGTCTATCTACATGTTTGAAGAAGAGAAATAACCTTCACGCGGAGACTCTGGGAGAGAGAGAACGGCAAAAAAAAAAAAATATGAATGAGTACCTATACACACCTAGCGAGAGAGGTCAAATAAAAAAATTAATAGTATAATAACAAGCCCTAGTCCATCCGTCTTTCATCAACAGGCGAAAGCATCAAACAGCACACAAAAAAAGGTCCCTTATTTTCTTTTCTGTTTTCATTCTTTATTTTTTATGGTGGAGAACATCAACTCCGTCTCTCTCTCTCTTAAAACGAAAAATACAACAACAAGAAAAAAACACCCCTAGCAGAGTTGTTATTCCCTGGAACTAGGCTTCGATTGCAAACAATAAGAACGTGTGGGAGGGCTTATCAAATGCAATTTAGGTTCCTCTTGTCATTGGGGGATTTGCAGCTGGGAAGACGTTGATATTCTTTCTTTCTCCATCTTGCAACAATCTCACGATCTTCGCCAACAATTGCCAGGATAGACACATCTCAAGACAACTCGTTTTCTTTTTTTCTTTCCTTTTTCTATCCACCTTCCAAGTATATATCCCCCTACAATTTGATGGGCACGGCTGCGAGTCCCTGAAGGTAAGTTTTTTTTTTCTCTCTCTATCTCCCTTGTCTTGTTCTTTTCTGGCGGGCCCGGTTACTTCCAAACGACAGCACCTCATTACGGGTGTACTTCTCCGTTGTTTTTTTTTGTGTGACAGACGTCTCGGGCCGCCTCGATCGATAGTAGTCGGCACACGCACCCCATTCGGCCGAATGGCATTTTCTAAAAGGTCCAGCAATCGGGACTGAGAACGGGATGGAGGCCTGGGTAGAGAGAGAGAAAAAGAGCGAAATAAAGAAAGCATCGATTCGGTGTGCGAGAAGGCGGGCCGAGTTGACGCAATGCGACGCACAGACAGAGACAAGCACTCGAATTATCCGTGAACCTTTCAATGCCTCCTTGTTCCACCTCTGGCGTGCCATCTGCTTCTTCTTCTTCTTCTTCTGCCTTCAATTTTCAACCTCTTTTGAGAAAAGAATCAAAAGGTAAAGGCGAGCAGCAGAGACAGGTCAGAGGTCTTGATCCAGTCGAGCGATTAGGTGACGGGCCAGACGCACGCGAGAAGCCTATTAACTAGGTTCTGCTGCTCCGGCTGGATCGATCCACCTCCTCCCCCCTCTCTACTACTACTTCGTCTTTTATTTTTTTTTCAAAATATATTCTCGACTTGTAACTCTACCAGAGTCCAACTCGAGTCTGCTTCTGCTACTACGCAGAAACGTTATATATTGGACCGGTTTCTCCCTCTCTCTCTCTCCACTCTCAGAGTTCATGTTTTCTCTTTCCTTCCAGTCGGTTGGACGATCTCGCAGCAGCATCACGCTCCACTTGGCCGTACACAAGCTCTTGGCCCACCCCTACGACCCTGATGCACACGTGTATAACGTCGCCCAGTTTCCTTCTACAATATGCAACGACGCTCCTACGACTAGGACGCTCCGTTGATGAAGAACCCCATTTTCAATAGATGAGCAACCAGAGTGGTACTAGTACAGCTGCTGCTCCGGAGGGACCGGAGGTTTAGCAATTCCAATATGCGTCTCTCTCTCTCTCTCTCTCCTACGACTTTTTACCTTTGTGGTGTGCTGATCTGTGAGGACAGCAATCAGGTTCTGACTGGACGGCATCGGTGGTGGCAGATGGCCCGGTAGGAAATTGCTGCTGGCCGTCATCCGTCCCTGCAGCAGTCACAGGGCAGTTTGTCGACGACAACAAGAGAAACGGTAGCAGCAGTGGCACAGTTAACAAAAACAAGCTGCAGCTAGACATGTCGCTAGCCCGCATCATCACACGACTGTTTGTTAACGACTTGCTAGCACGTCAACGCGCCCTCACTACCAAAGTTTCACCCCCCAGCGCCTCATCCAACGATTAGCCGTTGGAAAGTGAAAACTGAAAAAGACTGGGCAAAAACTGGACGCGCGGAAAAAAATAAACAAACGGACGGTTATACACTGGCCGGTTTCAGGCAAAAGACTGAAGTGGCAACCGCTCGGTTGCGCTTCTCTTATAGATCTAGGCAGCGAGTTTCTTGTCCCGTGCTCAAACCGCACGACGACACACCTCGAAAGTGGGCGGAACTAGCAACGGAGAACAGCACACGGCTGGGCAAAGAGTGAGAGAGAGAGAAGTGTGTGATGTGTGCACATCAATATCAACAACACGTCGAGACCAATCAAGGCTACTCCCAGTCTCTATCTATCTTGGCTCTCTCACATTTCGCCTCTCTTTTTTTCCTTCTTAAGCAAAAGAGCTGCTGCTCTGATGGCGGGGGGGACTTCATTAATGTAAACCACTCTGCCGGATTATCTACTACCAAGTGTCTTCATCACCTGGCGGTTATTTACCCAAAAGCCCTGATGGGCAAAAGTCTTTTAAAAAGTCCTTTTGGGGAAAAGAAAAAAATACTAAACAAATTCCATCTCGTCGCCGGGGTCGTCTCTCTCTCTCTTTTTATCTCGACTGCATCAACACGCAGACGGGAGAAGACCAATCAACTCGGACTCGTTTTCTTATACATCATTTCTCAACCTGATCCCTCTACTACACCAACAGCTGCCGGCCATCTCTCGTGATTACACGTGTTTTTTTTCTCCCCTATCTTTTTTTTTTCTTTTCCAGAGAGTTTCTACGATTCTCATTTTTTTGTGTGTGTTTGTTTGTTGTTGTACAGATGGACAAAAAGGCGATGGATGTTGTCAAAGTTTTACGGTTTAGACGGAATTGGCCTCCGTCCAGGGAACGGAATCCACAAAAAAAAGAAGAAGGAGGAAGGAAGGAAGATGATGCTGTTGATAATTACACGGTGCTAGATTGTGCGTTAACACGCCCGGATGGGTTTTATAGCAGCAAACGGCGTAGGCACTAGAGAGAGAGAGAGAATCTTCAAATGCCGGATTGGAACCCAGCCGCCACCATATTGAGAGTACCGTTAGTGAATCGATCAAAGAGAGGGGAAACAGCCCCGAAAAAAAAACGAAGAGGAGGAAGAAAAATCGAGAAAAAGTTTGCCGTCAAAGCGACCAATGAAAAACACCGCCGGCTTTGATAACAACAGTCGTGATGTTCTCGGAGATAGACGCCAACGAAAAGAACATTTGCGCCGAATGCTATTATTGCCATCCATGTTGAACGAACCAACAATAATGCCGGCCTCTTAACACACACCTTTTACAATCAATCATCTCGGTATCGGCTCGATCCATTTTACTTGTTGTTATTCTTTTTTTCATCCTTCAACTTCTTTATTTAGACTTTATCTTGTATAGGCTTTAAAAAAAGAAAACCGGGGTGGTCGATCGACGTGACGGGGGTGTCTGTTTCGTCTCGGATTCGGGCCACGGTCTAATCCGGTTGATCGGGAGGGCCGGCCGGGGTCGGTAGCGGGAGTGACAAGGGTTTCCGATAATACCTCCTCCCCGACCGACAAAAGCTACTTCAAACTTTTTTATTTTTTTTTTTGTGCCTCTTTCTTTTTCCCTCCTCCTTTTATAATATGTGTTTTTCTACACTATTTTGGTTTCGTGTGAGTCGCGACAAGGGGTGGAAATCCACTTGCACCGTCTCTATACAGAGGCCTCTCTGGCCCTCTTTATGGACATTGGCCGACCAGCAGACCCCTCTTTAAAATGATGCAAAGCAGAAGAAGCTTCTGTTGTTTCTCGTTTTACTTGACGCAGCAGCAGCAACTCGGGAGGAAAGAAACATAAAGAAGAGAAATGGGAACCGGTCTTGAAAAAGAGAACCCGCTGGCCAAACAAGCGCATTATAATATTTAAAAAAAGAGATTGAAACAGAAAAATAAAAAAAAACTTAAAAAGAGCCAGTCAGCGGAAATTCCAGGTGAGCTGTTTCTTTTTAACCCTACCAGCCGGCTGGACGGAGAAACGACACAGTGGCCAAAACAACCCTCGATTTCACGGATGGAAACGACACGACACTGTCTCTAGTTTCCCATTTTCCTTTCTTCTACTTATCTTCTTCAGACTTCTTTCCTACTACCAACGTCGGCGGCTCTTTCACGCCGTGAATTCACGCTCGACGTGCTCGCACTGCCTGACAAATCTTCTTCATCTCCCCCCTAAAGCACTCCAAGTACCAAGAGGCGAGTCTTACTAGCATTAGAATAATCATTGAACGAGGAGAATGGAAAAGAGTTGAGAGAAAAGACTCGTAAAGTAATCGGATGCATTAGCAACAGTTGAGAAATCCGCAGAGTGTGTTGCGCCGCATCATCAAATCCATTCGAGAGATAATTCTTCTTCTTTACTCGTTGTTGGGAATTTTTCCTATTTTATTTACAGTGTTTTCAAAAAGAGCCGGAGCCGCCCTTTTGCCAATCATTAACGACAGGCAGGAATACTAATTTTAGCCGGAGTATACAAACAAGTCACCATATTCCACACAGAACAGACAGACGGACACGTTGGGGGAATTTTTTTTTTTTTCTTTTCTAAAAGCTTTTTTTCTTCTCTTTCTCTCGCTAGCTCTGTCGGGTTCAAAACAAACAAACAGTTGGTGTTGAAATCTACTCTCTCAACTCGAAAATAGCGAGAATGGCGGTGGGGGGAAAAGTGTTGTCGGCCGGCGACTAAAAGCCATTCCGTGTCCCGCAAAACAACTTCTTTTTTTCTTCTTCTGCTTCTCTCTCCCCGCCCTTTTTTTTTCAAGTATATTCATTTTCATCGAAAGCTAATGAATATCGGGAAAATCCACTTAGGAAAAACTTTTAAAATTCTTGCATTTATCTCAGACGCGAGCGGGCGCCCCTGCCGCGCTGCCATAACTTTTGGTGAAATGTCACCGCCGGGTTAAAGGTATATACAACCGTTAAAACCCCAAAGTGTGGAACTAGGCAGGCCAAAAAATGAGATGACAGACAGCAGCAGGAAGTCGTAAAATAAGCTCCCGCGTCTCTATTCCTTTTTCGTCTACGTACTTTTTTTCTACATAAAAAAAAAGAGAAAGAAAGAAGAAAAGAATTCGGCTTTGCTCTCGATTGGCTGTGATATAGAGCAGATTGAGCATCATGTTCTCTTGCGGCTAATGGATAAAGAAAGGGCTAGTCTTACAATAGGCTCTCAACAACGCCAGATCCATCATTTCGTCCCTCGCCGAAAAGGAGGGACCCAAAAAAAGAAAAAAAAAACTACTCTTGTGTGCCTCTGTTTGTTTTCTCCTGGAGCACAACAAAGCCGCCGGGATGACTTTATCCTCTGGAATAACAACAACAACACACGAATATATATATATATATATATAACGAAGACGAAAAAGAAACTTGGGCAACAAATGGCTCCGATTCTCGACCGATGCCAAACGAGCTGATGATGACGGAATGCCTTGCAGCAGCATCTCTTTTTTCTTCTTCTTTCTTCCTGGCCTATTCGATGGCTATCAACAAGAGAGAGAGAGCCATGTGGAGCAGCAGAGAAAGGACCACATCGGATGCGGCCGCTTGGGAGGGCCTCTCAAGCTCGAACAAGTTCCCGAAAAAGCGAATGGAAAACCAGTTTTTTTTTCTAACTCTCTGTTGTGTCTTTCTCTCCATTTAAGGACAGAGGTTAAAATGAAATAAAAATGTTTCAAAAAAAGCCGCCGTTGCTGCTGCCGCCCTGTCCATCTTGGTGATTCTCGTTAGCCATTTTCTCTCTCTCTCTCGCAATGACGATGGCGAGATGAAGGGATAAAAAGGGGAAAAAAATAAAGAAGGTCGTCCGTCCGATGGTGCAAACAACTTCATCATCCGAGTAAAGCCGGGCCACTCCTTCGCTTTCGGGCTCATCTCTCAAAGGTTTTCTTTTGACCGGTCCCACCTGCTGTGTATCGATAATGATCCAGAGCTATTTCGACAGAGGAGAAACAATCGCCTCCCTAGTTTTGTGGTCATTACTCGACGACTAAGGCCAACAGAAGAGGTGGTTTCCAACGAAAACGGAAAAACATGTTCCAGCCCTGCTTTTGTTGTCTCATTCTTCGTCGTAAACACCCGAGAAAAATACTTCTTCTTCTTCTCGGTTTTAGAACGAGCCAATTAAGTCATCTCGACTCCTCGGGTTGTGTGTTGCATTTACCTCTCCACTACTACCACCATAATACACTATGACTACAACGTCTTGATACGAAAATTGAGGTTCCAGCCATACCGGGAGCCTAGCGAGACTATAAACATCCCGAAAAAAGATGAAGAAAAAAAAAGAAAAAGAGTTGGATTAGCCTTGCAAATGATTTGCGGCGCATCTGGAGCTCGGCTCTGCTATATACCAACCGGTGAACCAATCAAGAGGCCAGGAAGCTTGAAGCCTCTTCTGTGCGTGAGCGCGGGTGGAGGGGTAATTGACTCGGCGGAGTGTAGTAGAAGAAGAAGACCACGGTTCTTCCAATTGGAGGGGTTACGAAGGGCGGACACGAAATGGGCGTCATGGGTACCTCTCTATCTCTCTCTGTGCTGCTCTGAAAAATGCCATAAGATAGACAGAGAGAGAACAAAGAGTGTGTGTGTGTGTGTGTGCGTACTAGACGAAGAGGGGGAAACATTTCCTTCGTGATGAGTCTATTTTATACTGTACGAACAACCAGGTCCCGCTGGCGAGCTATAAGTTCAGGGTCTTTCTCTCTTCTCCTCGTCCTTCTTCTCCTTCTCCTTTTTCCTCCTCATCCTTCCTACTCCGCCTCTTAGGGCTCTGACTGCCTATACATTGCCGACATCTCAATTCTTTTTGGCTCTGACGTCCATAAAAGAGATGGAAAGAAAAGAACCTGATGGCCTCCGGCAGGTCTGCAGACTCTCTTGAAAACCCCGTAGAGTTTTCTCCGGGAAGAGAAGAAGAAGAAGGGAAAGAGAGGAAAAAAAAAAAGACATTATTTATATCTTTACCAAGACATTTTCTTCTCCCCTCCACCTGGAAGCGATGGTACATTTTGCACCTGGAGGGCGAAATGAAGGGGGGGGGGGGGCTCAAGGATGTCAAGAACAAAACGAGCGATTCCGGATCAATTTAAAATCCCCGACGTGCGTGTGAGAGAGAGAGAAAAAGCCGACTGTATACATCTGCCACTTTTAATCCTCTTCAACAAAACTTCTCCTTTTTTGCTGTCAAGAGATGAACTGTACAGTACCTGAGTTTAATTGTTCCATGGCGGAAATGATGGCGAGATGGGCTGCCACAACGACGAGCCAGCAGACCGCGACTCCCGGTCGACAACACCTCCTAGTTCCGGCCATGTTTCGTGCGTAGAGTCGTCCGCCTCTCCTCTCTCTTTTTCCGTGCGCCTTTTTCTTTCTTTTCCTTTCCTGACTGTTTTTGTGTGTTTCGTTTGTTGTGTATCTGCGTAACAGGAAAAATGACAAGAGACATGATGAAAACAATCAAAGGTAAAGTTACGGGGAACAAAAACAGACAACCACAGAAACAAACGCGGCGAGCAAAGTTATTGCACCGGCGTCATAAAGGAACGGCGACATGCGATCGTCCCCCCACATACAAAATGAGAAATTCCGGGAATGCACACGAGCTGGTTGCTGGCTGGCTGACTCTGGGCCGCCGCTTCCCTCAGGTAAAGCGAGACAACAACAAGAGCCACACGAAATGCATATTTTGTTTTAAAGAGGGAATCATTCCCCGCGTCTAAATCAGACACGACGGGAAGCGTCACATCGCATGATCGTCTAGAGTTTAAAGCTCCGACTAAGAGATACGATGAAGAAGAAGAAAAATCGGAAAGAAGAAAAAGAAAAAAACATTCCGTAGAAATCGATCCATCAAGTCGGTCGGTCTGTTGTTGAGAGAGGAGCTCTATACGGAGAATTATGACGTGGGGGATGTGTCGAATCTGATTGCACCCGTTACTTTCATCCCCCTCCATTCGCTTACCAATTCCGTATGGATGAGATCAACGCTTCCCCCCTCGCTCGCTGGATGGAAACCGTTACCCCCCAACATATTTTTTTAATATTAAAATGCAGTTCTTTCTTTTCTTATTTGAAATGGGCAACAGCTGCGCTCTTTCCCAACGAGAGACATTTCTCTTCTTCTTCTTCTTCTACTAGACATCCCAGTTCAGTTCAGGTAGACTTTGGGGAGCACAAAAGGGGCAAATGGCTGCCGAGGGGTTGTTGTCTGTAGTACGCAGACTGGACAGTTGTTGGAATGAGAAAGTGGAGAAGGAGAACAACAAAAAAAGGAATCTGTTGGAAACACGGGCTACTTGGATCGTTAGACAATAGCTGTTGGGTCGTCTTCTTCAGATCCCTGGCCGATAACCCTATTCTTCGCCCGGTTTTTCTTTCCCTCCTCTTAATCAACTCGATCGCATGTTGCAACAGACAACGATGACATTCTCCAAACGTTCTAATTAACAAGCAAATGTTTTTCCTGGAAAGACTGCGCGTGAAAGAGATGGGGCAACAGACGGTTTCTGTGTTGCTGGAACAGCCCAGCAAACGGGCGATCAATACGTACAGAAAAACTTGCCGGCTCACCCTCTCTCTCTCTCACTCACTCGCTACACTCTTTTTTTTTTCTCGTTTCTCTCCCCTCGTAGTACATAGCCCTCCCGTTTGCAATCATTCTAGGGATCAACTTGATAGGGTTCAATTCACAAGCTGGCTCGTAGTCTCTCGATCACACATTAGATTGATTTAAGCTCTCGATGGCTTCCCCAATTTCAAGATGGCTCGCATCCAATAAACGGACCGTTTAACTTTTCGGCAGGTGTTGATACGGCGTTAGAGGGAACGACAAAAAAGGAAACAACGTTTATACAAAAAAGATTTCCATTCTTTTTTCTATCCGAAGATGGTTATGAAGGAAATAACTCACACAACGCCTCTGCAGCGACACGCCACTAGCACACACTCGGAACAGACACTCGCACACACACACACACACACATACACACAAAAGGTCAAGTTCAGGAAACTCTCAAAACCTTTGAAAAACTACACGTTTCGCGAAGAATACTTGTTCAATTAAAAACTTGTGTAATACATACACATAAACACTCTATCCACAAACACCAAACTGTTTAAAGCAGAGTTCTCTGGTTAGTTTTAGACGAATCAAAACTTGATTCTCATTGATGCAAGGTGGGAAAACAGTGGACAACAAACACACCTCGGCTCATCTCTTGAACTGACTGAAGCGTCTGACGGAGTGACGGTCTCGAGGAAAAACGGGGGAGAGTGGCGACCCCTACAAATTCTTACTAATTCTATCGCTAGATGGCATTACTTTATAGTATTTCCATCTGTCCATCTGTCGTCTGCAAAACACGTCAACTCTTTTTTTGTTTTGTATGGTTGATGAATAATAAAATCATCGACCATGAGTTTGGCGCAATTAACAAATCTCAGGACCGTGTTAAATTCTTCATTTAGAAATGTAAGTGATTCTCGCACAAATGTATGAAAGATTCACATTATTACTCATGTGCGAATTCGACCTAGGTACTTCAACTTAACATACCGTCGCTAAATGCCGGGATTCAGGTTCGCGAAAGGCACACCAAACATTGGGCTCCTCAGTTTAAAAAACTCAGAAGGTTGAAGGTGAGTTAAAAATACCTACATTTCATGGAATAGGAAATCTATTGCTTTCTCTTATCAGGTTCAAAAAGTGAAGCTGCCAAACTTTCAAGAGGAAACGGATGGTAGCAAGATGACACCAGATCAAATAAGGGCAAGGATGAAGGAACAGGGTATGCTTCCTCCTCGTGCTTGGATGGAAAGGCCCCTCATGATCTCAGCTACGGGTGGAACTTTTGAGGCATATGTTCCTCCCGAAGGCGATGGAAAGCTGTCTGCTTTGTCCCTTGGGGTAAGAGTTTGAATGAAAATAAACAACAGTCATCACATAACATCATTATTATTAATGCCTCACAGGGTGCAAAACAAAGTTTGGAACTTTTGTCCAAAAAAAGCAAATCTACATTGGCTGTCAGGAAGATCAGAAGCTTTGATGATGATTTTAGCCCTAAAGAGTTCCCAGAAGAAGCTCAAAAGATATACATCAATGCTCACAAAGCATTAGCAGAGTAAAAGGAGTTTGTAAACTTGTAGATTTACATTTACTTAAACAAAAGTACTGATTGTAGGAAAGACTATGATACTCTACATCAGTGTGTTACAGAACTTAGCTTCCCATTAATGACGGAAGATCTCCGCCACTGTACTGTTCGCTGGCAGTTCCTGAAATCTCTCGAGCCTGCCAGAGTGGTTCATGTTAGATGCACGGACGTTATCAACAAAGAAAACGTTTTCGCGCAGGTTCACCGCTAACTCTTTAAGTTTAGCTATAAAGACGTATTGATATATAGTAAATTGTTTCCAGGTCACGGTCCGCTTCAACACTCAGCAGACACTTGCAGTGTACGATCGTTTCGGTCGTTTGATCTATGGCAGTGAAGTAATTGCTAAAGATGTTCTAGAATATGTCGTCTTTGAAAAACACATGGCCAATATTTACGGAATGTGGAGGATTCACGAGAAGATCATACCCGACTGGATGCCACAACGGGAGCCTGGAAAGAAAACCTACATTCAACCGCAGGAAGTTGAAACTGTTCCGGCTACTGATTCCGTGGTGCCTGCAACTCCTGCCGATAAATCAGCTGCTGTGGCATAAGAGTTTGTTCATTGAGTTTAATACATATGAAATAGTCATTCTTCCACAGATCTCTGGCGGTTCATTAACAACAATAAGGAACAATTTTAAATAACTTCGTAAACATTTTCTGTTAATTTTTTTTATTGAACTAGGTGCCAAAAATGGTTTTAGATTAACAGAACACTTGCATTCATCGAAAGTTGTCCCAATTAGAGATTCAAAAGCATCACAAACTTGGTTTGCGTGCTTCCAAACGGCCTACATGGACCACATGAGTAAATTATGATTTCCTGCATGCTGCATACAGCGCGCCTTGTGCGATTCCAATTTGTTCACATTCCAAAATAATTAAAAAAATGGAAAGTCCCACCTCAGAAACATTTGAATCAGGCACCAGTGACCCAATTTACAAAACTTGTTCTGCTTATCACCTGGATGTAAAAGTCAATGACCTGGTGGTGGTCTTTATGAAAATCGATTCCGGATGTAACGACTCGATTATTAATCAGCTTGTATGGGAGAAACTTGGAAAACCAGAGGTGAGTCCAACAACCAAAAGATATTCAGCTACCGGAGCCCTAGTCGACTTGAAAGGCCAGATTACCGCCAAAGTTGAGTATGCCGGCCGCGTTTATGAACTGCCTCTACAGGTGTCGAACCAACCAGACACGCGCAACTTGATTGGTAGGCGATGGTTTCCTTCTTTGTGTCTTAACTGGAATCGCATCTTTTACCTCAACACGACGACTGACGCACCAATATTTCAGGAACCAACAGAATTGCAGAAACAGCAAGAAATAATGGCGCTTGGTGGACATCGAACCTTCCATTTTTACCTTAAGATGAAATTAGACGGAAAGGACGTCCGCATGATGTTTGACACAGGTTGTACGCAATCCAAAATCGGCTTGGATGAATGGAAGTTGCTGGGCGAACCATCACTTAAAGAAACCCGAATTTGCGTTGTCGACACGGCCAACAAGGTGATGGCACTTGCAGGCGAATTCGTGGTAAGGGCAGAGCTCGACGGCCAAATCCGACTCCTTCCTCTCCTTGTGACCAAAGGCAAAACCGGATTTGCTATAATTGGATCCGATTGGTTTAAATACTTCAAATTTAACCTAAATTCGATTTTTGCCAAAATGAAATTTTCAAAGGAGGTTGAGAAGCCAATCGTGACAACACAAGAGAACCAAGAAAACGACAAATAATTTCAGGCAAGTTCGTTTGTGCTAAAATATGTGATTTGTGCACCTTCAAAAATGATCAAAATACAATTAAAAACTCATAATTTCGAATTTCAGAATTTTTCGAAAAATTCAAATATTGCGTCGGTTAAGTCGATGCCCACCGACGATATCGAATCAGCTCGAACTAGGAGGTGAACTAAGGTCAGATCTCAATCATACATTTCTATTTTTAACTATTAGTTGATTAGTTTTCCGTACTTTCCTTCAATGATCATTTGAGCATAATTAAAACTTGCTAGTAATATGAACCTGCATATTTTCCAATTTTAGAATTTTTATCAGATTATATATTTTAAAAAATTACGATCGATTCGATGGAGGTCAATCAATAAGACCTCGATGGGTCCTAAAAGATCTTCCAGTTATTTCTAGTTTTAAATCAGTTTTTCGTGCTTCGTTTCAATGATCATTGGGTATAGATGTTTGTACTCGTCTTAGAACTGGTGGTAGGTTAATCTGCGTTTCAAAAAACGAATTTACAGCGTCGGGTTTTCCAACCGAAACTTTGCATTCGTAGCAAATTTATTGTTGTTTGTCGAGATTGTGTAGACGCTTATCACGGGACATTGATCAACGACCCCAAAGGCTTATCAAGATGAAAAGTAAACACTTATGCATTCCGTTTCGTTTTGAAACTAGACAGTTAATACATATAGTACAAAACATTTGGAGGCTTGAACCCGCGCGGAGCCCACCAAATTTTCTTAAACCAACATTTGCTGTTTTCAAGTATATACTGTACCGTTTCGTAATATTCCGTTGATAAGGCTTGCATGTATAGTAATTTTCATATTGCGTTGACCTTTATTTCAAACATGAAATTCGCTATCGAAATTGAATTGAGGCAACTTTGATTACTACTTGATGTGGCGCGGTACGCCCTTTCCTACAAGGTGATCCAAATGTTTGAAATTGGAAAACGGGGATGGTAGAACTGTCTTTATTGAAATGATTTTGAACTCTGTACTTTAGTTAGGCAATAGGTAATACGTGCATCGTAAAGTTAATCGTTGCCTTCCGTGACTGTTGGACACTGAAGCTTTAGAGAAATCGCTTGATACAGAAGGGTTGGCGAACGATTCAAGCTCTTCATCATCTTCATGGCGTGCTTTTCAAGACTCGCTTGTTCAACTAGTTTGTTACCTACTAGGCCGATAGCACGAATGCCAGAAACTCGAATCCAAGGGTACATGCCGAATTGTCATGCCCTCTTTAAGTGGATAGCTCACCGGAGCCATGGCGGACGATGCCGTCATGTCCGGCTATGTTCTCTAGTAACCAGTAGGCTACGTAACGCGCCTTACGGTCCTTTATCCATTTGTAGGACGCAGTAAAGAAAGGACATCAAATGACATGGCAACAACTTTACCGTAGAGTCACATGGCGTGCAGTGCAGCAGCGTGTGTACAAGTGTACAATTTTAATTTTAAACCGGACTTGGACCGACTTGTTTGAGCATTTCACGCAAGAGGGCCTAAAGTCTCGCGCGGTTATCACGTGATTGGTGAGCCACTTGTGTTGGACTTTGCCGACAGCTATGTGCTTGCGGTTATCTGGCTCACGGCTTAGATCGGCAAAGGAGGTCACATGACTCTTTCTAATTCCAATGTAATAGGAAAGCCCGAACCGTTGCACACGGCACTACTCTCGTTCGAAGCGCGGGAGATTCAACACGCAGTACTTTCACTCTTCTAGGTGAGTACAACACTCAAGGTTTACAATTAGTTTGTCCGTTTCATTTCGTATCAATGCCAGTTGTCTAAATCGCCACGATCGAATATTCCAGATGTACGTTTGGCTGTGGATTTTTTTTAAAGAGGGGGGGCTACGTTTTACGATGCAATAGTAATATACAGAAAGGACGCACACATTCTGCCATTTTGGGTGGGTTGATAAGCAAAGCTCCACCCAGACTGCCATTTTGGAAGAATAATGTTTCCAACTGTCTAATTTTTTAAATCGAAATTTATATGCAAGTAAATTAAATCTTAAGCTTGCAGCTGAATTGCAATGCTACATTTCTCGTCGCCGAAGTAGTTTAGTTTTTCTGAATAAGAATTGGCGGCAAGATGCTCACTGACGCACAACTACTTTCTAACCGTTTTTAACGGTTTCTAACGAACGTGAAAAGGAGCAGCCGTATAGAGAACTTCTGTTCGAGTAGAATAAATAAATCCCTAAACACGCCACCGATCCGGTTTCGTTAGATTTTTGTTTAATAGGGTGGCCTTCATAGATTCAGGGCACATTTCCTTACACCTGACTTGCCTTGTTATGCATTATAGCTACCACTTCTCCACTTGGCTCTCTGTCTATCGTGGACAGCCGCAGGCGAAGTTGCTGTTATATAGTAGTCAATAGAATCATTCTTTCGAGTCTGAGTCTGTGGTCTCCATCGGTCTCGGCTTGCAGTTCCAATTAATACTGCACAGAATGGGTGAAGCTAAATAGCTAATGCAATGATCCTTCTTTGTTGCTTCCTTTTTGCGCGCCCGTTTCTTTAGTAGAACCTGTCAACTTGTCTCAGAGTACTCAGAGTCGGCAGCACAAAACGTGAGAGAGTTATTCTATAGGCAATTTGAAGAATTTTTTTGTTGAATTTGTAAGGGGCGGTAATGGTGGCACAACCCAGTTTGCAATGTGGGCACAAAAGTTTTTGTTGATGCTCCCTCAAAGTTGAACTCTTCCCTCAGGAAGAATGTTCATCATAACGCCACCTACAGCGGCGCCTATTCAATAGACGCAGCTGCGTGCCAAGCAGCAAAATAGCGCAAAATAGATAGTTGCTATGTAGACAATGTTACGGCAATGTAGATGGGCCCATTTAAGCTCATGGCGAATGTAGAAAATTTTGTAACATTGTCTATAAAGATTCACGCTAACTATTTTGCTGCCTGGGAGATATGAGATAACAGTGGCCATGGCCAGCCGTTCGTATCACTTTTAATGAGAGGTAATCTTAATCGTAATGGCCGTGAATGTAATGTTCAGTGCAATCACAAAAGTTCTCTTAAAAGACAAAAAAGCAATTCCATTTTATGCTAACTAAATTCCGGTCTTTGATACGTACCCCTAGATATACAAAGCATTTGCAATGCAGCACAGATTTATTCTATTTTAATTACATCAGAATGCACGGCGCTGAGTTGTAAACTTGGACATGAATTTAAAATTTAGTGAAGGCAAGATTAATTCAAGTTTATATATATGTAGTGTGGGATGCCCTTTGGTCATTATGGGATGCGTTTTGGGTCGTATCACAAATCAATATATATTCTTTTGAACTCAAATAAAGTGTTCACATAAAATATATATCGTTCAAAAATAGGGGGATTTTTCCAATCGGTTCTGGTGGGTACTGTATATAGATACATTGATATTCGGGGTGAACCATCGATCTTTATGTAGTAATAGCGTATGCATACATACTATAGCCTTGGACCCTATGAGCAGACAAACCGAAGACCTGTACAAAGAAACGGCCGTCACCAGGTAGCGCTCAACACAATGTCAGTCCGTTAGCCCGGTTAGCCTAGCCCAGCCATAAAACATGTCACTTCTTTCAGGAGATTTTTCCTTAGCTAAACAGTAATCAGTATGACGCCTCGAGTCACAAATGGTATTCTGCAGAACAAGATCTCACGTATCCCAATGATCCAATTGCCTCGTAGACTAAACTCGCACCAATTATTATCTCCCGTTGGGCGGTAGGCTACACAACACATGCTATGGCCCGCCGCAGGGAGGGGTGGGGGGATATGAGGCTACCCTGGTACTCTGAACGGGGATGAAAGGAGTCATTTTCTGAATAACTTATTTCAGAATTAATTCTGGTTATGAAAGAGGCAAACACCAAATCAATAAGAATATCTTGTTAAACCGTGATGTCGGCCATAAATTGGGCCCAATAAAAAAAAAACTCAAAAGGTCGGAACTTAGGAACGACACTAAAATTGGGAAACAAAAGCAGATCCACGTTGAGCTAAAAAAAATCATATAGAGTAATGCAACCGAAATAGAAAACTTAACAGCTTTCAATTATGTTAATAAGTTAGTGTAATTAAAGTATAAGAGCCGAATAATTAATAAAAGACACGCAGTACGCTACGCTATAACTGCCGCAGCCTTCGTTTGCGACAAGAGCAATAACTTTAAAGTTTGTTAAATTGTTATAATAGTAACCCAGTTTCATAGTGAGTCATCTTTAGCTACCGTAAAGTGGGGCTACTTTGAACAGCTAAACGGGCATAGGTACAGTAATTTTTTTTCATAGTTGTATAAAGGTAACATTAAAAGACTTGAGGATGGAAAATTTTGTCTAGCTCTTAATCAATAGCCGACAGCTCACGTTTAAACGCGTGTTCAAAGTAGCCCCTAATTCCCTGTTTTTTAAATCCCATAAGAATAACACGGTGTGCCCCTCTTAAACATATGCCAATAAAAATTTTTCGATGGATGGATGGATTTTCGGCGGATTCGATGCATTTTTAGCTAAGAACGCTTTTTTTTTGGTTTTTTCTACCTTGTATATTACTCGAGTTATTTAAAAAAAAACGACAAAAAAAGTAATGTTTTGTTCATAGTAGCCCCACTTTCGAATCTTGAACGAACTTCAAGCATTTCAAATTGTTGAACATAGACACTTTCAGGAGGATGGGAAATTAAGACAAACGATCTTTTCTTGAGGAAAAAGCTCATTTCTAATTATTTTACCCAACGATTTCTTAGGGCCTTTATTTATGTTTGTTGGTTTTTTATTTAAAGAAGCAAGAATATTTAACTGACTTTCCTACATTATTTATCTTTTCCCTTCTTGACTGAATTCCCCTACCGTCACCGATCGTTTTTTTTATATCACCAGAATGGCAACTTAATGTAGATGAATTCGTTCTTTGGTGTTGAGAAAATATCGAATAGGCCTAATCCAGCTCGCGGGATGTTAACACATTCTAGTTACCAACAGGTATGCTTTACAAGCCGCATGACAAAATACTGCGAGTGTTCTTTAGCTTCAAACTTAGTAGGTGACAAGTCTAAGGTCAACAGAAAATAACGTAGAATTAGATACATCGACCAATGGCCTACACAAAGTACAGCAGCAGTAGAAGGCTATTTCCAATACTAATCGCTTTCTTAATGTGCCACCCGAGTTTTAAAGTAATAAACCCCTTGCCGTTTGATAAAACAAGTTCTAAGCTTATGACATTGAAAGTGAATCGCCACAACATTAAAAAAATCCAAGTTTTACTCTTCATCTTACAAGCAAGCTGTCAGTCGACTTTCCATTGTCCATTTGATGACTTTCCATGCTATTTTGTGTACTCTGTTTAGGCACACGTACGGAAACAACTGAGAAAATGAATGAGGTGGATCAAGCCAAAGTTATCTCAATGGTAGTCCTATTTATTGTGACACTTATTCTGGGTACGATTCCAATCCTTATCATCCGTCTGATGAAATGGAACTCGTCGGACAACATGTCAAAGGGCACTAGAAATCTTCTGTCTGGAATGCTGTGTTTTGGAGCCGGAGTTCTGATGGCTACAGCTCTTACTCATCTGCTACCTGAGCTTCATGAAGGTGTTGCCGAATTACAAGCAGATGGTACTCTTCCATCTAAGCTTCCACTGGCCGAAATCTTTTTCAGCGCCGGATTTTTCCTTGTGTACCTTGTCGAAGAAGTCGTCCACCTTATATCTGACCGACACGCTCACAACAAAACTGATGTCTCGATCCATCGTTCGGTTGGTGTCCGCGAATGTGCGGTTAGCCGAGAAGGCCAACCAGTTCCCCCATGTACACCCGAAGAAGACATTGATAAATGTCAGGAAAAGACTATTTGCCAATCGAATTGCGAGGATCGCGATTTTTGTAAGGAGGTAGAACCATCAATTGTCACCATATCCGGAAGCGAAAAATCCATTGTGGAGATGACCTCGGTGGCCTCGAGCGGTCGTAAATCGAGCGTTCATCACCATCATCACCATCACGCGATGGGCGATAGCAACAGAACCTTACCGTCTCTACAAGGTTTGATGGTCATTATTGGACTCTCTATGCACGAAATTCTAGAGGGAGTAGCTATTGGATTGGAAGAATCAGCAACAGACGTCTGGAGTCTCTTTGCTGCCGTGGCATCTCATAAATTTGTGATTGCATTTTGCGTCGGTATGGACATGGCCACCAACGGTGTAAAAACTAGCCTTCATGTCTGTTATATGCTAGTCTTGGCAGTTGTCACATCTATCGGTGAATATCAAACTTCAATTGTTATGCCTAGATTATTATTGTTATAGTTTGTTTCTCTGTAGGTATCGGAATTGGAATGGCTCTTTCCAATGGTACTTCAGAAGGATTAGTCGTAACGTCGATGGTCTTACAAGGCCTTGCTGGTGGCACGCTTATTTATGTAGCATTCTTTGAAGTGATGGAGCGCGAACGATCCAAATCGTCAATCAAGTTACTACAATGGTCTACTCTCCTATTAGGATTCTTGGCTATGATCGGCCTGGAAGCTCTGCGTAATTCACCATTTATTATTATAAGTGTTTAATGAATAATATTTTCATGTTTTATAATAATCAATTTTATGTTTTTCCAATTAAGTTCCAGAACACGAACACGACCACGACCATGACCACGACCACGATCATGAATTGACTACAACCCTATCAACGTTGATAGATTCCTATCTTTTTCAGGGTTAGACCCTTCACAATTCCGGTACATGCCTAAAAATATCTTGTGCGTGAATTGGCGCCCTCTTAGATTGGATTAAGTTTGTTCAATCCATAAATTTCCCAGAAAGTTGTTTGGTCATATATTTTCCATGCATTCCACGCCTATTTTGTATTAGTTACCGTGCCCGTCTTTATCAGTGGTACAAGTTTAAAACACAGAAACAAATAGCCCATTACGCGTAAGCTATAAGTTTCCGTATATTTCAGCGATACCATACTTTGCAAATGTACCCAAAACAATTGTTGTAAAAAAATATCTCCCTGGATTTTTCAACATACCTCTTCCGTATACCTCAGTTGGTAATGTGGCAGATGTCGGCTTGATGGAACAATGGTTCATTTTTTAGAATATTTAATAAAAAGAGCAGATTGGCGGTAAATGAAATAATGTTATTTTCTACGAAATTGTTGTTTATTTATTTCAACCAATTGAAAGAACGAGAGCACCAAGTAATGTTGCTGCCCTGGTATGATAGCAAATCTTATATCTTGTAACTGATCTTCCCAATGAAATCAAATCAACCGCGAGCCTTGGCAGCGTTAAATTCGCGGAAGAATGATTGCCTGGCAGCCCAGACTTCAGGTGTGTCGGGAATGGCTTGGAAGTAGTAAGGCTGAAGAGGAGCTAAGTGAGCGACGACACCGTTAGCGGCAGCGGCAGTAGTCCAGGCCTAATTTTTAAAAGACAATAGTTACTATTGAATTAGAATGTATTAAATATTTTATTGTACCCTGTAGTGCTCAGCTTTGGCAGCCCAGACGTCCGGGGTGTCTTGGACGGCCTGTTCCAGATAAACGGGGCTTGCTGCGGGAGGCAGAGCGTTCAGGGCGCGGGCTTGGGCGTGAGCAGCATTATGGGCAGCGCGAGCAGCGGCGACTTCGGGTGTCTCCTGGACTGGATTACCGTAAACGGCGCACGCCAGCAACAGAATAGCGACCTTATAGTAGAACCCAATCAAAGTTCATGTTAATTCAATTTCAGGTAATGTGTAAGAGGACTTTGGAACTTACAAAGGATTTCATGTCGACTCGCTTAAAGTTGATTAAGCAGCTGAGAAAAGTCAGTGGACTGATTCTGCTCCTATTTCGCGAGCTTTATATATACACCAAAGACTATAGGATTGGCCTAATGCCGACAGCCTTCAGCAAGGTCGCCTTCTTCAAAAGCGTCTTCTTCCGCATCTATAGTTTGCTGGAATGGAAATGGAATGGGACCCCACCCACCTTGATCTTCATTTTTTTAAAACAAACGTCAAACTGTTGCATTCGTAGCTCATGACGGCGCAAATGTCCAACGAAGGAAACAGTGGACGACCTTCATAGTAAAGGAAGATCCATCACATTTTCATGCAACAGGATGCTTGAAAAAGTTACAATTTTCAAACATAAAAGGCGTTGACGCATTGTTGATTTTAGACATGTTCTCGATAGTTCGTTTTCTCATCCTTTTTTAAGGAATTGTTTAGCTGACCTTGCAATAACGCATGCAATTTTTTCTGGGAAAGCCAATCTGATTGAGGAAAATCGAACTCTGCAATTACTTATACGAACGTAAACTGTCAAACTGTTCTCCGTGTTCTCGAGAAGGAATCTGATTTGGTAACCACCATGTCAAGAGATACATTAATAATGTGGTAGAAATTATAGCAAAAATATGTGTTAGGGTCGCGCCGAGTTTTCCTTTTGAGGCGTTACTTATTGCTTCCAGTTACGTTACTTGCTTATATGGCACGATATAACCACGTTTCGATAGATCCTTAAGCGCCATAAAACAGGTTTAATAACTATGGTTAACTTTTTCAAACTCCTGCTTCGTTTTGCCATTGATTACTATCTCAAATGAGTGAGGCCAAAGCTATTAATTTGACGTTGAAATTTTGTTCTTCCACGAAGCGGAGACTGGTCTTCCCTTGCGCGAGGGAGAAAAGAGAGAGGGCGAGTTGTGCTTCCGGAGAATTTAGACATTAACCGAACAACTAAAAGTGGTAGACTATGTAAAAAGCTGAGCAATTAACGAGGTATCATATGCAGTTCCTTTCGTTTATGTGCGCGTGACTGCATGTTTGAAACCCTCTGAGTAAACTGTAGTACGTACAACTCCGCTATTAATGGAAAAACCACCGTTTTAAAGTGATTCAAACATTGATTTTAGATTGATTTATGAAATAATAAAATACGTGTCGTAGAACCACAAAGTTAGCCACATTTCCTGACTTTTTGTGGATTCAGCTGCAAAAATTGACTTTGGCTGAAGATTTGACTCCTGTTAAGTAGATGTTGCTTTTGGAATCCCTAACGTACTACTGGATCCAGAGCCTTTGAAAGTCAGCGAGCAGCAAAGTGAGAAACGCTAATGGTCGACGAAGTATCCAATAAGTTTAACAAGTTCCTTTATGCTTCGAGTGGGGAAAATATTTATTATGACCTTTTGTATAGGCCCGCCCGCTGAAGCTGCTATCGATATGTCGCATCATTGACAGAATGGGATTTCCAGCAGCAGTATCTATGCAAGAGTGCTGTGACCCTTTCGGAGGCCGCTGCTCTTTGGATCATGGATCACATGAATGATCCAGACTTTCTTGCTCCACTACAACTGCTGTATTTGTAAGTTTATTTCAATCAGTGGTGACAAGTTATTTTGACAAGCTTGAATCTAATATGAAGGAAATTTCAAGCCGGGTGAAGAAGATATTGGCCATGCTCCAATCGATGGGATTCAGTCGCTCTCAGTGCATCAAAGCTTTTCAAAATACGGACTGCAACGTGAAGTGAGCAGCTGACTGGATACTTTCACACCTCGATGAGATCAAGGGTTAAGATTTTGCATTCAAAAATCAAAGCTCATTAGCTGAAACAGCTACCGTCCGTCCCCGTAAATCTACCTACTGTTGAGGTTTTTAGTACAAGATGCTTCACAATCGTCCCACTAAGAAAACCAAGCAACTTTTTGCCAGCCAATCACAACACTTTATTTTTTAGTTCGTCTGCTAAAAAAAATCGTTTTCGCCAGTTCAGTTCAAAGTCGTCTAGGCGAAAGGTTCTGCTCCCGAAAGCTCTTTTCTTTCTTTTATTTCGGCCTCATTTTCAAATCCTTTTTGCTTTCTCAAATTCGGTTAAGTACAGTTCATTCAAGTTCAATTTAGTACAGTATTTTCTATAGCAGAACATTTGGGTGGCAGCGGCGAGATTCACGAACGTCTCGTAAGTTGTCGAAGAGATCCAGTCGGCCGACCGCGTGGTCGACCATTGCTGAGTGAGTTGTTTCCAGGCCTGTTTCTAGTTGTTTCCATCGGACGCTGAGAGCTCATTTCATTTGATGAGAAGGACAGTTTGCCAGTGGACTGCTCGTGGATTTCAGTGTTGAGACTGAAAAGATCTTTTTTTTATTTTGTTAAGTCAGTTTAGGGTGCTAACGCGAGTCGAGGCGTTGTTGGCGGGTGTTGGGCACCACGGCGAGTGAGAACGTGAGATTTCAGCCTCGAACTATCGTATTGCAGATTAATTTTGATTATTTTTTGTAAATTTTAACTCCCATATATTGTTGTCGGTCTCCCGATTTCAAGACGTCCACCCATCCTTTTTGTGTTTAGTGGTCGTTAGCTCCCCTCCAAAAGGGTCCGCCATCGTGGATCGCATGTGCTCGTCTTTTGAAAACAAAAGTCTGCCAAACCTTTTACTTTCTGTGTTGCTGGTCTCGCATCGGGAGTCCCCTGTGTCATTTATATCTGCTACGGACAACTCGCGTTTAATTCATGCCTACGTGTAGAAACAGCCGTGAAAAACGGCAACAAAAAAGCAGAGAGAGGGCGGCTGCTTATCGCACGTTTCGTGGCGGGTTTCGTCAAGTGGTACAAGTAGAAGTGCCTGGTGTCGACGAAGAACAAATCATCGTTCAAGTGAATTTTAACAACAAAGAGCTCGACGACCAGCTAATCGAAGAACACCGAGCTAGTGACGACGAGGCTGCCACACAGGAGCCTGCTGAAGATGATCATATACCCCAGCCTATCAAGTCACCCCAAGGTCCTTCCGGTGAAGCGGGATCGTTAATTGAAGTTAAAATCGAGAACATTAATTGGGATCCTGCTGAAGATCATACACCTCAGCCTATCGAGTCACCCCAAGGTCCTCCCGGGGAACCGGGGCCGTTGATTGAAGTTAAACTCGAGAACATTAAAAGGGATCTTCAACCAACTAGAGAAAATTCATAGATAATGTGTTACAAGATGGTGCGAAGTTGGTGGGATTCGGCGATGCATCTAATGTCCAGCCTGAACCAATAGTTACGCAATCCGGGAGAGTATCTAAGCTTGTGTGAGGAGCCTCGATTCAAGCCAAAAGTTTGCTTTTATTACCCTTGTTCTTTGCGTTTTGTTTCATTTTTATCTCGATGCACTGCGTGTACGTCTGTTGACGTGTTTCCTTTGGTCATGTTTTATCTTATTTCTAGCGATAAGCATGTTAGTGAATTGCTGCTAACTTCGTTCATCCGCATGTAGCTATTGATACCTTAAGTTTTTTACTGTGTGCTAAATATCCAGTTAATGTCCAATGTTCTTCAAGTTCGCGATGTAATGCCTTCGCTATCGAAGTTAACCAAAAAAGTATGTTGATTATGTGATGTATTTGAGAGATGGCTGGGGCCATCCCATCCTGTTGTCATGTTGTTGTGTCAGAAAGGGCCGAATGTAGAAGTTTTTCAAGAACCTGACAATGCAGCTCCGTTTTTTTGTTCGCGAGCGCCGACTTCGCCGAGAGGTTCTGCTCCCGGGAGCTCTTTTGTTTCCGCCCAATTTCAAATCATTTTTCCTTTCTTCAATTCCGTTAAATACAGTTCATTCAAGTTCAACTTAGTACAGTATTTGTTAAGAGCAGAACACTACTGCTCCTGAACCAATATTTGCAGATTTTAATATATTCGTTGTATTAATACTTTTTTAAATAAATGTTATTTGTATCGATTGGCCGCTTTCATTGGAGCACATTGATGATCCCGATCTTGTCCCACGTGCCACTACAAACTGCTGTATCTGGTAAATCTATTCTGTTCAATCGTGGAGTCTCTTTTGACAACCTTAATTCTGTTTTTTTTTTTTTAATTAGGAAATTTCAAGTTGAATGAAGATGGTATCCAGTTGATGGGATTCAGTCACTCACAATGCATTAAAGCTTTCCAAAAATATGGACAGCAACTTGGGGAGAGCAGCTTACTAGATCTATTTACACCCAGTTCCCATGAACACACCAGGTACGTTGTTGAGGCAACATTTGCAAATGGTCATCCACTCATCCTGGTATGATAACGGCAAATCAATTTGCCGGGGTGGCCAATCTTGGGAATTCTTGCTACCTTTGTACTACTTCTACCTACCTAGTAGCGTCATTCAAGTTCTAGTAGTAATTAACGATTGTCACTGTCTAAAGCAATAATGAAGATGCCGTAATCTTTATTTCTCCTTGATACAGCTGATGGCTGATAAGTTGAAAAAGTTTAAGCCAAAAGGTCAAATTACATATATACAATCAAAACATGGAGTTTCAGTTCAACAACACTTGGTAGTTCATACAGGTGTAAAATTTATGTTCTATTTACAGGTGTTGAAAAATATGTTAACCCCAGGTTAAATGCTAAAAAAGGAACTGGGGAAAATGCCCGAAATGCTGTCCAGATTACCTATCTTAGCTGTCAATTGGTTCTCTAGTTCACGACACAAATGGAATTAGATTTCTAACAGCTGCGTGCAAACATGCTGCAACCCTTCTACATATAGAGGTTTGGAGGCTGGTATTCAATGGATTGCGGAGCACATGGAAAATGGGTAAATCTACTGAACGAGATCTAGGGCTCGGTCCTGAGCACAATCGAAGTCTTATTTTGCCCCGAGTTTTGCAAAATTTGTCGGGGTGCCCCATTTGATTACTTGTCCCGATTATCGCCGATTATAATATTACCCCGATGGCCCGATTACCCAATTTTGTCTCACTTTCCATTTGTTGGGGGTACAGGAGATGAACCAAAATATTTGAAATTAAAAAAAAAACTTATTCAGCAATAGTTTACTATTTAAATCGGTAATTGCAGCAAATTTGGTGCTAAAACGTATTTGGGGTGGCAAATTCATCGGGTAACCGGGGCAAATACGGGGCGAAAATGTCACCGGGCACCGGGGTAACCCGACAATCCGCGGGTTTTCCGACTTCATGCCTCGCACCGATAAAAATCATTAAAATCGTACTAATTACGTATGTGTAATCGGGGCCGAACCCTAACGAGTTCTCTTGCATATGCCTAGTGCATTCCTAAAAGAAAATTCTGTGTCCGCTCTTGAATAGGCTTCGCTACGTTTTCTCGCTGCCGGTCAAGTCAGCAGACGACTCGGAGAAGACAGTGACCCGACACTCCGACAGTGTGTCCGACACTCGACAGCCGACGAGTGACAGATCGAAAACCTTTTCAAGTCCTGAACACAAAGCCTGTTAAAATGGAGGAGTCCAACACAAATGAGTTATTGAAACCCTATTTATCTCTTACAAAAGCTCCCAAAGCTGGAAATTAAGTGATGAGTGTGCCTCTTCCTTCGACACACCGGTAAATATAAATATACGTTAAGTAAAGCTAACATGATAATTATCAAGTCCATGATGTGGAGGGTAGGCAGTGGTCTTTATTACTTTTTTTTATTCATCTATAATAGTCAAAATGTATAGAGTCAATTATTATAACTGATTTATTTTCTTATTCACACAGGAATTGAGTACAGGATTGTATGTGTGCTTAAACACTTTTTTGGGTTGTGGGCATGAGCATGTTGAGTGCTATGTAAACAAGACTGGAAACAAAGTCTTCTTACATTTGAGAAAAATTTAAAAAGCTGTGTCCTCAAGAGCACAATGAACTGGAGCCTGAAAAGAAATTACTTACTTGACTGGCAATTGGGATTGAAGGAGGTTTCCAGTTGGAAAACAGAGCCAAGTATGAATATGAAGAACAAAACTCAGTTGCACTTGCTGTATTTCCTGGTTCTGAAAAATCTCATTACCTGTTTCTAATCTACCAATGCAGGTAAATCTGTAATACCATGTATAGTCCTTGATTGAAAATGTAATATTTGTATTATTGTTTGTTAAAATTGTGTAGATGGAAATAAGTGCCTATCCAGGGGATTCTAGCTGCACCAAGTGCTAGACATTTTGAAGAATTGTCAGCTCTTGAATCAACTTGGGATGGAGAAAACAGACAGGTGTCCAAATTTGCCGCAAATCTGGAGCAACGGGCGTGAGAGCCCCACCACAAGGATAGCAATGCTTCAAGTGTGATAAAACAGAAAAACCTCTGGATGAATTTATCGGATGGAACCGTGGTATGCGGTCTTACATTTTCCGATGGATCAGGGGGTCACAATCACACCCTCGAACATTATGAAGCTACTGGTAAGGAGTGAAGAATTCATGTTGATTCTGTTGCCATTATAATATTTCTTTACGTTGAGAATTTCATATAGGTTATCCCTTGGCCGTTAAGTTAGGCACGATCTCAGGAGATCATGCCGAAGACTGTGGTCGAGGATCCATTGCTGAAACAACATCTTGCCCACTTTATTGGGATCAATATGGAAGGGATGAAAAAGGTTTTTATCCTCTTCGTAGTTCTGGTTAATGGGGAAGAATAATAGCGAAAAATTTTTTTTTCTGAGATATACGTTTTGTAGATCTCGACGAGCTGATCATTTTGGTCCATAGGACCATATCCCTGAAATGCAAATTAGACCATGTTTTGAGGGTTCAAAGTCTTGTCTTTCGTGATTGGTCGCGCGCATCCATTGCACTCTAGTAGGCATCGTTATAAAGATAGGACTTATTTATTTTCCGCCAAAATCGGTTTGACGGAAGTGTTTTAACAAAATTTGAATACCACAGTGAGATGTAGAAATTTTTTCTCTACTTTTTAGTTCTAATTGTATTGCAATGTTAGAAATAGCGATTTAATTATTAAAGTACCGCTATTTTTCCCCCATGCCCTCGTCAAGCAAAAAAAAAAAAATGGCTACTGTTGTTGGAAACCCGCACGGAATTCCCTCTGTGTATTCGCGGCTAACACACCAAGTCTTTCCATTAATTTAGACTGACAAATCGATGGCTGAATAAGAAAAAGACTTAGACAAAAGAGTTGGTGAATTGGCCTCCATTCAGGAATTTTCGATTCTTCCCCATTCGTATTCTTAAAAGTCTTGGCTGAATAAGAAAAAGACTTAGACAAAAGAGTTGGTGAATTGGCCTCCATTCAGGAATCGTTAGTACCTTTGTCTGGCCAATCTTGGGAATTGTTGCTACCTTAATAGCGTCATTCAAGTTCTCTTCACTTTTCCTGAATTTCAGCAAAGGTATACGAAAATACACTAAGTGACAAAGAAATAGAAATGTGAAAATATAATTAAATTCCTAATAATATACTCCTATTATTCAGACATTTCCACGACTCCGAAGTAAATCTTTAATGCAGCTGATACGAATGCGTACCACGACTTTTCCCAAATGGTTGTCAGCCCGAAAAGTTTTACATTTGGCTTTTACAATTTAGGTCAAAGTTGGTTATCGATGTTCTTTTTGGACGTTTTTCTCTCCCAGTTGACGATGGAGACCATCCTTCTCAGCACGGTATTAAGCCCTCGATTTTCAAATCTTTGATTGGCAGAGGCCACCGGAATTTTCAACCAAAAGTCAGCAAGATGCTCTAGATTTTTCACTTAATTTGATCAATGTAACAGAGGTAAAACATGTTCATCTATGATAATCCTAAGATAATGTTCAAGTATTCCAAGTTTTGATCAATTCTTCAAATAACGAAAATCTATTATTGCTTCATACAGCGACACATTCGAGTTCATCCGAAATCTACAGTCAGCCCGGCGGAGAGTTTTAAACTTCGCGTGGGTTGGTCGCTTTTATTTCACATATGGGGATGTCAACAAGCGGCGGTCACTACGTAAGCCACATTAAAATAGACGGAAAACGTAATTTACATTATGTAGTAATAACAATAACTGGCATTCTTTTTCTGTTTTCAGGGATGCCCTACGGCCCTACTCCCTAGACAACTTCAACGCGTTGCAGATAACTTCAATTTATTATACCTTAAAAAAGGATGTCCTATGATACCCTCTGTAACTTTTCATAATTAAAAAAAAACAATAAAACAATAGTTTTGAACCGGACGGTCTTTTTATTAAATTTGATCTTGTTTTTTTGAACCATTCGTGCTTGTGTCATATGATTTCGTTAAGTTTATTATTACTTTCTGAACGATCAGAGAAGACAAATCTCTAGAAGAGATAATGTCGTTATTCATCATTTCATCCAGAGCCACTCGTCGCTCGGTACGGTCCGTACCGCCCAACAAGTGGCATGGCTAAGAGAAGCCGGAAAGAGAGAAGAGTGATGGTTGGGGCCAGTTATTCAGGGATGCGATTGAACCTAGTCGGGCGCTTGGCTGTATTCACCCTTTCGAGACAGAGCCCATCCCTACCTCCTGCATTGCGGGTATCAGGACCGGAATTGGAAGGATAGAAGGTTACAGGGGGAATCTACACTTAGCAGCAACACCTGAGTGTAGTGCAGGTTTGCGACTCCTGAAACATTAAAAGCCAAATGTTAGTTGATCAATAATTAAAACAAGTTGCAAGTTTCAACGTACCTAGTCATATCGCTCCCCACAAATGGTTCTTCAGTCAAGTCTTCATCAGCTTGGCATCAGCAATCACCTGAAAAAAAAAATATACGAACTGTAAATCTCGGAATGAAGTAGATGAAGCACATTTTCGGAGACCGGAAGTAGACCGGAAGTGAGAAATACTGCCTTTATCACAAAACAAAGTTTATATTCGGAATCAGCGCACTTTTCTGAGCAAGAACAATGTATTATTATTGAAATCTGAGAGATTGACCAAATCGCAAATTTAAGAAGTCTATACATCACGAAAATTCTCGATTTTCGACATGTTCCAAAATTCGATTAAATCAAGATAATCGAGCTCAGAATTTGACGAGGATTCCGATTCTGCCCTTCATTTTGCTGTACGACGTGTTTTTCTCACTTCCGGTCCACTTCCGGTTTCGTACTTTTACATGTGTTCATCGTTTAATTAAGGATTAAATTGTACTTGGCAATTTGGAGTGGTCGTAGGTTGTCCAGCTATGTGCAGTAGCTGCACATATGATGACACAAGCAGCTACGATAGCTCCACGGGGTTTAGGTTGGCGATGCTTGAAACATTGAAAGAAAAAATGTTAGTCAATCTGAATACAATATAGCAATTTTTAAATACACCCACATACTACTAAACAGCCTGCAAACTTTTACACCCTTAAAGGCAGTTCTCCTTAGTAGGCTTAATCGGAGGGTAGTAGAGTACAGTGCAGAGTCACTAAAGTTCAGGAAGACACATTCAATGAAAATAAGTTTTCAAAACAGTTCCGGTCAATACAACAATAATAACTTAATTTTCAAAAACTAATTGGTAATTTTTATTACCCTTTAAGCAACTGGAAATATCATTGGAAACATCCAATATCATTGGGTGTGATGTAACTCGTATCACACAATAAACACAAAATGCACTAACGAGCTGGAAGTTACATACAAATTTTACCCTGCTTTATTCTAGCTTGATGTAAGGCAAATCCCAGCTTGATTCAGAGTGAGATTTATGATTAATGCCATTTAAACTACCTGAGAGGCTGATGAGACAACAAAAAACAAAATTCAAGTCTACTCATAAGGATGGATACAAACATTCTTAAAACTCCCTGATAGTTACATAGTCTCTACAGAATCTACTAAAACCCTTTCCAAATTAATCTAAATTTAAGAAAATTGGTAACGAATTGAAATCATTAATTCGTTACCATTCGAATTCCGTACGTGATCACAAACTTGACAGAGAGAACAACAACATGCGCTGTTGCACGATTTGCGAGAATAGTTTTACCCCATTTTCATCATTTAAATTCATTATTAATTTCTAGAAACACTTTATAGAGACCAAAAAGGTTTCAAAAAATTCAAAATATTGTAGGAATCATTTTTCTTAACACTTCACATGCAAAAATTGAAGGTGACCATCTAAAAATTGAGATTTTCTCTCTTTCCCCATAAGAGCCTGTATATCGGATCTGCCATGTGACAGGCCAGACCAGAATATATGAAAAAATTTCTGATTTTTTTCTCTATTTTTTAAGATTTAGAAAAAAATCGTCCAGTCCGCCAGTCGTCCAGATCGGGATCGGGCCTCGCCAACAACGCAAGGCGCTTGACACGATGTCTCAGGAAGTTTAAATGCTATCAATTCTAAAACTCGCTTTGAAGCTGGGGTTTGCCTTACATTAAGCTATGGAAAGCAGCATATCTTCATAAGATATGAAGAAAGAACTAGATATGACAGACAGACAAACAGAATTCTGCTGAGCTGTGTCTCCTGTTTGGCCATACACTTGAAAGTTCTCAAAAACAAAAATGTTGAAAAGAAAGCCTTCTGAATTGTTATTGCTGCAATGTTATCTACATATCTGGTGGTCCAATGAATCGACTAACCGACATGGGCGAATGTCATGAAAATTACAAAATATTCCTTACACTTTCACACTAAATCAAGGAAATATTCGATTTTCTAGAGTATTCCTTCTCACAGTTGAGTAAAGCGAAAAATTAATTTCTAGAAGCTTGAACATTGCATCGAAAAATGAGAAATTTGTGTTGCAAAACCAAATTACGACAGTAGTAGTTTAAAGCAGGAAGTGTGTTTTCCCTAAATAAAATTCATTTCCGCATACACTCAACACACAGTTTTAAGGAGTATGTCGCGTTTCTTGCCGTTTTCTATGGACCTCTTCCCGAAGTACCAAAATATCAAGACACGCTTGAACAAAAAATTTTTTTCCAAGGCTACTTTGTTGACAAGAACCTAGAAAAAAACTTTAGTATAGAAATTTAAAAGGAAACTTAAATGAAACTGTACTTATACTCGTCGTATTCTCTTATATATATGTATATGTCGCATTCTCGTTTATATATCGTATATACTCATCGTACTTGTCGTATAATTAAGGATACAGGTTCCTGATTAACAGTTAACTTTTAAAGACTTAAAATAGACCTGATACCTGTACCTGATTCTGAAATGAAACAGACAAGACAATCATTTCAACCATTCTTCATTTCCAATGTCGGATTAAATCATCAATACAGTACACAGTACAGTACAATACAATAGAATTACAAAGGAAAATTAAAAAAAAAAGAGAGAGCTAGAGATAGCGAATGAAATCAAACGGGATCAAAGTCAAGACACCGCCATTATTCAATGTTTTTCGAGCAAGACAGCACACAAGTGGCGGGAAGTGAATGAAAATGTGTTTTTTTTTTGCTTAAAAAAACTACGAGCCCTATGTCATCTTTCTTGAGGAGTCACTAGAAACCCAAACAGGAAAGTAATTTGAAACTGATGGCCTGGCCCCATCCGCGCGCAAAATATAAACAAACATATTCATTGATATAAACTAAAAGAATCAAACGGGGGGAGGGCGGGTTCACAGAGTAGAGAGCGAGTAAGAAATAGGAAGATAAGGAAGAGGAAGGAATGGGGAGTGGGTTGGGAGGAGGAGGAAAAAGGGCGAATTTAAAAAATCTGTAAAAATTGCACATACACATGATGGAGGAGCGAAAACAATCAATTTGCGACTAAAATGGCCGATGACTTCGTTTTTTTCTTTTAAGTACAGTCAAAAGAAATGAAGAATAACGTATAGATTTCAGGGGTCCGCTGTAGATTTAATTTCTTAATTGTTTTTTTTTTTCTTATGTCATGTCCCCAATAATGAACAACTGGGGGGCGAGACTAGAGCCGAAATCAGGAGGAGCAGGAGAAGAAAGTGGATGGGGGCCGGTGCAGGAAAAAAAAGATGTATCGTCGTCTTCTTTCTGTTTTTTCTTCTTTTTTTTTCTCTCTTTTGTTTCCCGCATTTTACACGAACACAAACTACAATATTAGTACGATGCTAGCTAGGCCATGTTTCTTCCCCGTCTTCCGCTTTAATCTGCGCACCTACTTACAAAACCTGCCACATAGTTTCGCCCAGCTCACTAACACAATTTTCAATCGAATACAGCGTCTCGTGTGTTTTTGCTTTGGAGAAACGAGTCATACACATTTTCCCTCACTGATTCACTCGAGTCAAAATGGGAGGAAACACAAGCAACTCTATTTGTTTTTTATCTAAATTTTTTTTTCGCGTTTCTTGGATCGAAATGTTTTTGGGCACAAGAGATAGAGAGATGGAGAGAGAGATGGAGAGAGAGATGGAGAGAGAGATGGAGAGAGAGATGGAGAGAGAGATGGAGATGGGAGGAAGAACCAAATGATCGACGTGTTTTTTTTTCTTAAATTCATTATGTACACAGAGCGGAGATGGGCGAAGGGAGGACGCGGTTGTGTCAGGGGAGAGGAAGAGGTAACACCATTTGGTCACTGAGCTCTGCGAACGATTCACAACTTGACTTGTTGAACCCAAGTCACGACGAATATCAGCCTCCCTCTCCCTAAAAAAGTGGCAAAGAGAGTAAGAGAGCGCAGCGTTCAGATTCTAACGGGACCACCACTACTACTTTTCCCCATTTCTGGCTTCAAAACTAATGGGTATCAAAAGGAAAAATAATTAAATCAAATCAATTGAAAACGCCATCCGAAACCAAAATAACCATGGAACCAGATGCAAATTTTTTGCTTGTATCTCTTGCTCATCGTCCCGCCCCTTCTTCTGCTTTTGTTTCTTCCTTGAAAAGATAAGGAGGTTGAGGGGTTTGAGGCGGAGGCAGAGCAGGAGCCGAATTTTAATAGACTTTTTTGCGTTTTTTCGTGAAAAACAGGAAAGGGATCGAAGAAATTCACACCAAATTGTACTCCCGCAAGTTGAGTTGTAGTATAGTGTCCTTAACGGCGGCAAATACAAAACGAATATTCTCCGTATCTGTTACAAATACAAAAAATTTTGAATTAGAAAAGATTCATGACAGTTTTTCGATCGCCCCACAACAAGGATCAAAACAGTACCCAGACCACCCACCATCCCAATTTGCATAGCCGACTACATTTGAAGCAGCGAAAAACTAGTTCACCACCCAAATACCTTTCGATGTTAACTTTCACCCTAATCTATCGTCCCTTTCGCAAAGTCTGGCCTTCTTCTAAGCCAAATTGTATTCTTTCAGTGCAGTCTGCATGATCGTGTCTTTGACTGCACAGAACACCAGCTTAATGTTTTCAGTATCTGTTAAGGGCAAACTTTGTTAGTCTCTCTGTTATTATAAGATCGACACTCCTACTGCAAAGCTTGCTCTTGCTCTAAACTAACCCCAAAACTAATAAAAGATACACGCGAAGATAAAAAAACGTGGTTTTAGGTGACTGGAGGACAATACTACCTGTAGCACACGTAAAATGGGAGTAGATGATTTTATCCGAATCAGGATTCAGGTCGACAAACATCCGTAAAATAAACTCCCGAGCTGCTATGGCATCACGCTGTGGTCCTATATTACCGATGTGACACAAAGCATTAGCAAAGATACAAGCACTAGCACATACTGAACCAAATGTTCGGCGATGTTGGGGGTTTGGTTTCGACTAGCAAAATACTCGGCCAAAATACAGCAACTATTTTGCCTAGCAAAGGCATGAAATGTATATGTGAAACCTGTGGCGACAGTGAAGTGCGAATAGCAACTTCGATCAGGATCTGGATTCTGAGCCATGTACATTTTCAAAATGAATTCACGGGCACCGATATGATCTTTTTTAGCTCCTTTTTGGTATCAAATTGATCAACAAGTTATGTAACGTTCTTTTCTTTTTTCATGACACAGGAACAAGGGGGAGGGGAGTAGAAATTAAACAAACAAATAAGATGACGAAACTTACCATCATATTCGGGGAAGTAGTCGACTATGTGGGAGTAAATAATCTTCTCTTCTAGAAGATCTTTCTTGTTCAAAAAGAGGATGACTGACGAGTGCTGAAACCATGGATACGTGATGATAGTACGGAATAAAGCCTTCGACTCTTCCATTCGGTTCTCGTTGTCGGATTCGAAAAGAATCTGATCGTACTCACCTAATGTGTATGAATGAAAGAGTTAAGTAGTGAAAGATAGTTCACACTTACTGAATACATACTTAGAGCAACGAGAAAGATGATGGAAGTGACATTTTCAAAACAATGAATCCATTTCCGTCGTTCCGATCGCTGACCTCCGACGTCCACCATTCTGAAACGAAAAAACATGTTTGCTATCAAATACAATTGGGTATTTTTTCTTAATCGATAAGGAAGCCGTTTGCCGGGTCAGGGTTGATCATTTACTGTTTCACTAGCTGATATACCACCAAAAGGAAATTAAATAAAAGCCCTGCATGAATTGACAATCTACTGCTGTTTGTTCCTGACCGAAAGATGATTGAATCCAAGTCGAACGGATATTCAATGATGCCCGTAGTCGGTACACGAGCGCGAAGAATATCTTGCTCAGTAGGCAGATATCCTGGATCGACAATGCGAGCCAAGTCTTCCAAATAACTTGATGAAGAGGAGTGAATACAAAATGTTATGAATCCTGTGATACCCAAGGTCTACAAGCTCGAAACACCCAAGTCATTATTAGAGTCCATAATGGAGGGGAATGAAGATCCAAAATAAAAGTGTCAACTGGGAAAGCAAAAATGACAAGTTACTGTACCTGAAGCGGATTTCCTGCAGGTCAAACGGATACTCGATGATGCCCGTCGTGGGTACACGAACGCGCAAGATATCTTGCTGTGTGGGTAAATAATCCGGAGCGGCAATACGGTCTAGCGCTTCTAAATAGCTGTTTCAGGTGAAGCGGAAGAAATACAAAAATAGTTCCACAACGGGAAAAGGTCAGAACTACGCTTCACTTGTCTAACGAAATCAACAACTAAGAAGCTTAAGCAAAATATAATAATAATAATAATACATAAAATTGAGTAATGTAAAAGCGTATTAAGTTCTAGTAATATGCAGTAGGGCTACGGACTCGGTTGATAGACAAGGATGTCAAAGTATATATTTTTAAATTTATTATGAGAAGGAAGAGTTTACTATTTAGCAGAATCGGTGAGTTGATATTCACGCCTCCGGTCATAGCATTCTTGGATGCCTTGATCTTTCCACAAATCCCGTATGGCTTCAACGTAAGGGCTTTCGAAAGTTGTGACCGTTTCGTAGTCAACGGACCGGACTAGTTCCGCTTTTTCCTGAAGAAATGAAAAATGTTTATATATTTGAATGTAAAATAATATAAGTATGTAATGTTACTATATTAGGCGAGTCTCCGTATGAGATGTGTAGCATATCCATAGCTCGTATCATGCTCTGCATGGCCATGAATATGTTTTGATAGACGAGTTTGATAAAGCCACGTTTGTCCTCGTCGGAGTAACCGGCACCGTGAATGATGCGCATCTGCTTGATGAAGGTCGACTTTCCCGACTCTCCCGTACCTGGAAAAAACCCCAAAATTTACAAATTTTAAATACGAATCCAATTTAAATAATAGTTGACACAGGTTGTAATTCTATCACGTGGAAATATGGATGAAAAAACCGTGTCTTGCCCTGTAGTAGCATCACGACGTCCATTCTAATGCGGGACTTTCTTGGCTTCAAAACAGGTATGGCTAATAAAGGCGGGACCATAGAGGGTCGACTACCATCCGTTTCCCTGCGTTGAAAACAGCACGACAGCTGATCGACTAGCGAACGGCCGACGCAATTAAAAGCCGTCAAACTGGACATCTTTCGAGTTTTCTCGAACTGACCAGGTGATTTCAACGCACTTGGTTACACCAGTAGTTAACAGGGCACGCAAGACCTCTCGATAGATAAAAACGAGTTTTGGACGGAAAATAATGGCGATGAATCCGCCGAATAGTCCATCACAATTGTGCAGTTGTTCGTTGGTAAAAGGAGAACCTGAAAGAATTCACCTTAGCAGACGCCATCTTGCCAGTGACTGAAGAAATCATCCAACGCCCTGCAAGGTTGTTGTTCCCCCCTTCTCTTCACGGTCCAGTTCAACGTCGGTTTACAACCCGCAATACCAGTCCCGATGCCTCGAGGTTGTTTTCTCTCACGTTCAACACGGTGAAAATGTCTGAACCGCTTCTCTCCTCAAACCGGACACGCAACATTAAAACGAAGCTTGAAAATCCGGATAAGATAAAAAAACTGGCAGCAAAGGAAAGAAACTGGCCACCGCCCGAACAACGGCCGGTTTATTAATTCGAAAAGATTTCCTATACGTTTCGGCAACTTTGGTTGAACGCGGTTCTTTCGTTCCTTATATATATATATATATATATATAAATATCGCATTTCACCAGCAATGGGTTGGCAAAAGGGGTACGCGCAATCGCGAGCAGGAGCAACAACGTTCTAAAAATATTCCTGACAATGTAAACAATTGCATGATGTCCACCCTGACTTTCCACCAGTTGTGACTGGCAACAGCTTGGGCAGTTTGATGACAAGTCGAAGGGTGAACTTGATCAAGTTTTAGTACAATTCTGCCTATTCGACTTAGGAAAACCTGTGGAATATGCATCTGGACCTAGAACTTAGATAATCACCACCAACTATAGATAAACAAATGTTAAGATTGAAGCTAGATAAGGATATGGCCAGGCAACAACTGGCAAGAAACAAGCTTGTGATTCACAGGTGCAAGTATACTGTTCTGCCCATGTGAGCGATGAAGAATTGTATGAAGAATACATATAAAATAGAAATATGAAAGCGTAGATTTACCAAGCAGTAGCAGTTTGAGTTCTTTTCTGGCATTCTGTTTGTCTCGCCGGAGCTGCTTTTCAATTTCTTGGTTTATCCGTCGTTGTTCTTTTGCTTCTTCAGACAGGCAGCAGGCCATCGTGCTGTATTCCCCACCAACTGGCTAATACTAGAAAGAGTTCAGCAATAGTAGCAGGCTGAGATGACAGCCCGAGTTTGTTCTGGACGAAAAGGTTCTTTTCTCCACTGGAAACTGTGAAGGCACACAGTTGCAAGTCCCGCTGTGATGGTGGTTGTTCCCTTGTCAGTAGATTGAACCAGGTGGTCCACAAGGGCGTTTTCCTAGCCGGTTAGTCAGGGTCGAGACTTGTCAGAAAAAACCCCGGTTGTTGAGAAAAGATTCCGGCGTGGGGTGTGTTTCTCTTTTCGTCTTGTGTCCCGGTGCAAATGGCGCTCGATTTTTCCTTTTTCTTGCTGATGAGGGCTGTTCAAACTCACGCAAACACTCTCACGTACACACAACAACGTCGTTCAAGGAACCTTTACCCAGATTTGTTGTGGGCAAGTCCCAGTAAAAAAAAAAACACACGACGACGCGAGGGGTGTGGGACGGACGTGTCAAAACTGAATGGCCCCTGTCGTCTAGTCTCGTGTGTGTGTGTCTCCGTAGAGAGAGCGAGTAGGGGAGATGGGAAAAAGGATGGGGGATACACACACACACTGGGGGAGAGTCGGCGGTCTGTATGTAGACGGAGTCGACACACGGCTTTTTCGGCGGCTGTGGGCCTGTAGTAAAGCTCACAGACACGATGAAATATGCTTCTTTTGAACGTTTTGGGCCCTATTGGCTCGAATCGAGAGTCTTGTTTGATGAAAACGGCGATTGTAGACGGTTTTATTCAAACGGCAGCAGCAGCGGCGACGTTGAACGGCGACGCCTGATGTTGATGAGGCCCCGCCAGCAGCACAGCACAATGTGTCACTTTCCGCATTCTTGGTGCCGTTATATAGAGCATAAGTCAGGCTCTCATTTCACTGGGCTCTCTCTCAAACACATACACCAAGGGTGGTGTGTTGTGTGAGCAATGGGGGTGGGGATTTGGCGATGCAAAAGTAGTAGATAGAGACACACGCATACAGATACACTCACACACACGACGACGGGGCGGCGGCCGCGTTGGCCAAATTAAGTTTACGTGAGGGAAAGAGTGAGTGAGTGAGCTGTAGAGAGAATCCTTACACAAGACTGATGTCAGGGTGAGAGACTAGAGACGAGAGAGAGCTCACAGAAAAAAGCCAAGCAGCAACACCACACACACAGAGTCGAAGGGGGGAAATAATAGGATCTGACGATCGAAACAAGATGTCAGGCGGAGTCGGTCTCGGCTCTCTCGTCTCTTCCGTCGTCGCTACACTCGCCCTTCTCGGCTTTACGAGAGCGGTTTCGGCTCTCACCAAAGCAAGTTTCACTCGCCGCCGCTTACGGCGCTCCCATCGCGTCTCCCGTCAATATCACCACCCCATCCCCCCACATCCACCATCTTTTTCTCGTTCGTTTTTACACCCACCCACCAGCGTTGTCTAGGCCACCTAGCGGCCAATTCACGACTACTCACTACTTTCACGATTCGAAAACGAAAAAAAAAAATAAAATCTCAAAAATTGTAATGTCATCACATCTCTTCCTTTTATAATCATGAACAAGGGTGCCGGCCGGAAATTCCATTCTTACGACAGAATGATAAGAAATATACAACCGCAATGAGGTCGACTCGATAATAATACTTCAAACACCGTAATGCAGCGAAAACTTTCTGATTTCTCTTAGATGAAATAATCGTTTCAATTTAGCAATAGCATCAGCTATGCGTCACCTGCTAATTAAAAATCAGATCATTTTCCTTCCTCTATCGTTGTTGTTTTGGATTCATAATTTGCCACCTAAAACTTCCGCTTCCTTCTTTTACCTTCTTTGGAAATGTCAAGCAGTCCAATTTACCGAATGGTTTCGCTAGCACCAGCAACTTTCTAAGGGTTTTGCCTCCTGATCCTGTTAAAAGTTCTATCTCTCTCTATATAGATCTCTTGCGACATTTTCACGAGTTCTTCCGGCACGTGAACGCTGTCATCGGGTTTCCTCGCTCCGAAAATGTTGAGCCAAACCCACTCAAGTGCTGGCTAGCAGCAAAAACTAAGAAGAAATATGCAGTTTGTGCACGGTTGTCAACTTTTCCCGGTTTTCCTTTGTGTCCCGACCGATTAATCAGTCCACGAATCATTCCAAAGGGGATTATCCTCGTGGCCAGCGATTTGGTTAACTTGTAGCCAAAAGTCAATCCGTTTGATGTCGTTTTCGGTTTTAAATTAATATTCCGACACGTTCTGTATTTCAATTATTCAACATTTCTCTATAATATAAAACAATATTTGACCAGGAGTATAAACCTTTCTTTCCAGTTCTTTCCACGTACGAGGGAAGGGGGGTAAAGGAGAGCGGTTTTTTGGGGGCAGTCCGTTCGCTGTTGAGACGTCTAACTGATAAACGAAAAGAAGAAAATGCACGTCATCAACTACTAAACGAATACTGGGAGGCAGCTTGTCGTATTGAAGCCAGTTGCGCAGCCAGTCGGCTTGGATCAAGGAGATCGTCGTCATTATCAGCAGCTCCAGCGGAGAATTGGCTATTTTCTTCCTCCATAATCGAAAGCCAAACTGGAGGATTGTTGCCGTGGCTCGATTCAGACTCTTCATTGACAAACATGTCATCTTCGGCATCTAAAGGAGGTGCAGCGTTATTTAAAGTTGGTTGATGGACTGGCTTTGAGGTGGAATGAATGGCCACATTTGCTGCTTCTGTTGGATATTCTTCGATTGTGACGCTCAATTTCCTTTTTTTCCTCTGGCACAGTACGGTTATGGGTGTTGTCCTAGCCGATCCTTTCAATTGACCGGATTTCAAAAAATGGTTCTTTCTTTCGTCGGTCGTTCCATTATTTTCTGCTGGCGCAGGAATGGTGACGACTGCGACTGGTTTGTTCGTTTCAACCATCGCCACTGATGGCGAAATCTCCAAGGACGGCGTCGAGACTTCTTGAGTTGAGACCACATCATACTCTGCAGTAGATATCGTATCGTGAAATTGATGGTCATTCGTGCTATTGACTTCGATTGGGATGGGTTCTGAGCAAGGTTCCTCCTCGGTCAGGATGGGCATACTCAATGGAGCTTGAGTAGGTTTGACTGAATTGAGCACAGTTGATGTCGTTTCCGTTATTTGTTGGTTGAGAACAAAATCGGACAAACTGACATCCAACTGGGGAATCGGCGGTTTATTTACAGCAAGTGTGCAGGCTGTTTTGCCGTTTGCTACTTTTATCTGTGGTGAAAGTGCTAGGTTTTTGGGGAGCGAGATGATCATAGGTTTTCCATTTCCTTTCCCTTGCTGTTGCAGACGACTGGCAAGGGCCAGAAACTGTTCTGTCGTAATTGTCACCACTCTCGGATGACCAGGAGTTGATGAAGGCTTCAATTTCTTTGCCAATGGTGAGATTGTGGCCGTTTTTGCGATGGGATGACTATCTTTTTTCAAATGATTTAATGCCATTTTGCCAGCTTCTGTAGAATGTTTACATTAAGCCGTATTATTTTTAAGAAAACCTATGCACTACAAATTAAAGGGAACTCACCGGTCAAACTAATACTTTGGCCACTTTCAAGGGCTGATGTCAATAATGTAGAATTATCCACTGGTAAAAAGGAAATGCCATGGGATTCTAGCAGTTTCAAAGCTTCGTGTGACGTGCTGGATTCGGCTGAAAAGAGTTGAAGTAAGGCTTCGTTCAGTATTTGTAAGTCAATAACTAGAGGCATGTATCCTCGTACAGTTACGCGCGTTTGCAGTCAATTTTTCTAAGGCGTCTTCTTCTGGCGAAGTTTTCCAGGTAGGACTTTTAACTGAGCCAAATTCGTGCATAGCATTATGGCGGGCGGCTTCCGTTTTCACGTTTCCGATTCCAGGACTTCGGTCCTTATTCTTCTGAAAGCTAGCAGTCTGTAATCAAAAATAATACGGACACAGAACGGACATAATGTGGCTTTCCCCGATGAATAAGGATAAACGCTTATATTACCTCCAGTTGCAGAACAATGTCTTCAAAGCCATTATCAAAGGCGATGTCCATGGCAGTTTTGTCAAATTTATTTAAAATCGTGATGTCGGCTCCGTGTGACAAGAGAACCATGACAACATCTCGGTGGCCGCGTTCAACAGCCCAATGAAGAGCAGTCATCCTCAACATGTCTTTGGCATTGATATCAGCACCTGCTTCCAGCAGCAATTGAACAATAGCTGTGAAACCCTCTTCAGCTGCCATCTGTAAAGCTGTACGGTCAACTTTTGTTTTAGCATCCCTGAATATGCCAGCTTTTAAAAGCAGCTCCACAGTTTCAATATGGCCTGCCTTAGCAGCTGCATGCAAGGGTGTTGTACCTAACTAAATTTTGAGGGAAACATTGGAAAATTATTCACCTGAATAATAACTTTTTGCAAGAAAAATTCTGACAAACACTTCTGCAATATATTACCCAGTTTCCTGTGAAAGGAGCTCCACCCGTCATGAGCGATCTCACTGATTCTAGGTTATTTTCTGATGCAGCTTCCAGCAATTTTTTCCCCATTTCCACCATATTTTGGTTGGAGATGGGCAGTTGATTTCCTGCTGATAGGATGAAGGAACCTTCCTGGCCATCACTGTTGTGAAGGATTTGAGAAGAAGGGAATTCTATCTGTAAAAAAAACAACAATTCTTAGGGATTAACAACTTTGAAACTGTTGTGTTGTCAATATGCAATATTAATAGGGCCTTTACAAAGTAACTAGATGTAAGGGCTTTACTAACAATCTTGAGCAGTTTGTTTATATTTACTAGTTAAGACTTTAAATGTATCTTTAAGCAGAAGTCGGGCACTGTCGATGTTGGAAGCAGACCGACTTCCGTTGGGTTTCGAAGGAATTTATTACATTTAATGCAGCAAAATCAAAGTTTTGTTGAAAGTTAACGAAGCATGAGTTATTATAGTTACCACAGTATCCAATAAAATCTGATTGTGGTCCATTTTCTAGGTTGTGTTTATCACTTTTCTTAAAACTTTTTCTTACCGTACAACTTCGACCACGCGGTCGAAGTATGATGGCGGCCACCGTTCTTCACTTGTTTGCTTCGCGGTATATGGGCAATTTTTTTCAAAAATTTCATGGCAATGAAAGTGAAATGAGAACATACAAATAGATACATTTAATGAAATGAGAACATATAGATGTATTAACTGAATGGAAATAAAAATACGCTGCACTTCGATTGAAATGAATACGAACATACGCTTTAAAACATAAAAAACGTAAAGCACAAGAGAACTCAACGTTGAGTCTCTTCAAACTGGTGTGGAGGATATTCCGTCAGGTCTAGAAGAAGCATTTTACTGATGAGACACTCTCCAGGCTGTACATAAAGAAAATAAATCATAAAATGCACAATTTTGGGATCGTAAATATGTTGCTTACGTCTGGACAAACTCCAATCAGTGCATCGGCATGGCTATAAAATTCCTCTTTCAAAGAGATGACAATCGTTTGCAAGTTGGCCGTATGGTTTCGGATGAATCCGGCTACTTTGCCAATATTTGTGTTGTCCAAAGCTGCATCAATCTCATCCAAAACGAAGAAGGGAGCCGGTTGATAACTTTAAAAAAAGAAACAACATTTCAATGGTTTTAAAAGGTCAGATTTTTGTTGCAAAATGGGTCGCCAAGGACAGGAACAACAATTTCTCTTTTCAAGGCACGAGATAAGCAAAGCCATATAACACATGTTAATCAAATATTGAGAGACAAACCTGTGGATGGCGAAAAGCAGAGCCAAAGCAGCGACGGTCTTTTCACCTCCGGAAAGATTGGACATTGGCTGGAAACGTTTGCCTGGAGCGACACAATTGTAATTGATTCCATCAAGATACGGTTCTTCGGGATTTTCGGGACCTAAAAATGCTTGGGCAGACTGGTTCTTAGCCAATGACTGTAAAGGAGACGAGGGGAAATAGTGTTTTAAAAAACCCTCGGACGGCAAGATTAATGATAAGATTTAAGACTTACCTTGTAGATGCCGTCGATTTCGTTTGAAACATGTTCAAAACAGGACATAAAAAGATCGAAGCGTTCTTTCTTTACTCTTTCGAATGCCTGTTTGGCTTTCTTAGTTTTGACGCGAGCCTTTTCAAACTCTTCATTGGTTTCGTGTAACTTCTCCCTTGCCAAATCCAATTTTTGCATTGCCTAAAATAAAGAAAAAATATCAATATTATATGTTTAATAATTTCGGAAGAAGCAAAATACTTACTCTCATATTAGGGGCTTGGATGCGCTGAATAGTGTTGCTCAGGTCGTTCACGTGACGTTGTAGGCGATCTCCTTCACGGCGTACTTCATCCGAATCAAACAGGTCTTTGTACTTTTCGGGAAGATCGGAATAGTCGAGAACAATTCTATAGAGATTCATGTAATTATAAGGAAAAGACTGGAAACTACAGTAACGCATCGAACGAACCTTTCCTCTCTTTCGTATATCGTTTGAGAGTTGGCCTGAGTGCTAATGCTGTCGCCTTCAGTATTCATTGACTCGGAGTTCATGCTTTCGGTAACATTTCCATCTTGCTCAATGTCTTCCATATTACCGCGGGACATGGGAATAATGATATCTTCCATCTACAATAACAAGTAACATGATTTCGTTTTCCCAATAATCACTTGTATAGTAAAACAAGGACTACGAATATCTACCTTAGATTGCTTTAAAATGCCGTGTCTTTCGCTTCTTTTTTGATCAATTTTTGCTTCCATACTAGTTATTGATTTTTGGACATTTTGCAAGTCTTTGGCCACAGTTCCCATGTCTCGTCGAGCCTTGATTTAAATGGTAAAAATGAAATAACGTGGCTGTTTCAATAAAAAGTTAGTTCGCTTATTACCAAAGCCATGTCTTCATCCATATTGTCCATATCATTCTTCTTAGACATTCTTAGTGATTTAAAGTCATCCAACTTCCTCATATCCTTGTCTATTTCGCTCATCTGTTTTTGCTCGGCTTGTCTGGCTCTTTCCAGTTCCTCCTCGTCATCACTAACAGACCGTTCCCAACGCTCCACATTGGCTGCAAGTAAATTAACAATAGAAAAGCAATTAATATTTTTTACTATTTTGCGTTACAAAAATTAATCGAAGTACTTTGAGTGTCTCGAGAGCGCTCGAACTCTAGCTGGTTCAGAATACGATTCTTCTGGTTTTCAAATTCCAGACGTTTCTTCGCTCTTTCTTGTTGGGTCCTATCGATGAATCAAATACTTAAAATTAAGTTGAAAACAGAAAGGATTCAAATTGCAAAGAGTTGAAAGGAAGAAAGATGTCTAAGTGCATGCATACTGAACTAGTACAGTACCATGTATGGAGCCTGCCAGAACAGCGGCCCAATCAGAAGCAAAATACATGAAAGTTATATTATGCAAAACGTTAATACAGGAAAAAGTCTAATTCATCCATACCTGAGTTCACGTTCCTCGTATTGCCGGATGTTTGCAACGCCAATCTGAGAGCAAAATTCCGCAAACACTGTGTCTTCAACTCGGTTCATACGTTCTTTAACATTCTGAATTAAAGTGTCTCTTTCTCGCATCGTCTTTTCAATTTCGGTGCTGGCTGGCGCAAAATTTCTCAGTTTGTGTTCCAGTTTTTCAATCTCTTTATTACACTGTTCAATCTGGCTAGTGGTTTTCTCACGATCTGATAGAGCGTAGCGAAGCCTTGATTCCAAACCTGAAAAGAAAATTAAATTAATTCTCCGTAATAATAAAATCAAAGTGTCCTGGTGTCGTTAGATCAATCGTTGTTCCTCGCGCAGGTAGAAACCTTCTAACTTTACATCGCAGAGAATTACCTTTGATCTGCAGTTTGACAGTGTGCAGTTCAGATTCCTTCCGTGACTTCTTCATGGCTTCTCGCAATTCTTCACTTAGTTTTTCTTTGTTGGATTTTAAAGCGCTAAGCTGCTTATCGTTCCAGCGAGCAGCCTTCTTCTCCAAATCTCTGGTGAGTTGGAATATTAGAAAAAAGTTGTGGAATATTTCCAAATAGTTTTTACGAGAAGGTGAAATACTAACCGAGAGCCACCGGAAATAAGACCAGACTTCTGGTAAAATGTGCCATCAAGAGCTACGGCATCATAGCGATCACCATCCCCCAAATCGTAAGCTACTTTCATAGCATCTTCTTGGGTGTCGCACACCAATGCGTTATTAGTCACAAACAAAACAGCCCTCTTAATTTCAGGGGGATCATACTGAAGCACATCGTATAGCAGTTTGACGTTGAGAGGATCTTTGATTGCCCGAAGACGTTCCTTCAATGGCTTCGCCTAAACAGAAACCTTTTCATTAATACTCGTAAATGAGTACACACAGTTTAATGGATAGTACCTTGAGATAACTCAAGGGAAGGAATGTTTCAGGTTCCAACATTTGCTCTTTCAGGTACTGAATACAGTTTCGGGCCGTTTCTTCAGTGTCGACTACAATAGCTTCCATGTATTTACCCAATAACTTGGTAACGGGGATGTTGAAACGTTGATGAACAGGGTGACACATGTTGATGATGCGATCGTAAACACCACGGTAGAGACGCTTGAAATTCTCCACGATTTCTTGCTTCTTACGGCGACGTGCGTCTTCGTGCTTATCGACGCGCGCTTCGCCCAAATTCTTAGAAATGTCATCCAATTTGTTTTGTAATGTATCAATTTGATTTTTCGATAGTTGCACTTCGTTAGTCAATTCGCCTTCAAGTTTTCTTTGCTCTTCTAGGGCAGTTTCAGTTGTTTTAATATGTTCCGTCAGTTTATCAGATCGTTTTTGTGTCTCTTCTAGTTCGTGCTGTCGTTGACGTAGCTGGTTTTCAATTTCTCCCCGAACACGTGACTCGTTATCCAGTCGATCTTGATCAGATTTTTGCTCACGATTGACGGAATCAAGCTCTTGTAAAAATCTTGCCGATTGTCTGCCAGCCTCCTCCTTCAGGCGGTGGTACTGAGCAACCTAAAACGTAAACTTTGCATAAGCAACTGGTTTTACAACCAAAAAATTTCTAAGAATAGCTCTAGAAAAACGAAACTGTACCTGTTCTTCTTCTAAATGAACACTGCGCCCTTGACTTTGGCTTTCAGATTGCAAACTGTCCTCGTATTCCTCTCTTCGCTTGTCAACTTCAGCCAATTCCTTTTCCAGCAAAGCGATATCATCGGCATGTGCATCGTTAGCTTTCTTTGCCTGTGTCAACGATTTCTGTGCGGCTTCTAACTTTTTCTGCATGTGCGTCACTCGCTCTTTGGCTTTGATAAATGTGGGGCGTTTTTTGTTAATTTCGGATTCAATTTCACGGATGTCTTGTTCCATCCTATAGCAAAAAAAAAATTAGTCATTGACAAATGTAAACGGGCAACAAGGTTACTTACTTTGCAAGCTCTTTGCCAATTCTCGTGTGTTCTTTCTTTTTCTCCTTTAAAATTTCCTCAGCTTTTTCTTTACGCCTTTCAATCTTCTGCAGTTCCAAATGTTTCTTGGCGATGTCATCTCGGGTACTTTTGATATCTTGTTCACAATGATACAGTTTGAATAGGTAAAGTACAATCTGCTGTTCGGCCAAGTCTTCCCGCAATTTTTGATATTTTTCTGCTTCTTCTTTTTCCATCCTTGCTTCTTTCCTTTCAGCAGCAATACCCTTTTTCTTTTGTAAAGTAAACTGTGTATCTTCTTCAGCCTTCAACATTTCAGCTTTCAGTCTGTCATAGTCTTCTTTCAAAGCTCCAGAACCTGAGATTTCTTCGAAAAGAGCTGTTCTTTCCTTGGGATTCTTCATAGCAATGTTTTCAACCGCTCCTTGGAAAACTAAAAAGTTTTTGGCCTTTACATTGATACCCAATCTCTCCAGTTCAATAAAGTATCTTTGGGGGTTGACAACCTAAATTGCAAATATACTGATGATTAAATGACCAATCACTCAATATTTGCTAATGTTTACACACCTCTCCGTTAAATCTGTGTTCAGATGATGAACCTTGCACAACTCTGGTGAATTTTAACTCAGTTCCATCTTCTATTTCAAAAATAGCAGAGACCATGGCTGATCGAGAAACTGGTTTGTTGATGGACGCTCCATGAATAAGATCACTCAGTCTTTTAACTCGCAGTGTCTGTGTCTTTTCACCCATGACAAAACTAACAGCATCCATGAAATTGGACTTTCCTGTTTCAAGAGAAAATCAACAGCCATTAGAAAAGTGACCAAGAAACGTCAGTAAACATTCAATTTGTGCTCCACCTGAGCCATTTGGGCCGATGACCGCCGAAAAGTTCTTCAGGGGTCCAATGCGTTGAAAGCCTTGATAGGATTTGAAGTTTTCGACCTCAATGTATTTGAGGTTAGACCTTATTTTGGCCATGCTGATAAAATTTGACGATATTTATCGCCTTATGCTAAAACGTGTGAAATAAAAACATTAAGGGTAAGGGATATACAATGGACCGAAAGGAACGCTTTCCTCACTTTGCCCGCCTATTTGCTATTTCCAACAGAATACACCGTACGGGGTTGCCAGACAGCAACCGTTTCCCCTGTAAGGGAAGAAGCAGAAGAAGGATAATTTCTTTTTCGGAAACGTAAAATCCCCATAGCTTTGCATGTGATAGACTTAACGCGCAAATAAAAAATTAAAAACTCCAATGCGGAATAATTGATCTAAAGTGAAAAAACTAACCAACTAACAGGTTTTGTTTGATTAAAGAAACTTTTGAGACCAGGAAGCATTTTTATATCTGGCAACAATCAGACTGTTTTGATTCTGGAAAAAGCCTGAAGCCTACTTCTGCTTTTACCACGGCGGCCTTTCTGCTTTTTAAACTCCCTCATACTCCTCCTCCCTTATATACTTTACAACTAAACACATTTGCTCACTTGCTCAGTTCTAACTAGTTCCCCGTTCTCTTGTTAATCGGGCAGTGCGTAGGGGTCGTCGTTTCGACCCGATAATCTCTCGAGGCACAGAACCTAATAAGGCCACGAGAGGGGCTCGCTTGAGCTCTCTTAAATCAACTCAATGGAATGGAAAACAAAAACACCATAAATGCAGATTGCGGATGTGATCCGTACCTTTTATCGTTGGTAGAAACGAATGAAGGCTCTACGGTAAAGAAAGCAAATAGATCAACTGGACTTATACTAGCATCAATAACTGGGGGTGCTGCAATTGCGTTGAGTGTTCTCTGCTATCCTTTTGTTTCCCCAGCTTTAAGACGAGTAAGATATAGAGTTTGAATAAATTTGTTTGGTTTTAACTAAATTTTTTTTCTAGGTTGTACTTCCATATGTTCCAGCTTCTACAAAACAAGTTGAAAATGTTATGAAAGCTCTTTCCATCAGCCAAAAGGTTGGAGGAAAAAAACTGATTGATCTTGGAAGTGGAGATGGAAGAATTGTAATAATGATATTTTGTTCATTTTTGTTTTGAATTTTATACATTAATTATAAATTTTATCAGGTTTTGGCAGCTGGACAAAAGGGGTTTCAAAGTCATGGAGTTGAACTGAACAGTGTATTGGTACTCTATTCAAAGTTTTCTGCTTGGAGACAGAGGGTTAGAAATGCCACCTTCAGTAGGCAGGATTTGTTTAAAGTTGATTACACCAAATACAACAATATTGTGATCTTTGGTGTTGAAGAAATGGTAATTGGCATTTTGTTCTTGAATATTTGAAATTTTATGACAGGTCTTTTTTCTCAGATGCCAGAATTGGAAGCTCTTTTCGAAAAATCTTTGGCATCTTCCAGTCAAGTTATTGCCTGCCGTTTTCCTTTGCCAAATTGGAAACCGTCCCATGTGATTGGCGAAGGCATAGATACAGTATGGGTGTATGAAGTGTAGTAAATAGTCAGGTGAATCCCATGGATTTTTAGTGTATTTATAAAAAATAAATGAACCCACTAAGAATAGATTATACTAGTTCACCAACTTATTTGCACATGGTGGAGAACCAATTTTTGCACTTACCACAGGTTTCATTTACACACATAGGACACCGGGAAAGCAATTGGCCCGTTACACGGGGGCCGTTATTCAAATGATTTGAGACTAGATCGGCTAAAGCCTCGATAAAAATTGGGTGATCGTTTAGGGCTGGAAGTCGACGATACGTCTCAACCCCGAGCTAATCTCATTGAAAAAAAAATTAATTAATACGAGAAAGACGTTTCATAGGTCGTAGTTGTACCTTTTTGGCTAAGTCTTCACCATATTCTATATCCAATTCATGAAGAGTTTCAATATGATCGGATGTGAAAGCGATGGGGACTAGAAGAAAGTGCTTCTTACCATTTTTTATATAACCTAACCATTTTTTTTACGTAATCAGGGAAATCATGAAAAACTGAGCATCAAACTTGTTGGGTTACAAGATATCCATGTTTATACTTTCAATAGTTTTATCAGTTGCCGGCTCGAGCCAAGGGAGCGGACCGACCTTGGACTGCCACACTAAGCGGTATGGGTTAGCATGATTAAGTTTGCTCATGATGAGCTGAACCGTAGCCCCGACTTCGGCCGGATACGGATCTCCTCGATTAACAGTCTACCAGGAAAATAACCAGCAAATAACCTAGATTATTAAGAGAGTTAATATAAACTAATGGACTTGACTTACCCTCAAAGGAAGAGAATGGGCGGAAAAGAGAATTATGACTTCATCTCGAATTTTGGGATCGATACTTTGAAGTTCCTTTTCAATCAGATCAACAAAGGCGTCGACCAGCCGCGGATGGGTTCCCCAGCGATCGATTACGCTCCAGTTCAATTTTGTCTTGATATTACTGCAAGTCAGTCAATCCTGATTATGACAATTATTATTTTTTAAACAACGAAAGAGCTTACCGTTCCGCATAATATTTGTAGATGGCATTCATACTCGATCCTGTTGTCGTGCAGCTATAATGAGGGTACTGGGTGAATGCGATAGCTCTTTCAAGGTTGTCGCTGTATTTGGAGAAACATTAGCAATTGTAGATCGACGTGAAGCAAGCAATCGGATTTTGTGTATATTTTTTTTGCAATTTACTTTTCCATCTGTTCTAGTGTTAGTTCCGTGAGTGGATTGGCATAACGGAATCCAACGTAGGCCTTGTGGGGTGCCGATTCAGGGCGAACCTTGTCCAAGATTTGGCACATCATATCTCCCTTATAAAGAGGTACTGATATTTAAGTCCTTAAAGAGAAAGCATTTTTCCAAGAAAAATTTACTTGTTTACGAGTCCATTTTAAAATTGGCGAACCACCACCGATTTGCCCGTATTTTTCTTGAATATCTGGTGTCCGCCGCTTGGCGATGTAAGGCCCTAACACACTGCAAAAGAATTTTTCACCAGCCATACTTGGAAGTAGAATATTGAACCTGCCTCTACCTTTGGAAGGGCAGCTGAATAATATCACGGTCCATGAACAGGTTTCGTAAAAAGTCACCAACTTCAGGCAGTGTACTGGGACCACCCATGTTCAACATCAAGATACCAGTTTTGGGTTTGGGTGTTGTTTTAGAATCTGTCGTAGCAGTTCTGGTATTGTTCAACCAGTGAGATGTCATTGCAGGAAGCAGGAACCGTTTGGGTGTTGAGATTGCACGGCTGAGAGGGGAAGCCATCATTGTTGCACTGGAGAAATAATGAACAGTATTAAATGAAGAAATTACATAAGGAGCTTTATGAATGAGGGTACAGGGCAACGATAGCATCGAAAACGAGTATTGAATTATGGGACTGTCACATTCATGTCAGACAATGAAAACGTTATAACCAAATACTTAAAAGGAGATATCCGTAAATGGTCATTAGAATGACAAATTAAATTCATATGGTTATACCTGATTTGATGATGGCGTGCGTGACGGGAGATTCGTGAGGACTAATGCGTGATCGTCGCACACGATCCACACACGTCAATCGTCTTCATGTCACACGATATCCTCACATTATCAAATGTTTACGAAAAAATCGAAATGTTTACCAAAAAAAGAATTCAGGCGTTGCCACTTTTTCGATCAGATTGCGAGGAAATCGGACGAGCGACACAAATGTTTCATACGCATTTTATGTATTCAATGTACACGGTATGGTTACGTATTACAACTTTACGTGTAAACAAATGAAATTATTTTTTTCTTTATTTCTCCAACCTGAGCATGAAGACCGATAAACCGTACGTGTTGGCGTCTAATGCCGAATCAAAACAGGTAACTTTTTACGAGGGGGGGGGGAAGAAAATTAAACAGCACGAAATAAGCCAACAGAAAAGAATTATTATATAAGGACATGACAATTCAAAATATAGCGAGTTGTTGATACACACACAAGAGTTCATTCATCATAAATGCTTTTTTTCTTTCTTCCTTTCGTTCATCTTTTTTTCCCCTGCTTTAGAATGTAGGGGGGAAAACAGTTGCCATTTAATCAGAACGCACCCGTACACATCGAAAAAATTAGCAGCAGGACGTAGCGAGAAATATAAAGTGGATCAGGTACTGTTTGTGTTTTTTCTTTTCTTTTCAAGGGAGAGGATGCGAGAGAGAGAGAGAGAGAGAGGTACGTGCTGAAAAAAGAAGCTGGTGGATTTTTGTTGTTGTTTGAGTTGCTGTGTGGTTTCACCTGAGTCAAAATCAAAGGTGCGCGGCACGGAGTAAATGAACGGGCGGGATGGAGGAGCACCAGAGGAACTAGTGGATTCGGAATTGTCTGTTGAGCGTTTTGTTTGTTGTTTTGTTGTTTTGAGAGAGAACCGGAGGTAGAGTAAATCTTAAATATAATATAATAATAATAATAATAACGTGTTGAAAAAGACGAAAAAAAAGGAAAAGAAATCTTGAGCTTTTCTTCGTTTGAACGGGCGACGGCGGAATGGCAATCCCTGATCATTGTACAACAGAGAAACGGTGAAAAATGAAAAAAAAAATTCATTGGAGGAGGTGGTAGTGGTGGTGGTGGGCGGAGGGAAAGGGAGAAAAATTGAGGTAGAAATAGCAGAAATCTGACGCTGACGGATGGAACTGAATCAAAATTAAAAGACGAGGTAGATCTGTACAGAGTGTGTGTTCCCGACTCCCCGCGTGAATGATTTTCAATCATTCCTGGAAAAAAAAAGTTCTGAAATGAATTTGTACCAGAAAATAACTTTTTTTTTTTAAAGAGAGAAATTCAATTGGATTGAATTTCGTTGAATTTTGGGGTGCCAGAGATTCCATTTTTGTTGGATAATATTTACAAGTGAGATAGATAGATAGAGATAGAGAGAAAGAGTCCTGAGAAATGCTTTGAGCATACGCGGAGGAGGTGGATTCGGGGTGGAAACGGGGTGTGGCTTGCGAAGGAGAAGGGAGGAGCGCGCATGGCGGGACAAAAGTGTTGTGACTCGCTACGACAAAAAAAAAAATACACAAAAAATGTGGACACAATGGCGAAGACGATACACAATATTCTTTTACCTGATGATGATGCAATAACCCGACGAGCGATTTTTGTACTGAACCAGAAAAAAATCAAATATAACTGAATCATCACCGGGAGCTTAAAAACAAATAAGACGAAAAAAGAGAGGGGGATTAATATTTTCAACCAGCACTACTTCCGGATGAAAAGAGAGAAAAGGGAGGAGGAGAGGGGGAAAACAAGCCATAATCAATATGTACACACGCGATACGTATGATATCTCTCAAAAACATTAGAAGGTGTCGTCGGTGCGGTATATTAATATGAAGGTATCGGGGAAGATGGCCGTCTTGGACAGGTATACCCGTACTGTTGTTCCTGGGAGGCTGAGAAGCGGAGGAGGAGATGAGGAGGCAAGGATCGGCACGATCCGGAGCTGCTGGAAGTTCTTATCTTCTTCTTTTGTTAAATTTCTCTTTCTTCATACAAAACAGAAGTTTCGACAAGGAAAAAGGGATCGGTTGTTGGTTTGAAACTACTACATGACCAGCTCTCCTGATGATCCCTTTGGCGTGCTCCGGTTGTTGTTGCTGGAACCACCGGTGACCACGGCCACTACTAATCCGGAATCGTTCATCTGGTGGTCGGCGTGACAGATACCCGTATCGTTGTCATCTTGTCCCCTCAAGGATCGACTGCTGTCGCTGCTACTCCGGCTATTCGTCCGACTATCCAAACTGTGCAAAGAACTGTCGTCGTGACTGTGCAATGAGCCCTGCCGTTGCTGCTGGTGCTGCCTCCGCCGGCGACGATTCCGTCCGGAATAATCCAAACTCAAGCACGTCGTCTCCGTGGCTTGCGAAAGGATCGTCCCGTCCATCGGCGCTCCGCCGCTCAGAGACAACAGCGGCAACTCACACCGATCCGCTTCGTCGTCGTCCTCTTCCGTCCGGCTCGTCCCCATTCCACCTCGTAGCGATCCGTTGCACAGAGAGTCTTCTTTCCGACTGCCACGCGATCCGGATGGATACCCTCCTTTCGTGTCGAGATGCGGCAATTCTTCTACAGGAATTGTGGCCAGCATCGGCACAAAAGCTTCCATTTCCACCAGCGTCGGATCCGTCGTCCGCTCTCGGCTACCAAAAGGTCCGTTCCTCCTGCTCGCCGATTCCGGTTTGTGGCGATGATACCCGTTGCAAACGGGCAGGCCGTTTGCCACGGCCACTGACGGAGGCGGTCGAGCGACGTCCGATGCTGGAACGGCGGCCGGCGAAGTCCTTTCCGACGACATCCGCTTGATGCAGCGAGCCCGCAAAAGCATGCTGATGGAACACGTAATCGCCAAACCGACACTGACGGCCAGGCCGATAAAAGCGCCAAGGTACTGTTCACTAAACCGGACCAGATCGTAGTCGGAACTGCTGGCCGAGTCGGATGACGTCACTGGATGAGGAAAGGGACAAGTCAGCGGAGGAGTCAGAGGACCCCAGCCGACCGTCGTCCGCGCCTGAATCCGCACATAATACACCGTTCCGGGTACAAGTCCTCGGAGGGAACTCCTTAGCCAAACTCCAGGGTCTTCTTGTCTCGTCCAGTTCTCGATGGATGCTTCCGGATCGGTTGAGATGAATATGGCGTATCCGAGGATGTTCCCGTTCGGAGGCGATGGCGGCTTCCAAGTCAGCTGGACCGTTTCATCGACCGTAAAGGCGAGATCCAGCGGAGGGCCCGGCACGTCGGCCAGAGTTCTGGCTTCGGATGGTGGGCTGCTAAATGTGCTGGATCTTCCCTGACGGTCGTGTGAGCGGATGCTAATTCGGTAGAGAGTGTAAGCCGTCAAGTTAGACAACTTGACTTGATGACCAGTGCTACGGATGAACTGAAACTTGGTCGCCATATTTCCTTCCGGGACGGGGACGTAGCGGACGGTGTAGTAGAGGACGTTGTCCAATGCTTCCGTCGACGGATACCAAGACACTTGGACGGCGTTGCTGGACAGCACTTGCGTGTCCATCCGGAGAGACACCGGCTCTGAATCCGTGTCTTCGTCTTCGTGCTCGATTCCGGAATCCCACATTGTCCGGATACTGCTGGAAGTGGACGGTCCGTCGGGATGGCCTTCGTGGCTGCCGAACAACTGAAATTCATAGACGGTTCCGGCTTTCAAACCGTTAACCCATCGCGAGCCGGAAGCTGGAAGAAGAACAACAGGACTGGTTTCCCGGCTACCCTGGACTCGATAGGTCAACTGGATGTTTTGGGCGACTTGGCGACCGCTCGACGGGCCCATATCCTCCCAGGTAACAAAGATGGATGTCGCGTTGACGGCCATTAATTCCACTGCCGGCGCCGCCAAAGGATTTGACGGAAGAGATGTAGAGGTGGAAGCGTCCGTCATCACTCGGGGCATCTCTACAGTGTACCACTGCCCAGCCGCATTCATGTTGCCCGTAAGGACTCGGACGTCGTACTTCCGCCCGGGATGCAACCCCGTAATGATGTACTCGTGAATGTCACCTGTGGAGAAGCGTTTTGATTCAGTTGAGCGATTCGAAAACGGACTAAAAAAGATGGTTGCAGTTGAATTTACCTTTAACGGCCTCAATGTCGGAATCTTTGCCTCGATGCCTTCGATACTGAATTTTGTAGATTGAGACGGATGAGGATAATCGACGCCAGGTGACCTTCAACGTGTTTGGACTGAGCGGCAGGAGAGTCACGTTGGGGACAGTGGGCAGGAGACTGGGCGAGAAAGTCTTTGGTGTGACGACCAACGGACTAAAGATGAGCTTTTCCGATGGATCCGAAGCCGATTTGCGAACGTAGGCCCGGACGTAGAAGGAATAGTTGGAGTATCGCCTGAGATTCTCGATGCGGTAACTGGAATTGATGGCCACTTCTTGCAGCTCTTCGCTGCCGGACGCTGACAGAGGCATGTAGTGAACGGTGTAGGCTTTGACATCCTCGACAGGGACGTTGCTCGGCGGATTCCACGTCAAAATGACGCTCGTCGGCGACTGGGCCACCGCTTTCAAGTTGGAAGGCGGTTCAGGCCGGGTGCCTTCCGAGACGTTGACGAGAAGTCGAGCTGAAACTGACACTGCACCGGCTCGATTCTGAGCTTGACACTGGTAAATTCCGGAATCCTGAGTCACAGTATTAGACAGGACCAGTTCGGAGAACGTGCCACCATTGCGTATCCGGTTCTTGATTCTGCCGCCAATAGGTACGATCCGTCCATCCTGAACACACAGGGAAAAAGTTGACACATAAATAATTGATTACGTTCTGTCAAGTCCAAAAAGGTTCATCGAGTCCGAAAGTGAGTGATGGATGGGTATTCATATTTTTTCTTTCTTACCTTGAACCACCGGATGTCGGGCGAGGGAGTTCCGGTAATTTCGCACTCAAACCGGACCGTCTTTGCGGTGGGAAAGACTTGAGATTTGGGGACTCGAACAAATTCGGGCAAGGTGGCCACGTGGACGGGCGTTAATCGAGTGACGGTGACGTTAGCTGCCGTTGCGACGCAGGCGTAATCGCCGGCCATGCTGGGATCGACATTCGTCAACGATAAATAGCCCGGCGGTTGTGAAGCCGCCAAAGGTAACGGAGTCGAATTGAGAGTCCACTGGACAGTTGAATCGGCCGTCACCAGGCACTCGATGGTCGCGTTGCCTCCCTGGACGACCCACAAGTCAGCGGGCGGAGGAGAAATGAATTGCGGAAGTCTCTCCGTTGGCGGATGAACAACTAATCGACCAGCTTGACTCTTCCGATCCTTGTCGGCCAATTCGTTTCGAGCGACGCACCTAGAAAAAATGTAACGACGTGTAATTGGATTGCGTCGAGGAAACGGCGAAACGGGGCGCGCGTTACCTGTAATTTCCAGCATCGCTGGCTTCTACTTGGTAAATGTGGAGGACTCCAGATTTGAGCATGACGAATCGCGATCCGTTGACGTAATTGTCTTCGGTGACGGCAGATTCAATAGGCGAGCCATCCTTTTCCCAAGTGATTCCAGCTTCCGGCACGGATTCGATTTCGCAGTGGAACCGAACCGGATCACCAGCTACTGCCGTCACGTTATTTGGCGACGTCGTGAATTCTCGCGCCAAAACTGTTGAAAAGACAAAAGAGGTGTGAGCGACGACCAAGAACAACAAGAAAAAATATGTGGGTCACGATTCCGCTTCCGGGTATATTTTGTCAAAGTGCACGTAATTGAAAAGGACACATTTTTTGACAAGCGATGCCAAACGAAAAAAACAAGTCGTTGGGAATTCCCCGTTCGACTTTTGCTATCGCAGGATGTGTGACAAGCTGGGAGGGAAATTCTTTTGTTTTCTGCAGTCAAATGCCATCTAGCGGAGAATGAGACAACAGTTTGACTAATGTCGGCCGACAGGACTTTTGGGGAGATGAGATGCCGTCCAAAAAAAAAAGAAAAATTCTTTCGTTTTCTTCTTCACGTAGGGAGAGAAAATGGCGTAGAATGAAAGAAGCAGATGATTCACTTGCGGCCGAACGCGGTCGCGTGAATCCACTAAATACCGGTCTTGACAACAAACAACAGAAGGCAAAACTTCTTGTATACAAGAAAGAGAAAACAAGTCAGCGATCCATTGAGCTGGATTTTGACAAGTTAATTGTTTCTCCCCGAAAAAAAAGAGGAGATGGGGAAACGCCAGGTGTGTGTGTGTGTGTGTCCGTTTCGAATTGAGATCACGACGACGCCATTTTTATTGATTCTTTCATTAAAAATCTGGTTGGCAACTTGTGTAAAAGGAGAGAGAATGAGAGAGAGAGAGAGAAATTTTCTTTTTTTTCATTGAAACCCCTTTTTTTGGCTTTTGGGGCAGGCAAGAAGAGGCAAGGCAGCAGCATTTGCTGTGTGTGTTGCGTATTGAGAACCAGAGGGCACCAAAGCAAAAGGCTTCGGCTTGGTGGTCTCCGAAGTCCTTGGAACGGGAGTGTGAAGCGACATGGATGAAAAAGGGTGGAAACTCCGCCCACCCTGAATGTGCCCTTGGATGCTCTCTTTTTCATCCTCCTTCTCCTTCTTTCTTTTTATCCACCACCTCCTCCTTCTCCTCACTTTTCCGATCATCAAAATGTGAGCTGGTCCATCTTTTTCTGCTTATTTACTCGTCGTCCTCCTTATTATTGCAACACACACACACACACACACGGACCACGCATTTGTTTCGAAATTGTTTAGATGAGTCACCAGAAGCCAGTCGCGTCAGGATTGGCGCCGTGACACGATCGACTAATGTTGTCCCGATCCAGCAATGCATCGTAGCAGGATAGAGAGAGAAAGAGAGAGAGAGAGAGAAAAGCTTGGCTTCAGCTTGGTTGCCTGCCTGCCTGCCTGGTCTTAAAAAGAAGGGCAAGACCGCATTGCAACTCAAGTACCGGATGCTACCGCCAGAGACCGTGCGGGTGGGCCCCGTTTCCCCCCGCCATCTCCTCTCATACCAGGAAAATATATCGGGACACCCACACGCTTCTACTTTAAAGGTGATACGATCAAACGCCTCCTCAATGAATGGTGGCCTCACCTGCAACGCGAACGGAAGCGTTCCGTGAAATGAAAGCTCCTCCTCCACTGCTGCTGCTCGATTCCTTCTGCTGCGCCAGGCAGTTATAAATCCCTTCATCCGAACTCGATCGACCAGATCGTTTATGCAACACCTAAAAGAAAATGGGGAAGAAAAAGACGAAAAATGAATAAACACGAACGAAAACGAAAAAAAAATACAAAAAAGTCGAATGCGTTCTCCACTCTGTGTGTCTAGTTTTTCGGTGGGGAAACGGAAATCCCGGCGGCACATTTTTCTTCTTCCATTTTCAATTTACTTGGCTCTTTTTTTTCTATTTTATTTTATATATGTACAAGAACGTAAGTAGCAACTTTCAAGCATGGCGAAAGCGGCACACACACACACACACGCCACTTTTGCGGTCGAATTATATAATTTCACTGGGCTGCTGTTACCCTGACTCACGGTCACGCCCACTCACGTCGTCACGAACACACAATGAGACCAGGGTCTCTTCCCCTCCAGAGCTCATTGAAGAAGAATGTGTTTTTACCTTGTCAAAATAGAGGGATCCGTTGGCTAAAAGATGTCGTCGTTGATCGGGAAGGAGGACGGGCTGGCCGTCTTGAAACCAGAGAATGTCAAAGGCAATCGGCTCTTCTAAATGTTTCGGTGATGACTGGTTTGCTGCTGTTGTAGTAGTAGTAGAAGTAGTAGTTGATGTTGTTGATGTAGTTGATGTGCTGCTGCTGATGTTCCGGTCGACCGGAGGAGGTAGACGGACTAGACAATCGAGCCGGGCGCTCTGACCGCGCGCCACGACCACATCGTCCGGCTCGTGACTAAAACCCAACGTCGTCGTTGTTGTCGCTTTTCCTCCACCACCGCCACCACCCGGTTCTGTCATCAAAATTTCAAAACATTTAATACAATTGATACAACATTGTTTGTTGGAAAAGCTATTGATCGAGGCAGTTGCATCATAATGAAAACATCAGCCGCGTCGAAAGCCTCAGCGCTTTGTCAAAGGCCTCGGACGGTCTCAAACGTTCCGAGTAACCCAATGTAACAACAAATGATTGAAAGAAGAGTAGAGACGAGCCAGAACAGGAGCGGCTGTTCAGGCCTACGACGCAGTACGACACAAATTCCTTTAGGCCTTGTCCTCCATGCGTACTACGCAGTTTTTTTTTTTTCTTTCTTTTCTTTTTCTTTTTCTTTTTGTTTTGCCCCCCTCTCTTTTTCAATTCCGGAAGTGATGATGACGTAGACCCAATTCACGACTCTCCTCCTCCTCTTCTTTGATTTTTTTTTCTTTTCGGATGAAATTAAATCTTATCAAGGTCGGTGAAATGTCGTCACCGGATTCTCTCTCTCTCTCTCTGGCTCTCTTCGCCTTATTTTCCTCACACACACACACACACGGCCTTACTTGGTCATGTCGTTTTGATCCAGCGACCGGTTTGCCGTGTGTTTTTTGTCTTTGGAAAATCTCGATGTTACACAGAGAAGAGAGAAGAGAAAAAAAAAATGAAAACATTTTCAGCAGCAGCAGTAGCAGCCGAATGATGAAAGAGAGAACCCAAAGCTCCGCCCACTCCACGCTAAAAAGGTTTCCCCCCCTCCCCGCTGCTGTAGTCCCGTCCCCTCCTTCCTTCCCTCCCTCCCGACAAGAGAAAATGGAGGTTTTTCGTCGTTCGTCGTCGTCGTCGCCATTCCCCCGCGTTCAGTTGGGGCCGCTAGAGAGAAGAGAGAGAGGGAAAAAACGAGTGTAGCAAAGAGAAATGAAAACGAACCGTCATAGAAATCGGCATTGACGACCAAGGCGATCCAACCCAAGAGCAGGTGGAGGCTGATGAGACGCAACGGCGCCATATATCCTGAGATTCATGAGAGCGACCACACACACACACACACACCAGTTATATCTCGTTCCGAATTCCACAAACACACACAACACACACTGGGCACAGACAACAACTGGATGTACGGATGCAAGTGTTGTTCGTTGTTGAACGTCAAATTTTCGTTTCCCGTCGAAACGGTGTGTGTGTGTGACGACGACGAGCGAATGAACGAATTGCACCAACAAAACAGACACACAACAAGTTGAACGGACGCTGTGAACAGTTCGACGCCTCACGGACAACTGAGTCGAGTCGTTTTTCGACGTTCTACCTCTCCTTCTCTTCTCTTTAGCTCCTTCCCCTCGAAAGCGCCGTTGGGCTTTAGAGCAGGCAATACGGACGCAGTATTAGTGGCGACACTCGGCGGTCAACTCGCCAAACAAGAAAAACAAGCCCAGACTCGTGCGGCGAACGAGAACACATCAAAATGGACGGGGGCGGCCTCTTTTTCTGCTCAGAAAAGACGTTAAAAAAGAACGACGACGACGACGACGTCGAAACTAACAACAAAATAACAAATCATACTCGATGACGACACACGGTGGTCCATTAAAAAAACGAAAAGAAAAGTTTTCGAAAAATCGTCGACTGGCAATTAAAAAACCCGACGGCCGGCCGACTCTATACGACTCGGCGTCAGTGATGTACAAAAATTTCCGGTGGTTTTGTTCCCGAAAAAGAAAGAAGAGAGAAAAAAAAACGCCAACGTTTTCTTCTTTTTAATGGCTCGGTAGATTGCGATGAGGATCGTTCATTCATCGCTTTTGTGTTGCCCAGAGTGAGAGAGACCGGTATACGACGCGCATAGAGCACAGAGAACACACAACACTATCCGGTTTAAAAATAACAGAACGACGAGGAGAAGGAGAAAACAACATCCATCAGGCCACACACACTCACGGAGGGACGGGGGCCCGGTCGATAGACGACGCCGGTGTCGGTTTGTTTTCACGGAAGCGGGAATATAAAGTTTTACATCCCAATTTAGTCCCCTCTTTATCTACATCATATACGCCGTGTGATCGGCCATTGCGGTCGTCGTCGAGCGTGTTTTGTTTTCGGTTCGAAAATGGAGGAAAAAAGGCGCATAAGTCTCATTTTATAGACCGCACCATCAAAAAAAAAAAAAGAGGCGAACGAAAAGGAAAACAACAAAAATCATATAGACACGGCGGCATCCTCTTCACCGAAAGTGTATACCAACAACAGTCAACAAACAACAGCTGGATCTCTCAATTTCCTAATCTCAATTCCGCGTAATCGCGGAAAATTCCCCACCGAAAAATGCTCGAATCGATCACATCAGCAATTTGAAACGAATAAGAATCCGCAGACCGAAGGAATTTTTCTAGGTAAAAAACGCTCTTAGTAGTAGTACTACATCTGTTTCATTATCAATAAACAAACAGCAAATGGAATACTTGACATTCCCGGGAAAAAAATACGGAGAAATTTTTATCGCGCGCTGAAATTCTTTCACGGAATAAGCGCAATCAATCGAAATGCGTCAATAATTTCGCGAATTCTTTAGCGTTATCAATAAACCAACATCACAACAAAAATACACCGTCTAGTCAATCAATCACAGCGAAAAGGATAGTTTCCCGGTGGATCTCTCAATTGCGCGCGGCGCGCGAGAAAGAGAGAGTTGGAAATACCGAGAAATCGTCTCTTCATGAAATTCTTCAACGGATCGTTTTCTCGGAAATGGATAAGTGACAAACACGATTCAATGGGGCGTGTCGCATACGATAAACGAAAGAACCCATTAACATTAATCCGGTTGCCGGTGCCGAAAGATTTTTCAAGTACGCCCGCACATCACCACGACATTTCCAAGGCTATGCGCTTCTCCGAATCGGCCGGTGAAAAAAAAAAAATTTAAAAAAAGTAAAAAAAAAGTGGTGGGGGGAGATTAGCATATGCAGGAAGTCAGAGGAAAAGAAAGAAATGAAAATTTTCAAATGCGTTCAAATAGTTGATGTCATTGTGCGGTTTGGAAGCGGTCCGCTACCCGCAAATCCGCCGCGCCGCTCACGGCGTCCGTGACGAGTTTTCTTCTCCCGGTCGAAACACAAAACAACAGCACGGGCGGCAGTAGTCGGTCCGCGTCGCTGCACGTGAGAGTCGTCCCCGATTTTTTGGTTTTTTCTAAAAACAAATAGACGAGGCGCGAGGCAGTTCCAGGGATTGTTGGCATTGCCATTCCTGGAAATCGCGGGCGATTCATCAAGTTCATTAAAATCGAGATTGCCGCGATTCGTTCGAATCGAGAAACGTGGCCAAATAAAAACAACAAAAAAGGTAAGCCTAAACTATTCTAGTAACAACACACCAGCAGCGCCGCCATGTTTTCGTTCCCATTGGCCTGGCCAGAGTCTACGTGCGTGCCTACGTATATAGTGATAGCGTGATTTCACTGTTGCTACGGGCTCGTGCTAGTGGTGCTGTTTTTTCAACGAAATAGAAAGTCTCTTCGGGGCGGCCGGCTAGTAACGATCAGGGCGTTGCCCGCGCCATCAGCTGCTGCTGCTTGAAGACGACGACGACGAAATCAAATTTTAAATTTAGATCGACCCCACTATATATAAATGTTTGGTTATTCGCCGTCATAAGCAGGAATTTAAGAGAAGAAGAAATATGGGATCAGGTGACCAGGCTGAGACACTAGTGGATCCTGCGGTCAAATGGTCGGACCACAATGGCAGACGACGATTCGCCGATTGGTTACCATGGAAACTCTTTCAGGAACAAATGGATCCTCAGAGGGCAAATCACGGATGGTTTATTGGTCGCTATGCTAGAGAATGTTTACACATTTTACCCAAAGTGCCCGGTTCCATCCTTTGGCCTTTCCGTCCCGTTTCCGTCCTCGAATGGCACCAGGTCCGTTTTTATCTTCTATATGTACTTTCTTTTGTTTTGCTTATCTGTCACTGTCACGCTGCCTTTTTTATTTTTATTTTTTTGGGAGGGATTGTGGACTGAAATATGTATGCTTCTAATGTACTGTACGTGCTGGACAGGTGGACGAATCGATAAGAGAACCGGGTATTTATAGCGGATATCGACCAGAAGTATCCAGTTGGGGTGACTGCTGTAACAGCCTCTTTTCGGCCAATAATGAGACGCTCAACTTTTGGACCCATTTCTTCCCCACCGTTTTCTTCATCTGGCGGGCCGTCAGACTGGCCGATAAATGGGGCGATGACCCTTACGCTCAATCCTTCCTTGTTTATTTGATAACGGCCATTTTATATCCGCTAATGTCCGCCTTGGCTCACGGATTCTCCGCCCTGAGTCACCGGGCCAGGGCCATTTGTTTCTTCATGGATTACGCCGCCATCAGTTACTACGCTTACGGATCCGGTTTGTTGTACCGAGCTTACGTCCTGCCCGATAGCTGGATGGGCCCTATTTGTACCGACGTCTTCCTGGGCGGATGCGCCTTCCTCTCCTTGGCCTCAACCACATTGACTTGCACTAGTCGAGCCTTTGTACGTGATGTTGTCACCCAGCGCTTGATGCGACTGGCCTCTTTCACTTTGCCTTATATCTGGGTCTCGATCCCACTTTTCATTCGACTCGCATACTGTTGGATTCCATCCGAGTCTTCCAGCTGCTCGACACCTGAAACGCTAAGAGCTTCCAAGTTGCATTTAACGCAAGTATTTGTGGCGGCCTTGGCCAGTTTCTGCTACGCTTCCCACCTGCCCGAACGTATTTTACCGGGCAAATTCGATTACGTCGGACACTCGCACAATTTACTACACATTTGTGGCGTCACTGCCACTTGCCTTCAGCTGGAAGGCACTCTTATAGACATGGACGTGCGACGTTCCCATCTCATCGACAATAATTTGGCCATTATGGATTCTCACTGGGCCGGAATCGTCCCGTTTGTGATCCTCGTGGGCCACGTCACTCTCGTCACTGGATTCGGTCGTTACATTTGCCGCACAGAACCAGTCCACAAAACAAAATGCTGTTAATCAAATGGACTCTAAAAATTTTAGTTTTGAATTCGAGCACCGTGTTGATGTGACAAAACCAAAAAGCGTATCACTTGCCTCTTAATTTAGTTCATTTTGCAAATTTGTAGAAGCTTCCGCTGATCGTAAAAGGGCAATCTGATGAGCTCCTCCATTGCATTTAAACATATTTATGTTGATTATTTACTTTCAAATTAATCTTATCCTGAGAATTGTACAACGGCTAACGAAATCCACAACACATGACTATATTAATAAGAAAAATAAACGCTCAACCGTGACACAGCGATTTAGAGGACGGTGTGCTGATTGTATTTCTTCTATTTTGGTTTTGAATAACTGTGGGAATTTGTACCAAAAAAACATGGCCATAACACGACTCTCTAAAAAATCCATATAAAATCAATAACTACCTCATTGATAATTCATAACAAACCATTTTTTTTGCCAAACCACTATACTCTATTCATTATCGGGTGGTCTCTATTTTTTATTTTTTTTATTACCTAACAAATTTCGTTGATATTTTTCTCCTTTTCCTACAAAAACAAAACCAACGACGGAGGGTGGTGACGTCAATTGAAATATTATTATTATTTGTTTAAAAAAGATGGAACGAAACACATTGAAACTAGATGAGGGTGTCTTCATCTTTTTCGGTGATGTTGCGCATAAGAGATCGACCGGTGGAAGTGGCCGGTAAGAGGAGGGCCGTCTCTTCCAGCACTAGAGACTCGATAGAAGTGTCGTTGGCGTTGGAAACGCAGGCCATCATACCGCTTCGACTGTTTTCCGCATCGGAATCGTCGTCCTGGCTGCTGCTCGACACTCGACTCCCGCCCGTCTTGGTTCCAAAGGGTTGTTGTTGTTGTTGTTGCTGCTGGATGCGTTGTTGTTGCAAATCGGCCGTTTTATTGTCCGTCGTCGAGTCGCTTTCTTCCATCAAGGGCGGCTCTCGATACGGACGCTGCATAGGTTTGTAAGATCCGCCGCCCGTCTCGCTAGGATAGTTGACCGTCAGGCGGATGTTCCTCGGCGGGATGGGAGGCGGTTGCGGTCGACGTGGAGGCGCTTTGGCCGGCACGTAAGACGAAGTTGATACTTGAATGGCCACGCCCACCGAAACAGAACCCGATTTAGCTGAAACGGATTCGAGGCCGTCGGTGCTGCTGGAACAAGGCTTGTTGGGTGTCATCAATCGCGTTTCGGCCGATGGATTCGAGAGACCGCGACGGTGAACTCCGCCCAAACGCGAGCCTGTTCCGCCGCCGTTGTTACCGCCACCGCTCCCGGCCGTCCCTGAATTGCTGCTCGTCGGGACCAGAAGCAACTGGAACGGCTGCTGGGCGTCCGTGTTGGCCGACGAGGACGCTTTAACCGGTGGCAGAGTTACCAGCTCTTGTTCCACTTCGATATGCGAGACCTAACAAACAAAGCATTACGAAACGGGTTCGTTTAGGTTCGTTATAAGGTTATCCGATACTCTGGCCCGGGCAGATTCAGATGACTAATACGCACCTCAATATTGGCCACGACTTTGTTTTTGAAAGAACGAAATGTTTTCCCGCGATTGGTTTTGCTCTGGATCTTTTGACGGTGGAGGCGCGGATGCATGGCGGCCGTCTCCGCCGACGGACTGGGATCGGTCGTCATCGATGGATTGTCCAAAGAAGACGAACCTCCTTCTAAGGCCGCACCAATAAATCAAGGAATTTAGGGAAACGCGAGAGTAGAATTTTTCTCAGTTAGAGTGGATGAAAGAAAATGAGAAAAAATGTGTGTCCAGCATGATGCTGCCATATGAGAGCGGACAAAAACAATCAATCTGGTATATAGAAACTGTTGGACGCCGATCGTGCAAAGGCAGCGGGAAACGTTGGATGCTGTTTCAATTCGTTTTTGTTTCAGAGAGAAAAAAGAGAGAAAAAACGCATTTTTTGGGCAAAAGAAAAACCTACCTGCGATGGTCTCTTCCAGCTCGGCCAGGAGTGCATCTTCCGTTTCGTCGAGTTCACAGAAATCCACTTCAGAAATGGAGGAAGATCGCGAGACCAAAGAAGAGGTGGAGACGGGATGGCCGACCAGCGATCGCCTGTTCAGTCGCGTATCGGACGCTCCTTTGGCCCCTTTTGTTTTGTGCGACGCGAGACGACACCAAAACGACACACGATGCGAGGTAATATTATGTACATGAAGAAAGAAATGATGGAGCAACCTTCGATTGCTCGCAATCAAATGATCGATAACCAGTCAGCAGCCCGGGGGGAAAGCAGCAGCAGCAGTTCCGACTCGGACACAATATATATATAGTGTAGTCGGCCGGTGGACAACATGCAATGGCACGCGACCAAACACGGAAAAAATGGTAGAAGAAGAAGTAGAAGAAGAAGGACACAAGAAAACACAATCGATCCGGCGGAGAAAAGAAAAAAAAAAATAAAACAGACGACGCGATTGTGTGACTCACCTGACGGCAAACTTGAACGACTCGAGGCCTCGCCAGCGTAACTTGTGCGGCGCATGTTCATCTTATCCGCAATCTCGTAACCACCGCGACCTTTTATGACGTCATTCCACAATAGAAGGCAATAAATTACCAAGGGTGACACACACACCAAATGACGCAATGAAATTCAACAATCGTTCTCGTACCACTGGCTTGCAGACTGATTTGGCGCTGGGTGGCTGGAATGATGGATCGGTTTTCACTGCGGACGCTCCACTGGCGTCGTAAATTCGCCATGCCTCCAGCATTCGACATCGGGGTACCTAAAAATTGATTCACCATTTTTTTTATTTTATTTTTACGAGTTGGCGAAATTTATCGACCGACGTCGGAGCCAGACGACTTTAAATCAATGCGGCCATCGTTTTTGACATTTTCATGTCAAAGGCCTGCAGCAGACAACCTTTGTCTAGCGCGCACTATTATTACCTCCAGTCGGAGCGACTAGTAGATTCAGGTCACGTGACAAATAGGATCTTTCACGGGACATGTTGGAATCGATGGTTGGACGACGTGAATTGGCGCTGGCATTTGACAGTTCACTACGCCCGTCAGCCATGATGCTGCGCCGGTTATCAATCTCGGCTTCGTCTGGACAAATATAGTTTCAGAATAATCCTCCTTATCGATCATCTCAAAGACAGTAAAACACAAAGAGACACGGACCTTCTCTTTGATTGGTCACTTCGTCATTGAGGATCATCAATTCGGCCAGGAAACGATCCATCAATTCGCCAGCTGGAAGCGGGCTGATTTCGGGGGATCCATTCAGTTTTTGACGCAATAAATCTTGGAGAATCTGCTCCTCTTGACTTTCCACCGAGACCGTTATCTATGACAACACGGGTCCTCCATCAATACCGTCCGAGTGAATACAATCATTACGATAGTCTGTCCTACCTTGTTCCACATGAGGGGCAGGATCAGAGGGTAGAGGGGACCCCTCTGAGTGGCCACAAAGACCAAAAAGTTCCAGAAGGCCGTGCCACCATCTCTTCGGTCTCCAATCTCACGGATGCATCGAGCAACTCGTGGCCAATCCATCGACAATTGATGATTGAAACAAGTCATCAAAACTTTCATTCCCAAGAAAGCCACTTGGAGCAGAGTGGGACGATGGGATCTCGATGGTTGATGACTCGACGTCGTTCTCGTATCCCCTCCGCTGTGGACACTTAGCGATCCTCGCGATCCGTCCCCACCCGTTCCGGATGACGTCACATTTTTCGAAGCCGCAGCTCTCGGTGGCGTTGGCGGACTTAGAGCGTGGAGGACCACAGTCAAAGCGAAACTAATATCCGACTGACGAACTCGAGGTGCGTCTATGTCAAAAATTCAATGTCATTCATGCTCATAAATAAAGGTAACCTCATTATCTACTAACCTTTGCGACCGGATCCGACCCGCAAGCACAAGGGTAGCAGTAAATTGAGTAGGATGGATTCCGTCCGTTCGGCTGTCGGGAAAACGAAATTTCCGCCGCAAGCCTGTTCCAGCGAATACGTTTCCTATTGCACCCCCCACGGATGGATTGAATTAATAAAACGAATCTCATATGAGCTTAGTAAGCAAATGGAATGGATTTCAATGTGTGCGGTTGAGTGTTTCTTGCAAAAGGTGAGTAGGTGGGTTTAGGTAGATGATGGTGAGTCTCGTCCACTGCGGGGGTTTTGCTGCTAAGTAAAGCCGGGAAGGTTATATAGTATGATCACTGACGTTGACGACGACGACGGCGGATTTTTTTTTTTTTTTTTAAAGTACACTAAGACTATGAATGGACAATGATGATCCAGCGGGATTGACGCAACAGAACATTATCATCGGGGATGAGAACAACAAATCTACTGAAAGGAGGGATGGCAGCGGGTAAATGACGTCACTACTATTCTGAAGAAAAGACAATGGGCTGCTGTTGCCATTTTCCCGGCCATTCGCGGTCATCAGGGTTCGTGACGGGCGTGTGGAAAAGGATTTTCATCTATCACACACTATAAAGAAAAACGTGAACAGGGGATGGGCGTGTCAGAGGTGCCGGATGGAATTTAAAACAAAACGAAAAAGACAACAAAAAACAATGCGGGGTGCACAACACACAGACACACAACACTGGTGGTTTCATTAACAAGCCATGATGTAGATGATCTTTCTTTTTGTCTTCTTAAACGGAACTACTCGTTATTATTACGATCTTTTTCACTTTTTTTTCTTTTGTTTGGTTATTGTGTAAACATCACGTGGTGGAGGTGGAGGTGGTGGTGACGTGGTGAACATGTGAGATCATCATAGAGGAGGAAGCACTGCATCATATGAGGTGATACGCGGTAATGATCAAATCGGGTTGGTGGAGTGGCTAAATAGAGACAGGGAGGGGGGGGGACAATGTCCATTGATTGGTGTAGTGGGTTGAATTTAGAAATATCTCACCAATGAAATGTGGCTGAACAGCTGTTTGTCGGAGAAGGAGGAAACAGATTACATCATTATTATAAGACAAGCCGTTTGTTTTGTTTTTTTCAAAAATCAATCATCATTATCGTTGCACATGATGCGGCGGCGGCGTTGTTGTTGTCCGATTTGTTGTTGTGTAATTCCACCTGTTTCGTTGGGTTATCGAGAAAGATGTTTGAAAGCTACCGAGACTTACCCCAAGAGCCAGAATCTGCATGGCGATCAGTTGGACAACGATGGAACAGAAGGCCGGAGGCGGAGCTAAAGAGGAACGGCGGGCTGATCCACTGCCGCCGCGGGAGTTGACCGGAGATCCGCCATCAACGGCTGACATGCTCGCCGACAAGTCGCCCAAAATGAGAGACTGCAAGTAGATCGATTTGATTATTTTCGGGTGGACGCGCGAGCTGGCCATCAACGACTAGCTTGTATATTTACCTGACAGGTGGTTATTAACGAACGCAAAGGCGTGGCGTGGACGATGAAGGGTGATTTGCGTAACGTCAGGTAAACGCCTTTTAGCAGACAAGCGGCTGCCTCCCAGTCCAGGTTTTTCTAAATTCAAACAAAAAAAAAATTGATCAATTGATACTTCTTCCAAAACTGTTGGCGATTTTTATACAGACCCGCATCGATGGTATTTTGTAGATTTTCGAAAATATCTTGTCCAGCTACGAATTGAAAGCATTGATTAGTGTTGAACAAGCACCAAATGAAGAGTGACAACACGTTGAATGTACCCGACGGAAGAGCGTGTTGAGCACTTGCTTCATGGGTTCCTGACTCCAATCTCCGTTGGGCATCAAAACGGTCATGTATTGCTGGAGTCCACGGCAGGCCATTGTGTTGGCGTCGTAGGAAGACACTTTGAGCAGAGCGTGGGCGATATCCGCTAACCGCTGTCAAATAAACGCCAATTAAGCTGCCATGTCAACTCACTACGTTTATAGTTCTACCCCAATTACCGTATTGCATTTGACGTCGAGAGTTTCGTTGGCCTTGTCCTGTCCTTGTTTCTTGTTCAATTCCGTCAGACGAGCGCTGCATATGACGGAGAAATCTGAAACCAACGACAACAGAGTCGTCCGGGGCATCCGAAACTCTTGCCATTGCACCTACACAATAATAACTTGGGTCTATAAACAGCTCGAATTTCAATACAGTATGAACTTTCCTCTGAGCCTACCTCTGAGTCGTCTTTGGTCCCTCTTTCAGGCACGGAAGAACTTCGGAAATGATCTCCCAAGAATCTCGAATGAGAATCTTCGTCTATTTCGATCGTTGTTGTCAACGTATTGGGCCGGTTCGACGAAGGCTTTTGACTCGGCGATTTCTCAAAAGTACGCTGAGGTCCGGAATAGTTCCTGTGTCATTTAGAAAACCCAATTATGAAGAGTCGTCATTTTCTAGGAAATCTACAATTCCACCAACTTTGTTAGTGCTTCTGCATTGGTTATGAGCGTTTTCATAGCCACTCCGAGCTGATGGAGAATGTCTCTTTCAGTACGTGGATCTTTGCGACCGGCGCTGGTTTGCAAATGTTTCAAATAAGCCGGTACAATCGCTTCCAAAATCATCTATATCGTTCAACAAAATTTCAGTTAGTGCTAAAGGCGCAAAATGCTAGCTTCCATCTGTTGATAATAACCAGGAGTTGGTGTCCTCTATAAGTGTCGATGGCGTAAGAAGCGCCCATCACAGCTAAGGCGATGGAATCGAGAATGTTAATCGTATCCGACTCGCCGTGGTAGCAGAAATCCAAAGCTTTCAAAGGCTTCTCAGCCGCGACCAAATCCAGTAAGTGAAGTGGGTCCACTCCCACTCGTTCCAACGACAGCAAAAGTCGGAAAAGACTTTGTACTCGAACTTTGCTGGCATCGCCGTAAACGGAATTTCCATCCGTATCAAGTAGCGGGGCAACACTGCCAAACAGTTGCAACATGAACGGCTTCCTGTGCATGATGTAGAACTGCTGGATCGTGAACTCGATTGTTCGCGCTACAAGCGGATTGCTCTGGTAGTTGGAATAGATGCGCAAAATCGTCGGGATGATGAGAGAATACCTACGTATGCCGGACAGAAAACAGTTAGACGTCATCTATACAAATGCGTTTCTTTAAATAGACGCAGCGTACCCATTCAGTGCAAAGACGTTGCGAAATTGGTGCCCGGCGTTGATGTAAGTCGCCATGCAGAAACGGAGCATTACAGCGTCTTCGCAGTACAACACCAACGCACCGTTGATGACGTTGATAAACAAGTGGATGTCTCCGGAATAGGCAAAATTTCCCACCATGGCTTCAAACATTTGTCGAATGAGTTTGACCCAGCTGAGTTTGTGCATGAAATCCAGCGCGCTCAGCTCCTATTTATTTAGAATAAAGTTGAATTGAAATTTCTTTATTGATCAACCGGTTTGATATTACTTTGCCCATGCAGCCGTTGCTGTACAAGCCTAAGTCGGCTTCTAGAGCTTTTCTAGGGAACGACGGGAGCTTCATCAACTCTTCGTGAAGAAACAAGACTCGAGCTACAATCTGCGGAATGGGAATGATGTTTGAATATTTATAAATGCGATTGTTTGATAGGAATTAGGCGGAGGATTACCTGATTTGAGCTTTTGAGAACGGATGTAACAAATTGTACTTTGCCCAATTCCACCATCTTTTCGGTGAAAGCTTGTTTTTGTAACGCATCGTGAGCTCTGATGGGATCCATGTGAACCAAGTTGAGCTGGGGATATTGCGATCGCTTAAAAAAGTAATAATCGCGAACGTAGGCGGAAGGATTGTGGATTTGATTGGTTCTATAATCTACGAGAAAGTATTCGCGCTGTCTGTGCTCGTCGATCGAGAAAAAATCGAGCGACTCTTGTAAAATTTGCGAAAATTGCGTGTCTTCCTGAATGGGAAATTGAGACGGGATGGCACCGGAATCGGATTCGTTTGGCCCGTGAACCACAATTTTCTTGGCCGACGGGACATTGGCCGTGATAAGAATAGAAGCATCACATTGCTCCTTCCTTAGAATTTGTTTCAAGTCCTTGAAAAGCAATCCCTGAACACTGGGCGCCACCTGCAATTTAACACCGGTTAATCCAACCTCCCTTTAAAAAAATGCAATTCCAGCGCCATTTTCGAATACCATGGATAGCAAAGACAAAGCATTGCCGACCAAGTCTTGGCTCCCCTCCATGGGCGTCCGAACATAGAACATGATGTAACCGATGAGATAATTATGAAGTGTAAAGGCCGTCTGTTGCGGTAAATACGATACGAAGCGTAAAAGGCGTCGTAAGATGGCAAACATTTCATCCTGCTTTTCACGAGTTAATTTCTCGAGGATATGACGTAAAAAAAGAGCCGTGTCCTCCACCAGACAAGAATGCAACACCTAGGCATATAATTAAAAACAAATTAGCTGCGCCTGTTTTGTTTTTTCCGTTCGAATTGTGGCGCGTTTGTTTGCCTGGTTGGCCAAATCGCAGACGGCCACGCCATCTGGCGTCAAAACGGAATCATCCAAAAGGTCGACAATGGGGACGATGGCCGAGCACAAACAAGACGGAAAGAGAAATTGGGCCGTCTGCAATGGCTGACTGGCGGTGCGACTCTGCTGTTGGGTTTCATCATCTGCTATAAAAACGAGAATTATTACATCTTGGCGTTCGTTTCCTATATGAAACTTGAGTACTTTTATTACCATCGTCGTGGTCGTCGGCCCCGGAATGATGGAGCGCCGGCTCGTATGACGCCTGAATCGTAACAGGAACTGCACTGATGAGAAAATTCTCCCTTTCGCTGCATTTTCTATCTTCCTCCGCTTTTAAAGCCGATTCCACCAGCTCTGTTTGTTGTTTCTTTCTCGTTTTCGTTGCCGTTACCAACGACCGCTACAGAACACAAACACAATAGTTGATGTAATAATCGGATACGTGGTTAAAACTCGAGCTGCCACTTACGTGGGTGTCCTGGTTGAGCGTGACCTCTTGGACTCTGGTACGGACATGCGGCATCCAAGGAGGATCGACCACTGGTAAGGATTCGACGCCAATTCGTGGCGACGGCAGCGTAAATTCAATGGCATGTGGTGGCACTTTAAAGGTGTGAGCGGCACCTTCTTCCATTCGAGGCCAGACTTGATACCTAGACCGCCAAAGAACTTGAAACCTGATAAAAGCCGGGCGATGTTTTAATGATGGGAAAACTATTATAAATGTTAATTACAAGGCGGTATATACTTTAAGAGAGCTTTGAAACGTTCAATTGCATCCGGATGTCGCAGACTTCCATTGAGGAGAATCGTCACAGGCTCGGGACAGCGAACAGCCGACAGAATGAACATGGCCGCTGCGGCGGCCACCGTTTCTTTATGAACGTCGAGCAAGAGTTCCCACGCGATCGGGATAATATCGAGAAACGCTTCATCGGTCATGATTGTGGCACTTTTGATTAGAACCAACAATGGAGCTTGGAAGAGATCCATCACCTAATCGGGGGGAAATTCATTGTTATCCCGGAATTCGACCCAGTTCTTTAGAAATCTTTTTTTGCCTGAAATTTGATGTATTTGACAAGGGCGTGATCTTCTTTTTTCTTGAATTTGCTCTCGTCTCCATCGCTCTCGTGTGGAAAGTGTTTACTCTGGAATCCCATCACTTTGCTTCGATCCCATTGATCATGCTCGATATGATCACGTGACAAGGCTGCCGATGAACTGTGGCAAGAACTCGTCTTTGAGAGCAAATCGTTGCTGGACCTGGCAGACAAGAAATGAGTCTCTAGATTTCAATCGATAATACGAACGAAACACGGTACTTTTTCGCCATGCTTTCTCGGCGTCTGAGAGGCGACCCTGGTCTACTCTGCGCACTTTTGGCCTTTTCCTTCTTGTCGTCCTTGTGGTGGCGACTCTTTTTGCTGAAACTGAGAAACTCGACGACCTCTTGATGTGGCTCGTCGCCGTAAATTTTGCGGACGCTGCTGAGCATTCGAAAACAGGCTCGGCTCTGTCTACGGAAGCATCGAGGATGGCAGACATGTTGATGGGTGCATTGATAGTTGAAAGAGTTGGCCAGCAGCAAGACAGACTGTCGAGAAAAGGAGATGTGAATTAATTTCGTTTGAAGGCAATCGAGGATGCAAATCGTACTCGAAGCCAGGGCATTCCTCTAGTAGAGATGCCTTCTTCAATATCGGGTGCGTCGCTAGGGCTTTCAGGTGGTTGATCATCGCTAAGGATTCCGGGACTCTCCTCTCCCGATATATCGTGATCCATGGGAACGTCGGATATGTCGCTACGATCCGAGATGGATGACACCTTCCGCTTAGATCGAATGGAATCCGATCTTTTGATAGCTAGACATAAAAAAGAACCATTTCCAACAATTTCCGTCCGACAATAGAAAACGAAATAGAATGTACAATCGGCATCGGGATCGCGACGGGATTCTCTGTGACTCCGGCGCAATTTCAAACTCCTTCGCTTGAAAGATCCCGTATTGCTCATGGTGCTTCGACGAAGTAGATAAGGACGGCCTTGGGCCAGCCGGCGATTTCGTTTCTCTTCAAGCGCATCGTCGCCCTAGATTCCCAATGGACGTCAGTCAAAAATGAAAACCCGGCTAGATTTGTACTAATAAATTTTACTTGAAATGTCAGTGTCGTGTTACTGCTATCCAACGATTCGTCGTCGGGTTCGTGAAGGACGAAACTGATCTTGCGCTCTCCTGGAACTCCGCCTAATGCACAAGATATCGTTTGTATTATATTGATGGCAATTTGATATCGGACCCAAGAGCACCAACCGATGGAATGGCCGTCACCCGTGATGGATTGCAAACTCTGGGCGGAAGTTTGAGATTGCCCCATGGAAGAAAGAGCCATACTCCAGCGTCGTCCGCCTGGATTGGCGGCTGGAGTGGCCATCGTAGCCAAAGCAATAGATCCGCCTCCTCCCGAGTGGTGCATGATGGATTCGCCACTAGACACCGCAGCCGACGGGGCAGACGGGCGTTCGTTGCACGAGCCGGAAGCCACATTGAGACTGCCCGTGTTTCCCCCGGTTTTGGCGGCATCGTTACTCCGCAGAGAGACGCGGGTGGATCTCGGCAGGCGGCGATAGGAATCACGCAGGAAAGCCGTAATCTCAAAGAGCAACATGCAGGCTGCTAATCGCAATGCCCAGGGGAAGTCCCGTCCAGACGGATTGACACTCGCTGAATAAAATGTACGTACAGTAAAGCCTTCGATCGATAGAATAGCCAACGTCAGCAGCAAATACCTTCCACGAGGAAGTCTTCGTTCTCGTCCTCTTCCATGAGAATACGCTGTCTTTGTTCGTCTAATGTTTGGACGTCATAATCCTCACAGCACAGCGCATCGTCAATTAAAATCTCTTCCAGCCGGACCCCGATTGCCTAGAAACAAACGATTTATTCAAGATACAAGTCGTCTCAGCCTGTAAATGAAACAAAAACAAACCTCTGCCCATGTAAAAAACATGCGACCGCCCAATCTCTGTAGAATGTGCGTTCGTCTCTGCCCAGACGGAGTCCCCCGATTCGATAGAGGTCCCGACGGTCGATAAAATGGCAAATTCAATTTCATCCAGGACGGCCATTGTCCTCGATTGCATCGGTGGACGAAATGAGCGCATTCTAGAAGGAAAGCGGCTCTAGCGATAACTGGCGATTGCGGCTGGAAAGGAAAGAAGAAAAAAAAAACAATCAATAAAAGGCAAATTGTCGTAATGAAAGGAAAAAACGCGATATTAATGAATACCAAATCGAGAACAGCGGCGATAAGATTTGCATCGGGGATAGTTCCTGGTTGGCACGCTTCCAAAAGGAAGCTGAGACGAAGCATTCCGTCGTAAATTGCCGGCCCCGAGACCATTTTCCTCTCTCTGGGAATAACCATAAACATTTCTCTTCCGTTTCCATCCATCTCCAGGGAATTGCGCCTACTGGGATCTAGTATTCATGACAATAGACCGTTTAACCAAACAGACCATCGATTTAACAACGCCGACAACTCTCTCACCTGGAGTAGCTTCTCGGCTAATAATTTGCCGACGGCTTTTCCCAAAACCGATCCGTGTCAAATGATGCTCGACGCGCCGACGGGCCTTTTGCAAGGTAACGCCGACATTACTAAAGGGATAGCAGACAAATCATTAGCGGCCAGCCATATTGATGCGGTGCATTGGCTTACTTGCTGCCTGATCCTCTTTGCTGTAATTTCAGCAAAGAAGGGGAAGACGCGACGGCTTGTGCCACATCCAAAGGTTCTTCTCCAGATGCTTGCGTGCTAGGCCCTTGGCCTTTTCGATCTTTACGCATCCAGCCAACTGTTTAAACGAACGATAAACCTAGTAGTGTAGATAAGGAGGATTCATAACAGCAGATGTACCTATTCCGAGTTTTTGAGAACTTCTGCGGCTGTTGCGGTTGCCAATCGTATGGAAACGTTGTTTGCCTTTGCCTTCCTTCTCTTTGAACCGTTGCGCTGATAAAGCTAGCGCGTGAACCACTGAGCCTTTGCGTATCAGGTTTCCTTCGTCGCCCCAGCCATCCATCTCGCTGTGTCAACAAACCGCACCACTCAATCCGATCAAGTTACTCCGAAAGAAAGAAGGAAAAAGTAGAAGGAAAGAATCAATAGGCTTTATACCTCGACGCGTTCTTTTTGCCCTTTCGGTTCTTCTCCGTTGTTGTCTCATCCACAACGAAGAAAGTGGCCGGAGGAGTTACTCCACAATCGTCTCCAGTGGATTGCAAACATTCCCTGAAACACGATCCGATAGGATTAGGTGAGGAAAGCTCCCAATCAAACCCTCCCCCGAGAAATGGATTTACTTAAAGTAGCTCCCGTTTTCCGGCGGAGTGTCTTGCTGTTGTTGCGGACGCGCCGCCGAATCCAAAAGGCCACTCAACAGGACCCGACGAAAGATGGCCCCGTGGACATCTTTGATGTAGGCCAGTAATTGGCGGACGTCGCAGTAGAGCGCCTAGCAAAATATCCATTCATGAAACAAGTTCCTGGAACGAAATTGGGTGCAGCGCACTTACGACATTCTCGGACGATTTGAGAAATTTGAGCGACGCCGTCAGCCGAGTTACAAACGGCTTGAAGATGCAGTTGATGACGTGACCTTCAATCGTTCGTGGGGAACTGAAATTTGGAGCATAAGCCATTCCAGTTTGTCCCTGTTCAGCTCCCAGTCGGGAATTCCGCTTTTGACCTATTTCCGTTTATATGCTCGTGTTGTTTTTTTTGTTTTGTTTTTTATCGATTGTACTGTGAGGGTAACTTACTGATCGGTGACAGAACGAAGCCGGGATCGACGCAGAAGCCGACGAGTGCATGCAAAAAGTCAATTACTTCCACCAAGGTGTAACGGCAAGTCAGCGTTTGACGCAGGAAAGAGCGGAAGTATTTGCCCGATATTCGGTGTAGTTGGGCCATCAAAAGTAGTCCCTGAGACCGTATAAAGTCCGAAGACGGATCGCGTCGCGAATCACCGCAGCCATGGGGGCAGCCAACGTGCTGGAACACTCTACATAGAGACAGTAAATACATAAAAGTATGAATTAATCCAATTCGGTTTTTTTTTTTTTTAACAAAAGTTCAAACCTGGCGACAATATCGATACAGACGCCATGGGAATGACGTGAAAGCTCCTCGTCAACTCGATTGGCTTCATCTTTATTGCAGGAATTGGCGTTTTCGGGCGATGTAGCGGGTGTAGTCACCACACCCAAATCGAGTAGCAATTCCAGTACGCTGAGTGACGTCTCGCAAACGCGAACGGAACAGACGTCAGCGCGTGACGTCACCGAGTGGATCGCCTGGTGGGGGAAAAAAAGGGAAATGGAGACACGTGTAGTATTAGATGCACTGGATCGGCTTTTGACATGACTCAAATCCTATAATACTTCGAGGATGACATGCAGATCGAATCCGCCTTCTTTGTTGACAAAATGCGACGCTCCCGACGCTTCCGGCAAATCCTCATACGGATAGGTGATATTAGAATCGGTACTGGAACGGTTCAATGGACTCGTCGGAGCCGAGACCCTTTCTGCATCCGTTCCGGCGAAATTGTGCACCTGGAAGAGATCGATAGGATCAGCAACAACAACAACGACAACATAAAAGTATATATATCGAAAACGATGGATGGGTCTAATACTTTGACGCCGCCGGTCGGAGTGGATGGATTGGCCTCTGTGACAGTGATAACTGGATGGGACGTCGGCGGTGGATTCGTCTTCTTGACGGGCGATATCTTGGTCTCCTTCTTCTTGACGGTGACAGTGTCGTTGGCTGAACAGCCCAAATATCTGCAAAAGGAAAAAAAGGGGCACCGAATAGAGCACAATGTGTTGGGGTACGTGTTCCGCGTGCCAACAAAGGTTGTACGACGGCGAAGCGCATGCAAGAAAACCTTGTGACGGACTCGGCAAAGATGGGCTTACCCAGAAGAAGCAAGTTCATCAATAAGACAACTGGCCATCAGAGAGGGCGACAGACAGCGCAACGATATCAGCAGACGGAAAGGCGACAGGGAAGGAAAGAGTGATGAAAGACAAGTAGAGAGAGAAAGAGAGAGAGTAGGAAGAGACGGGGAAGAAAGAGAGTCGATACCAAACATAGATGAGACCGACATGAAACGACACAAGCGTCAGCAACTATTCCTTCTTTTTCATGCTCAGTTTCTTATGATATAAAAGTGTGTACAAGGTGACTAATATCCATGCTTGTATGGACCATCTATCCAGCAGAATAGACTATTCGGCAACAAATGTCAATTAACAGATGACTCTAAAACTATATAGGTCCTACACGATTTCCGATCGGTGTAGTGTTGTGTGCTGCAAGTTATTACCTGAGGCTTGGCATGCTCTTGCCTTTGACCAGAGGGGCTGGCTCCTGCATTAGGTAAGAACGGGCAGCGTCGTCTCTCGAATTGGCGAGAGCCGACAACGGCCGTGGGGGCAGAGGAGTTCTCTCCGTTTCAAGGCTGCACTTGGATGGATACTTTTCCTCATTCTAACAACAACAACAGCAAGATTCAGATGGAACGTTATCGTCATTCAAATAGATTTAGGAAGCCGTACGGTGTCGGGAGCGGCTAGAAGCGTCTTCTGCACCACGTTCTTGAAATCGATTTTCTCCAGCATCTTGTCCGAGCGTGAGAGAAGCCGCGTCTCGACAAACGCCCGTAAATCGGCCATCTTGCGTCGCTTGGTGCCCGTTGTGTTGTTACCGCTGTTTTCTTCCTTTCGCTCCGCTTGCGGTGGCGACGCCCCTGAGACCCATCAAATGGCGTCATTCATTCATCTGTTTACAACCCCGTCCGCCCCATCTATATATATACATATATATATTCCCAGTAGCTTTCGCTGAAATACTACCTGAATGGTGTCGACTGTGATCCAAGTAGTCATCCTGTTTGGAATATTCGTATTTCGTCGGGGCTTCTTTGCTTTTGCTCTCGTTGGAACAGAGAGAGACCTCTATTTTGGGTACGGGTAGGGAACTGCTTCGTTTCCGCTGGGGACATCTGGAACGCATTTCTTCGCTGATCTCCTGCAACCTAAAAGAATTCGAAACCGAGGGTGGAATGTCCGCCGAGAGGAGCCACGGTGTTGAATGACATATGGAGAGGGGAGGACGTACCGGTAAAAGAGGAACTGAAGGGCCCAATGGACTCCTTCTTCGCACCACCTCGGGATGAAAAGGCAACGCACAACGGCAACGTCGAGAAATGTGGCAGCTGTAATGTCGTCCAAGACGGATGACCTCCTGTGCGGATATTGCGGATCGATGGCATCATTTTGGAACCAAGACTCTTGGGCAACATTCAGCAACCTGTTCGAGTATGCAAATATTGTTATCATAACTTGTGTCCAGGATGGGAAAAAGGAGAGTCATACTACCTTTTACTGGTCGTATCGGGACTGGTGGCCATTCGGGATGCGCCGTCGCCATTATAATCAGCGGTTAGGTAACTCCGGGGGTGAATGATGCTCGACTCCGCCTAATGAGACCGAAAGCATCGATCAATAAATCATTTTTCTCTGCTGCTGCTGCTGCTGCTGCTGCTGCTCGGTTCTGCTCCTCCGCAAGCAGCTGCTTCTGCTTCAAAAGCCAGCGCATCGATCGATAGCCCAACGGGTTCAAAAAGACACGCGCAGATGGAGGGATCGCATGGCCATATACCCGATCAACTAGTTCAATTTCCTCTTTGTCGATGACTTTGATGCGACAACTTCAAAGTTCATTTGACTTTTTCGTGTACGGGTAAACAACATACCAACGTATAGGACGTACGCAGTACCTGATAAATTGAAGAGTCTCGAATGCCGTCGGAATCCGGCGCCGAAGGTAACCGAAAAATGACCTTTTTCCCCCCAAGACAAACTCAATGTTAGAATAGATATATCCAATTTCATTGTGAACGTCACCCGAAAAAAAAAAATTTATTATTATAATACAACATACCACGTGCTCTTCTTCTGTGCTCGACGTTTCTTCCGGAATGGTTTCCGGGAACTCGTTATCCTTACCCAGTCGTCCAATCTACAAACAGGGAGACAACAAAAAAAAGAATAAAATAAAAAAGTCAAGTCGCGTTTTGTGTTTGTGGTTTTTTATCCAATGTTACATCGAGATCCAGAAGCGAACGCGCATCTCCTATGTCACTGTCCCGATCGATCGATCCTGCAGCAGCAGAGAGTATATAAAAAAAAAAAGAAGATATAAATAAATCATGAGAGTTGGTGGGCGGTTATTAGAAAGTACAAGTTCGTGATTGGAATAAGAGTCGGAGCGGCAGGAGCAGCAGAGTGTGTAAAACATCAGTGACCTTACCGATGAAAACGTCATTGAATGTCACCGTTTCTCGCGGCAGTGGGAGCGGAACCGGCGGATTAGCTGCCGCAGCAGTAGGAGCAGTAGCAGCAGCGTGAGCTCCAGTTACTATTGCTGTCGAACTGTTGGTGGTGGCTGCTGCTGCTGCTGCCGCCGCCTTCTTCCGAGTAGTAGTGCTCTTTTTAGGCCTGACGGGCGCCGTGAAACATTGAGCGTTGGGATGTCTGTAATCCCAAAGGGCTGGCCAGATCTTGAGCCCATTTTCCAGTCGGAAGTTTTGTAAATCGGCTTCTTTCAGCAAGTGACGTAACGGAGCAAAGAGGTAAACAAATTCCTGGAAAACGAGAGGATAAACGGATGATTGAAGAGAACAAAACTGGGGGACGTCGTTCGTTTTTCCCAGGAAAATTGAAGGGAAACAAACCTGGATGCAAGTTAGGGGGAAGATGTAGGGAAATGGCTCCCGCGGTGCAATACCAGCTTCACGATCCGCATCGGCGCACTCTTCTGCGGCATCCAACAAAGTCCAGTGTAGCGTATATAAAAGCTTACTGGCAGCCGTTCCCACATTTTGTAAATTATTGGTATCTTTCCTGTGTGTTTTTTTGTCACCATGAAATCAATGAGTTTCTTCAAACCGACAATTTCTTCACAAAAACAAACTTTCGCAAATTTGATCGAATAATAAAAAGAAAGAAAGAGAGAAAAAAAAGTGTCAATCTAATTTGCACCGTTCGTTGATGAGTTGGGCGGTACATAGCATGACGTGCGGAAGGGAAGACTGAACAAATTTCCATCTGGAAATGGATCGAATTGCCTCCGTGAAACTGGGCGACAAACCCACTCGGATGTTTTGGACGAGAATCTTCTCCAGAGACTATAAGTTGTCGAGAGTTGGTGCAGAGGCGAAGACGAAACAGCGTCCAAACGACAACGGTCGCCACCGAAAGGAGAGAATAAAGAAAAGAGAAAAGAAAGAAAGAAAGAGAAAGAGGGCATTAACGGAGGCAATCGGCGACACAGCGAGTGGGCACCAAATGATTGGAGTGCTCGACACGCACCTTGCACGCCTCTTTCATCTCCTGGAATCCCGGGGCCGGTCGATATAATCCAGACGCGTCCGCGGCCATGGTCACCCCGGAAGACAATAAAAAATAGAAGAAACAGCAGAAAATCCAGTGCGATTAGGTGTGGATACGAAAAGCGGCCACGACAACGATGGGGTCTCAATAAATATGGTAGACATCACAGACTACATCCACTACTAACGTCGTCGTCGACGCCGTCTTTGTCGGCGACAAAACGATCAACCGAATAACTACGACGGAGGTGATTTAGAAGAAGGTTTCCAGTGCTAGAAGAAGAAAAGATAAAGGAAAGGGAAAGAAAAAAAAACGAATCGCCAAGGGTTCACGGGGGGTTCTACCGATGACGGCGATGGTACCAAGACACACAAACACGTTTCGGGAGGGGGGGTCATCAATCAACACTCTGGAAATAAACACAGAGCAGCAGCAGCACGCACGTGGATAGTTGACCGGGTTAAGCGGGAAACGAGCAGCAATCACGACGGGTGTGTGTGTGTGTGTGTTGTAAACAAGAGGGACAATCAGTGACATGCACTGCCCGCTACTTATTTTGTGGGGTAGGTTTGGATTTCTTTCTTTTTTTGCGGGGGTTTTATTCTTTTGGATTGTGAACTTCCCGTTTCGAACTATGTGTACATCTATTTATCATTTGGTGGTTGGCGCGATAAAAACAAAAAAAAAACTACTCCCGTTGAACTTACATGATGGCCTGGCGCTTGTTGGCAGAACTGTGTCAGACGACACGATGGAGGGAGGTAAAGAACAAGGCATTCATAGATGGACGGGATAGAGAGATAGAGGAAAGGAAAAAGAGAGAAAGAAAAGAAAAAAGAAAAAGAAAAAAAACGATGATGATTTGTATCAAAGTAATGTGAAAAATCACGATGTAGCAGTGGCGTAGAATCAGTATAAGTAATGTATCGGCTACAAGTGACGTCATAGACAACGCTGAAAGAGGATAGAACGTGAATGGTTTGGCCGGGGCTGGATTGGCCAGACTTGGCATCGCACGTAGTATCCAAGAAGAGTTGAGCGAGAGATGAACGGCAAACATTTCTTTTGGCTCGAGATGGTGGGGGAGGAGGGGAAGTTTCGTGCTAGTCGTCGTCGACCTCTTCGTTCCTTCTCCGCGCTTCTCTTTCTCTCGCGGCCGGAAAATCAATAGCTCTCCCTGTCCTTTCCCCCCTTTTGCCAAGGAGGAGCGCAGGCACAATGCACCCACACACAGAGCGAGAGAGAGAGAGAGAGACGTGTAGAGAAAAGAAGTAGTCTCTGCCGTCTTGAAGAAGTCGCCCAGCTTCTCCTCCGATGGGATGGAAAAAGAAGCATTGAATGGAAAGGGGGGGGGGGTGAGAGAGAGGCCAGGGGAAGGATGGGGAACGCGCAATCAATTGCTGCCGTCATCGCTTTCGATCGACTGGCCGTTAACGAACCTGGCGACGAGCGCCTGGCAATTGATTGACTGCCAAGTGACACCGTTTTGCCATTACACTCGACGACGGCGGTGGTGGTCGTAGTGGAAAAGAAAGAGACTTTTGGACGCGTCAATTTCAAATTGGTTTGTTGCCGTCGACGTCGTCTGCCTATAAAAAAACGAGACTTTTTGTGTCTTCATTGTCGTTCGAACAATACTTACAATGCAGCTGGCTTCGTGCAGTTTGCCCAGTTTGGGACGCAGGAACGAGCTGTGGAAAAGACAAGGAGCCAAGATAAATATTTCGTTCTCAAACAATGGGCTCAACTTGGGCGAGTCTAAGCAAGTCTCCTAGCCAGAGTCGTCCCAGACGCATTTAGGCACGACGTGATTGAAGATTGAACAAGTCAAGACTTGTACGTTGACTTGTTGTCCACGTATAGTGCTGTTAATGGAGCTAGCACATCAGTACCTAGTCTGCCTCCAGAGAAATGTCTGGATGGGTAGAGGGACGATATCCTCGTTGACGGCCTGATCGGCACCATTCTTCTTCTTGATTTTGGTGCTCTGTGGATCCATGGCCAAGTCGTCGTCGTTGTCGTCGCGGTGCCAGACGAAGTTGTCGCTACTCTGCGAAAAACGAAAAATATACCCCATAAAGACGATGCAAATGGGGGTTTCATCGAGACAACAACCACCACCACTACCAGACCACTCTGTATCCAAGTTGTACAAGCTCGTTGACGTGACTAGATTGCACTGATAACAAATTTATCGATCGACAGCAGAGTCTCCAGGAGTGAAATTGGACGGTACCCCTGGGTGCATCCAATAAATTGCCCAGACTCGTCGTCGACGATCGATGTAACGCACACTCGAAAAACGATGGGGTGAAACGCACCGTTTTAGAAATCAAATCCGTCCCCGACGAGTCGCCAACAACAAATAAACATTCGACCAACGCGTGACACGTCGCTCACTACTACTCGGCGGCTTCGTCCTCCGAGACGGACCAAAGCGCAAAAAGAAAAGGGGGTCTGCGTGATGGCCCAACACTCTGACGGGCGTCGTGCTGAATGCAACAAATCACATGTGTGTTTGTGCGTGTGGGTTTTTAGTGAACTGCTCACCTGAGTTAATCCATGGAGGGAGAAGGTGTTTGATGCGACTTGGATGGAGCAGGATCCCTTCACGTCTCCCGACCATAACACGGCTCGAGGAGGAGGACTTACAGCATCACGTCCTCGCAATCTTCCGCTCATGCGCCTCCATTGCCGTTATTCAGCTGAGGCTCTCTCCAGCACGGAAGCCAACTCCTCCGTCGCTCCCTCACTAGCTCTAGCTGCAGCTCTCTCTCTCTCTCTCTCTCTCTAGACACTGCACTGGGTTTCCCGATCAATCGCTTCGGCCAGAAACTCGATCCCGCTATACGTCGCGAGTGGGTCAGCAAGTTGTCCCGGAATTCGAAACAATCGAATCCCCGACGACTGATCAAATTAGGTTTGGGGCACTGTTGGGATCAGTTACTTCAACAAGCATATATATATCCCATTCCAGAAGACATCTATCATAAATATATGTATGTAGCCCATTTTTTATATATGGTATGTGTTCACTTAATAACGGCAAGAACAAAGAAGAAACTTTATCATGTGTCCTACTTATTTGCAATATCATCCACTTACTCTGCTATTTCACTGATTGCTGCAGTAAGACTACAACACAATCTTTGTGATAATTTGATTTACTGAAATCCATGTGACGACTGCACAGACCTTGATCAAATAAATGGATGTACACTGGTAAAGGAAGTCTGGGAGCATTACGTTGGTAATACCTACGATAACATTTGTGTGCTGCATTCCCCGAAGCAAATAAATTGCACGTCGAGACGAGCAAGTCTCCATATATTGGAAGGGAACTCAAGGTCAGACAACTGTAATCACATCCAGAATCCTTTCATGAAAAGCCAACATCCAGGTCCAGGTTTCAGACGTTCATCTTCAAACTTTTCTTTGGCAATAGTTGATAAGATCTATGAAATTCCAGAAATTCAATTATTAGTTAACCAACTGAAATAAATGAAGAACCCATTTCAATGTGTTCGATCGAATTCTTGGCGCTCACGAAGCAGACTGCACGTGACAGCCGTCTAGCGGCCATTGTTCAGACCAGCTCAACAGACCACCAATCTTTTTAAGTGGTGAAATGAAAAGAACGCTTTTTGTTGAGTTAAAAAGCAACAGATGAACAATAAAGGAAAAGTAATAAGAAATTCAGGACAACAACTACTTACTTAATTATTTTATTTGTTCACACGATACAATAGGCAATCCCATGAGAAAGTCGGTTTGCACTCCGGGTAATAAGCCTTCCAAGAGATTAGAACATCGTACTCGCAGGCCGAACATCAACGTCTCATTTGACATATCTAATTTTCGATCCTCAAAGCTAAACCGACAAAAAGAATGCCTTACTTTACGCTTCGCAAAAAACTGGCTATTCGTTCCAAGGAGTACAACATCTATTGCAAAAGCGATGTGATTCACGGAGCATTGATCAAGATTGCCGAATTAGGTCCCAGTCGTCGAGCTGCTGTTAGCAAAATTTACGCAACACTTGACGTCGCTTTAGAAATTTGCGACCGTCTGAGCAATATGGAGCATCTTTACAACGAATATCGGCCATTACCGCGCGATGGACGGCTCAAGTACGATGAGATTGTCGAGCCGGAATCGACTTACCAATTGGATTTAAGTGTCAACGACTACCGCCAATGCTTAAGGATTACGCAGAGTAAACCGAGATTGACTCGTGGGCCTTCCGATACCATAAGTATTGCGGATGTCGCCGATTTTCGTCGGGAACTGGCTGGACTGCTGGACGAACTATGCAGTACTCATTTGGTTCCAAGTGTCAATTCGGATGACGGAATTAACAAAGTCGTTCGCGGAAATCGTGCAGCCGTTATTTACAGCCCAATCCGTCCGTGGCCCTGGACACGTTCCTATCCAGCCGAACAACTTCTTTTCGATCCAAATCTTGTCGCTTTGATAATCTTTGAGCGAGATGTCGCAAGGATCCGCGATTACTGCGAACGTGTCTATCCCGACTTGATGGTGGATGCTTATGTCGACATGAACTACGATCCGAATGAATGGGATGTCATTTTCGAAAGCCTTAAAGTTCGCTGGATCCGACGTGGCCAAAAATTTCGCGTTAGCGACCGTCTTGGAACTATCGTCTTGAAGAAAGAAGACCGTTGGTTCACTGCCTAATTTTTAATGCTAAAAATCAAGTCCTCTGAGTTCGTTCATTATAATTTCAAAATGCGATTTGGTCAAATACACTTCATAAACTTCTAAACTTTGCTTTTTTCTAAGTCACAGTCGGTAGAAAAACACACTTGTGCTCTAAAAGATTTTAATCAAGTTGAGGTCGACGTCATGTGGGAAAATCCAAGCGTCCGCAGACGTTCGTGACTAAACGCAGATGGGCAGTTTTTCCCATTACCAGTGTTGCAATACCAGTAGACACGGGAATATTGCATGCAACAATAGAGGGATGGGATTTCTTGCGGAGAAAAGTTGTTGAAAACAATATCACGAGGATTTGTTTTCTCATCAATTAGTCACCCAATGGCCACTAGACCGGTTCATTGGGGCTGTTGGCTATAACGCATACTGGCGACACAACTTTGAGCTTATAATAATTCGACACGTCGGCAGTTCCATACGTAGTTAGAATACGGTCATTATCAAAACAACGAAAAACTCAGACGAATAGCGTGTGACTACCTGGAAAATGCGGTCGAAACACCTGTTCAAACGATGAGACTGAGCGTCGAATTGTTTGAGTACACGACATCAGTTGCTTTGGTACCAGCTTTCACGATGGGTCTCTGTGGCGTCAACCGTCCCGTTATTTTTGTAATTGGATCCATATTAGCCGTAGTAAATTGCCAACTGAAAGTAAAAGTAATTCAACCGGAATCCATAGTTCCCCAGACGAAATTCAACTGGAGCGAATTGGCGGGAAGCGGTTCCTTCTCATCGGAAACGTCACGCTATTTTAATGGGCTACCATCAGTCTCGTTTATGAAGCAAAACCAACCGCTCGGCAAGCAGTCTACTTTCTGTGATGGTAACGTCATTTAGATTCACAACAATTTGTAATAGATCATGCTAAGTTATAATTTGTATAAGCACGTTGCGGTTTACCTTATGAAAGAGGCGCTCCGCGGGTGTTCGGCGGAGAGACGACAACACCAAACAAATTTCCTTGGATGGTACACGTTGTTATAGAAGCTGCGGATTTTTTTAAACAAAAAACCATGGTCTGCGCTGCTACGTTGATCAAACAGCAGTATTTATTGACTGCTGCTCATTGCGTTTACCACGTGCAAGTTACAACTTTATATGATTAGGATGGATAATAAATAATATATTTTTTTTTAATTGACACCAATAGGAAAGTCATATCAGTCACTGCGTTAATTGGCTTCCATTATCTTGATGTTAAACGTTTTGAAAAGACTGGATATGAACAAGTAATTCCCGTTGCCAAGGCATTTATTCACGAGGAATTTGATCCGCTTTTCATGGTATCTCTTTTTATATTTCCGAGGAGAGTTGAATCAACATAACAACTGTTGTTTGACTCGGTTGCAGAAACACGACATAGCCATTCTAGAACTGGTGAGCCCGGTACAATTCACTGATCAAGTCCATACCATATGTTTACCCCAAAAGATTGCGACAACGACGGAGTCTAAAGGGGTCATAGCTGGATGGGGCGTCACTCAAGTTTTCGGTTTGAACAAACTGTTTCCTCATACGACAGATGTCTAGCACGCTTACAAATTCATAAAATAAATTTAAAATTCCATTAGGTACACAATTCTACCCGCAAATGCTTTTAAGTGCTGACGTGCCTCTTATCAATCTGCAAGATTGTAAAAGAACTTTTGCTAATTTGGGCCCACTAATAAATGAGCACTCCATCTGCGCCGGTGGATCCTTAAAAGATGCCTGCTTGGTAAAAAATCAATTAACAACATAAAAATATAATACATTATTAAAAAATCAATAAACTAAAACTAGGGCGATAGTGGCGGACCTTTGATGGTGGCTAATAATTCTGGCGCCGTCAGATACAATCAACACGGTATTGTCTCGTGGGGAATGGGTTGCGGAAATCCCGGCAAACCAGGCATTTACGTTAGTATTCAGCATCACGTTGCATGGATTCAAGACGTTACACGAAAAGACACTTGCTTACCTTACTCTCCTAATTAGCCCAAAAACTATAGCAGATAATAACACATTTTTGTAATACTATATAACCACGAATGCTTCAGAAAACTGTATTCAAGAAATTACGAGATAATAACCGATATTAAAATCTTCAACTTTCTCGTTTTTAATTATGGCTCTGCTCTAAACTACATGGTTTAACAAACTGCCTTCCACACTTTCTTACATAGATCAATCAGGATCAATCTTCCAACTCCACATACGTTACTAAAAAGAAAATTAGAGTTGAGAAACCACTTGACAAGATTCATCATTGGTGGTTTCAACTAAATCTTTTATAGGAACTTCTTGGTTAACATTTACAAAGTAGTCGTTCTTTCGGTAGATAGATATGTTGCTGGCATAAAGATTCTCTGCTTGGCGAGAGTCTTTATAACTCAACGCGCCACCTGTAGAAGTACCATTGCTACCTCTTCGGCAAAATCCAAGCCGCGTGGAGGACAGTATGCGGGTCAAGTTATTCAGGCGATAAATAACCGTGGTTACTAATTGAATAACCATAATCAGGCAGGCAAAAGAGACCATGGCCATATTTAGGGAACTCGTATTCGGAAACCAACTTTCGCTCGATGTCTGTTGTGCAAAAAGTGTAACACACTACAAGATAGCGCATAATCAAGGCGTTTTAAGCGATTTAATTATTATAACTTACCTCCGAAATCTCCATTTTGCTTTTTACTAATATGTCCGAACTGTTTATGCGAGGGAAATTTTGTGATTCAGCTTCAGAACTGTCTGTCTGTAATCCAAAGATTATTGCAACGAAAATTGCATTGATTGCAAAGAAGCAGGTGAATAACGAATTCCTTAGTCGCGACAGATCTGCAGAGATCCGAGCCTATTAAATCAAGATTAGCTTTTTCTTAACCAGGTAGTGAATCAATGGCGTACCTTCCGCTCTGGATCGTTTTCCTCAATAGGAAACAAATGTTGATCAATCAATTTTCTCCAGAAAAAAATGTCCTGCTCGGTTAAATTTTCCACGTTCCCGCATTGGGGATGCAACAGAAATTCGTTCTCTACATTCCATTCGGACAAAATGGAATCTCCTTTGTAGTCCTTATCATCCGTTGTCTTGGGAAGCTTTTCAGTGTAATCAGCGGGTGATTTATATTGTTGATGTTCTGTATTGGTACTGATGACAAAAACATTGTAAAAACCATTCTTCAATTCCTACAAATTTTTTAAAATGGCACATTATTTGAGTCAAATATTTCGTAGAGATTGTTTTAATTTCAAAAATCCTACCTTAGATGGTGGACTTTCTGTCGTAGCAGATTCAGTTATCTGTGGAGAGGAATCGCGAGTTCCCCAGGAGACAGCATTCATGTTAACGATTGAGTACAACGTCAGTAAAATGCTCATGGAGGGAGTCAACAACAGAAAAATGGGACCAGCCAAGAGGCAGTAAATCTCACGAGGATGCAGAAATCCGGCAAGAATAACACAACCCACAAGAAAAATGAAGAATGCATTTTGTAAAGAAAGTTTCACTTCGATTCCGGTAGCAAACGTTACTACCAAATTAATCATCACAGCCGCCACAACGAGGCCGTAAAAAGCTGACAAAATTTTTGCCACCATCAACTAAAAAGAATTTGAAATGTTTCAGGAAAAGTTGTGTTGAGCAGTGTTTAACACGAATTGTAGATACATACCTGAATGCGAGACTGGGCAACGAAACAAATTATAGTGAAAACGAAAATGGGGACAGAATGAACGCTCACGCTAATCCATGGATCAATGCGGAAGGCAGTTGCCGAAGAGTTAATTAGCATAAGAAAAACAGATCCTGGCCCTAAGAGGCACATTGCTAGCAACAAAGCCTACTTAAAAAACTTTAAAGTTGTTTGTTGGTGCCTAATTAATTTGAGACTTCAAAAAACTTACCTGAAAAACTATATAAAACCATGAGATGTTAGGATTAATTTTAATAATGTGTCTACAATTGCAGAGTAAATCGATTGTATTGGAGAGGATAGAGAGCGACCAGCGGCGACGTTGATTGTAAAATTCGTTAAACGTATCTGGACAACGAGTATAGGAAAAACTGGATGCGGAGTAACCAATTCGGTATCCTCGTTTGATTAATAGCGTGCACAACCATCGATCTTCTCCTATATTACAGAGTTTAAATCGCATTCAAGTCTTTTATGACACAGTAGAAGTAAGAAGTAGGCGCTTTCGCCAGAAACGGATAACCATTGGTTAGTTGTCTAAATATTGTGTACCTTGATCACGTTGAACAAAGTGGTGGGCTTTTTCCGAACGAGCGGTGAACTTTTTCATGACTTCGTGATCCAAAAGATTTGAGGCACGTATAACGGAGAAGCATCCGGGGGCGCAAAGAGTGGTTCCGAAAACAGTTTCGCTGGGCTTGAACAGCCAAAATCCAAGAGCATACTCAAACATTTGATACCAGACCATTGAACCTTGGCAGAAACTCATAAATAGGTTTTTGTTGATGAGAGGTACAAAAGCAAGGTTTTACCTGCTGATCCTGTTGGGTAGTTTCGATTACAGATGACGGCGAGATCTCGTTGCGTTTTCATCATATCCATCAGAATATGAGCAGCTTTCGGCCGGAAGTCCATATCTCCGTCCAAAGTAAGGAGAAAAGTGTTTTCCATTACGGAACGATCTGTCATCTCGTGTTGTGTGACGAGGTAGGAAATATACATCACTTGACTCCATCGCTTTCTATTGCGGATCTTGGTTTTGTCTTTTAAGTGAACCATCATTTTCGTTTTTCCCGGAAGAATCCATACAAGACGGCCTCCATAAGGAGTCACAGAAATGGTTGGGGAATTAAGGTCGGCTTTACCATTAGTCCATTGCAAGTGCATTTTCCTCATCAATTCAATAAAGTTATTAGCGAATGTATTGAGTGTCCTCAAGGACAAACCGTCTTTTGAATGAGTTGCAAAAGCATCGTCGAAAAATATGTGCGTCTCGTAATCGTACACGTGCGGATCGATAACCTGCGCATTGAATGATAAATAGCCATTTTAGCTGGGACTAGTAAACATTTCACGGTCTGGCCTTCGCTTCCATATGTACCTTATTTAAATCACATACAATACAGCGGTTTGATTGGTCTCTATCCATACGAAAGATGGACTTGAGAATGGTCAACATTTCGTCGTTAGTTTCATGCCACATGGTAACAACAGCGAAAAGACGCGTTACGCCGCTACATGCTCGATCAATAGCGTCATTAATAGGATTGCCTGTGTTCTCACAAACACGATAACGAACTCGGTTCAAACTCATTGAATGTTCAATCAAAAGCGGGTTGTAAAACGGCTGAACAAACAAATTTGAGTTGCTAGCCACGCTAAAATTCTCTTCTGGATACCAGATGTGAATTGTTAACCAAATCTGAGACAAGAACCAACAAAGCCATAGTCCTAATATTGCACATAAACTTCCAAACGACTCATGAGTAATGAAATAGTCTTCATTCGGGAGAAAGTTGTAAAAGACGTCACATATGCCGCAGTATGCCAATATCCAAAGAGCAATAATGATGAATGGAGTCGTTAAAGTGATTGGCAGGGCAAACCCGATTTCCTGCAAATGTTCAATACTTTTCATTTTCTTTGAAAATTGAACTAAAAGTCGAGCTAAAAGCTAGGTTGTACCTGTACGCCAATTTTACAAGCAAACGCTCCCAACCAGTAAAAGAGTAAAGAAGAGACTAACTGAACGGCAAATATGAAGAAGAAGGTATCGATCACCATAAGGTTCTGCTGAAATTGATTGAAGCCGTCTTTCATAGCGAAAAAGAACGATGCGGGGATTCGGTGAAGTATGTCAGACTCTTCCGTGAACTAGCCAATTTCCGCGAAAATCACCGTGCCGAAAAAGACACAAACCCTCCAAAGGCTGACAAAGATCGAGGTAAAATGTCGCGTCTCTTTCCTTTCTTCTTTGATTCGACCTAAACTACTGGCAAGCCCTGACAAATAATCCCATTAAATGTTATCAATAGAAAAAAGTTCAATATTTTAATGAAGAATTTTCAATACTTACAGTTGGGTGCGTCTTTATCGACATAATTTTCCCACCAGCCAAACGAAATGAGAATCAGAGATGTGGGCAAAACCCAGTTTATCGCTTGGCGTTGACTGTTTTCAATTCCGTTTTGAAAAAATATGAAATGTAAACAGCCGCTTAGTTGAGCCAGGATAGCCATACCATCTAATGCTAATTTTTTCAGTAGCTTCGGCTCCTCGGGTTTACGAGATAAAAAATTTAGCACTGCAGGCATAAAGAAAGTGCAGCCGGTTACCAAAGTGCCGTGCAACATCTAAGATACAGTACATTTTTATTAATGAAAAGTTTCAATATTTATTCCAATGTCTTACCGGTAAACGCGGTAGGACGAAACCAAAGAGCAATCCCACGCCGATAGCTTGTCCTGATTCCAGGATACCAACCACCGTGAAATAGACAAAACGTGGACGTCTCCACAGTTTCCGACCAAAAAGACAAATGCGCAACGAGTTCAAGCAAATAAATATATGAGGGACGGCAAAACTGAACAATAGAGTCCAATTCCATCCGGCTACGCTCCGACGGAATTCATTTGCTAAAGATCCTTTGAAATTGAAAGAATTCAAGGGTTATCATTTATTGAAGTTCTGTTTAGGCTACTGCTTACCATTATTTTGCTGCAATACCATTCTCTTCTGGCTCGTCATGACAAGGAGTGATCCCTTAGAAGCAATCCCAGCAGAGAGAACCATGACAAAAGTAATGAAACAAGCAATAAGCTTGAAGCATTTCTTAAAGAATTCATCACTAGCCAATAGTAAATTATTTCCAAACATGATGCTAGCGAGATTGTTTGTATTTCCTACTCCGCCGAGAGTGCGATGTGAATGAACTGTTATTGTAAAAACTACCGTATATGCACTGATGTAGCTATATTGATTAATTCGTCAACATTGTATAAATGGGTCATCTGCCCCATTGCTGAACGTAGTTTGAACAACTGTTTGACGCACGAAGTAATGCGATGCTTTGAATTTTCCTAAATGCCGAATCCTGTTCTCGATTTTTTTTCTTTGAAATTTCAATCCAGCTGGATATTAAAATTGTACTTCCATCGAAGCTGAAAAAATTTGTCAGCTGCTGTATTATTTGGCACCAATTTGATATAAATTGGCTTGGGTGATTGCCCTTTTTGTTTTCTAACTTACCTCCCATTTCTCGTCATTCCTTATAGTTTGAACACACTTGATAAGAGAAAAAGTACATTACTTTATTTTATTTTATGGTTCGGGTGAATGCCCTTTTTGTTTTCTTACCCTACCTCCCATTTCTCGTCATTCCTTATAGTTTGAACACACTAGATTAGGGAAAAGGTATATAATATTACATCATATACCGTAGGACAATGCGACAACGCCAAAATCCCTTTCCCAATATTGGCGGCCCAACTCAAAGTCCGTCATTACCGAGTACCGGAACCCCTTTTAAATGACGAAGGGAGGGGTCCTGAACTACTTTTGCGTTTTCATACCCCTCCCTTTGCAACCCTTCCCCTAAAAAAGGTGTAACAAGGTGAACAAGGTAAAAAAAATTTTAGAGTTGCCAACCCCTTGAAAATTTGTCGAATCTTTCGTATCTAGAGCTCTATACTAAAATATGTTCTTTGGATTCTGGACATGTTTTAATGACATGTATTGTGGAGTTTGAGTCACGAAAAGATATATCATCTTTCTCCTCTTATCACAACATGTATGCTTATTGGCGCCATGGACAGGCGCGGCAGGACGGCAGGCGCGGCGTCGAGGAAGATACGTGACGTCTAAGCTATATAAGACCCATCCTTTATAGACTATCGTTGTTTTCCGTGTCCATTTATTTGCGTTTGAAAAAAAATTGTCTGTATTGACTTTATTGATGAGCCCATCAAGTAGAATATATTTTGGTTGTCCAGGTACAATAGTTACAAGATCGCTTGGTAAATCGTATCACTCACAGAAACCGAACAAATGCAATTTGAGCATCTCTTTATCCGACTGTAAGCCACACAGCAACTTATTAATACAATACAATACAATTGCTGAATCCGTTAGGATCGAGTTCCTCAAAGCGTGTTGAATTGGAACACTCGCCTCCGCGGACGACGGGCAGCAGATTACGGTTGTCACGGATCAGCCATGCAATGCTACAGTCGCATTCAAAAGGATCTGAAATAGTTTCAAAGATTAGTTGGTTACTAGGTGCTAGAATACTTGAGATTTTATATATATACTCGAATCAATTGATAGACTCCCATTCAACGTTATCATTCCTTGGAGCATAGGCTGAAAGACGGCTGATACAAATTGCGTCAGATTGTTTCGAGTCAAATCCGCGAGGACAATGTTACCTTTGAGATAATAAGTACAACAATGAATGTCACTATGTCGCTATCAACTGTGAATAGTTAAATACTTCTCAAGGCTCCCGGTTCAATGTCGACTAACGAAACATTAGTCAAAGCCAGTCTATCAATTCTCGGCGCCTGTAGGTCGAGAGAAGTTGACGTAATGAAAGGGATATCGTTGCCCGCAAGACTCAAGTCGTTCAACTGAGTGAACGAAAGAGTTTGCGGAGGAATTTGGGTTAGTCTGTTGTAGGCCAATGAAAGTGTCTTGAGAGTGTCTACTGAGGCGGTTGAAACTATCGAATTTAAAATTTTTTCTGTTGTTTGGTCGTCTAAGTTGTTGTCAGTTAGATAGACCTGTTGGAGTCCAGGAACTTCTTGACCAGGAAAATCGGCGATTGAACTTAACCCAGTACATTGATTAATACTCAGGGTGTCGAGATTAGGTAGTGCGGGGAGATTTTGAATGCCTTGAACGTTGGTCGAACCGTACAAATATAGGTTGTACAACTTGTTGAATCCGGTTAAGAAGCTAAATTCTGTTTGTTGGCTAAGATCACAACCGAGGACGTAGAAATATTCCATTAGGTCTCTAGAAGAGGTTAGCGCCAAAGGATCGATCGTCAGTTGGTATAAATCGCCACTCACAACGCTTGGGCAGTAAAGATCGATTGCTCTGGCCCGTTTGCCACTAAGCAAATCTGCTGGAAGTGACACTCCTCGGGCATCTAAACTGGGCAATGGTCTAAGTTGGAGCCAGAAAATGTCGTTGTCTGTTGTGCGATTAAATACAGACACGATATTTTCTATGGAGACCAATTCACAAATAACGTAGAGCCCAAATGTAGGATAGTCACCGCAAACGCATGGCGAATAATCTTCCGGACAAGGCAAAATACCTTTGTCGTTTCCTATAAATGAAGGGCGGACAAGACTCCATTCCACAGATCCGTACGTCGATGCGACTATTACCTATTTCAATATATTGAGTTAGATTATTTTAATTCAAAAGAAACTAAGGAAATCATACCAAAAGTACGGCAAAACTTGAGATAAATTGACACTTCATGTCGAATGACAGTAATGAAGGTTCTAGATGGAATGGCTTTCGAATCTGCACGATGGACAATTATGCGCTCACGTTTATAAGTTTGCTAGCAACTTTGTGCAAGTCCAAAACGGTCCAACATATCACATGAACCTATCTCTTCCCATTTGATTTTATCTCTGACGTGAATGAGAGATGATGGGGTGTGCGCTGCACAAACAATATAAGGGAGACTAAGGCAAATAAATAAGGAATCATTGACGGAAATTTAAAGCGCTTGGCCATTGCCTTTATTTGTCTACTACGGCCTATGCACAGTACGCCTATGGAGGATATGTAAACAGAAAACGAGCCGCCCCCCATATGCTTATTACGTGGCAGTATACTGTAAACACTATATAGAATATTATCAGCACCTGAAAGAAATTTATCGGTACAGCAGGCTGTATAAACCGTATTATAGGGACCATAGCCCATAGATACAATGGTAAAAGTTGTTGAGGACTAGCCTATTTTTAGCCTATGTAAATAAATTTATAAATTTACTGCTTAGCGTTATCACAGTTGATTAACTTAGACGCTAGTAAACGATCCTTGAAGAAATAGCCATTGGAAGCACACCGAGCTCCTTTAACATAATTCAAGAGATGGCGATTGTCGATAACAAGCCAGGCCAAGTGACAGTCACATTGAAATGGATCTAAAGCATTGAATAGAATGTACGATAAACCGAGCGTGAAAATGAGGAATAAAATCATTAGTCCTTACTTCCAGAGAGGCGGATAGATCCAGTATTACCCCATCTGGCCATATTTTCTAGCAATTTCTTGAAAACGTTTGACTCGAATAGAGTTAAATTGTTGTCTGCAAGGTCGAGATGCAAATGATTTGCATTGACTATTTTAGAAGAAACAGTATCAGTCAATAACAAAAATTATTGGTTTCAAATCATTTCCAACACTTCTACGAACCTTCTAATGCACCAGGCTCAATGAATTCCATCCCGCAGGAAGACAGAGAAATTATTCTAATTTGACTTCCAACAAATGGAAGCAAAGAGCTTGATTTCAATTTTGTTATATTGTTTTTATCCAAAATTAAAGTGGTAAGGTTAGAGAGCATTTTGACTTCCGGAATTTGTGTCAGGTCTGTTATCCATTACCGATAACATACGCAAAGTTTCTTTTGTTTCGAGAGATAACCAACCCAAAGCTTCCCCAACAGTCGAGTCATTCATTTGGTTACCGTTTATGGATACTCTTTGAAGCTTAGAAATGTAGGCGAGGAACTGGTAGTTGGCGAATTTTGGGCAATAATCTATTGCAACGTTGGTTAGATGGGATAATGATGATAAATTATCATTTGAGAAACTGGAAAAACAAATTCTGGCGAGTGTGTAACTTTCAACGTAGTTAAACTAGTTAACTCAAAAGTTTGTCGTAGAATATAGCTAATTCTTGAGACCGTTAGCTTCTTCAACAAGTGGAGATCCGATGCGATATCTTTAATTTGGCAATTGTCTATTTGGATGTGTTCGATATATAAATTTGATAGTGTTGGTCTATAATGACCATTATAAAATAAGGACACAACGGTTTCATTCGACTGGCAAGTCAAATGTATGTTACGAACTATATTTGAACTGAAGTAGAAATTCGGGTCACCATCCCGAAAATCGAAACTTTTTACTGACTCTGGTATTGTCATGTGAAAAGCGTAAATTTCTTGGGCGAGACTAATACGCCGGAACAAATAAAATACGATTTTGATGTTTTTAAATTCGTCGCAGTTTACAACCATCCGACTTTGATTCGTCGTCGGTGTAATTACATCGTGACAAGTGCAAGGTAGAAAATCCTCTGCCGCAGCACAGCTGGGAGAAGCTTCTTTATCAACGAAGTTTGATTGGCAAATCGGAGAGACCGCCAAAACCTTAATTTCAAAACTAATCAGTCAAAGGCAAACATTTTTCAATTTATAAAGCAACGCTTACCAGCCAAATCATGAGATGCAAACCCATCGTTAAACGTAAAAAAGCAGAAATAGACAAGTAACTGTAAACTTTCATTTATCGATTTGGTTTATATGCCGATCTTATATCTAACTGTTTGCTAACACACTAAGAATCACTTCCTACACCCACACGTCTGGGTGTAGGAAGCAAAGCACGCATGCAACCGCGATACGTTGGTCAATCTTACGTAATCGGGAAGTGCACAAATGTGCATCAGCAATTTAATCTTAAGATAAACGTTACCCCAATTTCATTGTAAATTTCCAGGTGATTTTAATTTTTGTCCTAGTGTTTGCAGTGTTCGGAACGTCACCGACTGACTTAAGTCATATTTTGACTTAAGTCGTGACTTAAGTCAAAATATGACGTTTACGTTAACTGTGACTGATGTGATTTTTCAAGCGTGACTTTTACGTTGACTTTTGACGTAGGTTTTTTGTGGAAGTAGTATATGTAGATTTTCTTAAAAATTTCCTTAGATATATAGTGTGAAGAACTATTAAGACTAAGTATATATGAAATGTGACTTTTTTTGTGACTTATAAGTCGTGACTGTGACTTAAATAAAAACGAGAGTGACGGTGACTTTTTTTTGCTGACTTTGTACGTCACCAGTCCAAATGACGTATGACTTGTGAATTGTCCCTAAGTCATCAAATGTGTCGTGACGTTCCGATCACTGAGTGTTTGAAACTCGTTTAAACTTCCGCAAGTAGTCGTTTATCATGGATTCATATGGCGAGAAATGATAAGTAAATTCAATGATCACTAGTGATCTTGAATCCAACCTTTATATAGCTATATAAGGGTACGTGCATCTTTGAGTACGGTACATAGCGAGTGCAAAATTATATATCCCTGAATTGAAAAATCGTGAAGTTAGATTAAATTTATTGATTCAAAGGGAGTTGAGATTGAGGGGGGGAAGGTTTAATGATTAATCCAGCCCGCACTCGCTCCATGTTTTGTGCGGCTCACGATACGCACAAAACTCCAAATTAAATTACTAGAATCGATGGTCTTTCGACAAATTTTTAGCATTGAATCTGTATATTTAAAAAAAAAGAACATTATGCTTTGCCGATACATTTTATCACAACTACCATGTTATAAATTTAACCATGAAAAAGATTGTTTATGACAGCATCCTAGCCGATGATGAATCAATTATCAAACATTACAAGTCGGTACGTTGTAAGGCCAATCGCATAACTGATAGGCAGGATTAAAAACGAGACCGCCAGGGCATTGCTGTGTAAAACAAAATAAAGCTTGAATTACGCTTTCCTTGTTCATTAAACTAAGCAAAAACTTACAACAAGAACTTCCATTCCATTGGTGCACTCGTAATAAGACGAGCAGGACAACGGATTTGGAAAGTTACCATTAAAGCCGTCAGGACAGTTGAATACTGGGCAGTTAATGAAACCGTTTGGGTCTAACTCTGTAAACAGAGTCGAATTAGAGCATTGCCCACCGTCAAGTACTGAAAGCAAGTCTCTCCTGTATCGAATAAGCCAGGCTAAATGACAATCGCAGATAAACGGATCTATAAAAGGTTTTTTTATGAGTTAATATTTTGAACAACAAATTTAACTCATTGCTACGCAACTTACTTTCGTAAAGCGAGACACTACCAAATCCGTCTAGAACCATTCTTTCCAACATTACTTGGAAGACGTAGGATTCGAAACGAGTCAAGAAATTTTGGTGCAAATAAACCAAACCAAATGGGCCCTCTACATATTAAAATTAGGAATTATATAATGAAACGAAAATTGCCAAATTTTTACCTCCAAAAGCACTTGGTTCAATGTATCTGATGTTGTTGTCTCCTAATTGGAGATAGCTTACATACCCGTAGAAAGCTAGTGAACGTGTTCTAATCGATTGGACAGTGTTATGTTCCATCATCAACTGATTCATTTTGCTGAATGACGATATTATTGCAGGAATGGTCGTCAGTCTGTTGTTGTATAGTCTCAATTCTTCCAAAGATTCTCGCGATGACAAAGCCAAAGACCAAAGGATTTTAGACACTTCCAAATCATTTAGGTCATTATCGTGAAGGTACAACATGCGCAAACCCGGCAAAGCCACAGTGACATTGTCCAAGGCTTCAAATCCACGTGAGTAGAGAATGGATATGTAGTATAAGTTGGATTGGGAAGGTAAACCATCAAAACTGGAAAAATTTCTGGAGTTGTAAATGTTAAGATTGGCCAAATCCCTGAACTCGGATAGGAAGGCGAAATTCGGTTGTGATAAAAAGCTGCAACCGTTGATGGTCGTGAGTCTGGTCAAGTTCTCCGATGAACGGAAAGCGTTCTCATCAACGATTAATTCATACGTAGTAGCTGCCGAGCAATCCAAATTAATTCCATTTGTTCGTGTTTCACCAAGCAAATCGGCTGGAATCGAGTCTCTCTCAGATGAGGCAATGGACAGTTTGAACGACGAGAGATCGCGAGGTGTCTTGCGGCCGAACAAGGATTTCACTGCTTGAATAGTTACCTGATCGCAAAACACGCTCCATCCGCTCTCCGACGAGCTCTGTTCGCAAGTACAAGGTGTGTAATCCTCCGTACAAGCGGCCAATTCATTAATTTTGTCAGAGACCGCAGCTGAAGTTGCAATTAACTAAAAAATTTAAATTTATTTCAACTTTTTGATAATTTTTAGTGTTAGGAAATTTTACCAAGGCAGCGGTAAGAAAAAGAGTACTGCACTTTGCGTGCATCTTCTAATAAGTTTAACAGACCTAGGACGACCAATGTAAAACTGGAGTAAAGCGATGCTGGAGGTTGGAAATGCTTAATTGTCCTAGCTAGGTACTATTGCTCTCTTTTATATGGAGACCAACTAGCTATCACGTGAAACTGATTGTGTTTGAAATGTGTCACGCACAGACTCACGTTAGATTAAGTAATCGATAAGATGGGTTGTTTTTAAAATTCCATTCCTTACATAAATATAAATATTTAATATAATTGTTAAATTGTCAGATGAGACATATGTAAATGAGTACCGCAGGACAACTTTAATCTCCCTTTTCCGCCCATAAATTAGTTTTGATCGGATGAGCAAAAATATTTCACCAAAAATCAATTGCTTAACGTCGGACATTCTCCATTCTGCTGCGTCAAGAAGGATTAAAGAGATCAACGTTTTCATAGCGGTAAAGAAAGCAACGTAAGCAAAATTTCCGAACAGTATTAAATGAAGTTCGGTAGGACCTTGCACCGAACGTAATATCTTGAATACTTAATCTGTTTTAAAGTCTCGCCCCCCTATCCGTGTAGCACCCCACGCATGCTATTATGACTGTACAAAAAAATGTTAATGCCGAGATTCCGGTTTTCGTTTAGTTCTAGTTAATACCAGTAAATAAATGTTGACATAAAGTATTTTAAATGGTCCATAATAACAGTTTTTATTGGTTCAATAAGAGTATCATTTGGTTCGGCAAAACATCATTTCAGCATTAAACTTCATTGTCTCTCAGTTTTCTAAATTTTACAATGGTATCGAAAAGGGCTGTTCCAGCCGAGCGCCAATCGATTGAGGTAGACGAAGCTACTGCTGAATGAACGAGCGGATGATCAATGAAGGTGGACGAAAAAGGAATCATAGCGGGGAGGAGACGCTTAAAAAATGGAACAACGGTTGTCGAGTAAGTAGAGGTCAGCTTGTAGATAGCTTCAGAAACGAAGTTGCGGAGTATGTGGGTGATTTCCAATAGCGTCATTCTCACAGACTTCCAGTCGATGGCAATCGTCTTGCCCATCATAGCATCTGTCGAGCGCTTCACAATTTGGCGTACGATTTCCACTCCGGTTTCTGTCAAACTGGTAGTAGTAGCCGTTTCAGAATCCTCGCCCATTTCCTTGTCAGCAACTTTTTCGTTAATTTTCTCATCTTCAATCATGTGGGATTCGTCGTCTGTGGCAATACTCCTCTCGTATTCTTCCGCTGTCCTGGAATGTTCCTTAATAAGGCTGGAAACTTGCGCATTAGGAGTTGGTACAGCAGCGCGGCTTTCGACATTGGAGGCCAACAAAAGCAAGAAAGAGCAGCACAAAAAAGCAACCATGCACTTCATGATAGTAAAATTTATTCTGTAAAGTAAAACAAAATTTAGTAACGGTTCGTTCGGGAAAGTTGGTAATAGCACTTGTAACTTACAGGTGAGAATGATGTTAGACTAGAATAAAATGTAAGTGTGTAAGAGAACTTTAGGTCTCGAAGACAGTTGCCTGACTGATGACCTAAGACGGTTTCGCAATGTTTTTATAGCTCGAACGGCACGGACTTCCTGTGGTGACCTTGTGCAGGCGAGGTCGTAACCTAAAATTATGTCATTTGTGACCTTTAGACATAGCTTCTTGTAATCCCTTCTTCAGGCATATGTCCCCTGTATGAAGGTTACGAAATTTTTGAATTTCTCTCTAGAGGCATTTCTGGATTTACCACCCCCTTTCTATTTCAAGCGAGACGAAGACCTTCTGTTGTTGAAGTCATCGAAAATATATTTATTCTTAAACTCTTAAAGTTTCCCATGTCCGCGGGACGGTGCATGTGTCCAGTGCAACCATATTTATCATTTAAAATCCTCTTTATCTCTGCTGTCAACTGAAAGTAAAAAGTTATCATAATAAAATTAAATTATGACGCACTACAAGGAGTATAGGCTTTTCAAGCTTCAGAAAGACAGTAAAAGTGCTTCATCCGGCTGCATCCCTGTATAACAAATATCGACTACATGATATGGGGTAATTCCGCTTATCGTCACCTATCAGTTATATACTTTTCAACTTGTACGGGGTACGATCTTGGGCGGTATAACTTAGCTTTAGAGCTTAACGTTGAGTAAAGAATGGCTTATTAAGCGTTAGGACTTGTTACTTTTCAAAGCTATACCTGGCTATACGGCTCTCGTCATTTAAAATATCTCTAAAATCCGCTTTAGCTTGTAAATACTAGTAATGCCTTGAGATGCTGAGATAAAGTTTGCTTCAGTACCGTTGCTGGTTTCGATTTTTCAGTCAGTTTTGTTCTACTTAAACGCGTAGTCTTCTTCTTTAATTTTATTAAAAATGAAAAACCACATTCAGTTGTCAATTTTGTTGTTGTTTACGTTAGCAGCAATTATTAAGGCTCAAGAGGGTGAACTGATTATCGAAGTCATTTATTTGCCTACCGACTGCCCGATTAAATCGCAAAACGGCGACGTCTTAACAACTGAATACACAGGGTTCCTTGAGGACGGCACCGTCTTTGATACCAGGTAAAAAACCCAAAATCAATAAATAAATCCCGTGTCATCACGTTCGTTTGTTGTTTTAGCGTAGGCTTGGAACCGTTCAGCTTCACTTTGGGGGCCGGTGAAGTGATCAAGGGATGGGACCTTGTAAGTGTTTTATTAGTTTATCATAATGACATCGATAGCTGATCTTACACGCTGTTGCTAATGCTGTTCTTACATTCCTTAGGGTTTACTGGACATGTGCGAGACAGAAAAGCGTAAATTAACCATACCACCATCATTGGCGTACGGCGAACAAGGCGCGCCACCCGTCATTCCACCTAGTAAGTTAAATTACACTTTAAGCCTAAATATTTCCTTTCTGAATATTTCTTATTATTTTATTAGATGCTACCATCATCTTCGATGTTGAACTGCTGGCAATTCAGCGTCCAGGTCGAGTCAGAGCGCCGACTCATGTTGCCTCTTCCTATGTTGCAAACTAATCAACATTCCCGAGTCCAAAAATAAATACAATTGTGTTATTTGCAAGATCCGCATGCTGCGTTCAATAAAATTATGTTCGTTGCAAAAAAAATTGTCCGTAAAAATGATGTGCTAAACACACCTTGACCGCAGGAAACACGAAAGAAAGGTTTGCAAATGATGAAAACCCCCGAAATAAATATTGCTTCGTCATATTTGACGCACGCATAGAAAGTGAACTTGATGAAAACATGAAGGTCATGCTGAGCCGTCCTCATTTTGGAATTTCCCGTCTATTCTAGTGCTGATCATTTCAAGCAGCATCTGCGTACAGTAGTTTCTGTGCCGAATCCAATTCTACCAAGGGCACTTGCTTAAGAGTTCACGTGACTGTGCAATTTGAGTACATTCATCATACTACTCGGTCTATGATTTCTCACATTTTGCTTTGAGCATAAATTGCTTACAATTTCCTATACCGGAATCTTTAGTTCCTAGCAAACTTCCCATCAGAACGGACGCTCATATAAATCTTTGTTGAAAATGCTTCGTTGGTGTTTGTTTGCGAACTACGTAATATTATTCTTACTTTCGCAGCCAATCGAAGCTCTTTCAAGTCAGCGCTCCAGCCGACAAATCAATTTTGATTCGAGTGCCGACGAATTCGTCGGCCGTGGTTTGTTGAAATCGTCCTCGCAAGGTATTAAATTTTGACATAGAAAAATTAATTTTACCTGAATTTTTTTTTACCTTCAGAGACGGGATCGATTGCGAGCCAAGCAGAAATCAATATCATATCCATTACTGCTAATCAGTTGGACGAAGAGAGTAGTAGAGCATATAATCGAATTGACGACATCATCCACTTTGAGGAGATCCTTCTTGACAGCGAAATTCGCGTTCAACCAAACACACCCTCTTCCAGCCATCTAAAAATCTTTAAACCCACTACCGACGCTAAAAAATTGGCTCAAGAGGCTTTGCTTGTCATCGAAGCGACCCGCCAACTTCAGCAAAGGTAAACTTTGTAAATACATGGGAGACTAGTACAACTTTGTACTGACGAGACATTCTTTAGATTTAATTTAACATCGGCGGAAGCTGGTTTGGGTCTCTCGGTCCATTCTACCCGTAAGACAACACTGTTTCCAGCTTGTCGATCGAAACCTCCTTGTATGCAACATTTTGGGGGTGTAATTAAGTACCGCACGATCGATGGCTCATGCAACAATTTGGAACAAACGTCGTGGGGAATGTCTAAAACGACATTTCAGCGAATCTTACCCCCCGTTTACAGTGACGGTAAGCGCCAGATATTTTCAGTTTTGATTTAATAGACCGATAATGTAATTTATTTCTTTACCATATGTAGGAGTCTTTGCGCCAAGAAAAGCCATGGACGGTTCGGATCTTCCCAATGCTCGTCTTCTCAGTTTAGCTTTCATTTCTCATCACGACGTCCCGCGAATCGATTTGTCATTAATGCTTATGGTCTTCGGCCAATTCGTCGATCACGATTTGACTTTGGCGCCCACTTTCGTCCTGTGTAAGTCTTAAAATCGCAAATCGAACCATATTTATTAAAGTCAAGGTAAAAAGAACTCAATCCTATTAAAATCGCTAATAGCGGACTCGAATGGTATAGAGTGCTGCACGGCTGATGGTGGAGCAATCCTGCAGAAGGATTCTTTGCATCCGCAATGCTTTCCTATAGAAATTCCAGCAGAAGATCCATTTTACCGGAACTTCAATCAACGTTGCATGAATTTTGTTCGGACGACTCCCGGACTTAGACCTGATTGTAACTTTGGTTACGCTGAGCAAGTAAAATAAAAATAATTTTATTGCTAATAATACAACTAATTTTAACGTCGTTTAAGTTGAACGAACTCACCCACTGGCTAGATGGATCTCAAATGTGAGCATCGCAAATAACACCAAGGTTAAGATTCAATTTAGCATAATTCTAAACTATTAACAATTTAGCTATGGCAGCGATGTGGAAACGTCTAGCAAACTTCGTGAATTCCGTCAGGGAAGGTTACTTTCCGCAAGAATTAGCGGCCAGGAGATTGTTCCGCTAGATCCAAAGTCGAATGTTACTCGGCCAGAAGACTGTAATATAAGTTCTTGCTACATGGCGGGTAATTTCCATCCAATTAAAATCCACGTTATAACTTAACGATTTACTTACTATATAATAGGGGATATAAGAGTGACTGAACAGCCCCAACTCACAGTAATACACACGCTGTGGCTGCGGGAGCACAACAGTATCGCTGCCCAATTAGCTCGTCTCAATCCTAGTTGGACTGATGAGAATATTTTTCAGGAAACTCGACGTATCGTTATTGCCGAATATCAGCACATAATCTACAACGAATTTCTCCCCATTATACTTGGTAATCAAATCAATTTGATTAAGTGATGAATCAACTCGATACGGTTTCTCGCTCAAGGTAATCGTTACATGGACACGTTCAACTTGACTACAACATCACAACCAACATACTATGAAGGTGTTGGCGATTACGATGCCAAAATAAATCCCTCGATTCAAAATGAATTCGCCACGGCCGCTTACCGGATGGGTCATTCACTTGTTCAAGGCCTCATTCAGTAAATTCCTAGTATGTAGCATCCGCCCGTGCAGAACTACATTTTTGTATGACAATAGATTATTCAGCCAAAACGGGCAGGTGAATGAAAACCGCTCGTTCACTCTTAGTGGAGTCCTGGATCGTGTTTCTCCTTTTGGCAAAGATACAGCTTGGATGGACGAGGCTTTGCGCGGATTACTTACCCAGCCGGTGCAGAATTTCGATTCGTCTTTCACTCCCGAAATAACAAACAAACTTTTTCGGTAAATGATTACAAATTTCTAGATACGTCGTTCGATTTTCTATATAAATTTTGGTTGCAGGGGAGATAAACCTTTCGGGATGGATCTGGTGGCTTTAAATATCCAACGAGGTCAGTACTTTTTTTTCAAGCAATCGCCCAATCCTAAACTAAAATGAAATGTGATTTTTTTAGGTCGTGATCATGGAATCCCTGGCTATAACAGTTATCGCGAAATTTGTGGATTGAGAAGAGCAGAACAGTTTCGCGCTTTTTCTCCTCAGATTCCTCCTGACGTTAGTCTACATTTTATTCTACATTTTTAGATTAACATGCTGAAATTTTTTAAACCAAATTGTAGGCCGTTAGACAACTAAAACATACTTATCGTTCGGTGGACGATGTGGATCTCTTCGTTGGTGGAATCCTCGAGACGCCCGTCCGTGACGCTCTTGTAGGGCCGACATTTCTTTGCATTATTGGTGATCAGTTCTCACGATTGAAAAGGGGTGATCGATTCTTTTATGACCTGGGCAACCAGCTCCATTCTTTTAGTCAAAGTAGGTAGAAGACGGTTGAAGGTTTTTTTTTTTAATAATTTCACAACTGAATAACTATCACAGGGCAAATGGAAGAGATAAGAAAAGCCAGTTTGGCCAGAATTATATGTGATCACAGTGATGGAACCATCCGTGCCATTCAACCATTGGTCTTTAAAACCACAGGAGAAGTGTAAGATTTTCTCCTTTTCCCTGGTAATAATTATTGAATTACATTAAACAATAATTTTTATTGCAGAAATATAAGGAAAAGATGCGACGGAACTTCGATCCTCCGAAGGGATCTAACGCCATGGGTTGGCGAACCCATCTTTTAAACCCTAGTTCTTACCTAAATTATTTTATGATCCGATACGTGAGTATCGTAATAGTTGAGTTTTTAATTAATTCAATATTGATGTCTTAGATAAATAAACAAATAGAATACATGTTCTAGATCATATAAAAGTGCATTCAATCATTGTGACTGGTCAGCTTTTCGCACCCATGTCGAAAATCGACAAGGCGAAAGTCTTTTAAGCTTATTGTATTTAACTGTAAAAATGCGATTTTTAAAAATATACTTTTGCTCACGAGGGCATGTTTTTTTTGCGTTCAACAGTCAAAGCTTGGGATACGTCTTCTACTTCCGTAATGGGAATTATTTCCAGCCTAATGACAACAAGTGAGGAAAGTTAACTCGTTTCTTCTCATTTCCATCCCAGATAGTCCATTAAAACGCAAGAATACACCACGTAACCATTTATCACAATCGAAAAAATCGCTGGACATGTACTAACTTGTTTGGAGAAAGAATGCTAGATTAGCGCATGTAACTTGAGTGAAAAAACGTGAAAAGAGGGAAACGATTCCGCTTCACCTGCAAAAGAGCAGTAATCTTCACTTCGTGCGACACGTGGATCACCTTGTCGTGAGCGTGAAAATCCGGGTTTCCCTTGCCAACTACGTGACAAGTATCCCCGTGGGTATATAACCTTGAACACATCGTGTTTTTTCCATTGCGCCATCATGAACTTTTTTAAAACTATCTTTTACGGCCGATCCCAATGAAAGGCTTGAGAAACTTTGGGTGAACTTCATAGTTGAAATCTCAGTCGTTACTATAACATCTGATGTAACGTACGCAAATTCCCCACATTTAATACTTGCCAGTCTTCCAATCTGTACGATTTTTAAAGATTCGAAAGCAAATGTATCAAAAGAAACGCAAGCGCTAACGGAAAAGCTGGTAAACTTGTCGGTTAGATATTAATAATCCATGACCTAATTTATTTAATATATTAACCTCCAAATATCCTACTGGCTACTTCTCAACTTGACAAAAATGCATAATTTTATTTAAGGCGCGTCTAAAAAATACAGCGATGCCAAGTTGCTAAACAATCAAGAGCAAGTTACTATTTTCCTTGGTATATCTTGACAGGATTTCTATCGTGATTCAATAAACTGAGCTTGGAATTGTTATGACGGTCCAGCTGATTAGTGCATAAGGTTTCTGGAAAAAAAGTAGTAAGACGTTTGACAGCGCGTCTACCCCACGCCGTCAGTGAGAAAGGGAAGGGAACGAACCAAAGATGGCTGACGTGCCGGACATTGACTTGTACGCCGACGATCTGGGGGATGATTTTCATGGCGTAAGTATACTTATTTTTCGTAAATGCTGTACATTTTCTTAAGTCTTGATTCTAGAGTCTGTTTGGAAAACGTTTCTGCTTCCTGAAAGTGGAATTTGTTTGTATATACATCTCGTGTTGTGTTTGGCGTGGGTTTCGCGTCCTTATTCTTTTGCAAATCTGTTACTGAGCCGCTATGTTGCTGGTTCATTGACATGTTTCATGGTGTGCATTTCATTATATATTCGAATACTTATAGGAAAGTGATGAACCTTTGACTGGTGATGGGGTCGACTTGTACGACGACGTCCTAACTTCAACAACAAGCATCAAGCAGGAGACAAATGGAAAAGAGAAGATCACCACGCTATCTTCTCACACATCGTCCAACTCTCTACATGGCTCATCTTCGTTGATTGGAGCACCACTTCAGCTACACAGCAACAACTCATCACAATCTAAACGAGTCCAGCTCTATGTGGGCAATCTCACCTGGGTACGATCATTCAAACCTTTCCATTTATAGAACCAATGTGTCGTTATACTATCTAAAACTAATCGTGCTGTATATCGAATCACTCCCAGATAGTTCCCAATTGTTTATTTTTTTTATAACTTCAATCAACTGTTAAGACTGTGATATCGACCTAGTCACCATGTTGTTTATGATGGAGGGGCCATGATGTGATAATACTGTATGATGGCAATCAAAATTGAAAGAGAGGCATCATGAATGTTCATGTATGTATGTGTATGTGAGAGAACATACCATCTCAGGGAGATGAAAACACACCCAAAATTGCATGTTGTACGCTGTGTATCTGCACTATTTTTATAATTTGATTCATCATAATAAGCAGCCCATCAAACTACCAATAGCCCCTATCAAAACCTTTGACTGAAGGTTTTTGAGCTGTGTTGTATTATTACGTTTCTCAGGATGCGGTCCTCCAAACATAGAATTCCCCAAAAACTCGTTGTCAATCAGTTTTGCGTAACTGATGTGCCATCTCTAGCCCATGTTTTTTTATCGCCATCTCTTGCCAACGTCATTTGAGTCGAATGAATTGTTAGTTTGGGGTGGGAATCGTTTGATATGACAAATCTCAGCCACGTACAACCACTGGCGCCCATGTGCAGGAACATCTCTGATGATGATGACAAGAGAAACTGCACTCACACACACTACAAATGCGCGGCTGTGTAAAGGTGCCCGATCAAAATATCTTCATTTGACCAATACAATATGGTATCGACGTCATCGGCAAAAACCTATTTTCATGCTTCTTTTTTATATCTTTCTTTCTCTTGTTTTGAAATCGAAACAAAAAACACCAAACTTGCGGCCGCTTTGATCAATGTAGTGGACAACAGATGCTGACGTGGAGAACGCTATCAGCGCAGTTGGTGTCCAAGACCTGGTGGAGGTGCGCTTTCATGAGAACCGAGCCAACGGACAGTCTAAAGGCTTCTGTGTCATCACCGTCGGTTCGGAGATCAGCGCTCGACAATGTATGGATAAGCTGCCCAAAAAGGAGCTTCATGGACAGACGCCCATCGTCACCTTCACATCTAAACAAGCACTCAATCAGGTATTCAATTTGATCTTTATCTTGAGATACGTTCGTGCATACCAGTAGAACCATTGACTGTCAAAACAAACATGCAGTTCAAAGGTGGGAAAGTGTATGCAACAGAAAAACACTCCAAGTCTATACCAAAAAGTGTTGAACTTTTCATCACTTGTATATGGTCGGAGTGGAACATTCCCTACGTGTTACAAACTTGTATGCCCATTTTGGGTCAACAACGCCCTTGTTTATTCAAGTCGTTAGCAAGATTGAGTTTACGGCACCCTGAAATCTTGCTTTTCGAGTTTATGAGTTTGTATAGCATATTTAATCTTTTATTTTTCCACTATTTTAGTTTGAGGCGCAGTCAAAGAGTCGACCGTCGAGGCAGTCGAGTCCACCAAGAAGTACTGGTTCAGCTCCATCGGGTGTTCCATCTTTGACAGTTGGTTTGCTTGGTCCTCCGCCAATGAACGGTCCTCCCCCGAGAATGATAATAGGCCCGTCAGCATCATCTGGTCCACCACCTCTAACGAGTCTCTCATTACCTCCGCCACCGTCGGTGCGAGGTCCACCTACACCTGGTGGTATTCCCGTTCCGCCACCGACTCATCACCTTCTTCCACACCCCGCCATGACGCCTGCAGTGCCGAGAGGTCCTCCACCCGGCCTGGGGATGCGCGGGCCTCCGCCTGGCATGGATATGAATCCTCATCGTATTCCTCCCCCTGGTAGTGGCCGACCGGAATGGGCCAATATAGTTCAACAGCCAGCACCGCATGTTAATCCTGCTTTCTTCCCTCCACCCGTTGCCGCTCCTCCTCCCGGCTTCCCTCCTCCAATCGGTCAACCACCACCATTCATTACTGATACTCGGCCACCTCACACCAATGATGCCCCTAGCATCAGCGAAGCTGAATTTGAAGAAGTAATGGGGCGCAACCGAACAGTCTCTTCATCCGCCATCGCTCGAGCTGTTGCTGATGCTTCGACTGGTACGAAAAATTGATCAGCGTCTTTTGAAATTCGTATTTACTAACTTTAAAATCCAATAGGTGACTATGCTAGTGCAATAGAGACGTTAGTGACTGCCATTTCACTGATCAAACAGTCAAAAGTGGCGCACGATGAGCGCTGCAAGATCTTGGTCTCGTCATTACAAGATACTTTGCATGGTATAGAAGCCAAGAGCTACGGATCTCGAAGAGGTAATTTTGCATCTCTAATTATTCCATATTTGTCACCGATGGTAACGTGAACCATTTGACTTGCAGAACGTTCGAGATCGAGAGATCGGGATAGGAGAAGAAGACGTTCACGCAGTCGGGAGCGTGAGAGGCCCAGCGAACGGGATCGAGAGAGAGACCGTGATAGAGATCGTGAAAGGGACCGTGAACGTGAAAGAGACTACGTCGAACGTCCCAGAGAGAGGGAGCGAGACCGCGATCGTTCCAGAAGCCACGAACGTGAATATCGTGAAGTTCGCAACCCAAGAAACTACGAAGAACGTTATTCGTCACACGAAGAATCTAGACGGGAGTATGGCGGCCGTGGATCTGATCGCGACAAGGACCGCGAAAGAGATGGTGGAGGTGGTGGCATGCGAGGTGGACGTGGTGGCGATCCAGGAATGGATCGTGAACGTGAACTACGTTCAAGGGATGATCGGGAGTCCCGCAGTATGAGACATTAGACACTCATCATTTCAGAAACAAAACAAAATTGACTATTATTCGTCATTATTCATAATATTTTGTCTCCTTCCCGCGATATGCGCGACTTGGTAGCATTTAAACACACGTATGATCCATGATTTTTTTTATTTCGTTTAATATTTGCTTCGGTGTGTCACTCTCCTCCTCCCAAGTCCCTTCAACTTTCGCGAAACAATAAAAATTTCAATTTCATTCAAAATACAGACTAATCGGTTATGAGTTTTACTTAATGAATTATTTGTAAGTTGACAACACATGAACATGTGGTCATAATTGTGTGTACTGAGAAGGCCCCATAGGGTAATCCATAAAAAAGATAAGGGCAACAAGGCCTTCTGTGGATTTTTTAATATATAATTCATGGTTGGCCTCAACAAACAAATTTGCTTAATAGGGCAGTAATGTTTTGAATGGTAGGTTGGTGATGTATAGAAGGGGGGAAATCCTCAAGTGTGTATTGCGCATGTGGAATGAGCACGATTTAAGCCCGCAACTCTTTCACAACAAAAACGCGCGCATGTGATACAAGTCCGTTTGTTTTGCAATTTAAAAAAAAAATTGATGAAAAGCCCAGATTGCCGCTGACGCTGCTGCTGGTCACAAAAAATTGAATGCCAAATAGGATAAGGAAATATAGTAAGGGAGGAGTGAATGACGGGTTTCACAGCGACAAGGACAAAAGAGAAAAAGTGGGGGAGTTTCTTTTGAAAATGTTCTTCACAACAGAGTCTTCGACCGGAATCAAGTTAATCACCATACTTGCTATAGCTGGGGGAGCGAGAACGACTGCGAGAGTCCCTGCATCATAAGAAGTGATTGTGATCACAACAGGCATAAAGTTAAGTTAGTTTAAAGAACATTACCTGCGGACGCGGTCTCGAGAAACGGATCTAGAGCCTTTCCTGTCACGGAAACGATCACGGCTACGGGAGCGTGATCGTCTAGGTGAGTAGCCCCTTCTGGCTGGTGGTCCACCACCCCCTCTACGACCATCCCCACGTCCTCCACGATCACCACCAAAGCCATTACTTCTCCTCTTGCCTGTAGACATTTCCACCTTTACTCTGGCACCACACAAGCGCCTAGAAAGAATTAGACATATTAACATGCAATCGATATTCACCATATTTGAAAATTCAAATTTTCAAATTTCACTTACACCCCGTCCAAGGCTCGCACTGCATCCTCTGCATCTCTGGGATCTTCAAATTCAACAAAAGCAAAGCCAGGAGGATTTCTTGCTACCCAGACATTCCTCAGAGTGCCATATTTGCTGAATGCCTCTTCAATCTCCCCCCTGGCCGCGTTAGAGCCTAGATTGCCAACGTAGACTTTGCATCGCGGGTCCCAGTCTTGATGGCGGGACGACATGGCAGGTGCTTTGGTGGCAAAGGACGATCGAACAAGCAAATGCAACCAACAAAATGGAGTAGATAAACCAAAGTTAAGTAAAAACACGAAAAAATATGCATAATTATAGTGGACTACCTTATATATTCGAGTAAAAATAGGTGAAACAATTTGGTTTGACTGTCAAAAGAAAAGAAACGCGGTCTGAGTCCAGAGGAAGGGGAACGCGTCTAGCGACTCTAGCCGGTTGTGTTTCTCATCCTACACCGATAGATTCGAGAGTACGTTGCCGCCCTTTTTTTATTCATTCTTCATATTTCATATTTTCTTGCCTTACGCTTGTACAAAATTAGTTAATCCAAGGGTTTTAATTCACATAATTTTTTATAGTCTTCAATTTTTGTTGAAACTAAATACACAGATTTGCACTTTGTTCAACTTTGGAGTTTGTGTCTAAGATAAGTGGTGCAAATAACAATCTGGCAACCGAATCTGACCGAATGGAATAAAAAATAACAAAATGAAAAATGACATCTTATAATCGAATTCTAATAAGTGTTGACGTTTATTCTTGCTCGTGAAATACTCTTTAGGTATGGTATTGCCCTTGATTCATTTTTATCTTCAATACCTTTCATATAGATATTTTTTTCAGTCCACAAGCATGTTATCTTCAACACGATACGACAATACACAGGTGGCATAAATTGGGGAGAACGTCGTACCTCGGATTTAGTAGTGGTTATCTTCCGGCTCATATGCGTTACTGTATGAATCGAAAAAATTGGTCTTGAGAGACATGGCTGAACTTCCACCCAGAAAGAATGCAACTCCAACGAAGCTCACAAAGTTGCTCATTTCTCCCCTGCAAGTCCTCCTTCAAATGGGCTTTCCAAAACAAAGGGTGTAAGAAACATGAAATTTCTTATTTTACAATTGACCCTGACACAGTTGGTTTTTAGGGAAAAAGCTCTTGCTGCCACTGGGTACAGAAATGTTCAATTGGCTTCTGACTGGCTCTTAGCCCATGTGAATGACCCCACCCTAGATGACCTGCAACCTAGAGAATATTTGCTTTACCTGTGTCCTGCTGGTTCTCTGCAAAGCCAACTTCAAGAATTTTGGGCCAGATCAACACGTGAATGTGGAAGAAATGGAGCCCATGAATTCCTACCCCATGTTACTCTAGTTCCCCCTTTCAAGGTACTAATTTATCTAATCAGTTCAATGCATTTACTTACTGCTCTTGTCAGGTACCTGACAGCACTGTCCCCAATATTGTGAGTCTCCTGGAAAGAATAGCAGAGCATGAGAATCAACCTATTCCCGAACTTAGGCTGGAAACCTACATTTCACAGAATTTTATGGGCTTTTTCCTCAATCAAGATTCGGCTGAAGTCATTAAATCCATTGCCGCTCGGTTTGCCAGAGAACTGGCTCAAATAAGTACATTGTAGATAACTGCGTGATATTGTTCGACAGTTCCTAACTTGAATTCCTGGTGGTTATTCATCTTTGGTTGCAGATATCGCTGCAGAAGCGCATACACAAGCTTTACATCTAACGTTAGCCTACAATTTCCCATCTGGACAATTCGGTGCACTAGAGCATCTTGTTAGAACCATGAATCCCAATAGTGGTTCGTCTCATTGGCAAATTCGCTTGTATTCGAGAGATATCCGTCTTGCAGGGAAAAAAGTATACAGGGTAATTTTCCCACATGTTCCACGTGAAACGGATGAACTGGAACTACTTCTTGGCGACTTCGTATACGTTGATACCGAAGCGTGGAATAATTCCATTGATGGATGGATCGAAGGAATCTCTTGGCTAACTGGTATTTGAAAACTATTTTTTTACTTATTCAAACGTAATCATTTGTTCAATGCCCAGGTTGTTCGGGTTTCCTACCAAAGAATTATGTTGAGAAAACGGCCGAATCTGACGCTTGGACATTGCACAAGTATATTTCTTAAACAACATTAGTAATAGTTTAGTCTCAAAACCTATATTTTATAGGACGGTGGAGCTTAATCCACCAGCTGATGAGTTGGATGAGATCGACGGAGTTTCCGCGTCGAGTGATCAAGCTCGGAAGCTGCTGAATCGTCATTCTTCCCCTGAACATAGCTCAGACAACAACAAACATTCACCCGTCCAGCAACAAGCAAGCCCTCCCATAGTGAACGTTAAACCATTGACAGAACTGTCGAGATCGGAAAACTACGGCAACGTAGATTTAGACATGGCTGGATTATCTCCAGTAGTTGAGCGGCCCTTGCCCTTCAGACAAGGACCCCGACGGTTGTTTATAGTTCGCCACGGAGAAAGGGTAATAATTCTCATTGTTTTTCTGTTTTTTCTTTTGTTTTGTTTTTTTCTCGTGAATGAAAGTATGAAACCGGTTGTAAAACAATACGTTTGATTTTCAGGTTGATTTTACCTTCGGCACGTGGATACCATACTGTTTCAATGAGACAGGTACGTTATACGCTTGAAGACAGCTCAGCGCAGCTAAGCGCTCACAAATAACCTGATTTTCATATGAAATGTCTTAACAGGAAAGTACGTTCGAAAGGACCTGAACATGCCGATAACCGTCCCGAAACGACAGGGATCACCCGAATCTTTCTTCAAGGATTGTCCTTTAACGATTCTGGGCGAGACCCAAGCCGGACTTTTAGGCCAAGCCCTGCGCATCGCTGGTGTCTCCACTATTCAACATGTTTACTGCTCGCCGTCTTTGCGCTCGCTACAAACATGTCACAACATTTTGAAAGGCCTTGAAATTGAGCATTCGGTCCCCATTTGTTTGGAGCCGGGATTGTTTGAATGGCTAGCCTGGTACCAGGATTCAATGCCGCAGTTCCTTACTCCAAATGAGATGCTCGATGCCGGATTCCGTCTTCACGACCAACATCAGTATTTTATTGATTTTAGCGAGCTTTCCGATCGTCGTGAGTCAGCCGAACAGTATTATATGCGCTCCCACTACGTCACTCAGTGCGCTCTTCGCTGCACGGAGCATATCGGTAAAATTAAGATAACAAGCGGAACCCATGTATAAATACCCAATCTATTTTTATTTGCCAGGAGGAGACGTTCTTTTGATTGGACACGCTTCAACACTTGACGCGTGCTCGCGACAACTGGTAGGGGGATCACCGCGCTCCGCCCAAGAACTCTCCAGGATTGTCCACCGAATCCCTTACTGCAGTTTGGCCGCTGTCCAGCAGTCGCCCGCGGAAGATTCGCCAACTGATGATCCAACGAACGAAGCCAAGGCTCAGTGGAAGTTAATTGAACCGCCCGTCCCACCAATGACTTACTCTGCCAATTTACGTTTCGATTGGCAGACATTGCTCCCTTAATTATGTGCCTCTTAGTTACTAAAATTTCCAATGCGAATATTGATAGGTTTGTGTGCAACATTCCGCCCCTCAGAGTTCAAAGTGCAACTAAACACAATACGCTCCTCTTGACATACCAAATAAGTGAACGAGCTATTATAGCCCTTGTTCAAGCCTTTGTTTCCAAAAACTTATCTTAACTAATGGGTCGCGCTGTATATGGCAGCAAGTTGTCGAATTCTTCCTACAAAACATTGTTTTCCCTTTTTCTTATATAAAGTGTGTGACACTGAAATTGTGCAGACTGATAACCTTCTGTAAGCTTTAAAAACGTGAGTGCAAGATCAAATAATAGATATTGATTTGATAACGGACAGTGACTCGAGTTTATTATTAGAAAACCATCACCAGCCGAATCCCATCCTTATAAAGTCGGATGACTTTTAATTTCCGATTCCGAATCATCTCAAATTTGCCAAAAGGGGAAAAAATTGGTAATTTTAGGAAATTTCCCTTTCACGAGTTGGGCTGCTGTGTGTGACGTGACTGAGCAGAATTCTATCGAGCGAGTATTCTATCGGCAACATTTGAAAGACAAGCAAGGCCGCTCCTTGTGAGCGTATGGACATTCTTCAGATAAGGTTTCTTTACTGAATTGATGAACTACGCATTACTTCTCCTTCGGACCCTCCTCTTTCTGCTCATTTTTCTTCAACTGTTCTCAAGTTACATCGAGTTTCGCGAAGAAGCCTTTGCGCGTTCTCCTGACTGAGGGAAAATTTTATGGCAAAGAATGTCAACGCAATACAACAGCTTCTTACCTTTTCAAGTTTTTATTTCCCCAGCGAAAAATGTCCCATTACGTGGAAGAATGACGCCGTACGCATCCACGTAGGTGCTTCAAAAGACTCGTAGAAAGGCGAAAACTACGTCAAACAACATGACCCACACACATCGATTGAAAGAACCGCCTAACTTCAGGTTAATGCTATTATATTCCCTTGAACGGGAAAAAAGTAAGGAGCGTCACTTGTGGTATTAGTTTATTTTATATTTTCAATGCGTCAAGTCCTCTTACATAAGTCAAAGGCGAGAGAAGTTTTCCTACGGCCAGTAGCACTCATGGGTTCATAAAGTATATAGGTAATACAGAACCTTCGGAATCGGAATTGGGTTGATCCCACAGCCAGATGACTCCCGCGTCATTCTTCAAATGCTGCGCTACAGAAATAGCCATTTTAAAAAAATGCTGTATGGAGTTTAATAATTTATGAAACAACTACCCAAGAATTTACTAACGGAATTACCGCGCGGCATATGGTCGATGGAGGTCAATTGTTGAAAAGTTTCCTTGAAGAACTTACCCATACGTACATCGTCATATTCTTGACAGTTCATCTAAACTTGAGAATCGCCAACTTTTATCGTTTTTTTTTTGTGTGGACATGTTGATTGGCTGCATATCAAGTGTCAGTCACAGAGCTCAGTGCGTTATTTGAAAGCGACAACATCTGCCAGAAAAAAAGGTAAGGAACCAAATAGGATTTTATCGTACAACTATAAATGCTGAGTCGTTTCAAATCACCTTGAGACTGGGGACTCGAGAGTAAACAAATCAGTCATCTATAAAAGATAATGACGACGGTACTAAGTTTGTAGAATTCCCAGCTGATCATGAAAAGACATTTCTTTAAAAAAAGAAATCACAAAGATTTTTATAAATGGAACGCAACATAGCCGGGTGTGAAAATCCCCGAGTCATTCTAGCTAGTGGGGAGTGTCGTCTGTCGTCATTAAAGTGTGAAGTTGTGCAGATCACTGCTCTCTCAGCTACTTGCCAACTTTAGTCACAATTTCAAACTCCTGTTCAAGTCTGTCATTTCCAGTATGTTAACCAGAGATAAGTGCAGCTAAAATTTAGCTAATTGTGCTCCTCTAAAAGTAATGAATGATCCAGCTGCTGGCTGTAAAAGTGTGACAGCAATAGGCCACCATGTCCCCATTTTCATGCAAGAATTGATTGTTTTGACGAGATGTCCTTGAACTCTACACACAGAATGGGAACATCTCATGAGAGAGTAACATTAAGCCAAGTGTTAAGCTCATGAAGCAGCCAATCTACAGACAGTGTGTAGAATGAAAACTTTCTTTATTATTAATCCAGGCAACTGGGACAAGTGCTAACAGGTGGTGCAATGGAGTTAATGGGCTTACCTGGCATGTAAAAGCTCGTAAGGTAAGTCCTTTTTTTTTCTATACGGCGCTGAGAGACCTACGGTATTAGAGAGCTAGATACTTAGATAAGTCAACATAAAATAGCTGCCCCACACAAACGGGGAAGAGGAAAAAATGATTACCGCAGGGAGTCGTTTTGGAATATAGGATCATTTGAGAGATTACATCGGAACGTTCAAGGATATATGTGTAAAACTCGCCTTGAAAATCATCGTTGAAGATGACCAAGCAGGTTGATTGATAGTTATATTCAGGAAAACATTGTGCGCTTTGTCCGAGAAGAGAATCGGACTATTATTGTGCTTTCGTGCGTGTTATGGCTGTGTGTCTGGCCAAAGGTAAGAGCAGGCGACGGATATGCCTTACCAATAGATGGCATTAAGAGTCACATAATACCCACCCGCATGAACGGCTCCTTTCTTTTTTGCGAGAAAAAAAGGAACAACTCTGAATACTTCATTTAAGAATTTAGGCACGTTATCGAGCACGAACCTTGAAAGGTTTGCTGTCACTTGTACACAATCCCGTTTTCCAAGAACATTCCATATACTGCTCTTTTCCGCGTTTTTTCAATTCTTGTCACCTTTAGAGCGAAGAAATTTGTCGGCTACCTGATACTACAACATTTTCCTTGTTCGCCGATAGACTTTTCTGAATTCCAAACTTACTTTAGGGCTACCAATATCTTGCGTCCTTCATACAGGAGTAAGTTCTTTTCCGGAATGATGACGAGCCCCAAGTCCTCAACCTGCCCAGTTTTCTCGTGTCAATCGCAGGATTGGTTGCACAAATTCGTGATCCAGCGTGACGAGGCGAATATATTCCGCCACAGTGTATACCAAAACGATTAGAGACAGCGGGCAAGGCCGGCTATGAGTAAACATCACATTGTATGAACATGATTTCCTCTTCTTCTCCGTCGTCCCTCCAACAGTTTGAACATCGATAAAGAGAACCGACTGACTCTTGGCTAGCGTGCGCATCTATAAATCGCGTCCGCTGGCGGCGCTTTCGCTTCGATTTCAAAAATTAGATACGGCAGCCTTATACTATACTCAATAAAGATAACGATTTAAAATAAAAGGAAGAGAAGGAAAAGAGAAAAAAAAGAATAAAGAAAGAGAGAAAAAACCTGGGGTACTGTTATGCTTGTTGGTGTCGGACCTCTTGACCCACGCACCGTGAAAACTAGCGTGAAAGAATCGTGAGTCGCAGCATCAGCGGGAGCAAAAGCAACTTTTGGCTTTTTCTCTCTCTCTTTCTCTCTATTCTGGCGAGTTTAAAGAGCCTGATTTATCGTCTGTAAAAGTAGATAAAAACGGAGGGAAGAAGAGAGTCGTCCGGCTAGTCTCCTTGATGCTTTGATAGGGAAATGTAGGCAACAGGGCAAAAAGAGACTCATGGAGACTTGTCACTGTCTCTCGTCCATCATCCGCCGGGAGTGCATTATCACCATCTTGGGTTTGAGTTTCCTTCCTCTTCCTCCTTGATTTACGACGCACGCATTCGATGTTGCAGCCCGCAGTAATTAAAAATACGCGCCCGTCCACTTGATTTCTCTATTACAACAACATTTAGTATCGCGCGCCGGCCAAAGTGAATTATTAGCATTATTATTTCAATCTCCTTCTCCTTCGTCTTTTTGTATTTAGCGCTTCCAAAAAAACAAAAACATCGTCGGATTGTAAGATACAAGTGCACGCATTCACGAACGTTCTATCAACAAGGGAAGCTCCAAGACACGAGTTATACATTTGATTTTTTAAAAGCGGCAATTTTTTGTCTAAGAATTTTTTTATGTAAGAACGGGAACCAAAGAGGAAGAAAAGGGGGAAAAGGGAGAATCTGTTTGGAAACATCGTCACGTACAATCCCCATCGTTTTACACACAAAATGATGTCATCGAAAAGAGTGAATTCAATTTCTTTCTTACACAGAGGCACGACAATTTACATAAGACATGGCTAAAAAAAGACCGTCCATATCAAATTATCTATCATTCAAATTTCAAGCAACGACGATTCGCCAAAAAAGCCGCATTTTTATGTATGTACAGTTTTCCCTAATAATAATAATAATCGTCGAAAGAAATAAAATAAAAATTTGAATTGAATTTTTTTTCGTTGTTGCTATTGTTAGAAGCTGTCAAAGAGTTTGTAATCCTTTTCGGTGACGCAAGGTGTTCGCTGCCAATCCGCTTCGGGGTATTCGTCAAAATTGCACGTGTCACCGTCGTAGCTGACTTTGGGCACGATGGGCGGCTTTTTTTTTTTTTTAGAAAACGGACACGGTCGTTAAATTATGGAAGACGTTATTTTTCGAGTGAAATGTCCATCAACCTTACCTTAAGTTTCCGGTAGAAAACGTCATCCCAGTCGAGTCCTTTGAACCACCGGTGGCGTTTGACATCGTCCGCTCCATTCTGTAGACGATTGACGTCATCACACACCAACCAACCATTCATTAGTTAATAAATATTTCAAAAAGAAGAAGAAGAAGAAGAGAGTGGGTCTTTTTTTATGATTCCACATACCTTCATGTTGCCGAGACGTTTAGTACGATCCTGTACCAGGAGTTTCTTGACCAAATCTTTGGCGATGGGGTCCATATGTCTGGGCCAGTCGATCTTGCCGGCCAGAATCTTTTCGTAGATGCCGAACGGATTGTCGTCGAAGAAGGGCGGATAGCCGGCCAGCATTTCGTAGATGAGTATCCCTGTTGGGTCGGACAAAAAAAGACATGCACATTCAATCCTCAATCGTACGTCATTGTGTGTGGTGCGCTGTGTCTGTTTGTTTGTTTGTTCAAATAAGGAACGGGCGATAAATCTGAAAGGGATTCCGCTTTTTTCCCACGCCATTACCGTCTTCTTCTTTTTTATTTCATTACATGGAATAACGACTTTCTGGCTTCGAGATGAAATAACAATTTCAGACAATGTCACTCGATATCCTTTTTGGAAATGCATGTTAGTCAAATTGCCGTCATTATGATGCAAACGTGACCCAAGATGCGAAAACGGATGGAAAAATCTCTCTCTCTCCTTATTTCTTACCTAGTGCCCACCAGTCGACGGCTTTGTTGTGGCCTTTGGATTGAATGATCTCCGGCGCCAGATATTCGGGAGTTCCGCACAAGGTCCAAGTCCTTCAAGTTCAGCAGACAGCAGATAGAAGGAACGAAGTAAGAAGAAGAAAAAAAAAGAGAAAAAGGAATTTTTATGGTAAACGTTGAACGACCTGTTTACAATTTAAAGAGAGCTTTGGCATCGTGTGCTTGCACGACCGCACGTTCCCTTCTCTCAAACGATTTACCCATGTTACCATTTGTTCCGCACAGCCTTTAGGGCAAAGCGCCCGACAGACCACAACGCAGACGTCCTTTCCCAATGCTGTTCCAAAGCAAATGGGGGGAAGACCATTGGGAAAAGTTCCAGCGACAATAATACTACGCTCCTCGATAATAATCATAATCATAGTCTTGTAGTCGGTACCTGTCGGTGAGTTTCTTGGCGAAGCCGAAATCCGTGATTTTCAAGTGTCCGTCTCGGTCCAGCAAGAGATTCTCCGGTTTCAAGTCGCGGTAGACGACGTTCTGTGTGTGCAGGTAGTCCAGGGCGCAGACAATCTCGCACGTGTAGAAATTACCTGCGCGGGATGATGAAGAAGCCTTCATTTATCACCAGAGTGCAACACCATTCATTTTGACACGGTCGATGGCCGAACGTTTTTATGGCGACATTTACTACAAATTCTTTGTCATGGCTTCACGCTTCTTTTTGAATACCCCATTAGCCCCGAAAATTTGTTGGCATCTCAATTTAAACAATCGCCGTGTCGAAATTCGATCATGTTGTGCCAACAGGATACATAAATCATAACGATTCTTGTTTTTTAATGCTTTCGGATTCAGTCGATTCAGCACCACGGCCTTTTACGGCTGCCACAACATGTTCCAGATGTTATCGGACGAATAATAAAAACGAGAGAATCTCGTGGGGGAACAGAACAAAACAGAACAGAACAGAACAGACATATACAAAAAAAAGGGAAAAGAATCGTGGTGGCGACACGTCGACACATCATCACGCGCGCGGCCGGAATATTGAAACGAGCCCAGCCAATAACTCGGACGACTTGTCAATAGGATTCAAACGAATCGAGGGACCTCAGCAGAGCTCAACCAAGTACACAAAAGCGCAATTCTATGCAAATGAGCAGGGGAAAAAAACGCAACGGCACGCTCAATCGTGATCAGTCTCCCCCTGGTTGTAGCCTTTTCTTCTATTTATTTATTCACGATGGCCGATAAATACACGTCCATAGGGTCCGGGTAGTAAGAGAGAATCGAGCGTTTCTATTCATTACAGTCGTCGTAAATTTTCCCATTTTTTTTCTCTCCTTTTTCCGTTTTTTTTTTGTTGTGTGCCCAGTCGATAGTCGTAATACATCTTATCCATGTCGGCATCGACACATTACCTGTGGAACTGCTGAAACGTCCGGCGTTGCGCAGGTATGAAAAGAGTTCACCACCGCAGACGTAGTCGAACAGCATGTAGAGAAACGATTGGTCGTGATGCGTCCACACCCTGGGCAAGCAAAGAAAAAAAAGAGTCGAAATAACAAATATTTGAATTATTAACGACAGGTGTTGTGGTGGTGGCAGGAACTGGCCGATGGTTTAAATAATCAATAGAGGCGAAGCAACGTACATGTTGACGATGAAGGGATGATTCACGCTGAGCAGGATGTTTTTTTCGTTCTGAACGTGCTGGACTTGTTTGAGTCGAATGACGTCGGCGATGGCCAAAATTTTCAGCGCCCAGTATTCGCGCGTACTCTTTTCGCGGCAGAGGACGACCCGACCGAACGTCCCAGTTCCTATATTGACGTAGAAAATAGACGAAATAGAAAGAGTTGGTGCGGGTTATTTATTTGTCACCAAGTGACGAGTTGACACACACGCACGCACAGACTGGCCGTCAGCCTTTCGCCAACCGACGGCCCGTGCCAAAGCACCTCCGACGTTTCCGCAGCATCTGTGTTTGTCCACTCGTCTACCCAACGAAAATACAAAACTAGTTCACGCCTACAACCCTCCTAGTTGCGCCGTTTCCCAGTGTAACTTCCTGCATCTAATAATAAGCCGTCGCCGCGTTTATTTCCAAACGACGTCAGCAGCGCCTCACCTGCGTAGACGCCGTCAGTAGGGGGGGGGGGAAAAAAAGTTTCAACAGACAATTTTTTTTTCCTCTCTCTCTCTCTCTTCTCTACCAAATTCACGCTTCGTTTTCTCTTTCTCTTCAAGGCCTGGCGCACATACAGTGACTAATTCCGCTGCTGCCGACCAGCGGATTGCATTTCACCTTGGTCGGGCCGGCTGGTTGGCCCTTGAAGAGATTGTGTTATGACAAAACCCGGAAATGTTGAAGCGTTTTCACAGTGTGTTTCCGTCGTCGAGACAGATGAGCTTAATGAGGTCGCTCTTCAAGCCCAACATGGACTAAAGTTTCCTTTCTAATAGATCTCTCCTCCCATCCGCAATAGACTAAACAATAATAGATAAACAATAATAAGGCATTTCCCAAATTTGGGGACAATGGGTACGTTAGAGGAATATAAGCCCGTGACCATGTTTGAGAGCCAACGATGACTGCCGGGCTGTTAAAATGCAAAGCCTGTCTTTCTATCTTTCTCTTTCGAAGCGTTCGGTTTTTCATTTATATAAACAATCGGATCTCTCTCGAAGTGCAACAACCGTCGACACTACCACAACAACAACAACAACAACCACTTTTTTTTATTTTTCTTCTTCATTCTTTTTTCCCCCTCTTCTTCTTTTTGTTTTTAATTTATTTGGAGAGAAGAAAAAACAACGCTGGACGGACGGATAATCTTGGTGGTGAACGATGCGGATGAGAACCCGCAGGACGTCTCTGAAGGACTCTCCATCATGAGAGTTGACGCTCCAGCGCTCTTTCTCTCTCTCTCTCTCTCTGCCTATCTATAAATATAGATGTGATTACAGTACTCTACAGACTATAGTGTAGAAGTAGTAGTTGTACTACTACTGGCTGGCTAGCTCGATGAAAACCTCAATTCTTCTTGATGCGAATAGCTCCCTGTCATCATTCATCGCGTTACGGCGACGGAGCGAAAAGCCGGAAGTGTCTGAACGATTCGACCTATTCCATCATCAGCCAACCTGAATCATCACGCCACTATAGATCAACTTGATATGCCCGCAGACCCCAATCAACGTCCACGCCCCAAAAATGTCCAAAATTAGCCAAAGAAGAAGAAGAAGGAGAAGATCGGCCGGTCGGCCAGGGCGCGGCTAATAAATCCAATGTCACGTCATTTCAGTCCACCAGTGTGTGTGAACTTTCTTCTTCTTCTTCTTCTTTTCAAAAATAAAAAATCTATATATATGTTTATTTATAGTGTAAGCCGAAAAAGCCAGACGTCGAAGCTTCTGTCTGGCGGTTAAATGGCAAGAGAGCTCCACAGTGGCGGCGGCAGCAGCGCGCACATTTTACACAAACCGGTTCTTTACACACACACACACACATACAATCCATCTGATAAAAAAAAAACCTTTTTTTTTTGTCGATTGCAGAGAGAAAACTGCACAACAGCAGAGCTCCGGGCAAGGTGACATTCTCTATGGAGGCTGATCGTGTGCGATTAGTCGATCCGACGTGAGACAAGTCAACGAAAACAAGTATGGGCGAATAGGAGAGGAAATAAAAAAGATTTCCAGTCTAACCATGAGCCAGCAGCTGGACGGAGGAGAACCGCGGCTGCCGCCGTCAATGAGTCACCACCACTCACGGTAGTATATAGCGCCACTCCCCACCAACAAGAGTGTTGGTCGTTGTGTTTGGCCACAGCTTTTTTTCTCTCCCCTTTTCTTCCTTTCATTCGATTGTGATATGAAATCAATCTTTTACACACACACACAACAATCCGACTGGACAATCAGTCGCGAATATATCCGGTTAACGATCCAATCCATCTTGTAACGCTATTTAAAGGGGACCCATTGTCATCGGCCAATCCGAATGTTTGATTGGCCCGGCCTTCCACAACTACTCCGACAACGACGACGACTACTAGTTATATAGCTGTTGGATATCTAGTTTGATCAATAGACAGAATGAGAGATAGAGAAAGAGAGTCTCGGACCGGTTCTTATTGGCCACCCAGCAGGTGAATAATGTCGGATGAGAACCGTATTTAGTTGTGCGTGCGCCAAAACGAGGAGAGGAGGAGGAAGAAGTACAAGAAGAAGAAGAAGAAGAATCCCTTGTATAGAGACGTTGACGTTTTGGTGGCAGCCAATCAACTACAAATCGATCGGGTGTGGGCCCCTGATGAAACAACAACCGAGTTGCGCAACGGCTCATCATCCAGGTGCTCATTACCATAGTCAAGTGGATGCAAATCAACCAAGACGACCGACCCTCTCTCACCTTACACAAATCCTTTTTTTTTCGTTCTCTTCTTCCTCTTCTTCTCAAAACATTGCACACACGATGTATTTATTCAGTCTTTGGTTCCAAAATTCCATGAGCTCGGCTTTAAAAGGTCTTATGGGACTCCCGTTCCTCAGGCCTATGACTAAATCGGGATATGGTACCTTTAAACTTTAAATACCAGACGCCCCACTACATGCGAGAACTTCTCAAGAGAAAGAGAGGAGAGAGAGATATGGAGAAAAAAATCTCTCTCTTGTTTTTTTTTATACATGTACCCAAAGACCAACCAACAAACACGACCTACCCCGCTGTTTCGAGAGAAAAATGCCCAGCAGAGTTGGAGGAATGTCGTCGTTACGCTTTCGTGAGCCTAGAATTCAGCCCGCCGGAAGAAGTCACGGAATCAAAACTTGTGTGTCAATAAACCCCGACTACGACAGCGACAACGGTCAAATTCGTGGCGAAATCGAGTTGCTGGTGTTGTTGTTTTGTTACGAGGAGGAAAAGTTTTAGAGAGAGGGAGAGAGAGACGCATCGTTTCTTGGTCGACTTCCAACAGTCGTCGTCCAAACCGATCGATCCAGTCTCTATTGACATCGTAAAAAAGAAAACTCGTCCCCCCCAAAAAGAAGAAGAAGCAAGAAGAATGGAGGCATGATTACCAATGGTCTTGATCATTTCGAGATTGTCGAGGCTCTGACTGGGTGAAGCGGCGCCGTTGACGGTCGGTGGCGGCGGCGAATCTTTTGGCAAACCTAGACTGCCTTGTCTCCGTCGAGCCACTTTGGACGATGCCATTCTTCAACAATCAGAGATGAGCAACGGTTTCTTGGCCTGTTCAAAATTGTCTACGACGACGTTGAAATCACTGTCCACTCGAAACGGCCCTCCATCATCATCCTCAAACACAACAGCAGCAGCAGCAGCACACACTCGTGTTGGTACAACACAACACAATTTCACCAATGACCCATTTGTCGATTTGGTCAGTCGCGGGAGTGGTCACCAAGAGAAATTTTTCACGACGACGACAAACTAAGGAAAAACTATGACGACGACGAGACAAAATGTTTCGCCCAACTATCTACCAACGAGTCCCGCTCTGTTCTAAGCTTCAAGAACCCTAGTCCCTATCCAACTCACACAGCTGTGCTGAGCAAGGTGAAGGTCCTGGTAACGGAGGCTCCCCCTTTTGGGATGAAAAAAAAATCCCCAGCGGCGATATTCCCTTCTCTCTTTCTCTCTCTTTTCGCTTTTTGGGGTCGTGCTTGGCCCCAAAAAGCTTCGTTTTTTTCTCTATTTCTCTTTCTCTCGTTTTTCCTCACTCTTTCCTCTTCATCCTCCTTTTCTTCTTATGGCTCTTTTGTAATTCAAACCGGACCGCATCCCTCTTTTCTTCTCGTTGACGAAACACAAGAGAGGACAGAGTGCTGGATTATTTACACTCGTCTAAGATGACAAATCGCTGCGCTTTTCGTCTATATACATGCGACAGAGAGGGAAATACGCATCTTTCATCCGCATATCGGCTGTGGTCAACTCCGCATTCGATTCCGCACGGACGACAGTTTCCCTCATTCCTAATTTTGCGCAATTCCGCCTATAGAAGGGCATCTAGTGTTCATTTATGAAAATAATTGAACGCCATCTAGGGTTACTTTTTAACAGCTCTAATCATAATAAAACACCATGTTCCGAAATCTCGACCCGGTGTCGTGCACAGTTTTGTCTAGTCACGCTCCAGCTACAGTCGGCACGTACACAACGAACGACACTCAGCATTTGTAACAGACACGGCAACATATTTGCCATGCTTTTCAACGTGACTCCGCTCTTGGACGGGCGAAATCAAGTTGGAATCGTCGTAGCCATCATTTTGGGCTATTACATTAAAAAACGTTTCTTCAAATCCAAAAGGCGCTTTCAGAAGTTGAAACCTCCTTTTGCGAAAGATTCCAGGACTCCGCTAACTCCTTTAGAGACGGAACAAGCTAAACGTGATGAAATTCTGAAGAAAGGTATCAATTGTGACCTTGCTTGTTATCAGACTTCATTGAATAATTTCATCCCTTTTATCCTAACAGTTTTCACAAAGGAACTAGCAACTGAACATAAATGGGATGTCATTGTGATTGGAAGTGGAATTGGAGGTATTAGTTAGCTTGTCTGTTCTTTTCGAAACTTTAAATATCTCTAGAATTTTCACTCCAGGATTGTCTAGTGCCGCACTGCTCAGCAAAGCTGGTTTAAAAGTGCTAGTCCTTGAAAAACATGGTAAGGCTGGTGGGGCATGCCACATCTTCAAAGCAGAAGGTTATGAGTTTGATGTTGGGATTCATTACATTGGAGACTTTTCGCGTCGGTCCATAACTAGAACTTTACTTGAACAAATCAGTGATGGACAAATTCAGTGGGGTCAGCTAGGTATTACATCAATACTTGTTGTTTCAGAAGGAAATGCATCAATTATCTTTATTTTTTTATTAGACAACATTTACGACCGTTTGGTTGTTGATAACATGTCTCCATCGCAGCGAGTGTATGATATTCCCTCTGGTCGTGGTGTTTGGAAAAATCAGCTTATAGAACGATTCCCCGAGGAAAGAAAAGCCATCGAAACTTTCTTTTCTATGGTTAACAAAGTGAACCAACAGACAAAAGCTTGGATTATGGTCAAAGTTCTACCCATCTGGTTAGTTAATTTAGCCAGCCTCCTCGGCCTGCCAAGAATTTTCAGCGATTTCTTTGCCCTAGGTAGCCGTACGCTACAAGATGTCATAGAGGTAATAAATGAAAATTACAGATATCCTATTGATAAGACAGTAAGACAACTCTTATCACTTTCTTTCATTATAGAGTCTAACCAAAAACAAGGATCTACAACTTTTGTTCGCCTATAGCTGGGGAACTTATGGCGAGCCGCCTGATCGCAGCAGCTTTGCACTTCAGGCGTTACTACACGGACATTATGAAAACGGTTGGAACAAAAACAAAAAAACGTATAAAACCAGTATATTGCAAAATGGTTTTCATTTTTAGGGGCTTCTTATCCTGTCGGCGGAGCATCAGAAATTCCATACCGTATTGTGCCAGTCATTGAACGATCAGGCGGGCGGGTTCTTATGAAAGCTCCTGTATCCCAAATTCTGACTGAAGGCGGCAGGGTAACCGGTGTCCGTGTAGGCAACAACAAATCTCAAGTCGATATCCACGCTCCCTTTGTCATATCCGATGCAGGCAAGTCCATAAACAGTGTACGAGACAGTTAAACGTCATGGCAACCAAATTGTAGTCACAACAGTTCGATGAACTTTGCTCATCGATTATTGACCATTTGTTTTCTCAGGTATCCACAACACTCTGCTTAACCTCCTTCCGGAAAGCGTCGCAAGAACATCACCCAGCTGGCCAATAACGAGTTCAATGAAACCAGGAATTGGAAGTCTTAGTGTCTTTATCGGACTTAAGGGGACAACAGAGGAATTAGGACTTAAAGCCCAAAATGTTTGGGCCTTCATGGGTTCCAGCGCTCAAGAAGTATTTCCTTTTTTATTTAATTTGTCTTCCTTTTAATTGTAACATTTTGTTTTCTTCAGGGATTTGATGACATTTTCAAGGGCAAAACCCTGGAAGACATGCTCGATAAACCTTACCCAGCTCTATTCATAGGATTCCCGTCTGCTAAAGACCCTTCATGGGAGAGTCGTTATCCAGGTCAAATCCGACGAAGCGATTAATAAAGTTTTGATAACTAATTTTTCCATTTTATTTTGTAGGTCGCAGTACCATCACGGTCGTTACTTTTGCTCCATATGCTTGGTTCTCCAAGTGGTCGGGACTGGCGGTAAAGAAGCGAGGAGATGAATACGATACCCTGAAAAACGCAATCGGCAACCAAATTATCGATCAAGTTACTCATCTCTACCCTAAATTAAAGGTGAAATCATTCAATTTTTCATGTAATAAATGAGAAAGAGTTCAACTATTCAACTATTTCTGGGAATTCATACATTAGAACGCCATCGACTACTTTAGCGTCGGAACTCCAGTTACAAATGAACACTACTTAAACGCCAAAGAAGGTGCCATTTATGGTTTGGAACACGGCATAGAACGTTTTTCTCCTCAACAGGCCTGTTTGTTACGCCCTGAAACCGGCATCGAAGGTATATTTTGTTCCCTGGGCGTGTTTCACATTTATCCTAACCCTACTTTACTTTCAGGGTTATTTTTAAGTGGCCAGGATGTGATGTGCGCTGGGTTCGTGACCTCAATGTTGAGCGGTCTATTCGCTGCTAGTGCCGCCTTAAATACCAATCTTTTCAATGACCTGATCTTGCTGCACAAGAAACTGAAATTCACCTCGACACAGCGCAGTAAGTCAGACTAGATATTTCACCTGCCAATTTGTTTATTATTTGTCAATCGTGAAAGCAATCATCACAAAATATTCATGAGGAAATGAGCGTCAATGTACCTGTAATCACAGTGCGTTAGTTATGTTACATCGTTCTATGTGAATATATATGAGTTATTGGTCAACCTAGTATTATATATTTTCATTATATACTTCAATGCGATGCCCTGACGCTGTTTTAACCGTACGGTTATCAGATAAATCGGAAGGTGATGTAAAATTATGATACTAGTGTTTAAGTTATCTTGCTATGGCGTTGCTAGGGAAAACGGAAGAACGCCTCTTTTATACTACGATATAGCACTCCACACCCCCGGTAGGCTCCAAAGAACAAAGAAAAAATGTGATGGTTATGCAGTGACGAAAGATAAGTTTCATTCTTTATTCGTCACATGTTTTCCGTTATATAATCATGCATATAAGAAGTCCGATTGCAAACGTAAATTTAAAGTGTTGCAATTGTAAATGTAAAAAATCAATTGTATGCGCGATAATTAAGCGATACCGAAATTAAGCCACGCTGCAGCTCACAGGTTTTTGTGATAATTTATTTTCGAAAGCCACAGCGCCATCCAACAAATTAGACCGACCGGTATCATTTCGGTGTCAGGGCGCATCGTTTTCCAAGTACCGTTTCCCGGTGGCTTACTTGTCTTTTAAATTGAAAGATTCAAATTTCGTCGCGTAACCAATCAGCCACCATAAACGATTATATAATAGTACCGGCAATTTAGTTGGTGCCAGAGACGTTGTTACTGGATCGTCTGTAGTAACTAAAATTGTCGAGTTGTCCTCATTTTCCGTAGTGGCATTGAAAAAGGAATCTTCAGTAGTAGTGACACTTCCAAATTCCTCTGTAGTCGTCATTTCGTCAGGAGACGTCTGCTGATCATCAAATGAGACGGCGAATAAAAAAAGCGTGGAAATTTATAAGACGTACCGATGGTAATGTTGGTGTCTCGCTGCTAGATGTAGTGATGGTAGAGGTTTGAATGCTAGTACTGGTTACGAAAGCGGGGATGGTAGTGGTGTTCATGGAAGAAAAAGTTGAAGTTTTCCACTCAATGACACGGACTGGATATGCCGCCGGAGTGTTTACCCAAAACACAGTTCCGTTTTGAAGGTAAGTTGTTCTTGACAATTTTAAAACAAAACATCAACAATTAATGTCGACGAAAGCATTTCACGTTAAGCACCAAGTGAGAGGTCAACAAACCTAAAAACAACCGTTCCAGCAAAGTTTTCGGGGGGTGTCCAGTATACTGTAACAAACTGCTTGTCATCGCTCCAACGGTGGGTCACGGCGTTCTGTTCCGGTGGCATGTATCAGATAATTCAATATTATTGAAATTTAAAAAAAACTATAGAAGGCATTAAATACATTCGGAGAAGGTCCGTTGGGGCAATTGATTAGTTGGCCATCGCTTGGTTGCGAAAAGGTACCGATGGGAATGCTAGTTAGGTCTGCGTCATCAAACGCCATTACCATATAACCTCCAATAAACCAATAGTGATTTTTGATTCTTTGAAAATTTAGTGCCAGTCCACAGTCAATTTCTACCTTTGAATGAAGTGCCGTCAACAGCCCTCAGTTTGATGGTAAGAGTAAGTTGTACTCTTTCACCTTGCATCATCTCTTGCTGCTCATAGATACACAATATTAATAATGCGTTTGATTTTATTGATGAAATTGTTAGTAGCTACCGTGCAATACCTTATCGGGATAAGTGAAGTAAGGATGATAATTGTTTGGTTGCGGATAGACTCCGTGGATTGTTTCCATCGTCGAGCATGAACCGTTCGTTATTGGAACGCCATCAGAAAAACTAGTCACGCTTCCAGTTAAAGCTACTAATAAAAGCACGACAAACGCAAATGGTGAGTGAAAAACATGATAAGCGAATCCATCAGGTACTCCCCGAAAGTGCATTGTGAACTATTCAAAATGCGCTAGCTTTGCGGTAGGAATCTCAATAATCCTGAACAACAACTGGGTTCTACAAAGAACCTACGTTTAGTTTTTCAGTGCAAGCTAATTTATCTGATTCAGTGATATATTAAAACTATGGTAACCCCAACATGTTGCGCTGGAAACCAGACAGGCACATTGCCCGTGATAGTAGCTAAGTGTCCGGTCTTCCATCTTCTTTGGCGATGGTAACCCGGTATTATGAACATAATAAGGAGCCCAGTTTTTTTGTAGCCGATCGTTAAATTTATGAAAACAACCGGAGGCGGCGCTGTAAAAAAAAAAAGCGATAGCATCCTGATGTTATCTCTTCTACCTCACGACATGGGGCTATCTGCGATGAGAAGCTGACATGTGATCACGTGGGTGAATCACTTTCGGTTTCACGTGATTCCTTATTATGAATGGTGATTCGACATATTTTAAATTTTATCCCTTATTGCAGGCCTATCTAGTTGCTGAATGGCGCCGTCAAAACGAATCAAAGGGCAAAATTAATGTTTATTCCGTAATAGCCCACACTGCTGTTTTCTTTAAATTTTTAATTATATTTTTACTTAGCCTTATTAAGCTTATTACAGTACCCGTCAAAAGTGACGGAACTTTTTGAAAACGCCGTATGCGCGCAGCAAGAGACGGCCGGGAGCGGAAGCTTATTATGCCGACAAAAAGAATCTGTATATGGGTAGTTTATTTACCAAGTGCGTAAGTGACTGGTGATAGCCAGTCAATCACAATTTACCTGACTGGAAGGTTGTCTTATTTATTCAATGATAAATCAGGATTCTTGTCTTGTTAGTGACGAATCTCTTTGTCTCAACTATCTTTGATGTTCGATTTTAGTTTCCTTACGTAAAACTGGGTCCAGAAACATAGCCCCTCAGGTACGAGGTCCAGTAACGATATAGCTACCGGGACTTACGTAAGGAATTTGTAGCGCATCGTTGAACCAACTACTTATATAATAACCTCAATGAGGCATGCAATGCCTTACTGCCCTTCAGAGTGTTTCATCAATTAGAAATCGTGACTATTATTAGTGCCAGTCACAATTTTATATAACATTCAACGAGCATTATGAAACGAGCATTAATCGAAATTAAACGAAAGCCGGCACAAACTTCTTTTCTTGATTTTGGCCACTCAATGTTCACTTTTATTCTTCTATTCAGTGAAGTACAACACATGAAACAACGATAACAACTTTTCTTTACATGAACTATTATTATATTCAAAAATGCGCTTGATATTTTAGTGCAAACGTTGCCATCGGGACTGTGTTGAAGAGTTATCGCATCAGGGCGGCCAACAGCGACAAACCAAGTAAACCGGCTAATGTGTTGCTGCTGGATTGCGAGGCTGATGAACTCGGTGTCGTGGCCTTTTAGTTGTATCCAACAAAGGTTTTTTAAAGAATTTTAATTAGAAAGCATAGACGTTTTTAGCTTGTTCCCACCTTAGTTGTTGGCTCCGGTGGCATTACGAAAGAGACAACTTTCGATTCGGTCTTGACCCAGAATGTTTCTTTATTTTGAACATAGGTGGTCCTGTTGTACCAATCAAAGTTTTTTTATTGATTTAAATATGATTTAGATTATTTACCAAAATTTACATTTACACGAAACCCCTTAAAACTAACCTGAAAACAACTTGGCCCATGTAATTCGTCGGAGGAATCCATTCAACAGTTACTAATTTCTTTTCTCCATTGTTAATGTGAGTCGCAGCATTCTTTTTCAATTAATGAATGTGATTAAATTCTGCTCAACGTAGTAATTCAAGCTTATGCCTATATCAGTGAGTAGCGTGCTTGTGGTTTGCTGACTTACTTTCATGCCATCGAGACAGTCGATTATTTGGCCGTTACTGGGAAATTTGAAGGTGCCGATGGGCTTAGCCTCGGTATCGTCCTTGTCGAATGCCATCAAAAGGAAACCTATTTACACGAAGTTCTACTCATTTCATACTGTACTAAAAATACGGTCTTGACACGATACTTGATATACTAGCTATACTTCACATGGCTAAAGTACTAACGATGTAGCCGCTACCTTTAAAAGTGGTGATTCCGTTGTGAGAGCGCAGCTCCAGACGGACAGCGGAATCCATGAAGGCAGTTTCCTAATTTAAGTCACAATCACAGAGAATTGTATTCGAGAGTGAAAAAACAGAAATACTGATTCTCTTACCCCGTTCGGAAGCTCAGTCGAAAAAGGAGAAGAACTGATTTGCGATGGAACACCATGATTGGGTGTCATGCTTGCACAGGCAGCAGGTGGTGCTCCACCGGGGCTACCGTGGATGTTTTCAATCGGCGCCAGAAGTAATAATAAGGAACTGGCGACAATACAAGTGTGCATCGTATTTTTGTGATTGAACATATTGCAGGTTTTAATAGTGCACGGGGCTTTTCTGTCGACCGGTTATGATGAAAATTGAACAGCAACTAACCGCGCCCTTTTTGCTTCCCTGACAATATATACATGACGGCTATGTAGACCAAAGCCACCACCGACAAGTTTTCTCAGCGGCCAATCAAATTTCCCGCTGGTTGTAAGTGCTGCGGACAGGCGAGACGGCCTTTGGCGTCTTGATACAGTGAAGGGAAAATACTTTTGTCCACTTCAGGGTGACGACCGAAGGAGGACGCTCATTCGTCCTGGTCTATTACTACGCTATCCTCGAGTCCATGTGCAAACAATTTTGTATGGAGTAATTTTCTTGATTTTATCTCTCTGCTGCTTATATATTTTTTTGTGACGGTTGCAGCTAAAACAGTGGAGGCTTTGCTGATTAACGCACCAAGGCTTGTAACGCCACGTAGCGTTGAGTAAATGCTATATGTGTTAGTCCAATTCGTACATGGAAAAAATGTTTGGTTCCGTGTCTTATTGATTGTTTTCTCTATAATGCCATGTAAAAGGAAGGTCTCCCTTAAGTAGCTGCTTGTTCGCTGTGAAACACCGAATTGCAGTGAATAAATAATACAAATTGTATTACAAAAAATGTATTTGTGTCACTTGATGTGACAAGGTGACGCTAATGAATCTGTATGTACCGCCCCATTTATCGTGGGATGGCCTCGTTCGACACGGACGGCTTTCCGTAATAAAAAACAAATCGATTTTCAATTTATCATATTTCCCTATGAAGACAGTGTTGATGTCACTCGCCCTTGCCACATTACCGATGTGTAGTGGAACTTTAAACTTGTAAAATTTATTTGCTTTCGTTTGATTTTGCCCGTAAAACCAACATAAGGTCATTTGAAAGGCGACGAGCACATTATCTTTGTCCTATGTTCTAAAATATCCGAGTAAATAACCAACATATGTTGGCGGTGATCAAGCAGTTGGCAGCCACGGAATCGAAGGTATATTTTTACGTGATGATATTTCACAATGCACCGCATGTGTGTCAAGAACTTCAAGATGTTGTGAAAGAGTGAAACGCATTTTCCCGTACTTTCCGCTTTTTTAAATCTATTGATCTATCAAATCGAATTAGCATAAATTTTGGTTTTGGCGATGATTTGCATTTAACTTTCAACACTTTCAATGCCAAAGCGAAAAAACCCGGAAAAACGCCGTAAAAAAGCTCGACCATTTGCCTTGCGTTTCCTTAAACTCTAATCAACTAAACATTTTCATGAAGCTTAAATTGAGTTCCGGGCAACTGCAAATCGATTAATTTCTATTATGATTAACATAGGAAGTTTATTAAACTCGATCACAAAATGAAGGGATCTAAATTTTTTTCGGTGTTTTTGGGGAACGATCCCGAAATCATCCGGCGATTTCGGAATCGTTCCTCAAAAACACCGAAAAAAATTTACTCGGGTAGAGTACACTATAGCTTTTTTACGTTGCTATTGCACTTCGGAAGTTCGGAGGTTATTTTACCAATCCGATTGCGAAAAATGCACCAGTAGGTTTACGACCTAATCCTAAGGCTGCGCCAGTGCGCCACTGTCGATGACAGGTAAACAATCGTAAATCGCGCAACAGCGCATTGTTGTACTCTCAGGCTTGCACCTTGTGACGTACGGATTTTGAATGGTAACAATTTCAATTCATTTTTGATGTAGTTTCATCAGTTTGATAAAATGATAAAGGGTTTCAGTACTAGGTAACTTTCAAGGCGTTTTAACAACATATGTATTCATCTTAATGATTAGGCATTGCTAGGCACTTTGTGTCTCAGGTGTCAGGTAGTTGAATGGCAGCAATTTTCAATCTCACTTTGAAAGCAATTTTAAATGATAGGACTTTCCGTACATTAACTAAGGAAGCAATGTGAAAAATGCGTGGGGCCTTGTATTTCAGCTCTTTAATTCATTTAGTGTTGGTTAATAGTGAAGCTAGAAAAAATGCTTGCTAGCTTGCAGTATGTACTGTAAATGTGCAATTACATCATTGATTGATTTAGTGTTTGTGGTGTTGTACAAGTTACATCACAATAATGTTTTCTAGTTGCTTTAAGGGTAATAAAAGTCACCAAATAGTTTCTGAAAATTAAGTTTTTTTTTATTGTTGTGTTGACTGGAACGCTGAAAACTTTTTCCCTTGAATTTGTCCTCCGTGTGAACTTACACTCTACACAGTCCTACTTAATTTTTCTGCCAATATGTGTATTAAGGAATCAATGCTTTTTATGATGTAAAAGGTTACAGCTGTTTAATCTGCAAGGAACATCCTTATTTAAGCCCATAACCCATCCTATTCACCATTCTTAAACAAGAATGTGGTTAAGATTTATTTGCACTGATTGTTTGTATGTTGTATGTTAACTTGCCTTCCTAATAGATTTCTATTTCAAATTTTTTAGTAGCGCGATCCGCCTTACCAGGTCCAGATGTCATCACTTCCTTAGTCATGCTAGTCTTGGGATGTGTGGTTGTGTGATTGCATATCCCTAAATCGTCTCGTTGAAAGGTGCTTGATGCGCCAAATAACTTCTTTTTGAAGGCGACATGACCAGGTATGCTTATTTGGTGTTGTTTCTTGCTGGACTTTAATTTTTAATTAAAAATAATTGTCTGCCATCATGCAGCATTAATACATTCAACTTTTGAATTTCTGTACAAGGAGAAAAACATCCACTAGAGGAGGAAACCTCTGAAGAGTAGATAAATTCTAAAAATAATAAAATATACAACCAGCAACATTGCGACGCGACTAGGTGTGCTATAGTGTGATATCCGTTTGCCTTGTAAAAATATTATTTTAACCAACATTATCTCTTATTTTAATGTTTCAGGAGTAGCAAAACTGTTGAAAGTGGCAGCGCCGTCGTTATCAAGACTGTCCCTGGAATTCAGTAATGCTGCGACCCCTCTTAGCGCATTTCGCTAGCTCATTATTAAAAAGTTTATTCAATCTCCAGAAGCCGAGACGTATGTGAATGAATCGTTTTTATTTGGTCCGTTCTCTACTCCACCACCAACTGGTCTACCTCAGCGAACGGACTCACTAAATGTTTCAAGTTGTCGTTTATTTTAAGTTATCGCAAACCTGCCGTAGAACCATCGTTGTTGTTTGTGTCATTATATTATATGCAGTATTGTATGACGACTGATAGCCACAAACTGCATCAGCCGACTTACTTACAGTGCAAACTGACTGCTAGACAAAACTATGTGATCAGCAGGTGGTAGGGATGGGCTCTGTTTCGAAAGGGTGAATACAGCCAAGCGCCCGACTAGATTCAATCGCATCCCCTAAGAACTGGCCCCAACCGTCACTCTTCTCTTTTTCCGGCTTCTCCGGTTCTTTCCCGGGGAGCCATGCCTCTTGTTGGGCGGTACGGTCCGCCCGAGCGATGAGAGGCAACGAACGACATGATGAATAACGATTATCTCTTCTAGAGATTTTCTCCCCTGATCGTTCATAAAATAATTTGCGACACGCTATGTATCGTTGGTCAATGTATCTAGAATAAATAAATGATAAATTTCGATTACTTATTTGGTTCGGGAATATTGTCACTTTTGCTGCTTTACAGAGTTGAATTTTTGCGGTTGGCGTTGTACTTTTCGTTGCCCTGTAGTTTGTCCAATTACAAATCGTCTTATGAAGATTCGAACCCTGAACTTTGGACTTGGGCGTCACATTTCCACCATTAACATGGTTAAGGTCAAATTACTTCCATATTCTCGAAGGACTACATCTATAATTTGCGTTTATTTGAAAGTTGTTTCATGAGGATACGAACTTCAGATCTTTAGCGTCAAAACTCGACGCTTTGCCACATGGCTACCGTTAACTGAGAAAAATAGAATGAATATATATTCTTGTAGGAAAGAAATACACCCCCCGCATTGTTGTATTTATATGTTCCCAGTAACATCTCTAAATGTCAGTAGTAGCCGAAGTGGTAAAGCGTCGAGCTGTGATGCTTAAAGTCGGAGGTTCGAATCCTCGTGTAGCAGTCATACATTTGTTGTTGCCCGTTTCATTTTCATTATCCATAGGCCTATATTTCTTCTGCCGTTATTGTATTCGTTTCGAGTAGCGTTTACAATAGGTAGCAATAGCCGAAGTGGTAAAACGTCGAGCTGAGATGCTCGAAGTCGGAGGTTCGAATCCTCGTGAGCGACATGTAGTTGGTCAACGGCGATTCCAGTGGAATCCCCCCCTGCACCTAATACTCAGGGGTAAAGCGCAAGGCCCGGGGATAATCCGGGCCTCTCTGGGCGAGAGCCGAAACGGTTTGCAGAAATTTACCAGCGCGTTTATTTATTAAGTATCTTTTGGTATGGTATTATATAGGTGTAGTGGTATATTGGTATTATGATTCTATGCAACATTAAATGAAGCTAGCAAACATATTAAATACCATACCTAAGATACTTAATAAATAAACGCGCTGGTAAATTTCTGCAAACCGTTTCGGCTCTCGCCCAGAGAGGCCCGGATTAACCCCGGGCCTGTCGTACTTGCGCTTTACCCCTGAGTATTAGGTGCAGGGGGGGATTCCACTGGAATCTCCGTTGACCAACTATACTGTCTCTGGATTCGAACCATCGACCTTTAGCGTTTGAACGCAAGGCTTTTCCACACGGCTACCACTGTACGATCCGTTATAGAACTGAGAAGTATACAATCCAGTTGGCGCAGAAACATAACATGGAAAATACACAAACAGCAATACTCTTCAGAAAAGAACAATCGAATTTCTATTTTACATCAATGTTTATCCTACCTTAGTTGGTTCCGCGAGGATTCGAACCTCCGACTTGACACATCACGAGTCGACGCTCTACTAATTTGGCTACTATTGACAATTACAAATGCAACTGGGAACGAATACAACAACACGGGAGAACAAATATCTTTATAGACAATGAAAACGAAACGGACAACTGTCTCATTCCACAAGGATTCGATCCTCCGACATCACATGTCTGAAACCAACGCTTTACCATTTCGGCTACTATTATCAAAAAGCACCTTCAGCTACGAGCACTTTTTCAGAACAAATACAACAATGCTTCTGGTTCTGGCTATGAACGAAATATGAATAACGATATTATCTCTTCTATTCTGATAGCTCAGAAAATAATTGGAATAAACCTTACTATTCGAAATACATACTGTACTTTGATTTGTTTAAACCTTACCACGCGATTCAAACAGCAATATATATCGAAGTCTAATGTGTCTACAATAAATTCACAAAACAGTTCTATAAAAGCAGAGTAAAAGATGGTTAGTCTGCAGCACAAAATTTTCGTTTATTTATTTCCCGCCGTACAGCTCATATTTCTGTTGGTTATTTGCGAAACTTTCAAACGGAAATGAAAATAAGCAGGGAAAACGAGTCACCATAAGGATTTCAGTTCACAGATGAACGGCGGTACAGATATAGATATCCCAACTCAAAGGGAGGGTTTTCAGACACGGCCACCTTTTCATCGTTGTAAATTACCCAGCGCCCATCTCTTTTAATGTGGCAAACGTAGTGACCGACACTTGTTGACGTCCCCATGTGTGAAATGAAAGCGGCCAATTCATACACTAGAAATTGTTGTTAATTAGTAGGCATTTAGTGAATATAACATTTTTCATACCAGGAGATCCATCTGCAAATGTCGGCTCAACAGCAGCTGGTATGTTCACGGGAGTTGTTTCAGCTAACGCAAAATCTTCACTGTTGATCTCATCGGGGTGTGAAAATATCCAGTCAGCTGCTCTCTCCACGTTGTTGTCCGTATTTTGCAAAGCTTTGATGCATTGCGAGCGACTGAATCCCATCGACTGGAGCATGGCAATACCTTCTTCATCCGGCTTGAAATTTCCTTCAAATAAATTCAAGGTTGTCAAAAGGAACTCGTCACCATTGAATAGAATAAACTTACCAGATACAGCAGTTGGTAGTGGGGCAAGGAAGTCTGGATCGTCCATGTGCTCCATGATCCATTGGGTAGCGGCCTCCAAACCTCTTCCGTGTGTGAGGGTTGCAGCACGTTTGCATGCGGCTGCTGGAAATCCCATTTCGGTCAATGATTCGACTATGCTCATATCCACAGCAGGTTCGGCGGGGGGAGCTATAAAAAGGTAATAATAAATAGGCTACATTTTCCCACTCAAGCATAGGCAAACTTATAAAAACTTACCTGATACTTCGTCGACCATCAGCGTTTCTCCACTTTGTTGTCCGCTGCCTTTCATAAAGGCTAGATCTAGAACTTGAGGGATTTCAACAGCAACATCCAATTTAACAGGAGTCCAATCTTCAGCCAAAGTGAATTTTCGTAGCTGAATCCACAAAAAGTCAGGAAAGGTGGCCAACTTTGTGGTTCTACGATACGTAAATTAGTATTATTCCACAGACCAATATAAAATCATTGTTGGTGTTACTTTAAAGCGGTGGTTTTCCCATTAATCGCTGAGCTGTAATAGTTTTGCACTTCCTCTTGACGGACTAGGGCTTCCAAACAGGATTGAAGGGTAACTTTAGGTCGGACTACATCTTCCGACTTTCTGTTGCCAAATATTAATGTAGACTTTTAGTTACAGTATTCTATTAGCTACTAAAAGTGCCTTACAGGGGTTGACCAGCTGCCACGGCTGCTTTCTTTTGCTCGTTATACAGGCGGACTTCTTCCATATTACTCGCTGTTTCAAGTGGGACTGGGACCGGTAAATGGTATTCAGCTCTTAAAAAAAAATGTGTTGTTCATTAGTACAAAATGAACAAAAATAAGTAGAAACCCTGCTATACCTGTATTTATAGCGAACTTGCCCAGATGCAAGGCACTGTATTCGCTCCTCCACGCGAAATTTAAAACTCTCCGCCGGGCTGACGGTGGATTTCGGATGAACTCGAATGTGTCGCTATACGTAGCGATTTTCGTTATTCGTAATAGATTTTCGTTATTTAAAGAGTTGATCAAAACTTGGGATACTTGAACATTATGTTAGGATTGTCATAGATGAACATGTTTTACCTCTGTAACATTAATCAAATGAAGTAAAAATTCTACAGCATCTTGCTGACGTTTAGTTGAAAATTCTGGGTGGCCTCTGCCAATCAAAGATTTGAACATGGAGGGCTTAATACCGTGCTGAGAAGGATGGTCTCCATCGTCAACTGGGAGAGAATAACGTCCAGAAAGAACACCGACAGCCAACTTTGACCTAAATTGTAAAAGCCAAGTTTAAAAACTTTTCGGGCTGACAACCGTTTGGAAAAAAATACATCTGGACATTGAAATCCTGGTACGCATTCGTATCAGCTGCATTAAAGATTACTTCGGAGTCGTGGAAATATCTGAAAAATAGGAATATATTATAAGGAATGTAATGATGTTTTCACATTTCTATTTCTTTGTTTCTTAGCGAATTTTCGTATACCTTTGCTGAAATTCAGGCAAAGTGAAGAGAACTTGAATGACGCTATTAAGATAGCAAGAATTCCCAAGATTGGCCAGACCCGTGTAACCCGGTCCAAACAAAGGTACTAACGATTTTCCTGATTCCTGAATGGAGGCCCATTCACCAACTCTTTGGTTTAAGTCTATTTCTAATTCAGCCATCGATTTGTCAGTCTAAATGAATGAAAAGGTTTTTAAAGAATATGAAACCAGAACTACGGAGACGATAGAAATAAATAAAAACCTTTTTCATCCCTTCCATATTGATGCCAAAGTGGACAAGATGTTGTTTCAGCAATGGATCCTCCACCATATCGTCTTCGGCATAGCTATATACATCTGCTTTACCATCTCCTGAGATCGTGCCTAGCTTAACAGCCAAGGGATAGCCTATATGAGATTTTAAACGTAACGAAATATTATGATGCAAACAGAATTTACATGAATTCAACACTCCCTACCAGTAGCTTCATAATGTTCGAGGGCGTGATTGTTACCCCCTGTTCCATCGAAAAATTTACGACCGCATAACACGGTTCCATCTGATAAATTCATCCAGAGGTTTTCTGTTTTATCACACTTGGAGCATTGCCATCCTTGTGGTGGGACTCTTACGCCGTTGTGTAATTGCTCCAGATTTGCGGCAAATTTGGAAACCTGTCTGTTTTCTCCATCCCAAGTTGATTCAAGAGCTGACAATTCTTCTAAATGTCTAGCACTTGGTGCAGCTAGAATCCCCTGGACACTTATTTCCACCTACACATTTTATCCAACAATAACAAAAATTTATTTTCAATCAAGGACTATATATGGTATTACAGATTACAGATTTACCTGCATTGGTAGGTTTGAATCAGGTAATGAGATTTCTTTAGGACCAGGAAATACAGCAATTGAGTTTTGTTCTTCATATTCATATTTGGCTGTATTTTCCAACTGAAAACCTCCTTCAATTCCAATTGCCAGTCTAGTAATTTTCTTTTCAGGTTCCAGTTCATTTTGTTCTTGAGGAATCAACTTTTTAATTTTTCTCAAATGTAAGAAGACTTTGTTTCCAGTCTTGTTTACATAGCGCTCGACATGCTCATGCCCATAACCCAAAAAAGTGTTTAAGCACACATACAATCCTGTATCAGATTCCTTTGTAAATAAGAAAGTCAATCAGTGTTAATACCGACTTTACATATTTTTATTACTATAGATAAATAGAAAGGTAATAAAGACCGCTGCCTACCCTCCACATCGTGGAGTTAATAATTGTTAGCTTTACTTATATTTATATTTACCGGTGTGTCGAAGGAAAAGGCACACTCATCCTTGAATACTTTATCTCCAGCTTTGGGAGCTTTGATAAGAGATAAATAGGGTTTCAATAACTCATTTGTGTTGGACTCCTCCATTTTAACAGGCTTTGTGTTCAGGACTTGAGAGGTTTTTCGATCTGTCACTCCGCATGAAAAGTCGTCTGCTGACTTAAAGAAACACCGGCAACGAGTGCTGAGCAAACGTAGCGAAGCCTATTCATGACGGGCACACAAAAATTTTCTAGGAATGGAATGCAAGGGATCTAGCTAGTACAGTAGATTTTTCACTTTTTCCTGTAAAGATACAACACCTTATTTGTTATGATGCTTACTAAGATATATAACAAGCGTCAACCACAAATAAAGGCGCCGCTGCGCGGCCGGTCCCTCTTGGTTTACAATGGGAAACGTAAATGAAGGCCTAGGTATTTGTAAAGCGTTGTATAATGAAGGTTTTATAGGAATGGTATAGCTTTTGGGTTGGGTAGGCCTATTCGTTATAGGGTTGGTTTATTGGTGGTAGGTTTTAGAGAATATGGTATAAATTCGGCCCAATGGCGTAAATAAATGAAGTGGGAGTCAAGAAATTATATGTAAGGATGTAAAGTGGGAAAAATTATGTAAGTAGGATAGCAGGGTGAGAATAGTGAGAAGTGAAGTATATAGATTGGCAACAGGGGTATATAGAGAAAGGCGTAGCCTACTGTAAACTGGTTGGCAATAGCTTTTAAGCTGTAGTAAATATTGGTGGCGCTAGTGTAGCAATAACTATCAGCTGGCGATCGGTGGAAACTGAGGGGATCTGGATAATGTGGAGAGAAGCTCCGCCCATTTTTTTTGGAAAACACGAAATTGCAAAAATATTAATTATAAAATTTTACATGACAATTAGTAGAGCCACGAGACGCTATATTGGCAGCATCAAAATCTAAAATGCCGTTTAGGAGGTAGAAGGGGGAAACGGTAGCAACTCAGAAAAGGGGAAGGGATTTAAAGGGTGTCTAGACCCCCTTGGTAAACCAAGAGGGAATTAAGCGATACTGAAATTCCTGCTCGTTCTTTCCTACACAGTGCTCCTGTGACCTGTGTGCGCTTCTACCAAATATTGAAAGCTCTACGTGGTGAATAATGCGACGCAAACGAATATAATAATGGAAACATCTGCTTGGATGTTTTAGATCGTTTTCCGTATGTATTACTGCGTTGTACAATTGCGTCAGACAGAATTTGTGCCATGGGATTAGGCGGGATTTATTAAAGGTAGACCATTTCTGTAACAAGTGTTCTTATTCGTTGACAAGCATGGTATTTTAACAAATTATTAGCATTTCTGTTTACCTAAATTAGAATCACACTGGAGTATCACAACCGTTCACAACATATTGTACAACAGGTAGTACACATAAGAATGCGAATATATGCAGTTATGCGTAAAAAACATTTGATCGTTTTGTACTTTACTGAACCCGTTGCAAAGTAATTGTAATCAAAACGAATATCTACAGGGCGGGGTTTTGTCTTGATAGTAAATCACAACAATCAAACGTTATGGAAACAGTACGTTTCTGGTGGTGTTTAGCAAGATCAACTTTATAAATGATTTTCTTTAATCTTTAGGATAGATTGCTTGAAGCCAAGGCCTTGGAATAAACCTATTTCCGTCATAAAATTCAAAATAATCGTCCAAATTCGGGTGAATTACACGAACATTCGTTAGAAGCTCCAGATTATTGTCTGGTGTGTAGGTGAATTGTGGATTCAACCTATCTCTTGTATCAATAGCTACTAAATAGTTGGGCTGGTTTGCTTCAATAGGGGTATAATATTCCTTAATATATTCTGGTGGAGCCTGGGCTTTATAATCCCAACCAACAACAACACCTCTCAATTTCTTATGCTTATGCATGACAACATCACCAATTCTGAAGTGCACATCAGGAGATCTAGAATACCGAGGAGCATTTGAACTTGCAAACAAATTGCTTTGTTGGTTCCTATATTCCAACACTTCTTTAGCAGGGGACTCATCCTCAAGTAGACTGCTGTCACCCTGTTCAGATGACCCTGTGGGGCAGAATAAAGCATAAACAATTGATTATGCATTATTTTTGTAACAGAAAATAGTTTCAAGGACAGCATTTTAAAATAAAACAAGAACTTGTACAACATGACAGCATGGATTTTTCTTACCCCATGTTGATATATAATTTGGTATGATGCTCATAATCTTTGAACTATACACTTCAAGAATACTGTGACAAACGTCCATATATTCCATCACCGTTTTAATTATTGGACGAGGTTGTCGAAATTCATGTGAGAGCCAGAATTGGACCGGTACCACTAAGAGCTGCAGCGGGAAAGTATTGAAACGAGTTAAATTAATTATTACCAAAATACATTTATAAACATGTGTGTCTGACTCGTGTGTATGTTTATTTTCTTACCAATAGACAAAGTTGCAGAGTATCTCTTCGTACTAGCCGAGGCATTTTAGAAATGTAACCACATACACACAACTTTCTGGACAAACTGTGATGTTTAAAAGACTTAAAGACACGTCAGATTTTCTCTTATTGGTCCGCCCACTTGTTTGGTAAAAACTTGTTTTGACTCCAAACAATGGCGCCAGATTGGTTATTTAATAACTTCATACCTGTTCATACGGATAGTGCGATAGCGGGCAGGAGGTTTAATATGTTTAATGTCGTTTTCGGTTTGTGTATTAAAGGCGGCAATATTTTTTCTTAAAATGTTTTTAGTCACTATGACAAAAATATTGCAAGCATACCAAATGTGAGATTGATGACAACTAGGGTAGTACCAACAAAAATGAATGCGCGGAGAATTTTTCTTTTCATAGAAATACTTCGTCCTTCCAAGACTATTTCGCTAAGTGCACTCACAATATGTTGACCATCCATATATATGCATGGAACAACGTTGAGAACAGCCAAGCCAGCGGAAAAGGAAACGATGTATCTCAGTAGATGATCAATCCAGTTAATAAATTGCGGACCAAGAAATGTTCTCGGCACATAATCGGATACGTGAACGGACATATAAATCAAGTCCGGCTGGCCGACGAAGAGAATAGAGTCAGCATTTTTTCGCTTGACTAGAATTAAACTTGATGAATCCGTTTCGTTTTCAGACCGAAACGATGGTATAAGGCAGAATTGATTTACTGTGCAATCCTTATCATTACGACACCAAGAAGAGGATATTGTTGCCACTTCTCTGGCCCTCAAACAGTAATGTTTTCTCGTAGGTAACTCAGAAAATGAAAGAAAGCACAAATGTGATTGACTTAATTCAGAATCATTGCAACAAGCTGATTGGTCACTGGCGATTGCCTGGATACCAGACAAATATGAGTTAGTAACACAAAACCCAGAAGAAGATTCACGAAGGACGGCTGTCAGACATTGATTCCAGCTTCCGACATCTTTAACGCGGCAATTATTGATATGAGTTAAGTGGTCTCCGATTTGAAAATCGTGTCCCCCGCCCGTTGAGTACTATACGTAAAGAGATTAACCATTTAATAAATGAAAATCTTACAAGAAATCAAAGGATTGTTAGAGAGAACAAACCTCGTTCAAATTCACAACATAGACACCAGCTCCAGTTTGGAATAAGGGCATCAGAATAATTGGTAATAACATCCAGAAAATGAAAGCCAATGCTGCTAAAATTATATTGTGCCAAACCTAGAAGCAACAGCATAAAAACATCGCTAGTTAAGATATGGAAAGACCGGATATGTATATGATATATAGCCGAATGAAATTTTTTTACCCCAGCACAATAGATCTTGAGTTGCTTCCATTGAGACAGGCCATTCACATTACTTGTAGGCAACTCAACAAAGGCAGCAGGGATTATAAACCAAAGCATGAATCCAATGGTTGCCAGAGGGATTTGTTCACTATAAGAAAATCAGACAGAGGTAAAAATAAAAACTTACATGTAACATGCACTTGAAAGTTGGTACCTGACAGCAGCTACTGCATGTCCCATTTCATGAACAATAGTACATACAAGGAGGGTCAGAAAATAGAATGGTAGATCTGATTTAGGTAAATTAATTCCTGGGAGAACTGGTTGAAGCACAGCTTCCTCTTTTTTAAACTGTCCCATATTTTCAAAACTTACAAAAGCTGTGCTGGTCAACAGAATCATTGAAGGAATAAACAACAGGAGTGTAACAACAGTCCCTACATTATACCATGCATGCAGAAACCTAAGTTTTCTTATTGCCCAACTGCTGAGAGTTTTGTTGAACATTGATGTAGTCCATTTCAGACTCATAAAATCAACTTGAATTGGAAAGGCAGTAAGAAAATTTGCATATTTTGTTGATTTGTTTTCCTAGAAAGAAATTTATTGCCTTATTAATTTTAAAACGTGACTTGCCAATGTGTCCATCCATTCATTTAAATTACCTTTAAGTACCTATCAAGGTAATAAAACAATGTATGAGCAAGGATCACAGATCCAAATACAAGTGTTAATTCCATTTTTTTAGTAACAGAAATTCACATAGATCAAGGACTAAGTATTTGACCCAAATCTGTTCACACTAGGTACATTTTTGCTATTAGCTCCAGCTCATTCTTTGAACTCATCTAGTCCATTTTTAAAATTATTTTTTGCCACTGCTGTCTAGTAGATATTTTAAAAAGGTTTCACCCCTTTCGGTCACATACAAATGTTTTTTAACAAGTTGTAATTCCAGGTAACACAAGCAGCATTCAGCTAGAAATTTTTCTTGAACTTTTGAAGCTAAAGATGATATCTTGGAATATTGCAAGAAATGCTTCGGGTTTTTTCTTTCTTTACAAACAACGAGTAGTGATTCTTCTGATAGTGATGATTGGATTGTTTGAGTTTGAGTTTTGAGTTTTTTTATAGTGCCCCTCTCGCAGTCCTGTTGGATTGTTTTTATTGTTAACTTTCAAATGACGGCCATATTGCAAGGGTGCCAAATCATGGCATCAACACCCAAGCAGGTCATGTCAATATGTCATCAGTACGTGTCAGTACAGTACGTCAAATCTGAATAAGTCCAGATGTCTTGAATGAAACAAAATCACGCAAATTCCTTCGATAAAAAAATAATTTACATTGTCGTAAGAGTCACTTCTATGACCCTGACCAAGTCCAGTACACGTGAACTCTAAAGCCAACTGGCCAACAAAAGGAATTTTCTAGAGAAAATCAATGTACTTGTGGAAGAAAAAAATCACCGAGTACATTGATTATTTGGGACATAAGATCTTTATTGTCTGGTTTCCCGTTCACACTGTCCACTTACAATTCTTAAAAAATCATACACACGCAGAGGGGAAAAAGATACGGGCATTGGGCCCGATAGCAGAAAAGGAGTTTAGAAACAACGAGTTGCAGTGTTGGACAAGAGAGTATAACAATTCTCCTTTATCTATCATTGTTTAAAAATAGGCAGAGCGATTAATTCAATCAAATGGCATCGGAGAGATGATTGATTCGATTGCGAGGGAGTGACTTCTTTGCTTTCAGACACTCTCTCAACTCTTGTCGTAATCGACACGATACTTAATTAGCGTGCCGAAAGGCGCGCGGTTGTCAACGTGATTTACAATTTTGACAGTTTTGCTGTCTGCCTTGAGCTCTAAATGGTCTCCTTTGCCCACAAGCCAGTTCGCTGTGGCCTTTTCGGCTTCAGGGGTCACATGAGCTGCTGACCAACGATCTCGCCAAGCTAAGAACTGCTTCCTCATTCTCAGCGTAACTGCTCTGTGGCACTACAAATATAACAATGCAAAAAAGAAAAAAATTAGAACCACATAGTTGAACAGCTGATATTAAAAATTGCAAACCTGTTTGGCTCGGGTGAATGCATGTCTCTTGTAGAGAAAGCTCTCACTGTTGGCCACGAAAACCATTTGATATGAGTTAACGTTGAAGACACAGTGTGCGTCCTCGCCAACAGTAACATCCTTAAGCGTTGCGTCATCTACGTCCATCGGAACATCTGCAGAACAGTAAATATTTATGTTAACTAGCGTGAAGTAAACAAATCGACAAGATATTGTAAAATGAACTATTTAATTACCGGAAGTCTTAGAGCGTGACGCCTTGGCTGTACCATCTTTCCGTCGCCGCCGTTCCCATTGCTTCAAGTTTCTCTGAAGGAAGACTGGTTTTTTGACGCGGGAGTGGATTGCGCTCACTGAAGGATCTGCATTCTTCCTTCTAGTCTTTTCTGACATCACTTGATCCATTCGATCCGAAGCATAGCCCTCGACATAGTTTGACCAGTTGCGCACATCTTGCAATGGAGGGTTGTCTCCTGAACAACTCGAGTGCGTGTCCGTATCTAACATTTCGATGTCGACGGTAGTCTCTTCGTCTTTGTGCCACATTACAATTCGGTAGAGGTTCTCATCAGACAACAGTTGCTCCATTCTTCGCTGATAAGACATTTCAGCTGCAGATTGCTTGCCTTCGTCATTTGATCCATCCTCAGTCAGCAGACCCTTCGATGAACCTTTAAGACCATGCTCTTCCAGAAATATTTCGGTACACTGCAAGCACGTCTGATCGGTGACCAAATGACCCAGCTGACGAACGGCGTTGGCGATGACTTTATCAAGAGTAAACGCAGAGTAAGCATGGATGCCAAACATCTCACGAAGCGAATCTTCAAATTGCAGTGCCTCGATGTTGCCGTCCAACAGATTCTTCACCATCGAAAGGAAGTGTGAGTAGTACTGATCAATCTCGACTTCGGCCTTCGGTTTGAGTCGAAGTGCTACAGCCACACTGTCGTTTTCCCTGTGGCGACCGTTTGAGCGAGAACGAGACTTGGCAATCTCTTCTTTTTCCTCTTGGAGAAGGATGGATGCACGATCCCCAATCTTGGTGAGTCGTTCACATAAAATGTGATGCAAGCGGAGGAAGACATACCAGTGACTGTTGGCCAGGAAGAGCGTGTACTCGTCGTCGTCCAATGAAGCTATTGCTGTCGATATCGGCGCCTTTGTCGTCCCGCGACCGCCATTTGTCATTTTGCTGCTCTTTCGTTTCTCCCTCTTCGATTCTTGTTCGTCCTTTTCATCTTCATCTTCATCATCATTATCTCGTTCATCTTCGCTAAGTTCTTGACGAGGGTGGCGGAAGAGATCAGGCACTGTGTGCCTTAACAGGGTCTTAATGCGTCGCTTGTCCTCCTTAGTAATGCCAGTTTGGCGTTTAGCGTGATGAATCAAGAGATCAGCTGCGTCATCCAGCACCTTCTGACGTGACTTGTACGCCAGCTTCAGATGAGGTCCAGTATTCGTGCTAGTCGTTCGCCCCATATCCGTCTTGTTGGCGTTCTCTTCGTTACGCTCTTCAAAGATAGTCTCAATTTCGTTGATAAGCGCCTTAGAGCGTAGCGCCTTTACGTCATTTTGCTTGAAATTAGTTCCTAGATGGTCGAGGCTCTTGAGATAATACTTTTCATTCTGATCACGCCATATTTTGTTGAACCCTTTCTGAGCTTCGCGCCACTCTTCTTCCTTAGCTTTCATGCGGCGCAGCACAACCGGAATTGCCACCTGAGGACTTCGCTTCAACCCTTCGATGATCTCAGTGGCTTTGTCTCCGTAAATACGCCGAATAGCTCTGATGTGGATGGTTGGAGAAGATCCGCCAAGACAGTCATCCAATTTGAAGCGGTTTGCTTCTTCAGCATTCATTCGGTGATTCAGTTTCTTCATAACACCTTCTAGGACGCGGATTGTGCTCATGTGAGTCTCTAGCACAATATCCAACTCGTAGCGTTCATCTTCCGTCCGGTAAATGTATTCTTCGTATTGCGTCTTGCGTGAGCTGACAAAAGTTGAATCTTCACTGGACCACGTGGGAAAACTAACCCACGTCTCGTTTAGCACCTCTTTGCACAGAGGCGTTCGTCCGGAGCACTTCGGGGGTTCGTAGCTCTTAGGTAGTGCGCAATAAGATGTGCCGAGGCGCTTGCACGTAGAGTAATCAATCTCCATGGCTTGCATGTCGTGGTCCCGCGATTCCTTTCCATCCTTGGTTGAAGGGTACATTTCGCGTTCCATCCGCGAACGAATTAAACTGATGGGTTGAGCTTCAACATGAGTGAAGTAACCACCAACAGCAGTTGACTCTATATTTTTGGAAATTATACGATTTAAATATTGGAAAACGATTTTTAAAACAGGCATTATAATAAACTAACCTTTAAGTCCGAGGAAGTCTTTAAACCACTTGAGCAGATCGGGATGGCGACTAAGGAAGGGGGTAGTGATTTGGAGCAATTCCATTTTGCTAATAATTTCTTGGTTATACATGACCAAGCAGCGAAGGAAGTTTTCGTAAACGTCACGGGACCGACAAGCTACGCGCCGAACTTTGTCGAAGAAGGCCAATTCGCTCATGGTACCAAACTTTCCAACGTCGGCAATCGAATGATCTTTTCCACTACCAGGATCTAGTCGAGGCTTTTTCTTCGGTATCAGATTCATACCGACCGTCGGGGATGACACGATGGGTGGTGGAGCAGGGCGTTTAAGCGGTGCTTTAGCTGTTGGTGTCACTGAAGAGCTCGTTACGTTACTGCCAGCCAACACTGGAGGTTTGGATGTCTCTGTGACTGGACTGGGTTTCTTACTATGTCCCGTTGGGATGGCCGGTAGCGTCACTGGCACCAAGCCACCACCACATCCACCTCGGGTTACATTGGTAGCGTCAGGGAGGAATTGACCAAATTCCTAAATCACAAAACATTACAAGATTAAATTAACAACATTTAAACAAATTCCGGGAAAATAATGAAAAGAAAGAAAAACTGACCTGTAGCAAGTCCTCTTGGTTTTGAAAGAGTTGAGCAACTTTGGCGTAGACTTCCGCTTCAGTCAACGTAGGTCGGTAATTTAGCGGGCTGACCAAACCTTCCTTAAGGGAGCGCTGCTCCTTCTGATACGTGTGCAGTATCTCCAGAAACTGTTTGTAGATATCTGGTTGACCCTGGAAGCGGTTCTTGATCTTGTTGACGTAGTTAATGGCGTGATTAAATTCAACCGGTTGCGATGCATTCGGTACACCAAAGGCAGCATTTGCCACGGCGGCTGCGCCTTGCGAAGAACTATTAGCGTATCCGTGCGCGGCCGAACCCAATTGTGGACTTGAGGATGATTCCTTCGGTAGCGAGCTTAAACTGTAGCTAGGGGCCGCAGTTGAAACGGAACCGGCGTTGGATATGGGAGAGTTCCCTGCAGCTTTCGCTGTTGGTGCAACTAAACAATACATAAAACAAGCATGGTTAAGAATAGTTTATTTCAGGTATGAAAATGATGAGGTTTTTACCTTCTTTGACCGGAGCCGTAACTGGTGGTAATGGCTGGACTGGGACTGGGACAGCCACCGTCAACTGAGGAACGGTGGTTATGCTAACTTGCTGGATCGGCGGAGTGCTACGAGCAACTACGTCAAGCTGTTGAGTGGTAGTTATCGGTACTGGACCATGGGTTATGTGATGGATGTGAGCAGGAACACCCAAACTTCCTGGAACACTGACAGACACCTACACAATGCACGTACATGGATGAATATTGATTTCGAGTAACAATATCGTTAAGGGGAACTAACCTGCTCGGCTTGAACTTCTATCTTGTACCCAGGAGGAAGGAAGGTGTTAAACCCCACAATCAACTCTGGGTGACCGCGGAAAAGTGACGAGACCCGAGCAATAACACCAGGTGTATCAATACTAAAAAAAACAGTTCAACATTAATCAACAGTTTCTACCAAAGAAGCAACTTTAGAATTACCTCTGAGATTTAAATTCCTTCATGATGTCAAGGAAATCATTATAAACCTGAGGTTGATTGCCAAATTTGTATTTGACCTGATCCAAATATGAAAGGGCATCTTCCACTTTCAAACGCTGAAACTGCTGCGCTCCTGGGCCGTGAGGACCAGCCGTCATCTATATAATTTAACAATAAATTGTTTAAAAAATTATATTTAAAAAAAAATTAATTTCAATATCCTACCTGGAAAGCCTGTTGCATTGAGCTTTGTTGTTGCTGTGCCTGCTGCTGGGATGTTGACTGGACTGATGCAGGAGGGGATCCAGCTGGAGCTGCAGCTGTGGCCAAACTATGCCGGGCTTGTTGGTGAGCCAAAGACTGGTGGAATATGTGCTGTTGCTGAGCCACCACTTGTGATGCTCCACTAGCATTAGTTGGAGCTTTTGTTGTTTGGATGGTAGTGGAGAATGGCACAGGTGGACTGGTACCAAGAGGACCAATAGTTACAGTGGTGCTGCCATTGGCTGCAGTCACAAAGCCACTACTGAAGGTGGCCATACTTGCTGCAATGGAAGGCTCCTACAAAACAATAAATGATACATCTGAAATTTTAAGTATGAAAGAACTACTTTTACCTGTAATTGATTAGCAGCACTCCTTAAGTCTCCAGCTAGGATATTTGCCATAGGAGGCGTGGGGGAGACGCGGACGGGTTGGATAGATCCACTCAAAGGTCGTGAGACAGACTCAACGGCAGCGGGCGAAATGTGCACAGATTCTTCGTTGCGTTTCATTCTCAATCCAGCTGTAGGGCATTGCTTAGACAGCCGGCTACACAAAAAGAGCAATCACTTTAGTGAAGGGTTCAGACACTTTTCATCCATCGACTGGATCTGACGATTCGTTTTAATTTTAACATTTTGACACACACACTTCACAGCAGCGTCTGTTGCTTGGACGACGGATCGATTATTCAACTAACCCTCGTCTGCCACCAACGTAGTTCTCTTCCTCGCACAAATATCGATCCCACCGCCTTTCCCGCCCTTTCTGGGAGAAAACGACAACATTGCTGCCGGACAAAGGAAATCGCGAACATGGAGGCACCCATCGGATTCAGGTAGTAAATTCTTTTCGACAAACCCTTGTAAAGAACCGAGTACAGAAAGACTAAAATAAATTCCCGCTTCATGAAAAACTTATATAGCCAGTAATAAACATTCAAGGAAAGATATCCAGACAATTAAAAAGGCTCTCAGGAATATTGTTGGTGGGAGAGGGGGAAGCAATTCCAACAACCTGGCAACACTGCGGTTTTTATCGAACCGCTTGGATCCGCGACCACTTTCGGACTGCGACTATCAATAGACACACAGCCAACCGCTAAAAATCCCGTTTTTATGAACTCGGCAACCCTAGAACGAGTACTTGAGATTAGGTATTGTTTCAAAAATCCAACCGTTTTTTCGTGCCTAGACTGGGTGTAAAAGAGTTATATACCCATGTAACAAGTCGGTCCGCATTGTTGATAACGACGGTCGAGTCGACCGACTCCATATTGGGGAATTTCGAAGAGAGACGCACAGCTTCAGAACAGCTGTGTAGCGGTTCCGAACCGACTTGTTACTTGGTCGTCCAAAGCGAAAAAGAGCGGTCTCCGCTTCACTTTGGCCAGCAAATAGCGTAGGAATGCCGCACACAACACACGTCACATCACATAGACATTGCTTTTTCTACAAGTTTGTCTCTTGGGCCCCCCTGCTGCAAAGCCTTCGTCTTTTCAAACCGGGATCACTTGTTATCTCTGCCCACGATTTTACTGACATGAAAAATTAAGAAGATTTATACAAGAAGCTCATCGTCGCCTCAGACTTGCAACTAGTCGAACCAGCGAGGCAAATGACTAAAAAATCAAAGAAAATATAAGGTCAATGAAGGTCACCTTTAAGCAGCGAAAATGACTGGTGAATGTCCATGTGACGAAACTTGAAAACTGTCGATCGAAAGTTGCACACAACGCCGACGCTTACACACTGTTTTGCCTTACCCGACAGTACTAAAAGAGAAAACTATGGCCGTCCTTTTTTCCCTCTCGTTTAAGCTCGGATAGTTCCAAGAAAGTCTTGTCGGACCGATGTAAAATCGGTCGAGTCACGTGAAGTTCAGATTGTGGATCCTTTCTTGCAAATAAAACACGATAGAGAATCAGAAACGTTCACTTTCCTTCAGGAATCTCCTACAACCACAAGAGACGAAGAGGCAAACATGTACACACGTCGTCGTGACTTGGATCTCTCACACACAACTAGGCGACGACGACCCAGAAGCTTTTCACTAGTAGTAGTGCTCTTTGAAGAGAGTGACTCGAATTCGCTCGCGTCTGAACTACCGCACTATCCGTCATGCCCGAACCGGTGCGACTACAACCAACCCTGACCACCAGAAATCGATCGCAAGACAAACACAATTTCCAGATTATAATTAAGCTCAAATTTTCCGTTTTTTCTTTCGTGTTTCACATTTCAAAAAGCTACCTCGAAACGGCGAGAAACCTTAATTTTTTTGCACGAAAAAAACTGAAACGAACGAAGATCGAATTCTAGATCATTTGGCAACGTTGTTGTTTGGGGGTGGGAAGGCCCTAGCCCCTTCCCCTCCCCAAACGGAAACGCTCCTACTCTCCTAGCCCGGAGGTAAGAAAATCCAGAATGAGGGGGTTGGGTAAAGGGGACATTCATCAGCTGTGTCTGTGTTGCCACGCTCAACAGCCAAGTCGATGCGTGAACTACTATACTACACATCATGCCTTTGCGTTAAAACGGAAGCTTTCTACCAACTATGAAGTAACCATATCTGCTACGACGGAGTAGACGATGATCTGCCATTTCACCAAGTCATACATTTGTACCCAGAATTAGACTTGCATCATCGTGTGGTGGCGAGCTTACCCAGATGAATAACACAGTAAAAAAAAGCATACGACTTACCAAAAAAAGGGGTGAAAATGTCGATTCTAATCAAGTAGATTGTTTTGGAATCACTCAAGCATGCTCTTCGAGCTAGTGAGAGAAAACCACTCAAATTCACTAACAAAAGTAATCCACGTTAGTTGTTTCAGAACGGAGGCATCACTCGCCAGACGACGAATGAAATGATGGCGGCTTAAAAGAGAAAAAACAGCAGAAGGCGCTAGGAAAGCGGCGCGAAGGTTTAAACTGAAACTACATTCGGCCATCTATTTTTCGTGCTAGAAACTAAATGGAAATTTTTTGTTTTCCTGGTTAGAACCACGCAAGAAAATGAAAAAACCAAAAACAAGAAAACAATCGGAAATATCAATATGTATTTCAACAAATATTCATAATAAATTCATAGCCATTGTGAGAAGAGTTTATGATAGAATTAAAACTTGAGGTCTTTGATAGCTTGGGGTAAATCTGGTAATTTGATATCTTTGATTTGCTGAGGGATGTTTGGAAGATTGGGCAGGTTCACATTCTTCAGACTGATTAGTCCTGCTTCAGATTTTTCCAGTTTGTTTTGGTCTTCTATTCGGCTGAGAATTTCAGACATGTTTGTCTCTAAAACCATTCCTCCCATTACCAATTCATTCAGAATGTAATGGACCTAGTTATAGTATTACACAAATAGATTCAAACAAATTATTAAGAATATATAAAACCCAATAGCATGTTGGCATACCTTATCAACATGGAAGATCAGATCCAATTCACAAACATTTTCAAAGCAGCGATCCAAAGTTTCAACAAATACTTGAATCAAGTCCAATATACCTAATTCAGACTCAGAAGAATCCACACAAAATACAAAATATAAAGTTGCATAATGTCGATAGATGAGCTTGTAATCAGATCCACCTATCAAACTAAATAAAAAAGTTAACAACAAATTATGTAGTTTCTTTTTCACACATTTCATACCTTCCACCTTCGAGGAAATTGCAAACATTGTCGTCTCGTTTAGATACAAGCTGGAATGTTTCCTTGATGATCTGTTGTTGCATATCTTCATTCTATATCAATAACAAAGCATTCAGATGCTTCAATCTGTTAGCTGAAAGAGAAGGTAGGCAACTTACGAAATACTGATAAAACTTCGATAAACGAGGTTTTCCATGATTGTTAAACACGAGTATAGCTTTAATCATTTTCCCGGTCGGACTATGTTGCTTAGAATGGGATACTGAATTTGACAGTCCAACAAATCTATGTTTGCGACACCTATCGGCCAAATAATCCACTTCGACGATTTCGTCAACTCTGATCATAATGACACGAGTCGACAAGAAAAAAAAACCAGAATGGGGCATACATAAAAGAGACCACTTGCAAAACCCCTTCCGGCTTTGAATACAGAAAAACCAATTTATGTATAAGAAAAATCATATACCACTTCTATCTATGCTGCATCTGAGATATCAGATGGAAAACATCGTAAAACCGCATTATCATTGGTTTGTTGACTTCCAGATCTTTCTGTTATCTTCTATTATCTACTTTAGCGAATGCTAAATCAATCTTGGGCTTCTAATTTGCATGAATCATGAATAAATAAATATTCTTATTAGCCTTGACAAAGCAACTTGTATTCACATTTTACATTAGAATGAAATTGTAGATGAAATACAATCTGTTGCTGCCAGGCCAAACTGCTTATTTCTTTAATGTTGTTTCCTGCGGAAAGAGCAACCTGAAAACAATGACTAAGAGTTAGACTAAGGCTTTAAGAAGAAGCGCATGATCCATTCGTTTCTGCTTAATTCTTGTTGCTATAAGTCAACAGCTGTTCCAGATTTTCAGCATCAAATGCATGGATCAATAGCAACATTTTTATGAAACAGTAATCACCCTCAGTCAGCCTGGCTCTTCCACCAGTTGGTTGACACAACACAGCTGAGCAGCCAGCACACACTACCACTGTCTGGGCATGGGAGAAAACTGTGGTGATCTTGTAACAACCTGCATGAGACAAAAGATGGGAATGAGAATTGCTGCATTGACAAAGAGAATCATTGTAGAAGCTTCTCAAAACTGTTATGTCATATAATTCACTCAGTTCTGCCAAGAAGCTTCATTTCTTTTGCACTTTTTTTCTTCCAGCTATTCCATATAATGAGAATAAGTTGGACTATCATATGTGCATTTACAATACCACAAACAGAATAGACAAAAGACACCTTGCTCACGAATGAACAGATCAGCTTAACAAGAACAAAAATGCTATGAAAACAAGAACAAAGAATAAAATTAAATAAGAATTACCAGGGCACTTGACATCCATGAAGTAACTGTTGGGATGTTGAACCAATCGTTTAAGTTTGTGCCTCCTGCGCTCCTCCTCAGGAGTTGGGTGCAATAAGTCGCGTGCGAGCTGAAATATGAAATAAAAAACGAAATTAGAAAATTAATAATAGCTAGACTAGATGGTCATTTATCATTTGATAACTAGCTATGGTAAGTAAAATTTCGAAAAAATGGCCGCCATATGGGCATGTCTAGACACGCATGGCACCCTAAGTATTATTTGCAATTAATATTGACAAAACTAAATCAATTTTCCACAAGATGAATCTTATAAGTATTTTTAAGAAACTAAACTTCGAATTTGTCGATGAAGGAAAAAAGGAACTGTTTAACAACGAAATGGACTTACGGGCATCTTGCTATCGAGCTTTCAGCCGGCAACACGTTTACGAAAAGAAGTAGACAGGGGATTCCAAAATGGCTGCTTGAAAACTAGCGAATGTCAGCACAAAACCTAAATGATAATGTTTTCATGAAAATTTAAAAAAATTCTCAGCTTGTAAATATTCTATTAAATATTTCAGACTATTAAATAATCATGTAATATTTATCACACGTTTTACTTTGTTACATTTAAGATATTATAGTTACATTTAAGATATTTAAACAAAGTTATAGGACGTTCTGACTAGACGTGGTTTTTCTATGCCATTTTGTCCCGGGGATTAGCCTTATTGAACCGGACATTTTCTCCCATTTCTGTCCGCTAGGTGAAATTTGCGCAATATTTTGTCCCGTCTTTTACGTAAACAAAGTCACTTTTTGTTAAGAAGCGCAGGTTCTCTCTGTTGTGTGAGCCACTTGCAACGAATATTCAGAAATCAACATTATGTTCGAAACTAGGACACAGATCTCTTTTTTCCTCATAAGAGCTCTTAAAATTTCTGTATAAGGCTCTCTAATCATCATTCATCATCGCTCTAATCATCATTGTCTCTCTCAATAGATATACTATATCATTAAGAAATACACGTTTATATTTTTGTATAAAATTGCCAACTTTTTTCTTTATTTTTTCAAAGCAAAAAATTACGATAGGCTTTTAAAAAGGGCCACTTTTATTGGGTTTACTATTTGCAACTTTTTCGCACCAAACGAAAAAAATTAATAAATAAATGAAACAGTATTTCAGCCAGATGAATCCTCAAAATAAATATTACGATATCAAATTCATGAGATGAGCTTAGAAATAAATAAATAAAAAATAATAACAATAAAACAAAAAAGTAGAACATAATCGGCATTTATTTATAGAACTGCAAGACGTATATTATTATTTTTAAAACATTTAAGTGATGATTTCATTAGCTCCCATAATTTGTAGTTTAGTCCTCTCTTCACGTAATCGTATTTGAACCCTATATTTTAAACAAGCTTCTCGAACTTCTTCAATTTGACTCTGCAGCAGCATGTTTTGCTCCTATGAAAATGAACCAACAAATTTCTATTAAAAAAGGTTTCTCCTTGAAAAAAGGACATACAACCTCAAGTTGACGGTTCTCGCGCAATACTTCTGCTAAAAGCTGTTCTTGCTCTTCTTCGCCGATCTCCAATTCTTCGTCTTCTTCAGAGCTGTCAGTCCATGTCCTAAAAAAGTATCAAAATGTCTTCATCATCATCTTGTTTTCATGCATGCATTATTAAAATTACGAAGTTGTTTCTGCTAGAAGTTCTTGTAGTCGTTCCACCGATTTACGTTCCTTTTCGATAGCTTCGTTAAGCTGTTCAATTATCTTTTCTCGTTCATGATTCTCGATCATAAGTTGAAGTTCCATTTCTTGTTCGTTTGTTAATGGTGCTTCCACTTTCGAAGATTTCCATGTCGCACTTTTATCAAGTGGCGCGGATTCTGTTGGATGGCCGCCAATTTCAATAACTGTGACATGATTCGAAACCTCTAATGGAATGGCGGGTGACAGTTCTGTGTTTTTTTCGGCAACCTGCTCGTGCACTTCAACACGGAGCACTTGACGTTTTTGCGTTTCTTGATCCTGCTCTACGTTTTCATTGCTTAGCGATTCCGGAGCGGTGACTCCAGACTCGGGCAACTGAGATGTTGGGTTAGGAGAGACTTTAACTGGAAGAGCTAACTCCAGTCTCAACTCTTCGTCATGTCCATGTCCACTAGGTCCTGCATCCTGAGATTCCTGCTGTTTTACGGTTCCCGCAGATGCACTGAAAACTGCTGCTGGAGCTACAGTAGCCGGGGCTGAGAAAGGCGGGGCTTGATGTTTTAGTTGCCTCTTGAGTTGTGTAACGATTCGCTGAGCCTTAAGAAAAATAACTATTATATTCCTGTACTGTGAGTCAGTAAGACGGAAAGAAAAAAAAAATCTTACTTCCCACAACTGCTCCTCGCGATGTTTTGCTACCGATCCGACACTCATCTCACTATGAATCTGGGCCAATAAGGATTCCTGCTTTTTGAGCTCAGTTGCCATTGCACCCAACTCGTCGGGTAAACTGACTCCAACGCCAGATAGAGGTGGAATGTACCTAAAAATTAATGGGTGTGAAAAGTTAGTTTAAGGCTAGAAAAACACCAAGCGGATGATCCACCCACTTCCTTTGCCGAGTGGCATCCTGTCTACACAATAAATCGACATGAGCTAAAGAAACCACTACGTAGCTTCCCTAGAGAGCATAAAAAGCAGACATGGCTAAATTACTTGATTATTTGAGTCCCAGCAAAAAGTGTGCGATTAAAGGCAAAGAGGCACCCCAAAACACGGTGAGTCAAGTTCAGCGTCGGACAAAGAACGATACTGAGGTTTTGTACGTTCATTTTATTGAATCTTTCCTAAAAAAAGAATCAAATTTAATATTAAATTTAGAACTGAATTTCAATAAAAAATGTATAAAAAAAGAACAGGAAAAGAAACCTTTTCTATCACATGGTCCATGTGCACCATCAACCAAGAAAGCAAAATCCTGTTGTAGACGGGCAACTGGCGAATAAGACCGCTAAACGTGTCCTCTTGTAGTTGACTATCTTTAATAGATGAGGCATCTTCGAATTTGGACAAAAGCTCGTTTGTCAAAATGTTGTCGGGTAATTCCCTAGAAATGAAGCCAAAAAATATTACAGCAAGAGCAATTGGATAGGAAAAACTCTAAAAACGTCAGAACCTTAAATATTGTTTCAAAAGACTCGCTATGATGGGCGGATCGACGTCTTTTAAAAGAACGTTTTCTCGGTTGTTGTACGCGCGTCGTAATTCAACAACGCGAGTCTTAAGACCAGAGCTCCGAAAGATGCCTTCTTGCTGCAAACCTAAACATTGAGAAAAGGAAGAAAACATGATGTTTAATGGAGTGAAAACCACAGGGTAAAGAATTTCGACTATGTTTTACCATGCTCTTCTATATAATCGATGCAACAACGCACTACGACAGGCAAGTCGATACCGTCATGACATCGACTCCTTTGAACCGCAACTTCCAAGGGCACGCCAAAAACAGGCAAGTCATCTAAATAAAAAAAAAGTTACAGTAAAATAAAAAAGAAAATAATAAACAAAAGACGAGAATATTACCTTCTAGTGTTGTGCTGGGCTTGGTTTTCTTCATTTTATCTTTAATTTTTAATTTACTTTTGATTTCTTTACCTTTGGAATCCTTTTCCTTTTCTTTATCTTTCACTTTACTTTCTTTCTCTTTGACTTTGGTCTCTTTTTCTTTTTCCTTTTCCTTCTCTTTTTCTTTTTTATCTTTCTTTTTGTCAGTTTTTTCCACCTTGCTTGTTTCTTCTCTCAATTCTTTTGGAGAAATGTCACTTTCTTTGGATAATTTCCTATCTTTCTCTTTTTTCTTTTCTTTTTCTTCATCTTTGCTCTTCTTTTCCTTGCGACTGGAGAACTTGAAGGAACGCTTCTTCCCCTTAAAAGGACTCTTTACTTCCATTTCTGATTCTTCTGGAGAACTCTCGCCTTCTAATGCAGCATAACCTTTGTCTTTGTCCTTCTTTTTGTCTTTGTCTTTGTCTTCCTTATCTTTTTTCTTTACTCCAAGCTTACCTTCTTTGATCTTGCCAGGTTTTTCTTCAAAATCACCTGTTGAACACATTATGTGACAATTAAAAGTAAGGCACAATAAACTGAATTGCTACCAAAACCAAGAGAAGAAAAGAGTAAGAAGTAAGGATTGAGGGGTTAAGTTTAACTTGGGTTACACCATGCAGGATTTTACAGATTTTCCTGGTGCATGCAAAGTAGGAGAAAATAAGCATATATTGTTTAGCCTGCATATAGCTACTCACGGTCACTCTCTCCACTCTCCTTACTCGATTCACCTTCCCCTGTAACTGTTTCCAATGTGTACAAACCCGAGGTATCTGCACCCAAGTTGATCTCCATAGCTGAGTTAAAATAATTTACCAAACCTCAACCAAATTTGCCGACAAAATAATACTGCCTACACCGATATCAGTTTTTCTCACACGATTGCTTATAACAACATATTAGGCTCACATGATAATAGAATTACACATTTGCCATCAAACTTGCCTATGCTTAAGCACACACGACAAAGCTGTTCTGTTTAAGTAAAGCGTACAAAAATCTTATGTTTATTTACTTTCTGTCACATCAAGGGTGGAAGACTAGGTAGAAGGACGTACAAGTTTATCGTCGATCGCTTTTGATCGATTATTACAAGGACAGGTTATTGCCAGATTGCGACAGTGAAGCTATACACTTCTTTTACCTGCTTCTGCAGTTCTGCTTCCTCTTTTAAAAAACATTTTCACGAGTTCATCGAAATGGAATATTACCAAATAGAGATGATGAATTCTTGTCCTGAAGCAAAATGAGTAACTGTCGGCAAATTGCAAACTTGGTCTCCTTCGATCATTCTCGTACGCCTCAAGCTTCATCTTTTGTCCGTTCCCGATATCTCTAAAGGCCTGAATGTAAATGTGCTGAATATCCATTAATGAGGCTTCGACAATGACTAGACTGGTGCAATCAGATCTGTAACCATAGGTGTATTCAATTCGAATTCAGGCTCTGTTCATTGGTTATTTTAAAAAATACAATTCTGTAGCAAGCTTACGATTAAAACACTAAAAACCATTAAAAATGAGCGTTAAAAGACACAAATTTGATTCATTCGGCAGGAACTTGGCCAAAGATTCTCGTCTTAAATTATAATAAAATCGTACGGGATTATTAAAATCAAACATGCTATTGAGGAATGCGCATTAAAAGCGTCGTCTTAGGTCAGCGGAAATTGGACATGGCGTCAAGTGCAGACCGCGGCTCATTCCTGCGGCCAGTTGTTCCTTTCTTTTTGTTTGGGTCACTTTGAAAACAGTTCCACAACCGAAGTGTTTCATCAGCTCCGGCGCTCATCACAGCCGTTTCACCAGGTGACATGGCCAAGTGCAAAATGCGTTCGTCGTGGCCGGTCAGTTCTGCAACCTGTTTGCAAAAATCAATGTCTTAATAAAAAAAAAAGCTAAAACGTATCAAAAAATAGTAAGTTTTTCACCTTGGTCTTGGTAGGATACTTCCAAATTTGCAAAGTGTGGTTCGGAAAACCGTGAGATGAGATTATTTCCTGATATTCGGAGTTCCAGAAGATACCCGAAACCTGGCTTTTGGTGTCAATGGTGTCTACGCAGTCTCCAACGTTCATGTTCCAGAACTTGATGGAGCGATCGTTGGTACCACCGCCAGTAGCTAGCAATCTATTTTGCCAGGGACACCATGCCATTCCTTTAACTGCCGCTTGGTGCTGACTAAAAGAAAAGTTAATTTTAAAATTACAAGGACAAGTTTTAAACCTATAACCGTAACTTACTTAAAGACATGAAGAGGACTGGTTCGGGTGAATTGTCCAGTTGTTCCCTCCCACACATGGATGAGGTTGTCATTTCCACCGCTAGCAAGATATCTATGATCACCAGACCATTTCAGCGAGCAAACCTTAAGAAACACATATACCCTTAAATACTATCGAGAAACACAAAAAAATAATCGTCTCTATACCTCCTGAGTGTGTCCTTCCAGGGAAACCACTAAGTGCTGTGGGATCCGTACGTCGTGGTGAAAAATAAGGCCACTACGCGAACCACTCGACAGGATGTGTTCGTTCCACGCTAAGCTACCAACTCGTGCAGCGTGGCCAGCCATGGTGCGCAATCTTCTTTGTTGCTGAATATCCCACAGCTCAACACAACCGGTATTCAAACCAATGGCCAAGTAGCTGCCATCCTGCGTGAATTGCACCGAGGAAATATAATTATCTTCACCCTCACATTCCATCAGTTCTTGAATGTCGCCTGAAGCAGCGTTCCAAAGGTAGACTTGTTTGTCCAAAGCAACACTAATGAAATTTGTCTGAGACCAATCCAAGAGATTGAGATCTGAAACAAAAAATATATTCTTAAAATCTGGTTAATGTCTATGGGTAAGAAAAATTACAATAATCATTCATCAGTCCTGGAGCATCAAGAACACGGTCAGCAGTTGTAGGGATAAACCTATTGCAAGGTTTCTTTTGTGCAGAGGCAGAGGCAGAATAAAGCGCCTGTTGGAGATTACATCCATTATAGTTTTAATTAATTTACCCGGCATTCAACTTTTATACCTTCTGATGATTAATGTAAGCCTCCTGTGGCTTTGGAATTTGAGCAGTTTGGTAGGAAAGAACTCGGTCACCAGAAGAATCTTCTGAAGTCAATTTGTGGTGAGCAGCCTCAAAGTCAGTGGTGCTTCTAGAAGGCACCATTCTGTCACCAAGTATGTTTTGTGTCTTACGAACAATACCACCCACTCCTGGGCTCTTCCAACTATTAGGCTTTCCAAGGGTAGGTCCTTGTGTCATTTTAGGGGTCTTATTGTTGAATGAAGTATCTGTTCGTCTAGGGGTTTTTGTAGCTACACTTTGTGAGTTTGTGGAACAGTTCAAACTGAAATGTGTGAACATTGGGTGTTATGACAATGTACATGCCAAAATATAAAGCAGTGGTTCAATGATAATACAATATTACCTCATGTTAATGCTGCCATTACATATGGATTTACCTAGTTTGGCACTAGATTGGTCATGCTTGGATGACAACTGATTTTCTTTCTTACTAGACATCAAATTTACTTCACTAATATTCATAGTGATGGCTCGCAATCTGTTTTCAATGGAGAACTGAGCCACTGGAAAAAAGGAACGAGTGAACAACAGTTAGGAAAACGTCTCCTTTATCCGTGCCAAATTACCAGTATTTAACAAATTAAAAGGGGAATTGAAAGGAACACTTACTTGTCAATCCGTGAACTCAGTCAAGAATATATATAATATAATTGTAACCAGTGCAAATGCTTGTCGTGAAATGAGATTGAAACCGTTGTTCACTGGCAGTTAAAGGGAAATTTTGAAATTGAAGACGGCGACGTTGCCGGGTGCTGTCCTGTGGTGCCCTCATATTTTTATCGATTTTATTATTGTTGACTTGTATTTAATATTCATCATCTTAAAGTATTCTCCGTCAAAATGTTTTTCCATTAAAAATATAATTAAAATTCAAACTACTAATAATAATTGATATTTTTCTTAAAAGGAATTTTGGTATAGCCTCAGAGTCATGATCAAGAATTTCATTCTTTCTTCTACTGGACGACCCACCAGTGCCGCCAAAATTCAAAGCTCAACTAACAGTCTAACACTATATATAATTAATTATCTATGGAGTTTATTTTCTCTATTTTATGTATCATGAGATCTGTAACAAGTTAAGTAGTTAATAAGATATTCTTTCCTTTATTTTTTAGCATGCCAACTGATCTTGTTTATTATATTTTCCTCAAAAATGAAAAACATGCATAAATGGAAAATAAAGAAAGCAAAAGAAAGGTAAAAATAAAGTTATATAGTTTTTGCGACCCTCCAAGAGAACTTATAGAAGAAAAGAAAAAAAAATGAAAAAAAAAATGGATAAACCCAAAGTCTTAAACAAAAAACATGAAGCTCATATCGCGGGCGGAATCGATGTGGCCTTGCAATTCTTTCGAAGAAACAACGCGCTGCCCCACAAGACTATGAAATAAAAATGTTAAATAATCCATTTTGAAAAAAGCTAGTTTGAAGAAAATACTTGTCATAGTATTGACGTCCACGAAAAGCCACAAGATGCGAGTAATAGCACGGCGCCGGGTAAGACACGGAGCGAGTGCAACGCGTAAACAGGTAGCACAAATAATACGTCAACTTTTGTATCTCGTCCGCTTGCATCTTGGAATCATCCCACAGAACGTGATAATGTGTAGGACGGCTTGTTCCCTACGAAAAGAAGTACTATCAATAGATATATGAATCAGCAGAGTATATTTTTTATCATGCTAACCTGAATGCCTTGATGAGAAACCAGAAAAAAATCTTGTTCCACAGGATGTACTATAGTTGTATCAACAATAGTTCCAGGGGGAACATTTTTTCCACGCCCACACTATGAATAAGAAAATCAAAAATTTCAAGCAAGGTCCATGTGGTATTCCGAAATATTTGGATTCGTACCTCATCTTTTTGTTCTCCAGGGAAAAGGCGAGTGTGATGACGCTTCTGGACCACAATAAAAGTTATCGGGGGATTGTATCCAACTTCCAATCTCAAGCAAGCTTTACGAATTGCAGAAAGTTCTCGATCAAGAATCTGTCGAGGGCATAACAATTAATTAACAAAAACAAATTAAGTCAAACGTTGGTGTTACCTGCGCAAATTGGCCCTCACTCACGCCATCCCGATAAAAGATTATACGTTGTGGCTTGCCCGTGGATGTTGAGCCAGTTGCTCGGTTGAACTTTCGCAACAAATTATAAACCATTCCTTCCATGTCTTCGATATATTCTTGCTTTGACTTCTGAATTCGAATTTCACAGCAATATTGTGAAGCGCGGGGGTCCACACTTCCAACAACAGCAGCAATAGAAGGCTTGCCGGAGTCTTGTTGGTCCGCTCCGGGATGGGTTACATCGGCACCCATAATGATCACCTGCTCTTGCAGTAGCACTCTCGGACTGTGATGAACAAAAAAGTTTCAACAATGTTATAACAGTCTAGAAAAAAATGCCTCTAAGATACCGAAAATCGCGAGAAATCAGATTGTTAACTCCACCCAATTTCGCGTTCAACTTCAGGCAAATGTTTGCCATTGTTGACGGATCTGGACCATTTCTCCCTGTTACATTTTTATGCTGAATGCATTGGGTTGTTATGTGCAAATCCAGATCTCCAACTCGTTTAACAATTTCTTTAGAAAAGTTAATATATTATTTTTAGTCAATGCGATCAAAAAAATATTTAAAAGACGGCCAATAAGATCTTTATTTCTTTAACAGTCTTACCGTAAGCAGGATCGCCTTTTTTGTTGATAATGACAAAGATTATTTGAAGCTCAGGGTGGTTTTTCTTGGCCATGATCATCGTCTTTTCTAAGTCCCGCATGGTACAGCCTCTGCTGAAAAGTAATTTTCCCATTCCCATGCCTGGATGTATAGAATATGATATGCAATTTTACACGAATTAAAACCGAAACAGCATATTAAACTAACCCATTTCTCTTCCGGCCTGAGTCAATGCTCCAATGAAGTGTTCAATTTCTCTGTCATTACATCTATTGGTTATGTTGATTAACCCAAAATGAGACATGGACTTGGCTTCAATGAATTTCAGGTTTCTCATATTCCACACACCATCGCGTGGTAAAGTAGATGAAGATTCCTTTTCTCCATATGCCAGTTTTGGTGCGGGAAGGACGCGTCCTATATAAAGAAAGAAAGAATACAAATTTCTTACTAGAGGGTATAGATTGTTTATAGAAAAATGATTGTTCTTACCCATTACTTTAGCCATCTGGCTGTCGACTGAAATGCCCAGATTCTGACAGTACTGATCCTTCTGAAATTCCATGCCAGCAACAGCATCGAGAATCTTTTTCCTTCGGATGTCAGCTGGCGTTGCAGCAACTTTTATCATGTCAGATGTTTGAAAATCTGACAACTTCTTACGATACTCTTGACCTTCGGCAATGGTGCAAAGCTATACAGTATTGGAAAAAAATGTCATTTTAATTAATTTTGTAGCTTCAAAAACCGTCAAATCACCTCCATTGGGACGTAATTTTTCTTTTCGCGAGATCCCACCCAGACGCAAGGAAGGTGTGGAAATTGTAATTTTACGTTCAGTTTATTCTCAAAATACTGTTGAACCGTAACCATACGGCCATCGCATTCAAATTTCTCTTGATTAGCCGGCTGTTTACTAAGTCCGTTACAGCCGACAGTTGCAATGTATTGACCCCGGCTATATGTGACCTGGATTGAATTATTTAATAGATCAGACAAAGACAAAAATAAAAATAAAAAAAGAACTAAAATGTTATACCTTTAGAGTTGCAATTTTCTTGCTAAAGTCAGCATAACCCCACTGATCAAGTGTATCGCCAATTCTAGTTCTGGACATTTCCGCCATTATTACATGAACTTTTCCAGATTTTAAGAACGCTCGTTGAGTTGCGTCCACATTTAGGAACGGTTTCCAGCCAAGACGCAAGGACTGAAAATGCCCAAACCAAACTTCTACTCCCCCACCAAGCTCTGCGACTTTTCCTGTTGGTTTCGTAAGTAAGCAACTCCCTAACATCACATTTGTCTTCCTGCAAAGTGTACATATTTGTTTTAAAACAACAGCAACAAACTAATAACTAACTTGAATTGAGGATATTACTTTTGGGCGGCTCCATATTTCATGGCGATATCCAGTGCTTGAATAGGGCGAAGAGGTATGTCAACTGAAGTGCCGCCTTTACAATAGTTTGCAAGCGCTTCCAAATCGATTTCCACCTCGCCAGTGGGTTGCAAGCAGATAGTAAATTCCAAGGTCCTGGACGGTTCTCTGTCTTTTTCTTCAAAGACGAATTTGATTTCGATCTAATTACAGGACGGAACCTTTTAGCGTTGCAGCAATGTAGTAAATCAAAGAAATAGCGCACTTGTGAATCCAAACCCGGAATTCGGCGAGCAGTGTAGATATTTTTCTTCAAATCAAATACAGGAAACATGCCCTTTAGGCGTGCGTCCGAATCTAAAAATTGCCCCACCACTTTTCTGTATACAAAACCATAGGTCAGCAAACAATATGAACACCCAAATACGAAAACAAACACCATTAAAACGAGCTACAAGAGTTGTACAGAGAGGAGTTTGAATTCACCTGAAAAGTGTTTTGGAAGGTAGAGGCTTGACGTCTACATCGTAATGAAATACGACGGCACTTTTCAGCGTAATTGCAAAGTGGTTAGCATGAAGCTTAATAGGACGCCCAATGGTCCCTTGACCGCCTGCACTTGCCCGTGTAGGAGGGCGAAGTGCTCCACCTTGAGCTACAGGACGAGTCAAAGTAGGCCGTTCTTGAACTGCCTGCTGAGTTGGTTGAACAGGACCAGGGAGACGTTGTTGTATCGGTTGTTGTTGTACCGGTTGTGGACCACGAGGACGCTGCATCATCGGTTGTTGTTGCCCTTGTTGCGGGCCAGGAGGACGTTGTTGCATTGTCTGTTGCTGTCCCGGTTGTGGACCACGAGGACGCTGCATCATCGGTTGTTGTGGTCCTTGTTGCGGACCAGGAGGACGTTGTTGCACTGGTGGTTGTTGTCCCGGTTGTGGACCACGAGGGCGCTGCATCATCGGTTGTTGTGGTCCTTGTTGCGGACCAGGAGGACGTTGTTGCCCCGGTTGTTGTTGTCCCGGTTGTTGTTGTCCCGGTTGTTGTTGTCCCGGTTGTTGTTGTCCCGGTTGATGTTGTCCCGGTTGATGTTGTCCCGGTTGATGTTGTCCCGGTTGATGTTGTTTTCCCGGTTGTTGTTGTCCCGGTTGTGGACCACGAGGGCGCTGCATCATCGGTTGTTGTGGTCCTTGTTGCGAACCAGCAGGAGGAAGTTGTTGCATTGGTTGAGCTACAGGAGCCTGCTGGACAACTTGAGGACCAGAAGGATGTTGCTGGCTGGGTTGGGGTGTAGATTGCTGTTGAGAGACTGCAAAACCTGGGGGATGCTGTAACAGAAGCGTAGCTTTACATAAAGTATGTTGAAAAACAGGAAAAATTTGCTGAAAAAAACAGACAATAAAAAATAAATAATTTATGATATACATACCATTTGAGAACCAGCATCTGATGCTAATCCTCTTCCTCGTCCTCTTTGTTGCTGTTGAGGGTTCACAGGATGCTGTACCTCAGTCAGAACAACTAGGAGTTGCTGTTGAGAAGCAAGAGGAGCACCTGGGGGATGCTGCAAAAGAAGCGTAGCTTTGTATAAAGTATGTTGAAAATCAGGAATGTTTTTGAAGTGTTGAAAAAAAAAAAAAAAAAAACTGGCATGAGAGCCCCATATATGTTATAGTACCATCTGAGAACCAGCAGCACCTGATGCTTCCTCTTCCTCGTCCTCTTTGTTGCTGCTGGGGGTTCACAGGATTCTGTGTCATAGTTGAAACAACTTGGGGTTGTTGTTGAGAAGCAAGAGTAAGTTGCTGCATTGCTGCTACTGGAGGTGTGCCAGATGAAGTTGCCTGAGCAGCAGTTGTTTTTTCTACATCACCTGACAATCATAATAAGTTATGATTTCTGCTCTCATAAGTAATGCAATATATCTTGAACTTACCTTCTTCAGGTTTTTCACTCTGCTTCTTTCCTTTCTTTCTTCCCATTTTTTATTATTAGCCAATCTAGAACAAAAAGCCTGTCATAAATTATTGACAATAATGCAGTAAGTTCATGATATCATTATAGCCACATGATACTTATTTCAACTGTGCAAAACACTTAAAATGATATGCATCAACAAATGACAACATTAACTGAGATGATTTAAACAAAAACCATACCTGAATTAATAGCTTAAAACTGTGTGATAGCTTAATAGCTGCTGGTGACAATGCGTCGTAGAACGAACGTTGGAAATTTGATCTGCAGTTGATGAAACTTCGCCTCGCGCAATGAAAAATCCCAATTTCTAACAACAACCCACCCAATGTTCTAGTTTTCTGTTTCTGTTTCTGAATCTAACGATCTGGTTGTAGTGGCGATTACTGCACTTTGCTCTCTCCAGAACGGAGAAACGGGAGAATGATGAAATTCCGTCGGGTATCGCGCAAATGGGTGGAGCTACAGAATGGGCGGAGTTACAGAACACGTGACGTAAACAACTCCCCCTATTGCTAAAACATGATTTGCTGTTTTTGAATAGGTCCATATTTTGGTCAATCCAGAAACAAAAGGGCTCAGTATTGTAAATTGTAATTTTTTATTGCCAACTCAATTCAATCCCTCAAGGATCTTAAACAACAGACTCTTCAGAACCTTACTTGCATATGTTACACAGATTTTAAATACGTACATGAAGTTATTATACTGGGCAGGAATTAAACGACGTGAATCATAACCAATACTAATAATTTATTTGGATAAAGACGTATTCCAAGACGTATCACCGAATGTTTTAAATATAAATTTCATTACCAGTACTTCGAGCAAAGAGCAACAAAAGCTGGGTTGATAAAGTTGCTTTTCTTTAAATACACTGACTCGTAAAAAGAAATTAACCAACGGTGTCCGTCCTTAATAGACGACGATGGAACCACCGAGGATTACTTTCAACAGAGGTAACTTGGGTTTCGGTTTGGACGAGGGCAGTGTAGACGCTCACGGCGACGAGAAGGACGCAAAGTAGGAGAGGTCCTATTATTGCTCCCTCGAATCCTAACCAAAAGATGCCGCCTGCTACTGCTAAACCCGTTAGATAAGGATGGCCGCCACCTTTGATTTCGGCGTAGAAAGAAGCGTCCACCAACAAAGTTGGAGCAAATTGGAAAACAATGAGGAGCAGTGCTTCCACTCCGCGACTTTGAGCGAGCCAAAGGTCCAACGCAGCCGGCAGAGCAGCCCAGTAAGTGCCGAGAAAAGGTACAGCTCCCAATAATGCGGCCAAAGCTGCAATCCCGGCCACAAAATGAATATGTTGTTTTACCAGAAAATTTGCTAAAATGTAATATTTTTACGTACCGACGGGAATCACAACAAAGTTAACTCCAAAAACAGTATGTATCAGCCATGTCCATAGACCATAAAAAGCTGCAAGCTTCAGAGATGCCATGCAAACAGTGTTGATTGCCTCTTCCATAGCTGTACCTAAACTGTATACACAGCACATTATGATGTTGGAAAAAAATGTATATTACAGTTTGGTCTCATTACGTATTTCCTCCTCCGGGACTCAAGAAACTGACCATCTGTATCGGCTTATATTGCGAGTCGCTAGCTACTAGTAGATAGTATAGAGCAGTCAGAAAAACTACCTGAAATGTAAAGTAGGGTTCATGTAATAAGGATACGTCAATAGTTTTGGTAAAACGGCATTACCCCGTTCACCATAAAGTTTAAAATGGCAGTTCCGCCACCCATTAAAATTGACAAAATGGCAGTAGCAGATTTGAAGACCAGACTTAAGTTGCCTTTCATGATGGTCCAAATTGAATCAAGAATCGAAAAGATTGAGCCAATATTTTCTCGGCCGTAGTTAACCAAAACTGTGACATTAAGAAAATCTAGAAAGAAAAGAATAACAACAATGAGCAGTCAACATTTTCCATTTCATACCTTGTGAGATGCGTCGTAGTAAAGGAGGTTTTGTAGCGGTTGCATCTAAAAAAAAGAACCGATTTTTAAATGCTCTCGTTTATTGCGCGTAAATTTGAGGAGAATACTGGAATGTATGTTGTCTTCTATGGAAGGTGTTTTTGGATTCGAGGATGATTCTCCTTGCGTTAGCCAGGCTCGTTGGACTCTGTCAAGGGCTTCAGATATTACACGTTCAAGTTGAGCCGCTCGAACTGGATCTTTCTCATTTATGCTGTTCATGACCTAATGAATCATTGAAATATTTAAAATGTTCATTCTTGTATTTAGGTTGTATTACGAAAGTAGCGATTCCCGATTTTCCATACGAGTAAGCGTTGTCAACCACCGATCCCAGATCGACCATCTGATCAATTCCTTGAGGGAGCCATTGTCGTGCTTCGGGATTATTCAATGTTTGATTGGCGAGACTGGTTCCAAATTGAAGCAAATGAACGCTCTCGCCATAAATCTAGGGAAAACATGTAGTTCAATATCTTTAGTGACGACGTTTGATAAGCGCCTTAACCATAACCACAATAATACCTGAACAGCAGCGAAGACAGATGCCAGAATAGTAAGTACCACGACAACGAAAATGATGATGACTGTTACAACTGCGTCCAATTGGTGAATTAACCGATCAATGAACACTCGATCCAAATAAACTACTGCCTAAAAGTAAAATATATTAAATTAACATGTTTGTTAAAGACAACGTGGCCCTTCATTTTACCTTGTGAATACGTTGTAGCGGCTTAGGAAAAATCTGATCTTTATGATCGGCGACATAGCGCGAAACGTAATCAATCAGCTTAGTCTTTTGAACGTGAAGAAAGCCCCATATATTGAAATAAGTGCCCCACGCTTTAACCATAAAGTAGACAAGAGGTATTGGAACAAAATGGAACAACCACATGTGTCTCCAGAGCTCAACGGCAAAACAAGCCCATAAAGCTCGAAATATGTAGCGGTTGCTAGAGGATTCCTTAGATGGTTTTTGCTCCGCTGCTGATGGAGTTGGTAATGATGACAAGGCAGAGGCAATTATGTGGCTCCGCAACAAGCGAGTCAGCCCGCTTTGGAATTTTGGAGTGCTCACGTTCAATGCCACATCATCCCTCACACCTTCGACAAGAGATTCACCAGGATTATTGTTGCAAGTTGTGTCATCTTCAGGAATCCAGCCCCAGTGAATGGCCAAAGCAACCAAAATTAGAACTAAAAGGGGAGCAATTACAATGACACTCCATGAACCAAGAGACATCAGAACAATGACAAAAAGTAGGATCCAACCCAACATGACAGAGAGTTTGAGTCTTTGAATACCTATTAGGCTTAAAAGCACTCCAATTAAACCAATTAAACAAGTTCCAGTAACAGGGTTGAATAAGATGTCATTTGAAACTGAAAGGTGCTGGCAGATAGAGGAGACATATTCATAGAGATGGACAAGATCGGAAAAGGAACAATGTTGTTTTAGGATGTGAACTAAATGAAGACCAACAGTAAGTGAGAGTAACAATTTCAGATGGCTTATCAGTGCTGTGCCTATCCATTCTGTGCTTTTGTTGACAAATTGCAATGGGACAGAAAGAAATCCAAAGACAAGTAAGGTATTTTCTTCCCTCAGCTGAGAAAGCCAGTTACATGCAGCTAGAGCTGATTTTTGCTTGACTGGATGTAAGACGGAACCAACTAAGATTGCCCATAAAAGTGGTTTTACAAAAGGTTCCAAGATGAAGTAAACAGCCATAGCTGCGCCTGCCATCATAATGAACAAGCAAATGGCAGCAACATTATAAAAAGCCTGTTTCATAGCCTCTTCATGGCCTCTCGGAAGCAAACTGATTACACGTTCAACGAACGGCGATCGTAGGTCTGGGGTATTCATTTTAAGTTGGATTCAATATTTTGCTAAAACATTACCAACACGGAATTCTGACATCCATAAAACGCAGCAGACACGACGTTTTTGTGCAAGTAAATGTCAAAATCACTTTACTCCACTATGTAACGGAGATCGTATGACCAAGAACAAAATTGAAAACACTCAGAACGTTAGGAATTGCATACATTTAATGACACTTAAGCAATCACTCGTAAGATTCATGACGTTCGTTCGTCCGCTATCTGCCTATCTATTTTGTTTTGATTTCAAAAATGACCACAGCGTTGCCAAAACTGTAAATTCTAATTCTGCATATTATTGATATTTTTCATTCATTCTACAGCAGAGTTCTACCGATTCTACTCTCGTTAAAAATAGAATATGTCCTTTAGCTTGAAAAGCAATTAGCGACGTCAACCAGGTCATTCAGCGATTCTTAATTAAATATCTATGTGTAATTCACGAAAAAAACAACGAACCGATCGATATAAAAGAAAGATGATCCAGACTCTGGATGATCATAGATAGGTAATACTTGCACATAAATGTATATTCATGAAGAAGTGGCCTTCTACTACAACGGGAAACTAACAAACGCGGGGAGAATGTGTACAGTACATTTGACTTCCTGCCGCAATGTTTGTTATTTGAACATACATATGTCTAAAGTCAATATTATTACAAGAGAGCGCTCACTATACCAGTGAGCCAAGGCGATACTTGATATATGGCGTGCAAACTGTCTAACCTGCAAACCTGTAACTAAATGTTGATATGTAATTCAGCTCTGTTTTCTCATACTTTTCAATCAAAACTTTACGAGACAAGTTTTCCCTTAGAACTTTCACACAAGTTAAAATTAGCAATTTTTTTAAAGATACGGAAACGAATCCTTCCGATCCTTTTTCTTTGATTTGGTCCATTTATTTCGCCTTTTAAGACTTCCATTTAAGACGCAATCAACTTAATTCAAAGCGGCATAAGACAGGTAACATGCAAGACATTTGGACTGGAATCGAGTAAAGAGTAGTTATAGATGGCGTGCAGTCAACGTAGTCGATGACACGTAACAAGCCTTGGTATTAAAAGAGGCAGAAGAGAGACCTAATAAGTACATTCGAAGGTTTTGAAGGGAACCAATAATTGTTATGACTTCACCGGAAAAGAAACATCGATTTTTAGAAATATGTAAAATAAGTAGCTCTAGAAGAAAATTCAATCGATTTTCCGTCGTACAGTACTATATAGCCTTGAAATCGTTTTAAATACATCAAGTCGAACACAATTTTCGAACATCGTATTCTCAATTAACAACGATTGTTTTGAATTCCGCGTTAACTGACTGTACGTACTAACGAATTTGCGTAAACTTTAAGTGGGCCGCGATGCACTTTGCTCCGTTTGCCGAAAGCAAATAAAGCAAATCAGCATGTCTTTACGCCGTGAATAATTCGCATCCACTTGGGGCTGAATAATATCGTCTATTTGAGCGAGGCAATACAACTTGAAAAGAATTCCATCACATCATATCCCATTTTGGGACCAAGGGGAAAACAATTTCCTAATATATAGCCTACTACCAGCAGTCCCGTTCAAATGGCGGCCGAGGCCGACAGCTACATTCGCAAATAAGAAACATTAGGGTTTCTACTTTCTAGTGTTAAAAAAATGAAATTGTAAGCCATCGCCGATGATGTAACCTAATCTTTAATCATTGTTGATGAGATACGAAAAGACGAGGCTATAAGGAACGTCCGTATGAGACCAGTCTGGTCCTTTGACGCGTATTTAATCCCATGACGGCAAGTGCGGGAACTTGCCAGGAAGGAATCCTCATCGGGAGCATAATCCAATTAGAAGAAAAGAGGGCATGTCACAGTTGCAATGCCTTGCATCAGCCAGGTTGTCACCCGGCGACGAAGTATAAATACCGTCAAACACTTCCAAGACAGGCATCATCGTGTTTGCTGTAGAACAGCTTGTACCTTTATTTTTAACTATATACCCCTAGCAATCAGTTTCCCAATTAACTTTTTATTACCATGGACAACTACACTAAACGCCTTGTTCTTTGCTTCAGCGAGAAACTCGACCAGGCTAAAGTCGGTTACATCGAGTGGGACTCGTTTAAACTTATGGCCATGGTACGCTTGACTTGTGCGCATATCTCTCTCGTGAATTTCTTTTTTTCTTTTAACTAAAACACTGACTTTATTTAGAGGGCCACTTTCCAGCAGTGCGGTGGAAGTCACCAAGATGACGTTTACCAGAAATATTTGCAACAGTCCAAGTTGTGGTGGGATTCTTTGGTTCGCGACGTCGGCGCCGACGCCCACGGACGAGTATGAACCCAACATTTTTCAAAAGAGAGAAAAATGTGACTAACATGTACATGTACCAACAGGTTCACTACGTCGACATGTCCAACTATGTCCGCCGCATTTCCAAAGACGCCAAAGACTTTGAACAACTGCCGGAATTTATCAAGAATTTGGCCAATCTCGTCTTCCTCATGAACGACAAGAAAGGTAAATATATAGTGCCCTGACATTTCTCTCCAGTCCTGCGGGGTATCCATCTTTTATCAAAGAGTTTATTATGTATGGTGGCTAGCTGACGGCAAATGGGACATGGAGGAATACCGGAACGGCGCCGTTGGATGGTGTCGCTACGTTACCGGAATAAGCGAGATCGACGCTGCCTACGAATCCCTGTTGACGGTGAGACTTTAATTCTTATCTCAATGGCGGCAAACTCTTGAAAAACTTGTCTCTATTCGATCCATATATTGCGGGTCCTATTGCAGCCAAGTGACGTGGATCGAACCATCTCCTTCGACCGCTACAAAGAGTTGGTCGTGGAATTCTTCACATCGGAAGACAGCAACACTGCGGCCCGCCACATTTTCGGCCCGCTGGAGTTGAGCAACATTGGCTTGGCTCTGACTCTGAGCTCGAAGCAGTAGTAAACATCACATTTGGCGATAACAAACAACTCCAAGGCATTTCAAAAGTGGATGTTCTCAAGGAAGAAATCATTATTTATCCCCTAGTTCACCCCATTTCCAGTCCTTTTTACTGCAAGACGCATGCGTCTGTTTCTGAGCGCTGCCTTGTATTCAAATGAGTATACAATCCATCAAGCAAAAAAACTTTCTTCTTCTTTCTTCTTTCTTCTCGTGGCAATAGGGTAATTTAATGATACGTTGACAAGCATACAAAGAAAGAAAAGGGAAAAAGGCCATTTGTGCCAACAGGGTTAATTGGATAGACCTACAGTTTTCATTTGGCGGATTCCAGACCTTTATATATAGTATATCGCAAGTTATCGTTACTACGATTTACAAATGCGGTCGACGTCTGCTGCTGCTGAAAGTAGTGGGGGGCCCTGGTGCAGCAGCTATTCTCATTCAATGTCTTTTGTACTCGACTAGTCAATTCCGCCCCTCTCGACAGAGTCAGACGGCAAGAGAATGAAAAACTGCCGGATATTAAGCCCAGTGTGATGATAAAATGTGTAGGCAGCGGAGGCGAACTGAATTTTTATCAGCATCCAGCGAAACTGCTTCAAGAATTTCCGTCATAAATACCGGGCTCGACTTAACGCCCGCGCCACTCGACACTAAATAAATGCAAAATAAAACCAATTCCATTCATTCGTACCGCCGAATCCAATTCGGAGAAAATTTATCCAATTCAATTGAGCGGCAACGTTCCAAAGATTCACAGAACCCATCAGGAGGAAAGATCCAGTTAGCAGCGCGAGCTAAATTCGGTTAGCAGCTATCAACTTTCAAACGAAACAATCCATCATATATCAATGCGGGAGCCATGTGCGCTTGCGTGGCTGGCGGCACATCTAAAAAAAAGAGGGAATTTACGAGTGACTCTCCGTCTCTTTCTCGCTAATTCGATCACGATGTTCAATCGAATTTGCACACAAGTAGCAACTCAGTCGCCTTCGGGCTACAGGTTGGCATTAGGATCACGATCGCACAGGATCACCTGGTCATATTTCATATCGAATTTCCTCCGTCGTCGAAGGGCACAACACTCTTCCGAGATGGTCTACTTTCGGAGAAAGCGCCGTGGTAACGATGAGACGTCACATCGGCTTATATAACATCCCACCTTTTTAATAGATGGGCCGTCTAAAAAAGCGTCGTCGTCCACAGCTACCTCGATAACAACCCGCGGGATGGCGTCTACTATGGCTAGACAGCATGTCGCATCGACGATGACGTGTAGCGCGATTCAAGTGGACGACGCGCCAGACGATCGGAGCCGTCGGTGGTGGTAATAAAAAGCGGGGAAGAGAGGGAGCGATACTAAAACCTCTAGCAAAAATAAGAAAAAAGGAGAGAAAACAAAAGAGAAGAAGAAAAAGAAGACGAGTTTTCGGTCGTCGTGTTGTCGTGTAATCTCCGCCCGTCCCCGCTACCGTATATATATCTAGGAAACTCGCATCGCAATCGGATCTCACCCCATTCCGGATGATCGATAACACCAGCCACCCGATTCCGTTTCCTTCTCCATCTCTCTTCTACTTCTTCTTTTTTTTTTATCTACCTCTTTTTCTCTCTACTTCTTTCCTTTTTCTGGGTATGATGGTGAAAAATAGCGAATAGAGGAGGGAAAAAAACAAGAAAATAAATAAAGAGCTGCTAGGATCTCGATCTCCAGTTCAAATATATACAGCAACGAACCCAACAGCTTGTGCAATATCAAAAGTATAGGGTTCTCTGATTTGTTGCCGCCGAGGTTCTCTATCGTTTCTGGTCAAATTGTTTCCTTTTTTTTCTTCTTCTTCTTTCGACGCTTTTCCTCCATCTCACTTCGTCAAGACATCGTTGATCTTCTTCCTGGCGCTACAATGTTTCCAACTAGAAGCGCCCGGCCCCGACAACAACAAATAATCTCAGCCGCTGAAGGGCTATCGAGCTATATATTCCTGTAGTGAACTCTCGTCTGGCAGTTGCTCGTTACCAGAGAAAATTCCACTAAGCTCGTATACTTTTTTGTTACTTGGTTATCTCTTAGAACACTCTATCTCCGCCATTTCCCAGAAAAAACAAACAAAAAACAAACAAACAGCAACAATGAAAGCCTGGACGAGCCTGGGCCCGGTTCGTTGAAATGTCGGGCGTCCCCATCAAGCGTGAAAAGGTACAGACCTACATATACACAAGCTATTAAAGAAGAATTGAACATGAATGCAGCCCCATTATGTTAGCGGCATGACTGGAGAAGGAAGAAGCAACGTTGCTCCAGAGTTTTATATACTATCGTATTTGGGGGGTTCACTGAGGAGAGTGAGGCAACGCCGTTTACTTCGCCTACGCCGTCTTGACTGTCTGCGTGTTGTTCTCCGCCGAGTGCAAATTGCTGTTGACTCAAAGTCTTTGGGATTTATTATGTATTCATGAGACCCCCTCGTTGTTTTTCTTTTTCCTTTATCTCTTTTCGTTTTCTTCTACGTCTATTGTATGTTACTCTTGTTTCCCATCCGAACTCGTCATGTGTCGGTATATACCAAGAGACTGCGCGAATAGAGTTGTACGGGCGGAAATCAAATTACCCTTCTTCTTCTTCTTTTTTGTCAGGCCCTTCTTTGGTGGTAGACGGACGAGCAGAGTGGCGAAGCAGAAGATGAGACGGAGGATTTGCCTTATAGAGCCCGTCTATAAGCAATTATACACCATACTGCAAGTATACGGTGCATAGACTGACGCGCGACGAGATAGGTCTATATTGTGATGGTGTAGCGCAGCAGCTCTATCGCTTTGGCGTGAAGCCTAACAATACGTCATCTCTCGGCAGTTCATCCGTCAATGGAGCTGACGGCGGATGTTGAATTAGATGAAAAAAGGTTCGGCGCCTTAGAGATCTAGAAGCGCGCGCTTGTGTACGACCGTATAGCGCATCGAGATGTCTCCTGGCCGGCTTCAATACTACTGCCGTCGAGTATTAGTAATAATCGCTGGATTTTTTCTTTTTTTTTTTTCTCTCCTCCCTCCTCCTTTTTCCGCCCAGCTTCTTCTCTCTAGTGCGCCAGGAGAGTAGCGACGAGGCGCCTCGAATTATCATCCGCATGCGTTGTCGGGAGGGCGTCGTCGTCGCTCTAAGCTTTCCTTTCTCCACAGCTCCCGTTTCGCTGCTTGCTGCTGCTGGATGTGGCTGCGCGCTGTGCACTCTGGGCGACGACACCCGGGCCAGCCCCTGACTTTCAGTCGAAGCCGTGCTACCTAACCGAACGGACGTTGTTGTACAGTTGCGCGCAGTCCACGGCGCTGTTCGCCGCCAATCGCCTTCGTGATGGCCCGCAGGGCTGCGAGCTATCGTGCTGGTGCTGGCGTCTTCCTCACTCTCATTCTCACCTGCGGAGGTCATTATTTACAACTCATTTTCCCTTTCGTTTGACCGTTTTGTAAGGAGAAAACATCTGTTGTCTGATCGGATTTGAAGGCGATCGAACGGAAAGATATCGATTGTTGTTGTTTTGGTTTCGGTTGCAAGACGGGAAAAAGAAAAAAACTCATCGTTTATTTATTTCTTTTACTTGTTTGTTTTTTTGTTTTTTCTTCTCTTTCTAAATATATTTTAAACCCGACACATTACAGTGATGGTGACAGTGGCCAATCCGGACGCCAAACGGCTCTACGACGACCTTCTCTCGAATTACAACAAATTGGTCCGGCCAGTGGCCAACGTCAGCGACGCCCTAACGGTCAAAATCAAACTGAAGCTCTCTCAGCTGATCGATGTGGTAAATACAAACAACACAAAATCCCCTCCCAAAAACCTCTTTAAAAAAAAAAAAAACCAACAAACGACTGCCGGCATTTATCTGTAATAGCCTTTGCCCTGCCCTCGACAGAATTTCCGAGCCGTGGCATAGGGGGTTTTGGTTAAAGAAAGAAATGGGCAATTCTTCTTCTTCTTCCTCAGATACTTTTTTGTTTTGTTCAGAAAATATATAGACGTGACGGCCATATTGGTGGCGGTTTGTCTCCTATTTTTCGCTCGTTCAAATGCCCCTGACGTTGAGATATATACGGCTCGTGTGGTAGAGGGTAGCCATCACTATCTGACGTAAGTTTTTGGTGGGTATTTTCAGCTTGGTTGCAACAACAACTACAATCAACCAAGCCTTTCACACAAGAGAGACAGACAGACACAAACACACACATCTTGCCGGTGGTGGTGGGCCAACAACACACAAAAAGGGAACAATCCCGAAATCCCCGTTCTCTCTCTCTACCACCGTCTACCACCACACCGGAATTATCTTCCCTGACAGCTGCTCTCCTGTTACCATCTCGCTCCTAAATTGAAAAGCGGGGGCTCCTTTCTCGCCCGTTTGCCTCCCGCACACACACACAAACTCCATTCGAAGGGCATTCAAGTGCGGAATGGGGATCAAAGTTTTCCGTGATTGAATATGCACGCCACAGTCTCTCTCTCTCCCAAAGTTTCCGTCTTCCGACCCGCAAAAAAAAAGAAGAAACAGGAGAAAAAAAAATTGAGTGAGGAAGAGTTTCTCGTTGCTGGATCTATGTAGTCGGTTGGCTGCAGCTCAATGGAAGCAAAAGACCAGCGGATTCAGGGGTGCGCATCTCCTCCTAGTTTTCTCTTTGCTCTATAGGACGTCGCCCCGGTCTAGCCATCGAGTACGTTTATATACACCGCCGTGAATGTGTCGACTGTTGGCTAAGATATATCTCCCGTGGCCACTGGGGCGTTCAGAAACTTTTCCATGGATCCCGGCCGCCTCGTCGTCTATATACTTCCAGCTAGTAGGCTCTCTGCGCAATCTCCGAATAACGCGCCAAAAGTTATTCACATTTTCGAAACTGGTTTTCTACCATCTAGCCCGGCTTCTCTCTCTCTGCTATATGATTTATTAGAGATAAATACTTTGCGAACGACTGGGGGAAAGCCTCTTTGTTAGAGGAGGCATGTAATTGAATTCCGCTCTCTCTCTTCGGCTGGCTGCTGGCCGGACGGGGAGAAGAGAGACGAGGCACTTTGCAGTGAAAGGAGTACAGTCTGGTACGACGACTACTACTGGCGAGGGGGAGTATAAAAAGACAAGAATCTGACGGTTGATTTCCCTCTACTGTAGAGAATCCCTTTCTCCGTCTGCTCCGTTTCTTTTACTTCCTCTGTGTCCACGACTATACACAAGGCTAGGCAAGGGCTTCTATCTTTTTGAAGTTGCGGCTCGGCGCGCTCCGCCGATTGAATTAGCTCCGCGCGAGCTTCGCACCAACCGCCGCCGCCGCCGCCTATTGACGACCCGGCGGTTGTTCGCTGGATTTCTTCTTCTTTTTTCTCCTTTTTGAAGATGTTCTCAAAAAGAAGAAGGAGAAGAAGAAGAAGAAGAAGAAGAATCCTCTCCAACAGTTGAACGAAGATAGAAGAATGTGTTTAACAAGGAGCGCAGAATAGGAGCGGACATGAAAAGGAAGAGAATGGCCATTGTCTTTTCTGGCGTATCGTCTTATTGACTTCTCTTTTCCAATGACATTACGGCGGCCATAGCCTGCTCCGTGACGACTCAATATCGAGAAAAAGAAGGACGACGTGCAGTTTATATATAGAATAGAAAGTGTGTGTAGATAGGCTGGAACAGTCAAATCTAGAGGCGAGGTAAACCAATTCGAACCTAGTTATCCGCCGGTAACCCTCGAGAGGATCAATGGGCGTGATTTGGGCGCCGTTGGGATAGGACGCCGGCGAGGCTGCCGTGAATCCAAAAATCTCTAGAACCTGCCGCTGCGATGACGTGACCGAATTGGTTAGAAGGGAAACGACATTACGAATCTCCAATGGAATTACACCCAAATGGCTGACGTCACAGCCAATACAACACGGAGAGACAAAAGTATTGGATGGGACGGGACACAAAAAAATAGAGAGAGGGACATGTCAAATGCCTAACAGACTAACAGCCCTCTAATCCAACAAAGAGAAAACGCAAACAGAGAAAAACAGGAAAGAAAAAAAAAAAGATCCAGTAGCAAGAAAATCAGGCCGGAAAGATGCTCCGTAAAGGAGCTCTGCTACCACCAGTAAAGTACCATACAAACAGTGGATGAGGCGGCCGGTTATCGATTGGGTTGTTGGAGGATCTATCCCCTTTTTTCTACGGTTTTTTCTTTGTTTTTGTTTTTTTCCTAGCCTCAACGTCTTTTTGTTTAAAAGAAGAACCCGCGGCTTTGGTTGCGTTCTGGAACGAATTAGCGGTCGCTGGTCGGGTTTGTTAAGCCAAACGATTCTTATCTTCTTTTATGTCTAAAAAAGAATATATATTTCACGTACAACGAAACCCATTGAATGACTGCTACGGGCCTTAAAAAACTTATCCCACGATCAATTCTTAACGTGAAAAAAAGGGGAAAGTCCCTCCCTCGAAAACAAAAAATAGAGAATAGAATCCCAAACACAAAGTGCTAGCGTATAGCAACAACAACAACACCAAGGAAAATGGGGAGTTTTGTGTACATGGGCTCATCATCGATCGCCAGTTTCCATCTTTCCGCTCTCGCGAACTAAATATTCATATCGACGTGTGATGGCAGAAGAAGAAGAAGAAGAAGAAGTGTCGTGATGGATATTGCATATCGATCAAGACCGTGCAATAGAGTACGTACTTCCAGAACAACAACGACGACGAAAGAAAAAAGTGACATTTCAGATGAGAAAAAAAGACGAAGAAAGACGTTTTCTTGTTTGTTTCGATGACAAAAGTTCTTTCTTTTTGGAGCTGAAACTAGAGAGAGGACCGGTTAACGGTCCGAGTTTCAGTTGGCTAGGCGTGACGTGTAATTGCTTCAATCTTGTCAGAAGTGTGACTGGGCCAACGGGGCCCTCGTGAGTTGGCCGAATCACAATCAAAACAAAAGTTTTCCACTTACAGTAACTGCGTTGAGAGACTCTAGAAGGCCTTGCACAGAAGAGAGAAAATTGACGTTTGTCCCGGAAGCACGTCACAACTCGTTCTCGTTCGTCTGCTTTTGGGCTCTCTAATTCGTCTGCTCAGCAATCAAAACAATTCATGTCCTGAGGTCACGGTTGCACGTTTTTTCGCTGAAATCACTCGTCTGCCATTTCCATTTCTTTCTTCTCTCCATCCCACTCACTCAGCGAAAGAAAACAATCAAGAAAAGACTAGCTGCACACAAGTTGAGTGTAAAAAACCAGGCAATTATATATCGTCTTGAGAGAGGGCAAACAACTTTGGCTGAGATGCCAAAACAGCGTCAAGTCCGCCGAGTTGGTTAATGTCAGAAGATGGGGAAGACCTAATTTGCTCAATGTCGGAGGGTGCTACTATTGCTGGTGGTGGTGCAGTTGGGTAAACCGGAAAGCGATCGAGCCAACTTGATGTAGAACACAGCGAGAGCGAGCTACTACTACCACCACCACCATAGAACCCGGCCCTCTTGTCTAGTATTCCCACGTTGAGCCTGAATGCTTTGCGAAAACGTTTTGCTAGCAACAACAAAAGGGACCGAGAGAGTCTAATCCCTCTTATGTGGCTCTATACATATATATACTATATGTATACACAAACATGATCCGCATGATTGAAAAGCCTGCATCGGTTAGTTTTACATGTTCTGCATACAACAACAGAGCTAGGAGCTACAGTGGGCACTCAAATTATTAGAACACGGGGCGCATTCCCATTGCACCCCGTGTTATTTTCGCGTTTATTTTTCCGTCCCCCTGGGCTCAAAAATAGTGCTAAAATTTTTTTTCTGATGCCGTTTAATTTGTCTTGGCGAGATCTCTTAGTGGTTTTTTTTTGATTTATCCTAACAATAAAACCCTAGAAGCAGGGGCAAGAAATTTATTTATTAGAACAGCCCCATCCTTCGTACACAAATCGGTCAACTTTAACAGCCGACAGCTTGTTTTTGAAAGATTGCCCAAACTTGAAATTTTTATATAAAATCAAGTGAGACTTCTTCTTTGAGTCTGGAAATTTTCATTAAATTTGGGTGATAAATGAAAAAACAACGGCTAAAAAACTAAGTCGCGTTTCGAAAAAGGTCGTTTTTTCGACCAAGGTCACGGCTCCCCATGTCGAAAGCCTATCCCGGCCGTTTTTTTAGAAACGCGACACAGTTTTTTAGACCTAAAAAACGGAGCCGTTTATCAAAACTTAATGAAAATTTCCAGACTCAAAGAAGAAGTCTCACTTGATTTTATATAAAAATTTCAAGTTTGGGCAATCTTTCAAAAACAAGCTGTCGGCTGTTAAAGTTGACCGATTTGTGTACGAAGGATGGGGAAAAAAGGCCTGTTCTAATAAATAAATTTCTTGCCCCTGCTTCTAGGGTTTTATTGTTAGGATAAATAAAAAAAAACCACTAAGAGATCTCGCCAAGACAAATTAAACGGCATCAGAAAAAAAATTTTAGCACTATTTTTGAGCCCAGGGGGACGGAAAAATAAACGCGAAAATAACACGGGGTGCAATGGGAATGCGCCCCGTGTTCTAATAATTTGAGTGCCCACTGTAGCTAGCTAGAGGAAGTGCACGATGCTGAACTGCGTTCTCGGTCGGAAATCGTCCCGGTTGAGTCGCCTATATCGATCGGCTCCCGTCGTCGCAGACTCTTCTCTAACGAGCGTAACGTACTAGACGACCGCGCGAGGCACACACAACTTGATCGTTCGTTTCCTTTACTCATCAACTCTTGCCCAAGTAGTTGATTGACTAGACGCCAACAAAAAAACTTGGTTTTATCGCACAAAAAAGAAGAAGAAATCTGAGCACACTCTTTTTGGGGGCGTTGTAGTCGGAGCATCGCTCCGTATGGTAATGGATTCAAATCCCGCGTCGACTCCAATCAATTTGAACGGGGGGCTATGATGAAACGAGCTGCTGTGCGCGTGCGATTTCATACGGCGGACGGCCATCGCCCGCTCCTAACTCCTTCTTCTTCTTCTTCTTTTCCCAGTTTCTCATCCCGCGGGAGTTTCGCCGGCTCCTGAATCCGGAGAGAGCCTAAGGGTTAGACGGTATAGGAGCGAGCAGCGCCCGCGCTATATCGATTGCCACTAGTATAGTGTAGTAGTGCTCGTCGCTCCGCTCACAATATGTTGCGACTCACAAAGGTGCGGCGTGCGTGCAAGAGAGTGTGAGAGAACTCTGCGGCACAGGAGCACAGCAGCAGCAGCAGGAGCAGACACGGCTTTTCAATAATACCCTCTTAGATACATACGCTGCTGCTGTGTCGAGCTGGACTCGGAGCAGCCAAAAAGTCGGCTAGCAACGCAGCTACAACTACTGTACTGTACTATTGAGAGAGACAGAGGGAGCGTCGAATAAAGGGAGCCAACGGAGGCATTGTGTTGTGCCTTGTTTGTCTTTGTTCCGCGACGGTGCGATTCGCAGTAGCCGAGAGTTGTTGTTGCTGCCCCCCCCCGTGCTGCCAGTCAAAATACGAGGACGTTGCCGAGTAAAACATAGATAAATAAATAAATAATATATATATAAAGGGAGCTCCCCCATCCATTTTTGGGCTCCTAGCCAAAAGGGCATACTACTCCTTTCGCTATACGCGTCGACTGCAAATAGAGCCGGCCTTTTTAATAAAGAGTAGTAGTAGCGCCGCTATGACCGGCTGCTGCTGCTGGCCCAGACGTCCAGTAAATATCCTGACTGGTCCTGAAAATGTCTTACATGAATGCGCGACAGATCAAAGAGAATGGTTCCCTTTTTTTTTGTTTCTTCTTTTGTTTTCTCGAGATATCCAATTGGGGATCTCTTCATGACGACGGCTGACTTGGCTCTCTATTTTCCTTTCTTTGACAGAATTTGAAGAATCAGATCATGACGACGAACCTCTGGGTGGAACAGGTAAAGTAATCCTCTCTCTCCTGCCTTTCTTGTTGTTCTGCCTTTGTCTCTGTACATCTCGTACGAGCTGCGACGTAATAACAGACAATGTCAGCAAATCAGAACGGACAGGGAAGCAAAAGAATGGGTTTTGATGATTGGATTTTGCCCTTTTTTGCCATCTATTCGGCGCTGTCGTGCAGTATTGGTACGACTACAAGTTACAATGGAATCCGGCGGATTATGGCGGAGTCGACATGCTCAATATCCCTTCGGAGAACATATGGCGGCCTGATATCGTCCTCTATAACAAGTCAGTTGGAAGCGGCAACTCTCAATTGATTCGCCTCTATATATTCACAACAATCTTCCTCCCGTTTCTCTCTCTCTTTTCTTTCCTACCGATGATGACGCCGGCTCCTCCATTCGCCATTGGCACGGCAGCGCTGATGGCAACTTTGAGGTGACGCTCTCGACCAAAGCCACCATGTATCACAGTGGGCTGATCGAGTGGAAGCCGCCAGCCATCTACAAATCCAGCTGCGAGATCGATGTCGAGTACTTCCCCTTCGATGAGCAGACGTGCGTTCTCAAATTCGGTAGCTGGACTTACGACGGATTCCAGGTTCTCTTTTGATCATTTCGGCCCAGTCCCCCACCCTAAAACTTGGCATTTCTATTGTTCTAAAACTCTGATGGCGCCTTGATGGCTCCAGGTGGACTTGCGTCACCTGGAGGAAAAATCAGGATCGACTATCGTCGAGATGGGCGTCGACCTTAGCGAGTTCTACATGTCCGTCGAGTGGGACATCTTGGCCGTTCCAGCCACAAGGAATATGAAGTTTTATACGTGCTGCGACGAGCCCTACCTGGACATCACGTTCAACATCACGATGCGCCGTAAAACGTTGTTTTACACGGTCAATCTCATCATTCCGTGCATCGGGATCACTTTCCTCACCGTTCTGGTCTTCTACCTGCCGTCCGATTCCGGCGAAAAGGTATACGTCTGACTTTTCCTTTTTTCAAAGTGAAAACAAGAAGACGTAGTAGAAGTCTAGACGTGGAACTTATTGATTGTCAGGTGAGTTTGGCGATATCGATCCTGCTGTCATTGACCGTGTTCTTCCTCTTGCTGGCCGAGATTATTCCGCCTACCAGCTTAGTGGTGCCCCTCTTGGGCAAGTTTGTCCTCTTCACCATGATCCTCGACACGTTTAGGTGAGTCAACCTCGCGACCCTCTTTTGATCTTATTGTTTGCCATCGACGCAATCTTAGCTAGACTCTGCTGGGGCGCCCAGTGGAAGAGACGAAAAGATGATAAGAAACGTTTCTCCTTTTTTCTTTTTTCCTTTGGGGGACCGGGGGACCGTTCAGTATCTGCGTGACTGTCGTCGTGCTGAACGTGCACTTTCGATCGCCTCAAACGCACACAATGTCGCCGTGGGTCCGGCGCGTCTTCATCCACATCCTGCCGCGGCTTTTGATTATGCGACGGCCGCTTTACGCCAAATTCAGGTGAATAATCCCTCTCTCCATTTTTGGTGGCGTTTGATCGGCTTTCGCTCCAACCGATGCAGATCCTCCGCCGACGACGACAGTTCCAATCCCAGGATGAACTCGCTCATTTACCGTTCGTGCCACAACGGCATCATCGAATCGGGAGACTATTGGGGTCAGCCGGAGCGTCACAGTTGCCGATCGTCGACCGACTTGTTCGACTCGACGGCCGACTTGAACACGTCGCGATCAACCAAAGACGAGACCCTTTCCAGGTTAGTTTCTTCTTCTTCGTCTGTTGTTGTGACGATGGCAGCGGCTGCGGCGGATGGAAAGTGATGATGGGCCTTTTCTCTCTCTCTCTCTTTCTTTTGGCGATATTTGCCGCCGGGCTGCGAATGAAAAATTGCAGAGACATTGGCAGTTCCATGTTCAACGGGCCGTGCCAGCTGCACGGCAGTGCCGGCTTTATTTCGGCCGCTGACGAAGCGCTCCTCACGCCCACTGGGTACGTCAATGCGGGCGTCACCGGAATACCGCTTCCGCACGGACTCAGACCGCCACCGCCTCCGCCGCTGTCGGATCCTCCTTGCTCCGCCGATCACTGTCTGATGAACCCCGGACTGACTTGCCCGGACGTCTACATGGCACTGGAAGGGGTCCAGTTTCTGGCTGAACACACGCGTCGAGAACAATATACCATCAGGGTAAAGCTCTCTTTCTGTCTCTCTATATTTATTTATGACGATGATATATAAATCATCCTAGTACTAGATCTACTAGTAAGGACACTTGTATATATTCTTAGAACATAATATAACCTTTTATCGATCGGTTTGACCAACTCTTTTGCTGTGGCTGGGGTTCTTTTTTCTTCTTTATCGATAGAGATTTCATGGTTTACTTGTGCTTTCCTTTTTTGCCTCTGGCTCGGGGTAAATCGAGATGAATCAAAAGCTCCTTTTATATAATATCATAGATGAAAAGTTTGAACCCTTGGCGGAGAGTCTTTCATTTGATGTGGTCTCTCTCTCTCTCTTATTCTCCTGTCGGACGCAGGTCCGAGAGGATTGGAAGTACGTGGCCATGGTCCTGGATCGACTCTTCTTGTGGATCTTCACAACGGCCGTCCTGCTGGGCACGGCGGCCATTATCCTGCAAGCGCCCACTTTGTATGACGATCGCATTCCGATCGATATCAGGCTGTCGGAAATTGCTGCCGGAGCGCTGGGCAAAGGAGCCGCCGCAGGCAGTAGCACTCCAGCTACCGTCTAAACGATTCATTTTCTTTTCTTTTCTTTTCTTTCTTTCTACCTTTTATTCCCCCCCTGTTAGATTTTCTTTCTCTCTCTCTGCTCCTCGTGTTGCTGCATATACGAGTGTGCGTGTGCGATGTGTATGTGCGTGTGCGAGTAATAGGCGTCGCGACGGTGCTCTCTTGATTCTCCGACTCCTTTCCGCTCTCTCTCGTTCTCTTCATCTTTATACGCCCGCGACCAATATGTCTCCCAACTCACCCAACAACACCGTCCCTTATACATTATGTAATACTATAAAAACCTGGTGGTTCCAGCAGCTGGCGCAGCAGCCCTATATTCCGCTAATAATAATAACAGGACCGCGGAAGGTCGGAAGAAGTTGGAAAAGAAGAAGAAGAAGAAGAATTTCGTTCACCCAAAGGGGAGCTTTTGGGCTTTCATGTACGTCGACGATTCGGCCAAATTGTTGGTTACTTTCTTTTTTTTCTGTCGACATTTTTGTATAATACTCGGATGGATTCTCAATTGTTTTAGAGGGAAGAAATAATGCGACGGATAGACAGATGCAAACACTCTCACGGCAATATATATACAAGAGATACAGGAAAAAAAAAGACGACGATTTCACCCGTGTCCAACTAATAAAAAACGCACAAAAAAAAATGTTTTTTCGCCAGATTTTTTTTCTTTTTTTGTTTGAATTTATTCAAAATTCTTCTTTTTTTTATTTTCTTCTTTCTTGGTTTTTGTTCTCATTCTCATAGTCAACATGATCCAAATACAACAGACACAGAAAACGGTCAATTTTTCAACTTTTCAGTTATTCATTTATATTGTTGTATATAATAAATATTCAAATAACAGTAGTTTTTTTTTCCTTAAACTTTTTTTGTGGATTTTTACAAATTTCTGTTGCGGGGAAAGGGTTTGTCAAACTTAAATAAAAGAGAGAACGCTATCACTGTTATTGTATTGATGCCCACTCTCTCTCTCTCTCTCCCTCATTTTATATCTTTTCCCTCTTTACCGCATTCGGCGTATTACCGTCCGGGCTTTACAGAATAATAACCGCCGTCGTCAGCGATTTGCATAGAGCTATCCAGAAAAGAAAAAATAACCCAAAAGCGGAAGAGGGTGGTATACACAAGAACTGGTAGAACAGGAAAAGTGGAGATGGAGAAAAATGTATATATAAATATATACCGTTTTCTTTTTCTCTATTCCCATTTCAAAATTTTTTTTTCTTTCTTCAACTTTTTGTCAAACGTACGCACTGTATATCTATATACATTGAACCCGTGACGGTATTTGAAATAAAAATTTGTTGAAAATCGACCAGAAACTGAGCGGCTTTTGGGAGGAGGAGGATTTCTGACATCATTTTCCCCCATTTCTTCTTTTTGTTGTGTGGGGAAATTTTTCTTGAACATGTATATCTGAATTTCTTTTTATTGGGGTTCGTCGTCGAATTTCCTTATTTATTTGAGTAAATATTTGAATATTTATTTCTAGAAGGGGTTCTTATTCTGCTGATGTCGATTCCTGACCGTGCTGAAGATCTCTGACAGTTGTTTGTCGATGGGTTCGCGGTCGTCGTACAACGAAGGCGCCTGTAGAATGATGGCAGCCGTTCCGACAAGGACGGCCAGGGTAAATATCCAGAGGAAGAGACGGTCCAACACCATGGCCACGTATTTCCAATCCTCGCGGACCTTTGCGGCGTCGCGGCGCGTCGTAAAGTGGGTTATTTCACGCAAGACGGACAGGCGGGCGAGCGGGCGGGCGAGCGCAGAGAATCAATAATAAACAACGAGAAGAGAAAAAAAGAAGAAGAAGAGAGTAGAGAAAGATGGAAAACATCTGTCTCGACACGGCCAGAAAGCTACTGAGCGACGGCGATAGGATCCAGCTGCTCTCGTCAAACTACCCTCGTTACGCGAGGGAAACGATTTGAATTCATTAACGGATGTTTTAGCATAATTGAGTTGGCCATTCGGAGAAGGTCACTGGATCCGATCGCTGGGTTCATCCGCATGACGGATGACGGTCCCCGCAGCATCAACAATAAAAAAAACAAAAGAATAAAACGTACTCGGAGGGACTCCTCTTTGAGACGCGTGTGCTCGGCGATGAAACGCACGCAAAAGCAGGAACGGTGCAGGTCGGCTGTGCACTTGGCCGAGTGCATGCCGCCCGGGCCAATATAGCGGATGTTATCGCCGGTGCCCGAGATGGGGATTCCGCCGCTGGGGGCGCCAGATCCCGATGCGGCGGCCGTCGACATGGTGTCGTCTCGGACCATGGCCGAATTACGTCGACTGGGGAAACCGTGAACGCGGCACAAATTCTCCGTCGTTCCTCGACTGGACGATGATGACACGCAATTCGTTGTAATTAAAAACCGCCGCGCGCGCGCCACCAGATTGAGAGGACGGAAAGATATGAAGAAGAAGAAGAAGAAGAAAAGGAGAGATTGAAAGCAGCTGTCGACGGACACAAAAAAGAGAGAGAGAAAGACGGGCGGACTCACCTTGTGCTGCCGAAATTAGACGCGACGTTACGATTGGTCCGACGCATGTACTCGCCATTGTCGCCGATGGTCTCGCGCAGCTCCGAGCCGTTGCACGTCCTCACCACCACATGGCGGCCGAATTTCCTGCCGACGGAAAGAGAGAAAGAAACGGATAAGCAAGATAGGTCCAAGTCTAGGCCGCCATCAGATGTAGGAAAAGTAGGAATTGTCGTGGAACGTACGAATGCTCATCGATTCGGCATTGAGGCCTCCTCATGGCCAGCAGCCGCGGCAGGATGTGAATGAAGACGCGCCGGACCCAGGGAGCCATTCTGTGCGTTTGTGGCGAGCGAAAGTGGACGTTGAGTACGACGACCGTCACGCAGATACTGTTGGAGAAAAGAAAAACAGAAAAAAAAGAAGAAAAGAAAACACGCGACATGCCATTCAATGTTAAAGAGAAAGAAAAAGAAGAAAAAGTCGTTGAAGAAAAAGGTCTCGGGCGCGGCCCCCTACCTGATCGATACGAGGATCATGGCGAAAATCAAGTACTTGCCGAGGAGTGGCACCACTAGACTCGTCGGCGGGATGATCTCGACGACCAGCAGGAAAAAGACGTGAAGACTAATCAGGATCGAGATGGACAACGTGACCTGCGTGTCGAAAAGAAAGAGAAACGTGTGGGCACAACGCGACCGAAATGGCAATGTGACTGGAGACTGTGAAAAGGTGCCCGAAAGGTCCCGTCGTCATTAGATGAAAAACAGGCGACGACGACAAATGGAACCGAGACAAGTCTTTTTCCGTTTCGAGTCTTTGGGGCCTCTTTTCTTCCCTTTGGCCATCAGAATAGGGATGGACTGCGATGTACAAAAGGATTCCCTTGGCGAGATGGAATGGGTAACATCCCTCAGCAGAGTCGTTTCTCTCTCTCTCCCTAGCTTTCATTTTCGACGTCTTATTCCATCTATTTCCATCGTTGAAACTCATCAAAAATGATGCGAGTTTCTCTCCGTTGATCCCCGTAACTAATTCGAAACAAAATGAGGAGGAGACGACACAATTGGTGTGGTCTCCCGTTTCCGAAGAAGAAGAAGGAAGAAGAAGTTTCCGGTAGAAAGTCTCTAATCTCCTCGGATCCCCTATGAGGCTTTTCGATTGTGAATGGCGCCCCTTCCATTTCTCAGAGATGTTGAGAGAGGACGACGACGACGAAAGTAGGAAAGAGACAGAGATCATTAGCCGATTGTTTTCAAAGTTGAGTGCGCGCGCAAGAACCCTCCAATCTTTTCTTTTTTTTGCTCCGGAAAACGCAACGGATGGTGATTTTGTGTCTCTTTTTTTTCCTCTTGTTTTCTTTTTGAACGTTTGTTTGTTAGATTGCCTCAGCTTCCGCCAAAGTTACGCAGCCCAGGCAACAGCTTGGTACACCCCAACTTTCCGTCAATCCCAATTATGACAGGGCGGAGAGCAAAACAAAAGTTTCTAGTCCTCATATCTTTGACTCTTCGTCGAGAGATCGTCAGGAGAAACACAAGTGGATGGTATTACTTTCTCTAGAGAGAGAAATCCCTTACAACTATTCCGCGCCCCAATGAAAACAAACGGCAACAACAATAAAGTTGACTCGAATTTGATTATTTTTGTGGGTTTTTCTTACCTTTTCGCCGGAATCGGATGGCAGATAGAACGTCAGAATGGTCAAGAAGGAGATGCCCATGCAGGGGATGATGAGGTTGACGGTGTAAAAGAGTGTTTTGCGGCGCATCGTGATGTTGAACGTGATGTCCAAATAGGGCTCGACGCAGCACGTGTAGAATTTCTCGCTCCTTTGGACGCAGAAGAATCAAATCATCGGTCGGGGTCAAACCGGAATAGATACAGAACCCCCAATAAAGGGGTGGAAGGGCAACAAATCAACGAGCTTCCCTACATGTCGGTAGGGGGGACAAATCCGACGACGGATAAGAAATCGAAGGAAATGAGGAACCAACAGAAGAAGAAAAAAAGGAAAAAAAAAAGGGGTTGGCTATGGGGCATTACCGATCGAACAGTGTGTTTATCTGTGTTATCCTCTTTTCCGGAGCTGCACAGGACAAGCGAGGAGCACGCCATAGCGTATTATATAACTTTTTACATCGAGATGTAGAACATTTTCTTTGTCGTTGTTGTGCTGGTTTAAGTTAAAAACAATCCGATCAATGGAGGATCGATCGATGGAGGGGCTAGTCGGCTGGCGGTTAGAGGGAAAAAATACGTCTGCACAAATCACGAGACTAGGCACAGCCAAGTAGAAGGTTCTCGGAGCAGGAACCAAAGAGAAGAAGTTGACGAGCGGCGTAGAAAAAGGGAACAAGAAAGGCGAATCAAATCGGTTCCGACTTTTCTTGGAGGCGGTCGGGCGTGGCGTCGCCAGCCAAGGGACAAGTTCCGCTTCCCTTTTGTATCACAAAACCCAAAGAGTGAGAGAGAGCGGCCGCTGCCGCACAACTCGCCTTCAAGGCCGCGCGATTCGTAGATTTCCGCCGTTCTATTTTCTACGGTAGCGGAAAGAGAGATGCGAAACCCACGCGAACAATTTCTTTTGACTTTTATATCGCCTGTCCAAAAGTCCTTTTTTCTTTAGACGAACAACTCTATGGCGAACGCAAAAATTTAAATATCACGCTTGACGGGAACTTTGCCGATAGGACGAACTGTCAGCTGAATACTAGGCGCATCATTTAACAAAAGTTGCGTAGAGGAGCAACATCAACTCGATTACCGTATTCTCGAAGAGATATTGTTCTAGCGCCGTTTTGACACTGTCGCGGAACAAGGTAAAAGAAGAGCCTGGACGAATTGTAAACTTGTACTAAGTAGGTAGGAGGAAATAGTAGTGTAGTACAACTGTGCCGCTGAATCTTGTAAAGAAGAACAAGGAAGGGAGGAAAACAGAGGCGTAGAGAGAGATCGGAGAGATGGAAGAGCGCGCAACTTTAAAACTAGGCGGTGGTGGTGTTCGTATATAACTGGAAAAGGGCTTCAAGTGCGGTTTGGGGAGCAGCAAAAGCGGTCGTTCGCTCTTCTCCAGCCCTTCGCTAACCAGTTTCCTACAGTCATCTTAGAAACTTGTGTGTCTTGATGCTTGCAAGACTTGGTGTATGTGTCCAAGCGAGTGAATTTAACCAACTTTGAGAAGGGCAAAGACCGAAATAGGGCTCTTCTCTCTCGACGACGCCGGCCAGGTGGATCGTTACGTCCTGACTTTTTTTTCAAACCCAAAAACCAAGAACCAAAAAAAGAGAAAAGAAATGTAAAAACTTACCTAACAGCCGGCACTTCGAGAATATCCCACTCGACAGACATGTAGAACTCGCTAAGATCCATGCCGATATCGACGATGTTGGATCCTTCCACCTCGTCGATATGCCTGAGATCCACCTATTACATTGTCGGTGTATTTTCGTCGTCGTCGTCATAGTCAATCGACCACCAGCCGATTGTTGTCAATGAAACAGAGAGAAGTTTGCGTGTTATTATCGGCACGCAAAGGCAAGACAAAAAAGAGGTTGGAAGAAAAAAAAAAAATAAAAACTTAGACAACAAAAAAATAAATAAATAAAAAATAAAGAAAATAAAAAAATCACCACTTTCAGGCGATGGGAGCTGTGGGAGAGCAACAACGTAAAAAAAAAGGATTGTTGTTTTTTTTTCTTTGTCTTTTGGAGTAAAAGACGATGAAAGATATAGGGTCAGAAAAGGAATTGGGTAGAATGCGCGTGCAATCATACAACAGCAATAACGGCAACAACAACAACAGCCAACGAGCCTCTCTACTCTACTGCATTTGTGCTGTGCTGGCTACAAAAGTAGTTGAGCAGCGACATTCCGTGAAGAAAAGCCAAGTCAAGGGAAACCAAACCGGGCGACAGAGCGTGCTGGACCAATCCGAACAGCCCCTCCAGATAAAAAAAAAATTGTATAGTGGACGATGACGAGGAAACCTTTTTTTTCTTTTCTTTTCAACCCAAACTGAGCAATAACACCGAATGGGGTCGACATTTCTAATAATACGGTCCGCACACAGACACACTCTCCCCTTCGTGTTTTTCTTTTTTTTTTTCTGATTCTTTATATCAACGTCTACGGCCCGTCTATACAGTACATATGCGGCTGGGGTTGCGCACATTCTGTATTTGGACAGCCGAACCCAATAGGATAAAAGACCAAATGAGATCCGAGAAGAAGAAGAAGAAGACAGAGTGGCAAGAAGAAAGCAGGTGACAGCTGGAATACATCACACACAGATACGCACGCACAGTGTAGAGAAAAGAGACAGGAAGAAGAAGAAGAAGAAGAAGGCTGCTGCTAAAGAGAGACAGAAGAAAGAAGGAGAACGTCAAAAGTGGACACAAAAGTGTGTCTCCGACTGATCGGAATGTTCGTTGCATTTTTGATACGATAAAAGGCAAAGCCACAGAGACAGACAATGAAGAGTTTCACCGAAAGAGGACAGAAAAGTAAGAAGAAGAAGAAAGCTTCCCGACGACGCCCCGTAAAGTGACGAAGAGCATAATCAGACACAAGACGCACAGACAGGCGGACACACGCACACAACCCCCGTGTTCCAATATTCATTGAGCAAGGTGCTCCGTTTTCCTTCGAGTGCAATAGTATGATGGGGCGCCGCTGGCGAGGTGCTGAATAGATTGGGAAGAGGATCAAGGATGTTGGTCGGGTTGATTAAAGATTAGGGACACAACCACGACGGTAGATTCGAGTGGGATTTCGGATGGGATGTCGGGCATGGGTTATAAGTAGTACTGACGCAAGAAAAAACCATTTGCCACATTTCCGGCTAAAGGCTGACGTACGACAGCCGCCATTGAAAAAATGATGAACGCCTCTTTGAGAGTTTTCTCAATTGTGGATTATGGATTATTCTTGGCCTTTATGGGATGGAGGAGGTGTCCGACTAGGATTTCCTTGCATTTTCCTAATATTAAAAAAAAAAGTGCTCGGTTGGCTAATCATTCCGTTTCGGGGAATGTTTTACCGCGCTGACGCAAACAGAGAGAGGCATACAACAAAAAAAAAGAGATAGATGGAGTAGAACGATTGTTCGTGCGGTATATGGAGAAAGGCGGTGACGGTCGAGATTGCCGTTCCGACTGAAACCCAAGTTGACACGCCGACAAATCATCCCCCAATACCCGGTAGCAGCTCGTTGGCTCTTCCGGGGGAGCGCCTGGCGTTGGCCATGACATCAATAATCCGCCGATAGCCCTCATTTTCTACATCCCCTTTTCGTCTATAGCCAGCCAGCCCTCCCATACGAGTCCCATTCTCCAATAACCCCCAGAAGAAGAAGAAGAAATAGAAAGAAAAGAATAGAAGCTATAGTATATATAGAAAACGATACTGTAAGATGACGTAAGTAGAAAGAGACAGAGGAAAGAAGAAGAAGAAGAAGACAGGAAAATGCAAGGATCCGTTGCACCACCACCAACGGCGGACAAAAGGTTTTTTTGGGGGCTCTTTTGTGTGCGTGTTTTCTCCGGGAAAACAAAATGATAAAGAAACTCGTGATGAACGCGGTCGGTAGAGAATAAGTCCAAACACAAACACAGGAAGAAATAAAAAAAAAAGAAGTCTGAATCGAACTGAAAAGGTAATTAAAAACGGAAAAATGAAAATTGGAGAAAATGGTATACTACTACGACGTATCAATGCGGACCTGATAACCTGCATAGGTTATTTAGAGATATAATAATGAATTAGAGATGACATAATAATGTCTACTTTTGAAGAAAAACTAATAGGTCTAGACCTGCATAAGTCCACGACCCAAGTTTGAGGAAACAGGTCTGTATGTCCAAGGGGAAATATTCAACGTCAATGTCACAGGCGGACTTGTAGGTGGCCGGTGGCTGCCACGCCACTAGGCCGTTGTGGTGCACAATGGCTTTCGTGTTCAATTTCAATTCGTAGTGACCGTCGGCGCTGTAAAAGCCAGACGCAAAAATTTGTTGTCGTCACAAAAGACACAGAGAAAGAAGATGTCGATGATTTTGAAAAGAAAGAAACGCGAGACAAAAAGAAGAAACGGATAGAGAAAATAAGGCCATCATTGACAACAGGAAATACACGGAAGCCATTAGAAACATCATGTTCGATAATCATACCAATATTATTATGTACAAATCAAGTGTCAAAGAGTCGAGAAAAAATTCGGAAAGAAACAGGACAGAGAAGAAGAAGAAGTTGACATTTGCCATTTTTTTAGAGGAAAAAAAAGAAAGAAATCGAAAAGAGTTCGACGAGATCATATCGCCATAGACGCGCGCAAAGGCCGTGACTTTGATTGGACATCGATCACTGTCGGGCAACGCACTCCATCTGGACGGACTCGAGAAGTTGCCCGTCCGGCCATTTTGCCCTATATTTCTTTTTCTTTTTTTTTTTGTATGTGAGAGCAGGAGGAGGAGGAGGAGGAGGGCGGCGGGATAGTTGATAAAGGCCGACAGAACTCGAGATTGAGATAGAGATGGAGGGGGAATAGATCTAAAAAGAAAAGCGAGAGAGAGAGAGAAGAGAGAGCTCTCTTCTTTTCTTTTTTTCTCTTCTCAGAGACGGACCAAGAAGATGATGCAGTCTAAAGAAATACAAAAGGCAAGAGAGAGAGGAGCTACATCTCGGGCGATGATAGAACGCGAAGCGACGCCCCAAAAAGAAGAAATCCAAACAAGAAAGAAATATCGAAAGACGACGATTCTGTAGAATCGACGAATGGGGAGACGAAAAAAAAAAAAAAAGAGAGGAAAAAAGTTGAAGTGGATGTGCACCATTGAACAGCACTCTGGAGGACTGCACTAGTCGCTTAGGATAGTAGCCGTCGAAGACGGTACGGCACAGAACAGCCCTAGATATAAGTCTATATAGTGTAGCGGACTCTGCTGCAGCCGGAAGTCGCGCAATGGAAGATATTAGCCCGCTGGCTGGCTGACTGGGCTGGCGGATCCTTAAGAGGAAATCCGCTTCCATCAAAAAGCACGTCATATCACGACGCCGCTCCTCTCTCTCTCACTCGGAGAGAAAGTAACGAGAGCGCACGGGCGTCGGCTTTTAGAGACGAAAGCCACTTGCCGATGTTGTGTGTTTTCCTTTCACTCTCTTCCGAGCCAAAAGTTTGGCGCGCGATTATCGTTTCATTGGAAGGAAACAAACAAATCCTCGGAACGATAAAAAGGAATGGAAACGAGAAACCAAAAACAAAAGAGGATTAGACAAAAAAAATAGATGGAAATGACAAAGAGACAGAGAAAGAAGAAGAAGAAGAAGAAGAAGTCATCAATTTTCTGTGTGTTGTTTGTTCTGATTTGCTTTGTGGTGTGTTTTCTTTCGGCTGAAAAAATAATAAACCTGTCCCGGAGAGAATCTAATGGAGCGGATGCAAAAGAAAAAAAGAAATAGAAAAAAAAAGATAGAGAAAGATCACATGCTGAAAGAATGATAATTTTCTTGTTATTTTGGTGTGAAAAAGCTTTCGATAATAAAAAGGAAAATTTGGTTTGATTGAGAAAGAAGAGGGAATTGTCTTTGGTTTCCGGGACGAGAAAAAAGAAAAATCAAAAGGTTCTGAAAGCACGTGATTAGAGAGAGAGAGAGATGCAGAGCAACACTCATCGCGCCGATGCTGTCGGTATAGCGTTCATTATTGATGCCTCTACTAATTAAAAAGAGATAATCGGTCATCATCGACTTTGATATAAGATGTATATATAAAAAAAAGGAGAAGAAAAAGAAGAAAGAGATATAGACAGCACGGCCGGGATTAGAAAAGATGAAAATTGGAATTGACGTAGCATGAAAAGGGGTTGGTGGATGTAACAAGGCCAACAAATAATAATAAGAGAGGAAAAGAAGAGATAATAACGGAACAAAAAAAAGAAATACGATGGGACGACGGAGCTGAACGTTTCTATTTGTATCCGTTCTGATTGGGTGGTAATAATTCTTTTTTTTTTTGTAGCGTAAATTGAATCGGAGGGTTTGGTTTTGAAAGAATTTTGGGAACCTTGAAGCTCCACATCATATACGTGCCTTAAAACCATCGTAAGTCCACGACCCAAATTTCATGACGCAGGTCTGTTCGTCAAATGGGAAATACTCTACATCGATTTCGCAACTGGATTTGTAGATGGCCGGAGGTTTCCACTCGACCAGCCCGTTGTGGTAGACGGTGGCTTTGGTCGACAGCGTCACCTCGAAGTTTCCATCCGCACTAGTATATATACACACACACATCATTTGGTGATGATAGCAGCAACAACAACAAACAACACTAGAGCAGTAAAGTTCTAAAAAAAACAGAAAAATTATATCTATAAAGAGAGAAGAGAGAGAAGTGGATGATGTTAGGGAGGTATATTCCTTCCCTTTTTTTCTTTCCATTTGTTTTCCGCCTTCTTCCTATTTCAGGACGTCAAATAAACAACAATCGTCGCTATCATCAATAGCGAGCAAGACTCGGAAAAGTTTCTTTTTCGTTTCGCTGTTTTCGCGTCGATGATGTTGCTGGCTCCGTCGGTGCAATTGTTTTCTCTTGGCTACACTTTTCCCCTCTTTCTTCTTCTATCTATTCCATATATATATATATATATACAGTACGAGGAGTAGAAGCAGCAACAGCAGCACTTTCCGAGGAACAAATCATTCTTTTAGCCGATCTTCTTCTCGATTCCAGCCCAGGAGGCCCAGCAGCCTCCTTCAAACCATCGTCTGTATCCCAGAGTCCTGGAAGATTGCCATTACGGTTTACGATACAGTAGTAGTAGGAGGAGGAGGAGGAGGAGGATCAGCTCTTTCCCGACCACCGCTGGGGCCGATGATTGGGAATGAGAGCAGAGCGCACAACGAGCGAGCGCACAACGAGCGCGCGCACGCCAGTTAACAACAACAACACAAAAAAGAAGAAGAAGAAGAAGAAAAAAAAGAGACTAGAAAAGAGAGTCGTGCGCCTGACGTCGAATAACTCGCCAGACGGAGCCGACAGTCCAGCAGTGCGGAGAAGATCTCTCTCTCTTAGTCCACTATATATATATATAGAGAGAGAGAGAAACTGGGTGGCGAAGTATCAATGATGTAATTAGATTGAAGAGTGGATCGTGAAAGGCAAACAGCAGCGGCAGCAACTCCCCTTTTCGCAGTGCATTCACTCTTCTCTCTCTATACATAATCCACCGAGAGAGGGGTTGGCTGGGCTGGCCCGGCTCCTTCTTCTGCCTACTCGGCCAGCAGTTCTCATTCTTTCTCCGACTGTTTTTTTTTTCTCTGACTTGTTATGCCCAACTCGGAGGGGCCTCCAACGGCTATAAAACTGTCAGTGATGTCCCTAGCATCAAGTCGTAAGGCCTCCCGATTTATACCAATGGCTAAAGCTGTGCCGCTGCTTCTTCTTCTTCTGTTAACTTGCGCTCCCCAGTTTTGTATTTTTTTTTTCTCGTCTTCTTTTGCACCAAAAAATAAAGAAATCTTCTTCGCGCAAAGACACGAGCGAGTCGTCGACGAGATGAAAAAGTAGATGGCACGCAGCGCCGCGGATGAATCATGTTACGTCAACGCCGCATCTTACGACTTTCATTACGAAGATCGTGAAAAGTGATGGGCCCGGCAGAAGCAGCAGAAGCAGCAGCCGAGAGAGGCGGTGGAAACGTACAATATCTCGCTATCCATCGCGACTGCGAGAGCTTGGCATTAATCCTGTAGGGGCCTAGATGCCGCGCGTTTCCTTCTCTCGGCGTATCTTCTTGTCTTTTTTTTTTTTTTCTCTCTCCGTTTCTCTTTCGGGGCAGTAGCGCAAAAGGGCTCATAGAAAACGCCCCGCCCGGCTCCCGGTCGTTTCTGCGCTCAATTTAACCGACACGGCGGAGCAAGTCAGCAAGCGGCAGTATAACAAGAGACAGCGGCGGCGATGGATTCATTATTCATCTTCTTCTTCCTCGCCGCATCCTTATTTCTGGCTCTCTCTCTCTGAAATTCGGCCCGGGTATCACGCCGGCTCGCACACCACTTCAGAGACACAAACAGACAAATTGCTGCATGTTGTATTAGTTGTGTGTAGACAGAGAGAGAGGAGACCCCACACAATGCGTGTGCGCGTATGATATGTTTCCGCGATGCGCCCCGACTAATGTCGAGGCAAACAAAACGCAGCCGCCTGATTCAAGTCCCTCAGAGAGTCGGAACACCGACGACTTTGTCGGTACAGAAGCGGTGGTGGTGGATGTTATACATGGGAGATACAAGTTGGCGATATGAAATGTTGTGAGAGATACAGACAGACAGAGCAAAGGGAGGAATGTGTGGATGGAAGGAGATAGATAGAGAGAGAGAAAGAAAGAGAGAGACTTACTTGTTATAGAGACTGATATCCGGCCGCCAGATGTGATCGGATGGGACGTGCAACATGCTCACCTCACCGTACTCGGATGGCTCCCATTGGAGTTTGTAGTCGTACCAGTACTAATAGAGGGATGAAAAGAGAAAGAGCCGCAGATGGATGGAATATCTCTCGACGAAGAAGAAGATGTAATAATGCTGCCATACCTGCTCCACCCAGAGGTTCGTCGTCATGATTTGATTCTTCAAATTCTGTCAGAGAGAGAAAAGATGTTGAGATTAGAGACGGTCGCCTTATAACAAGTACAAGTGGAATTGGCCCTTATTGACTCTACTATCTTAAAGCCGCTACTAAAGACCGTAATGGACTAGAGCCGCACACTCCAAGACCCAGTGCTAGAGTTTTGTGGGTTATTTGGCCAGGCTACTACTAGTACTACTACTAGCCGGGGTTAGCGGGGAAGAGTATTGTTGGCCCAGTGAAAGAAGAAAGAGGGGAAGGGCCGGCCGTCCTCGCCAGAGTGTCTGGGTCAATATTATCAGAGGGGCTTTTGCCAGCTACGAGGAGGAGTACCACCACCAGCACCAGCAGCGGTCCGGCATCATTATGATCATCAAAAAGGGAAGATCCAGGCGCGTCCAGAGAGAGCATTAAAGCGGCTAGTAGACAAGGCCGTCTTTGTGTGTCTCGGGCTCGGCGCTCTAACCCAAAAGTCTTTTTCCCTGGGCCGTTATCCTTAATTGGCTGACGAGATTCGACGGCTAGACGCCTCGACGCTCTCGCCCCGGACGAGCGCATCCTTAATGAATATATATTTCATCCTTTATAGACCAGCTGGACCGTCCTCTAATAGAATTACGGCATGTCTCGGTTAAACTCGCAAGGGCTAATTGGATTCCATCATTCTTCACTGGGCGGTCGGGATTGTTGCGGCGCGCATCCTCACTTTCATTATATATCTAGAGAGAGAGATCGCCATCGTCGTCGGTGGAGGTTTGGTCGCTGGGTGCAAACGGGGTTATTCCGGCCCGATTCCAACCCTCCTTCTCCGAACTGTTTCGTATGTCAACACGGAAAATCTAGGACGAGTCAATGAGTCAATATAGATGCAGTCGGCATGACTGATATATGTCTCTCTCCCATCTCCTTTCTAGACCCTTTCACTCTCTTTGTTGATCCTCTGTCGACGAAGAGCTATCGAAGAAGGAAGGACGCGCGCACACACATACAACAGCAAAAAAAAAGAAAAAGAAAAGGCAGAAGAGAAAAAAAAACTAAAGAGACAAGTCACGCGGGAGAGTAGATCGACTCTGGCGCGAGCCTCCGCCGCCGCCGTCGCTCCGGGAATACTTTATAAGGTAGGGGACTGGATAGAGAACAAGCAGATTGGATGACGACGACGACGTCACGATATCGGTTGCAGGGATCCCTATATACACTCTCTCTCTCTCTCTTGCCCAGTCGGCCGGCCCAACCATCCATCTCATCCTCTCACTCTCGCCTCTTCTTCTCATTTTGCTTCCTGTTCAAACAGTTGATCAAAAGCTGGCCATTCCCGGGACTCCCGGATGCGGGTCAGTACACTGACGGAGCAGACAGAAAGAGTGTGACGAAAGAAATCTATACCGAGACGTCCGGGGAGAACTGAAAAGGGAAGACGTACAAAAAAGCAAAAGAAAAAAGCAAAAAGGAAAAGCAGAAGGAGGAAAGAAGAAACATCAGTGATGTCATACAAATGAGGCAGACCCATCTCAGTCTTCCTTAGCTTCTTCCAGACGCAATGTCATCCGTCTCTTAAGACGACTGATTGGATCGTGCGTCCCGACTGGAAATCGCATTTTGCTTCGCTGCTCTCCGATCCCCCAATGCTCCTAGTCCTCGTCTACTATACCACCACCTCGCCTCTCTCCTCCTCCTACTACTACTACTAATATTGCAGCCGCTGCCTCTGCTGCTGTTGGCTTACTGCCGTTTGGAAAATCCCATTCTTTGTCTCTCTCTCTCGACGTCTTCCCCATCTACCCCCGGCGGGAATCAAATTATAAAAGCTCTTCCGTTTTTTTTTATTTCTTTTTTTTCCCTATCTTTAGCTTGCACATTCCTACATCGCATCCGTTGGTGTATGTATACAAACAAACGCAGAACGTAGCGCGTCCGCAGATGGAGATTAATCGAATCATCCGAGTTGCTGGGGAAAAATACCGTTACAGTGAGTTGTCAGAGCCGGGAACGCGGCCAACAAATTTGGCGGGCCCAATGTCGGGCTCACCAGAGACTTGCTGACGGGTCCTCGCGACGTCTGTACAACAGCAGCAACAAAAGTGGGAAAAACAAACAAAAACCTAAAGGCTGCAGCATTAGGAATATAAAAACAACAATAACAACAATCTAAGGGATGGAACGGGGAAGACAGAGATCTGGGGCTCAAGAGGATTTGGATTCATTTGTGTAAGATACAATACATCTTATGTGTTTACACGGTGAGGATATCAGCCCCAGAGAGTTAGGGTAGGTGAGAGCCTACATTACAGCTCGTGCTCATCACCATTTGGGCTTGTTGTTTTTTACACAGGGTAAAACTGATGTTACAAACCACTCTCTACCAATCAAACCTAATGGGCTCTGATTCTCTAGTGGACACGATGAAAAACCAAGAACTTAGTAACTAACAAAGAAGAAATAAGAAATGAATCGTCTGCTTGTATATTACTTCGTCGTCGAATGTAAAGAAAAACGCCCCAGCAGACGGTAGTTCTTAAAAGTTTCATTTTTCACCAGACATTTTTAAATCGAGTTGACAAAAAGCGTCTAGACGGTTCTACGACCAGGATTCACCCAGGCGAGTCTACAACTCTGTCTGGTGCACTTCGATTATGCACGTATCCAGGCACACTCGACTCACGTGCACGAATCAGTTAGTTATGACCACCAGCAAGACCAAGTTTCTTGACAACAGCCAAAAAAGTTTATAAACTGTCAAAAAATAAAAAAAAATGAAAACGGGACTGAAGGGGACTCTCGAATGAACGTTGCAAGATTGCACATTAAAACCCAACAGTGTCGGTTCCATTTCTTTTCGGCTGATATTTACGCCCAACTGACTTGACTAACAACTGTCCAATTCGTCACGAGCAAAGAAAAAAAGAGGGAATCTTCATTGCTCACGGGCTGAATCCGAAAATGAGGGAGTAAAGCCCCAAAGGAGACGACGGGGCGTAAGAGACCGTAGTGCAATGAAAGGATCCGAAATGAATATATGGCCCAAGATCTGTTTTAATGATGAAAAAGCACCCGACTGTATAGTAAATAAACACAAATATAAATATATGTGCACGAGCATCCGGATGTATGGCCTCCTTGTGCAGCCAGTTGGCGTCGCCTCTTCGTTTACTGTGCGGATGAAGACGACGACGACGACGAAGACGAGAGAACTCGGCTGGGATGGGTTGCCACTCCATCATCCGGCCATGTGAATCTCCGGCGCTCTCTTTTCTCACACAAATATATATATATATATATAAAGAGAAGAAGAAGAAGAAGAAGAAAAAATGGGGTATAACGACTTGTTTTCTTTAGACTCGCTCTCTTTTTCGCTTTGGGATGAGGAAGAAGGAAAAGTTTTTTCTCTTCTTCTTCTTTCTGGGTTGTGCCTGCACGATCCTCGTCTCTGATTAGCTCCTTCAGAGCCAGCTCGTTGAAGCCTACGCTTCCTCGTCTTCTGCTGTGCTCGTCGCCCGCCTGTTTCGTTTAAGGAACCAGGACGCACACCGACAATACACAAACTGGTGTAGCATCTACTCCTCCGCTGGTATAGAGAGGAGCCGATCATATCGATTGGCAAAGTCCTGAACTCGTCGCCCTTAAGCTAATGATCCGTCCAGGATAGGGTGCGTGTGCAAGGAGCAGCAGGATCAGAGCCATTGGGAGAGACCCGCATAACAGAAGCAGCCCGGTCCAAAGACGAGACTCTCCTAGTCTCCTCCTAGTGAGAACTAACGTCGTTTTCCGCCTATGCGGCCCAGAGGAAGAAGAAGAAGAATGGAGAAGAGAGACGGACCTGCTAGATATCTCAAATCCTCGACCCTAGTGCTGCTAATGCTGTTATATAGAATAGAGGACCATTCTTTATTATATTCTCTCCAGTGGACTGGATCTGTCTACAACAAGACGGAAGCCCGGAATAAGCGCGAGAACCTAGGGCCGAGCACAGCGAGCAAGTGACGGCGTCTAAACAAAAAGTACATGGCGCAATGTTTATTTTTCTGATTTTTTCATATATTTTTATATCCCTTTCTTTTTTTTTTGTTTCTTAAAGAAATAGAAGACGAATGTGACCACAGAGTCATCGCCCGAAAAAAAGAAGAAGAAGAAGAAAAAGATAGAAGAAGGGAAAACAAATAAGGAAAAGATGTTGGGGTCCCTGCGTTTTCCCTTCGTGGCTTGTACATCGGACGTGACCGGCTTCCTCAAAGGAATTCATCGCCGCCGTCCATTCACCCCCTATATTTCTCGCCCTTCTTTTTCTATATGTACTGTCCGTATACATCTTGATAGGAGCTGACTGTGGCAAGATGAGAGACGTGCTGCAGTAGCGTCTACTCAAAAGAAATTCCCCCAAAATCAGAATACTATATTTATATATCTAGTCAAAGAAAGAGCTTCAAACGTAACTAGATGTCAGTCGGGCCAAACCCGGTTGCATTTCACCTTTTTCCCTCCCCAAACAAGGCAACGTGGGAAGGGTGTCGCCTCTTTCCTGGAATGGGTATATCTTTAGAGCTAGAGAGAGAGAGAGGCTACTACAGCACTATAGAGTTTGTGAGCCCAATTCGATTAGATGCGACTCGTAAAGAACGAGAAAAAAAAAAGAAATCGAATTCTTTCCAGCGCTCGATACTGCTGTCTCGCCACTTCAAGACAAAGATCGCCAGCAAATCCGGTTCCCAATCGCCTCGACTTTGTTCTCTTTTTTGTCAGCCCAGAGGAATCAAACGGTCGGCAACAGAATTCAATCGATCACTTGGAGTGAAGTCCGCGAGCTTCGACGCGGAGAAAAAAAAACAAAAAACAAAATGAAAATAAAGAGAGAGAGAAGAATCCCGCTCGGAAGGCTGATCACGTTCCATGGCGACTACACTACCTCAGTGGTGGTAGTAGTAGTTTATATAGTATATAGTACCCCCGTCTCTCTTTCACAGTATTTTCCTTGTTGGTTTTTTTTTCTCCTTCTTGTGTTTTGTTTTCTCTTGGATTTTTTTTTTTTGTTTCTTTTTAACCCCCAAAAGTCTTTTCTCTTTTTCTCTCTGTGTCGCTTGGGGCCAATCAAACATGCAGACGCGCCCGCAGCATCTCTCTATCGACTCCAACCCGCAACCTCTCTCTCTCCGCCCCGGTTGTAATTGCTATTCTTCGAGTAACGTCGAGTGAATCGAACTAAACTGTGTGCGCCTTCGCCGACTCAACAAATCAAAGCCGACTTGGCCGTCTCTATGGAAAAAGTCGACAAAATTCCGGCCGCTTGCTATGGATGCGACAAGGCCGTGTTGGCGGCATACGTAAACAAGGTCCCTGGAAAGTCGTGGAACTCGGCGTCAAAGTCAACACGAAAGAGGCCGACTGTCGCAACACGAAAAAGTCAAATAAAAATAAAGTTAAAAAAAAAAAGCTGGCGAAATAAAAAAAAAAAGGAAGGAAACTGTGGATGATTGGCTTAGGATGTGAATTGAGGATGAAGGAGGGACTGGAGTAGGCGGAATCAAAAGAAAGTGCCCCTAGCCCCGCGCGGCGCGCGCTGTTGGGGTCCTTGTATGCGAAGATGAAAGATGTGTCAAAGCCTGTCGATGATGTATAGATGCACACGTCGCCTTTCGGCAACTCGGCCTGATACGAGCCAGATTGATGGTCCGCCCGGCCCACCCTGTTTCGGTCGCTGCCCTGGAACAGCATCGGTCGCGTTACCAACAACAACAGCATCAACGGCAGTTCTACTACTACTACTACTACTAACAAAAGTCGGCGGGCTATTATATTTTGGCGCGGCATCTCTGCTGCTGCTGCCACTCTGCGCATATCAAAGACGAAATTGCGTCCGACAGTGTGTGTGTTGGGGGTGCGGAGGGATTGATTATTCACCATGCCGGGTTTCGCCTTTCGTTCCTTTTTTTCCTTTTTTGAAGGATCTTTTCCAACCGATCCGGTTATTATATAGGGCGCCGACCGAGTGCAGTAAAGCAAAGGAATAAGGAGGATAGAAGAAGACGAAGAAAATATATATATTTAGAGAGAGAGAGAGAGAGAAAAAGATCGATTTTTTCGTCACTGCCAAAGCACGGGCAAATTTGTCACGGAAAACTGGTTCCAGGCCCAACAGTGTCGTCGGGGAGCTCGCACGAATAGCGATTTGAGTTGAATCGATTAACTTTTAGAAAGAAAAAAAAGGAGAGAGTTTGAGAGAGAAGAGGTAATGAAAACACTTGCCAGGTCGATGAGTTGCGACAATTTGAGTTTGATGCGGACGGTTAGTACGTCGCTGTTGTTGACGACAGGACGGACGATCTTGTTGTAATTGGATAGGAGGTCGTCGTAGAGACGTTTGGCGTCCGGATTACCGCAGTCGGCCGTCTGGAGAAGGCCGCAACAACACCAGCACACGAGCAGACAGCTCAAGTAAACCGACGAGTCGTAACCTGAAGCCATTATCCGGCAATTTGGAGACGGGCGACGAAATCGGAACGGGCGCTGGCCTTTCTCTTTTTTTTTCTCTCTTTTCTCTTGTCCGTCTCTGTCTGTCTCTCAGTGCGCTTCTATCGAGACGAAAAATCTAGCGAAGGGAATGAAGAGAGGGAAATAAATAAGAAGAGAAAAGAGGGGAAAGAAGAAAAGGGATCGGCTGCAGACGGACCGGCCGCCAAGGATGCTGCTCGCCTACTGATGGTCCTGGCTCGACGACACGGCGCTCACTATCGACGGTGGCGCCACGTCCTACCACGCAGATTCGACATCAGACGAAAAGGCAGGCGGAAAACCGCGCTGCGGCGGGAGCGCGACGGGCGCAGACTGGGCAAGAAGAACACGTGGAACTGTGAGGGAACACGAACCGGATTTGACGGATCAAACCGCCTCCCTCCTCCTCCCTTAAGAAGAATTTCGGATTGGCAGAGAGACCCTGTCGTCTGCTATTCCATCTGATTTTCGTTTCCATTCAGAGAGAGACGGACCAGAAGAGGAAGAAGATCCCGTTTCCGGCTACACTCGGAATTGAATGGCCAATGTGTCCCTCCTTCCGCTTCGCCTTGCCTTCGTGTAATTCACGATGAATAACAAACGAAGAGATCCCAGACGAAAATCTCCTCTACGCTCTGCTTCTGACGGCTTAGAGCCGGCCGGCAGTGTCCAGTCCGGCTCCTCCCGGCAGTCAATCCTTACTATATAGCAACGTCACAAAGTCTTTCTGTCACTTGACCATTCCTTTTCTTTGCTGTAAAGAGAGAGAGAGAGAGCACGACTCGATTCTTCACTGACGATCGACTCACTACAGAAACACACGGTTTTCTTTTTCCTGCTGGGCCCAGCACCTTTTTCTTTTGAGAAAGAGAAAAAGTTAGCGACTACTACTCTACTAGTTCTCTTTTTATGTGTTTTCTGATTTCGTTTTCTTTTCTACACTAGTAGTAGTAGCTCGGCCTCCTCTGCCGCGCGCGTCGGACCTCGGCGGCTATTGCCGTCGAATGGAAGAACGTAGCCCAAGTGAGGAAATTAGATCTCGACCTTCTTACTTTTCTCTCTTTTCTTTTCGAACGACGCCGAACCGAGTGTTGCCTCGACTCTCTCATTCTTTACTGGCTCCGTACAGTAGAGAGAGAGAGAGACGGTAGATACACAAAAGCATCCTTTTTGCGTGGGGGATGTGGGAGGTGAGAGAGTGCGTGAACTTTATTGATCTTCCGGCTGACTTTATATGTGTGTCTTCAATCCGACCGAGGTTCTCCCAACGCTCTTTGTCGCTTTCCGTCACTGGCACAGCAACGGCAGCAGCAGCAGCACTCGATGAAAAGGTGGAAACTTCAATAGTTTTCCTAAGCAGCTGCTGCTGCCGCGGCTGCGGCCCGGTTATTCCCCCCGTTTTCTCGCTTTTGTTCTCTTCAAGATCATTACGCGTCCCGCATACCTGTTCCGTCTTCATTTGAAACGGCAGCTTGGAGACGAGCCCAGAGAATGAATTGTTCACTTTGAGGTTATGCGGTTATTAGGGGAGAATGGAAGCGGGAACGTGACGGATTCGATTCAAGACTTATTCATCTTGAGACGCGTCACAACATTCGCTCGTCCGCCTCCCCCATCACGCCCTCATCCCTCCTCCTTTCCTCCATGGGGCCCAAATGATGATTCATGGTGGGATGGCGGCGGATCCACCCGAAAAGAAGAAGAAGAAGAAGAAGAAAAAAAAAACAAACAACAACACTCGATGATAGATTGTCGCCTCGTCTCACACAAGTTGGCCCAGTCCGGAAACACGGATAATAATACCGTCAGCGATTGGAAAGTTGACTTTTTCGTCGGAGCAGAAAGAGAGAAGAGAAAAGAGAGAACTAGAAGAAGAAGTGATGAATGATTCGATTGGGTTATGGTGGGGATCCGAAGGAGCCAAAGGTCCTCCCCCCCAAAAACCCTCGCCGGCCTTATTCTTGATCCATTCATCAATGTTGCGATTCATCGATTGATTTCGCTCGTTTTGAAGCTCCTGAATAACATGGATATTGGCGGATGGGCGGCGTCGGACGACACCGGATAAAAGAAAAGAAGAAATGATTATCCACGTAGAGTAGAGTAAGAAAAAGACGAGTCGTCGTCTTTGGCGTCGTAGATGGATAAGATACCATATACTTTCTGGATAGATAGATTGAGAAGAAGAGAGAGAGATATCGGTGTAGACAAGATGGCCGACTGGGAGCCGAGCCTAGAGACTACTGTCGAGATCCACACAAAAAGCAAAAGAAAAATAATAAATATATATATATATATCAGAAAAAGGAAAGCAGGATACGCTTTCCGCATGGCCGGCATCGACGCTACAGGAAATGGTGACAACAAAACAACAATTTTACCCGGATAAAAAGAAAAATAAACAAACAGAAATAGAGTAGTACTCCGTACCATTCTAGACTACTACAGTGAGGTACATGGAACGGAATAAAGATATGGGCGGCGCTGTTTATGCACATTTAAAAGAAAATAGAGAGCTCGCCCGTTTCGCCATATCAACTCTTATAGGCGAAATGTTTGGTTCAACCGAAGAGATTTGTCATTTTGGCTGCTCGCATTTTTCTGCTCTATCTAATCAAACAAAGGCTGCTGCTACTGCGGAGGAGGAGGAGGATGGAAAAGAAAACCATTTCCCTCAGCTGGCAGAGTCTCTTGTGATGTGCGACATGACACGGAACGGCAGCCAATGGCGGAGGAAAATGAAAAGCCACCAAATATTACCGAGGCCGGACAAATATATATATCGAGATAAATACGGTTGCCACTGGTAGACTACTACGGCTCCTTGTGTATCTAAGGCTGTTATTGTAGATATATAGGTCGGTTATTACAGAGACGTTGGCGAAATAGAGGAAGAGTTGTAAACAAGTCGCTCTACTCTTCTTCTATCTTGATATAAAAAGCCCAGTAAAAATATCCCTCCGCCCGCCCCGAAACGCAAAAGAGAAGGAAGAAAAAAAGAAAGAAGAGAAAATAGCCCTACGTCTCTCTCTGTGTTGGCTTTTGTTCGGGTCATTCCGGCTGAAAGTACCGGCCGTTCGACAAGCGCGTGTCCGGTCGAGAGACGCTAGAAGCATGCGAATCGACTTGGAGAGGCTGCCACTGCCACTGCCGCCTCCGATGGAATCAAAACAAGAAGACGCGTTGGTTCGGTCTCTTCTTCTTAAAGAGAAAAAGAGAAAAAGAACAAAAAAAAAACAAAACCGGTAGGGCCAACTATTTTGAAATGTGGAACGCGATCTGTGAGATTTCACAGACGTCGTGACCGGCCGGCTGAAGACGTCGTGATGACACAGACAGAGCGGCAACAATCGGACTGGCTACAAGCTTACACGTCCAGTTCTCTTTTTCTTCTTCTTTTTCCAGCTTTTCAAGACGAAGACAGAAGCCTTTACAAAGAAAAAACAAAACAAAAATGGAGGAAGCAGTTGATCCTAGTGACGTCTAGTAATCCCTCACTTGTTCTCGCCGACAGAAAGCCAACGCGCGCGCGCTTCTCCCCACCAATGTTTTCCTTAACTTAACACTCACTCTGTATCAATCTTCCTGGTTCCAGCGCACTATACATATATTTTTTTTAAAAAGCCCAGATTGACGTACTACTACCGGCGGCGCCCTCCGTTGATATATTCGAGATTAACGACCCACGGCGGAGGAGGAGGAGGAAGGCCGCTAAAAGCCTCGTCTAGCTACACTAACCTGTTATCGAAAATATTCGGAAAAAAGGGGAAAGAAAAAATGTCACCGCGTGTAAGAAATAAAGCGCTGGATGCTTCCGCCGTGCGCTTTTTATAGCTCTTTGCGCTTACGGCGCTGGTGGTAAAGCCGCAACATCTTTTTGGCGCGGATGGAGGGGGAAGAGGAGAGTTGCGACACCTTGGGCGCAGCCAAACGTGGAGAGACTACACACAAACATCGATTTTAGAGCGGCGGTGGCGGCGGCGGTGGCGGCGGTGTAGTGCTCGGGCTGTGGCGCCCCAACTAAACGGGCGGTAAAGTCTACCGACGAGGGCCCGCAAAGAGCAAAGTACGGTACGCACAATGGAGAGAGCTAAAGCGCCGACGGGCGGTCTAGTGGAGTAGAGTTGAACGTGGAAACTTGGATGACAGCTAGTCAAATGAGTGATTAAGGCACCGGGCTAATCAAGCCATCAGAACCAACCTCCATCTTTCTACCCGCTGCCTCTCACTGATTAGCTGATGGGTTCGTTCCGGTTCAAAGCACACGCCCGGATGATAATCGACGCGACTAGGACGATACTTTTCTTCTTCTTCTTCTTCTTTTTGGAAAGACTATCTTGGACTGACGATGCCAACTGCTGGCTTCTTCTTTTTTGTTAGTGAAAAGACGGATGCCTTTTTTTTTCCCTTCGTTTCTTTTGTGCCCTGTCCAGCAGCGTTCGTACAACTCGGCCCGCACACAAACGACTTCAATTTGGTGGGAGGAAAACTAGCGACAGCGTCGACCGATTTCGCCGCTCAGCGCCGCCTACGCGATGAAAAAGGAAAGAAGATGATCAACTAGAAAGCCTCCCCTACTGATGAATGGCCTCGTACTCCTCTATACATTGTGGGCCGTTTTCATTTTGATGACTTTTCTCTTCTTTTTTTTCCCGAGCCGGCATCACCTTTCAGGCGACGGCATTTTTCACGAGCCCGTATAACGCGAAACGACAGTGGCACGACAACCGTATAACCGCCGTCCATCCGGAACTGAAAACAGTTTGAGGATTTATCGTTCAATCACTATATAGACTGGCTACATATATATAAGCGAGAATCAAGTGGAAGGAGTTGACTACTTGTATCTATAGACTGCCCTGTTTTGGGATATAGAGAAACCCCGTTTTCCGCTGGACTCACCGGCCGGCCAGATCAATACGTTGAAACTCCATTTCATCGAGGAGAACATTCACGTCGTCGTCGTCCAGGGCTTCTCTCTCCTGGCCTCTAAGCCCGTATCATAGGCTATATCTGCCGACGGAGGAAGGAAGGAGTCGCGGCGGGGGCTCTTGGGAGCTCTAAACGATGAACGGTTCACGACCGCACACAGAAACAGTCTATAGTCTGCCCGGCCGTCTCTAGACAACAAAAGGGAGCCCAAAGTTTTTCATGAATAGCATTTGCATAAGCGTCGCTGAAATTGGCTCATTCAAGACGGGGTAAATGACCAAAAATACAAGCCCAACAGTACCGAGATTTCAGTTGGGGGGGACGCGGGATCGCCTTTCACAATGTCTTTTGCAACCAAGAGTCAAGTGCCTCCTAGAGCCATGCAACTAAAGCCGATTTCCTAGTTATTACGGATCTTGTATAGTAGCGCTCTCCCCCATCCATCGCAATTCATGGCCCTTAGAAAAAAAAAGAAGAGAGAGACGGGATCGAAAACTTTAGACGTTGACGAGTTTCCGAACCGGAGCCAATGGCGTTTTTCTTTTCTTCTCGTGAAAGCAACAACTCGATGTCGTCGCTCCTCTATAAATAAATATATAGAGAGAGTTGAGCCGTTGATGCGCCAATGGAAAAAGGAGACGATGGCGCTGGACGCCGTTAAAGACTGGAATTTAATTAGCCGTCAAACGCCATCGCAAGTTGACGAGCTCTTCCTCGGTTCTCATTCCGCGACGTTCGCTCTCCTTTTTTGTCAGAGCTTGTGCGGACGACGGCGAAGGCGACGCTGTGCGCAAGTAGCAGCAGTTTAGACACAGTTTGCTGCATCCTCAAACTCTGCACTTGCGACTGCAATCTATACTACCAACCGACCGGCGCGGTCGCTTATTGTTAGAATTGCCAATCTATATGGATCAGTTCAGCAGCAGCATCGAGAGCTCTTGATAGCCCGGAATGGAATGGATACAGTGGGTAAGGTAGAGCACGCACGGAATGCAGCAGCAGCATGCAGTCCAACCGGCTTTGAAATCCATCTTACCGTCGAGAGGACGACGATGACGACGTCTTTGAAACGAGTCCCGGACGGTCGCTTGCGCCAACCGAACGAAGACATAGAATCGGATTATACATTCATTACTGGTACAAGCACCCGGGGGACACATCTCTCTCTCTCTCTCTCTTATATCTCTCCGTTGTCCACGCCGCCAAATATCTAGTGGCAAAATAATGGAGGAGAATATATATATACGGCGCTCGACTCTATTCTGCCTATACCGTCGTCTTCAATCATAACAAAAGAGGATTGGTTCTAACTTTCTAGCAGGCTTAGAGGCAAGGGCGTTATTATGATCTGGGTAAATGAAATGGCGACCAGGTGAAAGAGAATGAAACGCCATCACAATAAAGGAAGTTTCGGCCTAGCTTCAATTGGAAAGCGGATGGGCGGATGTCGAAAGGCCTCCGTCTGTTAGATTGCCGTCAAAATGTTCTAGTCGTCGTAGTACTACTACCCATCTCTCCTATAAAACATAACGAAGCCGGTCCGCTCAATTACAGCGGCCCTCGACTCGTTTCGGTAATGTTGGTTATTGTACTTTGGCTTAGACGCGTGTACTACACCGCCACCAACCCGCTATAGAAAGCGAGCGAGCATCAACGGCAGAGCAACTACTACTAGTACTACAAGAAGAGCATCATGGGGGCGAAGGGAAGGAAAGGGTCGTTTGTTTGTTACCCCGTTCGGTCGTAATTGCTGTAAGGAGAGAAGAACGGAGCGAGCGCGCTCGGGACGAGCTCTTTTCGCACCGCTCCCGGGCTCCAACCGTTGGGCGAACGTTGCGTTGAATCCGCTTGATTGAGAAGGGTTGGTCGTCAAGCTGCTGCTGCTGTTGAATCTTGCCAAAACTGCGGCCGGGTCACGATACTGCAGCAGCAGCAACACACCATCGTGGGGGTGTATAGATATACACAACATCCAGCAGCAGTTGCCATGGTCGAGCTATAAACAAAGCCCGCTGATTTGATCTGCCACCAGAGACTATGCGAAACAAGAAATAGGAGATGGGAAGGAGAAGAAGAAGAAGAAAGAAAGAAAAGAAGAAGAAGAAGAAGAAGAGGCGGCAGAAAATCCAAATCAAGCCAAACAGGGGCACCGCGCGGCCGGAACGCGGCTGCAATCCAATCAGTTTGCCCGAACGGGAGACGCGGCACAACGCAAGCCAATATCCACCATGTCACACACTTGTGTGTGTCTCTCTCTCTACACACACAAGGAGCCGGCGGGCTGCTGTTGCCGTCTGAAATACGACCGAAGGAAAAAAAAAAGAAAGATGTCGACTGACGAATCACGATGCAAATTGAATCATCAAATAAAGCAAGAAACAACAAGCAACTCGGAATGATTTTTCTGTGTGGAATTATTCCTGTGCCGAACGCCATTCAAGAGGGATGTCAATCAAATCAACTCGGATGACATTTATGGAGCGCGCCTGCTATATATCGGATGTTGCTCCGCCCCGTTTCCCCGGAAAATTACCGACGAACCGGGCGACGACGGGTCAGAGACCCAAAGGCGCACCGTCGTCGTCGTGTTTGCAGTTCAGAGAGGGTTCATTATTCAGTCGCTGGGGTGACGACAGTAGTAGGAGCTAGCGGGACCTCATCAGGCAGCGGCGGCTGCGAAAGGAGGAAGAAGAAAAAAAATCTAGAGGCTTCTCCGGCTCTGATCGATGAACAGATGCGGACGAAGGATTTCTTATTTGCCTCGGCGGCAGCAGCCCGGCGTATGCTACTAGCGATTCCCAATTCTTCCATTGGCGCGTCTTACATCTTCTTGGCTTCTCCGTATAACGCCGCCGCCGCCTCCGCCACTCGCCTTTTTTCATAAATAAATAAATATATATATTATATAAATACAGTTCTTCTGGTTGGTGGTGGGAGGAAAAAAAAGAAAAGTCGTTATCCAATCGATTCCGGCTCGGTCCACTACTAGGCTGGAAAAAGCGGTGGCAGACACACAACGGGAACCCGCCCGGCAGGAGCGCATTCACTTCGAGACGAATCGAGAGGAGGTTTTGCTGCTCTTCTCGCTCCGTCTCTCGCAGCATCACCCACTTGCGCTCCTGCTTGCTCGGCTTGGGCTCAGGCGTCTTGATATTGATTCGTTCGGGCGGTAGAGATGGTGGCGGCGGCGGGCCGGGTGACGACAAAGACATCGCCGAATAAAAATGACCCCGGACGACGACGACGACGCGAGGCCATCACTAGCAGACATTCAATTTACCGGAATGGATCCGCGTTCAAAGTAAATGTATATGCGCGCTCCCACTCACTCACTCTCTCTCTCTCTCTGTGAGTCGACGAACGAAAAATTTCCTCTTGGGGCCGGGCAAAATGGACAGGGAACTCGTCGCTCTTTTGAAAAAAAGGCTCCGTGCCAAAAGGGTCTGTCCAGTGATAGTCGATCGACAGCGTGTTCAATGATGTAATCAAAAAGGAAGTGTCGGGAGAAAAGGGCGCATCTCAAAAAAGGAAACAGATTGAACATCACATTTTCAAGAGGAGATGCCCGCCGCTTTACACAAGAGAGCCTCGTCCTCTTTTAGACGGCCCACTCGAGGTAAAATCCTTGTTTAAAAATGTATAGTTATATCAATAAAAAAAGACGAAGAAGAAGAAAAAGAAAAAAGGAGATTGGAGATAAAAGACGACGCCTTCAAATCGGCTTACAGATAAAGAATAAATAAGGAAAAAGACGCCAAGCAAAGCGGCTCAACGTCGCCCAATGGAAATTTCACGCTGGACCAAACTTTGTCCTTTTGGTTGTTGTCTCGGCAGCGGCAGCGGCGTCGCTTCTTATAAAAATACATTTGGGTATGTCGTGAAGGTCCCGGATAAAATGCGTACCCGCAAACAAACAAACCGCTGTTGCAAAAGCAGACTGCAATCGTCAACATTCAGCGAATACACTGGGCGCAATCCCGCGAAGAAGAGAAGGCAACGTCGCCGTTGCCGCCGCCGTCAATCGCTTTTCCGATCCAATCGATTGGATTGACGAGATCGTTCGTCAAACGATCCTCGTCGTTTCTAACGTCAGCCGAGTCGAGCAAACGAACGCTCTCTTGCGTTCTTCATTTGATCAACGACTTTTTCTTTTTTCTTCTTCCGAAGGGCCGGGGGGTTCATTTTCCAATAGCCAAAAAGTTGTCGTAATTGTCTAGCGGCGCTAACGACGGCGACGTTCTTTTTTCTTGGTCCAGTGCAACGAACAGACAATAGAGATGCAAGAAAAGAAGAACGCGCGATGCCTGATTCTTTTCCAAGTGCGCACAGCATCTAACAAATCGGGACCCTCCCGTTTGAATTTCTTCCCTTTCACTCCGCCGCCCGCCAAACTCTTGTGGTCGGAGAAAATTCAATTCCACGCGAAAAATGCGCTCGGGCTCCTGCCAGTTGTTGTCGACGGTATATCGAATAACGACTACTTCTACAACTTGGTTGAAAAATGACAGTTTACGACCGACGCTTTGATTGAATTGATATCCATGGACGACTGTCCGAGAATAACTCGCAAGAAGAAAAAAACAGAAAACTTCTTTGGGATCCGACGAAGGAAACATGATTAGTTTTCCCGACAAAAGAAAAGAATAATAGAGCACATTTCTCATCGGGTAATTGTTACAAAATAGAGGGAATACCGATGAAAAAGACAAGGATCGATAAGTTTTCCATCAGTCAAGCCGGCAGCTCCCCTACACAACCCTTTAAAGTAGTGGCGGAAAATATAGGAGCCGAGAATTCTAAAGGAAGAAACAAGAAGAAGTTGATTTTCATATTCTGGCCGTCGTCTTTGTAGCGTAGCGACTTCCATTTTTTTTCGATAGTCTTCAACGCAGAATTTCAAATATCCTCCAACACTGGGGCGTATCCATCAGCAGAAAACCGACAATAGGCCTAAGAGAGGGAAAAAAGATTGAGGCGCTCAGACGGCTCGAGGAGCTGTTGGGGTCTATACAAAGCTCGAGCGGATACATGTATCCGCTGTCACATTTGCAATGGAAAACTGGAGATATAGAAAGGATGCGAGGACCGAAAGAATGCGAGTCAGAAGAATATCAAACGAGGCGAATGAAGGGAGTATGGAGTCGGTCGACGTCTTCGTTTCATCTCGATCAAGACGGGCCAGTAGCGGCCCGAGAAAGAAAAAAAAAGAGACGCAACCGGAATTCAGATGGTATAGAAATTGTGTACACACATTCTTCCTCTTCTCTCTCTCTCACTACCCCATTCAAGAAGCGAATATGGGGTCGTAACCATTCCGACTTGGCATCAACTTTGCTTAACGGCTGCGTGAAGCTTTGGCAAAGACCGATGAGCAACGGACGTAATATACACAAGAAGAAAATGTTTCGGCGACGAAAAAGAAGAGAAAAAAAAGGTCGCAACGTACCATCTTCCGGCTTAGACGCCATCTTCTGGAGGACAGCCAAGTTGGAATAATTCGGAAGTGATGAGCGCGGAAACACCCCAGGTGCACGACCTCTTAAAGACGAGCACTTGGTTTGGTTACCCCCTGCTTCTTTCAATCTACAAACGAGCTTCAGCTCGTGCTCCGTTTTATGACGTGCTCGCCTTTAAAAGGAACGGGTCGTTCACAAAGATATCGTGTGAAGTACACTTGGGTTGAGTTTGACCGGGCTTCGAACTTAACCCCCGCGGGGGATACACCGCTAACACAGCCGACCTACCAACCTCCGACAGATGTAGACGGGCCAAACCTTTTGGTGGGTAGTTATGGAGGTGGTCCAAATGATGGTCGAGCTGCCGTCTAGATTTCTTCCACAAGCCGTGTATTACTCATACGAGTTCCAACCCTCTTCTGCTAAATTCTTCTTCATCTTTTATTTTTAAATTGTGAGGTTTATAATAAAACTGATAATTTTCGACTCTGGAATAAATTCTCTTCGCCACTCGCGTGTTTACAAATCCCATGGAGTCTCCATAAAGAAGATACACAATATGACAATAGGAAAAAACAAACACAGGCAATGATCGCAGAGAGGTACAAATGGTTGACGAGGCGTTGAGCTACAAGAAACAATAAAGTTTCTCTGCAAGCTCCGGAACCAAAATGACCCTCTAGCCAACCACGAAGAGAAAACAAAAACGAAATTATCCCGTTCTTGTTGTTCAACAAAAAAAAATACTTCACCACGATCAGAGTTTAAAGAGAATTCCAGGCCGCAAAAAGGGTTGGACGTATAACTGACACGAGGCGCGATGTGGTTTAATTGGCTGTTGCTTCCTGTGGGGCAGGTAGAAAGAAAAGAGCGTTCAGCGTCGTTGTCCACTTCAACATCAAAGACAACAATTGGACTGACCTTGTTTCCATCAGTTGCAGTCTTCTTCTTCTTGTTAGGCTTGCTACGAGTGGAGGAGGTTATTAGTTTCTTGATTTCCTCGTCGGTGATGCTGTTTTCCGTTTGGAAAGCCGTAGGGTCAAGAGAGATACCAGTGATCTTCTGCGGGCCGTTGGGCATCAACAAGACCGTAAACTTGAACTGAGCCACGATCTCGTCTGAGTTCATTAAAAGAAACGACCAGGTTACATCCGATACCACTTCAAGTCTCCGATAAGAGGCTTCCAATCATTATTGCGACTTACTTGGCTTCTCGTAAAGAACGTGGAAGGGTTCCAGTAACTTGTGAGAAACGCACTCGACGACCCCCATACGAGCCTTCTTCTCATCTTCCAGGTTGCGAAGCGAGAAGGGCATCGTACCGCACTTGGAACTGACTTCGGTAAAGAGCGCGCGAGAGGCTTTCATCTTCAGCATGTACGTCTCGTTGGTCTTTTTGAAGACAGTCGTTCTAGTCTCCATCTCTCGACCCTTTTGAACAAGTAGGGGGCAATTACGTCTGTATATATATTGGGTATCAAATGCTTGTTCTTTTGACTCACCACTCCTTCCCCGGAGCTGACCAAAACATCAATGGCGTAGACTTCGTGCAACTCGAAAGTTGTCTTTTCGTGTTCTTTGCGCTGGATTTCGTTGGGATTCTGAATGATCGACTTTTCACCGTCGATCTCAAACTGCTTCAATTGATGGCTGAGCATTCCCTCGATAGGTTTGCACTTGTAACTCTCGGCGACGGTCTGGACCACGCTTGTTACAGCGTGATTCTGGAAAAAGCCACTGGTGAATAAGAGGATCTATGTCAAAGTAACAAAAATAAGGGGGCAATTTACCTCAGTACCAGGTTTCATTAACCTGAGGGCTGCCTCAGAGGCATAGTGAGCTGCCAGAAGCACGTCAGCCTTACGACCAGTGACTTTTGTTGATGGAGAACTGCCCACAACAACGGTGTGGGCAACTGCAGCAATAAAGCCATCAACATGAGCACCCAAGTCGCTATGTTTGAAAAGGACAAGTGTAAGTACAATTCTGGGAACTAATTGTGAGAAACAATATTACATTTTGACCACATCTCCATCCTTGAGCTCGACATCAGTGTCACTGGCCAGAGGAGAGAAATGACAGATGCAGTTGTTAACTGAAAGGCAGGTGGGGAAAGCAATGCCTTTCTTCAACTCTTTCTCCTTCTTGAAAACCTTTACAGTCTCTTCAATAAGCAATTTGTCTCCAGTGGTACAAAGCTCTCGTACTGAAGCACCTGCTACGCATTTGGCAATAACAGCTTGAATCACACCTGCAAAAGAATTTAAAAGTTACATAGTGATTATTTTTGATAATTTACAATAATAATGACAAATTCAGTTAATATAAGAGAACTTTTTCCAGAGAGTGAAAGGAAGTGATAAGTGAAAGGACCTGTATACACTGCTCTCAATCATGATGGCAAATGGCATGATTACAAAAACCAACCACTAGTTGCGTCAAAAAAATTCAATATCTCACCACGACGTTAAATAATGATACAAAGACCGTACAGAGACGAGGGATATGAAAAATGTGTGGGGGAACAGCTGGTCGGTTACATTACACGCGTTTGTACTGGTCGCTCACGAAACTTACGATTTGCAATATCTCCAGCCATTTTATATTTGGTGACGACCAAATCTTCGGCGATGGTTTTTTCCTGATCATCTTTATCTTTGTCAGCCATTTTCTCGTAAATCAGGTCCTCGATTCACCAAAAATTGGAAAAACGTGTTCTAGTAGACAACTGACTTTGCCACGATTCTACGCACGATGGCTCTCTCTCCGTTGTCCTCTGTATTGCCGGCAAAATGTGAGCGACTGTAAGCGTTGCCAACTCGTTTCTATTCCCATATCAGCTCCTTCTTTATCTTATTAATCAATTCTTAATTGCTAATAATTGAACTCTGCGAATTAGGCAGAGAGACACAACAACTATTGCAACCATTATTTACCACCATTAAAAAAGGCGGGAACGTCTGTCGGTCTGTGAATGCAATACAAATGTAGCCTTGTTTCGTAATCGAAAATCTGTTTTCAAGATTTTCTTTAAAATTTGTTTTGGATCAGTTCAGAAATCAATAATTCAGCGTCGAAACTCACCGGGAGGGACGTATAAATGGATCTTTCGTTGGGGATTTTATCGAGCTCTTGTCATCACCATAAATTTCATGTAACGGCAAGTATGCAAATGGGGCTGTCTTTTGTTTATTATTATTTATGAGAATAGAATGTGCCTTGGAAATAATTTGAAGTCTTGGCGAAAAGCCTCTACTCTTTCATTCTATTGTACTCGCATTCTTTTTACAGAGCATTGTGGTCAGGTGAAAAGGTGGTGGTGCATTATAGTAGGTTGGTCGTTATTAGCTTTTGACGGTGACGCCTAGATGGCGGAACGAGTGCTAATTTACGACTTTCACACAAAATCCTCTTCGATTTTCTTCGTAGATGATGAAAAGGAAAAAGAAATCAAGCGAAAGGCTTGCAGCATCCCAGCAGCAAGTTGTACGCTCGGTTCATTACACCGCGCCAGAACTCAAATGAGCTCACGCTATCCCAAGAGTTTTTAAAGAGATTCATTCTCAGAATCCCCATTAGTGTCACGAACACAAAGCTGGCGTGTATATGATGTTCCCCGTTACGAAACACACTCTCGATCCCATTTTCTCGCACAAGCACAAGTCTTTTGGATTAATCAGTTAAGTGTGCGCGCGCAAAGTGCGTACCCCATATTCCATAATGGGGCACTTATGCTAGCAGACCTTTTCCGGCTGATTTAGAACTTGAATGGCGCAGAGAAAATTCAATTCCGCCAGTAGTAGACTAGTAATACGTAGTACATTGTGTGGGGCAGGCATATTCTGTTCCTCATCTCGAGTGCAGCAACGGTTGACGGTAACAAATTGCTGCAGGACTTGAAACCGGTCCATCACATTCTTGACTTTTTGCCAAATGTTGACCGGCAGACTAAACTAAAACTCCATTCATCTTGGACGCAGTCGAGTGATTCTATTTTCCTGGAAATAAATCCTTATAGAGAAGTATAAATCCCGTCCATTCTTTTTGGCAGAGTCCATAACAAGCTGAATTCCAATCACCCCTTGGCATTTAAAACTTGTCTGATTGTGTGCAGCACCACGACTATCAAATACTTTCGGGCTATTCTGCATCAGATACTATATAAGAAAAGAAAATCCCATTCAATACATCTAAAGCTAAGACGAATGGTAAATCAGATAAAGTATAGGATCTTATCGACCACATAAGTTGGCCAGGCCAGGGCATCTCGAACGCCAATCTAGCAAGAATCTCTTTTCTTCTAGCTCCGAAAATGTTGAGAAAATATAAAACGCTATTTCATGTGACAACATGTCACCAATAGGCGGGGTTCCATTGTTACACCGAAAGACGAATATGTTGCGACGAATATCTTGTATTTTCTCATTCTTTTCTTTTTTGCAATTCAACAACTAGCTTCTCCCTCTTTTTCTCGAAAAAGGAGGAAACAAAAAAAAAAGAAGAAATCAATGGACGAATCAAAAGGGAAGGAAGGAAGAGAAAACAACCGGAAAAAATATATAAATCAAAGAGCGGGGGAGGCTAGAATCGGGTGTCGAGAACTGCGAGAAAAAAATAAGGAAATCCGGTCGCTGCACGAGAAAACGTGTTGGTGTTTGGAGGTTGCGGTGTTCATACGGTGTTGGTAGAATTTTTGTTTGCATCCGATGACAGGAATCACAACTATTCACGCCGAACCATCGAAGCAGACAATGAAAAGACTTGCACACACATTCATTTTAGAAAACAAAACTTGTCTCTCGAAAGGCTTCGCGATAGGTGAAAGTCATTACATAATAATCAATACAGTATTTAGAATTTAATAAAAAAAAAGCAGCGCAAAAAAGATGGTGATCTAGATTGGGCACATTCTCCCATCGTAATTTCTCATGGCAGGGAGGCAGGGGGCTCTACATGGAGGATCAAAAGGAGAAAAAAAAATTCTGAATAATAATAAACTGTTGCCGGTGGTTCTTTTTTTGTTTCATTTTTTTGTCATAAAACGGCTAGGGAAAGCCCATTAATAATGGAGAGAAAAAAAAGTTTACAAAAAAAATTGTTTAAGGGAAAGGGATAAAATAGTCGGCACTTGATTTGCATGTAGCTCTGAAGAAAAGCTGCAAAGAAATTGTCGATTTGAAAATTTTTTTACATGGGTGCCTGTCCACGGATGGTGCCTCGGGCTGGATTGGCCGGCCCGTTGGAGATAGAAAAAAAGGCTATTTATATAAGACAAAAGTCGTAGTTTCGCAGCATAAAAAACAACGGGCGCCTTTCCGGGCATTGGGTTGACGATGAATGGTAGTAGCTCATTTTTGACGTTCCACGATACGACCGCGATGGGCCGTCATTTATCTCCTTAGCAGAGAATGGCAGCCAGTGTCAGAACGAGAGTGGCCGAAACGGCCGTCCAGGTTGATTGGGTAGCGCTGCTAGTCACTCGGCCGCTTTCGTGCACGGCGGCCTCTGCAAAAAAAAAATATAATAACGAAATGTTATATAACAAATGAAATGTCGACAGGAGACCATTAATAAGGAACATTTATAATTCTTGTATGACAAGAAAGGGGGAAAGAGAGAAGAAAAGAATGTAGGGAACCTGTCACTGAAGACCCACTTCCTCCTTTTAAAGCCAAAAGAGAGCAGCAGCATGGAGTCAATGCAAAAGACAGAAACCAGATAAGCATTCCCTTCCCTTTAGAAAAACAAAATGGCGCTGGGAAGAGAAAAAACAGGATCGTCGCGATTTCATTACCTTCGGGCAAAGTAGTGAACTCGACGAGAAGTGGTCTCGACCATCCAAACTTGTTCTTGGACTCAATGGTCAGCTCGTGTTCTGTGCCGGACGCCAGTCCGTGAAGTTGATGGACGTGATTGAAGAGCATGCCGCCTTGTTCCGAATCCTGTTCGTTAGCCTTGAGTAGAAGTTCTTCCCAACGCGACGCCTGAAACGTATGTTTGTTCAGAAACGATAATTAGGGACGAGCGAGGAAAGAAAGAAAGACAGAAAAGCAACGTCAAAAAACTGTAACAAATAATGATACAGTTGCACTACGGCAGGGAGTGGGAACTCGTTCGACTTACAGATGGACGTCTGTAGCGAAGACGGTACTCCATCAACGGAGTGTGACTGACGGTGACCCATTCCAGCTCGACGCCGTTGGTCAGCGGTTTGTTGCGCTTCAGCGTCGCCATGCTAGCAACACCTGCAGAGAGAGAGAGAAACGGAGAGAAGCAATCCATAATCATTAGTAAGAGACTGGTAACAAACGATGAGACATTTTGTTTCAGTTACCGGTCATTTCGATGGTTTTGTGGTCGCGGCCGAATCGGTTCTCGCCGTGGCAAGTGTAATTGGCGAAATCGTGAGTCTGGACGTTATCGATGGAGAGGACGTGGCGGGAACCGGCTGACGTTTGGACGTAGCGATGGTGCGGCGATTTAGGTCCGTCAGCGTCTAGACGCTGGCCGTTTTTGGACCAGTAGACGTTGGCTTTAGGTTCGCCGTGGACGGTGCACGTCAGTTCCGCATTGTATCCCTCGGCGATCGTCACAAAGTTGACTTCCACTTCGATTTCCGGCTCATCTATCATCATTAAACAGAATAAATTTCATGTTCATACGGCTCATATGCCCTCATATCGTCTCATATCGTCAATATGGACGTAGAAACAAAAAAAACACTGAAGAAAATAGTACAAGTAACAAGAGAAGAAGACAAACTCTCTTACAGGTGACTTCTAGATTGATGACGCCCTTGGCCGGGCTGCCCTCCGAGTTTTCGGCTGTGCACGTGTAGACGCCAGAGTGGTGTCGGTCGGTTTTGACGAAGGTTATCGTATGGCCCAGCATGGTTTTCTGTCCGTCGGGGAACTTTTTGGCTCCCTAAAAATTCCCCAAAAGAAGAAAAAAAAGAAAGAAAAGAAAATCGTAACGCATGGTGTGAATCATACTTTATAATGAGGATGAGTCGTTGAATATAACAGTGTCCTTATGCTACGCTACGCTAAACAAGAGGGGCTAACACAATAGTAGTATAGTACTGTACCTCACGGGTCCAAGTGACGACCGGAAGAGGATTGCCGCTGACTTCACAAGACAGCGTCACCGGCTCGCCTTTCTTGACAACAGCCAGTCCCGTGGACGGAACCGGTTTGACGCTAGGTGGCACTACATCATTAAAAAATGGGACGACAAGACGACAACAACAACAACAACAACAGAATAGAGAGAAAATGCGTTAGTAAGAAATGAAAGTTTTGACAGAGAGTGTAACCGTTGGGGGAATAAGAGAAGGAGACAAATACCGAGAATGTCGATGACATGTCTGAGCTCCCTTTGATCTTGGGTTGAGATCTGGCAGATATAAGATCCCTGGTCGGCCAAAGAGATGTTTCGTATGATGAGTGAATTGCCCTCGTGCGAAATGCGAGTATCCTTGACAATGAGAACGGAACCGGCCGTCAGGATGTCGCCTTCTTCTCGTTTCCACAACAGGGTGTAGCCGGGTCCCAGTTCGTCGACTTCGCAGGGCAGGCGGACGGCGTCGCCGAGTCGGACTCTGAAATGTTGAGGGATCGAGGTGAAATTGGGTTTCTTGAACGACGAGCCCATCTCCTCTTCCTCGTCGTAATCTTCGTCAGCCGCTTCAAAGTCCTGATCCAAAGGCTCCGACGGCGCTCCCATCACCGCCACCGCCACCAAAACTACTCGAAAGAAACCAAACAGAGAAAAGAAACCGGTGATTAGATTACAACAACAGGGCACTCGAACAAATAACATCCAACCGAAGAGATAAAATAAAAACACACGAGCGCGCAACAGAGTGCCCTCAATTTCTGTTTCCTAAGCGATTGAGATGATCAGCTTTAAGTAGATTGGGGGCTCTGCGACAAAACATCAGGATTTTTTTCAAGTGTCTCGGCATGGTCAAGTACCGCGAGCGAGTAAAAGTGCTCGCGCTGGGTCTACCGGGGCTCTGGCTGGCGTATTCAGGTCAAAGTCTTTGTACTCCACCCGCCCTTGAACAAAAAGGTCTCTTCCCTTTTTACCTGCGTGAGAATTCGTCAATGAAGTGAGGAATTTGGCTCCCCACAGGTCGAACCAGGTCAAACGAGACTTTGGAAAAAGAAGTATAGAGAAAGAGAAAGAGAGAGAGAGAGAAAAAAAAGTACCACCCACCGGCAAAGAGGGCCATCATTAACCTTCTAGAACCAGAAAAAGAAACGTTTTTTTTTCTCTCTCTCTCTTTCTTTTTCTTTGTATTATTCTTTTTCCCCCTCTGGCCCTCTCTTTTTCTGTTGTTTCTTTGTGTATGCGTGTCGGTGTAGCAAGAATAATATAAAGTCGATGGTTGTTTCTTACAAAGCGACCGAACCAAATGGAGCGTGACACGGTCGAGACCGAGCAATTAGTCAAGTCGTTTAAATACATTTCCTCTTTTCTTCTTGTTTGAATTTCCTCGGCTTTTTATTTATTTTTATAGTTTTACGGTGGTGAAGGTGATGGTGGTGGTTTCTTTTTTAAAAACATCATAAAAGATATTTCAATAAGAGTTACTAGTAGTACTAGAGAAGAAAACGTGTTATTTCCCGTGAATGACTAGGTACATCATCACTCACGCCAGACGGGGTAAAATCATAGAGATCGTCTTTAAGAGGTAAAATTCCTCGGCTCCTGAAACTATTGAAAAAAAAAGAAACGTTTCCGTTTGTTGAATACAGTTGAGTTGCGCTGCTCGGGGTTATTATGTGGGAACCGAAACGAAAATGTGCTCCATCATGTGTACTATAGTCACTGCTGGATGGTGCGGCGTCCGTTTAAATCATCGGCCGAGCGAAAGGATTCTTAGACTCCATTGAGAGATTGAGAACCGCATGAAATCGAATCAAACACAACGGACGCATCAGCGACAGGAGATTGGAGACGGCCGGGTGATGTTGTACCATAGACCCATCGTTCAATTATCTTGTTTTTGTGCGTGCGTGAGGAGAGACATGGCTTACAGGAATGTCGGATGAGGAGGGATTTCACGGTCGAATGGAAACGAAACCCGAGTCGGATCGAGTCATCTCTCAGCGCGCGGAAGAGCACCGGTGGTGAACTGAACCTTCCTCCCTCCTCCTCCTCCTCTTCTTTGAGAGGCCTGTCATCTTCCAGCCGGCTTTTTTTAAACGTGAAGAGAAATGACTGGCGCACCGTGTCTCTACTACACTACTACACTCCAAACAAATTTCTAAAAATAAAGATACAACAACACTGACTGCGGGGCTGTCCCTGTGTGGTCTCGTATGCTAATGAGGGCGCATCGTTATTCAAAATGTAAACCGGGTCCCCCATTTTCTTCGCCCGAGAGTTGTATTGTTGTTTGTGGTAACAAGAGTCCTAAAGACTCGCTCGTCGCTCTCCTTTTGCAACAATCCGTCTGTCGTCATTCATTTGTCATTGAATTATTATTAGAACATTTATATTAAGCTCTCTCGCTCTCGTTGAGCCACTCCAAGGGGATTTGGTGGACTTTTTTCGCTCGTGCGTTGCGCAAATCGGGCCGCTAGATGGCCTCGAGTCACGTAACGCACGCGTCGCGGGCATCGTTACCGATATACGATCGACTCGAATGTAACCCGATCTCGGATCGACGGACGACGACGACTGAAAATGCGGTAATGAAAACTAGCTGGAATTGGATCCTGCTCATAGATCCTTGGGATCCATCAAAACAAAAAAAAAGGAAAGAGGAAAAAAAAAGACAGATGGCCTATACTAGAAGAAGCCTGTTGTTTGATTACACTGATTAAAAGTGCTATAGAATCCCCTCCTTTTCTTTGATTTTTTCGCTTGTTTAGTGATGTGGGTGCGTGTGCCCGAGTCGGCCATTTTGTCGATGGTCTACACGACCCGCATCTTCCCAGAGAGAGGGACTCTGGTTTCCATCAAGTGGTAACCAACGGTCAAGAGAGCCTAGTAATGAATCAATTCCGTCTCGTTTTGTTGCCCGTTTTTATATTTGGCCTTCAGCTTTGATAACAATGTTAGGCGTGATGCAAACATCACGACTTTTTCCCGGTAACGCACTTGGGTCTTAAGTTCCAGATGGCTCCCCCTTATGTCTCTCTCTCTATCTCTCTCTCACTCCTTTTCCTCTATGTTTATTTTCCAAAAAAAGAAAGGGACAACCACCTGGTTCAGGTGGTTGTCCGAGTCATTGCGGCATTTCTCACACACAAATACACAGCTGACATAAAGGACTCGAAAAGAGAGAATAAAGGTATTATCCTAGCGACTCATTCTCCGAGAGTAAAACTAACACAGACCGAGAAGCGAAAAAAAGAAGGAAGGAATTTTTTGGGGAAAAAATCATCTTTAACTACATCCGGCGACGGTGGGTTTTTTCATGAACAATGAGTGGGAAATAAATAGAAAGCCGATATGCCGGATGAAACGAACAAGAGGCAAGGAGGAGAGTAACTAAAGGGAGAAAATTCTCTCTTCTCTTCTTCGGATGTCTCTCCAGAAGAGCGACGAGTCTCTGGCGGCGTCAATGACCTATGAACTGCGCGGTGCCATACTGTAATAGACGGGGGGAGAGGGAGAGGAGACTCACTCAAAGATACTTTATTATTTAAGAGTTGAGAGGGAATCGCTGTTTTAGAAATAAAAACCCCAAACACGCAGGTCACAAGGGGAAAAAAAGGGACTTTGGGGGTTGAAATCGGGTTCGGCAACCGGTTTTCGGGATTAGATATCCAACAATTCCTCTCGAAGATTGGTTGCCGAACCGGTTTTCTTTCCCTTTTCCCAGTTGGAACAAGAGAGAGAAAATATAACTATGGGCCTATCTTTCTTCATCTATAGGCGACTGCAGCTTCAACAAGAGCAATTTGGGCATCTGGCACGGTCACTTAAGTCACGCCTACTCGATCCGAACGTCCTTCATCTTCAGCAAATAGCCTCTCGCTCTCTCTTCTTTAACAAACAAAAAAAAACTTCTTCGACAGAGTGAAAATGTGAATATATTTATTTTTTCAATTTCTTTAAAGTTGCGTTAGCGCTATCTCTATCTTTCTCTCTCTTACTAGTTTCGAACATAGCACGAGGACTCGAGAGTGAGTGCTGGGCTCGGTGTAATCACGGAACGCTCGCGGGACTTTTAAAAGCCAGGGTCCCCATTTGAGACTGGGAAGAAACTTGGCGTGCCGTTCGAAATCAATCACTAGTAGAGCAGGAGCAGGAGCAGCAGGAACAACAAAAGTGGCAGCAAAGGTCCCCAAAGGTGGTTTTTCCTCTCAAATCGAAAATGAATTTTAATGAAGAAGACGGCGGGGGGAGTGTACTACAGTAACCTTTTACGACGACCTCCCCCACTTGCCCCCCATGACGTTCAAAGGGGGGCTGTTTCAAGAGAAACAGATGGGACTCGTTCTTCCAACTATTTTACTACACTCGAATCCCTCTATACCAAATTTTTTTTCTGCTTCTTCTTCTGTTAAATAAAAGATGTGAGCTGGTTGCTGCTTGTGCGCTTTGACGGGTACCCGTCGTCGTTTTTCTTTAAGCCGGTTTAAGTGGGGGTGTCTCTTTTTTCCTTATAAGGAGGATTTTCGTCAATGTCGGTGGAAATTTTTCCAACTGGGCTATTTATCGGCTTTAGAGACGAAAGAGAGAGAGAAAGAAAAAGGGGGAGAACAATAGGCATTGAATGACACACGGGCCATTTCCCGTTACAATCGATAGCAAACGAGCCTACCGCTCGAATGGGCATATACAATTGCCGAGTGTGTTTTTACACTGGTGGCTAAGTGCCGGTCGTTAAAAAAAATATGTGAAAAAAAATAGAGCCTCTGTTGTATGTGGAAAACGTGCCAATCGGGCAAAGTACGTTGGGGGGTTCTTTAAACAAACAAGTTTTTCCTGTTTGCGGTGGTAGTAGTGGCGTGAATTGCGTTAATTGATGCAACAATCGTCACTTGGTGAGAGAGGAGGGACACAATAAAATATGCGCAGATGTCTCAGCCGTTAATACGATGCGACCTTTTACCAATTACCATCATTCGGGTCCCGGACTTCCGGGCTGAAGTTAGAGGCAACATTCACGCCCGACTCGACGATATTATTCCGCGGCACGTCAGACACAGCCACTACTACACAGGGGAGCAACAGTAGTAGTATCCTACGCTAGACTGCCAACATCAATAAAGTTCAAAGTGTGCTGTTGCTGTGTGTGTGTTTGCAGAGCCAGAGAGTTTCGAATCCCCACCCCTCAAAAAGGCATAAAAAATGGAAAGTGCTATACGGAATACGGCCACTATAGAGCCATTCATCAACAATAGACGCCGTCTCCTTTTTTTATTGACTTTGGGCCAACGAGTTCATTCATGGCCCGTCCACCATTCCAATGGGGTCTTGAAAATACAAATCTTTTTTTTTTTATATTTTATTTTATTCTTCTATTTCCTTTATTGAATATATATTGTACACCAATACCACGAGCCCTTCTCTTATTTTATCCCCTATTGTCTGGAAAATTGCCGGACCGGAAACGATACTCGAAGAATCAGAATGGACAACACAAAAGTCTCATCAAAGTCTGGCAGAAAAAAAGAGAACATAATCTATCCGAATTTTCTGGAGTAACCAATAATCCCGTTAGGCATCACCGGAGGGGGAAGTGATATATTACTTATACAAGAAGTTCTCTCTCTCTCTCTCTACGACTTACACTACAGGGCTGGCAAACAAAAGAGAGCGATAAACCCGGATGTAGTGGCTGTGTGTGTGTGTGGAAACTGAGCAAACAATTGCTGCGCTCTGCTGTTGCTCAGCTCTAGTCGGATTATTCAAAGTATTTTGTAGGTAACTCGATCCCTTGTACAAACATATATATATATATAAGATATGATGATGAATGAGAAGCCCCCCCAGCACACACACAAACACCAAACCATGAGGGAATCGAGTTAAGAATAATATAAATAAAAAGATCCGATTACTCATTTTCAATTCCAGCCACCCGCACAACTTCAATATTTGTCGACTCATTTCGGTATGCTAGCCATCAGCTAGAAGAGTCTTTAATTCATTAATGAATTAGGTTTACAACTCGTCTTCATCAAGCGAAGCGGCCAACCATCAGGAATAATCGTCTTCTTCTTCTTCTTCTTCTTGCCTGGAGAGAATCACGTTGTTTACGAGGCCTTCCCTTTGATGTAGAAGAACGTCTACGGGGAATATTGCGGTCTGCGTAAGGGGCCCGATCTTTTTCTTATTTCATTTTACAACGTCTCGGTTGGCGGGTGTCCGTTTCTTTCTGTTAGGGGGAAAACGGACGCACAAAAAATAGCCGAAAAGAGAAGAGAAGTGCGGTCGGTGCCTTCAGGCTTGAAATTTTCTTTTCCTTTTTTTTCTCTCTCTCTCTCTCTCTCTATCCAAAAAGTGATACGGGAGCCGCCATTCGTTATACAGGAAGCTTCCAACGGTCGAGGAAAAAGGGAGAAGAAAAAAAAAACGATGTAACGTCGTGATGAATATTCCAACGATATATTTATATATTATATATATATATGGGTGATGGCTTTCGATCAAAGAGAGAAAAAAAAATACCAAGAGAGAGGGGGAGCCCGAAAATTTCCATTCAATCCGATCAGGGGAGAGAATAAATACACAAGCGTAGGGGAGGGGGAGACGACGACAGCGAACGACGCCGGGGCGTGTTGTTTGTTCACAGCGGTATTCCGGCGGCGGCGGCGTTAGCTAATTGCAATCAACTCTAATAAGAACCCAGAGCGAGGAAACGACCCAAACCGAGTAGTACACACAAATTATATTTTTATCAAAACTATAAAGCGCGACCGAAGAACCTCAAAAACTAAAAAAAAGAAAAAGAAAAAGAGAAAGGTTCAAGAGACAAATGGTGGTGAAACACCTTCCGGTGGGAATATCATCTTCCAACCGGTTGAACCATTGGCCAGCTAGTAGTCGAGTCAGAGAGAGAGGAAATCGTTCCTACCGACCAAAGATGGTCGTCCTCGATAAGGAACGTTGAAGGCCATGCGAATATTATACGACTACGTACTGTGTATAGCGTAGACTAGTGTCATAATATAAAAAGTAACAACCATAAAATCTGAAAATAACGTTTTTTTTATACATTCACACGACGTGGTGGTGGCGGCGTCGTCCCCTCTTGAAGATTACCATGACAACGAGAGCATCTCTTTTTATGTCGTCGGAACCCAAATTTCTAGGGGAATATTCTTCTATGCGATGTACACATAAGAGCTCCAAAGCAAGGGGAGAAATGTTACAAAAGAGATGTAGGGGGGAAAAACTGCCTATGGAATTTTCTTCCTCGTCGTACAAATTGCGCCTCAACACACAAGTTCCGTCTCTCTCTTTCTAGTCTCGACTGTATATATATACATTCGTGTGGTAACCCGAGTCTCGTAGCTGCTGGAACGTATCAACGACTGCATATTCGATTTCCACCCCTAGTAGTGTGTTTACCAGAAATGTTATTGCGCCGTGATCTACTGTAGTTGACAACGCCAAAAAAACGGGAGGTAGTACACTACACAGTTGCCAAAATAAATCGATAGAAGCTCTCTTTTAAAATTCAACGGGGCGCGGACGATGTTCGCCAAGACGTGGATAAATATCGCGTTTGTTGTTGGTAGATAACCTTAAAAAGGGAAGAAATTTTCCTGGCGTGCTGACTAGGAACGAGGGCAGAGAGGAATTTCCACATCCAAATGGAGATTGAATGGCTTGTTGAAATGAAAGACGGGACCAACTGGTCTGGAAGAAAAGACCAGGGCGGCTTTTCTCGTCAACTTCCAGTTGGTTACCGCGCGCTCTCCTTTTTTTCTCACTTCCCACTTATTTTTTTTTCCTTTTTTACGAGTAACCGTACTAAAACGTAATCATTCTCTAAAGAGAGTAAACACACACACATCCACACATACAAACACGAAATATACGAGTGGATTAATAGTCGCGAGTTATTTACCGCTCGCACGTGATGAAAGTACGTAACTCACCCCCAACATCCTAAAAATGATTCAATCAACTCTGGATGATGAAAATGTCAGCCGAAAGAAACAGCCATCTTTTTACTTTATTTCTTTTTCTTCCTATCTCTTCTCATAGACATAGAAAAGTCACCAGAGGTGCTATTTCCGTCCTGCCAACTTCCTTATTTCCCTTTAGGAGACACGCCCGGGGAAGAAAAGAGGTCGAGAGGTTAATGACCAAAGTGATGATTCACGAGCTCCGAAGTAACACTGTTAGAGAGGAGAAATGTCATTTATTCCCTTTTTGTGAAGTGAAATATTCTGTTGGAATCGAATTGCGCACTTTGATGCGGCCCGTTTTGTGGCGTAGTAGTAGTAGTAGCGGGCCATGGGCGTTTTGTGACATTTTTCATTTCACCCTCAGACGTGTCGACTCCACCCCTCATCAAACATGGCAACCCCGCAGAGTCCGCTGTCTGTCTATCCATTTTCAACTGCTGTGAACTGTTGTCGTTGTCGGGTTGAAAATGATATTAAAAGCTTTTTCCTTTCTTTTACAAAGAAAATATAAAAATGGTGTCGCGCCACTGTTTAAAATCAACTTCACACTCTCTTTCCGGGCAACAGCAGCGGCAGCCTGCCGCCACAGCCGCCAACATAAAAACACCATTTAGAAAAATCAAGAATTTCCGATGGAGCGATATAACTAACTCGTCGTCAGTCGGTCTTAACGACTACAGCTTTTCCCCTCATTCTTCTCTCCAATTTCTAAAGGCCCGCATAACTTTGCACGAGAGAGAGAGAGATGCTTCGAAGTTTAGCGAATAACTGAGCCGCGTATAGACCAGTGACCTTCTGCTTCGTGATACCACCCAAACAGCATCGAAATGACGTCACGAGGCACTCCCCATGACCAATCCTTCATTAGCATGTAGGATGGCTCGTGGTGGTAGTCGTCGAACATCGCATCAGACGGAACTTTCCTTTTGCGCCGAGACCGAAAGTGGCACTCGAAATGAGGTTCTCTCGCTCCTCGCTATCAGATGGGGAATGTTCATCCTTGTACATTGTCTTCTTTTATGTTTAAAATACTACGCCAAATGTTTTACAGAAGACTAGAGAGAGAGAAAGAGAATGGAGATCGATAGTCCTAGTGGTGGAGCTATTGATTCTTTTGTTATCGAGGGGGGTGAGTCACGCCCTAGGGCTACGCCATCTTTGTTCTTTGACGATACAACTACTAGCTCTAACTCTCCCTCCGTGCACAGTACGTAACTTGGAAGGGGGGGAAAACGCCGTCGAACACAGTTGCAACAACATCTTCCAGAGTGCTGGGGTCCCGTGTCCCTTTGGAGAGTTGCCTAAGGAGGGGTGTTGCCCGTGGAGCATCGTTGTAGAAGCAAACAGAAGAGAAGAAGAGAAGACGCGCAGCAGAAAGAACGCAGCAGCGCGCGGGAGGGCTCTGTCAACACGAGCACACCCAGAAAAGAAAAAGAAGACGACGGAAAAAGCTTATATCCACCAAAACGGGGGAAACGCACACCACACCCATCACAATCAGTGAATCATTACGCGGAACACCTTAGAGAGAACCGTCTGTCTACAACAATGACGAGAGAAAGGGTATTTCGCGGTTCGTCTGGCTCCACCAAAACTGCTGGTCTACAGGGAAATAAACCTCCGTTTTGATTATGCTGATTCCATAATAGAAATTTGTAGCGCATATTGCTTTCGTCTCTTATAACGGTGGTGGCGGTGACATTCATCAATGCCAGCTTTGGGGTTCCCACCTGGTCGGAACCGTTTTGGTCAATTCATCCTGGGCTCCCTTCGTTTCTTTTTCAGCCGCAGCTACGTATCGTCGTCCACCCGGTTTAGAGTGACAGGGCTCCTGGTTCTTTGACAAGCTGACAGGGTTTTCTGATACTTTAAATACCTGCTACGCTGCAGCAGTCTGAGCAGCAGCACGGCAGTTTCAGTTTTCCTCGACGCGCCGACTCTCTCACGGGTTCTTGGAACCGGAAACAAGGTGTGTGTGAATTGGCAACGTCGCTCTTTGTAACGATCAAACAACGGAATTCCACAATGATTACAGTGTCGTGTTGCTTATTTTCCGACCAATCGGCGAGCCAAACTCTTTGCCAACATCGTTCAGAAATGAGACGACTGCCGACGGACTAGAGTATGCAGCATAGAGCCCTTCTCAACAATATTCCGGTAACAAACAAATCCGGATGGCACCGGCTCTTGTTTACGCAGCAGTCTGCACCACTGTCGCAGCTGTTTTCACTTTTTTTCTCTCCCTACCTCGTGACGTCAACATTCGGACCACGTCGGACGTGCCTTTATCACACAACTATTTCCGAAAAACCCACCCAAGTCCAATTGCCCAACGTGACCTGTCCACCACACCGGAACTTCCACCGATCCACCCACGCCTCGTATATACCTCTCATTAACCGCCAATTTTGCGTAATTCAATAAAAAAAAAAAAAGGGACAGGACCTTATATTATACACAGTCCACTAGCAATCCCCCCCTTTTTTCCCTCCTCAACAATTGTATTTTGGAGCGCAAACAATTGATTTTGCTTACTCCACCAGAAAATAAGCCGAAAAATACAAGAGCGGGTCAGTCAAGTTTCCGGTCACGTGATCAAACAACACGGGCGCAGAGCAGATGGGATAGACGTGTCTACCACCTCTCTCGCTGATGTGTGTCGCGGTTTTTTTCTTTATATTTTTTAAAAAGGTGGAAAAACTCAACCGAATGGGGTTGTAGAGTTGTAGACACCTGGCCGTAGACCCCATCCATCATCCGGCTGGAAAAGAGCCCCCCACCTCCCTTATTTCCTCGAAAATCCAGATTTATTACATTCACTACCTAAAAGTTAACTACTCTCGCTTTTTTAATTATAAAGCTGGGTCCACAAGAACAGAACATCCACCCCGCGGTGGTTGTGGTGGTGGTAGTTCCACTTCTCGAGAACAAAACAAAAAAACAAAGAGGAAAGATGATGATGATGATGATGCTGCTGAGAAGGTAAAGGAGAAGGAGCTCGTTCAACCGCACGATTCCGTTGGAATGCATTCATAACGAATGTTGTATCGATTGGTTAACAAGATTATATGCTGGGACGTGGGCTCGGCGCTAGGCATACTTTGATGGCCCGGCTTCGGATCAATACGACGCATCCACAATGCAACATCATCCCCCCAAAGAGAGAGAGAGAGAGAGAGTTAGGGAGTACATTGAAGAAGAAGAAGAAAAGGAACGCACGATAAGGAGAGAGAGAGAGAACGAGTTGCAAGGGGTTAATGGCGCCAATTTGAAAATGGCGCATGGCGGGAATGCTTTGGCCTGTTGTGTTGAATATTTCAAATAGTTAAATGAAATTGCGTGTGAATCACGACAAGGTGGAAGAGAATATGGAAAAAAAAAGAGAAAGGGCATTCCACCGGCTTCGCATCCACCAGCATTTTCTTTAACTCTGATACGACCCAACGACTCCCGTTACAATAGCGATCAATAATTTTGTAATCAAGGAGAGCCAGCCATTGGTGTAGGCATCGTTTCGATTTTTACAACCCTATATATGTAAATCTGTCTTTTGAATACTCAAGCAGCCAGAAAACGCCGCCATGATGAGCGATCCCCCATGTCTTTTTTCACTCGCAAATGATGCGACCAGACAGACACCAACAAGGTTACAGAGAACTTCTTCTTCTTCTTAGAAACTGTGTTTGTGTGTTCACTAACCTGAGAGAGCAACAATGAGGGAGAGATGCGACTGGCGAAACATGGCCAAGTGTTTTGTTTGTTCGATTCGCTTGTTAAAAATCCAAGAAAAGTACAGGGACGATGGGTAGAAATCCGCCGACACTTGGTCCAACACCACCGACACTCGAAAGTAGTTATTGAATCAGACGAGAAACCACGAAAATACAGTAATGAAATACACGACGACGACGGTGACGACTAATTTGTGCCCGTTGTGAAGAAGACTATGTGTTGTGTACGACCGACCACCAGGACGCTTGAGGTTCGACTGCCGACTGGCCGAAACGCAGCGCGCCCTTTTCAAAGTCCCTCTGGCGGTGATTGGATACCACAGCAGGAAGGAAGCCGCGGGCGACTAGTCATCATATTTTTCCAAAGAAAAAGAAAAGAAAAAAATCATGGCCAAAATTACGATTCACCACCACGCTGCCTGCTGCCTATGAATTGTATTATCATTTTCTTGAATCGATCCGCCCATCTCTTGCTCCGGAAGTCTTGTTCGATTCCAGTGTTGGTACTAGCCTAGACCTGGCGCGCGCGCGCGCGCTCAGGACGCCTGGGCGGGAACCTCAGCCGACGCTGCCGGGAAATCCGAAAATAAAAAGGAAAAAAACAAAACAATGCAGTCATTCCTTTCACAAATAATGGAAAATGTGGGATCGGCACAACCACGTTCGATGATGTCAACCCGGCCCGTCTTGGTTGCTAGTGAATTAACACACATCCGTGACGTACGTATTGTTTAGCACTAGAGCCTCTCGTCATCTTTCAAACCCACACATATAGCATCCGCGCCTTTTAGCTGCCATTTCAAACATCTGGGTCATGTTTTAACATGTTTATAACCGACGCACTTGTCCGGACGTGACTTCATCGACAGATTTCATTCAAAATAGAAAATTTCTTCGGCTCTCCTCTACAACTTTTTTATGACTATTTTCTTTAGTAGGAAAAACCGTGTCGTAACGGCGACCCTGTTTGCAGCTGGGCAACAGCAGCTATAGTCCATTAATAATCGTCAAGAGGGAGACCTCAAGAAAATGGCGTCCAGGGTTTTTATAGACATAAATAACCATCATCGCGATAAAGCTAACTATGGCGAAAAAAAAAACAAATTCAAAAAGGGAAGGAACAAAAAAAAAAGGAAAAACCTTTACAGTATGTACGTGAACTCTTCAGGGGTATTTACCGAGGCGGCGGACGGGCGGGGTTTCTCTAAATAAAAACCCCAGCCGGTGAAGAGCGCGTGCTGGCCGGTTGTCGGCGACCGGGGGTGTGTATTTTTAACTTTGAATTCTCTCGTCTAGTTGTTGCTTTCGTGTGTATCTCCTCTTCTCTGACTGTCTATTTCCCGGGGCCGACGTCGGACCCATCACCATTGAAAACGCGTGCTCTTTTTCGACCAAAAATCTTGTCATTTCCAAAAACGATTCGTGAGTGAGAAGAACACGCACCGACGTGCGTTGGCAGACTTACGTCTTCTCTCCGCTTTTGAGAAAAACACTTCTTCCGGGATACGGATCTACGTTACATCACGCAAACTAAATTCTGTTGAAAGGGAACAAGAAAAAGAAGAAGAAAAAAAAATAGGGGATCCAGCGAATAGACAAGATACAACGACAACGTTACGGTCATAAATCCCGGAAGCACGCTGTTGGCTGGCTACGACACAGTTATTTCATGACGTCCATTAAAAATAGACTTTTGGTTTTTTCTCCTTCTTTTTTATTTTTTGAAATGGTCTAACCGTGTAATTCCTGAAAATAAAAAAAAGAAAGAAATCCATTCAAACGATTGTTTTAAAAAGTTTTTTTTATTTTGAGAATAGGAACAACAACGTCTGCACTCTGCAGTGTTGCTAAATGTGGATGGCGGCGAAAGTGGGCCAGCTGGAAGGCGATTAGCTGACCCCCTCGAGACCATCCAAAGATAAAATAGTAGGTATTTGATTGGTTTGGGAAAAATGGAGGAATGTGCGTCGAAGATCCTTATGTAAATACCAGCAGGTCCTGTCGATATAAAAGAAATGATAATCAGTCTCCGACGGTTGGGGAGCTTAGGCTACCAGTGGTATACGAGCTGAGGAAAAGTTTCAAAGAAAAACAAAATAAAAAAAACACATTCAGGAAGATGAATGCGGCCGAGTCGAATAGCCGAAACATTTGCCGCTGATGTGACTATTTAGACGGCCTGTATATATATTTAGAACTGGACTAGATTGCATTGTCTGTTTTGGACGTCGGCGGGGGGTGGGAGAGCAGAGAGAAAAAGTAGAATGATGAAGCGGAATCAACCCGTTCGTTGGGGACGGGCGGACTGCATTTTTTGGCAACGTCGCCACAATGGGGTCCAGCAGCAGGAGCAAGTAATTGTGTCGCCTAGACAGCATTTTCGGGGCGGGTGCCAATCGAACAAGTCATCGTATCATTAATCACATTGGCCAGAGGGAAAAGAGCGACTACTATGTGCATCGAAAGACTCCTAGCTGACTGCATGACTACCGTACGATATTCCAGTTCACCCTACTCCGCCCCAAAAGCAGCAGGAGCAGCTGGAACCGCTCATGCGAACGACTTGTTATTCGCCGTTTGTGCACGTACTGGTAGGAGTTGTTATTTTTATCTGAAAAGTCATCGAGGCGGTAGACAATGCGGGCTGACGATTTTCTACATTGCAAACCCGCTTGATTAACTGGATATAGATAGATTGGTAGGGTGGAGGGAGAAGATGGATAAGGGTATAGTTACATGGCAAATCGATGGATGGCGCTGGTCATTTTTTTGTCCTTCTATTTTGCTCAGTTCTTTTTATCATCATTCGTCCGTCTCTTCGGCCAGCGTCAGTTGCATTTCATCCTCGGGTTGCTGGCTCTGCGTCGTCGGTGCCGTAAAGCGGGAAGCTTCGACCGTTCGTTCCGCATCGGGAACCGACGAAGTACCAACACCGGCCGGATGATCGGCCATAGTAAATTTTTTCGTCGCCTTTTTCCACAGCCTTTTTAACGGGTGCTTGGTCGGAATGGTTGCCGCCTCGGCTGCGCCACCGTTAGAATTGTTTGAGGCGATCGTTTGAGATTGTTGCGCGGATGAGCTCGTCGTCTCGTCGTCCACCAGAGATACGTCTTCCATGACCGTTTCGAAAGCTCCCTCAGCAGGAAGAGACGCGGCGTCATCAACCGCTGGAAAAGTGTCGACTAGCGGCGTCGGCGGAACATTACCCTGTTCGACGCCTTCTTCCGCTCCATCGGCAAGGCCTGTCGTCGTCACACAAAAAAAACCGCAAAAAGTCGAGAAATCACATGAATCATCTCCGGGGAAGGTAAGAATGGTTTCTCCCATCCGGTCGGATATCTCTGGTAATTCACAAAGTCGCTTTGAATATTACCCGATGCCGAAACGACGATTGCGACGGTAATAGGAGTGTCGGATAGCGGCGGATTGTCGGTGATCTCATCAGCAGATTCCATTTTTGGTGGTGTCGGTGAATCCTGGACTGGAATATCCATGTTATAAATGGGATTTTCCTGAGTGGCCGTGGTTTTCATGAGTGATGACATGGTCCACCTCGCCGACATGCGCTATAAATAAATAAGACATCAACATTCCAGAATGTCGTTTCATATTAGTGTTGGTGATGACGTACTCCAGCGGCGGAGGGATCGCCAAAGAGAGGGTTCGTGAATGCGCGCGTAAATTTCTTCCAAGCGGCAGGCGCTGCCTTGACACTAGTTCCATGACAAGTGTCCGAAGAGGTGTCCGGAATGCTTGGAGCTGCAGCGAAGGGCGATTCCTGGCTAGATGATGGATGCTCCAGCGGAGGCCGAGCCAAAGCCTGCTCAAAACTAGCATCAATGGCTATCTCGACGTTGCCCGCCGAATCGTTCTGGAAACGAGCAAATCCCACTGGTGAGAGCTCTTCTCGCGAGCCGGTTAATCTGGGAAGCGATAGAGAGAGGGGGATTTATAATCCTATCGATTTTGTTTTAAGCATCTTAGATGTACCTGTTTTTCTTGTAAAAGTATATGGCAGCTCCCACGACGGCGAAAATGATAAACGTAGCAAAGACCGTCGTCAAATTGGATGCAATAAGATGAAGTTCCTCTGGGGTCAGGTGATGAGTGGGTTCATGTGAGAGTCCAGATTTGACCATCTCCAATGCCAAAATTCCATAGAGATTACTGCTAGATTTATCTGATGAGATTGGTGTCATTTGCCAGAGATCAAATCATTGAAGTTCAATATTATAGAAAAAAATATACCTTTGTTCAAATAATCATGAATTTTGTCAGCTAATTTGATGCTTCTCTCATTAGTGGTGTTGTCTACAATCATCAAATGTAGAACATTCTCTTCAGTTCTGTATGAATAACTCTGGCTGCCAGGCCATCCATCTTCAACCAGCATTGAAGAGACCAACCGGTCAAAAGAGGTTTTGGTGAAGAGTCTTTCATTGACAGTTAGTTTCATCATTGCTCCTGTTACACTCAAGGTGGAGGGACATGAATAAATTTATATCATATTTTTAGATTAAAGGAAAGAAACATACCACACATGTCACAACAATGACCAGGAGGTTTGAAACTGTCAGGGCATTCAAGCTGGTTGCTGCATAATGTCCCAGCTTTGCTACATACCATCTGCATCACCTAGATTCTCGTCCCCACGATCAGATAAAGTGATAAAAATAAAAGGAAACAAAGTAATACGCTTTGAAGAACATGTGGCGCCAAGGAAGCCATCTTGAAATAGATCTCTTACGTCGACGTCATGCTCGCAACGACATCCAAGACTGTCCTGGCATTCTGTTCCGTTAACGTAGATCAAACGAGGTGGGTTATGAACCTGATACCTCCACTCGTTTCCGTTTAGGTGGTTTCGCCATTCTTCCACGGTCAGTAGCTACATATTCAGCCAGACAGAAGATTAATTTGGGACTTTTTAATCTCTGCCGTCTGCTAGGGACCAGATGACCTTGTACTAACGCATTAAATCATACCTGTTCTCCATATTTGACCTGGCCAACAGTGAGAGCGTTGACTTTGTTGAAATCAACGGAAAGCGAATGTCTTTTCAAAAGATGGACGCTGTCGTGAGAACACGGGATTCTGTCCGAATGCGGGATAGCTAAAGGCTGTTGAATAACAGTTCCATCTGCATCGGCGATCTGCCAAAGATCGGGATCGAACCAACTACCCGGCTTCCAATTCTTGAACTTGACATCCTCTCCGTTACAGTGCTCTTGTGTGTCAGCGTTGAATGTAAGGTCATCCATAACCAATTCACCCGTCTGCGGCATAACTAGCTCATTCCAAGCGACAGTACCGTTGAGGAAGATGGAGATGACAACTTCCTCGGGCAGAACGACCCGGGAACGCCAACAGGGGAGTTTACCTCCATCCCAGTTGTTACGGTTTTGCCAATCGGTATCGGGCGGATGCCACTCTTTAATGTGAGCTTCCGTCAACGACGACACTATATACAGCAGCAGCATAATTTAAAGGGTCCGTCCCTGATAATTACATATGTATTTTATTTAAAATTGATTTCAACGACCCACCTAATAGAGCCAAGTAGTAAATCACAGAGCGGCGGATGGCCATCGTCATTTTGCGGCGCTTGATTACAGACTGCTCGTGTCGTGCGTGTGTGTAATCACCCACGAAGAGGGGCCGTCCAAAAAGAAAACGCCCACGTGAGTCGACTCGTATTAAATTTCAAACTCCCCTCTTTTGTATCGGTGTGATAGCATCAGGTACGGGGTGAACACGATACCTGAAATCACGTAACGCGACACGGTGTCGCGTCGAGTCGAGGGTGACCTTTCCCGGTCTCTTATTTCAATCTTCTTCTTAAATTATTACACATTCTGGTAAATTGAACACTATATGGCGATTATCTCAAATGGGTTTTAACTATGAAAGCTGTCCCGACGATCGTGTCAGCTGCGTTTTTGCCCGCGGACAAAAAAAAAGAAGGCAAAGTGGAAATAGATTTCCTCGCTCTGAAGCCCCGCGACGCGTATAAAAAAAAAAGACAGCCCACGAGATGACTCACGAAAAGAACACAAAAAAATAGAACGGAATGAAACTGCAGCTTGACACGGACTTGGCACGAGATCATCTCCTTTTTTTTCTCTGGAAATCCCATACGGCACTTGTACGGGATCCAAGCCATAGCAAACTTTCTAAGGAAAAAAAAAAAACAGGACATAGACAGTGACAAGTGCCAAAGTTATCTATCTGAATGTAAATAGTTGTCGCGCTTTAGCTCTTTTTATTTTAAAAAACCACCGACAAAAGCATCTGTCGACCCGTTTTAACCAAATTACTTTACATGGTTGAACTTTAGAATTCCTGGGTATGGGTATTTGGTTAACGCCTCCGCCTCAGAATCCGATTACAGTGGTTCAAACCTCGTAACCGATGCATATTAGTAGAACCTGAATTTGCGATTTAATGCGATATTTGGGTGGGAAAAACCTATGCAAAATTAATGACATAGCATCACATTTGAAACGCCAGTCTACATTAGTTGGTGCGTAAAAATGGTGCTTGCACATCATCATTTTTAGTTGAATTTTTTATTGTGAATAGTAAAACTATTCTTTACTAATTCTAACGGTTCAGATTGAAAACCGCGATATTTGATTTAATCAAACTTGACATATCCAGACATAATAGTGCAAGACTCGCAAAAGAGTCGTACAATTTGCATCTAAAAAATCGTAACAGTGTGTTGTATCCCGAACATCAAATAGAAGAAAATATATATATATATATCCATCTTCGTTGGGCGAAGAATAAATTAAATCGGGGGAGGAGAATAGGTGGAAATGTGATGAAGAGAAAAGACATTTCTGCAAGAGATCGATGACAATGTCAACCCTGGTGGACGCTAACGAATTTTAAAATATCCCAAAGACAGTGATGGAAGGCTGTGTGGATAGTGTCTGCGTCTTGACTTCAATTTACGGCAGATGACTGCCGAAACGTCTCCAACGAATATATACTATTCGACAACCTGGGAAGAGACGAATGGTTTTAATCAGTTGTCACAATGAATGGGAATGGAAACTCTATTTAATTACCTTCCAAAAGCATTGAACAGAGCGACGATCTCGTTTCGCGTGAGTTGGAATCGTGACCGTTTCATCGTTTTAAGGTCGAAAGCAGTAGGATTAGCTTGGTCGAATGATCCGGAAAATAGGATTTTAAGCGCCGTTCCCAGGCCTTGAGTTTGCAACTTTCCCCAAACTTTGCACTTCTCACAGCCGACACAATCCATAATGCGCGTGATATTACGGAAATGATGACGGAACTCCTCTTTCAGTTTGCGGGCCTGTTTACTTCCCCCCGTAAACATGGACGACTCATTGAAATGGTACTGGAACGATCTAAGATTGGGAAAGACATGTTTGAATAATTCATAATTTGGCAAATTGGGAAAATCAATACGGAATAATTACTTGACTTGATTAAGAAGTTCGTGGACGGCGACATTGACTTCGGTGTCTTCAGTTTCGTTTCCGGTATAGAAAGGTAGTTGTTCCAGGTATGGGGCTGCTTTGGCGATGGCTCTCAGTTCCAGAAGATATAGGAAATAGAGGTTGCGTAACCATTTGGGCCCTTCACCGTTAGTCGTTTCCGGATCAAAGCGGACCTGAAATTCTTCTACATTCATTCCCCATCGTTGCATGCCTGGTACACCATCTATAAAACCGCAGAAGCAGAACAATTTATTAGGAATTGCTTGCCAAGTAACGGGAATAAAGACAAAAGATAAATTACGGCCGTGTAGATATTGAGCGCAGAGATGGATATTGATGCTAGCGTGCAATCCGGAAATGGCACGATAAAATGCTCGCTTTTCCAAACATAAATCTGCCATGCAATTTAGTTATTAGTTTCATAAGAAAAACTATGCTGAATCATTAAGTTTCTCACCACCAACATTCGTTGAATCAATGTACGGACCGTAGCCACGCTTCGGCTTAAAGCAATTTTCTTCGTAAATCGTCTTCCAAATTCGTTGAGCAGATGGCCCCTTGTAACCAGTATATCTCTCTGGATTCAAAAGCAAGTCGACAAAGACGCTGTCTTGACTGTTGTCATCGTCTACGTCGCAAAATGAATGCTGGGAATCGTCGTGCAGCTTCCAGAGTGCAAGATCCGCCGACATTTGTTTAGTAAGTGTGGTGTTTAGGTACCCTAACTCTTCATTGTTGTCTTCACTACAGGTCCCTGTATCTTGTGCTTCAGCTAATTTTGGGTTGTTTGCTGGTCCAAAGTTATTGCTTTTATTTGATTTGCTTTGCAAAAGCTCTTTGGGTATACTTGCCTTTTAAAAATTAAAAAGTATTGATTAAACAATGGCTTCTTAAATAGGTGGCTAATTGAATTACCTCAGTACATGACTCAACAGCACATGCACTTGATGCACATCCTCCATCGTCTGGCCAAAATGGACATGGTCTCTTCAAATTTACTTTGAAGAAACGGAAGTAGTTTTTAGGTAATAAACTCTTCAATCTGGGATAGATTCTGTAATTGTTGAACTTGTCAACAAAATCTACACTGCACTCACACTCATCGACATTTCCTTTTAACTGAAAAAATAAAATAATTACAGGTGTTTATTATCAATGGTTGATTGCGAGCAAAACCTGCACCACAACAGGCAGCACAGTAAAACATCTCTTCTTCTTAAATGCGTACGTGACACGTCAACAATCGCGCTCTTGTGTACTATATTTACACGAAAACCAATTTGTTCTTTGCTCACCTCACAAAAACACCTATCGGCAATTGCGGATGAAGCTAATGATGATGTTTTGGGAGGTAGGAAACCAAACTGACACCAAACAGAACACACACACAAACTTAAAAGTAAAAGCCAAGTTTTGGCCATTTTCTTGCGGAATTGGGATGATCGTTCATTCACTTCCTTCTTGTTGAGGGGCAGGCAACATGAATACCTACAAACACGTAGGCTCCAGCTACTTGAAGTATGAGCTAGATAGGCAGCAGCAACAGGGAAACTGTGAAAGTGACGTTTCGTTTCAAAGACCGTTTACTCGCTACGTCGTCTGCTAGCAAACAGAATCCGGGTCTTATGATTACGTGTTGCTGTTCTATTAGTCGCATTTTCTAGCTGATTCAACCTTTAAATTTGATTACTAAGTGACGCGGTTAAGCATTTCCTGTTCAAAATCTGGTTGAACTTGTGTAATCGTCATGCAATCGTGTTCCAGGTGGTCGCAATTTATCCTTCCCCAAAGTAGATATATTTTGATAAACAGTCGAAAATACACCAGCAATGCATTTTCTATTAAAGGAAGTGAAAACAAATTGTTCAAACAAATTCAAGCAAGAATTCTTGCTGGTGGTCCTATAACAGTTGCAGATTACATGAGAGAAGTCTTAACCAACCCCTCTGCAGGTTACTATATGAATCGAGATGTCTTTGGCCAAAAGGGGGATTTTATCACATCACCAGAGATCAGTCAAATGTTTGGAGAGGTATAAATTTCTATTGACCTGTTTTGTTTTTGAGAACACCAAATACATATTCTTCTTCCAGGTATTATATAAATGTGACCACATATCAAACAAACCCCATATAGTGAATGGCTTGTATTCTCCATCTAGCTTATTGCCATTTGGCTCATCAATGAATGGACCAAATGTGGTAGACCAAAACCTTTGCAAATAGCTGAATTGGGACCTGGTCGGGGAACTCTGATGTCTGATATCCTACGAGTGTTCTCCAAATTTAAGATCTCAGAATCAGACCTCTCTATTGGATTAGTAGAAGTTAGTCCATACTTGAGCCAAGTTCAGGAAAAAAAATTCTGCATAGCTTTAAATGAAGAAACCAGTGAAAGAATTTTACCTCAAGACGTTCATCATTACAAGGAATCGAAATCATTGTACGGATCACCCGTCCGGTGGTACAATCACGTATCAGATCTACCGCGTGCCTTTACTCTCTACCTAGCTCATGAATTCTTCGATGCACTTCCAGTGCACAAGTTAGTCAAGGTGGAGCAAGGCTGGAGAGAAGTTCTGATTGACATAAATAGAACAGATTCCACTTTACGTTACGTTCTTTCTCGCGATCGTACTCCTGCTTGTTTGTATCGCTTGGTGCGTATAGTTTGTAAAATGTTAACATAATGCTCCCTAGCTGACAACCGAATTTTACAACAGGAAAATGAGACCAGAAAAGAATTAGAGGTTAGTCCCCAAAGTTTGGTGACAATTCAACTGATTGCTGCTAGAATCCATCAAGACGGAGGTCATTCCATCCTATTCCTATTGACAACTCCCTCAGTACTTTTCAACTGAACTGAACTTCTGTTAATAGGTGTTGGGCTGGTGATTGATTACGGACACGAAGGCGACAAGACCGACACTTTTCGGGTAGATTTTGGTCGTTACCGCTTCAAAGAAAATAAGATTCTCATATAATCTATGTAACAGGCTTTCAAGAACCATCAGCTTCACCATCCGTTAGTTGACCCTGGAACAGCGGATTTGACGGCGGATGTAGATTTTGCTGCTTTAAAGTGGGCGGCGACACACCCCCGGACAAGTGACGACTGGAAAGCCAATTTAATCTTTGGAACTGTCGACCAAAAAGACTTTCTTTCTAGAATGGGCATTGATGTGAGGCTCCAGCAGCTGCTGTCAGCCTGTCAAAGTGAAGATTTGGCGCGTGATTTAAAAACAGCACATCGGATGCTGACGGATCCAGCAGAGATGGGCAGTAAATTTAAATTCCTAGCACTGTACCCAGCAGTTATGAAAAAAATTCTTGATCGACACCCTCCTCCGGGATTCAGTTTGGAAGTGTAAAATTAGTTATGTATGAATGTGACAAAATCGTCGGTATTGGAAGTACATAATACAAGCAAAGTATTAATCACGCATTAACCCAGCAAAACTTTCTTCAACCTGCCGCTGTCGGTGTCGGAATCTAGTGGGCAACATGAAGAGACGGGATTTTTAGTGCAGTTGGGAGAGCACAGATATTGGAGTAACGGAATGCGGTATTTCCCACAAAAATCGACAAATTTGACATGCTCCACTCGGCTATCAAAGTATACTCCTAAAAGAAGAAGAAAAAGAAAATAAGTATTATTATTTGAGGGGGGGGGGAGTGAATCAAAGCTAGCTTCCCGTGTGTATATACATACACCTTGATGACACGTATATACAATGAATTTCATTTATTAATGCTTAATTAAATAAATACCTTGACATTTTGGATTAACGCACTGGTGGGCGCTTGCCAAATAAGCTGCTAGATGTTGCGGAATTTCCCAAGTATTGTAGGGAACACAATTTGATTTGATAACCCTCCCAGCTAATTCCAGTAATGTGGGCGGGTTATAAGTTAGGTCTCGGACGAAGCGGACTACCAACGGATTGTCTCTCAAACTTAACTGCAAATAAAGATTTAGGAAATGTTAAGGATCGAACTCTAGACACATAAGAACTGAATAATAAAGACCAACCTCCATCAACTCCTTCAAGGCAACAATTTGGGGTGGCAAAGTAGTTAGTTGATTTTTGTGCAGTAGCAAAGTTCGCAGCTTTTTCAACTGAATAATAGTGGAAGGGAGGTTCTCAAGTTGATTTTCTGATAGAACCAAGGCTTGCAATCTTGCTAGTTGACCCACTTCTGCTGGAATCTCTGTTAAGCAGTTGCCACCCAAGTATAAAACTTTTAGCCTATTAATAGTGAAGCAAAACAGAAACATTAGCACTGGCAACTTGGTACAAAGACAAAGAGAACATTTACCTTTGAAGGCGACCTATTGTGCTGGGTACCATAGAAATTTGATTACCTCCTATATAGAGAAACTTCAAGCCATCTAGTTCAAGGAGCTGGTCAGGAAATCGAGTCAAGCAATTTCCACTGAAATTAACTTCTCTCAGGGTTTTACAGATGCCAAGATTTTTGGGAATGCCATCATCCTCCAAACGATTGTTTTTGGCAATGAGGGATGAAAGACTTTTCAACATGAGAATCGAGTCAGGAATGAAAGTGAGGCTATTTCCAGATAAATTTAATATCTTGATATTGGTAAAGAAGGCCACAGAATCTGGAAGGGTTGTTAGGCGGTTGTTCTGTAGATTCATGGATTCATAATAGTCTGCTCTTCTCAGGTGGGGTCCACTCTCACAAGCGATTGCTTCCAAATTGTGCCCTAATGTGTCACTGTTAATTTGGGCATAGGAAAAGTCTAAACACTGAGATTTGCCCGAATAATCTGATTCGCCACTGCTGTCTGATGAGCAGGAATAGTCCACAAAGTTGGCCATTTTTGGTACTAATCAACCCAACAAAATGGAAAATACTAAAAACTAACCAATATCAACAAACCTACAACTTCTCTACACATGTGGAGCCCAGTGAGATGGTCAACCTGTTAGAAACGAGAAGAGTTTCAACGAGCGCACGTACAGCTCTTGTTACCAAGTGGAGCCAAAACAAATTCTGCCCATAGCAGAACAAAACTTGCAGACAATCCAAGGTCTTCATTATGTAAACAGAGAATTTGCCTGGGGTAAAGATAACCAAATCACGTGATCGTCAGCTGCTTTCCAAAACTTTCGCCCTGCCTCTGCACAACTATTAAATTAAATACGCAATTCGAATAATTTTACTGCTTACGACTAACCACAAAACCACGTACACCACGGAAAAACATTAAATAAATACGCAAGTGTTGACTGACATGCGTGTTTACTATTGCGTCAAACGCGCTCCCAGTTGGAAAAAGAATTTATTATGTGCCGTTCTGTCAATTCGGATGTGCTTTCGACGCAGGAGAACTTTCGATAAACCCAAGCACTTTTACTTCCTCTTGCTGGAGTGTTCATCCGAGCGCAAATATTCGGTCGAGAGAACATCGAGATGAAGATAATTTACGACAGGGCAATTGATGATCACAAAACACGCTACGCAAAGTTGTTTCAAGCTTTGGTTCTTATGAGAATTTATAAGCGGATTAAGTTTCACCTTGTGAAAAACTTAGAGTTTTGCTTTTTATTATTCCTATTTTATTGAGCGAGAAAGTAAAATGAACAAAAAACCCTGCTAAGCAAACAACAATCCAGTCGTGTTATCACAACAATTGTATGATGATAAGAGATTAAAGAGGCTAGTTGAATACACAACTGTTATCAACAGTAGACTTTTACTGTCTGTACCCTTAGGATGGCCAAGTTGATAGGATTGTTGGTAAGTTCTACTAGCAAATAGTATAGTATTTAAGTTTAAATTTAATCGATAGATTTTATTGTTTAATTTTATAGGTGTGTCTCTTGCCGTTGTTGGCCTGGGCCCAGAACGATATCACGTGGTACGATTACTACACTGCAGGCGGACGCACCTCGGGACTCGTAGCGGCCAGCAAAGAAGGATTCTTATTGAACGGCAAACCATTCCACCTCATCAGCGGAGCTGTTCACTATTTCCGCATCCATCCAACTCAATGGCGCGATCGATTGAGGAAACTACGAGCGGTAGGAGCCAACACTGTCGAAACGTATGAGACTTTTTCGGACATACAAGTCGACGACCCGCATAAATAACACAATCACGCTTTAAAGGTACTTGGCTTGGAACCTTCATGAGCCTCGTCGAGGAGAGTACGATTTTGGTGAAGGACAAAACGATCTTTCTGCTTTCCTTAATCTGACCGCTTTCGTTGAAATGGCTCGCGAAGAAGACCTCTTCGTCATCCTGCGTCCGGGCCCCTTCATCTGCTCTGAATGGGAATTTGGAGGATTGCCAAGGTTATTTTAAACCAAAAAAAATGTCCGTATAATGTAAATTGAATCGCTAATCGAGTTTGGACTTTCTCCAGTTGGCTTTTGCGCGATCCCGAGATGAAAGTAAGAACTTCCTACCCAGGATTCATCGAAGTGGCAGATGGCTACTTAACGGAAGTTTTCCGACGAGTCGTCGATTTGCAGTTTTTACGTGGAGATGGGCCCATCATCGCCTTTCAAGTGCTTCACATTCTCGGGTGATTGAATACTAATCGGGTTACATTATGAATGTTCTTATCACGTTGTCAGGTCGAGAATGAATATGGAGCTTTTGGAGTGGGAGATGAACCGCGTGACACCGAGTACTTGATTCACTTGAGAGATAAGATGATCGAATTAGGATCCACCGAAATGTTTTTCACTTCCGACACACCATCAAAGAACAGCGATTTGGGAGCTGTCCCCGGCGAGTTACAGACTGCCAATTTCCAAAATAATGCAGATAAAGAATTCGACGCTCTCGATATACTTCAACCTGGCAAACCCTACATGGTGGCCGAATTCTGGAGCGGATGGGTTCGTTGAGTTCGTCTAAATTTACATTCAAACCTAAAGAGCCTTGACAATTTATTCTTCCTCTACAGTTTGACCACTGGGGACAAGGATATCACGGCGGAACGAATGTGGAAGGTAAAATATTTGCTATTCTATTCTATAATCACTTAGACAAACTCTTATTCTTAAAACAATTTGCACAAACTCCAATATGGAATCCGTTTTGGGTCAATTGGAAAAACCTAATATATATATACATATTCTTCCGAACTCATATTAAGTGTTCACATGGAAATATATATTGTTCTCAATGAAAGGCGGGGGATACTTGTTTTTCAAGCGGCGTTTTTCTTGGATCATTCCGCGTAATTTCAACTTTTCAAATCGAGCTTTTTACCGAGCTTTTTACTTTTCATTTTGGGCTGTTTTGCCTTTTTGGCGTTTGACTATTGTTGTGTTCAGTTGATTTGAAACCTGACGGGCTCATTTTAGGCCAATACTCACATCTATAATCGGAATCTTATTAAAATTGCGTTAAAGCCGGGTAAATATTTTGGAAATACCTCGGGAAATACGTAATGCATCAACTTTTGGGGGAATAAGGTAATGCCTGTTTCCTTTAATCCTGCAAGTGATTTGCATCAAAGTTTGCTGTCAACTTTTTAACATCTGAACAGGTGTAAGGCTATATGCCGCTGCTCAATGCGCAGTTCCAAGCACTTGAATAATTCAGTTCCATATAAGACACAGATACCACATGACAAACATTTCCGTTTCAAAATGTCAAGAGGTCTGTCACTAACACTGGTATTGGTCCTTGGGCATATCTTTGGAAGGAGTATAGCTATCTTTCAGCTTTTCAGTGGAATTCGATCTCTCCATATTGACAACCAATTTTCATGTTAGCGAAACATGCAAAAATACTTATTATACCCGGCTTCAACGCAATTTTGATAAGATTTCAATACAACTATTACAACAACCGTCAAACGCCAAAAAGGCAAAACAGTCCAAAGTTAAAAGTAAAAAGCTTGATTTGAAAAGTTGAAATTACGCGGAATGATCCCAGAAAAACGCCGCTTGAAAAACAAGTATCCCCCGCCTTTTATTGAGAACAATATATATTTCCATGTGAACACTTAATATGAGTTCGGAAGAACATGTATATATATATTAGGTTTTTCCAATTGACCCAAAACGGATTCCATACTCCAATTCTAATAATTTTTTTTGCGTGGTTGGAAATAGACTTTTCCTATGAACTTGAACGGATCTTCATTCGCAATAGCTCAGTAAATTTCTACATGTTTATCGGTGGTAAGTATAATATATATAAATTTATCGGTAATATATATAAAATATATAAGTTTATCGGTAGGTACAAGCTTCGGCTTCATGAACGGAGCAAACCAGCTCCCAGTATTCCCCTTCTACGCCGCTGACGTCAGCAGCTACGGTACGAAATTTCAGAAGATTTAGTCTTGTTTTTCCTGTGTCAACAACTGGAGTCGTATTTCTTTGACAGATTACGACGCACCTCTGACCGAGGCAGGCGACTACACTGACAAATATTATGCTGCCAAAGATTTAATTGCTCGTTATAGCACGATCCCTAACATCTACACGCCTGCTCTGCCGACCGAAAGTGTCAAAACAATCTACCCCGCAATCCAAGCGACGCAACATTTGACACTTGAAGATTTGCTTCTTCAACTGGTGGTTTATTTACACTTCAACTTTTGCTGTAAAAGATATACTAGGAGAGATGAAAATAACTTACAGTTTACGTTTCCAGCCGAGCAATTTGGTTATCCAATCAGTAACCCCGTTATCCATGGAGGATCTTCCGATCAATAACAACAATGGTCAGAGTTACGGCTACATTTTGTACAGAAAAACGGCTACTTTGACAGCCGGTACGCACACTGTCCAGACGATCGGTAGCGTTCGGGATTTGGCTGTTTTGATGCTCGATCAGAAACGTTTGACACGTGACTGGGTTAGCGATGCCCAGTTGACAGGTTTCGGATTTTGGCCTGCGGAGTAATTAATAATTGCACTTAAATTTGTTTTGATCCATGCTGGCTGCATTTTATTGATTTTTAATTGTTTAATCGATTAGAAATGCAACTTTCGATTTCACTGCTGACAACGGCGATGCCAACTACGTAGTCGATCTGTTGGTTGAAAATATGGGAAGGTATCTAAACGTTAACATTTAGTATCGAATTTTTAAAATTTACCTGATTCTTGAATATCGCCGCAGAAATAATTTTGGCCCGCCTAGTTATTTCGATCAGAAACGTGGCCTGCCTCAGGGACCCGTTTTGTTAGACAGTCAAGAACTGATTGGCTGGAGCCACTATCCTTTGGAATTCACCTCAGCTTGGGTTCGGGGGTAAATAGGCTAATTAATTTCTGAAGAAACTTTGTAACGTATTTGCAATGAATGGCTTCCATCAAAAGTTTGACAAACTGGAACAACTCACCGGCTCCATCGATTTCCACTCCGACTTTGACCAAGGCCACCTTAACCATCGCAGAAGATCCGACAGACACTTTCATCACGACCGTCGGTTGGGGTGATGGTAATCGAGGTGTTGTATTTTTGAACGGTTTCAACCTGGGTCGCTTTTCGGGGATCGGACCGTGCAAAACTCTTTACATTCCAGCCCCGTTGCTTAACAAGGGTGACAACACCGTAAGTCGTTTCCTTCATATCCATAAATGCCACTCAACTTTCAAGCTAGAAGTAATGAAATTTGTTTTTTTTTCTTTTAGATTTTGGTCTGGTCCCTTTTCGACCCCGTGACGACCATCACGTTTGCCGACCAGCTAGACTTGGGTATGTCATGCGTCAATGAGACGAAGAGAAATAATAGCTTCTGTTATTTTCAAGTGTTTGAATGACTAAAATAGCACAAGGTTTCTCCGGTGCGCGTTAGTGTTGGCACGATTCACGTCACGATCGACGCAATGCGACGCGCGTTCGTGATTCACAGCCTCGTCTGCTTGTGTTTGTTTAGACTACTTTACTTAAGAACGATACTATCAATGTCTCGACGAACTAAGAATGGCCAAGTGACTTTTTATACTTTTTTCAATCAAGGTCCCTCGGTCCGGCCGTGAACCACACCGGCACGAAACTGACACGACGCCTCTTCCTTGCCGCCTTCATTAACATTCCTCCCTAACCATGTAGTTTATCTTAATTGTAAAAGACGATAAACAAAAGCCTCCAATACAACTAACCTTCCTTGATTGCAATGCTCACGTCTCCTCATTATTTCCTCTGGGGCCAAAAGAGCATCAGCAAGATAACAATGCTCCAATTTCACGGTCCAAATAGAGGCAGGCGAAATTACTTCTTCGGGCAGTACACGCGAGTGTATTTATAAGCTTTTGTATTCATCATACAGCCATGCGACATAAACACCAATGCAATTAATTAACTGTTGTTGTAGACACGTCTCTCGCATTCCTTAATCGCCACTTTTACTAGCGCGGAAAGAACGGGGGGAAAAAGGGAGGTTTTTTGCAAATTTCTCTTTTTTTTTCTCGAGAAAACGGAAAGTCAACAAGGGGGTGAGAGACAAGAGTCAACGGGGTACTTTTTTCTTTTATAAGGTAGAAGAGAGGTTGAAGGGGTAATAGAAGGTGTGCAATCATCATCATATTATACTTTGTCGTCATCGTCAATTTCCAACACAAGAGAGAGAGAGGGGGAGAGAGAATTGAAGAAAAAACCTGACCCTAAACTCTTTTTTTTCCTTTGTTTTCCAGCAGCACACGCACAGGTAGGTAGTGGCTTTACAACTGATACTGAAACAATTGTATTATTTTGTTTTTCTTTTGTATGTAATAATATTGACCTACTCACGAACTGAAATTGCATTTAAAAAATCATAAAAAAATAACTCGGCATGACGCTGGTGGTGGATGAATAAGAGGAGAAAACCTATCAGAGAGAGAAAGAGAGAGATAGCAAAAGAGTAGAAAGAGAGAGAGAGAGTAAAGAGAGAAAAGAGAAAGAGAAACTTTGAGGGAAGGGACATACACTTGAGACACATAGCACAGCTTCACTCAGTTACGCCAGAGGATGGATGAGGGGCAGCGGTAAAAGGATATAAAGGTGTGTATAGTTCCGAGTTTGAACGTTTGAAAGAAGGGGAAGAATAAATGGTTTTTATGTTTTTTAAGAGCCATGATAGGAAGGAGGTAAGAAGAGCAGCATCTCGTAGTGCACACACGATATGAACACGCTGTCGACGAAAGAAAGAGGAAGAGGGGCAACTCGTGAACGAAAAAGAAAATCGTTTTGTAGTCAAATAAATTGGCAACAGCATCTTTGTGTGTGTGTTGTGTTTGGGGTGGTGTTATGGAACCGCCCCCCCTCCTAAAATGGGGTGATGAGAGATTTTTTCGAGGGGGGAGGGGGAGGACGAAGTGAAGGAAGAGAAGGTGCCGCGGAGTCCACCAGGTGGATGTCGAGCAGGTGAATTTTCAATTTTTTTTTTCCTGTACAACGAAAGGGAGAAAGAAGAGGGCGTCGTGGGGGGGGGGGGGGGGGGGTAAGGACGACACGATCTACAACACGTGAATTTTTCTTTTCTCTTTTGTTTTTCTTTTTTTTTTTACTTGCAGAGGGACTCGCAATAAACTACACATCCTCCGCTATCCGTCGATTTGGTATAAGGAGGGGCGAAAAAGGAAAACAAATGATGCGGGAAAAGAGACAGGGGGCAGGGGGGACGACCGCAATCCACATGGAACGGGTCTGTTATCTGGGACGCAGCTCCCGGCAATTAATCCGACGGGAGTATCCGCGTGCTCACGAGAGACTATGTCCTGAAATCTAAGTTTTTTGTTGTTGTTACACAATTACGATTCTTGTATTTCTTGCTGTTTTGTTGGAGGTTTCAAAAAAGAGTCTAGTCCTTCCGTGGGGATTTTTATTGTAGTCCTGTTTGTTTCGTTTGACGCTTAATGATTGTTACCATGGCAGCGGATGCAATCGATAATTAAGACTTCTCTAGCTTTTAAAAACTTTTCATTTAGTTGAAAAAAAAGAAAAAAAATTTCCCCTTTCTTCCTTGGTTCAGCTCTGTCTCTGCCATGTGTGTGTGTCGAATAATGGTTCTTATTTTCTTTGCTTTCATTCGTTAGGGTTTCTAGGCAGTTCCAACCGCTCCCAGATTCTCACCGGCCGTCGAGCAGACATCAGGGGGTGAGTGGATGTGACCCACTGCGGCTGCCGACGCTCCAGCTGCCGAAGATCCCTCTGCTCCTCCAGCCGAATTGGGCGAGCCAGTAGCCGAAGAGTCTTGGGAGGGCGATGTGGCGTTCATGACACCCATCAAACCACTAGCGCCTCGCATGTGGGGCGGAATCAGCACGGCGTTCAAAGCCGGTTGAATCTTCAACTCTGTTGTTAAATTAGGAGATGGAAGAAAGAATAGTTGGTAAAACAGCAAACGAATGCAATAATATGAAAAAAGTTAAGTTGTTACCATGCTCAGTGAAGTTGAAGAGGACGGGCAGTTCTCGCCCATTTGGTAACCTCGTATGAGGATCCCTAAGTTCCTCGAAGAAGGTGTGAGCACACGCCTCCAAAGGAGATATACGTGCGGAGGGGGTGTATTCCAAGAGACGCGAGACTAAATCGATCGCTTCCAATGGCGTCCGAGCACGGAAGACCTAAATGCAAACAAGATGAATAATGGACTGCGTGGCACACAAGTTCAAAACGACAGTGAGTGTGTCAATCACGTCGAAGAAAAAGAGTACAGTTTGTGTGAGAAAAGTTCTCTTCTTTTTCTTTGTTTCCGTCTTTTGTTTTTAGAATAAAATGATAAATCCTCTCTTTTTGATCTCTCTACCGTCATGGGGTGAAAATGGGGTACAGTAAAAGTATGACGAGCACGCTAGTTTTCATGCGCCAGGCATTCGCTCATTTGAGTGTGTCTGTGTGTGTCGGCGAAGAGGGAGACTAGCTAACACACACACAAGCGATCGATACGTTATTTTTCCTTGCCTACTTGTGTCAGCAGGGGAGGCTCGGGTGCTTGGAACAGGAGGAGCGTTAAGGCGAAAGAGAGAGAGGATTCTACTTACGCGAAACTTAACCACTGGTTTAGCTTCAGCCCGACTTACGGTCATTTTCTCGAGCATCGACTGTCGTGTTGGGGAAATAAAAAAAGAACAAAAAAAAAAACAAAAACAAAAACAAAAATAACATTTTGCTTCAACGTCCGATTTCTGTTCGTTTGTAGGTCAGACCCCAAATTGTAAAGCGGGTCTTCTTTTGCCGCGTGCAAGGAAAATGAAATCGTACAAAAAGAAAAGGGAAGCTAAGTGTGGGCAAGAACAGGTGAACACAGGAAACTGTGAATGCCAGTGTGTTGCGCAACCGAGGAAGACTTGAAAAACGCGGTCCGGCATGGAAACCTGTCAAATTCCTTAATCGCCAGTGAGTTCACGTGGGATAGCCGATAGTAGCATATACTTTTTAGTAGTTGTAGTAGTATGTACAGCGGGGGAGAGAATGGAGGAAACGGGCGATGATTGCGCCATGGCAAAGTGACAAATCACGAGCGCATGGTTCCGACTTGCGCATAAGCCTTGGTCTTACGTTGTTACTTCCATTGATGGAGTACGAGCACTTTCCAAACCAGTAGTAGTAGTATGTACATAAACCAAGGGGATCGATGACCTCATCATCGATTTGCCAAAACAAATCAAAGACGGATGGCTACATTAATTTAGTCCTTCCTGGCAAGCTGATGGGCCTCATTGCGAAGCAACAAATATTTAATGTCATACGAGGAAGAAGGGCAAAATCGGCTGAAAAGTATCCGTCCCTTCTTTCACCAGAACCCTTAAGGAATCATGAGATTATGTCAAAGGAAGCAAGACTCAAAGTATCGCATCAAACGTGAACGTAACCCAATCCAGTTAGATAACAAAATGTAAAACTTTAAGAGAAAAAGTGCTGTGAAACGGAAAGCAGCGGACGAGAACAGAAAGAGAGAATAACAAAATATGTGTAGAAAATTCGAAATAAAAAAATCACCTTCTGCCACGGATGCGCTTTGATCTGAGGGAACTTGAACTCGGTATAGTTTGGGTTCATTTCGCGGATCTGCTCTCGGGTGGGTGTGCCCAGGACTTTAATAATCTCCACCAACTGATCGACTCCAGAGTCACCTGGGAAGATAGGTTGGCCAAGAAGAAGCTCGGCCAAGACGCACCCAGCACTCCAGACATCTAAAAATTAAGATTTAAAAAAGTAAGAAAAGAATGTTACAAGTAATTCCAAAATTACAGAAGTGAATATGCATTACCGATATTCGTGGTGTAGTCAGTGGCTCCGAAAATGAGTTCGGGAGCCCGATAATAACGAGAACAAATGTACGAGACGTTGGGCTCGCCCTGAACTAAGTGCTTAGCACTTCCGAAATCGCAGAGCTTTAGCACGCCCGACTCGGGATCGAGCAACAAATTCTGTGGTTTAATGTCTCGGTGGCATATGCCCAACGAATGGATGTAGGCCAGACTCCGAAAGAGTTGATACATGTATAGTTTGATAAAACTGATAGGAATAGTCTGTTTGGATTTGCTATAGTGACGTGCCACTTTGTAAACTGTTTCAGGAATAAATTCCAAAACCAAGTTGAGAAACACCTCATCTTTCTGTAAGACAAAGAAAGAAGACATGATAAAAATGTAACTAAATTGGCTCCATTTATAGACTGCAACTTGCCTTTTCTCCACTGGAATAGAAAAAGTATTTCAACTTGACGATGTTACAGTGTTCCAGGCGCCGCATAATCTGCAGCTCGCGATTCTTAGGGGAAAAAGAAGAGAAAGAAAGATTTAGATGAGAGGACACAATAGAAAGTTTAAAGAGATCTGATTTACTTTGAACCGCTTGTCTTGAAGAACTTTTTTGATGGCCACCAGTTCACCGGTCTCACAAAGTTTGGCTTGATAGACAACACCAAAACTGCCATTACCAATTACTTTAGCATCTGTGTAAGCCACTTCTTGAGCTCTATCAGGTCCTTGCCCAGGGGTTGCCACCACTGTGGTGATCTTGCTCCCATCTTTACCTAAAGAAAGTAACAGAGAATAAGGATGAATGAAGGGCACACATAAGAAGAAGGATACGAGCAAACCAAAGGGGAATTCTGAATGAAATATATCTTACCAAATGAAGGATTTAAAGAGGTCTTGTCAGCAAACGAGGTGGTGCGCGGCCGTCCGCTCATTTTCAGTTGTATGATGAGAGCTTGACTCACGCCAAGAACATAGCTGTTACACTACAGTCTGCACACAGAAGACACACCTGACACAGTCGAAGACACTTGACACTCGACACTGCCTCACTCTCAGTAATTTGTTGGCAAATTGTTATATTGTTTCAATATATCAAAGCTTAGATGTTTGTTGCAAGACTCTTGCTGATGGAAATGTAGAACACGGACGGGTGCGAGTGGAAAAACGTTCTAGTGACTAGTTTTTCACACTATAATCCCGTCAGTGATTCTGATGGCTAACGCCATTTGGGCCTCTACGCGAGCTGCTGCTTCGATGGGGGGTGAGAGCAAGAAAAAAAGAGTCAAATTTTCAACAACTGCTTAACTAGTAGACGGGGATTGTAGATCACTCGAGTGCAGTCCGCTGTTTGCAGTTCACAACAGTTTTGCGGGCTACAGGAAATAGTGGTCAATCGCTAGAAGACTAGCATATACAACTTCGACGCCATTAGATAGTCTTAGAAGTCCCTACGTCAATATGGCGGCAACTGCTTTTGCTGGTGAGGCCTCACCACGTACCCGTACTGCACAAAAAGTTTCCTCTCGACTGCTGTAGAGTTGTTTCACCTACCAGCAGATGGCATATTTAAAACAACCCCGCCCCATTCAAAATTAATTTACAATTTAAAAATATTAAGCATAATGTGAAAGTCATGAAGTAAAACCGGTCGACATTTTAATGATGAGATTTGAAAAAATATTATTTCAGATTCCGAACGCACCGAGACCAAAGCTAATTTTGAAAATGAGGCACTAAATGTTTGCGAGTAATAAATTTCATTCGTAAAAGACACAAATGTCAAGAAAATTACTATCATTAAAATTAGCACCGGATGGCAAAAGTGTCTTCACTCTGGTACGAATTCGATTAATTAAAATGAATAAGTTGACTTTTCAAACAGGAAAGGTACATTTTTTAAAACAAGGTAAAGAAACGGAAAACTGTACGAAACTTACATTTGAAATTTCAGAAACCTGGTTTAACCGGAAATTGCGCGTTGGTTGCCCATGGCCCTGAGGTAGAGTAGCTCTTTGTTCATTCTTTACCCATCTCGCCTATGGCTTGCCTTGCGATCCATTTAAGGTCATATTTCTTATGTTTTTTAACCAATATCTCGATTAATCATTTAACTAATATAGATTCTCTAATTCGACAAAGGTATACTGAATCTTTGTAATTTATTTTTGTATTGCATCGTATATTTGCACGATCCATCCGCGTTTCTAACAAAACTGTTTTGACAAGTTTTTTCGTCGTCTGCTCAGCATCGTTCAAAGTTGTTGCGCATAGTTCGCCCAGGGACGAAAATGATAAAGGCGTACAAATGACGTTCAAACGTTTGTTAAAATGAAACTTGGTGTGAACAAGACTTTGTGTATTGCATGAAATGTTTAATGAATCTTAAAACTGTTTTTTTCTTAAGCAAAACAAAAATATATTGTTGCATACTTGCGGCATATTTTACTTAATTTCCTTCATAGGAAATGCTTACAATATTGAGTGCCAAGAAACTAGCTTTAATTACATTTCTATGCATATTGATCTTAGTGGTCTTTTGTTATATGCCATATGAATCTAATTTTCACAGCTTTAAAAACCAGCAAAAGGACAAGGTAGATCTTTCCACCAATAGAATTAAACTGGCCTTTTAACAACACAGAGCTTTTTTTTCTACAGCCAACCTGTGAATATGGGAAACTTGTTTTATTTTGGACAAAGTACTTTGAAGTTGATGATTTTTATGTTGGATTTGGAAACAAACCCTTTAAACAATGCCCAGTTTTTACCTGCTGTGCAACAAACAATCGTAGCCTACTTCATGAGGCAGAAGCTGTAATATTCCATATCAGAGATTTGGACTTACAAGACATTCCACATTGGCGTTCACCACATCAAAGATGGGTTTTTTTTCTTCTTGAATCTCCACTCCACACACCACCAAACATATTAAATAACCTTAACAATTTTTTTAACTGGACCATGACTTACAGGTAAATGCTCTAAATTATATATATTGCCTAGATTTGTTGAACTAATTCAACTTATGTATATAAATTGTATTCAGAACTGATTCCGATATATATACGCCCTACCCTATCACTGAGACGGATGAAACTGTAATTGAATATGATTTACGGAACACAACGTTTAACGACCATGATTTATGGCAACGTAAAATTCGTAGAAAAAAGAAAATGGTTGCTTGGTTTGTTTCAAACTGCATGACAACAAGCGGTCGTGAAGAATATGTAGCTCAGCTCAAAAAACATGTTGAGCTCGATATGTACGGAGCGTGTGGTCAACTTGAATGCTTGCAACACACTGAATGCTGTAATTCGTCCTTCCTTTATATGTAACTTAGAAGGAGTTTTCCATTCTAATGGATTTATATTTTATATTTTAGACAAAATGATGGAACGCGATTACAAATTCTACCTTGCTTTTGAGAATTCAATTTGCCGCGACTATGTTACCGAAAAATTTTACAACGCTCTTTTATTTAATACGGTCCCTATCGTTTTTGGTGGTGCAAACTATTCGGCAGTTGCACCAAAAGGCTCTTATATAGATGTCCACGATTTTCCCTCAGGTAATTTTAACTACATAACACATTACAAAAATACAAGTAAGCTACATTTCACGACTGAATCTTTATAATACAGTTCGGCGGCTCGCAGAACATCTGAATTATCTAGACAGAAATGAGGAGGCCTACATGCGCTATTTTGATTGGCGTAAAACTCCAACTGGTCTGGCATCCCTACCACGAATTTTCCACCCTTGGTGCACACTTTGCAGCATGCTTAACAATGCCTCATTGCCTAAGAGTTCCTATTCAAACATTGACTCCTGGTGGTTCGAAAAAGGCCATTGCGAGAAAGATCATAAAGCATTCAAAAGCTAGTCGTTGAAAAATGTAATTAAAGAATCTAATTTACGTAGTTTTGCTTGATTGTCAAGTCCTGTAATAAACGTGAATGTTGCTAATACTTATTCTACTTGGGCACTAACTTTGTATGAATGTTATTACATAAGTGCAGGGATAAATAAGACCCTTTCAAAATTCGGATCAAGGGTAGGAAACGTAAAACGACCCACCCTTTTTAAGTAGATTAAAACAGAAAAAGGTTTGGGCAAGATTCTACACCAAAGGAAAACGATTAGCCTCTTGTGATGACCATATTACAGGACGTTAAAAAAATCTAGTGCGAGGATGACTGAATTACTTTATTTACTCTGTTGGTTGCATCTATCGTTTCTTCCACGTAAACTTTTCACGGGCTCCGGGCTGTCCAGGTTTCTTCCTCTCCCGGCGACGCGGATCAAAAGAAAGGAGTCCAGCTACACAAAAATTAATTAATAAAAGTTTTAAATGATGTTGAAGTTACATCGATAGTTACCCAAACGCATTCGTTCTATCATCTCGATATCAACGAAAGATCTCAGGCACATTGAAATGCCATGGCGGATGGCACCGGCTTGTGCAGAGAACCCCTCACCTTCAACAGAGGCTATGACATCAACCTTGCCTAACATGTCGCTGAATTGTAAAGGGAAAATGATCTACCAAAAATAAAAACATTACGTGAAGGGAGTGGTTTAACGACATAAATGTAGGGTACGTATTCACCTGTTCTTTATCTTGTTTTCGTTGAAAATAGTGGATATCATTTCCATTAATACTAATGCTTCCGGTACCTTGGCCAATGACTTTAACTGAAGCGTTTGCTCTTTTTCGACGAGCACTGAACGTCATGTAAGGACGTTTTGACTCGTCCCGCATTAACTGTGAAAGAAAAACATTAAAAGGCAAGGATTACATTAGGAGTATGTTGCAACGGGAGCTTTTAGAAATTATTTTACCTCTGGGACCTCTTGTATCTCAGCTTGCGCTGCCAACTGACGTCGAAACTGCATAATGAAATCTTTCTCCTTTAAAGCGTACGGATGTTGTCCAAATCGTTCCAGCGTTTTAATCAGAATTGAAAACTACCGAGAAAACGTGCCTAAAATAATTTGTATGGACCTTTGAAACAAAACATAATACCAACATACTTCAGCATCTGTCAAAGACTCAAGGAGCACATTCTCAAGTTTTGGTTTAGACACCCAATCAGAACCAAATAGAAACCTAGTGGAGAATATTGCACATAAAGAAACAAACCTATTGGAATCATTCATTTTAAAATTACAGTTCTGTGGGTTTTTGGTCATGATTTCCCCTGTTTATCATTTGATCTTCATATCTATCCAACTGCTTAAACTTTACAGCAATGTCCTGTTAACAAAGACAAACCATATTAATCTGTTGCACAAATTTGAAGGAAATACTAATTACACTCATCAGCTTATAATAGTTTGGTTTTGAGGTGTAAAACAGACTGTGAAATGGGCGCCCATTGATGTCAAATTCTGCAGCTTTGCGTTTGGGATAAATTTCATCAGGATGTTTCATCATGGGTCTTGCACGTGGATCATACAATCCTGACGGGAATAAATAGCTGATAGCTTCCTGTATATAAACATTCAGTAAATAAATTATATGAAGCACACAATAGTATAAAAATTTACATCAACATCTTCTTGAGTGAAGAATTCAGGATCTTTGCCCATCATGTTAGCCAAATGTCGTTTTCCAATGTTGTATTCATGCAGTTGTTGTTTGATAAAGTTATCTAGGAAAAAAAGGAAATGAGTAACATTCAACTACATACTTTCCACTTTGGTTTACCATGAATTCTGGCACGCTCCATATAAGACTTCATCGCTTTGCTAACTTTTTTCGTATCTGCCGGCTCCAAGTTGGTTGACGGAGCAACATTTGTGTTCGTATTTCTTAGACTAAATGATACATTTTGGAAGACGGGTGTAGAGCAGAAAAAAGATCTCGCCTATATTATTTAATTTAATGAATATTATTGAATTTATGGAAATTAATTGTCGACTACTTACTCCCCAAAGATGTTTTGAAGAGAAAAACACGATATCCCTTAGAGCAGCCATGTGTCGCCTGTTCCTGTCGGCTGTCCGGCCTGTCCCCTGTCCGTATATTTGTCCAAAAGCTTTCTTCTGCTGTAACTATGGCAACTACAGAGTATCTTGGCGATCCTAATCGGTGGAAAGAAATCCACAGAAACCTATTTAGTGGAAACATACTTACAGAGGGTTACATATTGCGCTCTACCCCAGGTCCTACTCAACTATATAATTTTGATGTTTGATTTAAACTTGCAGTAGTTAAGTTTATTTCTGCGTTCTACACTATTAAATTGTTTTTAAAATTATATTTTCAGTTTCATAGCAAATCTGTTTTAGTTTTACATTCGACCGTCAGCTGTCACTCTGTAACAGTGTCACACTGTCACGTAACCTAGTTGTCGTCTGCTTGGAAACTGATAAGCATAACTACGCATCGTCCACTCACCTTTACTGTCCATCAGTCTTCATTCAGCAGCTTGTCTCCTTCTTCAACTCTCCATTACCCATTTTTCTATAATGGCTTCTTTAACTCGTGGAATTTTCATTGTTGGAGCGAAACGTACTCCCTTTGGTACTTTCGGGGGCAAACTAGCCAACAAGACATGCGTTGATTTGCAAGAAATTGCAGCTAAGGCAGCCCTTTCAGCCGCTAATGTTAATCCAGAATTGGTAGACTCGGTCATTGTGGGTAATGTTTTGAGTTGCTCCTCGGTAGACGCTCCTTACATTTCTCGCCATGTTTCCCTTCGATGTGGTATTCCTATCCCTACTCCAGCTTTAACAGGTATTTCTTGTATTATTGCACATCTGTTATCTATTGTTTTGTTAAACTTCCTCTTTTATAGTTAACCGTCTGTGTGGATCTGGTTTTCAGTCAGTCATCAATGGAGCACATGTAACCCCATTATTACCTTTTGTTGATTGGTGTTCAAATAATGACGTTTCTTGTTGTAGGATATTCTGATGGGAGATTCTCAAATTGTATTGGCTGGTGGATCAGATTCCATGAGTCAAGCACCTTATGCTGTGAGAGGGATCCGCTTTGGTACAAAGTTGGGAGTTGATATTAAATTGGAAGATATGATGTGGGCTGCCTTGACAGATTTCCACTGCAAGACTCCTATGGGCATCACAGCTGAAAACTTGGCTGAAAAGTACAATATTAGTCGAGAGGATGTTGATAATTTTGCCCTGAGATCACAGCTTAACTGGAAAACTGCACATGAAAATGGAGTTTTCAAGGGTATTATTGAGAAATTCTGAAAGAAATTCAAAAGAAGGGGTTAAATAACTTTTGCTAATTTTCCCATAGCTGAGCTTGCCCCAGTTTCCATGGAGATTAAGAAGAAGCCATTTTCTTTCGACGCGGATGAACATCCTCGCGTGCAAACTACTCTAGAAGGTTTAGCCAAGGTAAATTTTCATATTCATTTTGAGAGGTTTTTATCCCTTAGTCGTGTGGGGTCAATACTAACAGTTTTCTGTGGCAAATAGTTACCACCAGTTTTCAAGAAAAACGGAACAGTTACTGCTGGAACTGCATCAGGTATTTGTGATGGCGCTGGTGCAATCGTATTGGCAAGTGAAGAAGCTTGCACAAAACATAATCTCAAACCCTTGGCTCGTTTGGTAATTAAATGTGAAGCTTTATTTTTTTAGGTACAGCTTAATGAATTTCTTTGATCTTTAGGTTGGTTACGGAATTGCTGGTGTTGAGCCTACCATCATGGGTATCGGACCCGCACCTGCTATCCGCAAAGTACTGGCCAAAGCTAATTTGAAACTCGAGGATATTGATACAGTGGAAATCAACGAAGCCTTCGCTGCTCAGACCATCGCTTGCCAACGTGAACTCGGATTGAACCCTGATGTTCTCAATGTTAATGGTGGAGCTATCGCTCTTGGTCATCCTCTTGGAGCTTCTGGGTCACGTATCACCGCACATTTGGTTCATGAGCTCGGGTAATGACTATTGCATTATATCTATAGTGGCATTCCCTTATTGTTCAACATTTTTACAGTCGTCGTAAGTTGAAGTATGCCATTGGTTCAGCTTGCATCGGTGGAGGTCAAGGAATTGCTCTACTTCTCGAAGGAGTCCATTAAAAAATGCTGCAAAATAACTGCTGATATCCAAGTAACAATGCAAACAATAAATGGATGAAATTTTAAATATCAATAGCAAGATGTATATTCATCCTTTATTCAAAATACACAAATATTATACTTTCTCCGGTTTGGGGGCTAATGATTGGTACAATTTTAATACAGCTGTTTGTACAACTTGCTGAAAACCGACGTCTTCCGGACAATCCACCTCCTTAATAAATAATTTAAAATATACGTTCTGCAATGAAATAATTGGTTTTTAGTAAAGTTTTACCAAAGCAGTGAGATCAATGTTGGCTTTCTTCCCGTCCACAGTGACAACGAACTTATCTCCCTTGAAGACCTTAGGAACTGCGTCGTCTCCAAACATGTCTTGCAACATCTCAATTAAACATTCCTATAGACGGTTCATAAGTACAATCAACAAATTGGTTTTCGAAAATAACTGCATAATACCTTGAACCGAACATGATCAACCGTAGTAGGAAGAACAATTGTTCTAGACCCTTGAAGTGATTCGCACTTTAGAATGGCAGAAAGCACTGCGTCAGCGAACATATCGTTTACGGAGTCGGCTGCCCACTAAAAACAAAAAAATATAGTATAGTTTTGGGGAGTAATTAAGAACCAAAGTAAACCTACTTCTAATGTGACGAGCAACTTGTCGACAATGACATCAACAGCTGAGAAGAGGCGAAATGTTTTGAGTCCTTTATCATTTTCACCACGTATAACATCGGGCGCAACATGGGCTAATACAGCTTGTAACGTCTGCAAATTTCCACTATAGTGGATGCCCATCCTCTGAGTTACGCTACTGACGGTCATGTCTGTATACTCTGTTCCAGCCAAATTATAAGCATTAATTTATGCAAATTTCTTGGTTAAAATATAGCGACGTACTAGAAATATCGGATGGCGCAACAATTTGATATTTGAAATTCCGCTTGACCAAAACACCCGAAATAATTTGGCCTTCCACAGGTTTTTCAAATGCTAACGATCCCATTACCTAAAAAAAAACACAAGATAAAGTGTTGTCAAATCGAACACAACGATAGAATTTTTACTTTGGCCGTTTTCTCTCCTTTGAAATGAAGTTCGACTGCAGCAGTATTGCGGGGATTATAAATACGGATTTGAGTGTCGGGATCGTGCTCGTACTCTCGGATGAGAGCGGCTTTTAATCGATTCATCTCGTTGGCTTCTCCATGGACCAATACGACATGAGGTGGTTTCAACAAACGAATGAACTCGCTTGTCTGTTGATAATCGGTGTGAGCCGAAAAGGAGATGTAATCAACTGAAAGTTTCATCGGTAACTTTTGCCCAGCCATAGTTGTGATGTCTTCTGGTTCAGATAGAACATGCTTTGCCAATGTGCCTTCAACACAGTAACCTTTGTAATAAACAAAAGAAGTCAAAATTAAATACAAATATGAATATGGCTAGTATTATTCCCAGCTAATGTATATCATTTACCGGCAATGATGACACCGTTTTTGGGATCTGTGCACCAAGCTTCAAAGAGCTCTCGTGACAAACCACTTTGCATCATACCGGGAGAGGCCATAATCACGCAAGGACCGACATCTTCAAACTGGTCGATACCCTAATACAAATAATAAGCAATTAACCAAAGGCCTACAACCAAGAGAAGATATAATATGAAACTCGTACTTTCAAACTGGATATGTGTTTGAAAATAAATGGATTATTAATGGCTATTTGACGTCGAATTTTGTCGTTCATGGCGTTGATATAAGTCTGCAACATCATAAAAGTTTCAAATAACAAACATCTTGACGGTAACTTCAGACAGAACAGCTTATACCTGATACACCGCCATACACTTTTGTGCAAGGGACGAGGCATAATAGATGGGAATTTCGTGAAGTTCAGGATGCTGGCCCCAGTATTCATCTAACAACATATTAAAATCAGCCGAATGAACATATGAAATGTAAATATTTAATACCTAAGATAAGTAGTAGTTCTTGTGCTCGACCCAGTGCAAAGACCGGGATGAGACATCTTCCACCTCGATTAACGATTTCGTGGACCAGGCCGGTAAAGCGGCTTTCGCGATCCTCCCGCTTCTCGTGAATGTGAGTTCCGTAAGTAGATTCCTTAATAGGAAACCTTTGCTAGTAACGGGGCACATTAATCAATTTGAACCTTAACTCACTGTGATTAAAATATCAGGTCTAACAGTTGGGATCTCTGCCGCCATTAAATGTCTGTCTTCCTGACGGGAAAAGTCTCCCGTGTACAGTACTTTCACGCCAGCAATTTCTATCATGAACATCGCCGCTCCTAACACGTGTCCTGCATTGTAGGCCCAAAATCGCACACCCCCAACTTCCTTCTCTTCGTGAAAGTTTATGACTTCAATTTTCTCCATGGATGCTTCAAGATCAGCTTCTGTGTAGAGCATTTGGTCTGTGGAAATGTTGCTGACCTGAAAAATTGTTTTATGACATCCAGTTAATTTGTCAATCAGATCCCCATATTTTCATATATAAAGTATGGGTTACCTTGATGTAATCTGACAGCAACCAACGGTAAATTGCTTTTGTTGCATGGGTCATAAAGCATCTGCCTTTGAATGTTGTTTTCTGTAAGAACCATGGAAGTGCACCACAGTGGTCCAAGTGGAAACTGAAGAAAAAGTTAATGGTTAGTTGAGCACACACAAGTTACAAATATGGGGAAAAACTGACTGTGAAATAAGCAACAGGTCAATTTGATCGGCCTCAATCAAATCAACGAAAGGCAATGCATCCATTCCAGATAATCCAGGATGAATTCCACAATCCAACTATTGATTGATGGGAAAATATTAACGCGAGAAAACTGTGTTTTGATACAACAAGAACGTTTGTTTACCATAATCTTCTTTCCTTTGAACTCGAGCATGATACATGATCGACCCACTTCTTGTCCGGCTCCCCTGAAAAACCACAAATTAAAAAAATTGCATTTTCCAAATATTAGTAAACATGGAGTTGACATTTATTACAGTGGCCGAATAACCAGCAAATCACTTTCTTCAGCAGGGACCGGCACGTCATTTTTACGTTTAGCCGCCATTTTTGTTGTCTCTCTTTCGTCACGTGTTGCCAGGTTTTGACGACAGCGCGGCGGGCCGGCGGTTGGAAAGGCCACTAATATCTTTTTGGCGGAGCGCATCGGCATTTTTTTCCCCCTGTTTAAGAGATGAATACTTGAAATTTAAACTACAAAATACTTTCCTTAGGCGCTTCCTCTTTCAGACCAGGTTTCAGTCATTAAATAATTGACGATATAAGATATTAAAGAGTAGCGTTACTATTCAATCGTTTTTTTTTTCAATACGTATTCCCGAAACTCAGACCGGGCTAGCAAGTCAATGCCGAAAGAAGCACTTGAAGTAGGGAACTTAAATAACCGATGACTATGCGTGGGAATTTAGCAACTGCGGCAAACCGGGAATGGAATATCACGATAGAACGACGACGAAAAGAACAAATCCGAGAACAAAAAGACGAGAAGTTGTCCATGTACATGTCTATGCCTTTTTCTTATTCCAAGTTACGGCTCCACTAAATTCTTATTTTATAACTCTGTCGGCTCGCAGTATCATCGTCGGATCCAACACGGACGTAAGGTTGCATCTAGAAAGTCTGCTGGTTCATGATTGTTTCATGATTACCTGTACAACTATACGGCACGGAAAGCTATAAAGCTGCTGTTGTAGATCCCAAGTCCACCCGCCGACTTCCCACTCGTCGACGAAATATAATCGGAAGTCGGACAAAAACTTTCGTTAATCGATTGTATGAAGCTACTTCTTTTGTTTGTTTGTTTGTTTGTTTGCCTGTGTTTGAATAGGGCGCGAAAATATGTATCTTCGCGCAATCCAATCACACCTGATCGAGCCGAAGGCGCTGTGATCTATAATTATAGCATCTGTCGGTCAAGTAAACATGAAGTTGACCATGAAGGTAATAACTTATTCTACTAGCAAAGCCTGTACCATTTCCCATTATTAAAAATGTACCTGATGTCGTGCGAGTGCCACAGTAGGCACTGCCGGTGACGGTTGTCATGACGGCTTATGGCGGTGTACACCTGCTCAGTCCCCCAGCAGGATCACTCCCTCGCTCAACCGAAAACGAAAGAAATAACATCAATCGATTGTGCCGTCGTCTTGTTGTAGTCTATATCGACGGCTGAGAACATCGAGCAGTTTCATCGTGTCTCTCTTTTGTATAATCCTTTGAAATTCTTCAAGAATTTCTCTGGGTCCAGTGAGTATACGCACGCACGTATGGGCGAAGGTACTGAACCAAAATACATACCCTTCCTTCCTTAGCAAATACATTGATGGATTCTGGCCCATATGTTATAAGCGGATTGGTAGTTCGCCCACTTGTCGCGACACGAAGCAAAATAAATCCCGTTGATCCCGGCTTAGGAACAAATTTCTTGAAAAAAAAAGACACGCTAGGCCGATTCACACATTGTGTAGGATCTATTTCCAAGAAGTTGAAAAAAAAAAATTTCTGTTTGTATGATACTGATATTTGAATACAACGACATCGTGGATCCAACGGGCTCTTGTGCTGTACAATGCCGTTTATATGATGTCTTGTTAAAGTTTTTTGTTCTTTCTTTCTTTTCTTTTTTTTAACATTTTTGTCGAGGAGAGAATAGACATGGAAAGCACATTATCGTTCACTATGATTCGGTAAAAATGGTTTTTGAAAAAGAAAATCATGAAACAGAAAGCAAATTCTATATATTGGAGACATAACACAAAAGAAACGCGACACTATCTCGTCGTCATCAGTGCGAATATGACGCAGACGGCCGAGATGATCCGCGACGAGGCGATCTCTATGCCGGCTGAGCTCGACCGACCGACGGCCAATTGAGTTTTGGTGGATGCCTGTTTATTGGCCGCTAATCTCTTAGAAGATGACTCTTCTTTCGATTTAGCTGCAGCCATAGTAACGAAAAAGAAGATAAATTAAACATATAGAACTCGATTCATTCGGATTGAATGAGTCGAAGCTTACCATCCCAGGTGCTGCTAAGCTGCTCTTTGCCGACTCCCCGACCGTCTTGTTGGTCGGCTTCCGAATAGACTTCGTTCATATCTCCGTCGTCAGCGATCGGATGAATTTCTAGGGAAACGATGTCTCCAGTTAAGTTAAGAATTCTCTTTACAGCTGAGATATAATTGATTACGATAGAGTCGGACGACCGAGTCGGCGATGCCGAGCGTATTGCGACAGACGCATTGATATGCCATGAAATCTTCTCGTTCCAGATTGAGAAAGACGAGCTGCATCGACACCTTGTAGTGATTCGTTTCGCGCTTTTCTTCCCGATGTTTCATACCTAAAATGAACAACAGTCGTCACTACAAATATACTAGACATATTCTATAGAGTAGTAGATCAATGCGCCTTCAAAAGATAGAGAGAGAAGCCACTGGGACAGAAGGTCTCATTCTCACAGTCTCTGACGTCAAAAATCCCTCCTCCTCTGGGGTACTAGCGAAACATGTGTTTATTCCCTCTTTCTTTTCATTGCGCGTCAAAGAAAATAAGGGAATATTTTGGTGAGACTGCATTTTATTACGTCACACGGACTGAGGGATCATCTGACTCTTGCCAACGACTTTCCGGCTTTGGCGTAATCCAATGGGGACGATCGGGTTCCATGTTTCATACATAAATCTATAAAGTATATGTAGTAAGCGTGGGGTCTCTTACCGCTGACTACGACGTCTCCGGTGCCGTGGCGGAGCCAATAGACGACCGGCTTTGGGAATGACTCGCAATGGCACTCTAATGTGATGTTGTTGTCGCCTTGCCGGGCTCCGACCAGTTGATTGGTGGCCGTTACACTCGGTGGAACTGCCGTTAGACATAGAGAAAGAGAAGAAGAAGAAGAAAAAAAAAAAGAAAAGAGAAACGATGTAGCCCGATGGATCATTAACCTTACTCGACCTGCCTCGGGGTGTATGTAGACACAGTCCCCGAGTGCGTGAGTACAAAGAACAGCCAAACGCGACATGGTCACGTTCCGAAATCCGAGCTGGCCATCTCAAATCGATGAGTCGCCACTCTGATTCGTCAGTAGTCGATCGACCAGCAGCAGTTCTTTTCATTCGTCACCAGATCGAGTGCCATTTTATAATTTTATAAGTTGACTTACACTGAACTCTCAGCATGAATCTCTTGGAAACGCTGGGTGGAACTCCATTAGAAGCTGACAAAAGTATAATCAATTATTTATAAATCGGAGCTGCGTCGACATCCAAGTTATTTATCAATACCGATGCAGAGATAAGCTCCGATATTCTGGCGTGGAATTCGGGTTAAATGTAGCACGGATCCTTCGACTGTCAGAGCTATAGACAAAGAGGAATAGTTTGGAGATTGGAAACGTTAGTCGGAATGTTACCATCAGAAGATTGCCTACCATGGTTCTGAATGGGCCGGCCGTCTTCGCGACGCCAAGTGATGACGGGCAATGGGTGACCGGTAGCGCTGCAACGAAGCGTCGTGTTTTGACCTTCGGTCACCATGACGTCACCGCTGCTTTCGCTGTCGACGATATCGGGCGGAACTGTCATGCAACATCAAATAAGATGAGGTAAAAATCAACGTCTGGCGACTTAAGTATACATAGTACTTAATCTCGTTCTAATGAACTGGAAAAGGTTGAAGTTGAAATCGACTTTTGTACTAGGAGCCATGTGAGATTGTGGAACTAATCAAAATGAGAACAAAGGAGCTCAATGTCTACTTCGAGTACCGCTCGCTCTGGCTATACGCGATTGAGCCGCTTATTACGCATGCATAGAACGGGCGGCTATAAGTGATTTCAAATCCCCCTCGACATTGAAGCTTGCCATGATGAAGATGACTCGGGAGTTGTATTACCTGTCACACTGAGGTAGGCCGTATGGCTGGTCATGGGTTCCGTGTTCAGCTGGCACATCTATTCAATTATGAATGAATAATATATAGATATATTCTAGATTTAATAGTAAGATTACATAATAGACATCTGGGTCTGGTTTTTTTTTTTTTGGAATAGAAACAGAAGGAGGGAACATCACGCACGTATAATCCGGCGTCGGATGACTGGACGTCGCGGATGATCAGTTGCCAAGTCTTGTGAATACTAGTAGGCCTCCGGCCGCCGGCGGGTGGTATTGTTTCCACCAGGGTTGGTGCTGGTGGCGAGGCGTGACTGGCCGGCGATAATAAGCTCTTATTTTTCTGATGATGCTGGTGATGATGATGGCGAGGATGGTCGATGCTGGCGTCCGTCATGTGCCGAACCGAGATGCGCTGGCTCCGCGTGATCACCACGTCGTCAATGGTCAGGATCGTTTGCGTGTCTACCCGGACCCACGCCACCTAGGAAATCAGTAGTACCCGACACCCGGTCAGCCAGCGCCAATTATTACTGATTTATCTAATTGAATTTATAGTACTAGCTATTCTCTTTTCTAGGTCACTCTGAACTCTGATCCGCTTATTTCTGTTTCACTGATTTCCTTCCGAAATTCGCGCCAGGAGGCCAAAGGACTAAGAAGTTTAGGGAAACATCAAAGGGTTTTTGTCTCTGCTCTGGCCCCACTTGAATATGGACACGACATTGACTATTGACTATATTGAATTACTATTGGCTCGTCTGTCATCAATCAGCGCATTACGAATGAAAAGTAGAGGAAAACACGGCAACGCCAGTATACTTACAAGTAAAGGATAAGTATTATATTTTACCTTGAAGTTGCCGAGGTTGTAGATGACGCAGGAAAGAGTCGCTTCGCGACCCACGGGCACCGTTGCATTCTCAATCTCTTTGGCGAATGTCGGCACTTCTATTCAATAATTCAAAACAAACAATTATAGGAATCGTTAGTAACCAGCAAAACGACAGGAATTCCATCCATCATAGTGAGACGGCCAAAAGGAGGAAAAAAAACGGAGGATGTTCGCTTTTTACCTGATCAATTAGTCTAGACTGACAAATGTACACGGAAAAACAGAGGCGGCGGGAAAAGTTCATCGGCCTAATGGAATAGACGCCACCATCAATCTGGACAGACACCAACCGAGAGACACGTCCGTCTCGAAACCGCGCAAAAGATTTCGCCGTATTTCGGCCGACTGGGACGTGTCGTGCGGCCGCCGACGACGCTTAGATGATTGGTCAAATCCCTCGATTTCTTTTTTTGATGATTCTTTTATTCGGTGGGGACAAACGTCAGTCGGTAGTATAGCAGCGAACGTCCTTTTTCCGGCGCTTAAGGTTATTCCGTCGAATGAGGTCCGGCAATGTGCACACAGTCAATTTCCTGTGTCCAGGACGCAATAGGAAACGAGTGGGTTTTTACAAAGGAAGAAGAAGATGAAGGAATCGAGAGGAAATAATAATAAAAAAAAAGAAAAAAAAGAAGGGAAAGAAGAAGAAACGGAGGGGAAAGAGGCCAGGAGCATCACGTCCGGCTAGAACGACAAGCTCGGCCACTTGTTCTTTTTCCAGGTGGACCAATATAAGTCTCGCTATGAGGGAACTGGATGAGAGAGGGAAAACACTAGTGCTGCGGTGGCGAGGGATCTAATCGGATCTGCCTTGATGGGGTCTCTGCTGTTTCTACACTTTTGTGCTTGTGTTTGCTCCGTCAAAGAAAATAGACATCCATCAAAATCAACACAAGACGGACATCGTTCAGATGGCCCCGAAAATAAGAGAGCAGCAGCGCTTGGCGAAATTTTCTGAGAAGGCGTTGGGAAGCCCTTGGTGGTGGTGCCGGTGCCTGTTTTCATTTCCGTCTGGTGAAGGCGGTGGCGGAGGAAGTCTTACAAGTTGTCGTCCAATAAAAGAAACAACAACAACAACAATGACGACGACGTCAAAAGAAATAAGGAGGCGAAGAACATTCTCCGGCCTGTTCTCTCTGCAGGCGTCTTTGTCTCTTTCGTCAATGGAATAAGACGACGAGGCGGGGAAGACTTAGAAGACATAAACGAACTGATCAGATTGTCAGTCGTAGTACGTATGTCTCTACGGAGAAGGCGGCCCAAGAAGGGATAGTCTATATATTGTCGGTGATTTTTCCATCATCTCTCTATCGAACAAAAGCTCCGGTTTATCGCTTCTCCCTAATGGGATTTGGCCGAGGCGCTGGAACAGCACCAAAACAACACAAACCCGACAGGAAAAAGACGAGAAAGATAAGGAGATGAGGTTTGACAATTCTCCAGCACAAAAAAGGAAAACATCTGTTTTGTTTTGTTTTCTCTTTGGCGGAGAATTTATCGCGTTCGTCGCGCAAATCAGAACAGATCGACTTTTGGCATTGTCGGTTTTGATGTAGCGGTTCGGATCGATGTCGCGGCAAGAACACATATCGGTTAGGAGACGGCAATCATGCACGGACGCGTGAAATGATCCGGACAGAGAGATGCCGAGTTCCCTCGGGATTTTCTTTCGCCCTTGTTCTCTCTCTCTCGGTGCAACGACGCCCACCGGGGACTGTGGAGACACAAATCCACCCCAGCAGCCATCGCATACTGTACATGGATGTGTCTAGGCTAGGATCGGGGAAAAAAGGAGCGAAGCCGCTGGAGCAAGGCCGCTGGATCAAACGAGCCTCACGCGCCCAAAACAAACACAACCCAATAGTTTCTCTCTTTTTTTTTTCTTTCTTTTTTCCTTTTGTGTCGCGATTGTTTTCTCCCTCGTTTCCCTTTAAGTTCTTCTGGTATGTTGATTTGTCTCTTTTTCCCTTTTTCTAGCTCTGCCATGGAAACAGACTATCATTGCCTTTGTTTTTTTGTTTGTTTTTTTCTTCTTCCTTCCTTCTTTTTTATATGTATCAATAGGAGTAGACTACGGGGAACGCCGAGAGGATCTCCCCTTCGCCGCGACTAAAGTTATGGTGCTAGAGAGAGTGCGTCATTGACAGACGGGCCACAGAAGCGATCCGTCTTACTGCAAGTGACAATTGAAAATAAGTTGGCGCCGTGTATCGAATGCCGCGGCGTAGAACGACGACGTCCCATTGACTGAGCGAGAATCTCATCGCCACCCGAATATAAAAAGGAACCAGGACATGGGGGACAGGGACAGGGAGGATTGCTTCCTCCAAAAGAGATAACTTTTGGCAGTTCTCGAAACGAGTTTGATTCAATAGGTTGAATGATCGGCTCCAGTGAAATCATCGGAGAACTTTGGCCTTTTTCTATTGAAAACGAGACCGTCTGGACTAGCGGCTAGCTAGCCTAGAAACATTTCTTTTTCCCCAACAGTCAACTAAGACATCCACGTGAATAATAATGCTAGAGCTAGCCGGTAGTATTAGGGTGGCCTCCCCTATAATTTTTTCGACAGGCTTCCTCCCCCGGCTGGAAAAAGGAATCCGACACCATTTGAATTTTTGTGTAGAAGATAAACATATTATTAAAAGGGGGAGGTTGTTAGTCGGCCTTTATTAGCGGCTAATTATCCGGAGAAAAGAGGATTAACGAGACAACATACCGTTGGGGAAGTAACGCATGTCTTCGACATTCGAAGCCCCAGCATCCGCGCCCAGCCATCCGGCCGTCAGCGCAACGAGCCAACAACAACAACACAATGTAAATCGCTTCCAGTAATCCATTGGTCTGCCTTGTCTTGTTTGTTCTGCTTTTCGATGATGATGAACTTTTCATCAATTCACTCTACATGAATGAACGATTATGTCAAAATGTCAGCTGAACGAAGAAGCAAACTTGAATTTAAAAAAAACACTGAACGAGGGTGGAAAAAAAGCTTTTAAACGTCCACGTGGATAAAAAAAACTTTGGTTTTTTCTCCTCCGTCGTCCCGACGGGTGTCTGTATGTCGATAACAAGGAAGTAGCAGCGCACTCGAAGTAAGGATTCAAACTGAGCCGGAGCTTCCAACCGGTGGCCTGGTTTTATCTATATATTAGCCCTCCCCCTGAACTCTCCGTCGGTCTTTTTCCCGCGTGACACGCGCACTGCGCGCACAGCCGAATAATCTCTCTCTCCCTCTTCTAAAGTCATCCCGTAACAAAGTCCAGCTGCTTTAGTAGCGACAGACTAAAAAGAAATGTTTTCGAGGTGTAATTTACGAGACGCTTATTAAAGGGAGAGATTAACTCGCACCAAAGTTGTACAAGTAGTAACTTTTTTGAGCCTTTCCTTATAATACGATAGCTGTTATGCAAATGATTCGACAAGTTTTCAACCCCCCCCCCCCATTTTTCTTTCAGGTCCGGCTCTGTTTGTCTTGTTGTACTTGTCTGAAATGAAACAAGTAAGATTCCCCAGAAACTTAGTGCGAGCGGTGCATTACGTCTTGTCCCCTTTATTGTGTGTGCGCGTCTCGTCGTGCCCAATCCTTTTGTGTGTCGATTATGGGGAAGCAGAAGAAGAAACGGGCCATCAGTTGATGAATCCATCCCTGGCTTTATCCGTCTAATCATCCCTGATCACGGCAGCTGATATAATTACGGAACCCAATCCATAGATGAAGTTATTATCTTTTTCTTTCGACGAGTCTCGGAAAAGAAAATTTGCGCATTCCGTGAGACGTACGCGCTCTCGAAAATCCGCAATCACGAATTTTCGTGCCGGGTATAGCGAGAAAGTACCGAAATAGAAGCAGTAGCTCTTGGTTCCGCACTCAAGCAACTCCTAACGATAGATCACCCGACTCCATCTCCCCCCTTCGCCCTTCCTTAGTTAATGGACCTTGATGGCAAGGTGATGTGGTTAATTGGCTAATCGAATGGGCCAGAAGAGGAGTCTGAGCGCGTCTGCCATTTCAATCTCTCTCAGACCTTTCGTTTTCCCCCGAAAAACGCAACAAAATCCAATAAAAAGGGAGAGAGAGAGAGAGATTTACAGCCATTACCACTGTGGGGAGCAGCAGCAGTAGCGGTGGTTCCCCCAGCATCATCATCTTCTTTTCTATGCTGGCCAGCAGTACACACACAGAGTGTAGTGCATTCGATACTTGGCGATCGCGGGGCCATTAACTTTATATAGTTAGGTACCCAGGTAGTAGCCTACACCAACCGGTATATACAGAGTTATGCCGAGTCTCTTAGTACTGCGGGCCGTTAACGATGCTGCTCAGGTACTAAGACATAAAACCTACTACGTGTTCCTCGTTCCCCCTATGGACGATCGATTGACCGAACGCAAGAGAGCAAAAGAGAACCTGTTTGGGTTGGGTCAAAGTTCATTGATTACCTCTCTCCTTTTCCTGCTGATGTCGGAGCAGTGGAGGGGTGCCGGCTGTCACATGTACCGACTTATCAGACTCGGACATACATAGGTAGACTAGAAAAGAAACTCTTATTTTCCTTTTACTTTTTTTTACTTTCTTTCTCTCATGGCAGCAGCAGCAGCATACTACGATTTTGCCGATCACACACAAAGTAGCACCTGGCCGATTCACATAACATAATCGACTGTTGTCGTGCTAGTCCCAGTCGGATGGAGAGAGAGAGGGGGGGCCGGCCAAAAAGCCGGACCGGGGGTTTTGATGATCAGTCGGACTCTCTCTAGCAACGTCGTAGCCACACGCGGACCGTCAAAACTAGAGCCCAGTTGTAGAAAAAGACAGACACAGCACACACAACACAAAAGAAAGGAAAGAAACGAAAGAGCCCCAGTGTTGTGTCTATCGATTAATAGAATAACAAGACGGACGGACGGACGGACTGACGGGCGGAGGGGGGTATAGAAAAATACTTTTTCGAGTTTTATCGATATAAGATGAGTAGTAGTAGTAGTAATACTAAGCGCGTGGAGAGTCCGCCGCAATAACGCAATCATCGACGACGGCGGAGCAAAAAGTAAACAAATGTCGGATTGAAAATGAAGAAGAAGAAGAAAAAATCTCCGTCGAATGTGGAATATATGGGGGTTGGGCGTCTTGATAATCTTTACGGCGGCTGCGACTGTCATCCGATGTTCTCTTTTATCTTGGCGGAGGGTCCTTTCCATCTGTTCCGCTTGTCTGTGTGTGAATGTCAGTTGAGCCGGAAGGAAAGAATCGCGGGAATAGGGTCTCGCCATCCGATTTGTTCTTTTCACCCCTCTCTCTCTCTCTTTCTCTCCCCAGCAGCAGCAGCAGACGTTGGCTCTCTCACTCCTTCTCGGGACTGTGTCGGGGCTCAGGGATAATGCTTTCTACATCATCTCTTTTCTCACATTCTTTCTGCTACAGTTCCATTATTTCTTTTCTTCTCCACGATCCCGCACAATAGGATTGCGCTCGATCGCCTCCGATGACCCATCGATCCGTCAACTGCCTTGTCTGGCATCTATCCTAACGAGATGTTGGTTAGCCCTTTTTTTTTTGAAACCATTTTCTGGAAACGGTTAGCGACTGTTGGCCACCATCAGCAGGTGTAATAGCCTACAGTTTTCTTCTCTCTCTTTGTCGTCGCAAGGTAACTTGTTAATTCGCCGTGAACGGTCGGTAAATAGCAGTGGGGTTTCATTTGAACTGTATTACCTTCTCCCCTCGTAGCTATACTATATGGTACGGTAACCCGTTCGCTACGTAAAGTATCTTATATTGCCAAGAGTTACCCAAGAAGCCTTTGATTTGAGTCCCTCATTACTGCCAGTACGTAATAGTCTTTTTTCACTCTCCTTCAAGAGCCAGCAGTAGTGAAGCAAGTTGAAGAAAATAATAATAAAAACATCCAAGAGAGAAGAGTCAATCAAATAGTTGCCAGGTAATGAGGAAGGACGGAGTAGCAGCAGAAGCAGGGAGGGATCGAGAGAGTAATTAGCCTTTGCACGCCTCAATAGCCCGTGTTAAGACGACCCCGTTCATCGTCATTTTCAATCGAGACGGATATAAAAGATCGACATCATCGACTGGCAAAACACGCGTGACTGGACTCTCTATATATATCGAAGGTTGCGACGTCAAAGTCTCCGAGTCTCTCCCGACGAGCTCCTCTCTATCTTGCCAGATTATACAACATTGTAGTAAAGGTCATATAGAGTATATTCATATATATGTACGTATGTATATATATATATATCAGTGCGGATTGTTGTAGTCGCGAGCTCATGACAACCGACAATGCCTGCCACCGGACGAAAAAGCTACCGACGGCTAATTAGCCTCATGCAGCCCAAAGTCGCCCCCCATCGACTAGAACACGGGACTTGTCTGAAGTTCTGACTGTGGGGTTTCCGCCTTCTTGATATATTGATATACCTACTACTAGCTAGCTAGCTAGCTAGCTAGTGTATAGTAGGACGACGACGACGACTACAGAGACACACAATGCGTACGTATAGATTGAGAGCCCAAGAGTATAGTAGTAGTGTTTCAATGTTTGGAGCCGATCGCTTCTTTGCGTGTCTCCAACTTTTTCTTTTCCTTTGCCTATTTTTTCCCCCCTCGCCCTTTTTTTTCTCTCTCTCTTTATTATTGTTTCTCTCTTTCTAGTGGAGGGAGGCCCGTCTTTCACCTATCGAACCGAAGGCTCCCGTCCGTCCTTGCCGTGCGGGCTGCCATTCTCTTTTTCGATTTGTTGGCATCTCCATACCGGGGGATAAGACGAAAACTTTACTTCCTGCTGTGTGCACTGCTAGCTAGTATAGCTGGAACACACTACTGGTTTCTCGACTAGTAGTAGTAGTAGTAGTAACCTCAATCCATGCAAATCGGAATGACTGCAGTATAGAGTTGGAAACACGCTCAGACGATTATCAATACTTTTATTCGCCAAAAAATGTCGACGTCGTCGTCGACCGATGACTCGGCGCCCACCGTCGTCTCGTCTCGCGACTCCATTAAGTTCATTCGGTCAATCTGGCGAGATTACCTCACGCAGATAGGGGGAGAAAGAGTCGAACGTGAATCACGAGACCCCGAACCGGTGAATCTCATTTTGTTCGCTGATCGCCAAAGGGTTACGCGCGCGATCGTCGAAAATGAATTCGTTGCCGTCCGCGATTTGTAATACGACGGATCTCATTACCGAATCGTGTGTGTCTGGGCTCCTCCTGCCCACTCTCGGCAGCGCCCATTAGTCGGCTTTGAAACATTCATGGCTTCCATCGCCTGATACCTCCCGCGCGCTGCTGCCGCCGCACGGACATTTAACTAATTGATCGAATGATGCATACAGCCATTACCTGACAAGTTGCGTATTAAATTTCAATACCCAAAACTTTGGTTCATTTCGCCCCGCTAATAATCTACACCGTCGTTATTAACTAATCAGTCTTTTTTCTTGGTGAAAATTACAGGAGAATTAAAGAAATGTGGAAAAAATCTGGAAAAAAACACACAAAAGTAAATGGACGATGGGAGTGCTGCTGCATCGTTAAAGAGGCTAATTATTGATTTTATCCATTACGCGCCTAAAAGACTAATAGGCCAAATGAGAATAGCGTATAATTACGACGGGGAAAAGATTTTGATATCAGGTGTTTCCTTTTTCGTTTATGAAAAAAACAAACAAAAAAACAGGAAAGGGTAGAGAAGGGGTAATGTGCTAGTCTTCCTGTCACTTTATATCGCGGACAAAGAGAATAAGTTGGAGGACGCTGAAACCCTGGCGAGAATCGTCGAGAAGCCAAAATGGGTTTGTTTTAACGTTTCATTTGGTAAGGGCTGTGACTAAATCCCTCACGTGATGACGACACAGATTTGCTAAAACGTGTTCGTTTCAACTGCTGCTCTTCCTGGATTCCGTAACGTGTACACAAAACTCGGGGTGAGAAAAACGCCAAAACGAATTAGCGGAAAACGGTCCGCGTTTTATTCATAGCGTCGCGCGCGTGCACTTTACACGAGGGAATTCAACTAATAATTGCATGTACCCGTATAGAATTGAGTAGTTGACAGATGTCTGACGAATTATCAGTTCCATTACTCTTGTTAGCGAATCAGAAAGGCGCGTTGCAAGTAAATAATTCATTGTTTTGAGGTACTACGCGATTGTGCACGCAGCAGAGATTGGAGACGACGAGAATAGTTGGAGCTAGCGACGAGCTATAATATTTGCATGAGAATAGAAAAAGACGTCGCTGCGGGTTTTCGACACTATGGGCTGATATATTCACATCTTTTTCTTCAAATAATCATAAAACATTTTGTGTACAGAACGAGGTAGAGAGAGAAAGAGTGACAGCGCGTTCTTTGCCGAAATTCAATTCCGTGGAAAAACGGTTTGAAGGGAGATTGAGTCGCGTATTGTTTTGGTTTTTGTTGCATCACGTCATCTGCAAAGATCTGAGACCTAGTACGTAGCTGTTCTTCCACTCTTCTTCTTTTCTCTTCTGCCAGCCATTACCATAAAGAGCCGACAGCCGACGAGACTTATAAACACTTGAGATGTAAAAGAGTCAGATAGCTCTATATGTTTTTACCCCGGCTCAGAACGAGATTTGCCACGGAGGAGTTTCAATCGAATGTACACACCGCCGCCGCCGCGTTCCGTCGTAAATCGCGTGTTCACACAAAAAGATCTGCGACGGACTTTGATGCCCTCAGCGCCATCTGATGCAGTTTCCAGTGCATAGGCAGTACTACGAGGGCGCGGCGTATATACCGAGAGATCCAATCACGACGTCGACAACAACACCAAAGGCTTCTTTTGTTTGACTTGTCTTAACTTTTCCTTTCTTTTCCTATCCGTTTCGTTCCCAAGGCTTTTTGACATTTGTTGTTGATTAGAACCTGATGTTTGGCACAGAGGGATGACGGTCGACTCGAACAAAAGCGGGGCCTCTTCGTTCTAGATTACAATGACGGCCGAGAAAAAACAAAAGAAATGTAAGGAAAACAAGGGGAAAAAATGAGAGAAGAATGCTCTAGGATCGTTGATCAATCGTCATCGTCTATTTACAGTTGACAGGAAAAGGCCCATATCTTTTTTTATTTTTTTTAAGATCGAGCGCGGCTCATCACGCTGCCGGGTGATTATCGATCAGGAACATGATGATGAACGACAAGAGACATAGATAGCGACCGGTGCCCCAAGCTGAAATAAGCGAAGCCTTTGACGTGAAAGATGTCGGCACGCCGGCATTGGTCTTTTTCCGTTGTTGCTGAAGTAGCGTCGGACCGATCGTCCTCTTTGGCTCCTCCGTCGAATGATTAGCCTCCTCCATAGTTTTACTCGTCGTTAGATCCGCTGTTGACATTTGCAGAGGTCGATCCTCCACTGTTTGTCTCCTCGACACTGCCGTCGTTGTTGCCGATGGTAGCGGACTGGAAAAATTCTCCTCATCTTCCTCTTCTTCTTCTTCTTCTTCTTCGTGTTGGCCACTCCAAGCCATTCTTCTCTGCTGGATCGGATCTAAAGGTATGCCTACGGTACACAATCAAACTTTCTTTAATGTGAAAGACTTCAAAGAGAAACTTTTCGAGAGCTAGAGACTAGATAGAGAGAACTCTGCACCTTTGACGGAGATGGTACGGTTGGCCGTGCCGCGTGAATTGGAGCAGTGGCACGTGTAATTGCCTAAAAAACAAAAGCCTACATATGTTTATTCCGTTCAAAGCGGATGACACGACAAATCCCACCTTCATCCTGTAGTTGCATGTCCAGGATATTAAGGTACATGTCCATAATAGCCGGTCCGACTTGTGTTCGGTAATCGATCGCTTCCCGCTCTGATTCAGCGGCAGTAAAAAGGTTTTGTTTTTAATTAGCTTCTAGAGTAATTGCCTTTTTCGACATTGATTAGAGTATACTCACCCGACGGGAGCCGATTAGCGTCGTGAGTCCAGAACGTGAATCCTGCCCGTTTTGTAAATAAATTGGTTAGAGAAAGTGATTGGGTCAGAAATTATGAAGTGGGGAGCAAACCTAATGGCCAGCTTTGACATTGGCAATGCAGCATGAGCGGTTCACCCATTCGCTGGACGATATCAGTCTGGTGGGACGTTACATCCGGAGGAACTTTATATCAACATTTCATTCACTAAAGATTAGAAATCTCCGCCATTTTTAAATTATTATAAAGGTAAACGTACATTCCACTCGGAGTAGGATGCGCTTGCTGAATATTGCAAAAGAGAAGAGGCAAAATAAAAATTTTAGAATTCTTTAACCGTTAATAAAAAAAGAGTTAATCAATGGATAAAAAATATATATACCTGACTGGGGGCGGAATTCCATTAGAAGCTTGTCAATGAGAAATTAATCAAGTCATTTTCAATTATGTGATCAGTCAATGTGCGTGAAAGGAAGAATTTTCATACCGATGCAGAGATAGGCAGCCATCTGTCGGCGGCCAACGCCGACCAGATTCAAAACAGACCCATCGACTCCGCCACCTACGCCTCCTACACCACCTATTTCCGGTAGATATATAATACAATAGTAGATATATAAAGAGGACTGTAAGAGTTATTGTCGTTCTCTTTCAATGTCCGGTCCAATTACTTTGATTGATGTAGATAGGTTGATAGTCTTCACGGCGCCAGGTGATGTTAGGCTCCGGATAGCCAATGGCGCTGCACTTGAGCGTTGCGTTCTCGCCTTCTGTCACCGTCAGGTCACTGCTGCTCTCGTTCACCAGTATGTCGGGCGGCACTGGGAGACCAATAAAACTCGATTACGAACGTTCTGTCTCTACATTCCGAATCGAGTCGTAGATTTTAGGTTCGGGCCCGCTATGAGGGAGGGTGTACGTACACAATGTTATTGATCATTCCGCTTCCGACTGGCACCATAATCTAGCTACTGGCCATAGAGAAGTCTATAACTTTCTGGAACAACCAAATTGCATAGTGGCTGTGACATGGCTGATCTATAAATCACATGTCTCGACTTGATTAGACAGTTATTATCAGAGACGACTGACCCATTCAGTTTACATTTTGCTACAACTACTGCATTTGGAAAATTGCTCGTTTCTTTCCTGACTTTTTCCAATGTCGGGGAATTTGAAAAAAAAAGGCCGAGGCTGAAAATCAAATCCCGCGGGTCCCGTTTATCACTACACAAACCGTAGGCGCGGAAAAAAAATAAAGGAACCAGGCTTAGTGGGCTGTCAACCCTATATAGAGGCGTAGTCTAATATAGGCAGAGCAATCTAATTCATAATACCTGAGACATGCAGATAAGCCACCTGACTGACCATAGGCTCAATGTTTAGCTGGCACATGTACGCTCCGTTGTCGGCCGGTGTTACGTCTTTCAGACTTAATTGCCACGTCTTCCGTTGCCGGCTGCTGAGACGCTCGTCCTTGTCGATGGAATGCCGGACCGTGACCCTCGAAGATCTTGTTATTATTGTCTCATCGATTGTCAAGATTGTTTGCGTATCGACTCTCAAAAAAGCCACCTGAATAAGAGTTTTTTTTTTAAAGAATTAATTCATAAGAGTGCAAATTGGTCGCATCCAAAGTTTGTTGTACTTTAAAGTTTTCGACGTTGTCAATTATGCAAGTGAAGACTGCTTCACGACCAGTTGATACAGTCACGTTCGGCATTTGCCCGACGAACATGGACGAACCTGCTGGTTTGTTTAAGAAAGAGAAAACAAACAAAATCATTGATGCAAAATATTCTAACGAGAAATGATTGACAGGCAAATTGGTCTCCCACGTGTCCCAAACCGAGCGCTAGTAAGAATGACGAATACGGAAACTTTAAAAGGCAGAGAGAGAGAGAGAGTGAAAAAAATGGGTAGTGTAGGAGCTGGCGATAATGAAGCCATTTTCACGGATCACATTATGCGGACCCTTTTTGGTGGAAAACTCCCGCCAAAGGGCATCGATCCGCAAAGCCACATCACAAGGAGAAAAGGAGGTAAAACACGCGGACGAAAGCAATCAGTTGCTAGGTAGCGATTGTCGTAGCTACTTGCTGGTCAACTCGTACACGTCATCTTCAATGGAGGAGCGATTAAGGTACAGGGAACAATACCGGTGGATTGAGTGATGGGTTCACCGCTGGCGTTCAGAGACAAGAAGAGTAAGATCACGGTCACAACAATCATATTTTTTTCCTCTGTCCACAAAAGGAGAGCCTATGTGTGGAAGTGTTTCTAGCCAGTAGGTCGATGGACGACTGGATGATCCCGAAGGAGAATACAGCCACCTATTTCCGGGGGACTGGGTGATGCGCTTCACGTCATTTCGTCCCAACCCGCGCTTTTCCTCTCTCTTCTCTCTCCTCTCTCTCATATCAAATCAGACATGCGCTTAGGGCCGTTTCTACCGTTTCGCCTCCTGGTACTTGCAACTGCAGACCAAAGCCCGGTAGCTAGCCCAGCCGAATAGTCTGCTTCACTTACATACTTCATAAACAGAATAAGAAGCACCAGATCAAATGGGGATCATTAAAAGTTGTTAAAATGATCATACTCATACCTCATGCAGCCAAGTGAATGCGCCAACGTCGGGTTGTACTTGGAATTTTCGGCCGTGCATGGAAAGGCGTGTGCTGTTGACTCTTTGATGAGAGAGACGCAGCCCCATCTGAAATGCATAAGTCTTCCAGCATCCTCGCTCCTGCATTTTTTTTTGGCCCGTTCCCTGCCGCGAAACTCCTGTTCCGGTTGGCGGAGGAAATGATCACAACGCGGCCAAAATGTCTAGCCAGCGGCGTTTCTAAATCCCGGCCATCTTCCAGTCCACATCAAGAGAAGGCAGTGAGTTGCATTCATACTCTCAACTCATGCGGTAAACTGGGCAAAAAGCATTCTGGAGGATCAAAGGATCCCTCCCGTTGCGACAGCAACCCGACAAACATAGACAATGCCTCCGTTGAGGTAACGTTTTTCTTCGTAGTGTTTACTATGACGACATCACATGTCGGCATGCTGTCGATCAACATCCTCGGAAGACTCGATCCAAAAAAAAAGAGTAACGAAAGGGAAATCCTTGGCCGACTTTTACACGACTCATTGGTTAGTACTTCAATCAGCCTATACATATTGCCTTGTGTTTTCTTTTACTTCTATGTCTGTTGTTGTTCCCGATCGGCGACGGGTAAATGGATCTGTTTGTGATGTACTTTACAGGCACGAAGCGACGTCTCTTGTACCCGCTAAACCCAACCGGGCTAACACGTCGACTCCGCCTGGAGAGAATATGTGTCGACTAAGATCAATATTAATCAACTTGTGTGCTAGCTGTTAGATATATATACCCGGTGGTGTAGTTGTTTGTTAGACAAACTGGCGGTGGGTCCGATCCCTTGATGAATAGCCAACTCGACATGATCCGATCATTCTCAGCCGACACGGACCAAGTAAAAAGAGCTGGCGACTATCGTCAACAAACCCAGCAGCATCGGTCATCAAAGGAAAGAGAAGAAGATGGCGAAGGGGATCTTCTGGTGGAGTTACTGTGTTGCTCCCTTTATGGTGTATAATCCGATATATTATATGGGAGATTAGAAGATAGATATATATATTTATCGTAACGGGCTCTATAGTACTAGATACGTACCGAGAATACGCTGTGGGGCTATGTTCCACAGTCGTATAGCAAGTCTACACTTGAGAAGGGAGGGCCAGTAATGGGATTCGCGGCGCTGGCGCGAGCTCGCAACGCCCTTCGATGCTGCCGTATTCTGGTTGCACGCCGAGTACACAATGCAAAGCCATTAGGACCAATTACGGCGGCCTTTCGTAGAAAGAGAAGGAGGCAGAGCCGTTATTTCTTTCTTCCTTTGGGTTCATCACAGTAAAGCGCCGTCTGTGTTGTGATATTGCCAGATAATGGATCGTGTCGCCAATTAGTTCAGTAAACCCTATAGCTGAGACGGACCGGGGCTGGGCGCAAACAGCTGCCCTGTATATACAGGGACGGCAAAGACAGTTGTTTCAGTCGCACAAGTTAGACAATATATATATCTGGTATTTAGTGACTATTAACCAGGACGAAGCGTCGGCAGGACGGAGAGAGAGTGGGATCTTACCTACATCCGTACCAGCAACCAGCAACAACCAGTAGTACACTAGTAGTCGTCGTCGGTAGCATCAAAACTTTGATGGCGTCGGTCGTCCAAGTTTCCCTCGCTCCTCCAGTCGTACCCAGACTTTGATGATGAGCTTTCCTTCTCCACTATCTTCATCAAATGAAAGATGTACTTTGCCACACAGAAAATAGCTCTCGTCTCTCCCTTTCTTCTTTATACTCTCGTCTCTCGGGTGCGAACCAAAGGGAATGTTGTCTCTCGTGGGCGAATCTATATAGGGCGACGAGAAACATCCAGGCACATTAATTATTAGTCTCTGTTGTTCTCCGACATCTTTTCAAAGTTTTTTTTTTCTTACCTACATTTATTGACGTCCGTCCAGTATTTATTTTCCACGTCAGAATCCAAGATATGCGTAGTTATATATATCAGGGTTCTGGAGGATGTCATCGAGGGAGCAGTGGTGCGCGCAATTTCTCGCGTCATCAGCTAAGCATAAGAAACATCATCTTCAGCAAGCTCGAGGTGGTTTATCGATTACATCTTCCAAGGATCATTTTCAATCATCGCTTGGATAACGTTCGAGTGCTGGACCTTGTGTTGCTCCGGGTTCTAACGCCGTTTTGACTCTGGCTCCTGTTCGGTGCAGGGGCAATTTTCGAAAGGGGCAAGAGGGGATCAGTGTCTGTCAACAGCTTCCCCGTAGCAAATCGAAGCCGGATGTCACTTAGTATGTACACGGAGAAGAAGGCAGGACCGACATGCACACATGTGCTTCGCTTCTCACGGCCCCATTCCGACGCGGCGACAAATTATAATGCGCCCAGGAGTTCACGTTCGCGTGCTGTGTGCGACCAGCCCAGTTTCAATAGCCGCGACAGCGGTGAATGGCAGCCGACTGAGTTTCGGTACAGAGTCAAGAGAGCTGTCGCCATCGATCCGCGACCAGATTTGAATAACAACACTCCAGAGGGAGGGGGGTAGGGGGGACGAAACTGCTCTACTTGGCCCGTCTTCAATACAGGAGGAGAAAATCAGAACGAAACGAGATGAAGCCAGATTTGTTATTCAATCCGTCAGAATGACGATCTTGAGAAATGATCTTATCATGGGACGTCCCCCGGCGCAAACCTCCGACGACTCCATCATCCTGGTATAAATAGAGAAAAAGGGAAAGAAAAGCGGGAGAAAAGAGCAGGTTATTCTTTCGCGCTTCCGAGCGCTTCTTTCCAATTCCGGGGTCGGAAGCAGTCCATCTCTCTGCTTCTTTTTTTTTCTTCCCCCCATGGCGAAGGTGACTCCTGTCGAAGCCAATTTACTCGCTTTAAACTGAGATTTCCTTTCTATTTTTTTGGCGTCCTCAAGCAGGTTGATGGCGCTAGGTGAGAGGAATAGGGAGAAAAAAAAAAAAAAAGAGTAGGTAGCAAAGTAGCAGCACGGTAGCCACTTAAGATTTGGAGCGTGACCGCGTCGTAGTTACGGACCAGGGAAAATATATGAAGCTCTCCACTCACGGGTCATTTCAATCCATTAGGACAATCCAGAACACTCGACGAAAACGAGTGGCAGAGCCAAGAGAAAAACTAATAAAGGGGAAAGCTCAGGATGGTATCAGACCAGGTATGATGTAAATGCAGGAGGGAGACAACTTTCCCGTTCTTTGCGTAAATCCCGAGAGGTATAGATGCGTCTTACATTTTGAGACCTTGTTACTGAAAGGTTATCGATCTAGGGCAGTGGTGTAGTACCCAAAACTTCTCGATTTCCCAATTCTCCTCCTCTATTGTCGTTTAAAATATTAATGGTCTCAATAATGGGAGTCACGCAAGAAGTGTAGTGTTGTACCTCAAAAGTTCGCTGGGATTTGATTATTCAGGTGGAAATGTCAGGAAAAAAAGAACGCTAGGAAAGAAGTAGGTGTAGCTCCAATTGAATTGGCAAAATTGCGTTAGAACTCTACGAATTTTTCATAATTTGAAAGAAAAAGTGTATCTATCCAATAGGTTTAAAAAATAAGATATGTGCGGTTGCTTGCAAAATAATGAGCTTCACTCAGATTTCAGATGAAGCTAAATCTTTAATTAGCAGCTAGCTCACCAGTTCGCAGAGCAGATTGAGAGAAGTGCGACGCAAGTATGTTTGAAAGATAGATGGGAGTTAATGGGATTCTCTTGTAGGAAGAATAGGGAAAAGGGGTCGCAATGTACATTATAGGTGGTTCGGCGGGTATTTCCGGCGCCAACTTGTTGACTGCACCGACTACAACAATGTTGATCGCAATAGAGGAAAAGCGTTGGCTCCGCTCCGCTTTTCGTCCGGATCCTGTGAGGGAATCATGTGTCCGTCAACATCGACCGGGACGGACGGGAAATGCAGATCAACGATTCCATCCTTACTTCCTTACCAACACCCAAAGGGAGATTGCGGGGGAATGAAGCGCTCCATCAATGTAGCCAGAGCTTTATTTATTGAAAAACACGTTACCCTTAAGGTCATAAGGTGTATAGAATTTTAGATACATCGCAACCCCATCTTCCTCGTCCTTTTTCCGGTGGACATTTCCTCCTTTATCAATCACTCTGCGATCCTTCACGCCGAGCTAAGAGGTGGGACAAAATCGATAGGGTAGGAAGAGATTTCTTTCAAATTCTTTTCAACGATTGGGGAAGAATCGCTCACCTAATGGGTTCCTTCTGCTCGAGTGACAAGTAGTGTGCCAACTGATTCAAAACTTGCTCGTGTTTCCGTTGTAAGTCGAGTTTTTCTTCGCGCTCACGTTGTAGATCCATTCGCAGTTTTTCCTCGCGTTTTTTCGACTATAGAAATCATATTAGTACGACTATAATATGCAACGTTTGAATAAGTTATGTACAACCATTTCTAACTGGTGATTGGATGATTCGTTCTGCTTTCGTAAAATATTGCAAGTGTCATCTTTGCCTAGCTCCCCTTCCATCACACGAAGTTTGGCTAAATAATTCCATTTGACATTTCACTAAAGGTTATAGTAAGGGCGGTAAACTAAATTAATAACAGCAATATGACCTTCGGCAGCGCACAGCTTCTTCTCTAATTCCGCCCGGGTATTACGCGATTCTTGAGCTGTTTTCCACTTGCTCTCAGCTTCCTTCTGTATACGACCGGCATACATTTGAACCATTTCGCAAGTCTCGACCATTTTAAATTGTTTCGTCTCGAAAGCTTTGAGTGATCTGGAAAAGAAATATAGCGCTCTGGAATCAGCTGGTCAAACAAAAGATCTAGCAAAAGAAAAATAAAGGACCAACCCTGAAAGGTTTTCCTGCTGCTTGTTGATTTTAGGTAAACTATCCATGACGTTGCGCACGTGGCCGTAAATCTCATTGATTTCCTTTTCAAAATGGGCGACCTTCAACGTCAAGCATTGTTTCTCCGTCTACCAAAACATTTATACCAGGGGTTTCTAAGAACTATTCGAAATAGCAAGATACATCGTGTACGTACTTGAACTTTCCGTAGTTTTTCAGCATAGTCTAAGATGGCTGCTTCTTGGCGACTACTTTCCATCTGCGAAGATTTTATACGGTTGCCGCAATCTTCGATGGTTTGCTTAATGTCTTGCTTGCCTTTAGCTACTTTGAGTTCTAGTTGCCGGCATTGGGTAGTCTTAGCATGTAATTCAGATTCTCTTTCGATTAACTGCAAACTCAACCGGCTGAGTTCCGAGTCCAATTGCGACACTTGGTTCTTCAACGACAAATAAATTGCATGCAAAAAGCATAAAAATGAATCTGAAAAACAACTTACCCTTTTCATCTTCAACTCCTCGAGGAATATGGAAAGCTGCATCAAATTTGACTCCATGTTCGACGACATTGCATTGAGATGAGAGAAGAAAATAATCACTTAACTTATCACTGACCTACGGCTACTAAAAATGGTGGGGGTTAAAAATTCGTCTGCAATTTTAAACATGCTTCCAGTTTGAAATCGCCTACTTATTGTACTCGAGAATTCTGTAAAATCATGAGTTTATTTTAATAATAACTCTATTTAGGTAAACAAGGCTTTCATATTTCCAATATTCTCTAAATCTTGATATTTTACTTGAGAAGTACGATCGGATTGCCCATATCAGTCGGACGAGGAGAATCAGTCGGAAACCCATTTCCCAAGGTCACATAACACGTATTACTGCATGCTATCATTATGTGCATGGCAAAATTGCATATTGATTGCTTGGTTAGAGGATTAGAGGATCCCGTTTTATACTGTAAATGTACATTAGGTTAAGTCGTAATTTTCAACATTTCATTGAAGGTACTAAACGATTAATAATACAAAGGAATGTCATAAAGCAAAGGGTCACGCCATCGGGTGAGAACTTAGAACAAGGCTGTCCTCACATTGTCTTCTTGTGACAACCATGAAACTTTAACTTCCTACCGCTTCATCTAAGTGCTAACTTAGGGTTTTGCAGGAGGAACGTGATTTGCGTATAGCTTGAACTTCAACGCGCAAGGTCTGCAAAGGGCGGAGCTATATCGCTTACGTATACAACGCTCGCAATTCTTGACATTCTGAATACGCCTGTATCTGGAGTGGTTGGTAAGATTTTCAGTGATAGGTTGAAGAGCATGACTCATCGAGACTGACGTGTATTACAAGAGCATTCGTCTTCAAGATTTGTCAAAACGGATCAGATATAACACATAAACCAGTAATGAGATTTTTAAAGAGGGGAAGTTTGGCACCATATAAAGGCAGATAAGATTTCATTATTCAAGATCTTTCCAAAAATTGGACACAATTGTAAAAAAAAAAATCATAATAATATCATTATTAGTTGTCCCTCACGAAATATCACTGAATACTGAGTTGGTTATCATCAGCTTATCGAATTATCCCCATGTAAATTTTTTTTCCCATTTATTAATTACTCTTTGCGCTTCTCTCCCAATTTAGGTTTGTCACTGAACTTGATTTTTGTTGACGCTGCAAACTGCTCGTAGATTATAATCTAAAATAAAAGTACAGGATTAGTTGCGTGTAGGTTTAAGGAATTTGTCTGAGATCGGTACCGTATTTTCTCCAACACGGAGTAAAGGTGCTGGCAAATAAAGCGTCTTTTGCGGGCCCATTTGAGACCAATAGCGCCCCAAATTGAAACCGTTGATGAACACTACGCCCTTTCCCCAAGAAGACATGTCAATAAAGGTATCTGCGATTGGCTCCTTTACGTTCAAAGTGGCGCGGACTACTATAGGGCCCGGGCCTGCTGATTTGTCTTTATAAGGTTTCCAATTTTTTAGAGATTTGACCCAATCACTTTTAAACTCTAGTGGGATGATTTGCCAATCAGACAAACGAGCACCATCTAGGAAAACGGGGCCCTCCCACAATCCTTTCTTCTGCACGAAATCATGGGGTTTTCCATAGTTAACACGCCCCATGTTTTCAACAACAATATCTAACACAGCGTGGGCATCTTCACTGAGAAGTGGTTTCCAGGAACCGAAACGAAACGATGCATCTCTAATGACGATCACAAAAATTAAACAAATTCGAACAAATAACCGGAATACAACAACTTACCTAGGGTACCAAGAACCGAAGGCCTCGAGATCCTCCAGTGATTTAGTAGGCGGTGTTTGTAGCTGTTCGTTAACCAAAACTTGAGCATAATCCCGGACATGGCCACGAATTCGTAACTGGCTGGAATTTGTAATGTGAGCGCGATGACGATAGACGACGAAGCCGTACGATTGACCGTTCATATCATTTATGGGTAATTCTTCCATAGAAAGGACGACGTCGCTTGAGACAATCATTTCTTTTGGCTTTATTTTAAGATTTGAAAAGAAAGTTAAACGAACGGAACTACGAAAATGAGAGAATTTAAGTAAAATCCTTACCACTTGATTTAATAGATCATTAAAAGAAAGAAACGAATCGATAGCAATACTAGTATATGCCTTTTTGAGAGTCTCGGACGGACGTTGAGGCAAGCGCGTCTTAAATGCTAGTGCGGGAGCAATAAGGCGGCAAATAGCCTCGTATTTATCCGTATAGTCTCCAGCTTCCGATAAAGGAGCGTCGTAATCTAATTGTAGAATAGAGCGTTTTTGAGAGACACCGGGGTAACAAAATCGTAACAGATTTTTGAGCCTGCACTTACCATAACTTGTTACATCAGGAAGGTAATTCCCAAGTTCTTCTTCTCCGGCGTTGGCCCCATTCATAAAACCGAAATTTGTGCCACCATGAAACATGTAAAAAGAAACCGACGCATTGAAGCTTAAAATCTCCAACAAATTTCTTTCGAAATCTGGAATAAAAAAGTAATGTGATAACATATTTTAAGACCACAAAATCGCATGCATCATCACTATATACGTACCTTTAATATCTAAACCCTTCCGAAAATCTTGTGTCCAATGATCAAACCTACACAAGACGATATATAATAAGACATGGTGATCTATTTTAGAAATTTCTTTGAATGAGAGCCATACCAGCCGCTCCAAAACTCGGTAACCATCAGCGGCTTGTCTGGTTGAAGCTCTTTTAAAGCAGCAAATTGTCCGGAGGCACCGTTCTGCAAGTTGGCAGTCTGTAACACTATTACGGGAAAAATAAAAGCTCAAATTCCTGTACGGCATAACTCATAGATGACGTGGGTACAACTTATCCACAATGGTACGAAGTTTGGTTAATCTCATTACCGTCGGGAATGGAGCCCCAATCAAGAGTTCCGGCAGGTGCGTCGGAAGTGAACAGAAGTTCCGAAATTCCAAAGTTTTTCATTTTGTCTGCCAAGTGGCGTAGGTACGCCTTGTCACGAGGTTGGTCTCCATACCCAAATGCTCCGTATTCATTTTCAACCTGAAACAAATAGAGCATGTGTGTTTTTTTGTTATCTTTGTTTTTAGTAAGCGTTTGTTTAATAGAAAGCGCTCAATATATAAAAAAAGGTCATTTACTTGCACAGCGATAATTGGACCCTTTCCACCAGCTGACGTGAATTGCAAATTAGTCACAAGTTGAATCACTTTTTCCAAGTATTTGTCAACTCTGTCAATATAAGGGCCATATGATGTTCGGACATGCATGGTGGGATCTCTTAAGAGCCAACTGAAGAGACAAATTTGTGTTTTATGTCAGCATACACATATATCCAGTCATTCAAGTTACCTAGGCAATCCTCCAAAATCCCATTCTGAGCAGATGTAAGGACCTGGTCTAAGTATGACAAAGAGATCTTCTTCTAAAGCTGTCTGAATGTATGACACTAAATCCAAAAAGAGGGACATATCATTTTTTCCTTTGCCAAAATCAAACACATTTTTCTGGGGTTCATGCAGATTCCAAGGAACATACCTATATTCAAAATCTATCAAGGTAGTTGTTTTGTTTAGTAATGGCTGATATACAAAGTTATCTTACGTTTCTACAGTTGTTATCCCTGATGCTCTTAGTTTTCTCAGTCTATCTCTCCAATAAGAAGGGTGAACACGAAAGTAATGGATAGCTCCACTCATCACACGAAAAGGTTTGCCATTTAACAGGAAACCATCAACAGTCGGAGTCAAACCTGATTTGACACCACCAAGTGTGTAATGTTCATAAAGGCTTGGTAGACTTTCATGATGGTGAATCTTTCTTGTTGTGACATCATGGTGAACAACAGATGTGGGTTTTGATTCCATTTTTAGAACCTGTTAAAGGCAAACAAAAATGAAAATATTGGATATGGAGTGGACTTATCTAAATGGCGGGTAGCTAGCTGTATAGAAGTTACCTCTTTCGGTTGAACTGAAACGGCCCAGGTTAAAACTCGAAACTGTACCACTAGAAACACTATAGTAGAAATTCCTGCTAGTTTCTTACTGCATGTCCACATTCTTCTTGTCCAAATTGCATTGGTTTGTCGTTTATCGAGAGAGAACTAACGCCACTGAGGCGATGGCAGTTCAAATGTCGGCTTGTTTTGCCAACGTGACACAAGATCGAGAAAAAAACATCAAACTGGCAACTACGCATTCATTCTTTATGAAAGGAAGAAAATAAGCGGGAAGGCGATACTCATTTGGATCCTGGTTGTAAAACTATGTATTCGGCACTGCCTTTTTTTGAGAATTACAAGCCTAAGAGAACATTGCATTTTGGTAGCGAGTACATTAAATTGACTTCATCCATTATCTCACCGGATGTAGGAGTAAAGACATGAGCACGTAGAAACTGTCGCAGAAAATTTGAGCAGATTCACCTACAGTTTTGAAGCACCGACGGGCAGCAGGTCCAAGGGAGATACATAGCACTTTGTCAATGGTCTGTTGAGAAAGAAATTAATTCAGATCTTTACGTCATGTCAGTTAAATAACATGAGATTCCATAATTCGAGATGAAGGCTGGTTACAGCAGATATGCAATCAAATAATACACAATATTTTAGGCTCTGCTTAGAAGACACGCTTCATTCTTCTTTGACTGCCATGGTCAGCTTTTGCACTGCACACGTGGCTCTCCCTTTAACAAAAAAGATACGAGATTACTGAATGTGAAAAAAAATATATAGCAACATCTTCATACTGGACAGAGATTTGAGCCATTCTGGCTTATTTTCCCAATAAATGCCTATAAAATAGGCAGGAATTCCAGTAGCCGTGATAAGAAGACCAGCCCCTACTTCATAAGGTCGAACATATATTGGCATAAAGACCAAAAAGCCGCAGATCATAATGAAGAGGATAGGGATCCACAAGGCCACCTGTTTAAAACATAGGTAAATATTAACACACCTCTGTTAACGAATACAATTTTTACTTTATACCTTGATTGGTCTGTGAAGATCAGGCTCTTTGTAACGTAGCCACAACAAACCCGCCACGGACCACATAATAAACATGGACTCGATGAATGCAGCATAATCGATGAGAGTGTATACGTCGGACGTACACAACATAACTAGAGAAATAATACCCTGAAAAAAAAACATGTAAATATTAACAGAGACATGCGAATAATATTGGAAACTTTAATATGTACAAGAAAGATTAATGATGGGGCAGGAGTGAGTCTCTTGATGTTGATAAGGGCGAGCATATCAGGTAGATGGCCTTGTCGAGCCCCCACAAAACATAACCTAGCAATAAAAAATGGGGAAAAATTGTCATTTCTCTATCCGAACAAAACAGAAATGCGTAAAAATGAAGTATAATACCTTGAGGAAGTCATAATATGTACGGATAATCCACCAAACGCGGACATGGCCACGCAGACGGGCATAATCCAGTTCATCATTCCCAGCATTTTATCACCAAGAGTCTGTAAAAATAAAATGGTTAAACTTAAACCTAAGAAGACAGTTTTAATTGTTACAATGACGTACCACAGCGATTGCATTAGAAGACAACATTTCGGTAGGGGTTAGGACGCCAAGATAAGCTACGTTTGCTAGCACGTAAATACCCGTCACCAAAGGAAGTGATATGTAAATAGCACGCGGGAGATTCCTAATCAAGTATATGCAAATAAGGTTTCATTCTTTTTTTAAAATACCGGTTTCGTAAGTATTTCACCTACCGATAAGGGTCCTTTAATTCTTCGGTCATGAAATTCAAATAGTTCCTATTGAGGGTACGTGTAATATGTAAAGCTTAATTTAAAATAAAACAAAAGCAAGTTGTTTTCGTACCATCCACAGTAGGAGAAAATCCCTGAATAAAATGAAACGGCGATTTGTCCTGGATCCGTTGCAGTGTTTTGCCACACTTTTTCAGACGAAAAGTTATCGTTAACGCCCATGTATAATGCAATAAGACCAGTAATAATGACTATGCCAAGCGCTCCAATTTTTGAGAACATGAACACATCCTGCAACTTTGTTGTAATGCGGACGTCATACGAATTAAGGAAAGTCAGGAAACCTAATGTATTCAAGAGGAGTAACCGGTACTATATTAGATTTGCTTATTTTCGCAACACCGTCGATGCGGTAATAATAGATTTACTTACATATGGCTGCGGCAGCCAAAAGACGCACGGCATCATCTGGGATGTCACAATCGGGGAAAAAAGGTTTGATAACGTAATTAGCAAATGTTAATCCCATAATGGCGTTGGTCGTGGGCCTGTGGGGAAAAAAATCTTTAAAAAGATGACCATAGAAACAAAATTCAAATAAACCTACACAAATATCAAGTTGGCATCCCAAAGAAAAAGAAATGCCGGCAATGGGCCAAACGCCCTATGGATGTAAGCGTAGTCTCCGCCTTATAAATAGAAAAATGTCCTCGTTTAATAAGTGGCCACAGGAAAGTTGACAATATATTAGACTGACCTGAAAGCGGGATGGCAGTGCCCAGTTCAGCATAGCAGAGAGCTCCGATCAAAGAAAGTAATCCGCATAGAACCCAGACAATCAGTGAAAAACCCACTGATCCAGCATCTTTCAACACACCCTTAGGGGAAATGAAAATGCCTAAAAACATAAAGAGATGAAAATGACAAAGCAATTATACATTTGCAATCTAATTAATTTACCTGATCCCATGATAATGCCAAGGATAATGGAAGTGCCCTCCAGTAAACCAAGTTCTTTGCGCATTTTGACGCCTTCATCTTTTGGGGGAGCCTCGCCATCGCTAGGACTGACTGCGGATGATGGTAACAGCGGCTGGCAGGTGGGTGGGAAGGGTTTACCTTCGTCCTTCATTGTTCCTGTTTATAATCTCTATTGGGGCTTATTAAACGATTGATCTCACAAAAATTCTACGGGCAGGCTACAAAAGTAGTATCTAGAAAATGGTCGAGGAAAGAATCTTTGGTGTCTTCCATTAACAAAAATTCTCAAGCCAAGAATGATGGAAATCGATGGTCATTTCACGTTCGAGGCCACATTGGCCACATCCTGTTGCGGTAAAAAGAATAGCACGGACGGGTTTGAAAGTTGCAACATCCTTCAAAAAATGTAGCTTCTCGATGTCTGTTATTGGAAACCACTTTAAGAGAGGGATTTCAAGTGAACGCGGCTTGACAAAGGGGTTGAGTGCTCATGGTAATCGCGCAACCGAAAAAACAACCGATAGGGAATGCGGGTTAGAACAGGCTTCTGTCGAACAGTCGGTCTCGGTCAATGTCCGACCGAGCGTTTCTCCACACTCATCTAATTTCTTTTTTTGAGAACCGTGAAAACAGTGACGCTGACGCAGACGAAAAGCATTTCACAAGTGGCAACTGACTCTCTGGCAGACCAAATCTCACATTTCGATTGCTTCTTGACACATCCGTTACTCAAATTACAGGATGAAGCTCTTTTACGGTTTAATTATTCATTCCAAGTCGATTGACGATTTGCTTATTCTCCCTAACACTGCTTTAGTCGTCGAGCACGGAAAGGTAAACAACATGTAACATAAATAGAACTTTTCCAAACAACTGTATATTATATGTAAGGTATAATACGTAGTTGGGGAAATTCAGCAAACTCTGGTCTTAGTTGTGTAGGTGGACTTATTCATGCGTCGCCAGATGCACGATGATAAACTACGAAAGTATTATGTAAAAACTGGCACTACTAGTTTTAAAAGGAAACTTACTTGTGAAGAAAAAGAATTCGCGGTCTATCAGCCAGGGTTAGAGATTCTGCACTACAGGCTTTGCCAGAACAACACTAGAAATAGCTTACTGCTTGGGGTGTAAGAGGGGGGTCGGAAAAAGCCGACAAAGAGCACACGTGCGTGCACGAAGCAGTTAACTAATTTTACCATGCATGGTTGTAATGTTGGGTTTGGGTCATAGATGGCCACTTATTTGTTGTATTTCTGTTGCGTAGGTGGCGTAAGTGTGCGCGGGACTTCAAAAAAAAAAAAAAAAAATAAGAAACGATATTTTGGATTGTTTAAACAGATTGTACACATCGAAGAAAATGCTGATGTTAATAAAGTTCAAAAGGAGTACCAGATCGCTTCAGATAATGTTATCATCTTGAAAGACAAGTAATATTAATCTGAAAGATGAATTTTTAAAATGCAACAAAATTGATAGTCTAATTTGTATAATTTGCACCCAGTGAGTTTCTCATGCCAGGAATGATAGACACCCATATCCATGCTCCTCAATATTACAATGCAGGCATTGGTCTGGATCTTCCACTTCTCGGTTGGCTAAATAAATACACCTTTCCTACCGAAGCGCGTTTCAGTGACTTGGATTTTGCCAATGAGGTGTACACCAGAGTTGTTGTGAGTAAAGTTTTCAAGACCAATAACCTTGTTACCTTGAGAAGATGATTTATTATTATATTAAATTCCAGGCAAATACTCTGATGAATGGTTCAACCACTGCCATGTATTTTGCAACCATCCACAAAGATTCCTCACTTTTGCTTGGTGAAATTGCTAACCAAATAGGTCAAAGAGCTTTTGTGGGAAAGATTAGCATGGATCAAAACTCCCCAGATTATTACATTGAAGATAAAAGTGCTGCAATTACGGATATGGAGGAGTTTATTATTTCTCTGCAAGCAAAAAATGTAAATGAATTTATTTTTAGGGTTTTCACTGTTAAATTGCTCACTAGTTTTGTATGCGCAGTATCCAAATGTTCAGCCTGTCGTCACTCCTAGGTTTGCCATTACGTGCTCTATGGATCTAATGAAGAATCTGAGTGAAATGGCTTCAAAGTACAACATTAACATTCAAGTAATGTTATTTTCCAAACGAATTTAAATTGAGGACTGAGAAAAATATCCTTTTCTAACAGACTCATGTCTCTGAAAATCCTGCTGAATGCGAATTATCGGTTAGCTTATTTGATGGATGTCGCGACTATGTTGACATTTACGCACAAGCCAATTTACTAACTGCCAAGGTAATATTATTATTTTCATCTTATATTTGGCTTGGTAACTAAACCCACTTAATAACTTGGTGTTTATTTCTAGACTATTCTTGCCCATGGCATTTATTTGAGTGACGCAGAACTGGACGTTCTGCATCGTTATCAAACTTCCATTTCTCACTGTCCCAATTCAAATTGTTCGATCCGAAGCGGCATGTGTGATGTCCGTCGTTTGATGGAGAAAGGGATACATGTTGGGCTCGGAACTGGTACTTCAAATAATGTAATTGAATGTCAGTCAACTTGATTGATCTTTGAATCACTAGATGTGTCGGGTGGTTTTAGTTCGTCGTTATTAGACGCCATGCGATTTGCCATTACTGTTTCCAACATGCTTTCGTTATCAAAACCTGAAGGTTACAAACCTCTAAACTATAGGGACGTATTTTTCATGTCTACCATGGGAGGAGCTCTGGGTAAATATTTTGCGCGCTGCCTCTAATTAAGTTTTACAATATTAGTCGTTTCATAAAATTTATTTGTAGCCCTAGGACTAGGTGACAAGGTTGGCAACTTTGAAATCGGCAAGGAGTTTGACGCGCTAATTATCAACCTTGCGCAAACTGACGGTAACCTTGAGCTTTGGTTGAACGAAAGCATAGAAAACCGCTTATCCAAGTGGGTCCATCTTGGAGATGATCGTACAATTTCTCGTGTTTACGTTCATGGAGTTGAAGTTAAAGAAGAGGCAAAAAATATTCTGCGGGTTAAACGTCAAAATAGCAAGAGGAAGTCGTCAGAGGCCATTTAGAAATAAACGGATCAAGCAGCGCACAACAGGATAACACTACAATGATGTTGAATATTATTGCTGGTATTATATCAGTTGGTTAGTTGATATTAACACCGATTAACACAAGTTGCCGTTAGCAGCGCAGCCGTGCATTCTGTCTATCTTGTCACTTTCAATTCTCAGTTCTTTTTTATTGTTATAACAATTAGAATTTTCTTTGCAATAATTTGATCTTAAAAAACAGCGTCACATTCCCGAACCGTGTCTCGTTTCAACTTCCAGTTCAGTGCAACGATGACTGGTGGAAATAAAACTATAATGCTTAACTTTATAAAATGCAAGACATCCAATGGTACAAATAAAAATTTCGGGCTAAGGAAATCTGTTGGTCAACCCACGCTTTTTTCTTTTAAATTTTTTATTACGAAATTATATTATCCGTAACGAATCGCCGTGTGGGCGCCACTGTCGCAGAATCGGGTTGTTTGACCCCACATATACCTCGCATATCATCACGTGTAGTTCGCATTCAAAGTTTCAAACTCAGTTCCCTCCTGTGAAGGGTTAGAAGCACAAAACATCTGTCCACAGAAAAGTTGGTGCAAAGTGATCATTAGCTGTGCCCATTGTTTTATACTTTTATCTCGACGATGCAAAGGTTCACTGAAAAAGCGTGTCACGACATTCTTGATTGCTGCCATTTGGTTTTTGTGTGGTTACTCATGTGGGCTCTTGTGTGTTCGAGTGAAGCCATGTGCCCTGGAGCTTGCGATTGTCTTTCAAATCACGTGTGGATATGCACAAACGTTACGTCGCTTGGAGATATCTGGGAAAAATCCCGTACGGTGGAGGAGCTGACTTTGATTCACCTGAAAGATCTAAGAGGCATCAATGACCATTTTGGGGCATCTTTCCAGTCCGTTCGACGACTAGAAATTAGACAATCTCTCATCAAGATTGTTTCGGAATCCTTTACCGTTTCATTTCCAAATGTGGAATCTGTGATTTTGGAGGATAACCAGTTCGAATGCAGTGAACACATTTTACCTCTTCGAAATTGGAAATCAAAAATAAACTTTGGTGATGTCAACCTAAACTGTTCCTCGCCAGATGGCTTCACCGGAACAGACCTTTTTTTGGCGCTGAAAACCATTGCGCGCGCAAATGAAGAGTGTCCAAAACTTTGTCGATGTGCTGCTATTTCTCTTCCAGTTTCTAGTTCAATACCGAATTTACTTGTCAATTGTAGTCATTTACATCTAAAAACTATTCCCACATCTTTACCAAAGTATCCATGGATTATTGAGCTTGATCTGAGTCATAACCAGGTAAGTTTACACTTGCTGCAAAACTATTTTTCCTTACTTACTCTTTCACATTTGTATTGTGCAGATTGAGGATATATCTATGTTGTCAAGTCTTCCAGCCTATCAAAATGTCCCAGTGCTTAATCTTGCTCACAATCACATCCACAACGTCAAAGTGCCAAACATGACAACAAACAAAAATCCTTTTAGGCTCTTGAACTTGTCCAACAATAAACTTACTGAAGTAATTTTATAAATCCACAAGTATTCAAGTACTCGTTAAAAACTTAAATGCTGTTTCGGGTTCACAGTTGCCAGTCAGCTTGATGTTTGACAAAACAAATTTCTTTTATCAGCCCCTCTTCATGTTAAGAAACAATCCCTGGATGTGTGACTGTGAATCTGTTAAGAGATTTCAGGTATAGTATCCTATTCCTATTATAGAAATTGTAGAAATTCTTATCAACATTTGTTTTTGGCATTACAGTCAATTGCTATGCAACAATTGCAAATTATTGGAGACTACATCCATCTTAGATGTGGAGGAGAGCTTCATGAAGGCCAAGTGATTAGTTCTCCAACTTTCCTTCTACAGCTCTGCTCCGTACCGGTTTACGGTATGGCAATCATGACGATTCAGTGTGTGAATGTTTGCTGTTTCGTTTTGGTCGGGCTGGCCCTGATCAAAACAGCGTTTGACTTGCGCGCCATGTACGCCGTTGGAATCTTTCACTTCTACGCTCATCTTTTGCTGCCTTCGCGATAATGGTCTCCTCCCAAACAGCTGCATAAATAAATCTACCGATAATCGCACCATAAACTCGGAAGTTTATCATCTAATCCACCTCTATTAGCAGCTCATATGCATAGAGCAGAATGGTGAGAAAGAATTTTTTAAAAATTGAAATCAGTTGGCAAAACTATAAATAACCGACAATAAATTCTGCCGTAGGTTGATGGTTTACAGCAGCAACATTGAGCGCGTGAAAAGGAGTTGTGAGCTCATTCGTCGACTCTCAGGAAGGGTGAACGAGAGACAAGGAGTGACGGAGATGAAGCGCAAGTCGCGGACCATACCTTATTCTCTCACTCTCGTAAATTGCGACGCGAGCCACGTTCTCTTTGCTCGGGTGTGTGTGTCTGATGGGGTTGAGTGAAGCTGCTGCTGATGAATATTCATACCCGCGCGCGCGCTGGACTAGCAGTCAGACCTGGCCAGATAAATCATCCTGTGCATGTTTCTCCCTAAAAAGAAAGGAAGAAAAAGACGTAGGAAGAAAAATCTGGGTATGCCCAAAAAAGCCAAACGGCTCGGGGAAAATGATGAGGCTCAAGAGAATGGGGAGGTTCTACCGTCGTCAGCTCCATTAAGCCGACAGGTGAGGCCAAGACGAAGGAGAAAAAAAAGTGTGGTGATGATTATGTTCTAGTCTTTCAGCTGCCGTGCAGACCCATTTTAAAAAACTTGTGTAGTTGTAGCGTCATTTCATAATTATCCATTTTTTATATCATCATTTGTAGATTTCTTCGTTGCGTGATCGTTGCGAAGCTGCCTGGGAGCAGACGTGCGTCTGTACGGGCAAGAATTACCTGACCACCATTACTAGGAGAAGAGAAGAGCAATCAGAATAGAAGGAACACAACCCGAGGCTTGACGGCTACTAGCTCATTACTTCCATCGAGCCGTCGCACACGTGACGAAATCATACAGATAACACGAGGTATGTAATCTTCTAGATACCGACCTCCAAAAAGAAACTCTTGCGTACGTACACTATGTGGTGCCAGCTATGACACTGAAGAATGGGCATTACTGAGATGACGATGGGCAAAAAAGAAAAAAAAATTATGAAATGCAGGAACTTGTCTGCCATATATTTATGACAGTGCACCTCTATATTTATGAATCGGAACGAAACCTATGTCTCTCGGTTCCTCGAATTCTATTAGGAGAAATACGAGTCCGATTTGCTGGCCATTGTATAAACTTCACTTTATAGATTTATACAACCCATCTTTTTTTTAAATCTCTCCCAAGCAGCTGTCCTTTCTTATAAGGGGCTTTTTGAAAAAACTGACAGGAATACGTACTACCTAATAACTAGGTGTTTCTTTCTTTATTAGCTAGGATCTCGTCTCTTTTAACGCCGTCACGCCGTCCGTGGATTGGATGAAGCCATCAAGTTCTGGTTGATATTCAAAGAAAGAAGAATTCGAATGCTCGATTTTTTGTTGTTCTGTTTCTATGCCGTCGAGATGCCAGCAGTTGGATGTGAAGTGGAAAGCATCGTCATCAGGTAAGCGCGCTATGTAAGCCCCAAGATGGATTCGATGACTGATAAAACAAATAATAGAACCCGAGACGAGAGAAAGGACTTGGAGAAGAAAGAAGAGGAAAAGAACCTTAACAAGGGCCAGCACTTGGATTCCGTGGAGAGGGCATGTGTCAACAGGACAGGGGATATCGACGACTCTCCTCAACGTTCCAGCATTGACAACAACAAAAAGTTGTACTCGGACAATCCTTTTTGTTTCAGCTCTTAGAATTTCTTCCGAGAATCGTGTCGTTCAACTCATCCGCGTGACCGGCATCTCAAGCAACACCATGTAAATACCAAAACGCACGATGTACCCGATTTACCCAAGACGTTACGAGCAAACTCTTCAAAAAAATCTTTCTTCTTTTCTCCGTGTATTCATTTCAGATTCTTTGCCTGATTAAACACAAAATGTCGAGAGTAAGAAGGTGCAGACTCACTGCGGCATCCTTCCGCGAATTGCCTCACATCATCGTTGAAGCCGGTGAGTAGTGTTGGATCCGTGTCGGTCGGCCTATTGAAACGACTTGAGAAAAAGAAATTGTCCAGGTGTGCGCCTGATGGTGGTGAAGTGTACCTACAGGTTAGCGGGAAATGTGACGGCGACATGAAAGGCAGACATTGTTCTTGAGCCGCTCACGCCGCAACCATCTCTTCTCTCTTGTACCGCTATAGTGTCCTAGCCGGTTGGCATTCCCCTCGGTTCGTGATTATGATCACGAAAACTGACCATAGAGGAGAGATTTTCTCCTTTTAATCAATTGACCGCACCTTATAACACAGCCGGAACCGGTATTTAAAAAACACAAACACACAAAAAAAGAACCTTGATGATGGAGGAAGGAGGAAAGAAAAGCGATAAAACCATAGCTTGAAAAAAGTGAGATATTTCTTATGGACTCGCCAGTACATTAAGGGGCTTTGTTTATTTTCTCGTAGTTGGAATAAAGTTGTCTTGGGAGAGATACGGAGGATGAAAATTTTTGGAAATCGACGGTTTACATGCTTCTCTAATTGAAGGGGAAAGAGGGTAGGAATACCAGTTGAGTGTAGGCCGTTGTGTGTGACCCCAGTTCCCATGTGGGTCACACGTCTTCATCATAGTCATCTTGGCGTAAAGAAGGGGCGTCGAAGAATAGGGTAGAAGGAGAACAGGAAGCGCTCGTTCAATCCGTCTTTAAAACAAACAAATCTGCCGTCTGCACGAAACTTCTTACCCCTCATGACGGACGGACGGAGGGAACCCAACAACAACTAGAATAATAAAAAGGGGAAAAATCTTGAATGATGATGATGATGATTTTGTTCTCCCTTTCGTTTTGCCCGAGTCGAACAAGGTGTAATGATTCGGCGTCGCATGCTGCTCTTTATTCCCTTTTCATCTAGTAATAACACGGATCATGATTATCGATCACGCCATTCGGACATGTTATATAAACATAACGTGAGCTCGCTCGATTCGAATCAAAGAGAGTGGGAGGGGTTCTAGTCCTTGGGTGAAACGGCCGAAGTAAAATCAAAAGAGGGAGAACAAAAAAAAAAAACAAGATTGTTGTTGCCCAGCCAGTGGCCAGTTTGTTGTCTGCGCCGCTCTCTCCTCTGGAAGGGAATAGATGTAGACGTCTATGTAGATTTGCTTCTTCCATATATCTAGGAGAGCTGTCATTTTGGCTTCGGTCTGTTCGCTCGGGGGAAATAATCAGAAAAGAAACATTTTGATTTCTTTTCTTCTTCTACCAATGATGTAGTTGTAGTGATCTTTCGAGTCTTGCCCAGAAGCTAGAAGAGACAAATCATTCACGCGTGCTTGAATGGAGCTTCTAGAAGGCTATAGCGTGCGTCCGATGTGACGGACCATCTAGATTGTTTCCCTTTTGCTTTGACGAGAAAGTGACTCGTCTCTCGGAGAATTCAGGAAATTGCGTTTCTTTCTTTCTTTCTTTTTTTCGAAGATTTTTTTGTTTGTTTATTTTCTTGATATTTCCCCCCTGCTTGTCGCTGGGCGACTGACTAGCTCGTCTGTCACCTGTCCGGAATCCCCGCGTCGAATGAACCATGAACGTCGGTCGTCCGGTCGTGCCGTCATATCCTGCGGAATTACTGCTTTTCCTTACTACTACTACTACTACAAGGAATTCTTCATATTCCGGATGCTTTAGAAAACTCACGTTCTTTTCCTCTTCTACTTCTTCCCCCTTGGAGTGTGCGGAGAGAGAACCATTTGAACCGCGACGCTGCAAACCAGGATTTTCGTTTGTGTAGACGCGTTTCCGAGTTGATGGGCGCACATTTCGCGGTCGGGATTTCTTCCTGATGCTGTTTCTCCTTTCTCGCCTTCTCATTTCATTTTTTTTTTCTCTCTTTCCATCCCTCTTGATACTCTTTGAAAATAACAGCGGATATATGCCTCGCGCGCGGTGTTAAGTGAGTCGTAACTTTTGCCCATTTTTTCTTCCTTTTTTTTTTATTTTTTTCCCGAAAGCAATCAAGCAACGCTCGGCATCTCTTTCAGACTCTTTCGTGTCGGTATTTTCCTTTTGAACAAGTTAGAAAAGAAAATAACGTGTATATATACACAGAGAATTGATCAATTCTTAAATTTAAAAGAAGAAAAAGAAGAAGAAGAAGAAAACGAGTGTCGGCGGCGGCGGCGGCGTAGTCGGTTGAATTGAGAGTCTTTAACTCACAAAGTTTAACGAACTTTCTCATTCGCCCTGTTGAATTCCAAATAAGGTCCGTCTATTGAATCTCGGCGGTCACGTCTCTGCAGACTTTCAATATGTCTACTCTGTACTGCTAATGAGGTTTCCGCTTCGGTCGCAGGACGCAATCCATCGCAGGTGTAGATAAAAACAAAACACAACGCAGCACTATTATGTGTATTTGTATGTGTACACCCCCTGCCGGCCGAGTTCAAGCTGAGCTGTAATTGTTTTCTCCTTTTTCCTCTTCTTCCTATCCGACCATTTTACCTATTGTTGCGTGGCGCAAGTTTCACCTCGAGGAAGAAAAGAGACGCTGGTGTGACGTGGCTGATGGATCAGCTAGGAAACACTACCGCAGCCTCTTCCGACTTGATGACACGTCTCTTTTTTTTTTCCTCCTCTCTTTCTTTAAAAGCCTACTTATCCCTTTTTCCCTTTGTACATTTCAGAGAAGAAGAAGAAGAAGAAGAAGACAAGAGTTCTGCATTCCTTTCTACGATGACGACGCCGCCGCCGCCTTCTCGTAATTCATAGTGCCGCTCCGTCGTCAACGTCCTACATAAAATGCCAAAGGTATATATGCCCCTCTTTAGATATAAATGATGTTTTCTTAAATAGAGCTGCGTTAAAAACGGAACCGTTTCTTTAACGTCGGGTCGCAGCGTAAGGTTAAGAGCGTGTGCTGGGGTCACGGCTAGAAGGGGCGCGCACACGCAGACAAAACAGCCGGTCGCGGCAAAAAGGAAAAGAGCACCCAAGCAGGAAAAATCCCCCCTCTACCTCACTCGAGAAGAAAAAAAGAGGAGATCCCTTGAAGAAAAAAAAAATGGTTGTCAGATTGCTCAAGTCCAGGTTTCTCTCGCCCCCCTATGTTGCCTTGCTCTGCACCTTCCCTGTAGCGCTACTCGCTCCAGCTCCTCTTCCCAACACTTTGAGAGTCTCCTCTTACGCTCTGCTCCTCCCATTGGTTCTCACTCTCTGCCTCTGCTGGTGGGGGAGATCCACTACTGGTGTAGGGAACAGATCGTGGGCTCAGTCGTCCAGCCACAGGCCGGGCCGTCAGACTTGTCGCGCGCGTTAGCCAACAAAACCCCCCAAAACCCAGCGTGTTGTGTGTATATGTTAGAATATATATCATATATACAAGTGTTCCCAGTCAAGAAGAACTTTTTCGGGCTGCTCTCGCTGACCAGGCGCCCTCGTCTAAAGCTTTTGATTTATGCGTCCTATTTGGTGGCGTCGACTCGGATTTTCTTCCTCGGACCTCATAAAAAGTTTTTCTCTCTCTCTCTCTTGTGTGAGTTGTGTGTTTCTCTCTCTCTCGTATATATCGTCCAGCACCACCACCACTCGAGAGTTAGTATATAGTAGTAGTGATTCGGTGATACTTCATCAACACCCGGCTACACATCGGCCGCGGCCACAAGGGACGGACCGAAAGGATATGACCGGTAAAACGAGCTTTTAATTTATTTATTCTTTCTTTTCTTTTTGTTTTCCTTCTGAAGCGTTTTGTTTCCATCCGTACTCTGAATGGAGAGAGAGAGAGAAGAAGAAGAAGATATAGGTGATTGGTAGGATACGTAAATGAGTCGACGCCCCAGCTGCATATGGAACGAAGCTCAGTCCGGGGCTGCAATTTAGCCCGTTCTGTATTTGATTAGGCGTGGATTTACGATTATGATAGGATGGGCGTGAACCGATTTGTCCGGTTGTTGATGGACTGACGGCGATTTGATAGGAATCCATCATTCCTCTCTGTCGGTTGATTCAATTTTCCACCCCTCAAACCCCAACCAAACAAGGATCTCGATGCATTTACCCACTAGAAATTATATACCAAACTATAGTCTGCTGCTGCATCCCTTCATTATGAATACAACAGGGTACGTCGGGGTGAAAGAGGAAGAAGAAGAGTCATACACCTTGAGAATTTCTTTCCAATAGTGATGATGTTCACTTGATCACGTTCGTTGCCCCCTCATCGTGAGAGAATGAAAGGACTCGACGCATCTTCCACTCGAACGTGCCAAGGCAAACATGAAGAACTTGACGCCAGCTTCTTCTTCCGACTCTATCGTCCACCGATGACACACCGTTTTTAATGGCCACCCAAAGATCCCAATCGAGTTGCCGATGTCGATTTCAATCGAATCGGTCGTCGGCTCGGCACGCTGGCACACGCTCGTTATAGATGTTTTGTTATTGCATTATGCGTTGGCTTTTAGGCGTGTTGTGTATACAGAAAAAGAAGCTATTTACAGCTTTTATATATATAGAGAGTGTGTGTGTATGTTTGAGGGAGGGAGGGTGGGCTTTTCGATTTTTTCCTCTTCTTTTTCTCCCCAGGACTTAAACACACTACTAATAGAGCACACACATACGCCTTTGGACACGGGAGCATCAGGGCGCTCGGCCGCAGCTAGCGGCGCCTCGTTTATGTTATTCACGCCCGGTCTCTTGTTTACCTTTTTGTTTCTCCCCTGTGAGAAAGCAGAAGCATCCCGCTGGTGTTCAAGCCCTGTGGGCACACTAAGTCTAGGATTTTTTCGTCATTAGAAAGGAGAACCTTTTGGCTTCTTGCTGGATTTATCAGAAGAAGAAAAAAATAAAATAAAAGTTTGGGTTCCAAGGACCGTCAACGGATCTCCCCCAAAACTTGTCAACGTTATCACGAAGGAGACCTGTCTGAATATTTCCGTTGGGTTCTTTTTTCCTTTTTTCTTGTCGTTTTCCATTTTTCCAGCGGACGCTGTTTGATATTTTCTTATCGAACCGGAGCCATCAGACGTGAAACGGTGGGACAGACGCATCCGAGAGTCCAGTCTCTCTGCTACAACAAACATTTTCGATGATTAATGATGCCGAGCCGGGGGATGAAATGATTACGAGACTGCTCCAGCAGCACGAGCTCAGAAAAGAGCAAAGGCTTTTGGACCTGTCGTCTTTGCTAAGAAAAATCTGGCGAAATGATGGAACAGCTGTTGGCCATGGATTTTCCCGACCTTTCCGCCCGTGCTGCGCCCTACAATACGGGGCGAAACTGATTTACCAAGAGCCGAAAAAAAAAAATAGAAAGAAGCGTGGTTCCTGTCTTCGGCGGTGTGTTTCTTCCTGGACGTCGTAGGGGGGTCGTTCCAGTCGATATATACCGCAACCGACAAGCATCTGTTCCTTGCTAAAAAAAAAGAGGGAAAATATTTTTCGAGTTTTCGCCCGTCTAATTGTTTTCTTTTGTCCAAGCATTCGCGGTCGTGTCCCATTAGTCTTCACCTGCGTCCGTCCTCGACAGTCGCCCAATTTCTCATCCGCTGGCGATACCCGTCTCCCAAATTACCGTTAACATCACTAGAGCATTAGTCGGCTCCCTAGCTCCAATCAGCAGTTCAAATCATATCTTATTGATTACCCAGGAGCTGGTTCCAAGTCTTTTTTCTCACAAAACTTTTCTTCTCGTTTTTTTTTTTTTGGTTGGTCTGCGTCTAGCCTAATCGATTAATCACCGGCCCTTTGCTCGACGTAAATGACCATCGATGAGGGCTGGACTGTTGGAAGCTAAGATCAAAGAAGAAGATGATGACGAAGGGAAGAAGAAACTGGTTTTTTTTTTCTTCAAGGCAGGGCCGTTTCGTCACGTCGCTGGACACACCAGTCGTCGCGTGCTCTTTTCCCCTCCAGCTCTCTCTCTCTATATAACTTTTGCCCAGTCTCTATGGATGATTAGCTGGGACATTCTTTTCTATTATTGATTTCGAAAAAAGAAAAATCGCCTTTTCTAATGAGGGTTGAACTAGAAACCGTCGTTTGCACTTTAGAGAGAGAACTCTCTCCCTCTTTTTGGTATTGTAGATCACGGTCCGCTGGACAAGGTCGCCCTTGTGGACAGTGATTTCGTCCAGATCGTTAGTTGCGTCTAACTAAATTTTCTCTCTTTTTTTCCTTTTGGATGTGACCACAACAATTGAGACATCCTGCGTTCGGTCGATCGTCATAAGGAAATGGTGACGAGATAGGGGAGTCGTTGCTTCTTTACGACCCTCTGCTCGCTGTTCCGATCGAATCGACTCGAGGAAAAAAGAAAAAAAAGATGATATCGGAGTCGTCGTCCCCCCCTCGCCCGTCTATAAATGCCAACGACGGCCGTCTAGGGTTGAGGAAGTACTCTTGCGCCAGGGCTGTAGTATATGGAGGGTGGTGGTGGATCTAGAGTGAGTTTTACGATTGTGTACATGTAGTGTACGGTTAGTCAGAAGAGAAACGGAAGAGAAAAGAGCTGAAATGTTGTCAACAATTTACAAGTGGCCGACCGCGGACGCAGCTGTTAGTGTCTGCCGTCCTTCTCTCTTGTGTGTATGTGTGGCACCGTTGGTGCGCCGGAGCGCTTGTTTACCCGTCGTCGTCGTGGGTCTTCCAGCCATTTTTCTAAATGAACTTTTCCTCTCTTTATACGTACTCTTTTCTACCCAGTCTCAATCAACTCTCTATAGAATATCGAATCATCCGGAATGCGTGTCGATATTCTGTATGGAAATATCGAATCAGCGGGCCCGACTTGTTATTCAAATGCAAACAGCCGTAGGAAATGGATGGAACCGATGTGGGTGCGGGGAGATATCGATGACGATCGAAAGTCTTCTTCTTTCTTTTTTTCAACGAAGCCAAAAAGGTTTCGTTTTTTTTTCAGATGACGATAGGAAAACATCGTCGAATGACCTTTGAACCAAAGTCCCGCGTGTTGCCCGCTTGTTTACACGTTTGACTCGCACAAATATTAGCCGTCATGCAGTCGTCAGTATTTTTCTTGTTCCACCCATGATTTTTTCTCTTTCTAGCGCCAAACAAACCCGAAAAAGTTCAAACAGAAAGAGGGAAAATGTTTCCCCAAAGACGCCATAACTCTTATTTAGTGAACTCGGAAACTGTCAACTCGATTCCTTGTTTTTCTTATTCCGCCTTTTAGTGTAGACGAAAAAGTCTGTAGAGAGAGAGATCAGCTGTTTAGACGATAACCCCAAGATCCGATTACCGACAAGATCGCTTACCCGACAAATCATCTTTTTGAATGAAAAGGAAACGACCAACTTTTCCTTTCTTTCTTTTTTTGTTCAATGTTGGGGGTTCGGAATTCATCGCGGTGGCCGCGCTCGTGTCGATGGCCGAGATGTCGATAAGTGATTGCTACGTGACGATTACCCGATGCTCTTCGCGGTCTAGTTCATCCCGACGACGTTGTTTTGATCCATCAAGGAAACGGACGAGCATTTGCTGATTTATAACAAGTGCTGAGACTGGGGGGTTCTGTCGGCTCCCCCTCTCTCCACGAGTGCTCGTGTCGTTATGAACGCTGCCCATTGTAGCGTACAACGCTCGAGATGTGTTTGCCCATCTGCGTTGATGACGGACTGAGGGTGGAACGTGTCAGCCTGAGGCTTTTCGCATCAAGCATTGCGGTTTCAAGGGCTCTTCCTTCTCTGTCCTGACAGAAAAACCTTTTGTGTCGATTACGTTTTCCGAAAAAATGATGGTCTCCCCCTCTCTCCATCGCTGGAAAATAGTCTGCTCCCTTTTAATTGAGATGTCCTATCATTAAGTTAATCTAGACGATTGGTTCTTTACTTTATTTACAGGAATTGGATCGAATTGAAGAGCATGGAGAAGACGAACGGACTAGTTATCTCATCAGCGACGACGCGGTCTTCAGACTGGATGACCCGCGTACCGTCCCCTTTCCCGCCGGGCGTTGTTGAGCACCTCCCGCCGGACGGACGACTTCATCATCAAAGGTCAGTTCAGTCCCTTTTTGTTGGCAACTTTGGCACATGAATTCCTCCTTGTGTTGTGCGAGCGTCGGGGTCCAAGGACGGGCGCGGTTTATAGTCGACTCCATTCATTCCTCGAGTTCTTTCGTGATTTGCATATCGGCCAAAGACGAGAGAGAGAAAGAAGAAGTGGAAAAACGAACGACGAAGGCCCCTATGAAATATTACCTACCGCTGTGCGTGGTATTTGATGAACGACTCCCGTTCTCTCTTCACGCTGTTTTCGCATACAATCAGTCAGCGATTGTTCCCAGTCGGCTACCTTTGATTGTTGGGGGAATAGTAGCAGCCCGTCGTAAAAGAGACAGCAGTTGCTGATGAATTATTCAAGACGTTTCAAACTTGTCCAGCACAACATCTCCCAGTGCTTCACATTTCGCCTCGACCTCGTATAAACCGGCGCTTTTTTTCTTTTTTTGGCGAATATTCAATCATTTACCACTTGTCGATAAGATATAACCTTTCAGCAGTGGGTGATGGAGGGGGGCTGGCCAAAAAGAAAGAAAGGGTCGTTATTGACACAATTGGCGATAAGTGGCCAGGAGGGAGTTTGTTAGGGTTTCGGTGCGACTTGTTTTTGTGGCGAAAAATGGGGGGGATTTTCTGCGAAAAAAAGAGGGAGTTGTCGTTGTTGTTTGGGGGTTGGCATCGCCTTGTGTTTGACCTGTTGGGTCCTAAACTCACATGTCAAACATCCGCGAAAAAGAGATTTTCTCGTTTGGTTACAAGTGCCCAGGTTGACACAGGGCGGGGGTACAAAAGGTTATGAGGGGTTCAGAAACTTATTGTAGCGTGTCGGCACCTTGCCAACCCCCCCTCCTCGCGTTCCATTTTGACGGAAAATATTGAAGAAAGATGTTGTATGCATATGCGAGTATGAGCCACTCGTGTCGCGTCGACATGTTTTTCTCTACGGTGCGTTCTTGTTGATACACCGCACACTTCCGGTCGGTATTGTCTCTTCTTTTTTTTTTCCTTTTTCTGTGGACGCGACCACCACTAATACTTGTTACTCGGCTCCTAGTATATCCGGATACAGATGCAGGGTCAAGCGGAAAGCTTCCGGATATCTCTTTTCCAGACCCTCCCCTTAAACTCAATCACTTTGACATGAATTAATGAATGACAGCGGCAGCAGCAGCACGCTCGCCGCCTATTGTTAGGCAAGGTTCATCTTTTTTTTTTTGGTTGAAAAAAAATGAGAAATTCTTCTTTCTCCGGGTCGTTAATGCTTTAGCGTTTGATGTCACGGAAAAGTGTCGTGAACCGGAGGGTATTGTCCGCGACTGGTAGCCAGCGAAGCGGCGCCTTCAAAAAAAGGGGGGAAGCGCGCAACACGCGCAGAGATTTATTCCATGTGGTAGTTTTTTGAGCGTGCGTAGAAACCATTCTTTGTTGAAAAATGAAAATGAGGGCCAAGTAAAATGACATTAAAAGGGAAATAACTGGATTCTTGAAATGTTGAAGGACGAATCTAACCAATCGAATTTAAATGAAGGATATTAAAGCGAAGAGACCTGTCTGAACTACATACAATATTTTAGAAAGTGGACTGAACTGTCTGTGAGTTTGTTTTTCTTGGCGGGGAATAAAAAAGCAGCGCAACTTTTTTGACGGAACGTGAATGGATGACTGGCTGACGATAAGAAATTGAAACCGATCGAGTAAATAGCTGCGAGCCATCACACCTGGGTCTTCTCTTTCTCTTTGAAAAACTTTTCCTTTTCCCCCTATCGATGTTATATCACCCAAAGCACATAGACACTCTCACCCTGTGGCCTTAAAAGGCGCCGCTTTGTGGCCCACTGGCCCCAGCAGTATGTACTGGCACGGACTCAATGGGGCCCTCACCCGGTGTGATTTATTACGTTCAACGGCATGTTTGTCGCTTCGACTTCATTCAATACGCCGAAATTGGGTTTCTTATTTTCTTTCCATCTCTCAGACCCGCTTTGATTGATACGCCGACAAATGCTTTGAATGTTTTCAATCTCTCCATCAGTCGGCGTTATAGTTGATATAATGACCGGTTTTGTTTGTTGTTGTTGAAGATTAAAGGGGGAAAAAGTTTCGCTCCTTCGCCAATTTACTTGACGATGACAAATGCCTGTTGAATGTATACAAAGAAAGGGATTGTCTTGTGTGGATTTTCCTGTCGGCTTTAGGCTTTTATCCCTTTCTATTATTCGCTCGGTCATTGATACCATATAGCGGATGACGTAGATCCCGTGTCTTGGCAGCGCGGCGGCGGTGTCGGGTGACTTGTGAAATATCTTTTATCACAGGAAACCCGTGTTGTGTGTATGTTTTTTTCTCTCTCTCTCTCTCTCCATTCCCAAATCCTCCTTTCACAATGTACAGCTATTGAGTCTCACCTCCTATTGCGTGAAAGGTGAGGCCCCATCGTCGATGTGCGTGACCGCAATAGCAGCAATTCGAGATCCCCAAGAACGACGAACGTTCGGAGCGACAGCTTGCAGCAGCAGCAGTGAAAGTGAAATGAATGGATAAGGATTAGAGAGAGCCTGTGCGACAAATTGGAGGTATCAGATCGCATTACGGACGAAAAATCCTGATGTGGCTGGCACATGTTCTTGCCGGGTGAAAAACTACGTTAGCTCAAGGCAGCTGGAGAAGGATCTGCCCTGGCAGATAGGGACGCGCCGTCTCGGAGAGACTGCCGGGGTTCTGTTTTTGAACAAACCAAACATCTGGGTCAAGTATACAAGAGTAGCTATTTATGACCATTCAACCAGGATTTTCCGTTGGTTTTTTTCCTTCTCCTCTCCTCTCTCCCCCTTCAACCCCACAACGTTTCTCCCCTCTCTTCAAAGTGATCAATGAACGTCTGTTCATCATGTCGAAACGCTACCAGAAATTTCGCTTTGGCTTGCAGCGCCAGAAGAAGAAGAAGATGAAATGACATGGAGATGAGATTTCATCGGGAAGAGAGAGAGAAAAAAAAGGGGGAAATCAATCGCTCGTCGATATAGCGTGTTTCGATTTTGAATTATCAACTGATCCATCTCTCTCTCCTGCCTCCCTACAGACTACCTTAAGTAACTGTTTGATGAATGACTCTTGATCAACTATTCAGATATATTCAGTAGAAGAAAAGACCGACCCGCCTAATCGGTGTTTTCTTCGCCCTCTCCGCAACTCAGAGTTCCAATCATCGAATCACGCGCGTTGTTGATTTCGAATTTTGCGCATCTCGTTAATCAAAATAACCAGCGCACGAATTCTGCCCACGGTACCTTCTTACCACGTCAATTGAAACACAAATCTGGAATTTTTCTGCCGCCCGTTTTCCCAATTGTTGTGTATATATTTTTTTTGTTTTTTGTGTTGTTCTCTCGTTAAGGGCAGTGATCGATTGACTGTGGATGCAATCACGCTCGCTCGCGCCAAATCAAATGGCGGCACTTCATGAATTGTAAATGAATCACCTGGCGTATTTGAATAAATCCTGATTAAATCCGTTGAGTAGTTTTTAAAAACCCACCGCAAATGGGCGATCGCGGGGGAAATCCTCGTTAGCGGTGTACCTGTTGCAATCAACAAACAGCTCGTTTTTCCAGCCTATTTGCCACGGCGACGGTGTACTTTCGAGATTGAACGAGCATGGCATCGGCGAAGAATAAACATCAACAAATTTCTCGAATGAGAAAAGAAAGAATGGAAGAAAAAATTATAAGAATATCTCATCTTTGGAATGCGACTTTTCTTGATTGGATCACGTCCATAAATTTATCGGCGGCTTCTTACAATGCCTTTTTCCTTTCTCCATCCTTTTGCCCTCTCTCAAAATATTGTTCTTCTTCTTCTTCTTCTTCTTCTTCTTCCTTTTCTCCATCTCTTCGGTTTTATCGATGCCAATCCCGCGCATCCGATGCCCTTGTTAGTATATACCGTGCGGATGGAAGAATCTTTTTTTTTCTTTTCCTTTTCTTTTTGGTCATCGGGCGGCGAATTTGAATGAAGAAGCAGCGGGTCGTTATATGATCAAGCGGTTTTCTTTTCCCGTCACGCGCACATCCCCTTCATTGACCGTTATGCTAATATCGGCGAAAAAAGAAGAAGAACGAGAAAGGGTTGCCTTGACAACGATGACTCACCGCCTCTATAGCCACGAAACAGAGAGTTGATTTATATCACCTTCGTTATTTCCTCTCTCTTATGGCTCCCGCCAACGTGATCATTTCCCAGGGTTTCGTCCTTGTTTCGTTAATTTTTTTTTGCGCTCGACCGAAATTTTTGGCATCGATTTTTATCTCGACTTTTCAACAATTCGATGCATTCAAAGACTTGCTGGAATGTTCAATTTGTCTACATCTCAGCGTATCCGTCTGTACGTCCGTCGCCTCCATCGGGTCGAACGCGAAGCCTTTTGACGTATTTGTTTTTTCTTGGTTTCTTTCCTCTCTGTGTCTCTACCGCTGCCGACTGTCGATGCCCTGTTGGATAGAGATCCGGTTTTGAACCGAAAAGAGCAAAGTGGAACACGTTTGACTCTGGGGTAATTATTTTCCCTTCGGTTCGTGAGAAATGCGTTTGATTGGGGCAGTCGAAACACTTTAGCGCTCAGTTGAAAATGCCTGCCCGATTGCAATCGAAACCGTAAATTTCCACTTTTTTTCATTCCTTCTTGGCCTTTTGGGAGTTGTTTTAAAAAAAGGGAAAGGGTCTCTTTTGCTGGTTGATAGCATCACTGTCGTCCTATAAAGCCCGAGGCCGATCAGGTGAATAGATATAACCATGCAAATGGAAGCGTTATATTAATAGTTCACCTGCTGCTGGTTGAATAAAAGATAAGGCGGCGTCTCCTTTTACGGCAGAACCTGCAGAGTATTTTCTCCGTCCCTATCGTTCTTTTTGTTTTGTTTTGTTTTGTTTTTTTCAACCCAAGGGAAATTCACTGGAAGAGAAGCTTATATATATATATACCCGCGGCGCGGTCTGACGAAAAAAGACTCTTTTGTCCGTCGCTGGCCATATAATTAGGCCATCAATAACGACCAATCAAGTGGAGAAAGGTTTGCACGCACTGCCGGGGACTTTAGCTCCTACCTAGTATCTTATCGTCTATTTCCAGCGAAGGGAAGAACACAACAAACCACAGAGTCACACTAGTCTCTCGTCCGATGTAATTTAAACGTCACTTTACTCTGGGAGCTGGGCCTGGCCGCCTCAGACGAAACAAGGCGTCGGCCATCGGGCTTATAAGAAGTGTTTAGGTGTCACCCGAGCAGTGTCAGTTCCAAGTTAGACGCGATTTCCGTTGGCTAAGAGTCGCCCATCGCAGAGTTTGATACGACGGAGCAGATGATACGGACGGACGGAACGCAACAAACGAGGATTATCCGGGAAAAGGGAAGAGTGGACGGGCCAAAGGACACGACTAGACGAGAGAATTCTGATGAAAAGTGACGCCGTACATTTGCAGAGGCCAAAAAGGGGGGATTATATACGAACGAGCCGGCAGAAACTCCTTGTATTTTTCTCTCTAGTCTTTGACAAGTGAGAAACGTGAGAAACCTCTGCATATAAGAAGAAGAAGAAGCGACCGCTGTTTGTGATGCAAAGAGAAAAATCTAGCGAGTTTATTTTGTCTCAGATTTCCACGTCGTCACAGACGGCCAACTACACAGTCTCCCCCCTCTCGGCCCAGTTAGCGCGCTGGGCTGTTGTGTGCGATGGCAGAGAATTCCATATGAGCCTCAGAGACTTATAGAAGACAGACGTTGACCCCAGCAAAGAGCGTAATGTATCTCTTGGGGTGTTGCTCTTCTCGCCCCGAAACAAATTGTTCCAGCTCCCGGTGGCTAACCATCTTTTTTCTCCTCTCTCTCCCCCAACTCCACAACCGAGTCGTCCGCAGAGCAGTTGGATGTGATCCACTAAAATTAGAAAATAGCGATGGGGAGAATAGAAAATGGTAATGATGATGCAACAGCTGGCGTCGGACTTGTTCCCATCAGAGAGATAAGGAGAGACGGCCGCGATGTTGCAGCGCTGTGGAGACACCGGGGCTCTGCGCTATATGAGCAGTTCTCCTCCTCGTTATGGATGGCGATACCTTCTTTTTTTTCTTCTTCTTCTTTTTTCAACTAAAGAACTAACGAAGTCGCCTCGCTAACAATGCCTCCTCCCCATCACTTTAAATACCCGTTGGGCTCCGAGCGGAGCGCGCGCGCGGCGGCGCCCGTTTTCTGTTTTTTTCTATTTTGACTTCTCCATTTTGTTTTTCCACTCGGTGAATGGTAGATAGCAGATGATTGGAACGGTTATGGCTTCCAGAATGGATGGCTTTTCTGAGAAAAACAGTCGGGAAATGTCGCCGAGCCGGTATTATATACCAGCGCGCCTCTCAGCACTCTGCTTCCTTCGGAATTTTTCCATCCGTTCTCCAATGCGAAAGAGGAACCCTTCCTTGTTTACAAATTGATTCTTAAATCAGCAGGCTTCTTCTCTTTATATGTTGATTGATTGCGGCTCATTTCAAAGGTTTTACATTCGCCTTTTATAGCTTCCTTGTCTTGTTTTGTTTTGGTTTAAAAACTTCGCGCTGCCCTGGAATTTCAGGGTTCGGCCATCTAGCGATGGCGCATCGTATCTCTAGCGCTGGAAACAAAAATCCCTTCTGACTTGTCGATGGGGTTCCTCTGATTTGTGAGCCGATAATAACAGACTCGCTGGCACGTAGCGGAAAAGAGGGAATTTTCATGATGCGCTGGGATATATATTCACTCTCTGGAGAGAGAGAAAGTGAACCGAGTGAAATCACACAGCTGGTTGATCGTTGACGGAGGACGAGCTTGGGGAACGAAAGAGAAAAGAAAAATACACACGAGGAGGAATCGAAGATGGCGACCGTGATCTGATTTCTTTCTCTCACAGTGATTTGGCTTTTTTTTTACTTTATCCATCGTTTTAACTCGAAAGACCAGTCGCGAATGACGGGACGTGTTTAGAATTTCAAATAGATTTGAGAGCGACTTTGGCCCGGCTTCGTGTAGAAGAGAAAAAAAGAGAAAATGACATGATGAAAAGTCAAATGTACAAACAAACAGCGGGAAAAGCTGCCGCGTTTGGAATGTCGAAACATTTTCTGGCCCAACGACAACAAAAACAATAGATTGACCTTCCTTGACCTCCTGATCACGCAACGCACCCCGCGGATGGGTTCGGTTGCGAAAATATTTCCCGAACGATGACGGTGTCGTCATTCGAGAGTGACGTTGTTGAAAGAAAGCCATTTGAAACAATAGCTCTTTTTCGGGACGTTTACATTTTTATATTTCCATTGGTGGGTATTACGCGCTAATGCAACAGCTCTCTTCTCCCTTCTCTTCTACTAATGGATGGTGTTTGAAAAAAAAATGGTGCTTGGATTGTTTGCGACGCTTAAAAAGCTTCTAGCAGCGAGTGCCGAATGCATCGATTGTTGTTACAACACGCCGGTTCGGTTAGCTTTAAATATTCGAACACCACGGAGATCAAAGTTCCATCCGGACGCTTGATTAAGTTATTTGTTTTAGAAATGAAAAAATCATTCTTTCGTGGGAAATTTATTCGAAGCGCAGCGAAAAGCTCAGGGGGTATTTATTCATAATTAATAACTTACCCGGTGTTATAGCGCTGGGAAAAAAGGGAGAGAGAGCGGGGTTTGTTCATGTCTGTCTACCTGGGGCTCATCAAACCTTACATCCGGCTTTGTATAGCAATCTGCCACAAACAGAGAGTCCCCTTCACTTTTTTGTCTGTCCTCCAGTGCGGTTTTTTTTTCCCTTTCAGTATTGTTGTCGGGATTGTTGGTATTATCCTACTTCCGATCGACTAGAGTCTATAATACGGTTAAACTCGTCCAGCAGTAGCAGCAGCAGCCTAATCATATGCAACTATCATCCCTGGTTCTGCTGCCTCCCCCACATGCACACACGATATCCCTGTACGTGTTTACCAGCGTTGCACAGCCCGTAACGTACACCAGCAGACCCTTCCAGCTGCTGTTGACAATCTTCTTCATCTCGACCCCGGCGTAAATACAACAACTTGATGGAGGGGCTGATGGGGTCGTCCGCTTTTCTCGGCCTAGATAAAAATCACGACATATTACAATGAACGCTCCCCACAGTCGTAAAACAGTTTCGGCAATCGAATTCAACAAGAAAAAAAAAGGATTTGTCGTTAGTTAAACAAGATTGTGGCCTGCTGTGCCTTAGTGGAAATGTGATCGCCGTCACAAAACGTGAGGATCGCATTAAGCTGTTTGTTTGGAACACGGGAGACGAGTGACGCGAAAGGTCATACAGCTCTTATTGTGGAAACTCTTCTCTCTCTCGTTAGTTTCGTATATTAAATTATTCTTCCCTCTCTGCATCTTGTCTTTCATCCGTGCGAAACTAACGCCCAACTTCCGTGCACTTTGAACTTTTGCATTCGCGTCTGTTTCCATCTTCTCGCAACTACTTTGCTCTCTCGCTCGCTCCGTCTTCTTACATTTTACTTATGGGCTTGTTAGCCCTCTGGGCTCTCGACGGTGTGGGCCTGGTTAAACAGGGCACCGGAGCGCGTCAACTTGTCTCTCTCTCCCTTTTTCCCCTCAACTAATTCTTCATCTTGTTTTCTTCGTTTTTCTGCTTTTTTCTGCTACGCGCCACCAGCGTAGATCATAGAGATTAGATGTAATATAATTAGATAAGAGCGGGAATAATCGCCGTGTCAACGCCCACTGTCGTAAAAATGAGGCCCCCATATAAAATGTTGCCCAGCGCCAGATGGCGGGCCCTGCTGCTGCTGCTACCGCGATGCCCGGCTCAGCCCCAAATTGCCTCCGCCAACAACTGGCGACAGAATTCAATTCATTCATCGACTTGGTGTTGTTATTATTAAACGCTTCCCCTTTTTTCTTAGCTGCTTCCTAGACTCACGAGGGAACAAAAAAAAAAATGAGACACAACAATCTAATAGGAAGAAGAAGAACAAGTTCTAGTACCGTGTGTGTCGCACAAGAAACAAACAGAGCGCCAGCGGCCATAGGGAAATGTTATAAGACTGCTGGCGGGGGAGGGAACACTTTTTTCTTCTTCTTTCTTTTATTTATTTTCCCTTGAACTAATTTAGCGCTGGCGTTTGTTGTATACAGTGTGCGTCTACGGAGCAGCAGTTTCTCACGCTCCGATCCTCTCTCTCACAGCGGAGGAGCCCAGGCGGCTCTCTGTTGTGTTCTTTTCCCCCCAGAAAACAACAAAAAAGTATATGAATTGGTTTGTGTTTGTATCGGTTTTGAGGGTTCGCCTTCGGAGCCCGATACACCGACGACGACGACGTCGACGTCCTTGGGAATCGAATCGACACATTATGTGTCTGCGAGTGTCTATGAGAAAAAGTCGAGCTTTAAGAATAAAGCGACACACATATATAACATCACTTTCACCGCCCGAGCGCAATTAAACGTAATCGGGCTGTGGGCGATGATATGCCTTGCAACAGCATCTGATTTTAATGAGCCAGTCGAGGAGAGCAAAAGCAAAAGCACGGTTACTTTCTATTCTTACCGGAGCTTTTGCTCTTGAGAGAGAAATAGAAAATGGGGCTGCTCTAAACTTTGAAATGAAAATCTGGAGGGAGGAATAAAATTTTAAAAAACCCGTCGTCAAAGTAGCCGTCGATCCTGGACAAACGAGTCTTCTCTCTTGACCACACGTCGATACGTTTTTGGAGGCTAAATTGTATACCGTGTCAAAGCCAGACGACGGTTCTTCGCGGTTTCATCTCGTTTGCCCGGCTTAATGACGAAGCTCCTCTCAGCATTCCATTTCATTCCAAAGTTGGAGGCTTCTATCTAATATTATACGGTCTATTGTTCGCGTTAGTAATTTGAAAAAAGGGGAGCAAGTCGGTGGTTTTCCGAGGAGCTCTTAAACTGGCAAAGCGCTAATACGTGTAATAGTTATGTAGCGAGAGAGAGAGAGAGAAGATGGTGGTTGCTGTGAATAGGAAGGACTATAGAGCAGCTCAGCCAGTGGGTGTGCCGTAGAGCGGCAGTGGAAATACAGAGTAGAAGAGAGAGGGGCAGGCGGCCGGGCCGCTCCAGTGCCGCTCAAGTGGCCGACCGAGACACACGTGGGTCTCGCTACATTCCTCCTTGCTGGCCCTGCCTCCCTTGCAACTTGTGTGTCGAGTTTTCTACATTGGACGTTCTACAACGACGACGACAGCAGTGATTGTGTGATACCAACCGCATTTGGAAGACTTGTTTCTTCTTTCTCCACCGTCTTCTTCTTCCCCCGAATAAGTGAAATCGCGTTGCTAATCATGCTTCACTCTATGGTTAATTAGAGTCTAGCTGATTTGCTCATCTACTACTCTCTACTCTCTACCATCCAGTACCGTTTCGGCTCATCTCCACAACCTCATTGTTGTGTTGTTTTTTTATTGCGGTGAGTCCCGACGTTTTCATTGTCGCCGTCCTCGTATTATTGCCCGACTGGGTTCAACGGGAAGAATTGAGGTGCTGGTATTGTCATCGGGCAGCGGGAAACGACACAAACACGTGGGATCTAGAGTGCCACATACTACCTTCCTCTTTCTCTCTAGCTCCCTATAATATTGGATACATTTACTTCCCCCCCATCAAGAGGCTCCTAATTCTTTCTCTACTTGCCATCTGCCAGTAGGCGGAGTTGCGGAAGAGAAGTGCCATAGTCCTTTAGGTAAAGGAGGTTTAACTTATGAGATAGCGAGGGGTTGCTCATTTTCGGTGGTTTCCAAAGAAACCCCCCCTTTTTTCGAGTTAAACGGTTTTCCGGACTTTGGGGTTACCCAACTTTGTTATACAAGTTTTAGAGAACAACGAACCCCCGAAAAAAATCTCCCGTTGGACTGCTCCAGATTGTTGAGATGTTTCTCAATCAGGAATTTTATCTCGATAGCATTTTGTCATATTTCCTTGTTGGTTTTTTTTTTTCGTGATGTTATATTTGCGGCCGGCAACAATTCTCAAAGCGGTCGTTCCGCCATTGGGGGACCTGAAGAAAAATGCTAGCGCGCGCTCTACGGGCGCCAAAGTTTATTTGAAACTATCAAACGTTTCCAAATTGAAGAAGCCCGCCAGAAAAAGGAAGAGAAATATTTTATATGCTGGCCGATAATGTCAGAGATTTTCTTCTTGTTGAGGTCGCCTGTTGGAATGTTCCAATGAAAATCCGGCGTGTCGAATGAATCAGAAACAACTTCATCTTCTTCTTTTTTTTCCTTCGATATAGAGTTTCTTTGATTATTGTTATTTTTGGAATATCTTACCATCACTACTATACTGGAAATATATATAAACATGGGAGGATTTTTCGGTTTTTTTAACGCTCCAGCCAAGCCAGCGCGCGAGAGGCCCAGAGCCCTGTCGGGAAAAGTCGTAAATTGTCTGGCGATGAATTAAAAAAACAAGAAAAATCCAGAAAGATGTTGCCCACTCGAATTTTCTTTTCGTAGAGAAAACGCGTTTCTACGTTTGAATAAAAAAAAATTATTCGTGAAGTTCTTTCTTCCTTTCGGTCAGAAACATAAAATCGTCCAGCCGTTAGTTTTTATTTAGTGAGTGGAAAACGAGTAGAAAAAGGACGCCAACCTGTTTTTTTTGTCATGAAGCAAAAGTTTGTTTCGTGCTTCTCTTATCCCTCTTATAATATTTGATTTGTTGTTCTGTATTATGAAGTCGTCACTCGTAATCAAGTTTGAGCGAGTGTCGTGGCGAATTAGCCGGACGTCGCGACTCAATTACCCGAAAGAGAGAGAGAAACAGAGAAAGTTGTCTGAAAGAGCCGTACTGGAAGGCGGAGCGGACGCCTCTCCGATATCCCTATTTGAAGAGTCTCGCACAGACCACTCTCTCGCCTCCGACGTGGAACACCAAAACAAAACGGGAACCTGTCAAGTCAAAAATGGAGAAACAGAAGAAGAAAAAAAAAGGAAAAAAAGAAAACCAGTCTATCTACGATAAGGCGGTTTTTGAAAAGCACCTGACTGGCGTCCGCAATGAAAGTGACTTGCTATCTATTCAGGGCATATACTGTGGGTGGGATGAATTATCAAAAAGAAGAAGAAACAAAAAAAAAAGAAGAAGAAGAAGAGAGATGTGACGAGCGCGACGCATCTTACCGCCCTTTTACGGTACGGTGGCATGCGCATAAATTCATTGATACAAGTTATCGCCGGCCGGTCCGGCCCCGCCAGAAAGACATACAAGCGGTGGCGCCCGTCCCATTTGGTTGGTTTCATTCAACATTTCTGACAATCCCGAAAATGGTCGACGCCGCCGCCGCCGCCACCGTGAGTCCTTGCGATCACAGAAAGAGAGAGAGACGAACGATGGTATGGAAGAAGATAAATACTACTCTGTTACATTCAGCCGAAAGAGAGAAAAGATAGGAGGTCGTGGGAAAGAACTCTTTTTCTGTGTAAAACTGCGGAAGAGACGGCAGAAGGTTTGCCTCTCCCCCTATGCTCAATTTTACTCCTGCAACTGTAACGTTTCCGACTTTTGGGTTGCATTCAACTACGACCTACCTCCCTTTTTCCTCTTTCCCCCAGGTGTCTACTATAGGACTACTGTGTAGTACGTAGTAGTAGTAGTCGTATAGTATCATTTCTGATTGCGCGTGGGAAAAAAAGAGCCGAGACTCGGATTCAGGAACAGTGTCCAGTCCAATTTGTTTCATTCCCCCCTTCTTTTCTTTTCGTATATGTATGCGGCCGTTTTTTTTTTAGTTTTCGTCGAAAACTAACATAGTTAAACCCCTGGAAACTACCGGTCGTTAACCAACACACACACGGCTCATTTTTTTCAATTTAGATCAAGTCAATAATATTATACAACTTGGCCGATTTGATACCCAACACTTGGGGCGTAGCGGGCGCAGTTAGTTAGTGCCGCGACCGGCAGAAAAGAGCACACAGAGTGTATGGATGTCATAAAAAGAAAGGGGTGATTTTTTTTTCTCTTCTTCTTTTTCTTCTTTCAACAAGACAGGGGAATGAAGGGCAGGTGATTCGGCGTGAGAACAAACACTACTTCTCATGGTTCATTTATATTTACTTTGAGTACGCTTATAAAGTGGCTTCTCTTCTCTCGAACAGGGGGGCGACATCATAATGAAAACAAGCAACACTCTGGCAACATGTGAGAATACTTTGAACGATAGGCAAAAAAGGGACCTGCCGTCCTCAGCGCCCACCTGTTGGATATTTCTCCCTTGTTTTTTTCTTGTTCTTTTTAATTTTTTTTTTCTTTCGTCTTCTTCTTGATATTAAAAAAGGACACGGAGACAAAATGACGTTTCTTGAATCGTTGATTTCCGTATAACTCGTTTGTTCTTTTCTTTTCCTGCTGCCTTCCATCTACTATCCTGTCCCGGCCGTTGAATGAATATTCATGACGCCGGACTCTTATAAAGCCAACGGAACTGGTTCCGCCATGTCTCACCAGCCAACAAAACCAACAGCAACTTGATATATATATATTATTTATTATTTTTTTTCTTTAAAGAACCAAACTAGAAAAACATGAAGTGAAATGAAATAGAATCGGGAGCTTGTCCACCATCAGCAGTTCCATTCAACTTTTTTTTTTTTCAGTGTCTGTGTGTGTTGGTTCTTCGGAGTTCACTGTATCCCCCGACATTCCCTGCATAGTTTCCATCCATCAAATCGACCAGAGTAGTAGTCGTCTATATATATATAAACCGTACTAGTCGTCGAGAGAGAGTTTGGGTGCGCTTTTCTTTCACGACGACGACGATGCGAGTAGCAACGGTTTTCCCTTTTATTTTTCCTCATTTTTCATCCCGGCGAACCAGCTATGGAAGTTTACATTATTTAAATCCGTCTGTCCTGATTCGTTACCTTTTTTTTTCTCTCTCTCTTCTCTCTTTCAATTTGTTACGTCTATTTTTCAAAAATAGAATTACGGGTCAAAACTTTCTACTGCGCACGGCGACAGCCTCCAAATCAACAGCGCAATCTCTTAACGGTAAAAAGAAATGTAAATTCGAAAAAAAAATCATTCTACCTGAGTAGTAGTGGTACTCGATTATTCGCCAAATCTACTACTCCACTATATTATACGTTAAATACAATGGAATGGAACTTCTGCTCATTGTTTTCTTCACGTGATGCTTTGAAGGGCGGCGCGCGGTGAATTCTTCTCTCTTTTTTTTATTACCTTGAATGCGACCAAATGATGGGAACTTTTGGCGCTCACGTCTTTCCTTTCTTCTTTCATGCTTTTTAATGGTCATATGCTGCTCTTATAATATATTTTCTTACCTTGCGCCGAGTGTGATGTGTTCTGCGCGCTAAGACATGATGTTGGAGCCGGAAGGGATTCCGGAAGCGGCATCGTAAATCCCCTCCCAGAGTCTCTTCTATTTTTTTCCCTTGCCATTATTAAAGAAGGATAAGACGACTAAGAAGAAGAAGAACCAAAAAAAAATTGAAAAATCGAAGTTTCCCAGTGTTTTTCACATGTCAGTCTTTCCCAATCTCGGCATCCCCTTCCAATCATTCCCTGAAAGTAATTAGATGACACGCCATTTCCGTTGGAAAAAAAAAAGAAAAAAGACAGAAACAGTCGCCTTCTTTTTTTTTTTTCGTTGAAACGTCTCTCGATGACGTCACAGAACGTGACCGACTTGCGCCCTTTAATCGTGGCAGTTTTGACCCAGGGGTTAAACAGTCGGAGGTCTCTTGTTGTATTGTGAGTTGACAATAGAAAAAAAACAGAGTCGTGTGTTGATTGGTCACACGCGTAAAGTTCTACCACCCAGCGTTTTGTCATTAGCAGAAGAATCAAATGTTGGCTTCCCTTTATAGGCACAATGTGTGTTCCATGACCGAGTGGCAAAAGAACAAAAGACCATCATTTCCAATCAATTCGTTAGCATAATAGGTCCATTGGCGAAAGGGGATCGTGTGCCACTGATTGGATACCAAGTGATTTTCTTAACCACACGAGATGTATATACCGTGAAGAAAGAAAGGAAGGAAAAAAAAAAAACAATCAAGCACACCGGCAGAATTTTTTTTTTTTCTCGGATAAATTTTATTATCTTTTTCTTAACCCTCCTGGAGAACGCTGAAATCATTTAAGGGATGCCAACGTGAGAGGGGAAAGAAGAAGAAGAAGAAGAAGAGAAGGGAAATAGGCCAGAGTGATTCACGGCCAGTTGAGGCCAACAGGTCGTTTTGCATAATTGCCAGCTCCCGTTGATGTTCCGAACACGTTCTTTTTCTTACCTCCTCCCTTTTCTCCAACTCTCTCCCTTCTTCTACAACATTTAAGTTCTTTTTTTCCTTCTTCTTCTTCTTTCGTCTTTTCGTTGTGTCGAAGAATTAAAAAGGAAATAATAAAATAGAAAACAGCTGTCTATAGGCCTCGGCTTGGAAGTTCAAAGTCCATATGAGGATGCTATGGTGGGCATTTGACTCGCCAAGATTTCTCATTCGGGCTATCCGACACTTATCTTCACCAGCAGGGGAATTTCGATAAATGACGGTTGATTGTGTATATTTCAAATGAATCGGACGCACAAACACCATCAGAGGGAAGGTTGCCCGTCGTCTTTACAAGATTTCCAACACAACACTGTTTTTCTCCCCTACTAAACAATGTTAGACCGCGTTCGTTGCTTGTGGGCTCAACAACACAGAAGAAGAAGAAGAAGAAAAAAAAGAAGACGAAGGGAAAGAGAACGAGGTCCATGAGTAATGGATTCCAATCGGTTGCTGACCATCTTTGGCTATAGACGACCTCTCTCTCTCGCGCGCGCTCTTGCTCTATAATTTAATATTACATTCAACAACAACAACAACAACACGAAAAAAAGAAGAGAGCCGGGGTAGACGAGGCCCGCAGGATTTATTACACCTAAGCCTTCCCTTTGAGTGGGGGTCAATTGACGGTTGTTGTCTGTCTCTATATACATTATAAATATATATAGGAAACAACGAGGAGGAAAGAAAGTGTTGAATAAAGGATTTGATAAAATGAAATGAAAGGAAATTTTACCTTCTTCTGAAAGCCACTGGAGCCACGGCGCCCTGTCGCTTCATCTGAAATTGCCCTGTTACCACCATCGGGGATGATCGCACATTTTATACCTCGCTCCGTCTTTATTTTCTCCCCTCTCTGAAAAGAGAGAAAAAAAAGAGGAAGAGTCGAGCAGCAGCAGTGAACTAGGACGAGAGGGATATCCCTCTTTTATGACTCTATTTTGGTGGTTGAAGGGGGGAAAAAAAGAAGAAGAAGAGCTGGAACCATTTCTTAACAAATCTTAACTTTTCACGACACGATGATTTGTAGTGCGCGTGTTTTTCCCGCATTTTGATCCGACTCGCTAGAGCGTGACATGATCTCCCCCCATTTGACTGCCAGCGTTCTTCCTTTTTTTTCCTCCCCCGAATAAAGGAGAAAAAAAATACCCGCCCGGCTATCCGTGTTTACGACATTGGACGATGGATGGATGGATGCGGACGGCGCTACGCTGTAATCATCGGCGTTCTTGTATGATTTATATAGATAGTAGTTGGAGAAAGAATGGAGGCAAAGCGGTCCGTCTATAGCGAAGGCGGTCGACAATTCGCACCTGATTATCGGAAACTTGAAACGTGTGTTTTGTTCCTACACCTGCGGGCGGGCGGGCTGGCTGGCGGCTTTTTCGGGGCTTTTTTTGTCTTGACGACTCTGTCCGCTGATGTGTCTGTTATATTTATCTTTTTTTATTATGATTCGTGTGTGCGCGCCGCTCTCCGTCTCGGCTTTCACACTCGAAGCCGGAGCCAATTCCGCTATTTATGGCCGCCGGACGTCTTCTTCATTTTGCGCCGTCTTTTGTTGTTGAGTGCGAGAGAGTCCCAGTAATGTTGTTGTTGTATCACACAAAATCTAATTTCAGTCATTCTCAAACGTTCCGTGACAAAGTTCTTCTTAGCGGGTCAGCGTGAAAGAGATAAAATAGGCAATTTGGTGGCGCGCGGGGGAATGAGAAAAAGTCCGAGAAAAATGATGACAAGTTTCCGTAAACTCTTGTCTTCAAACTCACGAAAAGTCATGAGGACCGTTTAGTTTTTTTCAGCGAGGCAAAGAAGGCAAACTAATCACGAAAGAAATGCTTAAAAAAAACAAAAAAACCAGTCCCCGGGTGATGACTGCAATTAAGCGCGTGAGTCGGCGGGAAAACCACTTTCGCCAAAAAGTCGTTCGCCAAGGAATGTCGAGAATCTGACGTCCTTCAACTTCTCAAGTAGGTGCCCCGCCATCTTTACCACGTCATATAACGTCAGCGTCTGCCCGAGACGACGGATTCCATTCGCCCGTGATTCACGATGACTTGGACAATCGTTTTAGGTTCTTGTGTACTGTACACTCTCTTTTCTTCTTAATATTTTTTTTGTCTTCTTCAACGGCGTAGGTGATCTCACGTCGGTCGTGACAGATCTTGAATAACGCAAGCGCGCGCTCATTGTTGTATCTGGGTAGCGGGAGATAATAGAATCGGTAGGGACATGTCTGATTGAAAAGAAGACGGCAAAAAAAAGAGAAACATGGGCGATGACGACATTGAGCTGCCAATCCAGGTCCGTTTAAAGCGCCAAAGTGGCTAGCAAGGCCGCGACTTGCGGAGTTAAGTAGAGCCAGGCCAAGGGTCGCTTTCGAAAAACAAAACAAAAAAAAGTCAAATGAAGCAGTAAGATAGCAGTACTTGGGTGAATTGATTTCGACAGTCTTGAAATTGAAATGATTTTTCAATTTGCGGCTCTGTTTTTTTGTTAGGCATCGCCGGAGCGACGGTCAAAACTCCTCCCTTAAATGGCGGTTTTTTCGAAAGCTATCAGGGATAGTCGATGTAGCTAAAGACAACCGGATTGCTCTGTGCTCCGACGCCGGAGCAAGACTGAGCGATTGTGTTTTGTTGCCTATATGTAGCTATCCGTCATTATCTTGCGGCAGGAACGAGTTTTGTTTTTTTCACGGGGTTGTCCGGCCATAAATCCAAGTCCGTCGATGTAGTCGCCTCTGCGCTCCTTGTGAATTGAAATCCGCCAAAATGTGTCCTTTTTTTCCAGTTTTCTTGTTGTTTTTGTTCCGTCGTGCGCTGTTGTGTGGACGGAAAAGATGTAGACCTTCTCTTTTCTCTCTCTTTCTCTCTCTGATTTTTTGTCTCTGGTGACTTTGGCGCACGCGCCGTTTTTGGAGTTCTTAATCAACTCCCAAACGAGACTCCAGGAATCTCCCAATCGAATGCGCAACATGTATGGCGTCAACTCGATTGATGGATGACGCGACCGTTATGATGCTCTGTTCTACATCGCGATACAAGTTTTTGGCTTTTCTTTATTCAAACAGAAAGCCCATACTATATACTATACGACATCCAAAAAGATAACGAAATAATAATTATCATCGTCTAGAATTTCAAATTCGTGATGATATTGTTTCGGTCGAGGAAAGGCGGGCGACAGGCGCACAAAAAGTCCTCCCTTCTTTCTTTCTTTTTTTTTTTGAATATAAATAACTATGTAGTGTAGTATAGTAGGTAGTCTATATAGAGACGAGATCGAAAGAGTAGATTAGAGGAGTACAAGGAAGAAAAGAGGATGTCTGCTTTAATTCCGACATCCTCTTTGGGAAGAGCCTCTTGGGCCGGGAAAGAAGAGAAGGTGAGGGGCAGCGGCAATCGGAGTACGTGATCGCCGGCACCCCCGTGACTTTCTTCCTGCGAGCTGCTGGAACGGCGGCGACAACGACGTCGAGGCAACGGGCGGCGGTGGGAAAACTAAAATAAAAACAAAAGAGCACACTGAAAAGAAATATATAAAAGAAGAAGACAAGTAACAAAACGCTCCTCATTCTTCCACCCAGCAGCGAAAGGAAATGATTGGCGTTCCAGTCGGGTGGCCGTCGTCGTCCTCGTCACCGGTATGTGATGCACGGTGGCCTAGATGCTCAGCAGCACCAACTTCCTCCGTCCCTCATCGTCGTTCCAAGGAAACGTATAAAAAAAGAAAGAAAAAGAAAAATCAAATAAAAACAAAGTGACGGAGATCTAGAATGGGATGAAAAGAAAGAGAATAACAAAATGAATGTCACCTGTTTTTCCCAGCTGATTTATGACTATGAAGTTGTGAGGGGAAAACGAAGGAATCAAGGCCGCGTCCGCATGCAACCCCATTTCTCCAAAAGCGTAATTTGCATACGTATGCCACTCTCTGGCACAGCACAGCACACAACACACACAGACACATTTGCATTTCCCGTCCCGATGCCGAATTATGCTAACGATGGTCCGGGCATGTTGCGCGTACATACTGATAAAGCGCTGCGTATATCTTGTTTATGTTTCTTTTTTCCGACGCCAAATCTCAACGCATTATCTTTAATTCGATTATACAGGAGGCTAGCAGCCACAGCAGCAGCAGCAGCCGAAGCGGTCAACATGATGAATTATCCGGTTCAACCAAAGGTATGCAGTTATTATACATTTTACGATTCTTTTTTTTTCTACCTTTTCCCCGAACGTGTTCCAGCAGACTTCTTCGTACGTCATTTTTTTTTTCTTTCGGTCTTCTTATCCATCCATCCGCTGCAACCGCACCCGCCCTCTTATTTCCTTTTTTTCTTCTTCTGTAGTGGCTCACGTAAATGCGCGCACATTGTCAAGAAAAGAAGGGGCTGGCTGTCTTGGGCAGGTACTATATGGACACGAACACTTATATTTTCGTGTTAAGAAGAAGAAAAAACACGGCGATTTATTCCGACTGGATGATTCCATTGTTTTGGCTACTGCCAAACCCGGTCGGTCGGACACCTCCCCGAAAAAGTGTGATGTGTTCTTCCTTTTGTGGGGTGGAGGAAAGGAGCGAAACAAAAGGAAGGCCAAAAAGGAGAGAGAGAAAGAGGAAACAACGGTCGAGTCGGTTAAAATAGCGCTCCATATGGAACGCAACAGCACGGACAGGTCAATTGTAATGTCAAGACAGTCGACATGCGGCATAAATTTGGGAATCATTTCCGCAGCAGTAGCAAACGATTCAACAATGCCTTGTAGGGAGAAAGTCGATCTGGCGCCCCATTCTCGGATGTCCATTCCTTATTTCGCTTTGCCGCTTTTCCTCCTTTTTCATTCGTTAAGGCCACGCCAAAGCATCAGACCTTCGCTCGGGAAAAATTAGGAAAATTCGACTACGTATATATACATAGCCATCGATATGTGAACTGGGTGGTATGCGACATCAATCTCAATCGTATTCACCTTGACAAACTAACCAAAAATCTAAAAAAAAAAGGAAGGAAAAAACGTAAACAAATAAATAGATGAGGATTATATATTTTTTTTTCTTCCAAAATAAATATAACCGAACGGGGAAAAAACTGTGGGCGCCCATGTCACAATCCATCAATGCTCGGAGCGCCTATCGGGCAAAGAGGAATTGAAAAACTAGCCTTTTCACCTTTCGGGTAATCCTAGTCGGGGCTGCAAGTTCTGATTTATTATTCCTAAGGGATAGCTGTGAACCCCAGTTGGTGGATCCGTACCAGCGTGCCGATTGCTGGCGTGTCTAGCCCATAGGTGCTAACAAATTACCTAGTTATAAATCAAACAGCGCAATCCCTATACTCGATCCTCGTAATATGTAAAAAAACAAACAAACAACGACGGCGGGCAGAAAGTCCATTGTTGTCGGGACCGGACTCTCTCAACCAGACACAACAACACAATGTGAAAAAAAAAGAGAGAGGAGGCCAATTGAAAGTGCCCAGCTCATTGGTTTTCGCCTTGTCCGAATTTCGTGAAAGGGCTCCGAGTTCGATGAATGATTGGGGACTCTCGGGCGCATGCAACTGGGGTCTGCCCGATGGCATTCGATGATCTCTCTCTTTTGTCTTTGGAAACAAACGCACGATACTTTATCACGTTTATGGATAAGACACTACACACACCTGGACGCCAATAAAAACCGGCCCTGACTCCAAGAAATAATCGAAGCCATCCAGTAGACGCAGACCGGCCAAAAAAAAATGCAGTTAAAACAGAAATATGGGGAAAGAGAATAATGAAACGAAATGTTTTCCACCGTGGCCCGGCCGCTCACGTTTCGTGCACGGTCCTGTGATGGTGCGTTTTCTCTTGTTCTCTTTCAAGTGTCCCGCTAGCGGGCTAAAAAGTTCGGTTTTAATTGAATAGGGAAACAAAGCAGAGAGAGGGAATTACAGTTCCCACCATTGCTCTTTCTTCCTCGGCCGTTGTTGTTGTTGTTGTTGTTTTAATAGTCGTAGACAAGAAGCGCGAGCCAGCGCGCGTGCGCTCACAGCCAAATGTTTTTCGTTCCAGCAGAGAGCTAGCTACCTCGGGAAAAATAGAAACGCGCTCGGCGACCGAAGGTGAGATTTGCATGTGCGTGCTAAGAGACCGAGAGAGAGAAAGATTGGGTCACTGTATCACGACTTTAAGGGCAGTTCATCAATCCTATATGATTACGATTTGATGATTATACATATATATATATATCTATAGACGTATGAAACAATAAAGGGGTTTTGTCTGTTTGCGAACCGTTCGAAGCGAATCGGAGCCAATAGAGGAGGAATTCAATTTATCATCGTCTGTGTTGTAAATCCGACGATGTTTTTATTTTTATTTTTTTGTTGCCCCGAAAAAAAAACACCGCTATCCTCGCTCCTGTTGTGTCTGCTGGCACGCGGCCACCCGCCGTGTCCCCTAGACTTCATTACCGTTCTCTCGTCTGGCCGACGGCTAATTGGTTTCTCTTGTCTACCGTATTTATCTCTCTAGAAAAATCCGTCTCTCTCTCTCGATAGCCCGTGGGACGTATTTTTCCAGATACGAATCTCGCCACTATTTGTTCTTTCAATCAGTTTCACATTGTAAAAATAAAAGCACGCTTACTCCATTTTGTTGTCTCCTTATCTCTCTCTCTCGCTTATGGAATTTTTTTCCCCTGATTTTTTTTTTCTTGCCGGAAGTCACCAATTATGATTACCCCGGGAAAAATACAAAAAATTCAGTAGGAGCGCGGGCCGGTAGAGAGATATATACCGAAAAATGTGTTGTGTCGAGTGAAGCTTTCGCACGTTGTGAGAGAGTTACTACTCTCCTAATTTCTCTCCGCTGGGTCTCTCTCTCTTTGCCGAGCCGGTCGGTTGTTTTTCCCGTTCTCACGGAACTTGTGATTTTATTATCCGGTCGAGAGAAGAAGATAGTTGTTGTTGGTGGGCTGCGCGACTTCAAAAGCGAGAGAGAGAAAAACATGGAAACAATGAAAGGGTAGGTGTGGGCGGAGTAGTTGCTTTGCTACGGATGGAATCGGTTTGCGTGCCATCTTTACTGTTCGTGATGGCGACGACCAAGAAGAAGAAGAAATCTCTCGAGCGTTCAATTTATTTGATCGGTTGGATTGTCGACGAAAAACCGCAGGGCCCCATTATTGTTTGGACCTAAAAAGAAAAAAAGAAAAAGCGCATTCGGCCCGCGATTTATACGACCGCTTTCAATTTTTTTTCCCTCCTCTTCTTTTTTAGTTTTTGTTTTTCTTTTGTTATTATTATTTATACGCGTCTGCGCATTCCTCCGTCATCTGCCTCAGCACGCGCCTTGTTGTTTACATTTAACAGAGTCTTGCGCGCCATCCGGAGCGTGAATTGATGGATAGCGATCTCGTGAAAATGAATCAGCTCACGCCTGCTGCTGTTGCTGCTGAAATCGTTGAAAATCCATTCATCATTTCCCCTAGCTTTATTTTGCTTGTGTCCTGCTTGTTTTCTTCTTCTTTCTCTTACTGGATAGCGTCTTTTTCGATGAACCTATATATTCCATCTTTTCCACCGGGTGCTGGAGTAGGGGGGGATATCCTTATAAATGGAGCTCCTGAGTTTTTTTTTTCTTTTTCTGGGTGAAACGACCGACGGTTCCGTCATAAAAACGACGGGTGTGAACGAATTGGATTGCGGATGCGAAGCGGGTCGACAGGAGGGTAAACGGACTTAGCTAGGGGTCTCTCTCTCTCTTTCCCTTTTTTTTATGGTTTGTATCGAGATGAGTCATGTCGTCTAAGTGATTCTGCTCCTTTTTTATTGTTATCCAACGAGGGTGAAGGCAACTTTTTCCTGGGCTTTGCCATCAGCGCTAGACACAATTAAATGCAAGTACGTATATTATTATCGGAGCTGGAAATATTCCTTATTCGCGTCGACTGTTTGACTAGATGGTAGTGCGCCTAACCAAAATAAAAGGGAAAGATAGAGGGGGAGAGAGAAAGAGTTACGAGCCAGATTCTCTCTCGGTAGTTATACGAACCCTCCGCCCTTTTCGCGTTGGCGGAAGCGCTCTCCTCCCTCTTTCGCTCCGACGGGCAAATGTCGGAGTCTCTCTCTCTCCCCCCAATCAAGTCTCCGACACCGTTGGCGCATAAGACAGGATTGAATTGGAAATCAGCAGCACTTAGGAATTCTGCCGAGCGTCAAACGGGCTTATTCCTTCCTCCCCCAACCGAAAATAAGAATATAAGAGCGCGGCTGCTGCTGCTGCTGCTACAGAGCCCGGTATAAAAATAGGAGATAGGAGAAGCCACTCGTTCTCCTTTGCATGATGAACAACGATAATAACTCAAGTGTTTAATCCTCTACTTTATTCATTCCTAATTGAATTTCAAGGTTTTGATGGCGCGGACGCCGGCCAAAATGGAGGGAGAGCAGCAGCAGCGGCGCGCGCCTCCGCCGCCTCCTCCGAGAGGTGTCACACTGCGATCCACATCGGCCGTCGCCGCGGCCAACGCTTCCATCGTCAGCGTGGCCAAAGTGGCCAGTCCGTCGACATCGACTTCATCCGGCGTTCCGGCCGTCAACCGGATCCACCCGAAACAGGCGATGCCAACGGATCACCTCGTCCGCTCTCTGATGAAAGAGAACCTGCCGACAGAATTGGCCGGCACTTGCGGAGCCCAGCCGCATTCGTCGTCGTCGTCCTCGAAACAGCAAGGCTACCTGGAAACCCGTTACGCCTACAGCGTCAACGGCATTCTCGGATCGGCCGCCCAGGCCTCAGCCGCTGCCGCCTTCTTCGCCAGGTAGGACTCCTCAGACTATTCTGACGATACATTCAACAACACGAGCCCGGTCATTATGTTCAATTAAGTCAAGCGTGACGTTCTCGAAATCTCGCGTGAATAATTTCCAACGTCTTAACTTCTGAGATCTTTTCATCTTTTCGGAATTTTTTCTTCTCCCTTCTTTCTCTTCTGGGAGTTTGGTGGTTGAAGAGTCCACAAGTTTTTCTTTTTGAACCTTCTAATATACGCTGAGAGGAGGCGAAACAGACAGAAATTGTATTTTAAGAATACAGAGGGAACGGAGAGGGGACCCAGCGAGAGAGAGAGGGAAAATGAAAAGAGGTGTATGGAAAAATAATTACAGGGGTCGTGACAGTGCGGTACCAAATGGAAAAAGAGCCAAAGAACGGGAGAGAAAAAAAGAAGAGTCGGATAGAGAAAGATGGGAGTGTATTTCTCTGAGAAGAAGAAGAAGAGTATATACGCGTTCAGTCGAAATAGCTGTCAAGTTTGCTTGGGGATCTGATAGTCAGCTGATAGCCTTCGGGAGCGCAGTGGTTTGTTTCTCTGGAGGCACCAAATCGTTGCGATAGGAGAAGGTAAGAGGAGAGAATAAACGCGCATCAACCCATTCGGAGTTTGACTCTATACAAGAAAGAGAAGAAGAAGAAAGAAAAAAAAATACAAACCTGATTGCTACCAGAGATTATCGAATCTTCACGACTTCTTTCTATCCATCGGAGTCGTTGAGGAGTTGAGGTTAGGCCAAGAAGTTAAGAGAACAGACACGGAGCAACACAGTTCGGAGGTGTTGTTTTTTTTTGTCTTCTTTTTCGGGCTCTTCTTCTCCTTTCCACCTCATATAATGACATTATCCCCCGAGTCTTGGTTTTTTACGACTCTTTAAATGTCGTGACGGACGCTATATGGCCCGATCATTATCCTTCACTTCGATTCCATAGTGAATAGGCGTTTTTTCTCTCTTCTTTTTCTCCCTTCGTGTGTGCTGTGTTAGTCTTCACAGTTTCTCTCTGCTCCGTTGGTTGGTTGATGAGGTTCGAAATTTTTATGGCGAACGGTATATTTCTCGTCGGGGTCCCGACATCATCTAACCTCAGACTCGTCCTTGTGTATATCGAGCTCGGGCGTTTAACTACCGACAAGATTGAATAAGAACTCTATTTCCACCGTCTCTATTTATATACTGTCTATATCTTTCTCTCTCTCTCTCTCTTTTTATTTTTTAGCTTTTAAAATGTGATGTGACTTTTCTCGGGTTAATTATCCTTGCGGTTGGATCTGCCATCTAGCGGTGGCGAGTCGTACTGAAACCATTTCGTGAGAGAAATCGGGACCCGTCTTTGTGTCGCGTTTAATTAATGTCGCCTGCCAAATGTTTCGTCATTTGAAATTTGACATTCCAGCGAATTAAAAAAAAAATTGAGTTACTCGTGAAATTGTCGAAATAACTTTTTTCTTTCGTTTTGACGTGCCCTGTTTTCCGGTCCAGCAATGCAGCCGGAACGGAATAGTATTCTAATGTCTTGTGAGGGAAATTTTTCGGTTGACGACGTTGTACATCGCCATCTCGCGGTGTTGAAGGCAACCGCAAAACGGTCCCGCGACGCGTTAAAGAATAAACGTCCTCCGGGAGCACGCAAAGAGCAAAGAGCTCGAGTCGATAATAATTCCGCGCTTGTAACCCGCCGCCGTTATATCTAATAATTCCGGATAGGTCATTCCGTTGCTGGATGAAGGCTCAAAAGACGGATCGCGTTCCGGGCGGCATTCATAAGGACTATCGAACGTGACGTCGAGGGCTCGTCCTATAATGGTCGGCGGTCCGTCAGTCATCCCAGTTGTTTTGGGTCCTCGGCTATGACGCATCAAAGAGGGGAATGGATGTATATCCCGGCCGAGGCCTCTTCTATAGGTTCGTTCAGTACATCTACGACCGACACAAGAGAGACCGAGAAAGAGAGAGAGTGGTCTAATGGTAAAGAGCTCTTGAAAACTGGACGATCGATGCAGCCGCTGACTGTATATGCGGGATGATGGCGCAGATCATTGCCATCAAGAGGTACCAGTGTATAGACAAGAAGGGGGTATAGTAGGGGCCTAGTATTTATACATATGAACGATGCTGGATGATTCAATCATTTCGTGAAGAGTCAGGAGGGGAAAGCGCTATCCATCACGCACCAGATCTATATAACTCGATCAGCTCCCGGCAAAACATCAAATAAAACGCCATCGCACACAGTGAGAGAGGGTGGAGGGACTCGGAGGAAATGGCCGGGCCCTCCCCCATCAAACAAATCAATGCCTTTTGTGATTTACGCAACCCAACCGGGATTCGGAATTTCTTATTTTCCCTATTTGAGACTTGACGACCGCGTTCGTCCCTAAAGTTCTTCAAACATTCTCCACCCTAACCGGGGCCGCCTCTCAAATCACGGCCTGACATGTGGAACTCGTTTGACTTGGTTTGTCATGTCGCCCCCCTTTTCCATCCCGTTCTGCTCCTGTCTACTTACCTAATTTGAACGGTAATAGTCGCGACCTCGACATTTCGTCGTAACCTGTATAACGCAACAACCGTCTGTCTATGCCAAAAACGACGCTGCGCGCCGTGCCGGAATGCGCCATTCCATTCCCGAGCTGTTGGTACACTTACTCGGACTATTTGCTTAAGGTAATAGACAGTCGACATGTACTGTACAGGAGGAGTAGTGCCCGTTCTGTGTGGAATGTTCGCGACGATGGAAGCGCCAGCCACTTGATTAATGACGTTACGGAGGACACGCTGGCGCGCGTTGCGCTTCCAGCCAAACAAATCCGCTCTAATCCCCCCCCCCTTCTCTCCACAAAGTCTAAAGCTTTTTCTTTCCCTCCCTTAGTTCTATTTCAAAAAGAGACTTTTGAAAAAAGTTGATCGATGATCGTGCAAGCGTGCGGTTCTGACTATATGGGAGCCATCATGTAATGGATGCGAGACAGAGAGAAAGAAAAAGCAGCTCCGTTTTATAACATCCCTCCGGTCTTGTTTAGTGCAATCCAAGCAGCATCGATGGCGACTTCTTTCCTTCCCCTCTCTGCGCTTAACTTGTGTCGTCGTTGTTGATCGACCGATATAGACAGCCAGAAAGAGAGGGGTGCGTTGCGGAGAAAAGAAACTTGGGGCGCGCGGCAACGGGAGATATGGCCGTTGTTGTTGGTTTTCTCTTTGGTTTGAAACATTTTCTAGAGAGAGATACGCTGTCGCCGGCCACCAGCGACTTAAGTTCCTTGATACCGTTCGTTCTTAGGCCTTGTATTCAGCTAGGGATGAAGGAGGAAGTCAGATAGACACAACGGAGGGCGCCGATGAATACCAAAAAAACGGAGGAGGAAAAAATAAAATTCTTTTCTGCCCGTCCGCGAGATGGATGGCCGTGACAGGAGGGAGCCAAAGCTGCAAATCCTCCGACACAGCGGCGGCAACGGCGGGTTTCCGTCCGGTCGGCCGTTCGTTTTCCGAGCGTCTCCGTCGAGTAGGTGGCGGCCAATCCCCGGACATCCGACTGGGTTGAAGTCAGACATTATTGGGAGCCGGCTCCTCTTCTCTCCCCCAATCCGAAAAGATTGGAGGAAAGGTCCTTCTCCTCCTTGTGATATATTGTATGCAAGCCGATCACAATGAAATATTCAGCGCCACGTAGTCGTCTTCTTCGTCGACGACGCTCGGTAAACATTATTGGTTCCGTCGTCGTCGTTTCTTTTTTCTGACCGGCTCTCGGGATTTTCCCTCTTTTTTCTTTTTTGTTGTTGAAAAAAAATGAGATTGAAAGGAGAGAATGGGAGAAAGGAAAGCAATTGGACGACATCACTAAGCACTCTGAGCCCCGGCTTGGGGGCCCCGCATTACACGCACGCCAGGGCCTTCACGCCACGGAAGCAACGGGAGCGGCGGCGGCGGCTGCGACGGACTTGGCACAACATCGATCAATCCCCTTTAATTTTTGATTGAATGACGGATGGAGTGCTGCTGCCGCTGGATGGGCTGGACGCGAAACAAGCACCATTTCCTCTTTGACTTACTCTCTCCGAGCTATATAGTCCCCTTCAGTAGTTTTTTTTCTTCCTTTTCTTTCTCTTGTTGAACGATGTGATTATAGAGCAGAGACGGCACTTATTCTTCCCGCCATTAGCCCCAGATTGACTGGCTCGCCTTCTGCCGATTTTCATTCCTCAAATTGGCTCTAGCCGTTTCAACAGTTTGCCATTAAGATTTCCAGAAGATCAAATAAAGAAGTAGAAACTGCCGCTTTTAGATTGTGACATCATGTTTTGATTATGGTGGCAATCAAAGGGCAACGAACGAGAGAGAAAGAAGGTCTGTGGTCGTTGTGCTCGGGTGGAGCAATCACGTTGAGATAGGAGTTTTCAGCACCGAGCGCGCGGAGCGATCCAATCGTGTTAATTGGCAGTGTGCTCCGCGCGCGTGTTACGAGCCAAAGTTTGCCGATTACAGATTTCCCCTCCCAAACACCAACCATTCTTTTGTTGTTTCTCCTCCTCTTCCTCCTTCTCTTCGAAGTGAAAACTCGCACTGTAAGCAGCCAGAGCCATCCGAGCGCGTTCCGCGACTGTCGTAGTATACTCGACACTATTGTTTGGCTACACGTTTTTCTATATAATATAAACTGTGTTTGTCTCTGTGTAAACAGAGAACAGCAGCAAAGTGGATTGAAAATTGCTGCGCTTGGGAAATGGCCCGGTTGATTTTCTCTCGCTAGTAGCTTTAGTTTAGCTGTGCGACACTAGTCCGATGGTGACTCTAGAAACGCATTTGCATATCAATCGACGCGCACTTAGTCCGGAGCCAGCGCAACCTTATAGGCCAAAGAAATGAAAGCCAAATATTTCTTTTTATTTTCCTCTCAAAAATAAACAACATGAAACCCGAAAAAAAATCTATATTCTTCGGTGCGGTTTCGGATTTGAATTGCCAAGTTGCTGCTGGATGGAAGACTTGAGTTGTGTCGGTGCTGTGGGGCGTTTCGAGTCGATGATTTTAAATGGCCCTATCAGGGAAAGAGCGCGAGCGCCAGCAGAGAGCTATGCGACAGATCACGAATCATTCCCATTCAAATCCTCCCTTTGCCTCCCCTCCTAGAACTCTACTACTATATACTCTCTTGTGCCTTTCACGTGTATACAGTTGATTGAATCGGTCTTGGGTGAACTGAATATCGTTACCCAAAATGGTGTAACCGGCCCGACGGAGGGAGAAAAAAAGAGGAAGAAGAAAAAAAAGTTTACGAGCGATTGACAACCCGTCGAGCGGCGGAGGACATCTTGCGAGTAGCTCTCGCTTGAATTGTTTGTTTTTTTTGTCTTTTTTTTTTTTGGCTGTTGGTTCCGGTTTCGCTGGTGTAAACGAGCGACTGTTCGATCACGTTTCGCGATTTATTGACACAAAATGGACGACATCGAAACAAGAAGGTTTTTCGGTCGAATGATTCGGACTCTTCCGTCGCCGATCAAATATGGATGAGAAGAGTAGACGTCTAGAGACAAGCGGGAGACGCGCACATGTGCCGAGATATCCGAGTCTCTATAAAGCGGATTAGGATTCCGTGCCGGAGAGAGCACAGCGACCCGCCGCGGCAGAAAAAAAACAAGACGTCGAAAGATAAATGTCGACGTCCTCTTCTGTCTAGCTTCTTTTTTGCCCTCTTAGCTAACACCTTGCAGCGTCGGGGATTTATTATTCAAATGACGTCCAACTTGCCCTCCCCGGGAAATAAGCTTTCGCGCCGGAATCAGGAAAAGTCTTCTAAAGAAAAAAAAAAACAAAATGCCATAACATTTTTTTTCCATCCTTCCTTCATTTTTCGACGCAAAAGAGTGGAAATTGAACATAGAGTTATTGACACGTATTCCCCCCCTTTTTTTTAAGTTTGGGGCTTCTGGTGTAACAAGCTCTTGTTACACCTGCAGTTGCGTGATCCAATTGTTGGTGTTGGCACCCTCATCGACATATTCTTCCCCCCTTAGGGCATCGCCAAATAACTCTACTAAACGAAGTGGCGCCGCCGAAACAGGATTACAAATCAAATCTCCGCCCTGTGTCTTAATGTAGAGGCCCATCACCTTATTGGGTAGATTTCATTATCTACTTCCTTCTTCTTCTTCTTTCCTTGTGTTTTTTTTTTCGCTCAGTTTCGGATGCGCACCGATAGGCTTCTTTTGTGATTTACTCGGCGATTCGGCGCGCCGAATGATTTACGTCACCCTGTAGACATGAATAACACAACCAGAAGGAGGAAAAGAAAGAAGAAAAAGAGGGGAAGAAACATCCACTTTAGTGGCCCTCTCTCCTCTACATATGGAGTGTTTTTTGTGTCTCGGTTGAAGGGGTCAGATGTTGCGTCGTTGTGTTTGTTTAGGTCCGCTAACATGTGTCCTCTCTCTCTCTCTCTTTGGGAATGAAATGGAAAGGGAAAACCCTCGTCGGGATGCTTTGACTCACTCTATGGAATGCATACGAGATAGAGCGAGGGTCTCTCTTTGATTCTCACAAACAATGCGATCTTCTCGCAACGTATTGTCTACAGCAGTGGCCCCGCATCTTTCGAGAGATATGAAAAAAAGAAACGAAAGAACGAAAGATGGCGATCTCAAAATACTACAATAGTATCTTGGTTTATATTTAGACAACAATGTTTTCCCTTCTTCCGAGAAAGAAATAAAAACCCAGTTGGTCAGTTTTCCCACGAGTCGGCAATCACACTATGCGGTTTTTCTTCCCCCTTCTTATCCATCGATTTTTCCCTTACGGTTGGAGAAAAGAAAACAAACATGGTTGCGCAATCCTATCCAATTTTTTTGAACGCATTTCCTAGACCACCACCGCCGCCCAAGAAAATAAGAAAAAGGGACGGAAATTGGATGGCCGCTCGGTTTGTTTTCTCCGATCACGAGGGGTTGACTCTTGAAGATGGAAGGAAAAAGAATAATAATAATAATAATATCTATAAAGAAGAACGGGAAAAGGAAAAAAAAGCGGAAGGAAGGAAAGAAAAGGAAAAGGTGACGGAATCGATCCGTGACAAGCATCTGGTCTCTGTGCGTCGGAGAGAGCCTGATAATCCGACGAGTGGGAGACAGAGTCTACGTACGCTACGTCGCTCTAGATACAAAACCCTGACAGAGAGAGAGAAAACGAGGAGATGGCTGTCACAGATATGGTCACGCTGCTGGCCCCCATTGGCTTTTTCGGAAGGGGTGTCTAACACATAGACGGCCCATCCAGCCGAGCCATTTTGACTTCCTTTCGCGCTCGATTGCCGCCAACCGACGGATTTCGAGTGTTATTCTTATAGATTGAACTTTCTTCCTCCTCTCCGGCATCGAGAAAAATCCCCCTCGCGACGGCGATAACAAAGTTTCAACTTTCGCCTTCGGAAAGGGAGAGAGATCCCGCCGACGCCGAGGCTATTTCCTTCTTAGCCTTTAGCCGGATTGACGCGGTCACCTTGTCATAACATTACCTAACCTCCCAACGGGTCTTATTCTTCTTCAAAACTAGCAGACGGAGGACAGTTGAGACTTTTTTCTTTTTCCTATCGGATTCGATGATGGGCAGGACCTCCCTTCTTGCTCTGTTATCCGTCCCAGATGGAAGAGAAGGCCCTAACAGTGTCTCTAACATCTCTTTCTTTCGCTCTCGGACGTCGGATAGCCCCTCCTACTCAATCAGTCAAGAGTCGGGCGTTTATAGGGGATGCGGAGGGGGCGGATGGGGGAAGAGTCGGAGAAACGACAGAGACAGAAACACATCGCAGAAAGAGAAGAGAGAGGGTGGTTTGACTGTTTGAGCGTCAATGACGTGATGCTCTTTTCATCCAACCGGAAAGGGAGCGAACCCCTCCGAGTAGTCGGAGAGGCTGAATCATCCGACAAACCGTTTTCATCCGCTTTTTTTATTCCTCCGACCGTCACCAAGTCGTTAAAAAAAAGCCAACCGTCCCTTAATTAAAAAAATCCCCGCAAGTTTGTCTGCCGCTGCTCCTCTCCTTCTTCTCCGTCGGTTTGAATTTCAATTGCAAATTCTCCCGCCCCGTAAAGTTTCTTTTGAATTATTCGTCTCGCAACTTTGGGCTTCCAAGAGACTGACGATGTCCTCCTGGTTTGCTCCGATAAAAAACTTTTCCCTCCAGTTCCACACAAAACCGACGGAATCGATTGGTTGAAGAAGAAGAAAAAAGAAGTCGCCGAGCTATTTGGCGCGCTTTGTTTCCAATGGGAAACTTTTCTAGGGGGGGACGAGGAAGAGTTAGTGTTGCCGGAGCGTCTCCTATTGTGCCGGATGAGATCGACACGGCCGAGGAGGATCGTATCCATCGTCGCACAGTGTCGTCTGTTACCAGTCATCGTCATGCTCTCTCGACTGGGTTCCTCCACCGGTTTTTACGACAGACCGTAAAACCGAGGCGCGCACTCGGCTAGAGAATGCCTATATATTTATATTTATATTTATATATATATCTATAGAGATATAATATATATAAAAACATAATAAATATATAAATATGAAGGAGCCAGATCGGTCGGCGGCGACATCGGCCCAGGTTTTCGTCCCTTCAAAAACCCTCAGCACCAGCAGCAGCAGCATCCGTCCCTTGTATATACTCTTATCTCGGCTACTACCTGATTTAAGACCTCGATATACTCGGCGACGCATTATATACAGAGCGGAGAAAGACGAGGGTGAAATCTGCTGCTACGGCGCTGCTGCTGCGTCCTTGATTCTAGGCGTTGATATTGTGCGTCTCTCTCTCTCTCTCTTTCGGTATATACGAGTCGAAAAACCGCTTGAAAAACGGAAGGGGTCCGTCAGAAGACGAGGCAAAGCTTCCCTATTTTTTATAGCCGCCATAGTATCGCGGCGAGAGAGACAAGTCAACAAGGAGGAAGACGGGGATCAACTCTATTACACGACCCAGAGAAGCCTATTCGCCCTAGTACTTGGGCTGACGAATTCTACGCCGTCCCTTTTTCGACATTATACAGACACAGCGTGGATGCAGCGCGTCTAGCAAGAGTACGGAGGGAAATAAATAAATAAGATGCCGAACAGCACGCGCACACGCTCAAGAGGCTTTGTTTTCGATCAGAATGGCCCAGAGCCATCAGCTACTATATCTCCGTGGTCTCTAAAAAAAAAGAATAAGAAAAAACATCGTCGGCCCCGATCGCCCTATGCAGCAGCAACCTCACAAAGTGATGGCGTCGTTGTTTTGACTTGACAGTCAGATCAAGTCGCACGAACGCGCTTAGATACCTTTTTTTTTCCTTTTTTTTCGGGTCTGTCCTACACTCTCGGGTAATCACAACATCAAAGAGACCAAAGAACAGAAAACCTTCATTTCTCAACCCGACGACACTGTAAACCTTTTTGCTTTGTTCCCGTTTTTTTTTTTTAAGGTAATTATTCGTAATCAGATTTTCGTTTGCGTCGATTCACACCATCCCGTTAGCTCCGACTCTAGGAAGACGCCGACTGATTTACTAGTGACGAACTGATGACGGTTTAACGATCCGATTAGTCATCATGCGGGGATCGGAATATGATCAGTTTGGTAACGGTTCATTAACCGCCAGCCGGAAATATCTTCTCTTTTTTCCCCTTAAATTTTGGTCGTTTTGCCTAGTTATTGGAGATGAAGTCTAATGATTCGGCTGTATCAACATCACCGTCGTCGTCGACGTCTAAGAAAAAAAACAGTGACAAGATCATGGAAACCGGAACCCGAAAACAGGGGTAGATGCGGTGCGGATGCTTCCGCGTAGGCGTCGGGCGAAAAGTTTGTTATGGCGGCGTCGTCGAAGGGGCGAAAGTTTTTCCGAGTTAGAGCTCGTCGACGACGCCCTGTCCGTGTGTATATATATAATCCCGTGTCAAAAGCTCATTAGCGGGCCATCAAAAGAGGTGATGATGATCCTCTCATTAGCTCCTTTCCACTACGGCGATTCTCTTGACCCGACGACGGTCTCGTCACAGACTCGAAATGAATCCACGCTCGGTCGCTTTCGCTCTACTTCCATCTCGCTGAAAATATTAGGAGGAAAAAAAAGTCCTCGGCGCTGTTGCCATCTGGCAAATACAACGACTGCTCTAATTGCCCGTCTTTCACAAGTACCCAATGACGCCAATCCACCAATTTTTTTAAATAAAACTTTTTTTATCGATGGAAATATCACCGGATGACGTCGTGAGCGTCGTCGCTCAATTGAACCGCAATTTCCTTTTTTTTTTCTGTGCCTATATTTATGATTGTCATATGATTCTTCTCTTCTTATAAAAAAAAGAAAGAAGTTGGTTATTTATGTGAATTTTCCCTTCCGGCCGTGAAGCCGCCGTCGGTAGACAACTGTAAATAAATCCAATAGAAAGAGGAAAAGGGGAAGATGTAGAATGGAGGAAGATAAGAGGGAAACTGGGTGGGGTTTTTTGTTTTTCGAGGGGTGGCTCAACACGGATCACTGGCCGGCACAGCAGACAGAAGCGCACGCCCGCTCGCGCGCACACACCATCTATCCATCCGCCGACACTCTTCCATTTCTCCGTCCGACTGAATCAAAAGTCGCATTCTTTGAATGTTTCATGACCTTTCACCTAGAGTCGGATGCGCTCTCTCGGCTGTATCAACTGTGAACTCGTCCACTTTAGTCTTACTGGAAGAAGAAGACTTGGCCCATTTCCTTTTGATATTCTTCTTGTCTTCAGTCTTCAACATCCTCTGATGGCCGAGTTCTGGCCTCTTTCTTTTCTCGCTCTCTCCGCACCCCTTGGCCATCTCTATATCCGGGTTCTTGGGCCCTTAACTCAATTATCGGAAGACTAGGGGAGTCACGGTAGGCCGCTTTCTTCCTCCCGATTCGGCCTCTGTGTTTTTCCGGTAAGAAAATGGGCGGGCGAAAAAGGGAGACTGGACAGGGTCAGAATGTTTACAAACAAGTGCTCCGCTAGTTTCTTGGCTGCGACGACAACAACAACCGGCCAGTCATTTTGGATAGTAGTTCCTCTCTCTCTCTCTTATGATGAGATGTGGGCCCTCTCCTTCAAGAAGAGCTTGCTCCGCTCTCGGCCGGAGCGCATTATCGATCCTGGCGACACGCAGCACACAAATAAGGAGCCGCTTGCCTATTGAATACATAGATAGATACTACTACTACGTCTATCTATAATAGTACAGTCTATGTCAATCGATATTAGGTAAGATGATCTTCGCAGCCTCGAGCCGACCAAAGGAGGAAGAAGCAGAAGAAGAAAAAAAGATTTTCTAGTCTTCGTTAGAGAAGGATCGTATTTCACCTTTTGATCCCTCTCTCTCGAAGGAAAAAAAATTGTTTGATTCCTTTTATCGAGTCAAAGGCTATTAGTAGCTCTATTCTCGTAGTCGACATTTTCTCCCAAATTTAGACAGCAACAGACTGTTAGCCTTTTCTTATAAAATTTCCGACCTTCTTCTATTAGATAACCGCCTGTATGTGTCTGCCACCGTTAAAAGAGCAAACGAGCAACCAGAGAGGAAGGAAAAGATCGTAAAGGTGTCGTCTCTGCAACATTTAGACTGAATTTTTTTTTCATTCTCTTTTTTACCTTGGAAACGCTCCCGTCGGATGAAATATCGAGTACATCACGGGGCTCCCTCTTTCAAGCGCCCATGAGGAAAATGGAAATAAATAATAACAACAAGAAGCTCTGCTGTGTACCTCCACCATTTTTTCCTTTCTCCGGCGGTTGAATATGGCAGATCTATAGCTCATAGCGTCGGGCACGCATTCATTCCATTTAGATACTGTACGAGATTACTTTATAGTAAGGGAGTGAAGGTATAGACGGTGCGGCATTCCAGACCTGGTGAATAAGTGCGCTTGATCAACCACGGCGCTACGAGTCTTTTTTTTTCTTTTTGACTGGGGAATGATTTACTTTGTACTGCGACGCCATAACAACGTACTCGTCGTTTCCGCGCTGGCTGTTGGAGGGTGGAATTGTACCCCTTAGTATCTTTTTCCCTTTTTTTTTCGTGCGTGTTGTATTCCCCGGGCAACTGGCTGCCGGCTGGAAGGAGAAGCCAAAAAGAGTGGAAAGACTTAATTGATGGAGAGGGAGTGATCACCTGTCGACACGAGTCTCCCTATTTTGACTCCCATCGGGTCAACTCCATATGTATTCCGGTATTATTTTGTCGAGTCAAAGGAGAAGAGTCTGAATGAACCGAGCGGCTCTTCTCTCTCTCGGAAAATGGGGTCTATGATCAAAAGAGGCGTCTATATAGTTCCTCGCCTGTCGGAATCCCAACTCTTTTATTCTCCACCTATCACGTGGCGCCACAGCTTGAATACTAAAGAAGAAGAGCATCGACGGGGTTAAAGAAAACGAAGGTAGAAGAAAAAAAGTTGTTTTTTTTTGCTCCTCTCCGAGAGTCCCGCGCGAATATATCTACGCGACGGAGAAAAGGAAGGAAGACGGGAAAAAAAGGAGTGAAAGAGAATGTGCAGAAGAAAGAAATCCAATATCGCAGAGCAGCATCCAGTGCCGTCGCTGCTGCTGCTGGCTGCCCACGGGATGATTGCGCTCCGTGCCAGTCTCCGCTGGACCAAACTTCTTCTTCTGTTGGTTATGATGAGTATATATAAGAGAGAGAGAGCGGACGGACGGACAGCTCTTTTCTCCGCAATGATTAAGCTACCTTATAAGAGTTGTTTGTCCATCAGTGACAGTCTCTTTATGTCTTGATGAAATTGCCCATTTTCCGTCGACCCTGATTGTGGATTCGCCCGAAAAGGGTCGCGCCGATCCTTTTTCTTCTGAGAAACACCTGCTGCTGCCCTGCTGTTGTTGTTGGTTGCGGTTTTGGCGAAAACGAATTCTCGACAACATTTTGAAAAGTTTTGTGTCAACAGGCAGTTTTGGAACGCACAAAAAAAAGGTCCGCGCGATGAATCGATAAGGAAAGCTTTTTTCAACTTATATGATTTATTTATTCGACTTCCTTTGCCGGCTTCATCCCATATCGCGTTTCTCTCTATTTTATAAGAAGAAGAGAGGGGAAAAAAATTTGATTCCGTCGTGCGCAATCGGCTTCAGCGTCGCTAGGCGCCGCGACTCCTCCCTCGCAGAGTCGTCTGTGGCTGTCCCGTCGTTTTGTAACTCAGTCTGCCCGCGTACGGCCAACCGTTAAGACGCGCTCTTGACTCACTGACGCCGAAAAGAAAACTTGTTGTTGGTTTGTTTCTCTCCTCTCAAGAGTTTCCGACAATTCTGGAAAACATTTCGGGGACTTACGAAAATTCGTTGCTTCCGGTGATCGACATTTTTCGCGCACGTGCCAGCGATCCTTGTTGTCGTCTCCCTTTATTGTCGACATCGATGTGATTCGGTAACACAGCAACCGAGCAGCAGCAGCGGCTAGCAAGTTGCCATGGATTCTGTCAGAAATCCCGATGCCAACAGGTAGGGTTTCATTATCAGCTCCGGCTTGTCAAAATTTCAAACTCATCCGGCCCCGTCTTTTCCATTTATTCCTGTCTGTCCTCTCTCATTTCGATTCTTCCCAGACTACCAGCAGTTCTCTCTTTGTATAATATAATCAAGCCATCTTAGACAATGATGATGAAGGCTTTCGTAGTCTAGTCCCGGCAGCACATCGATCCGGCCACCAGGACGACAACGTTGTCTGTGTAAAAGAGGCCTAGGCATAGATGGGAAGCTGTTCCTCTCTTCAACCTGATGGATCATCTCCTTATATACAGCCATTCCGTGTTGATACTATACACACACACAGAGACACAGTAGAGCGAGCCGGCCTATACATCTCCGAGGGACCGGAATGATATCGTAGACGATATCTTACCCAACTTCTCCATCATCTTTGTGTGCGCGCCTATGCGGTACTAGCTCTCTCCCGTCTCCTTATCCGGTTACTCTCCGTGAATCGTTGTCGCATCTTCTTATTGCGTGGATACTCTACTAGACGTCGTCGGGTATCTCCCGGTTCCCATATTGCTGAGAGCTATTCTCCATATTGTTTTCTATAAGGTTTTGAGTATTTTGTATTTACTTTTTCAACCCGGCCGCACCCCACCGGAGATGACTATACTTCTAGACATTAATATCCGTAACTTTAGCTAATTGAATAGAATATTCATCAAGAGAAGGAGGAGGGAGTCAGAGTTGACTGTAACGGCATCTATAAACTTGCCTCTTTTTGACCATCAATTATTTCACGGAGCGCAGAGAGAGAGAGAGCGGTCCTCGTTCACAGATCGCCCGTCGTTGCTGCTGCCAGTCGGGAGAAGACGCTGCAACTCGGCTATTCTCCCGAGTGAATCCCAAAACATTTTTTTTTTCTCCTTCCCTCCACCCCGTCTCCAAGTACTCTCTAGTGGTAGAAACATTTTCAAACTATCTTCATCAATCGCAAATGACACGGTTAGATTATTCCAGCCAGCGCGGGAGATGTTGAATTTGCATAGACATAGAAGAGAAGGAACTTCTTTCAAGACTTTGTCGGCCTATTATGATAGTAGTCGCGGTCTATCTGTTGAATCGAACCTCCTACCTCTCATTTCAGGAGTTTTGCGTCGAAAAAGAGAGAGACCGACCCACTCATTCAAGAGAACTGCCTTTAAAACAGCTAAGAAAATAGTACTCGCTGCTGAACTTTTCCTGTATAGCGAGGAGCGGTAGGGACGGCCAAGAGAGCCTTGGGGCCGTCGAGGGTAATTGGTTTTCATCTTCTCTCAGACGCGGACTGATCTGCTTCCCAGTATGTTTCTCGGCTGCTGCTCTCGCCCTCCGCCGTTGCAGCTGCGTTCCTCTCCCGAGACGAGGCCAGAACACATTGGCCCCGACACATGTGCGCTTCGTCTCCGACCACTATTTTCTTCAGACTCTTTCCAGAAAACCCCAAAATTTCCAAAACAAAACATTTTCACCTTCACCTTGTACACAATGTCTTTGACCGAAAAGGTTATGAATACCGCGCGCCGGTTGAACAACAACAACAAGACGGCGCCGGCTGTTTGAAACCACCCACCTTGCTGAAAAAGCACTCGAGCGCACGTCTGAATCCTTGAGTAGGTGAATACGAGGTTATATATGCTACAGTCCCGCCGGATCTTCTCGAGAAATCGATCCGTCTATCTGCCGCTGGGTACGAAGCGTCTCGGCGCATTTGCGTCCGACGGGATGCGCGCAACAACTCTGGGTGCTGGACGCGCTATGACCATTGTACAATATTGTGCGGTGGCAATATGTATATCGATGGGTCGCCGACCTCCTCCTAGTCTCCGCCGGCTATTCATGACGATCCGTTTTCGGCGGAATTCCTCGAGACAGAACACGACACTTGAAAGGGAAGGAAGATGAGACGGAGCTTCGCCAATCGAGGAAAAACGAGCCGGGCCATTTAGGACGGATCAGCGGATGCCCGTGTTGACACGCGCGCGCGCGCGCCCAGTTTGTTTCTCTTGTTTTTTTGCGCCCGCTCTCTCTCTACCAAACTTTAGCGATAATTAAACAGAGCCAGTCAGTGGGTTGTTCTCCTTTTAATCTGTTTTCGACGAAACTCAAATGGACAACAAAACGCCCACTCGGGGCGTCCAGTTCGACCTCAACTTCCTTCTCTTTGGGGTCTTCGCCGTCCATTAGCCAATTGTCTTTTTTTCTCAGTCAACAAAAAAGAAACTTGGCACTCTGTAATACCCGATGGCCGGCGATCGTTTCACGTGCCGATATAAATCCAAAGACTTGAGTGACCCCCAGCAGCTCGGCCAGACGATTTGACATCCCTAGCGGATTTTTTATTGGAATTCCGCCAGAATGAACGTCGTGCAGCCGCTCCATTTAGGGAAGTTGTGAAACGAAATGGAGCGAGAGTTTTTTTTTCAATTGAATTAAAACTAGATCAGATAGAGCAACCGAGAAAAGAGCGCACAGTCGTTGTTATTTCAACTCTGCCTGACTCGACTCGATTGCGTCGTTTTGTTTTTCCTTCAACCCTCTCGAGACTCGCAGAGTCCCGAACGGCGCAGATAACAAAACCATCGTTTTTTTTTCTTTCTCTCGTCTGTTGTTGTTTTTGTGTCGATGGCTCGACAGTGACAGTCAGTCAGTGGATTCAAAGTGATTTTTAAAATCATGCGCGCCCGCGCAACACCAGAAGCACCAGCTGACTTGGTCATTGAGCGCAATCGTCGACCTCGCTAGTTTTATTTTTATTTTTTAAGACTTGACTTCTTTGCTCTTTCGTCTCCCCTCAATAGACGTCCGTGAAAGAAGAAAAGCAATTAAATGTCCATTGGAATCTTCTCCTTGAATGTCTCGCTCGCTCCTTTTATTGAAAAGACACAACAAGCCCAGAGACAATAACACAGCGAAAGCTAGTCCATATGTAGGCTACAAAAACCCCCATAGACGGACGACGCGGACGGGCGGAAGAGCATTATACAAAGTCTGGCGCCGCGAAAAACGAACAGAGTTTGGAATAATCCCATAGAGCAGAAGCGCGCAGCACCAAGTTTTCCGTCACAAAGCTCCCGTTTCCCTCTTGTCTTTCGCCGTTTATTCGTCTCCGTTTTTACGGCCGGTTATATATCGCTCCTCTCGGCGGGAAATAATCTTCAGTTTGAAATCTTGAGACTTTTTTCTCTCCCCTGTGCGTTTCTTTATTTCTTATTTCTCAAATAGATTTTCTATATTTGTCAGACTTCTTCTTCATTCTTTTGTCGGTCGCGGCGAGAGAGCGAAAAACTTTTGTTTTGAAAACGCAAAGTGCCTCGCCCCCCGAAGTTTTCTTTCTCCGAGCAGATGGCGCATGAAGAGCATCGGGAAACTTGCCAAAGGGTCAATGTGTTCTTCTCCCCCTTTTCTTCTTTCGAACATACCACCCAACATTTCATTTCTTCGGCGTCTCACCGCCGAGGTCGACGGTCATCATTCCGGACGTCTTTATCCGGTTGGACTCTTGGCGTCGAAATAGATTTTTCGGTTTTCGCGTTTGAATTCATTTCAATCGAACGATTCAAACAAGGAAAGAGAAAAGCAAAGCAAGCAAGCACTCCAAACCTTATATACAAGCTAGGCGGCGTCGAAGAGAAGCGCGTCCTTGTCGGGTAGGGTCTCAGGGAAGCGACAGTGGGAGAACGCATTGTTCTTATTAGGTCAATAATCAAGAATCACGTCCGCTCGGGCTGTCACCCCTTTTGCCTTATTCCCGGCGCCGACGTGAGTAATAAGCGTCGCGCTGCGCAGAGGTAGAAGGGGGAAGAAGAAGACGGCGGGATGGTAAATGGGCGAACATCAGGACGCTACCGCGCTCCGTTTGAATTTACAGCCGACAATATCCAGGGCGCTCTAACTCGACGACGATCATTCTACCTTCTCCTACCGTCGTACATCAACTGCCGTGCGCTAGGGCCTTAGTCTATATGGCGACGGGGGGAAAAAGGGGACGGATGAGAGGAGCCAAAAGCTGCTGGCAATGATGAAAGCGAGCGTTTGAGAACGATATATATATTTATACCGCGCCGCCGTCATTCTTGTCGGTGCGAAGGCGGTTTCATTGTCTCCCGGCGCGAAAAACTACAAACTCATCAACTGGTAGAAGAGAGGAGGGCTACTAGCCTACTACACTACTACCATTTGATTTGTGTAAGGAGTATTCTTGTTTATTTGCATTGTTGACTTTGAGCTGCTCCATGCACGGCTGGCCCGGCCTCTACCCGAAAGTGGGCGTCAGATGTAGAAAACGTAGAAATCCTGGCGTTGACGCTGATGATGTATCTCGGGCTCTTACTCTACTTATCCCTTGCAGCTTCTGCTTATTCTTTTTTTGTTGGCCGGCTCGGGTTCTGTTGTCTAACTCTGTGTGTTTATGAGAGGTTGTCGAGGGGTAGAAGCGGTCCAACAGATCAGCCGAGCGTGAAAGACAAGCAACGGGACCTTCTCGGTCACGTTCCGCAGCCCGTGTCACATACAGGCACACCGAGATGCAACATCCTCTTGTCTTTGGGTTTTTCGAAAATGGGACGATGCGGAGAAACACCCTCCGACGCCCGAAAGAAACCGAAAAAAGAAGAAGAAGAGAAGAAAGAGGAGTTGTAACATCTTCTCCGTTTTCTCTCTCTCTATCTGTTCCGCTGCAGCGCCCGAGAGCGCCATCTGGGGAGTTGAAGAGACTCTGGGCGTCTTTCTTTCTTTCTTTTTTTCTTCTTCTTCGCTGTTGCTGTGTCTGTACTCGGGTGAAGACGTCGTCGACTTGATCCAATTAATCTATTAAAGAGAGGGCAAAAAGGGTAAGGATGGCGAGGGCGTAGAGCGGCACCGAGAGGCACCAGTTGTCAGATACATAAAGAGAAAACAGAACGTCGACGACGTCGCAAGTGGGCTCTCTCGCCCGCGCTCTCCTTCACGGAATAACGAGACATGATTGATTCAGTTGCACGGCCAAACACTCACCCCCCTCAAAAGACGCTTGCTGCGCGCTAGCGCTAGCGTACAAAAACAATAACAAGCCCTCGACGTTCAAGTCTTTCAAGAAAACGACATCTTTGATGATGGCGTCTAGACTAAAGTCTTGCGCAACATTGACAATAACTCTCTTTTTATTCTGATTTGATGCAGAGCTTCGCAGAAATTGAATCTGGCGTCACCTCAACGCCGGAAGCGGCACGGATCTTCGGATGGAGCCGAATCGCCCATTCCGGCCGCGGTTCACCGCTTCGGAACGGATTTTAGCGGACTGCTACGTCGCAACCCGCCGCCGCCTACGCCTCACCTCCTCCGACGTCTCGGGCTCCGAGAGAACCCCGGAGTCGGCAAAGTAAGTTCGACTATTTTTGACTATTTGAATCTCTGTCTCATAGCCTCGATCGAACTTGACAACATGAAATTGTCGACATAGTTTCCGTTTAGAGTTCATTGGAGCTGAACAACTGCTGGCGCACTTTACAAACTTGATGGGTTCCGTCCCCCTAAATTAGATTCCTTATTAATGACTCGTAATTCTCCATCTTGGTCGTCCTGACCTGGCTCGGGGCGTAGTAGTAGGTAATAATCGGATTGAAACCGGCGACGATGAGAGGAAATCCTTTAGAAACTGATAATTAGTAACAGGCACTACTCGTTATGTCCCCCGACGACTCCCTCTCGTTACCAGCACTTGATGGATTTCAGTTTTGGAGGTGAAAACTTTTCATCCGCTTAACGGGTTGGCCTATAAGAGACGAGAGTCCACCGGTCGTCTAGACGCGCTCTTTATCGATTATTTTACCTTTTCCAAATTCCAAATGATTACTTACTACGTGCTGTTGAATTTGTTGCGCCCAAGGAAAATTTACGTCCCGCATCGACAATGTCTGCCGGAAGAAAAGCAAAAAAGAGAGCATAAATTCAGTTGCAATCTGGTGAAATGACGTTTTTTCTCCGTCTGGGGCAAGTCGAGCGAGTTTGATGGGGCCGGGAGTAAATACGCTGCGTAGTCCTGGAACTCTCTCTCTCTCTCTCTGTCTGGTTGTACATGTAAATGAAGGGAGGGAGAGCGCCTCTACGGAGGACGTTATGGTTGTGTTAAAGGGCGGAGACGGGCCTGGTACGCGTTTTGAATATCAAGTTACTCCAATCCGTAGCAGCTCCTTCAATCGTTTTCTCGTCGGGCGCTCGTGAGAGAGAGACAGCATCTCTTTGCGAGAGAGAGTGAGATGTTGCCAATTTGTTCCGGCCTTGTCTTACGGTGTAAAGAGCGCTAGAAAGTCTTTTGCCGTATCTCCCAACGGAGAAGATGCCTCGTCCCGGCAAGTTTAATCGACGGAATGAATGCAAATGCACCCTCCTCCTCTTCGTCTTCCTTTCTCTTGTTTCCTGCTCCACCGATGCTGCGTAGTATCTCTTTTGCCCATCTTCTATTCAAAAGACCAGAGTCTTATTAGCCCCTCGCATTACCCCGGACCCGCTTCTGCCTTAGATATATAGATGTGTTACTGTGTGCGCGCGTGTAGGAGCCGTAGAAAGTGGTATATAACGGGGGCACCGTGGTTTCCTACAAGGATCAAAGAGACCCCGGCTTAAGGCATTGATCGAAAAGAGCGCACACAAACCAGCTCAAACTGATGCTACTACTCTAGACGACCAAAGGTTTTTGAACCGGCTCTTCTGCGCTATTCGCCAACCCTCCTTTGCTATATATCGTCTTGTGTATAACATAATACAGTTGTTTTCCGGGGATCTCTGGAAAAGAAAAAAACGGAGGAAAAGTTGGAGGTTTTAAGAGACGAGGACTCGGGTCGCATCCGACCTAGTTTTAGATGTGTTTACAGCTACTGCAGAAGGCTCCCATCTCTCCCTACTACTCTTCTCTACTACTCTCTCCCTACTACTAGGACTCTTAAAAACGCAAGTTTATACACGCTACGACGGGGGCCATTCGTCGGTACAGTTACAATAAGGCGCACACAAAAAGTCTTGCGATAAGAGTCTGAGAGCGTCTACTCTTCTTCTTTTTTCGGTCGGAGGGCTGCGGTCCAACTACTCGAGTCTCGTAATCTTTGATCAAAGTTGCCCTCCTTCAAATGGCTCTTTTGCGCCCTGTAGAAAACTTATTGGATGGCTGCCGCCGCCGTCGTCGTCGTAGACGCTTCCGGACGCATTATAAGAGAGAAATGGATCAAGTTGGGTGGTGGTTACTCTTTTTTTTGTGTTGTGTTGTTACTTCTTTCTCCTTCGTCGTCGTCGTTCATTCTTCCTCTGTCGTTCTCCACTCGTGCGCAGCTTTGGATGAGGTTCCCTTTTGTGTGTCAAAAGTACCTCATCAGCTGTTGGCTACATGCTGCCGACGCTCGGGCTTATTGTATTAGATCGCGACATTAGATGGGAAAGGGATGTCGTTAAAGGATATTAAAAAGCGCGACCGTGCGCGAACCCGCCGCAGCTCTTTTCGGCGAACGTTGCCAAGCGCAAAAAAAACACGATCTTCGTGAACTCTTAAAGAAAAACATTTGGCTGATTGCAAAGTTGTAGAATTCTTCAATTTCCCTTTTTCTGTCGAATTAGAAGGAGAGACGACGCAGTCGGAGGAATCGGATTGCTCCTAATTAGGCTTCATGTCGCTTGTCACTTTGCACCACTCACTTGTCGCGGGTTTCTTCTTCTTCTTCTAAAACTTTCAGCTTCTCCGTCGTCGTCAGACGGGCCGAAATTTCTTGCTCCGACTGTTTCCGCCCCCTTTTTTTGGGCTGCCGTGATGAACGACATCGGAAGAGAAAAAAGGAGGGAAAAGCGGATGGGTTGGTTTGTCAGGTCCGCGGTCAACGACTTCAAGTTCGCTTGTCACGCGAGATTTTTATCCCAACAGCTCTTCTTGGCCGTCCAATTTTCAGGATAGAGCGCGTTCCCCGACTCTAGTCAATTCTCCCGTGGCTTCTCTGGCGATGCGTTCCACTGGACTCGAACCAACCTCCCCCCGCACACACTATAACGGAAAAAAAAGAAAATACACCCAGGGAAATGTGTTGAGGGAACGAGAGAGAGAGAGAGGATCACGTCCTATTTATTGCAACTGATTCGGGCGATGACGGGCGACACGCCGCCCCGCCTCCAACAGTTCCGGAATGTTTCCCGCCGCTGATTAATGAGCTCCCGTTAGACTTTTTTGTTTGTTTGAATTCTCTGATATTATGTTGTCCCGGACTGCGTTTCGTCGGATGATCATTCAAATCGGCGCCGTCCTTGCGCGTCGAAACCATCCCACACAAATAAAAGAGAAGAAAAGAAGCGACGAAAAGCGAACGTTTCTGACAGGAAGCAACTAGACACATAGTACGGATCTAATCCATCTGTTTATATTGATCGAATTTCCCCCGTCGCTTCAATATGGCAGCCCTCGTTTTGGTTTGCTATTATGATCCGCCCTGTGCTGTGCTCTGTGCCACTACTCACTGCACGCTGTCCTACTTTGTTGTTATTTTTGATAAGCTGCGGTGTATATTGACGCAACAGCCGGGCACCCGACGTCAATATGAGCAGCCTCCCTCTACCAACCCGTTTTTAGCTTCCTACTTTCCCCTTTGCAAGGCATCCCGACAGACGATGGCGACGGGCATATGAGACGGCCAACAAAACGTTTCCCATCAAGCGTGTCTCTTTTTTTATGGATACGATCCGCATCGCCTCCGTAGATATAAAAATGAGGAGCCATCATTCAACTAGTTACGATATTCCCCCGTTCCCTTATATACTACTATATATATATATATATTTAGACGCCGACGTTATTTCGTCCGGGTAGAAGGGAAATTCATGACCGTAGGATTAAAATTATCGGGACATCTAAAACTTGGGAAATTCTTCTTTTTCGGACCTCCCAAACTTTTAGAGCCTATTTTGGGGTCTTTGATTTGAAGTTAGGAATCGCCTTTAATGTGATAGATATATATATACGGCGGCGGTGGAATCGTCGAATTGGTTATCTTTCTCATCGTTGATTTCTCGGGCGTGTAGAGTATGTGCGCGGAATGTAATTAAAGTTGATTGGAAGAGACTGTGGACCGCGGCGGCGGGTTTTTTCCCAGCCGGGACCGACGGCAGAGTCCGCCGAGAGGCCGTAGATCATCAAGTGCCGCGACGGCCGTCACTTGCTCCCGCTAGCGCTAGGTCCCGCCGCTACCGCTGCCGCTCCCGAGCGCGCAAACTGTATATAGCAGTCTGGGATTTGTCGGTTATCGAATCATCTCACGTATTAAGTGCAGCCATTTGTTGGTCTTGTTCCCCTACCGTTCCTTTTTCTTCTTCTTCTTTTTCCCGTCTTCCATCGTCTCTCCCTCAGCTCCGCACGTTCCCTTTCATTCCCGGACAATGTCCGTCCGCCCTTCCCTCTCCGCCCCTATTGGAAAATAACAAGAAAAGCCACCCAAAGGTCATTTATTCTCCGCTCTTGTTCAGTTCCCTCTCGACGGAAAAAAAGAGAACCAACCAAAAATTGGTTGGGAAGAAGAAAAAAAAATCGAATCGAATATCCTTTTACCGCCTTCGGGGCTTATGTGATTGAGTCATTTAACAAACTTTTTTTGAGGGGAAAAAAACTGACAGTTTTCAAAGAGAAGCGCACAGAATCATCTGCGGACTTTTTTGAAGAGTATCGATAGGCCGCTGCGTCTGCCGACATTGAAAGAATAGACGCAAGACGGCGTATAATGGGCCGCATTATACTCGTACGGAAAAGTTCTTCTTCTTTTTCTACAAAAGAGAAACAAGTCGTGTGTCTCTATAATTCTTTTCTCCTCCGTCGTATATATCTGTCTCCCCCGTTATGGATGAAACGCGCTCCAAGCTGTTTTGTTGATTGGCCAGGATTCGTCGGTGGCTTGGGCTCTGCCTCATTGTGAACGCGGAAACATTCCGCCAGAAGCATCAAGTTTGCCCGTCTATGGAGATGCGCAAAGCCATTACTCGGGAGGAGGAATGATATCAAAAATTTCCTACTTCTCTCTCTATCTGTAGTGGCAGCTAGTCGCAGTCATAACTCGTCGTAGTAGTTGTACAGAAGTAATAGTCGTCGGGGAAAGTTGGTCGATCCCCCGATGTTTCGTGACTCGTCTCTATTTTTAATAGACGCCACAAAACGACATCCGCCCGCCCCGATGATCAATCCTTTGCGCGATGTTTTCCTCCCTGACTTCCCTGGTAAACGATGTGTGCCCTGTGTATTTACACGCGGACACAAAACACCCATGATCCACTATAAAAACCACCGCGCGAGTTGATGCTCTAGGATATATATATACCCTTTCACTTATATTATCCCCCCGTTCGCCTCGACTCGGGTCGGTTGGGGTTAGTTAATTACTCGGATGATTTAAGCTCGGCCATGTTTCCCCCCTCCATGAAGCGCTCGGGACACAGGAAAAACAATCATCCTTTTCGGGCTCTATGATATGTGCGGCGGCGGAGCGCCGTGCGGGAGAGATCAACTGACCGTTCCAGTGTTATGTTCTACTATGGGCCCTGTTGTTCTTGTTGATGTAACGCCATTTATCTCATTGATTGAACGGCACCGACCCGGTCGACAGTATACCATCAAATGAAAAAGACCTTTCTCGACTTCCATGGGAGCCATTGAGAGCCAGAAATGATTCCGACACACAAAGATCCTTCAACATTTTCTATGAGGCCGCGCCTACGCCCGGTCTTGATTTGCTTCTAGATGTATACTACCTCCACGAAATGGAACAGAGATTTCGTATGAGGACTTGGGGGGAAAGAAACAAGGAGAAAGGAAACTAAAGTTTCACTCAAAAGTAGCAACTGTATTTAGCGTGCAGCGCATTATACCTAGTAGCATCCATGATGGCCACGAACTTGTCGGGAAAACTTTTATGTTTCGCCCCCCTCTAAAAAGAAAGAAGACAACAAGAAAAATACAAAAGAGATATAGATAACGAGACCATTAAAAGCTTGCCGGAAGCTTCCTTGTTGGCATGTAGACGGTAAAAACATGATGTGTAGTTCTCAGGAATTTTCCTCGTCTCAAAATGGAGAAGATCTTTCTCTCTCTTTTTTCAAAACAGGAATCTTTACATTATCATCTTTATTTTGATGAATTTCGACAGGTACGAGTGATGCTGCGAGTGGCTGGCGACCCGTCCGCTTCGAATTTCCTGAGCGTCGACAAGAAGCGCAAACAACTGACGCTGCAGGAGCCCGGTAATGGCGTTGCGGCTACATTGGCTTCGTCCTCTTCGACGTTGTCGTCGTCGGAGAATCATCATCAAGGCGCACCCGACGACCGCCGTGTAGGAGTGGCCGCTCCTAAAATGTTCGCCTTCGATGGCCTCTTCACCGCCGACGACTCTCAGGTAGCTGCAGACGACGCCCTTTAATAGAGAGACCGTCATAACTAAGGGAATTTGTCTTTTTTTTCTTTCTTTCTTTCCTTTTTTCCCGTTTTCTTTTATCGCGATATGGCGTGCACGCAGGGCGACGTAGCCGCATCGGTCCTGAGCGACATCGTCACCGCCGTCATTAATGGTTCGGACGGATGCGTTTTCTGCTTCGGTCACGCTCAACTGGGTAAGTGCTCTTTGTGTATTTTTCTCGACGTCGCTAACAAAGCCAAAAGCGAAAAAAGGAGAGCGACCAAGACCACCCAACGCCTCCTTATGTGATTATCGCCTTGTTGATGTCTGATGATTATCTCATTGTCAATTTTTTCCTTTTTTCGGGTGATGTCCCTCGCGTGCAGGTAAAACGACGACGATGGTGGGTTCGTGTTCGGAAGACATCGGGCCGGGACTGATGCCCACAGCCATCTCTTGGCTATTCCGCGGCATCGGAGAGCAGAAAAACAAAACGGGAGCCCGTTTCTCCGTCCGAGTTTCGGCCGTCGAGATAGCCGGCCCGTCTGAAGTTCTCCGCGATCTTCTAGCGCCGCACGCTACTGGTATGTATATATATAATTATGCGCCTGCCTCTATTATTCTCTCGGTCTACGGGCTTTTTTTCGAGGGGAATTTCGTTCCGGCTTGCCCTATTGTCGGTTTATTACGATACTGTAAAACACAGTCGTAATCGACCAAACTGGTCGAGTCAACACTAACTTTGGCCGAGTTCGCCAGCCTGTACTGGCTAGCTGCTGTACAACAACACAACAGTATTAGCTCCGAGGCTTTCGACATTGAACTCGCAACTTTGACGTTCCTGCCTTTTGGTTTTGTTGACGGTGCATACGTTTAACTCGATCACAACAGCTTCTAATGAGATTCTAGACTCGGACGCAGAGGGGTTCCCCCCTAGTTTGCGAGCACTGCCTCGACTCATTACTCACGGGGCGCAATCACGGAGGGGGCGGGCACGTTCATTCCTTTGTTATCCTCTTAGTTTTCGCCATTATTCTCTTATAGTACAATATGAAATCTCTTGGTGCCTTACGAAACGTTTTAAATTGAAATTTTGACATTTTCATCAACAATAGAATCCGAAGAGTCGCCCGGCGTCTACTTGCGCGATGACCCTCTGCTGGGCACTCAACTGCAAAACCAGAGCGAGCTACGTGCTCCGACGGCCGAAAAAGCTGCTTTCTATCTGGACGCGGCTCTGGCGGCCCGCACTGATGCCTCGTCTCCGGATGCCCGTTTCTCTCATTTGCTCTACACTTTGCACGTCTACCAGTACAGCGTCGACCGGACGCCGAACCGAACCGGCGGCAGCAGCAGCGGCAGCTCTGGAGTGGCTGGCGGGCGATCCCGTCTTCATTTACTCGATCTAGGCTGCTGCCAACAGACCGTTCGATCCACCGGAAACGGCCAATCTGCCAACAGCATGACCCTTTCCGGTCTTGGCAATGTTTTGGTCGCCTTGTTCAACGGCCAGCGACATTTGCCTCATCGAGAGCACAAGATCACTCAGGTTCTTCGCGAGTGTCTAGGATCGCTCACCTGTCAGGCCGCTCTGGTTGCCCACGTCGCAGCTTCATCCGCCTACTCGGAAACACTCTCCACCGTTCAGATGGCCTCGAGAGTCCATCGAATGAGACGCAGGAGAATGAAGGTGAGAGATACAACGCTACTAAAGTTCTATCTGGATTCACCAGAACTCATTTTCTCTTTTGGCTCAACAGTACAACAATGGCGGATCTGGCGGATCGGGATCAGGCGGAAGCAGTGAAGATTCCAGTCGACTGGGGCTCTCTCGCTCTTCGGGTGGTGAAAGCTCGACAGGCGGTTCGGCTGATCCTTCTAGCAGCGAGCAGTCGTGTGACACGGTCATCTACGTCGGTCCGATCGATGACGCTACCGACGGCGAACATCCGCCCGTCTATTTGCCAAGTCTCAATTCTGGCGACCACCGTTGCTCCATGTCCCGGGCGCTGAGAGGCTCCACTGTGGACCGACCGGCTGGCCAATCAGGAAGGAGTCCAGTTCACCACGCATCCAAGAAGGAAACAACAACAGTCGCTCCTTCACGTTCGCCACAAATTCAGCGTAAAGTGGCCAAATGCGATCCTGCCCAGCAATCGAGCAAGCATAGTAATGTCGGTAGTAGCGGCGGCAACAATGAAGAGCAGTGGATCGACGGGCCGCGGTTCAATAAAACGCGCATCTCTCAAGCTCGGATGCAAGTTGTCCGGCATCAACGCGAAATGTGGGTCGATGGCCCGCCTGTCGAACCTGCCCAACCGCCGACAGCGTCCGTCATTGCTCCAGCTGTGAATCCAACTCCGCTAGGATACGGTTTCATGGATCAGCACAAACAAGGAATGATCCGCCAGTGGGTGGAAAACCAGAGCGTCCAGGTAACGTTTCATCTGTTCCAGTTGTTGTGTTCAATAATAAAAGTAGAATTTGTGAGGATTGAAGTTTTCTTTCTTAAAAAATCGATAACTGAGGAAAAAAGTTTTGAATGTTCCGTTTTTTTTCTTCCGCTTCTTGGGATTGTTGCAGCAGAGACATCCAGCGGTGCGGACTAACGGCCAAATGTGGATCGATGCGCAGCCTCGTCCGGCCCCCGAGCCAGGCACTCCAGTCAAGGTCTTAACTGTCTTCAAGACATGCCCGGATGACGAAGATGAAGCGAAAGAAGTTGATATAAACACAACGTCACCCGCTGAAAATATCCGTTCGCCCAGAGTAAGTCGCCATACGACTCCAGTGAAGCAGTCTCGCAGAAAAGCCGATCCACCGGCGGCGGAAGAAGTCATCGTTCCATCCACCTCCAAGCAGCCGGAAGAGAAGCTCAATCCCTTGAGCGGTGGTGGCTCCTGCGCTGAAAGCGCTGAGCCGACGGCCTCCAGCTTAACGCTGGAGCAGCTCTACTCGCAATGCGAACAGCTGGCCGACTCGCTTGTCCACGAAGAGGAAGAAGAAGCCGGACGTCGTTTCGTCGAGGATTTGTCCACCGACGAAGCCTCCGATGACCTTTCGGCCGCTTTGGATGTCACATCCGAACAGGTTTCCATCAGCTGCGATTCGTGGAGGCGTGTCCGGCATCGCGACGATGACGACAACACCACAGTCACGGAATTCAAAGTAACCGAAGACGCCGAGGCGTCAGCCGATGGACGTCGGCAAACGTCTCCGATGCACGGACGCGGCGGGGATTACAGTCCCGAGTACATCGAGGTCGAAGAACCCGATGAGCCTGTGCCCACACAAGATTCGTGTCTTCAAGTGACCGAGGAAGATATCGCTTTCTCCATGATGGAAGCCTTGGAGGCCAAATGTAACGACCTTCACAGTCTCTCTAGCTGCGCCGAGGGCGACGAGCATCCACTCAGAGCCCTTTCGCAAGATAATTTGACTGTCATTTCGCACTTTACGGGCGAGACCTACTCGCAGGGCACGGCTTCCGAATGGGAGCCAATCGGCTCTTCCATTTTCGATCCGATGCCGTCGTCATCGGCGATAGAGAACGTCGATTTTTATCAGACGCAACTGGAACAGCTCGCCAAGCTGCACCAGCAAATCTACCAGCAATCTGCCGCTGGAAACGCTGCTGGAACTTTGCATCCTACGCCACTCAGTGCTCTTACCAACTGTAACATTGGTTCTTTCAAGGTAATTCAACTAAATTATAGCTTTTAGTTTTGCTCTTCTAACATTTTCCCAATTAGGATCTACCGCTGCTCACCCAGGACTGGAACAGCGTGGCCGTCAGAACCTCGCCCGGCAGAAACGGAAAGGGCCAAGAACCTCGTAAAGCACTGGTGTCGACTATCGGTATGGAGCTGGAACGCGAACTGGGCATCCAAGACGCCAACCAAGCGGCAATTTTGTCTTCGCTAAGACATCCGGACGGGGCTTCCGATCCGCATTTGGATCAGCATTCTGGAAGAACTTACGAAAGTGCCCGTTCATGGTATTGTCGCTTGCTTCTCTCGGGACTCTGCTCTTTATCGATTACTAATTTTCTTTGTTTTGCGCAGTGAGGGCCAACAGCAGCAGCAGCAACAGCGGTTACCGGGTAACGGAGCGTCTACGTCTGATCCCGAGGAAGAGAGCGCCATCAAACTTAATGCAGCTCCCATCGTCGTGGCAACCGCTAGCCCGGCACCTGAACGCCAAAACAAAGCGGACAACGGCTTGGAGACCATCGAACACGAGAAACCGATTCACCATAAAACGCCTAAACTAAGCCGGTTTTTCTCCAGCTCCAAGAGCAAGCAGTCGAGCAGCTCCGTCGTAGCCAAACGCAACACGGCTACGAGCATGAGCGGCAGCCCATTGCCAATTCCCAAAGCTTCATCGCCAGCCAAAGCGTCGCCCAAGGTTGAAAAGCGCTCCAAGAGCCGAGAGAATAGCAGTAAACATAATTCGCCGGCCAAGTCGCTTTCCAAGTCGCCGTCTCGCATCGACCCAACTACCTCCGTTTCGATTCCCCCCGTCGCCCAAGTCACAATCCTCCAAATCCAGCAAGAAGGACAAACTCAAGGCCAGCTCTTCGCATAAAAGTCCGAAAAAGGACTCGAAATCGACCTGGGTAGGTTTTTCTTCTTCACAACTCGCTAATAACTTTTACTAATAAATTGTTCTTTTTATTCCAATAGGATGGAAAATCGTCTAGTTCCAAGCGCGACGTCAAGTCTTACGGATTCAGCTACGAAAGCTGTCATCAAACGGCGCCTAGCTCATTGTGCCCTTCAGAGGGTTATGAAAGTGGCGGATCAGACTCTGGCGTGCACCTCAGTGCAGCCTCTCCCATCAAGAACCGGAGGCATGCCCAGCAGACTCAGCAACAACAACAAATTCGCCGTCAGCACTTGATGCCGATCGGTGAAATGCCCCGGAAGAATTTTTCCAGTGGAACGAGCACCAGCGGATCGGGCGGTTCTGGTGGATCCGCTGGCCATTACGAGAGTTCCGGCTATGAAAGTGTCATTCGTGATAGCGAATGCTCTAGTTTGGGTTCCAGCAGCCAAGACTCGGATCGCATGGTCGAAGCCGTTCCCTTGGCTCTCGCCATTAGCACTGGCAAACAATCTGCTGCTATTGGTAATTAATCTATAGATTTCCTGTTTCCATTCATTTCCTTACTAAATTTCATCTTTTTTATATGCAGGCCAATCAAGCAGCTGCGCGATACTTTAAAGGCGTGCAGCGAGGGACGAAGAAGCGTCGGAAGAGGGATCAAGACGAGAAAGGACGCAGCATCAAACTTCTTCTGACAAACATTTTCAAAGCTGATTGAAGTCTACAATCAAAACGGCACTACTGCCTTTTTGACTTGTACAATCTTAGAAGCACTCTTCACATTGATTACAGCGTATCCACTGACGATTGCAAATCAAGCTAATGGACCATATACCTTCACTTTTCATCTAAGCTTTCTAGTAAACAGGAGTACTCTATTCTTTTCTCTGAAGCTTGTCATTCTTGAGATTGTCGGGCGTGGGTTATATGTTCTTCCTATCAAATGACTTTCGACATTTTTGGAAACTGCGGCGGAACTACATTGTGAAAATTATGGAAGTGCTTGGATCGAAGAAAAACGTCGTCATTTGACCACATCAAAAAAAAGCTACTTTTAAATTCTTATAAATCGCAATTTATATGGTGAACATAAATGCAAATTTGTATCATTCTTCGAACGTTTCGTGATGTGTATATACATTTACCTGAAAGTGATTTTTACATACATAAGGTCTTTTCCTCCGTTACACATTATTACAGACTGGGAGCCAGCACGCTTTTTTTGTGCTGATAATACATACAGACGGGGTAATAATAATTCAGTACAACTTTTCACGGGGAATCAAAAAATGCCACTTTTAGTTGTGTAAGTGAGTCGCAGCGACGCCGACGCTCTGCGTGAGGCGTGAAAAATATAGTAAAATGAGTGTATAACACATACATACATTGAATAAGACACCAATAAATAGCATTTTGTTTCCTTCAATCTGTAAACATAAAACTCATCCGTGCACAGAACGAAAGCCACGCCAAATATTTTTGTGCTGCAACGATTGAACGATTTGATCAAGTAGCCTCATTTCTGGGTCCTCGCGACTCGTTTTATTTTAGTCAAGATGACAAAGCTAAAGTGAATATTGGATTGGTTGCAGCTAACAAGCAAACGCTTATGTTGATGCACGCAGACTATCGTGTCCAGTTGCCCGATCACGATTTTGTAATTGCAGCGAAAAACAAACTTATCCCGTCTGTTTACGCAGGTAATATTCAATATCCGACAAGTGTTAAAAATATATTTAAAAGCATTAATATTATTTAAGTTTGTGTGAACGTGCAGGAATAGTTAATTAAAGAAAATGGACTTGGAGATAAAACCGCTGTTTGGTACTCAGGACCAACTTTTATTGATATTCGTTCAGGAAAGCATTGCTCATCCACTGTCTTAACTCACGGTCGTGATATTGAGCAGTTGTTAAAGAAGGAAGAATTTTACAAGCTCACTAAGACTGCAGCAGGGGAAGTAAAGCCCGTTCGGTATACAACAGTTGACGGTGGTCCTGATGAGAATCCGCGATATCAGAAAAACAATAAATGTGAACATCCATAATTTTTTCAGAAAATCTTGACGGTTGTTATTTGTCGCAACTAATGCTCCAAAACGCAGTGCTTTCAATAGAGCCGAACCTCTAGTCTACTAGCACCTCTAAGTCTAGAAATCGCTGGTGTTATTTTGCCTTACGCCTTCTACGCAAGCAAAGACTTCATTGGGTATTGAACTTAAGGACTCATCTGTATGGGTAGAAGACTATACTATTAGGCCATTGATGGACATAAATATATGATAAGTTTATGAAAGTCAAGACGCGCTTTGATCTTCGCGTTTATGCCCGATAGATGGCGCCTATTGGCGCCACCGTCGAAGATATCCCATAAGAAAAGTGTGGGTTGAAGAGAGATAGTATGATTTCCGGCCATAACCCATCTAGTAGGCCATGGGAAATGGCTACCAGTGGCGCCCCTGTGGTGTGTGGAAACACCGCAGCAGGTTTTCCCCCTGGTCATACCACGCGCTCTGAAAACCATCTATAGATGATATTGGCCCTTGTATGGTGGGGAGTAAGGGGAAAAACGAAGCGGCTAGGGTGGCGCGTTGTAAGGGTGTCCCCCTCGCTGCCCTAGGGAGTGTTTGTCGTAGTATACGCAGTCCATGGTACTAACGCTCCCCCCTTCTGCCTTGAATCAAGATTAGTACCACGACTGAGTATACCCCGAACAATGGGAGTAGCGAGAGAGGAAGCGGAGAAATGGAGCACGTTCCGTCTGATAGTGGAGACGTCAAGTCGGATTCAAATCTCAGAGAGCGACGAAAGTAGAGCTTTGCTACGGAATACAATTGTCGAACTCAACCCGTTTTCTTACTAATTGTTTTATCTAATTATAAGGGAGAAGGGTCAATGTAGAGTGAAACCCTATTAACCCTAAATTGAACTCTTAAATAACGTTAAATAAACCTATTATCTACGACACACAGGTTTGTAAAAAGCCATCAATGTCCTTAAATAACCAAAACTGGTACTATTTTTGTATTAAACCTAATATAAAAGGGATACTTGAATATGAGAACTCGGCAATTTTCACCCATCATTATCTAAAAGTTGTTTTTGGAGTTGTTTACAAGTAACGTCATGGGCGAAAAGACTTGTAGACTCAAATGGGGTGGACAAATGTCTATCTTTTATGTCTTCATCTGCCAGCTCTTTCCTTGTTGTCTCTACGAACTCGGCGCATTTTTAAGATTCTTCAATCAATGGTTCCATCTGTTCTCTAAATTTGTCGTACTTTTTGTTCGCCTCTTTGAGTTTCTCATTTGCTTTCCTGCACCTTACTCAAGCATGGAAGACAATTTCAAAAGTGTGAGGCACCTTCTACCAAAATGAAAAGCACATCACCAGTTAGACATGAAAATGGCATAAATGTCGACTTGGCTAGCACGTAATTTAAAAAACTTTATTAAGTGACAAAACTTACTCCAAAGCTAGTGTCGCCTTCTCAGCTCTAACATGTTCTAAATCCGCCTGCAAGCGTTCTTTGTTCTTATAACTGTTTCATTCAAAAGAGCTTGAACTTTGGCGAGTTCCTTATTTCATGATATAGTCTATACCAGATAAAGTTTCCAGAATTAATTGTATTATTGATAATTTTTTTTAAAGTTTTGGTTACCTTGACTATTTTTTCCCAATTCGAAACTCATTTTTCTATCTTTTTCTATTTCCTTTCAAAGATCACACTTTTAACCTCGTTCTTGGTTTGCGTTATGTCTTCTGTAAACGTTTGAGAGTGCAGGGCTTTGATGAACTTGCAGAAGTCGAGAAAATAAAAAAATGAATGACTGCTGGTAACTTGTTTTAGTTTGCTATATATCATCAACTTCGACTTCGATTGCCAAAACGAAAGTGGTTATTCGCAGTGCACCTTTCTTGAGATTTGCAGTATCGGAACAGAAATGTTGGGATTCGGCCCGTGTCCAGCCGTTACCAAAGTCTTTGTCGTTGAGATGACACGTTAAGTAGTCTAAGTACCTTGCACTAATAAGTCTAACTCGATGAGGTTACATAGCGTGTAACGTTACTCTCGCCCTGCTGAGACAATCTCTGCCGTAATACCTGAATACTTTCCGTACACCTCTGCCATACACTTTTATATAGCCAATGGAAAAACATAAGGTAGGGTGAAGGCGAGGGGCTAGATATGACTTCTAGCGTCCAGCTTACTACATATGTCATGATATAAACAGCAAAGGTCTCCATATTTCCCAACATACTCCCCACCGGAGTCACCATCGGTTACTCACAAAATACAACAATAACAAATAACAATAGTCGTTCTGCCTTCTCAGTGTAGTTCATTCCAGTGTAGTGGGGTCCAGCTGTTTCTAGTTGACCTCGTGATTGTGGACCGGCTTGATACCAGACGAACGACAAACGTACACGACTCAGCGACAAAATAATTATTGGGTTTATCTTTAAAAAATTTTATTCCAAGTTACATGCTTATTTCGTTGTTATAAAGACTGTAAACATAGTAAATTTAGATGGACGTAGCCGAAATATGTGGACCAGGTGATATCAGTAAATAGCCTTAGCTTCACACGGCTCCTTCTCGTACATGACTATTCATTGTAAGAAAATTAAATATTAATGCTCATGATCATTTAGAAAGAAAATAGTTGATAATACTTTAATTTATCACGAGACGAGTTGCCAACAAAGTGAGTTCGGGATACTCATTAACCAACGTCTCCCAATCATCTTGTTGGGATATTAGTCTCCAGTATTCGGCAATAAATTTGAGTGCTGCGTTTTTAAGTCTACTGACTGAGTATAAATCAGCCCAGATCAAAAAACTGATTACATTGCCCAATCGAAAGCACGTCAGAAGGAAATCGACGCACTCCTCCTTAAGGCCCTCAACGTCGTACTTGTTAGCCGCTAAAAAAAGAGATTGAACCGTTTTTTTCCGTCAATGGCTGCTCAGTTCGGCCTAAGTAAATGTAATGGAGCAATTCCTTGAAAATGTCCTTTTGAATGTCTTTAATCACAACATAGTCCGTCTTCATCTCTTCCATCTGGCACTTGAACATGGCGGCAAAGACAGGACTTCTGGCCGTTAATATGGCAATGTGCCCGCCAATTTCAACTCTGTCGTCAGTACCACTTTCATCAGCACCAACGTTGTCGTCGAAACGAAACCGGATGTCACATTGTTGCTTTTGGACATACAAATCCTCCAAGTGCTTCAGAAGGCCTTTTTCGCCTTGGTTAAAATATTCATATTCGATTATAAATGGCAAACATGCCTTTGCTCGTTCCGATGGGCAATTTGGATCAGTTGAAACTGCCATGTTGAAAATACGCCTTTCCGACTCCCACACATATGAATTAGATAAGTTTTTCAAAACTGTATCTTTGTCTCCATCGATGCTAACCCGAATAGCAGACGGTCGATCCCAAAAATTTAACTTATCTCCAAGGTTTTCTCTTTCTACTATCTTAGTTAATTCCTCCAAATTTAAACAGATGGAATTAGGGTATTTCGCACGCATTCGCAAACCCACGGAATTAAACGTATCAACGCATAATATTGTCTCGTCGGTTCAAAACACCGTAAAAGCCCTTCGGGAACCCCTCGGCAGCGCCAACGAAGCGCCAGGTTGGGACTAAGCATTAACAAACGGGGAATGTCCACAACTAGGGGAAGCAGAGACGGAAACCAGGCCTGGCTAGGCCAGTAGATTATGATCAGTATTAACCTGTCGCGGATTAACTTCGATATACAATTCGGGATCAGGTTGAATGGGGGGAATGCGTAGCCCTGCAGGTCTCTTCAGTTCAGGGAGAAGGCATCTGTTCTCCATGCCCCCGGTTGAGGGTACAAACTCACAAATTGGGGTAATTGAGCGATCCATTCCCTGGCAAAGAGGTCGACTGACATTTTCCAATTGGGGGAAATTGATCTGAAGGCCGCTACCGATAGCATCCAATCTCCGGATGCCAGCGATCTCCGTGACTCTGCGTCCGCCCAATACATTTGACACGCCCGGAAGAAAAATGGCGTGGAACTCGAGTTCTTTAGACTCACACCAAGATGCAATACGAAGGGTGACTGAGCATAAAGCAGCTGATCTGCAACCCCCCAAACGATTTATGTAGCTAACCGCAGACGTGTTATCTACTCTTAAGTCAATAGTTGTTGAAAAGGACCGAGGGGTTGGCAACTAGGGTTCATGGTGTACGAGACTGCAGAATCTGAGTGCAATTTTGGATTCAACATGTGATTCTGGCATCAATGCTGATTCTGGCATCATGCCTTTGATTCTGGATTCATTTACGAAAAATTGGCGTCAATTTTTGATTCTGGCTTCAATTTTTGTGATTCTGGCTTCACATTTCGTGATTCTGGCGTAATTTTTGTGATTCTGGCTTCAAATTTTGAGCGCCCACTATCGGAAAATTTTTATTTTGGAAAAAAATCAAGACCAAAATGCTGATTCTGGCATCGAACCATGATTCTGGCTTCACCATATGATTCTGACCTAAAAAAAAATGATTCTGGCACATCTCGTCGTGATTCTGGCATCATGAAACCCAAATTTTGTCTTGATTCTTGAGGTAAAACTGGGTGATTCTTGAAAAAAATTGTCTGATTCTGGCATCAATTGAGTGATTCTGGCATCAGTTTGGGCAGGGTGTACGAGATTCGAATCAGTTACCAACCCCTCGAAAAGGACAAAGTGGTAAAACCTTCCAAAGCCTTGAGCGTGGCCAACATTTCCAACTGATTAATGTGTAGCCGACTCTTCGAAGCCGTCCAAGGACCCCCTGTTCTGATGTCTTGACATACCGCCCCCCCCCCCATCTAGAACTTGAAGCGTCAGAAAATAAAGTCAGGGAGGGAGAGGCCGGTGCAACGAGAAACCCACCAGGCAAGGTCCTCTTTAGAACTAGCATCAAGAGATATTGGCCATTGAAAATCTCCTTTGGAAATCCTTAAATTAGAGTTGTATAGGGATTGAAAGGCTCGAAAGTGGGCCTGGGCGAACCGGACTGCAGGAGTGGCCCAATTAAAGTTCCCCAAAGTTTTAGCAGCCTCCCTCAATGAGATCTTGTTCGACTCTGAGGACAGGCCTCCCTGCATAATCTTTTAATATCTGATACCTTATTTTCTGTTCAGGCAAACGACATAGGAACAGAGTGGATGACCAAACCTATAAATTCTATTGACTGGGAGGGCTCTTTTACCGATTTCTCTGTACTTATTACAAAACCTAAAGACTGCAAAAGAGAGATCACTGATCTCACTGCCGATCTGGCTTCCTCCTTGGAAGAAGCCAAGATCAATGTGTCATCCATATACATCACTAAACGAGTCCCCTTTTGTCTAAGAAAGGCTACAACGGGGCGTAACAACTTTGTAAATGCCCGAGGGGCGGAGGCAAGACCAAAATGCATGCTTACAAAATGGAAAAACTTCCCCTCCCATTTGAAACACAAAAGCTTTCTGAAACGAGAATTGATAGGTACGGTCAAATAAGCGTCCTTCAGATCGATCTTAGCTAACCAGTCCCCTTTTTGGACAATGTGATGAGTCTGAATACCCTCCATCCTAAAATGGCGGTAAAGAATAAACTGATTCAAACTCTTCAAGTTAATAATAGGGCGGAAACCCCCCGTCTTCTTTGGGATCAAAAATATGCCACTCACGAAACCAGGTTCGCCCGTCTCCACAATTGCACCCTTCTCTAACAGGGAATTTACTTCTTTGTCACAAGCTTCCCATTGCGAAGGATTTGACACTGTGTTCTTAGGGATAAGGGACTGGACGGGATGGGACACACAAATTCGAGACTGAGACCCTCCGCCACTGTTTGCAAAACCCAAGGGTCCTTCGTTATATGCAACCAAGCGTGCAAAAATCGGGAAATCTGACCACCAAAAGAAAAGGGAAATGCCAGAGAACAGTTTTCATACCGTCAGACAGAGGGAGCTGAAAAAGACTGAGAGGCCGAACTGGTAGATGCGCCTTCATTCACCCGCGATGATGGACGAAAAGGTGGGGCTACCTGGCGAGTTTCGCTAAGGTTGGATTGAGCTCTTGCCTCAGCTACTAGTTGCTCCATAAATTTGCCGCCAAACAAATGTCTTCCTTTGCACTGCAGTTTCTTGTGACCCAGCAAACTTACATATTTGGGATAAGTCTGGTTGAGAATGTTCAAACGGCGAGAGCAGATAATGTCTCCATACAGGGAACCCACCAGCTTGAGGGCCGAACAGATCGCACTTGTGTCGGCCTGGGTGAACAGAAACAAGAGTGGCTTGGCTAAATCTAAAATCTTGAAAGATAGTCTTCGGCTGTTCTTCTCTGCTTGGTGTTTATTTGCTTCGGAAGTGTTCGAACGTTTCAAGAATTTCAGTCCTATTCTCCTATTCAGTCCTATTATTCAAGAATCTTCCTACATTACTGCCAGTATTTTTGGTGACCACCGACAGTCCGGCGCTTCGGCTTCCGACGCGAGGGGATAAAAGACGCGTAGATTGAGTTCATCTAAATGTATTCGCAGCAACGACCATGCGTATGGCGCGGCCATCCTGGTGCGTGACTCGCTGGTGTCAACCGGTAAGCTGCAGTCCAGGAACATGGGGAATCGTGCAGCGTGCATCAAACTGCGTACCAAGTCTGGTACAATTCGGTTCGCCTCAGTGTACCTCCGCCCTTTTTTAACTGATTTTTCTGCGTCTATCGATCCCGTTTTGACTACCTTGGCCTCCCCGTTTACAGTCTTTGGAATTGATGCTAATGCCAAGCACCCTATGGAATAGTGCTGGCACTGATCGTCGTGGCGCTTAGTATTGAGTTAGAATCCCTGCTTGTCACTCACAACTTGAACGTCGCTAACCGTGTGAGATCTTCTCTGGACTTTATCCTCAGTGACACAGCGTTTGTCGATGTCACTCTCTTCGGTAGCGCGATCGACATTACCCGCTGGTGTTTCTTGCCCGACCCATCCCTGTCTGATCATCCCTATTTGTACTTCGAGGTGGGCCAAGCACTCTTCGACAAACCAACCCCAAATTCTTGTGGCATTTCTGCTCCTAGGGCAGCAAACATTGATCTGCCTCGTTTTCGTGTATTGCTTGCAAAAGAGCAGGCATTTCTGTCGCCCCCGTATCCCTTGCTGTCAACTCAAAGTATCGACTCCCAGATTGAGAGTGTGTCTGCTGCTATCGTCCGTTGCGCAATCACTTGTAAGCTAAAGCCCGTGAGGACGCCATGCGCACGAAACATGCCTTGGTGGTCTACCTCGTTGGCCGCCGCTCGTCTGTTAGCTTGAAACTCCCACAAAAAGTGGTCGGCAGACAGAACCGAGGCCAACATAGATCAGTACCGTCAACTGAAGGCGTCGTACCAGAGAATGCTTCGCATAGCCAAAAACAATTCTTTTAAATCTTTCCAGTCTCAAACCACCGATACTTTTAAAGTTTTAAAATCTTTCTCAGGCTACAAAAAAAGTGTATATCTCCCAGATTCCTTACTGGTCGATGGCCAGACTAAAACAAATCCTCTTGACATCCTCGAGGCCTGCGCCAATCACTTCTTCCAAACCCCTGCTCCGTCTTGTTCTAGTCACAAGTCAATCGAGAAGGAAGCGGACTATCTAACTGGCTTCCTTGCGCCGGATGCAGCACCACCTATTTCTGACTGGGAGCTTGATGCGGCGGTGGGGTCCCTTAACCCCGACTCGGACGCGGGACATGATGGCATTTCTTCTTTTCTGCTCCTTGCTGCTATCCCCGTCGCTAAGTCACACATCACCTCTGTTCTCAACTCCTTCCTTTCTCTTTGTTACTTCCCCGACCAGTGGAAGGTAGTAAAAGTTGCCGTGATCGGAAAGTCGAACAAGCCGAAATACGACTCTTTGCAGAGTTTCCGCCCGATCAGCCTTGTCAGCAATTTCTCTAAACTTCTTGAAAAGATTCTTGGCAGGCTCTCTTGGCTGTCACGCACTTTTGACTGGCTCAGCCCCGGTCAACACGGATTCAGAGAGGAGAGATCAACGGAATCGGCAGCTCACAGCCTTGTCTCTTATATTGAGGTGGGTTTTGCTGCCAAGCAAACGACGGCCTGTGCCTTCCTGGACATCAAAAGTGCCGTTGACTCGGTCTGGCACCCTATAATCGTCGCTCTCGGAAAACTCTCCTATCCTATCTTTTAAAGATCATGAGCAACTTCCTGTCAAACAGGTTCGCCCAGTTTTTTAATCGTGGCGCCACTTTCCGACGGGCAGCGCCTCTGGGCTGCCCTCAGGGTGGCGTCCTTTCGCCGTTCTTGTGGATAATTTTGATTGACGAAATTTTGCGGATCTCGTTTCCCTTTCCTGTTCAACTTATTGCATACGCGGACGATCTCACTGTCTCTACCTCTCACAAGGACCCAGCTATAGCCACCAGTCGGCTGCAACTCGTATGCGACTTCATCAGCCCTTGGCTAAAAGGGATGAAACTTTGCTTGAACGCTATCAAATCCATCTTCATGCTCTTTGCATCGAAAAACCTAAACTCTAGTCACTTGGCCATTGTCATCGACGGCAATGTAATCCCTCCTTCCCCTGAAGCTGTGTTTCTAGGTCTCACTCTAGACTCCAGATTAAAATGGTCCAGTCATGTCCTTTCCAAATGCCTAAGTGCCAGCGTGCTCTCTTCATGGTCAATAACTGTCTACGTCAAACGTGGGGTTTTGACAAAAAACGTTTGTTGTTTCTCTACACTGGTGCTGTTCAACCAATATTTACTTACGGCTGTGCAGTATGGGCGTCCTTCTTGCGCACAAAAAGTGGCATTAAAAAGGTGAGATCCTTCCAGCGCGCCATCTCTCTTCTTGTTACCAGACCTTTCAGGTCTGCTTCGACTAGCTCTCTTCTGGTTCTATCCAATCAGTTTCCACTGGATCTGCGCATTATCGAACTTGGCAGCCTTGCGCTACCTCACCACACACGGCGAGCCCTTCAACCCGTCCTCGCTTAACACCATAACTTCATTCATTTCTGACCTCAGCTCCATCCCATCTGTCTCGAAAGTTTATCTCCTCATCTGCCTTCCTTTCCGCCATGGTCTCTCTCAGTCTTTTAAAACGCTTTGCTTAGCTGGTGGGGAGAGTATTTCTCTCTCACCGAAAGATCGGACTTCTTGCGACTGTACATCTCGATAGCGCAGCATAAGCACGCTGTCGGCTTCTGCGTTGTCTGTACCAATTTCATTGGCGTTAAGGATATTATCCATGGCTCTCTCCCAGCCAAAACTACGCCTCGTAGGGCTGGCAGCCATGCTGTCAACGTTGCTCTTTCCTTGATTACCTCCTTAACCTCCCAGTTTCGCCACTTTGATTTGTTTTTCCCCTTTTCTCTCCTTTTGTCCTTCACATCGTCGCTTAGAGCACAGACGACCTTGGATTCCGAAAACTTGTGCCTACTAGCGAGCTGCCAGACCGTGTCATCACTATTTGTTGGTGCTAACCACTCTCAGGGCTCTCTACTGGCCAACTTCTGGGCCAGCAAAACACCAACACCTGCCGTCTCTCTGGATCACCAGTGGACGCGAGAAGAAACTAAAAGAAGCATCCGCGGGAAAACGGCTGCCTTATGGCAAAGAGAATGGTCTTCCACCCCAGACGATGGTAAGGCGCGCCTTTTCTTCCCTGACATCATCTCGGCCGCTGTTCTGTCGGAGCGCGAGACGTGTGCCCTCACGACACAGATTCTCACCGGCCACTGCGCCCTCAACGGCCACCAAAATCGCTTCGGACTTTCCTCCTCTTCGGTCTGTGAGTGTGGTTTGGCCTCCGAAACCATGGAGCACTACCTATACCAGTGCCCTCGGTACTCAACCCCGCGTGAGAAATTCAAGTCACGAGTTTTTCTGGCCGGTCTCGGCTGGCCACCTCTGCATGCTGCTATTCCTCAGTCTGCTCTTGCCTGGAAAGCGCTGAGACATTATCTAAAGTCAACTAACCGTCTCTCTGTTTCGTTCTATTCGAAAGCTTTAAATTCTGGGAACGCATCGATCAACTCCCGCCAAATCAATCTCCGTGACCCGCGGCATCAAGGCTCAAGATCACTTAACACTCCTCCGACTACATCTTTGCCCCACTCCATCCCTTGCTCTGCTATTGCACCTGTTGCACTCTCGTTCGCTTCGGTGCCGGCCGTGCCCTCAGTTCTGCCGACCGGTCCCTCGTGTCCGGCCGGTAAGGGTTGAGGCTGAGGTGCGTTTACGGCTGGTTTCCGCTGTGAACGCGTCTCTTTTTTGCCAAACTGCACGCTAGTCTCTTTCTGCCCTCGCGGCCTAGTCGTTCATCTCTTGCTTAACCCTTCGCTCTTACTTTACAACCCCCTCCCCTCCCCCACATCATCAGTCTGTAGCCCATCGTCGGTACGTCACCACCTGAGCCCGCTCTTGCTCCTGCGCAGCACAATGTATATGCTTCTATTTTTCACCTGTAATTCTTCATTTCTACCAATTTCAATCTCGTGACGTCAGTTACTTGACACATGTGCAGTTACGTACGTACCGCTTTAGAAATAAGTATTTATTCGCACCCATTCTCTCGTTCCGAGTTGCCGACTTCTTTAATTTATGATAACGGTTACGTTCATGGGCACTCACTGAGGTATATCTATCTGGTTTTGGTCCCTTGCCACACGAGACCCAACACGAGCACAAGGCGTGATCAAAGGAATAAATAAACGTAGAGCTCGCATGAGTTCTAACTTCTAATGTTTGGTGCAACTTGCGCACAAGAACGTGGACAAGACAGGATCGGAAGACGGTCAATGTGCCATCTGATGCCGATATCAAACATTTATACTATTGTTCATCAATGTCATGTGGCTAAACAATTTAGGTTACTACGGTAAGATATAACAAACAGCGGATATAACAAACGAGACCCAAAAAATAACGGAGGGCCAATGCTAGGCTACTCTCTTTCTGCTTTCTCCCTAATAGGGAAAAAGTATGATAGGGAGTCCCTATCATACTTTTGGCGCCTCTATCAACGCAAAGTGTATAATGTTACAGACAACTTTGGAAAACAATACATAATATGTCCTCCATTAAGGTGAAAAATTCAGATCCCACCTACAATACAAATAGTCTAAATAGCTTGTGGAGTACAATGCTTAGCTGACAGACATAAGCATATTGCCATTATGGTGGAAAATGTATTTTGACTGAAGCCAAAGATGTGACAGAAGTTCTTACAGCAGCTTCTATTGTTCCATTGTACATTAATCAGGCAAGATTTCAGACTGAGCAAGTTCCTCGGCTGTGGATTTCACCAAGTCAAGACACTTTGTATATTCTCCCATCCAAAGTTTTTCTTCTTTTTTCAAATTGCTGATTTCTTCTGAATACTCGGTTAATTTTTTTGTGGTTTCCTGGAGTTTTTCTTTTGTTTGGTTGTACCTGATAAATTAATCAAGAAAACAGCAATTATTATGAGAAAACTGAGAAAAATACTATTAAAATGTTGTTTCAAAAAAGACTTACGGCCAGGGTCATTATTTAAAAAAAATAATAATAATGAATAACTTACTTGAAAGCCAACACAGAATTCTCAATTCGAACATTTTCCAAATCCACCTGCAGAAGTGCCTTCTCCTTCAGAGTTTCATTCAGAGTATTCTGGATTTCTTTTAATTTCCTTTCATAAGAGTCAGTCAATGATGCAAGTTTCATAAAGAATTCATCACTTTGATCGTTTGGGCATCCAGTATCTGCCATTTCTATAGAAATAACTAGAGTTGGTAAATACAATATTCCAAAATAATGAAAAACAACTTTATTACCTCTCGAAATTGATTCCAGCAACCTGTAACTAACTTTTTGCAGTCTTGGCTGCCACTACGTGACTACGCTATATGGTTGCTAGCCCTATTGTACGACTGTACGTCGTTGACTTGTAACTTGTTGTCCTTGAGTTATTAAGTGTCAAAAGAGCTTTCCCCAAAATCACTGTTTCCACTTAATTAGGGCCTCTGGGCCTATACTGATTACTGAATCGTCAATTTCAGTCAAAAAGTCAATCAACTATTTGGATTTTTCTCTGCTATGTTGCCAGTTTTTCTTAAAGAACATTTGAATTTTACCCCATATCAGAGTCATATAATGATATAAGATATATCTCTATTACTCTGTCCCATATTTTACCCCAAATAAAATGTTCTTTTATACCCTAAAATTTGGGATTTTCGTTGAGAATTCCCTAAAACTGCTTTTGAAATCAAAAGTAAGTTAGTTTTTCAAACTTATTGAGTCAGCTTCGTTCATCACCTTCATCTCTGGCTTCAGTGGCATGGTTGCTTTTACTGCTGTTAAGCCACAGTGGCTTCTTGGTGAATTTGCCGGTGGCTTCCTGGTAAAACCAGGAAGCCACTCGCCAGGAAGCCAGTGGCTTCTTGGGAAGTGGCTTCTTGACTCGGAACCCTGTTAATCTAGCCAAGAAAATGAGGCTGCGACGAAAAAATATATTTTACCAAATGGATAATAAATGAAATGATTCTATCCACTATTAAGACATTTCTATTCATTTTTTTATTCTTCTATCCACCAAGAGATTTTGAAGTTAGATACAATGAGTTTTATAAACGAGATTTTTCTTTTTTTTTAGCGTTAGGTCGAGCGTTAGGTGCCAAATCTACCGAAGCATATATAAGGGAGGGAGGGAGTTTGGGGGGGGACTCCCCTTCGATATTACGATTCATTAATGGGCCACTATGAGGCAAGCCGTTGGTATCGCTTTTATTGCCCGGTAAAGGTTAATCGTAAATGAAATCGTAATGAGTCTTGTAAACGACAGTGTAAAGTTAAACGCAGTCGCAAAGGTTCTCTTAAAGGACAAGGTAATGGCGACAGTCTTATTACCCTTTAGGCAATGTATAAATGAAGTAATGCCATTTAAATGTCGATTTGGGTCTTCAATCACAATAAGAATTACAAAGTCATTTACAATAAAAGTTGAATTTAATTTAAACTAATTCCGAATTTGCGCTAACTAGTGAACTATATGAGGAACTTTGTAAAAATTTAAATTTTAAATCACACATTTACACTGGACGACCATGATGATAACAATGATGTGTGCCTGTGTGCGCTCTTCGCAAATTTTGTATTCGCATGTAGGCCATTAGATGAGTTACAAACATTAACTAGAATTGGTTAGAATCTCTTTCGACTGACGAGTGACGACTGTTTCTGTGTTTGTAAAGTCACAGAAAACAGCAAAAGGCAGAACGCAATAGAATACAGAAATCGGCTGCAGAAATGTTTAGGGGAAAGAAAACCGGTCCCGAGATCCGGACCCCTAGGCCCTTGTGAAGTTGTAGTTTCTGCGCAGCGCGGGTTAAAAAAAAATCGATTTAAACTATCAGGCGGTATTGTACTCTTCCGTTTTCTGCACTTTACCACAAATTCACAACACCCTCCGAGGCTTAGACTGACACTACATAGATACGATAAAAACAGCAAAACAAAACCGATCCACAACACGAAAACCATATAATATAAATTAGGTAATATACGTAAACCCACCACCCATAAATAATAACTTGTATGAAAAACCAACAATAAAGTATGATTAAAGCATGATCTTGCATTTAAAAAACGGGAAACTGGAGATATTTTTTAGTATTTTTCGGATTGTTGACTCAACTTATTGGTCTGCAGCCTCCCTTTCTTCTGGGCTCTTATTTCTCTTACGTTTCTTCTTTGATCTCGTGTGATGACCTGATGCCCCCGCCACATCGGAAGATTCCTCTTCAGCAATTTCATTGTGTGTGGAGCTCACCAACTCGAGACAATTCTGGTGTTCTGACCTCCACTCATCCAGATCTCTTCTCAGCTTCTTTATTTCATCAGAAAGATTCTTCAATTCTCCTTCTTTCTGGCTTAAACTAAGTGGAAAAAAAATTGAAAACTGTTAGCAGAGCAACACACCACCTGTTGGAATATTGAGCACACACTGAGTCGATACATAAATGAACATGAATGGTGAATACATACTCAGTAGTAAGTTCCTCCTTCTCCTTCTCCAGGTTTGAAATTCTCGTTCTTAAATCATTATTAGTTCCTGTTAAATCTTGATGAGTTTTTACTTGTTCTGAGAGCATGGCATTTTTATTTTTTAGTGAGTTTAACAATTGGCTCAAGGGTGAATATAGGGAATTTTTTTTACACCTCACGTGAGACCCACTGGTTGATGACATCTTCATACAGCTCTGGAAGAAAGAAAACTAGAATTAACTTTCTACGACATCTGGGTTGTACGAAGTAATGAGAAGAGAAGGAATAAAACTGTCTACCGGCCACGTGCATGTTAAACTTGAATAACCCAGAAACCTACCTGTGATCTGGTCACCTGGCACCTCGTCTCTACTCTAACTAAAAACTGATCCTCTCTCGGCACGTCCGGAGATTAAAAATTGCCATACCGCGAATTGCCTTAGGAAAAGGGGAAGGAAAAAAATGTTCTAACTGTCGGCTGTTAGTTATAGGCCTGTGATTTTTGAAAATAATTGCCCTCGGGCAGACAGAAGTAACTTACAGCTATGCCCGCACGCCTTATGGCAAACTTTGTTTATTCATGATTACGGTTACGTTCATGTTCATTGACATTTATAGGAATATATATACGCTAGGAAAAAAGATTAGTTTTTTAAATCTCCTATTTATCTGTCTTTATTTTAATTTTATTTTTTATCTATCTTTTTCAGTGTTCAGTCTTTCAGAAAAGGTGACTAGGTGTCAAACGACGCCCTCTAATAGAGAGACCGTAATAACTAAGGGAATTTGTCTTTTTTTGTCTTTTTCCTTTTTCCTCTTTGCTTTTATCGCGATATGGCGTGCACGCAGGGCGACGTAGCCGCATCGGTCCTGAGCGACATCGTCACCGCCGTCATTAATGGTTCGGACGGATGCGTTTTCTGCTTCGGTCACGCTCAACTGGGTAAGTGCTCTTTGTGTATTTTTCTTCGACGTCGCTAACAAAAGCCAAAAAAAAAGGAGAGCGACCAAGACCACCCAACGCCTCCTTATGTGATTATCGCCTTGTTGATGTCTGATGATTATCTCATTGTCAATTTTTTCCTTTTTTCGGGTGATGTCCCTCGCGTGCAGGTAAAACGACGACGATGGTGGGTTCGTGTTCGGAAGACATCGGGCCGGGACTGATGCCCACAGCCATCTCTTGGCTATTCCGCGGCATCGGAGAGCAGAAAAACAAAACGGGAGCCCGTTTCTCCGTCCGAGTTTCGGCCGTCGAGATAGCCGGCCCGTCTGAAGTTCTCCGCGATCTTCTAGCGCCGCACGCTACTGGTATGTATATATAATTATGCGCCTCTATTATTCTCTTGGTCTACGGGCTTTTTTTTCGAGGGGAATTTCGTTCCGGCTTGCCCTATTGTCGGTTTATTACGATACTGTAAAACACAGTCGTAATCGACCAAACTGGTCGAGTCAACACTAACTTTGGCCGAGTTCGCCAGCCTGTACTGGCTAGCTGCTGTACAACAACACAACAGTATTAGCTCCGAGGCTTTCGACATTGAACTCGCAACTTTGACGTTCCTGCCTTTTGGTTTTGTTGACGGTGCATACGTTTAACTCGATCACAACAGCTTCTAATGAGATTCTAGACTCGGACGCACAGGGGTTCCCCCCAGTTTGCGAGCACTGCCTCGACTCATTACTCACGGGGCGCAATCATGGGGTGGGCGGGCACGTTCATTCCTTTGTTATCCTCTTAGTTTTCGCCATTCTTCTCTTATAGTACAATATGAAATCTCTTGGTGCCTTACGAAACGTTTTAAATTGAAATTTTGACATTTTCATCAACAATAGAATCCGAAGAGTCGCCCGGCGTCTACTTGCGCGATGACCCTCTGCTGGGCACTCAACTGCAAAACCAGAGCGAGCTACGTGCTCCGACGGCCGAAAAAGCTGCTTTCTATCTGGACGCGGCTCTGGCGGCCCGCACTGATGCCTCGTCTCCGGATGCCCGTTTCTCTCATTTGCTCTACACTTTGCACGTCTACCAGTACAGCGTCGACCGGACGCCGAACCGAACCGGCGGCAGCAGCAGCGGCAGCTCTGGAGTGGCTGGCGGGCGATCCCGTCTTCATTTACTCGATCTAGGCTGCTGCCAACAGACCGTTCGATCCACCGGAAACGGCCAATCTGCCAACAGCATGACCCTTTCCGGTCTTGGCAATGTTTTGGTCGCCTTGTTCAACGGCCAGCGACATTTGCCTCATCGAGAGCACAAGATCACTCAGGTTCTTCGCGAGTGTCTAGGATCGCTCACCTGTCAGGCCGCTCTGGTTGCCCACGTCGCAGCTTCATCCGCCTACTCGGAAACACTCTCCACCGTTCAGATGGCCTCGAGAGTCCATCGAATGAGACGCAGGAGAATGAAGGTGAGAGATACAACGCTACTAAAGTTCTATCTGGATTCACCAGAACTCATTTTCTCTTTTTCAACAGTACAACAATGGCGGATCTGGCGGATCGGGATCAGGCGGAAGCAGTGAAGATTCCAGTCGACTGGGGCTCTCTCGCTCTTCGGGTGGTGAAAGCTCGACAGGCGGTTCGGCTGATCCTTCTAGCAGCGAGCAGTCGTGTGACACGGTCATCTACGTCGGTCCGATCGATGACGCTACCGACGGCGAACATCCGCCCGTCTATTTGCCAAGTCTCACGGCGACCACCGTTGCTCCATGTCCCGGGCGCTGAGAGGCTCCACTGTGGACCGACCGGCTGGCCAATCAGGAAGGAGTCCAGTTCACCACGCATCCAAGAAGGAAACAACAACAGTCGCTCCTTCACGTTCGCCACAAATTCAGCGTAAAGTGGCCAAATGCGATCCTGCCCAGCAATCGAGCAAGCATAGTAATGTCGGTAGTAGCGGCGGCAACAATGAAGAGCAGTGGATCGACGGGCCGCGGTTCAATAAAACGCGCATCTCTCAAGCTCGGATGCAAGTTGTCCGGCATCAACGCGAAATGTGGGTCGATGGCCCGCCCGTCGAACCTGCCCAACCGCCGACGGCGTCCGTCATTGCTCCAGCTGTGAATCCAACTCCGCTAGGATACGGTTTCATGGATCAACACAAACAAGGAATGATCCGCCAGTGGGTGGAAAACCAGAGCGTCCAGGTAACGTTTCATCTGTTCCAGTTGTTGTGTTCAATAATAAAAGTAGAATTTGTGAGGATTGAAGTTTTCTTTCTTAAAAAATCGATAACTGAGGAAAAAAGTTTTGAATGTTCCGTTTTTTTTTTCTCTCTCTCTCTCTTCTTGGGATTGTTGCAGCAGAGACATCCAGCGGTGCGGACTAACGGCCAAATGTGGATCGATGCGCAGCCTCGTCCGGCCCCCGAGCCAGGCACTCCAGTCAAGGTCTTAACTGTCTTCAAGACATGCCCGGATGACGAAGATGAAGCAAAAGAAGTCGATAACACAACGTCACCCGCTGAAAATATCCGTTCGCCCAGAGTAAGTCGCCATACGACTCCAGTGAAGCAGTCTCGCAGAAAAGCCGATCCACCGGCGGCGGAAGAAGTCATCGTTCCATCCACCTCCAAGCAGCCGGAAGAGAAGCTCAATCCCTTGAGCGGTGGTGGCTCCTGCGCTGAAAGCGCTGAGCCGACGGCCTCCAGCTTAACGCTGGAGCAGCTCTACTCGCAATGCGAACAGCTGGCCGACTCGCTTGTCCACGAAGAGGAAGAAGAAGCCGGACGTCGTTTCGTCGAGGATTTGTCCACCGACGAAGCCTCCGATGACCTTTCGGCCGCTTTGGATGTCACATCCGAACAGGTTTCCATCAGCTGCGATTCGTGGAGGCGTGTCCGGCATCGCGACGATGACGACAACAACACAGTCACGGAATTCAAAGTAACCGAAGACGCCGAGGCGTCAGCCGATGGACGTCGGCAAACGTCTCCGATGCACGGACGCGGCGGGGATTACAGTCCCGAGTACATCGAGGTCGAAGAACCCGATGAGCCTGTGCCCACACAAGATTCGTGTCTTCAAGTGACCGAGGAAGATATCGCTTTCTCCATGATGGAAGCCTTGGAGGCTAAATGTAACGACCTTCGCAGTCTCTCTAGCTGCGCCGAGGGCGACGAACATCCACTCAGAGCCCTTTCGCAAGATAATTTGACTGTCATTTCGCACTTTACGGGCGAGACCTACTCGCAGGGCACGGCTTCCGAATGGGAGCCAATCGGCTCTTCCATTTTCGATCCGATGCCGTCGTCATCGGCGATAGAGAACGTCGATTTTTATCAGACGCAACTGGAACAGCTCGCCAAGCTGCACCAGCAAATCTACCAGCAATCTGCCGCTGGAAACGCTGCTGGAACTTTGCATCCTACGCCACTCAGTGCTCTTACCAACTGTAACATTGGTTCTTTCAAGGTAATTCAACTAAATTATAGCTTTTAGTTTTGCTCTTCTAACATTTTCCCAATTAGGATCTACCGCTGCTCACCCAGGACTGGAACAGCGTGGCTGTCAGAACCTCGCCCGGCAGAAACGGAAAGGGCCAAGAACCTCGTAAAGCACTGGTGTCGACTATCGGTATGGAGCTGGAACGCGAACTGGGCATCCAAGACGCCAACCAAGCGGCAATTTTGTCTTCGCTAAGACATCCGGACGGGGCTTCCGATCCGCATTTGGATCAGCATTCTGGAAGAACTTACGAAAGTGCCCGTTCATGGTATTGTCGTCGGCTTCTCTCGGGACTCTGCTCTTTATCGATTACTAATTTTCTTTGTTTTGCGCAGTGAGGGCCAACAGCAGCAGCAGCAACAGCGGTTACCGGGTAACGGAGCGTCTACGTCTGATCCCGAGGAAGAGAGCGCCATCAAACTTAATGCAGCTCCCATCGTCGTGGCAACCGCTAGCCCGGCACCTGAACGCCAAAACAAAGCGGACAACGGCTTGGAGACCATCGAACACGAGAAACCGATTCACCATAAAACGCCTAAACTAAGCCGGTTTTTCTCCAGCTCCAAGAGCAAGCAGTCGAGCAGCTCCGTCGTAGCCAAACGCAACACGGCTACGAGCATGAGCGGCAGCCCATTGCCAATTCCCAAAGCTTCATCGCCAGCCAAAGCGTCGCCCAAGGTTGAAAAGCGCTCCAAGAGCCGAGAGAATAGCAGTAAACATAATTCGCCGGCCAAGTCGCTTTCCAAGTCGCCGTCTCGCATCGACCCAACTACCTCCGTTTCGATTCCCCCGTCGCCCAAGTCACAATCCTCCAAATCCAGCAAGAAGGACAAACTCAAGGCCAGCTCTTCGCATAAAAGTCCGAAAAAGGACTCGAAATCGACCTGGGTAGGTTTTTCTTCTTCACAACTCGCTAATAACTTTTACTAATAAATTGTTCTTTTTATTCCAATAGGATGGAAAATCGTCTAGTTCCAAGCGCGACGTCAAGTCTTACGGATTCAGCTACGAAAGCTGTCATCAAACGGCGCCTAGCTCATTGTGCCCTTCAGAGGGTTATGAAAGTGGCGGATCAGACTCTGGCGTGCACCTCAGTGCAGCCTCTCCCATCAAGAACCGGAGGCATGCCCAGCAGACTCAGCAACAACAACAAATTCGCCGTCAGCACTTGATGCCGATCGGTGAAATGCCCCGGAAGAATTTTTCCAGTGGAACGAGCACCAGCGGATCGGGCGGTTCTGGTGGATCCGCTGGCCATTACGAGAGTTCCGGCTATGAAAGTGTCATTCGTGATAGCGAATGCTCTAGTTTGGGTTCCAGCAGCCAAGACTCGGATCGCATGGTCGAAGCCGTTCCCTTGGCTCTCGCCATTAGCACTGGCAAACAATCTGCTGCTATTGGTAATTAATCTATAGATTTCCTTTTTTTCATTCGTTTTCTTACTAAATTTCATCTTTGTTATATGCAGGCCAATCAAGCAGCTGCGCGATACTTTAAAGGCGTGCAGAGAGGGACGAAGAAGCGTCGGAAGAGGGATCAAGACGAGAAGGAAGCAGTAACAAACTTCTTCTGACAAAGCTTTTCAAAGCAGATTGAAGTCTACAATCAAAACGGCACTACTGCCTTTTTGACTTGTACAATCTTAAAAGCACTCTTCACATTGATTACAGCGTATCCACTGACGATTGCAAATCAAGCTAATGGACCATATACCTTCACTTTTCATCTAAGCTTTCTAGTAAACAGGAGTACCCTATTCTTTTCTCTGAAGCTTGTCATTCTTGAGATTGTCGGGCGTGGGTTATATGTTCTTCGTATCAAATGACTTTCGACATTTTTGGAAACTGCGGCGGAACCACATTGTGAAAATTATGGGAGTGCTTGGATCGAAGAAAAACGTCGTCATTTGACCACATCCAAAAAAAGCTACTTTTAAATTCTTATAAATCGCAATTTATATGGTGAACATAAATGCAAATTTGTATCATTCTTCGAACGTTTCGTGATGTGTATATACATTTACCTGAAAGTGATTTTTACATACACAAGGTCTTTTCCTCCGTTACACATTATTAAAGATTTTTAGTTTTCATTTTAAAAGAGACAACAGGCAACACATCATGTAATAATAGCAATTCACCCTCCGAAAATTGACAACGATGGCTCATTCTCTGTTAAGGCATGGTTGAGAGTCTCCCTTCTTACCTCTACGGCTCTACAGAAACAGAAAGGCACTTCAGGGTTCAGGCACCCACTAACCCCTCCTGGTTTTTGGAGCCACACACTTGTTTGTATGGCAAAAGAAATAGTGAAATACTGCTGGGTGGGAAATGTATTTTCACTCAAGATGAAGATGTGACAGACGCTGCTGACAGCTGCAGCTTCTATTTGCTGCATTCTCACTACATTAACTCAGGCAAGTTTTTCGGTGGACATATTTCTCTGCTGTAGACTTCACAAAGTCAAGACACTTTGTGTATTCTTGTGTCCAAAGTTCCTTTTCACTTGTCAAATCGTTGATTTCTTCTGAACATTGGGTTAATTTCTCTGTTGCTTCTTTGAGTTTGTCTTTCACTTGGTTGTACCTGATTGAATCAACAAAGAACGAGGCAATTACGAAAGAAATCTGGAAAAATGAAGAATTCATTGCTACAAAGCAGACCACAGCAAGAGTCATAATACAAAAAAATTAAATCATGAAGTACTCCAAAGTTAACACAGACTCCCCAAAGTTCTCAGCTCTGACATTTTCTAAATCCACCTGCAGGAGGGCCTTTTCCTTTAGAGTTTCATTTAGAATTCCCTGAAATTCTGCAAGTTTCATTTCTTAGTTCTGCAAGTTCATCTATTTTAGTTTTCAACTGCTGCTGTGTGTCATCAGAGTTGTTTACAAGTTACGTCATGGGCAAAAGGACTATGTAGACTCAAATGAGGTAGACAAATGTTTATCTATAATGCCCTCATCTGCCAGTTCTTTCCTTGTTGTTTCTACTAACTCAGCGCATTTATCATATTCTTCTATCAATGGTTCCATCTGCTCTCGAAATTTTTCGTACTTTTCGTTGGCTTCTTTAAGTTTCTCATTTGCTTTCCTGCACCTTTAAGCATGCAATAAAATTTGAAAAAGTATTAAGAGCACCTTCTATCAAAATGAAAAGCACATCGCTAGTTAGGCATGAAAATGGCATGAATATCGACTTGGCTAATACGTAATTTAAAATTAACGTAATTAAGTGACAATACTTACTCCAAAGCTAGTGCTGCCTTCTCAGCTCTAACATGTTCTAAATCCGCCTGCAAGAGTTCCTTTTCCTTAACTGTTTCATTCAAAAGATTTTGAACTTTTGCGAGTTCTCGTTCATGATAGCCTATTCCAGACAAACAATTCCAGATTTTATTGTCTTATTTTTTAAATTTCGCTTACCTTGACTGTTTTTTCCCAATTCGGAACTCATTTTTCTATCTCTTTCCGTTTAACCTCGTGCTTGGTTTGCGTTATATCCCTTGTAAACGTTTGAGTGGGCTTTGATGAACCTTGCGGAAGTCGAGAAAGGAAAAAAATGACTACTGGTATCTGGTTTTAGTTTGCTATATATCATCTACTTCGACTTAGATTGCCAAAGCGAAAGTAGTTAACAGCAGTGCACCTTTCCTGAGATTAGCAGTATCGAACAGAAAAACGTTTTCATTCGTCAGTGGAGGTGTCTCTGGAAAAAAAAGGACGACCAAGGACGTTTGAAGGCAACCACAAGCTATCTGGAAGAGGATATGGAATAGCGAGATAATAACCTATCGCAATTTTTAATAATTGATTGCAGGGGTAATAAAAATGAAAAAAACCCTTGAAATACTGTAATAGCAGCAACTGTATTATCAACACCCATAAGCACAAACTTCTAAGAATATAACCCAAAAATAAGGTATTAACTTGGATTAAAAAAGGAAATGTACTCTCGATTTATTTACCTAACACCTTGTGACCTTTGTCTTCTGTAGATAATTTAAAAGAGATTTCAGCAACTTCTAGAGCTGTAGAATTTACAAATTCAGGACATTTCTCGTATTCCCCTAACCAATGGTCTCGTTCTTTTTCAGTTTTTCCATTTCTTGGGTAAGTTTTTTCAGTTTTTCCTCTGCTTGGGTGAACCTGGTTGAAAATCAAAATTAAATAGAAAACTAATAGTAGGACAACGTACCACCTGTTGCAAAGTTGATCACACGCTCTTACGAGTGAATAAACATTTATACGAATGAATTTTGTATACGTACTGTATAGTCAACTTTGCATTCTCATCTTCCAACATTTTAATTCTATCTTGAAATGATTTGACCAGATTGCACAGGGGCGTATATAGGGAATTTTTCTTGAATGTAATTTTAGACCTACGTGTTGGAGACATTTCCATTAATTTACCTGGCAAAAAAATATTTTGAAGGACTGTGCAAGTTAAAGTATTTAGAAACACCGCATAGAAAGAAACACCGCAACCTACTGTGATTTGGCACCCGACACCTCTCTTTTCTAACGTGCTTCGATGAAATTGTGTCGACAAGTTAGATACTATCGTTTGATTTCTTATTAGAAATATCTACTTGTACGCTACCATTTACTTCGATTGTCAAGGCGAGAGTGAATGCATCTTTCTCAAGATTTGCATTTATCCGAAACTGAAAATGTAAAAACGTTTTCATTCATCTTTTTCTTAGTAGCGTTGCTGCCTGTAGACAGCGACCGCCCAAAGGCAGCGCCGCGGCGGGTAGTACGCAGCTAGCGCTCTATAGTCCCCTCCGTCTATTTGTCTGACGAAATTGGTACGAGCATCAACCGCGCAAATCTCTGTAATTATTTGTAATCGGGGACGGCCCCAAACGAGATCTCTTGCATTCCTAATAATAGAAAATTCTGTGTCCACTCATGAATAGCCTTCGCTACGTTTGCTCGCGGAGTGACAGATCGAAAAACCGCTTGCTCGCTGCCACCTGAAATGATGAGTGTGCCTTTTCCTTCGACACACCGGTAAATATAAATATACCGGTGTTTCTTCATCTATAATAGTCAAAATGTATAGACGACTTTTCACACAGGAATGGGGACAGGATTGTATGTGACAGAACGAAAAACGTCTGAAGTCCTGAACACAAAGCCTGTTAAAATGCAGGTAAGTCTGTAATACCATGTATAGTCCTTGATTTAAAAATGAATATTTGTTATTGTTTGATAAAATTGTGTAGGTGGAAATGATCCAGGGGATTCTAGCTGCACCAAGTGCTGATATGGTTGAGGATCCATTGCTGAAACAACATCTTGCCCACTTTATTGGGATCAATAAGGAAGGGATGAAAAAGGTTTTTATCCTCTTCATAGTTCTGGTTAATTCGTATTCTTAAAAGTCTTTCCATTAATTTAGACTGACAAATAGACCCTCCATTCAGGAATCGTTAGTACCTATGTTTGGACTGGGTTACACGGGTCTGGCCAATCTTGGGAATTCTTTCTACCTTAAAAGCGTCATTCAAGTTCTCTTCACTTTGCCTGAATTTCAGCAAAGGTATACGAAAATACACTAAGAGACAAAGAAATAGAAATGTGAAAATATAATTAAATTCCTAATAATATACTCTTATTATTCAGACATTTACACAACTCCGAAGTAAATCTTTAATGCAGCTGATACGAATGCGTACCAGGACTTCAATATCTAGATGTATTTTTTTCCCAAATGGTTGTCAGCCCGAAAAGTTTTAAACTTGGCTTTTACAATTTAGTTGGTTGTCGAAGCTGGTTGTCGATGTTCTTTTTGGACGTTATTCTCTCCCAGTTGACGATGGAGACCATCCTTCTCAGCACGGTATTAAGCCCTCGATTTTCAAATCTTTGATTGGCAGAGGCCACCCGGAATTTTCAACCAAAAGTCAGCAAGATGCTCTAGATTTTTCTTTTAATTTGATCAATGTAACAGAGGTAAAACATGTTCATCTATGATAATCCTAAAATAATGTTCAAGTATTCCAAGTTTTGATCAATTCTTCAAATAACGAAAATCTATTATTGCTTCATACAGCGACACATTCGAGTTCATCCGAAATCTACAGTCAGCCCGGCGGAGAGTTTTAAACTTCGCGTGGATTGGTCGCTTTTATTTCACATATGGGGATGTCAACAAGCGGCGGTCACTACGTAAGCCACATTAAAATAGACGGAAAATGTTATTTACATTATCTAGTAATAATAATAACGGGCATTCTTTTTCTGTTTTCAGGTTGTTAGGAATGGGTACTGCTCCCTAGATAACTTCAGCGCATTGCAGATAATTTCAATATTTTATAAATTAAAAAAGAATGTCCTATGATACCCTCTGTGACTTCTCATAATTAAGAAAATAATAAAACAACAGTCTTGTACCGGACGGTCTTTTTATTAAATTTGATCTTTTTCTTTTTTGAAACAAGCGTGCTTGTGTCATATGATTCCGTTAAGTTTATGATTACTTTCTGAACGATCAGAGCAGACACATCTCTAGAAGAGATGATATCCTTTTTTTCATCATTTCGTTCGTTGCCACTCGTCGCTCGGTACGGCCCGTACCGCCCAACTAGTGGCATGGCTAAGAGAAGCCGGAAAGAGAGAAGAGTGATGGTTGGGGCCAGTTATTCAGGGATGCGATTGAACCTAGTCGGGCGCTTGGCTGTATTCACCCTTTCGAGACAGAGCCCATCCCTACCTCCTGCATTGCGGGTATGCGGACCGGAATTGGAAGGATAAAAGGTTACAGGGGGAATCTACACTTAGCAGCAACACCTGAGTGTAGTGCAGGTTTGCGACTCCTGAAACATTAAAAGCCAAATGTTAGTTGATCAGTAATTTAAAAAAGTTGCAAGTTTCAACGTACCTAGTCATATCGCTCCCAAAATATGATTCTTCAGTCAAGTCTTCATCAGTTTGGCATCAGCAATCACCTGGAAAAATATATACAAACTGTAAATCACGGAATGAAGTAGATGGTGCACATTTTCGGAGACCGGAAGTAGACCGGAAGTAAGAAATACTGCCTCTATCACAAAACAAAGTAGATATTCGGAATCAGCGCACTTTTTTGAGCAAAAATAATGTGTCATTATTGAAATCTGAGAGATTGACCAAATCGCAAATTTAAGAAGTCTATAGTTCAGGAAAATTCTCGATTTTCGACATGTTCCAAAATTCGATTAAATCACGATAATCTAACTCAGAATTTGACGAGGAATCCGATTCTGTCCTTCATTTTGCTGTACGACGTGTTTTTCTCACTTCCGGTCCACTTCCGGTTTTGTACTTTTACATGTGTTCATCGTCTAATTAAGTTTTAAATTGTACTTGGCAATTTGTAGTGGTCGGAGGCTGTCCCGCTATGTGCAGTAGCTGCACATTTGATGACACAAGCAGCTACGATAGCTCCACGGGGGTTCAGGTTGGTGATGCTTGAAACATTTGAAGGAAAGATGTTAGTCAATCTGAATACAATATAGCCATTTCTAAATACACCCACATAGTCTGTCACTGAAGCGATCAGTTCTCGGGGATAGGGGATACTACACCATGCACCTTTCAACGAGACAACCTAGGGATGAGCAGTCCCACAAACACACATCCCAGGACTAGCATGATGTGATGACATCTGATAGGCCGGAAGCAGCTACTAAAAAAAAGTGTAAAATCAAATGTAGGCTAGTAGGGGAAAACAAGCTCTCATCAAGACAAACAATAAATATAATTAAATCTTAGCCAGTAAACCTCATTCTTATTTATCAAGGATAGAGAATAGGATGGGCTATGGGCTTAGATGAAGCATTTTTCTCACAAACTAAACAGCCTGCAAACTTTTACACTCTTAAAGGCAGTTCTCAGAACTGCCTAAAAGGGGAAAGGTTTATTCGGAGGGTAGTAAAGTACAATGCAGTCACTAAAGTTCAGAAAGACACATTCAATGAAAATAAGTTTTCAAAACAGTTCCAGTCAATACGACAATGAAATAACTAAATTTTCAAAAACTAATTGGTAATTTTTAACCCTTTAAGCAACTGGAATAAACATCAAAACATCATTGGGTGTGATGTAACTCATCACACACAGCAACAAAAATGCATGAACGAGCTGGAAGTTACATAAAAGTTTTACCCTGCTTTATTCTAGCTTGATGTAAGGCAAATCCCAGCTTGATTAAAAGTGAGATTTATGATTAATGCCATTTAAACTACCTGAGAGCCTGATGAGACAAAAAGACAAAAATCCAAGTCCAATACTTATACGGATGGATACAAACATTCTTAAAACTCCTGATAGTTACACACTACACAGTCTCTACAGACTCTACTAAAATCATACCAAATTAATCTAAATTTAAGAAAATGAATTGAAATCGTTAATTCGTTACCGTTAGAATTCCGTATGTGATCACAACACAAACTTGACAGTGAGAACAACAACATGCGCTGTTGCACGATTTGCGATTAGTTTACCTGACATCGAAAGTGACAGGCCAGACCGTCACCGTTTGGCCATATAGGGGAGACCGGGGCTGGTTGGGACAAATTTTTGAAAACAGCCTTTGTTATTTTTTAACTGTCCCATAACAGCCAATAAACCATCGTACTTGAACGTATTCGAAAGCCTGTTTTTCCGTCTTTTAGAATATATTTTTTTCAAGTATAGTTAGTTAGTGGACATCTAACTGCGATTTTTTAACTAAATGGCCTTTGGTTGAGTAACACTAAAAATTGTACGGGGTTGCTTGGGACATGTCACTAAAATGGGAATTTGTTACTGTTAATTTGTGAATTGACGAAAACGAAGATACCCATTCAAATCACAATTGAATTTCCATGCCGATGATGTATAAAAATAATGGAAAAAGTATGAAGAAAGTAGTAAAATTACCCGAAAACTAAATTTCTTGATGAAAATCTCCATTTTTGGTTCTGGGGGCTGGCCTTACTTGGGAAAAGGAGGAGACATGTATGAAATCGGTTCTTATATGCGATCGATAGGTAACACGATATATATCGACATTTAGACAAAAGAGTATCGATTGTACTTTCCCGCCGAGTCAAGACATGTGTGCATGTTGAAGATTTTGCTGTGTGAAACATAAGAATACGTATGTAAATCTTTTGTGTCTTGTAACAGTGAGTCAGTGATTGAAATATTGGATTTTATTTGGACTGACGAGCGGTATGTATTTGACTGTTATTCAGAAAATCAAAATGTTCAATAGTTTTAGGTATCATGAGGCAGTAAAAGTTAAGAATTGATTCAGCCTAGCACCCACTCGTTTGTCTCATATTTGTTGTGTTATATCAAAGCTGCTTATCTCATTACCTTTCCAAAAGTTTAGTGTAGCAGCAGGCTTAATTTTATTCAGATCCCTAATTCTGTTATTGGAATGTTCATATAGATGGTACGCAATTACAAACGAAAGAAGGCTACTGAGCCTTTAACTGAAGCCCAAGTAAAAGAAATTATAATAAGAAAACAAACAAGTGGTTTCAGCCTTCGCAAAGAAGCTCAAATGGGCAGCATGTCGAAATCAGCTCTTCATCGTTTATTTAAGAAGATCCATCTCATTGACACCAATACTTTTACATTTAAACGAACTTTTCATAATCGACAAGTGTTTACTCCAGCCCAGGAAGCCGAAATTGCAGCTTATCTTATTGTTGCCCAAAAGTTGAATCATGGTCTCACACCGGAAGATACGAGAAAACTAGCTTACACTTACGCTAAAGCAAATCACATCGAAATGCCTTTTCAATGGCAAGCAAAAGAATCAGCCGGATCGGACTGGTTTTCTCTATTCATTAAGCGAAATCCCACCCTTTCTATCAGGAAGCCCGAACGAACGAGTCAAGCTAGAGCCGCAGCCGTCAATCACCCAGTGATTGACAAATTTTTTGATGATTTGCTCGAGTTATTTGTCAAGTATAAATTCCCCCCAAAAAAGATATATAACTGTGACGAGACAAACAATCCTACAGTGGTAGACCCACAAAACATTGTTGCTGAAAGAGGAGCGAAAGCAGTAGGCTAAACATTTAATCAGAATTCATTTAGTCAATGTTATAGTCAAGCTATTGATTGTTTTTCTAGGTGGCAAGCTCAAGTAGTGGAGAACAAGGCATCAATGTCACTATGTTGGCTTTTGTTAACGCAGACGGTGATGCGTTTCCTGGAGTGTTTGTTTACCCTAGAAAACAAGTAAACCTTCAAAAGATGGTTGACTTGCCGGACGGTTTCCTTCCCTTAGCACACCAGAGTGGCTGGATGAATGAAGATCTATTCTTGGAGTCCCTTAAGCATTTCAAGAAACAAGTGGTTTGTTCACCGGAAGAACCAATTCTTTTAATCTTGGATAACCACAGTAGCCATATTGCGTATCCAGTTGTTGATTTTTGCAAAAAACAAGGAATAATTCTTTTTACGTTGCCTCCTCACACCTCGCACGTCCTGCAGCCCCTTGACAGGGGTTTATTTGGTCCTATGAAAGAAGACATCAAGAAAGAACATCGTGAATGGATGAGACTACATCCTGGACAAAGAATTGGCATTTATGATGTGCCAAGATTGACTAGACGACCGTATGAAAAGAGGTTCAATCCCCAAAACATCAAATCATCATTTGCTGCGTGCGGCATATATCCTTTCAATCGACACGCGATTGCAGAAAATATGTTTGCCCCTTCATCTGTTACTGATCTACCTGCAGGTATAACAAGGGAAACATTCCATTACAGATTACCCGTCCAATAACAATCGATTTTTTTAGTTGCGCAAGAAACCATAGCACCGCCACCACAATTACCCGGCAGTCAGCAAACGGATGTTCCAGCACAACCATTGGTAAATGATCAAATTCTCAACCAACTGACCACAAATGGTTCGTCAAACAGTTATTAATTTATTATCAAATCGTGACCTAGCTAATAACCAATAAATTCCCTTCACAGGTGATATGCCAATCCGAATCAGCGTGCCTAATCCGTCGGTTTGTCAAGGACAATTGCATACTGTGGCCCAGTACATCTTGACGGTCGAATGTGCTACTGGTAGACTTATTTTGACTCCTTCTTCCACACCTCCCGGGACTGCCTTGCCATCCAATGAAGCACTTGGTTTACCAGTTAATGGAGAAGAGGGAATGAATACACCACAACCCACTCCGTCAACTTCCAATGGAGTGCCTCGACACTTGACTCCGGAGGAAGTTTTACCTCACCCACGAGTAGCCCAAACTGGACCAAGAACTGCAAGGAACAAGAATAGAGGTGCATCTCGCGTATTGACAAATTCCCCAGAATTGGCTAAACTGAAGGAAACATACGATGCAAAAGTATTAAAAGAACAAAATCGGATGTTAAAGGAATCTTCGAATATTCCAAAGAGATCGCAGAAAAAAGTAGGATTTTTATTTTAGCTTTAGCTTTCCATTTTGTATGATTTTTTTCTACTTATTATCATATCCTTTTTTGTATGAGTAGGCTTTACGTGGAAAGGCAGGAGGAGGATCGATAGTTTTGACAGATGAATCATTAAACTCCACCGTCAATCCGTCTGTCTCGACATGTGCAGACATTCCTCCCGCCCCTTTGGTGTCAAAGACAAGAAAATCAAGAAAGAAAACCACTGTGTCGAATGGTTTGGAAATTAATGACGAAAATGTTCCTCCTGGTGAAGTTGTTTCAGTTCTTCCTCGCGTCTGCGCTAGTCCAACTATTCAACCTCAAACTCGTATTCAACGAACAAGGAAACCCCGTGCTGTCAAACGGCAACTCTTTTAGATGACGGTTTTTGACAATTAATTTAAGTACTAAGTACTTTTGCTTTCACAAATTGTCATTGCTTTTAAATTTTGTTGGTGCTAATCACCACTGCTTTCCAATTGTTGAAACGTTCCTGAATTTGTGATCCTACGAAACTATCGCATTGTTTCAATGCGTATTTCAATGTACAACAAAGAATATCGTCTAATCTTTCCCTGTGGTCGTGTGATCTCAAACCATTTTAATGTTCACTTGGTTCACTGAAAAAATTATCATTAAGTAGTCCTGATTAAAATGGCAATACCTGAGAGGATCTGCAACTCATAATATAATTAATCTGGAGTGTTTACTTAAAAAGTTAATTTGCTGTTTCCAGTTGTTGGAAATACAAATGCTTCTTTTGAATACAATTGTCTGCGTTTATTACAGTAGCAATGGAGGCGGTTACCCCAACACAAATCCACACTCGTGCTTTCACTCGTAGTTCACCAGTTGTATCACATTGAAATGAGGTTAACAGGATAGTAAATATTCAAGGGGGTAAGGCTAATCGACGTATGTAGAACCACCGGATTGAACAACTTTCTGGAGTTTTAAAGGAATTCGTTGAATGAGTTGCTTGACGAATTCATCGGTGCATACATTTTGCCACATTAGGGATATCTCTCTCCACAGACCCTCTTCACTTGTAGCCTTTACGTTGTCCTCAGTCAACTTGTTCAACAAGTATAGCCAAACAGTCTCAAGAGGCATTACATCACCGAAGGACTTCGGCCAATCCAGTACAGCAAAGTAATCCTTATTCTGGGCTGCAAACTGCATAACAGATTTGCTACGATGAACAGGAAACCTAAAAACATGAATAGTATTTATATTCAATCAGTAAAAAAAGGATATATTAGATTTCTTTACCAGTCATGCACAAGTCCAATTTGTTTTGATCGATCTCTCTTGCCCAAAGGTAGAATATATTGTTGGAGGATACTCTTGTATTTTGTTGAATCAAACTTGCCAGTTACTCGGCATAAAGAAGCCATTGGAGATGATGAAGAGATAACACCCCAAACCAAGACAGTGTTGGACACTTCTTTTTCTGTGCCAAAGTTTAACGATATATTTCCATCACCGTCGTAACTAAAATAAGTTAACAGATTAACAAATTAGAACACAATACAGTACTTGTTACCATAAATAATGTGTTGGTACCTAAAACGTTGAGAATCTCCATAGGCCACAGCATCAACATACTTTTCTATATCTCTCAAACAATTACTAGCTCCCTTTTCTCTATTTATTTTCATTTCTTCGGTTATTGTTGGTCTAAACATTTTCCACGTGTTGGAACAGCTAAACAAAACAATGTAAACAATTGTAATACGTTCGTCACGTTGTTTTCATAGTAATACGTCGTCTACTCAATCAATCGATACTTTGGAAATGAAACGCTGCCTAAGGGAGTTTGCCTCTTTCCTCTCCATGGATATGCCCCTCCCACTGGGTTGGTCGATTTTGTCCCAAACAACCCCGACCTTGTTGTCCCAACCAACCTCACACAAAGGGATTCTACATTTCTTATAACTGCATGTAAACGATAACAGAAACGAAAAACATGTGTTAACAAAAAAAAAAAGAAGAAGAAATTTCCTTTCCATTGGCACATTTTACAATTTTTTTAACGATTTCCATGTTGACATATTTCAAATTCAAAAATCGCTGATTTTTAGGCCAAAAAGTGGGAAAACACATTTCTTGTGCTATCTCCCATAATATTGGTCACTTTCTAACAAAACTTCGTGGCAACATGCGCCATACTATTATCCTTATCTGGTAGAAAAATTGAAATTTTAGAAAGTCGGGAACATGTTAAAAACCTCGACGTCCCACTTCGCCCCTGTCCCAGCCAGCCCCGGTCTCCCCTACACTTGAAAGTTCTAAAAAACGATTTAGGATTGTTTACCTGTCATCGACAGTGGCGGCCGGTGGTGGCTGGTGACAGTGGCAGCGGCTCGACGATTCCGAATCCAGCACCCAAACAATATCAATTCTGCCAGCACCCAGAGCAAAATCGTAGAGGTGTATTGGACAACTCACAAGATCCCGGTCATGAGCGCAACAAACATATCTATTTTCATTTCCCTAATTATGAAAAAAAAAATTAACAGTTTACCGAACCATAATTAAGTATTTATTCGCGCCCATGCTCTCGTCTCGAGTTGCCGACCGAACTTCTTTAACTTATGATAACGGTTACGTTCATTGGCAGTCATCGAGCTATATCCATCGGTTCTTGTTCCTGGGCACACGAGACACAATACGAGCAAAAGGCGTGATCAAAGGAATAAATAAGCGCAGAAACGCGCATGAGTTCAACGTTTGGTGTAACTTGCGCACTTGGACAAGACAGCGCGGAACGTGGACAAGACAGGATCGGAAGACGGCCAATTCACCATTGATTAGTTTTGATGCCGAAATCAAACATTTTAACTATAATTCCTTGTAATTTGGCTAACAAATTAGATTACCGCGGTAAGATATAACAAACATTCCTAGTTAAGCTAACTTGCATTTTGTTTTATCTTAAGAATAAAAAGAGCATAGACGAAGCCAAGTTTGCTTAATTTATTCTTGTTTCAGAATACAGCCCTAGATCACCTGATTTTTGTTTGGGAAAGATAAAGACTGAAACGGAAATCAGGTCTCAATATATCGGTGTTTGAGCAATCGCCGCACAAGCAGATTATTTACAAGGAATATTAAAAGACAGGATTGGAAAAAAAATACTGATGGCTCTGCTGAAGGTCTGAAAAATGAACGAACTCTGTCTCGGAAAATGCGATAGTTATGTTACACCACCACAAATTGATGCGAGCTAACAACCCAGATTGAGTTGAAACAATCACGTGATTCCTTTTCAACCAATAGGGTTTTTATTCCTGTTTGTTTATTGGTTGAGAAGGGATCACGTGATTGTTTTCAACTCAATCCGGATTGAATTTTGACGCACTCTTGTACATCTAGGTTAATGATAGCCTCCATTGTTGTCGAACATATGAAAATTTTTAAAAATTTCTCATTCATTGTACAATTAGATCGGCCATATACCGAAAATCAGAGAGTAATATTTGACTTAATGAAATATAAGTCGAGTAACAATTGAAACTTATTGAACAATTATCCTATCCAATTTATTGGGACGGGTTTCCAAGATGGAGCCGGTCTCCCCATCACTGTGCGTAGGTTTTTAAATGTGTTATTTAATGTGTTTGTGACATAGGCATTAAATTAACCTTATGGAAAAGCGCAATGATGCAGCAGACACTTTAGCGACAAAAACAGAAAGACTGTAGTTGAAATGAAGTGGAAACGCAGGACATCAGATATTTTTTCATTTATATTTTGTTTCCACTTGGCGTGGGTACTAAAAGTTTTTTTCTTAAAATTGTGCAATTGGATGTTCAAACTGCTTTAGAATGACAAGACGCGCATGGAAAATTATTTAAAATCTCAACAGGTCCAACAGCTCGAAGTTGCTCTGCGAAATGATAAAAGTTCCTCACGTCAGTTTCCCGGTGTGATTTTTCAACAATCTCATTAGATAAAATGAAGGTAACTTACAGTGCGGTTCGTCTGAGACCAGCTAGCGTTGAATCCGACGCCATTGACAGAAGAATCGGAGGAGAAACCGACGAAGATAGACGATTCGGTGGACAGAACACCGAGGTTGGAGGCTTCCCCGGAAAGCTCGAGAAGAACGGGTGACTGGCCGGTAACACCATCGCGAATTATCAAGACATCGAAACCTTTAAGTTTGATTAAATCAGAAAATTCCTGTTTATCATTGTAAATAAAACTCAACAAAGTGTTTATCTGACCAGCCTCTGTCTGCAGATCATGGACAACGAAGGCGATGCGGCCTCCGTTTTCAGAGGTCAAGAACCAGCCGCAAGACTCGCTAGGTCCGTAACCGATTGGATAGTTGGGCGATAGAATGTTACCCCCGGCGGCAGTAATATATTCATCGCCGCAAACTTATTAGTAAATAAAAGGGATTTGTATTAATATACTGAAGAAAAAATGCAAATAATTTCTAACAGCAAGAAAAAAAATTGAAAGTTGCGTACCCGCTCGGCTGCTAATGCCCTCAGCAACGGCAGGCTTGAACTTCTTTAATGGCTTAATCTTGACAGAGCCAGCGACGAGGGCCACTAGGGCGAAAAGAACAATTGATTTGGCGAGAGACATGATTGTATATCGTGCAAGTGCTTGCTATTAAGAACTGCACTCCAAAAAACATTGGAAAGTCTTTTTATAGAAGGTGATCGTCCGATCCAGTCGTCCGTATCTCATTTACAGTAAGAGATTAGGACTTCGGTCGCTATAATAATCCCGAGCCATTGTTTGTCAGATGTCACTTCACAATATGTTCAAACAAATGAACGCATGGGAAAAGGCATCAAGATAATCGCGGCGACTGACCGTCGATGTCATGCACGAGGAGCTTCAGGTACAAATCAAAGATACACAATACAGATATCGTATCGTACATCATCCGGTTCAAAACACGTATTCAAAAACCCCACAATAACTTTTGGACCTCGTTTCGTTAGTCCCGAGCAGGTCCCAAGCTTAGCTTCATTGTATTTGTATAAATAAGTAACAAATAGCCTATAATCTAAACGGTTTACTTTTTCAAATCCAGATCTTTATATTTAGGATATATGGTTGACAAATAGCTTCAAACACCCTGGCCTAACATATCTTGAAAATCACTTCACTTTCGTAGAGCTAAACAACATGCAACAAAAAGATAATAAAACATGCTAAAAGTGTAGCTAGTATTAAATTCACATAGTAACCTGTATATGTTCACCGCTACTTGCAAAATAAAAAGTTAAAAACAACTTCCTAGCAAAACTTCCGGCTGCTATGAATAGGGCGTGCCTATAGAGCATGCGCTTGATCCATTCTTCTCCGGCTTGATTAACCTTTGTTATTCATTTCTTAAGCTAAATATCGTATAATTCTACAGGTAAAATTCTACAGTTTAATCACACCGACGATATCGACTAAAATAATCTTTCAAAATAATGGGGTGAACAAATTCGTCAACAGGACCGATTTCTGTTTCTTCCCAAATGTTTAGAATTTAATATTGTAAAATATGATGTGGTCTATTGGTCTATCTCAAATCCGAAACACACACTGACAATGGTATTGAGAAAAAATAACGAGAATAAAAAAGTTCCGAGATCCGTCAATTTTGTCTTGGTGCAAATTCGAAAGATTGTTGCCGATTTGAAACAAAAATTTGATTTGGAATAAACTCCAGCCCTTAATGGTCATAATTGTAAAGCATCCGCGCCCGCGGTAAAAAAGCAGCCGCACGCAATCTGGCACGCTACCAAATATCTTTTACGCTTTTATCTTGCATGGTTATCTTGCATTTGCATGCGTTGCATGACGACAATCATCAATTTCATCATCGAAACGATTTAGTCTGTATGTTTGTTTACTAATTTTATAAACGTGTCATTCCCTTTTGACCGCCTATTGCTAGTTTCACGCCTAAATTTAAAAATAACAAGTGTACACTCTTCCAGCAAGTTTTGTTTGAATTGTAATGATTGATCATGGCAGCTAGCGATGTTATGGTTCAAAGAGTTCTCTATTATTGTATGGTACCTATCATTCTGGAAATCATAATCTATGCCTTCTTAAAGAAATATGGCACTTCAATAAAAGAAAGGTACATACATTTGGTACTTATTTACCCTAAAAAATATTAAAGCTAACATGAAAAATCACAGGTTGATAAGTGCATTTTGGAACAGAGCGATGGTTAAATACCATACAGCTCTACGAGATACCAAGAAAATCCATTTTCATTCTATGAATTACCACAAATCTGCAGATCCTGATCTGAGGAACAGAGGTCTTTTGAGAATACTAGAAATTGGAGCTGGATCAGGTAATTATTTGCACGTTCAGATTTTTGCACAAAGTTGAAAAATGTATGTAACGAATCATCTTTCATAGGTGCAAATTTTGAATTTTTCCCCCCTAATTCAAAGCTTACTGTTGTGGAGCCAAATGCTTATTTCGAGCCCCTTTTTTATGAAAGACAGAAGAACACCTCTGTCAAGATGGAGAAATTTATTCTGACTAAAGCTGAAGACATGAAAGTAGTGGCAGACAACAGTTTTGATATTGTTGTTTCTACATTGGTGCTGTGTTCTGTTAGAGATCTGAAACAAACCCTTAAAGAAATTCATCGTGTTCTCGCTCCCGTATGTTTTTACCACAAAAACTACGACTTCTTTTTTAATTGTTTTTATGCAATTAATACTGTTGACAGGGTGGAAAATTCTACTATTGGGAACACGTTCACGACGTACCTGGAACTTGGCTCCATTTACTTCAAAGTCTGCTGACGTTCGCATTCTGGGACCTTTTGTTTGGATGTTCTCTGAATCGTAACATCGACCACGCTGTAGCAGCCGACGGAAGTTTCTCCAAAGTCGATCAAAAACGTTTTGATATCCCTTTGAATAAGGAATCGTTGATCTGGAAACTCGTTCGCGTTCATGTAATGGGTATCGCCACAAAATAGTCACCAATTTCTGTTATAAAATGTTTAACCGAAAACTGATTGCCACAAAATAATCTACTATACACGAATTTATACTTGCGACGATGTCACTTAATACCGCGTAAAACACTTATTTTAGGGATGCAGACTTATTACATTGTATTGGAATATTGGACCAAAAATGATCGAAAAATGAGCGACACAGTAAAACTTTATCGTGCGTTTTCAGACTGTTACGACAAGGTTTTCGCGCCGAGCTGCCGACTCTTTCATAGCTTTAAGCATTTTTCATGTATCATTCCTCCCCGCCAAATCTCTCTTTCTTTTCAAGTGCCCGATATGAATATTTTATAGTTAATTTTTCGTTAGCTTCTTGGAGTTCCTCTTTTGTTTTCCTATACCTGTTTCAACCCAAGGAAAAAGTGACAAATATTAGAGCACACTCTTTGAAAAGAAGAGCATATTGATGGTTGCTCTTTAAAAATACTTAGCCTACTCCAAATAAGCTATACTGCCTTCTGGTGCAGCTCTTGCATGTTCATCTAAATCCATCTGCAAAAGCTCCTTCTCTTCAACTGTTTCATTCAAAAGCCCTTGCATTTCTGCGAGCTTACATTTCATGAGAGTCTATTGAGATGCATTGAGAGAATTTATCATATTTAGCCTTTAATTGTCGCTTACCGTTACCTTCAATAATTTTGTCCGATGGGGAGCTCAATTATCACTTTACATTTCTCTATGAAAGTGCACAGTTTGTAACCTCATCCTCGGTTGCGTCATCTCCTGCCTCAAATTTTTAACACAAGACGAAAAGTGTGCAATCAGCTTTGAGCTTGCGAAGTCGACAAGGTACACTAAAATATTATTTCTTTTCGAAACATCTGGTATGTGCCTTGTATTGCAGTACTCAAGACTATTAAAACGAGAATGGATAAAAAACCGAATTTCTGGAGAGTTTCAGTATCTTCTTCGCAGAAAAAAAAACGCAATATACCTATGTAAAAACGTATTAAGGTGCTTCTCTAAGAATAGGTTATTATTATGATTACCGATCAGAAACCATGGAGTTTGGCGAACTGAACCTTCAAAAGAGGCATTCAAGGACAACCTTGGGAGTTTGATGCGATGACCCGATGAAGCCCATTCGGAAGGGACAAAAAAGTTTGCAAGACAGCGGGGCAAGCGCAAGTCGTCCGTTATTGCTACCATTGTTGGTGGTGAAGAAACATTGTCTTAGCAGTCTCAGTACCTTTCTACTGTAGTTCATATCCGTTAACTGTTGGACGCGTCGTAAGGTTGGACCCAAATTTCGCGCAGTTCTTCATTTTGATGGTAATCTATAATAATCTACTTCGAAAAATAACAAAGTTTATTCAATTTTTCTCTTTCATGTTCCATGCCAACTACAGTACTATCTCCTTACCCATCTTGACATCAAGACCCATTTGAACTAAAATATGTGTACGAAAGAGAATAAAACGTCAGTGTCTATCCCGATGCAAACTCAAAACACAACATTGATTTCTGAATCAGACAAAATTGGTCAGAGTAAGCTGTAATCAAAAGGTTAAAATGTTAAACTCTCTTATAAAGTTGTATCTGTGTCAGGTTTTGATCAGAGTGAACACACGGAAATTCAACATCTTTTGAACGAGGCAATCAAAGAAAATAAACAGTTACAAATGGACTTAGAACGTGTACAAGCTGAGAAGGTCGCTTTGGCTTTGGAGTAAGTGTTCACAATAGGCCCACAAAATTGTAAAATGCAAATAGTCATCCTATTTCAAGCATGCCCCTTCTTTCTTGTGTTTGGTGCTCAATTGATTGGTGCCCTATTGTTTTGTTTCCAGATGCAGCCAAGCAAATGAGAAACTTGAAGAAGCCAATAAAAAAGCAACCAAGTATTATGATATGTGTGAGCATCTGAAGAGACAAAGAGAAATATGGAGAACCCAATACAACCAATGTATGAAGCTATTGATGGAAAAAATGGAGAGCCTTGGCGGCAGTGTTAAAAATTTACCAAATAAGTCAGGTGATGAGATGAATCAAAAATAAACATTTAGATTTTTTTTCCAATTCCGGCAAAGTCATAAGAATTGAATGAAATCGATAAAAACGTTAAAAGGAAAAGAACTCGCGTCGCAGCAGTTGCTTTCGTTTTTGCAAAGCTTATTACTAAGGTTAAATTTAACACTATAAACTGGATGTAGCAGGGAATTTTCATACCGGTACTTACATAAGTTTGAAGGCGTGAAAAGACACCGACGCCCGCCAAATCCTCGCAGAGAGAACCGGTACAACAAAATCACTTTTGTACTATGCACCATTTAGTACATTCCTGGAACATCTCTTCATTACGGTACTTACATAAACGAGTAAAAAACACGCATTTTAGGGACACGGACGAAGAGCATTGTATTGAACCAATAATAATCCCCACCATTACCGAGATTCTTGTTAAATCCAAAGAGTACAGCAATTTTCACGCAGTTCAGTTATTACAACCTTTTCTTCCGAATTTACCAATCGATTAATCAGAATCCAGTAGTCATTGTTTTTTCTTCATGTTGTCTAAAAAGTCACTAGTCTACTGCAGTCTGTAAAATCTACGTCCCTTTCTTACTGACTAGTAACTTACACGAATTTACAATCAAAAATAAGGGGAAAATAAGGTTGAGGGATATGAGAAGTATTGAGGGAGAGAGTTTTAAGTTTTTCCTAGCTAAAAAGTAATGAAAAAGACAAGCACGACATAAAAGGGTTGCGCAAACATCGTTCGCCACATCACGACCCCCCTCCAGGGAGCGACCGTTCTCTTCGATTTCAGTCGTTTTGACACTTGATCGGCGACGAAAAGGTGAAAAACAATTTTCACAGTCTTATGCGAGGACATCAAAAGCGAAAAAAGCCTGGAGATATAGCGGGCGAAAGAAAAACTTAACGCAGACTTTGCGCTGCAATATTATGAATAACGCCGTAGGAAGCGATAATTGTAAAATTGTGGAGGAAGCCAATAAATCAACTCATAGTAGATATACAACTTTGAGCACTGACAGAACGCCTGGGCAAACTCGTCAGCGGGAAATTTCAATAACTCGAAAACAAAGAAAAAAAACACACGAGAAAATGAAAGAGAGGAGTACCGTATCGTCATATAGAACAGAATTGTTGAAAAACCAACGAAAACTGTCTTCGATGTCGCTTCACTCATTTACAAGGGATTCGGGTCGATATCTAAACAGTAAGCTACAGGAAGTCGACATCGCTTCGGAGAGTAGGACTTGTTGTTCTAGGTAAAGAGACTGAATTTAAGATAGGTGTGTTAAACATGCAATAATCATTATTCGAATAGTTGTTGGTATATAAAAGCGTTGACGAAATCACGAAGCGAGATTAACTGTAGATGTTGAATCCATGATCAAAAATCAAAATAAAAGAATTGAAGCACCACGCAGATGAAAACATTGACATCGTCAACCGATGGGTTGTCTCGTATCCTTCTTGACTTCTTCAGTTCTTTAGACATTGACGGTGTCGTAAGCGATCAGACCATTAGTGACGTGGGCCCCACCTTCATTCCTGTTGGAAAAACACGTAAAGTGGAATAGGTTCGTTATCGACACGTACGAAAATCTCAAGAGGCTTCTTTTGCCAAGCGATAAGTGATTTGACTTACGAGCTCCTTCAGGGGGAAGCATGGAATTGAAAAAGGAAATGAATGAGCGAAAGAAGTTTTTATGGTTGGAGTGATCATCAAGTGGTCATTAAGGAAAATAGCAAACGCGCACACGTGGAAAGCGGAATTGGTAAGAGGAATGACTTACTTTTCAATCAGTTTCCGCATTTCTTCCATACTCATCCCATCCTTGCTGTTCATGCTCCGAATGCCGACTGTTTGACGATGACCGAGGGAGCGCAGATTTTAAAATAACAAAAAAAGCAGAGACACCAAAGTAGAATAAAGAGATCAGAACGATAAGCACACGATGAGATACAGTACATAAAAGAGATGGACGTTCACCTCCTTCACAGATCACATGCAACTTCGCTAAGGGTTAATAAAGCACAGAAGTTTAAACATCTTCGACGTGGAGGACGTCTTCTTTCATCCCACAATCCCGTTTTTTTTCCTTTAGCCCGGGACCGTTTTTTCCTAGTTCTAAATTCAAGACGAAAAATGGCACAACTTACCACCGTAGTTGCGATTGACCAAATGCTCACGATCACATTCGGCTTCAGAGATTTCAGCGCTGATGGTCGAATCGTTGTTGGACGAGCTGGAGACATTGGCGGAATCGTTTCCGCAGCGAGGAGGAGGTAAAGGTGGCTGAGGAGGATCCGGATACGGTGGCAAGGGTAGATTCATGGTGCCATTGCCGCGCAATTGTTGTCCGTTCATGCTGCGTCGGGCCAGCATAGTATTCTGGGTCGGGCTAGTGCCGAAATCCGGTGGCGGCAACGGTGGGTTGGTGTTGGTGTAAGAAGCGTACGAGTTGGTATCCCCAGCGTACATGTCACAGTTGGCCGGATCGTCATAGCAGTTTTCGGGAGCGTACGTGGCGCCGTTGGGCATCCGCATCATTCGATTGCCCGGGCCAGGGCGGGGCTATTTTCAAAATCGAATTAGTTAATACCGAACAAATAAAAATAACGAGGAGGAGGATTTCCCTAATTTATACCATCGATTGAGAAGCCTGACGGTGATGAGCCATATCTTGTTGGGGTCCTCCATTGGGATGCGGGAAAGTCTGGAATTGGTTACCAGTCTTGTTGGGATCCATTTCCTCACGGAAGCCAAGCAGGTGGAAAGTAGCGTACGGGCAAATCTCATCATCCATACCTTTGTAACAAATTTGTTGTGATTAGTAATACACTTTCAAGTTTCTCTAGAATAAAAAATTGTCTAAGAAAACAACAATTAGTAATTAGTCAACGAATACCACACAGATTGTCATTGGCTCTCTTTTTTTGATAAAGTGTGCCTTCAACCGAGGGTAAGAAAACGTTAAAGAGTTAGAAAAAAAAGGCAAAATGTCCAGGCAGAAAATGACACGAGGTAAGCAAGGGAGGGTATGGGATAGTTTACCTGCGTACAACGAAGCCCCAGACTGGTTTACCTCCTCACCGGGAACCGGCGCTACACGGCGCGGAGGAGGGTGGATCGACAGTTCGTCATAAACAGGTCGGCGTGGGTCCAGCGTCCGATAGGCGTGACAGTCTGCGTGACCTTTTTTTTCGTATGCGTTTTCGTATGTTTCGTTTTTTTCGGTCAGGTATTTTTTTTTTTGTTTGGTTGGAATTTGTGGCCAGAGATAAAAATGAATTCAGGATTGAAAACGCAATACAAATATAGCGAAAACTGAAACAGGATAAGCAGCAGGATCGTCCAGCAGGAAGACAACAAATTAAGTCACAACCGGTTTCTTTGGTAACGACACATTTTGTCTGAAGAAAATTAAGTCACTCGTCAACTAACGTTTGAAAATCTCTCTGGTGACGGTAAAATTTACAAGAAAAACGTGCATTGCAGGTATACGTGGCACACATTTTGAACTCGAATCGAAAAAGTAAGTAAGAAAGACGAAAGAATGAATGAAAGAAGAAAATCTGAATGGAATAGTTACCGCGTTTGATCCGATCGCAAGTGTTGTACTGGGTTCCGGGAACGGGCGGAAGTTTGCGGTTGGGCGGCGGGATATAACCCAGCTCGTCGCGCATGTCTCCGCCGTTTCGTTTCATCGTGGCATTGCCTGAAGCTTGATTGTAAATGACATCATCTGTGACAAATGAGAATAAAATAGCTTAGGGAGTTGCTGGCTAGAGACCCACAAACAGACGAACCTTTGTGGGTGTTGTTACGGCCCTTAAGAACGCAAATGACGACGATGGCGGCGATAATGACAAGAATGGCAGCGGCAGCCGGAACCACCAAATTAAGATTCATCAACATGGCAAGCAAAGGGTTATCCTTTTCCGATGTCTCTCTAGCTGGGGCAATGGTTCCTGTTAGAGAAAACAACGGGGTTTTATTATTGCAATTCACAATTAAGGATACAGGGAGCAAATATCCTATGGGCGGAAGTGAATTGTAAACATGCATGAAATAACGGATTGCCTTTCTTGAAACGCTACCGAATGCCGCAAACCGATATCAACAAAACTAAAAATGACTTGTGTTTAGACGACAGCGCATCTCCGATTCTGTTATCTAAACAAGTGCCCACTTGAAAACCATTCACAACATTGGCGGTTAAACAATCCACTTGTAAAAGGGAGACCCGGCCTTTTCTTTTTTGTTTACATTACCTCCAGTGAGGGTGAGAGTGGCAAACTCGTATTCGGCCACAGTCGAACCGGCGTTATTGTGGGCTGTGACGCGCAAGTTGTACCAAGTAGCTGGGCTCAAGTCCAATACGACGAAATTGCCACCTGGTTTTACGCTGTTCGATACCAAAGTCCAGTCTTGATTTCCCCTGTAACAAAAAAAAGATAAATTTGAATTTCAGCACTCGACGGAGGATGACGAGATGATATCGACGTACTTTCCGCGATATTCGACCACAAAGTAAAGCATGGGGCAGCCTCCATCAGACCAGGCGCTCAGGTGAAGTGTGACGCTGCTTGCAGAGCCTTCAATGAAACGGTTGGCATCCGGAACAGCTGGTGCAGATCCTTTGGTTCGGGTGTTGATCACGTCCGATCCCTCGCCAGTTCCAATTCTGCATCAATTCAAATAGTAGACAATAGTGGCCAGGAATTCCAGCAATAGATAAACTTACGCGTTGTAAGCTCTGACGTAGAGTTGGTAGCGCGTTCCGCACCACAGGTTCTCAATCGTATAATCCTGGATAGAGTTGCCGATTTGAGTCGTCTCCCAATCCCCGAATTCCGGCTTGTAATGAACAGTGTAGCCGTGGATGGGTGTCTCTTCTTCCTTGCGTGGTTTCACCTTGATCGTAATCGAAGTTGTGGTGGTAGACACGAGCGACAGATGTGGGGGATATGGTGGAGCTGTTCAAATATTTACAAAATGAATAATAACGGTCTTATTCGGATTAATAAGGACTCTGAGACTAACCTTGAACTTGGAGCTGATGGGTGACTGTGTCTTGGCCGTACATGTTCTCAACGGTGCAAGTGTACTCTCCGGCATCGTCACGGGTGACTTCACGCACGAGGAGAGATCCTTCAGGGAGTAGGCGGATTCGTTCCGACGCGGCGTAGGGAGTTCCTTTGATTTTCCACTGGATTTCGGGCAACGGAGCACCGACAGCTTGGCAGGGCAGCTTGACGTCTTCGCGGTACGAGACGCTGAAAGTGTTGTCGAAAGAAGCAATCTTGGCCGGCACGCGAGTTCCAGGAGCGATGGTGACAGTCTTGGAAGGTTCGCCTTCTCCAACGTTAGTCGAAGCCGTGACCCAGAAGTTGTAGCGTTCCTTCTTCTTCAATCCACTGGCTTCATAGTTCAGTTGAGACGGAGACACTTTCTGACTACGAGCATCCTCCTACACAGACAGAATTCCAGTTAATGTTGACACTTTTAATAAGAGAAATAAAAACAATAAGCAGTTTTTACCGATCCTTCTTGAATGTAAACTGTGTACTGGTTGACAATTCCATTTGGCAGTTCGGGTGCTTTCCAGCTGACTAAAATGGAATCAGGGGTCATCAAAAGAGCTTTGACGGCAGATGGAGATCCGGGAACTAGAGGATTTGATGACCAAATTGTTAGAAGAAAATTTTAATTATTATTACAGAGTGAAACTCTACCATCTTGTTCCGTGTGGCAGTTGACAGGTACAGATTTGACTCCATCACCGCCGGCAGTGAAGGCCAAAACTTGCATACTGTAGTTGGTGTACTTGCGCAGACCGTGAAGGATAGTCTCGCTAGTGGTAATAATTTTGGCATCTTTGCTGGTCTCGTCTGGTTTGGAAAGAATGAAACTAATCAAGCCGCAGAACTCGGTAACGATAGGACTGCGGTAACTTACCGAACCAGAGCTGACTGGGTCCGTAAATGGCCTTGTAACCCTTAATGATTCCGTTGACGGTGTTCAATGGAGGCGACGACCATGACAGACGGATAGATTGGGAAGTAAGAGCTGTGCAAGTCACATCTTGAGGTGCCTGTTCCGGCGTTCCTTCGCCAGTGTGTTGGATCACTTCGTCGGACATGGGGCCGGCACCGACTCGGTTGAATGCTTGGACAACCACCGAATATTGAGTGTACATCCTGCAATAAAACAATATAAATCAGTCAATCGTGATGCCAGACATGTACAGAAAATTAAAGATACGTACTTGAGATGGGAGATGTTCAACTGGTGTTCTTTGCCCAGCTCTCGGCTAAACTCGACCGTCTCGAAAAGGTACGGTTTATCAGAAGTGGCCAATTTGTATCCGACGTAGTAGCCAAGGATTTCCCCGTTCCAGTGTTCCTTAGGGGGTGGTTTCCAGGAGACCTTGAGCGTGTTCTGATCCACTACTTCCACTTTGACTCCGCGTGGAGTTCCCCCGGGGGCTACACAACGAATAGTATTAACTAATTGATAACTTGGAAATAGACGGCGGAACAATTAACCTTCTTCGGCGGTGATGATGGTGACAGTTTCGGAAGGATCGGACGAGCCAACTTCGTTTTCGGCGACTAGTCGGAAGTGGTAAGTGGTAGCCGGTACCAAGTTGTAGACTCCAGCAACAGTTTGCTGCCCAGGAACCAAGACACGATCGATATCGGCTTGCCAATCACCTTTGCTGATTTTATATTCAATCAGGTAGCGGGTGAGTGGTGAATTGCCATCGTAAGGAGCAGACCAGGAAAGTTGGACGGAGCGACCGGATTTATCAAGCACTTTAACTCCAAACGGGACCTCAGGCGGTTCTGAAATATCAGATAACAATTAGTTTTGCAAGGTGATTTATTGCTATGGGGTAAACTAATACCTTGAACGATTAGGTTGATGCTGGTGTCGTCACTACCGAATGCATTGGTGGCCACACAGGTAAACAAGGCCGAATCAGTTCGTTCTAGTTTCTTAATACTCAAGTCGGACAAGACTCCAGTTGGCAAAATCTCTTCTCGAATCGTGTATCTAATTTCAAAAAAAGAAATTAAATCAAGCCCCAAAGTTGTAATGACGAATGCTAATTTACCTAGGATCGCTCTTCGAGTCCAATCGTTTGCTGTTCATGTTCCATAAAATGCCAATTGGTTTCTCGCCTTTAGCTTCGCACTGAAGGACGGCCGGCTCTCCTCGACGGGCAGTTTGGTTCTTAAACTTGATCTCAAATTGAGGTGGTGCTAAAATGATAACAAAGTTAATTTAACCATCGAAACATAACCAAGTGAATCTTCTAGACCGTTACCTTGAACGCTAACGAAGATGACGGCCGACAGTCCAGCACCAATTCCGTTAGAGGCCTCACAGAGATAATAGCCTTCGCTGGATTTCTGGATGTTGCCGATGGACAGAGTGCCGTCCTCGATACGAACGTAGTTGTTGGAACGAATATCGCGATAGTCGTTGGGAGTGCTCCCTATCGTTGACAATAGATTTAGTTATTCAATCCAATAGATAGGCTCTTTGATGTCGACTTACCTGGGGCTTTCTTCCAGGAAATTTGGGGCTTTGGGAAGCCGTCGGCCTTGCATTCAATTTTGGCCTCGCTTCCTTGGGCGAAGGCCTTGTCCGTAGGCTCAACGATCCAGCGTGGAGGAACTTGAATGAGGAAAACAAAACAAGAGTTAGTTTTCTAGTTCGCTAAAGGCTGTCAGATAGGATCGGAAAAGCAAAAGAAGAAGTCGACATCGCACATTCCAGGAACAAATATCATGCATTAAAACTTGTTAAAATAAACGAGGAAAAGTTGTCTGAACCTCGTTTTGAAAATGTACAAAAATCCTGGAAAGTGGATACTACAAAAACTACGTTAACAACCTGTTCCAAGTATCTATCGATTAATTAATTTTAGGGAAAATGTAGAAAGTCAATTGGGAATTCAAACTGGTTTGCTTTTTGGAACAAATTGTTTCTGTGAAAGATAGAATAAAAATGGTGAAATCAGGGATGGATTTGGGTAAGGAAAAGGATTGGGGAAAGGGACGCTCCGCGTCGCGGCCTTCTTTATTTCAGTTTTGTCAAAATTCTAAGGTTTTTTTTTTAAATAGAAAAGTCATTCGCGATATCTTTCGTTCCCTCAAAGTCGCCGGAAAGAGTCTAAACCTAGACCAAAGAAGCTGGACAAAAGACACAAGCGACGTCGCGATTTACCGTTGACTTTGACTTGAGTGGAGGAGCTGGAGCGGCCGGCCGAATTGTTGACATGACAACTGTAAGTGCCGGCCTGATGTAAATCGACGCTGTTGAGAATTAAGAGGCTGGTTTGAGGCGAGACTCTCGATACGGTCGATTCAGACACTTGACGGCCGTCGACCGTCCAGCGGAAGTCGAGTGGCAAGTCTCCAGCCGTGGCGATGCACGTCAACTGGACGTAGCTTCCCTGGTCGACTGATTCGCTGGGCAGGTAGAGCGGCAGGAGCGTCGGTCTCTCTGCAAATGACAACAATCGGACCCTAAACATTTCAGCCCACAACTTCTAAACAGATTTCCCGGACGCTATCTAAGTAAAAATCCTTTTAAAAAATGGCGCGGCGACGGGAGGGTCCCCTCAAAGGAGGAGATTTCGAGGATCAATCAAAGTCGACGAGTACCCTGGACGAGCAATTCAGCTGAATAATCGGCGAAACCGGCCGTGTTTGAGGCGCGGCAAGTGTAGAGGCCTCCGTTCTCTGGCGAAACTGCATCGATGACGAGCAAATTTGTCCGCGAACCCACCCTCGTAGTAGACATTCCCAGTCCGAGTGAGGAAACGTTAGAACCCTTGAAATGCCACTGGACGTCCATTGGAAGATCACCCTCTATGGCCAGGCAAGTAACTTGAGCGGGCGAGCCGGCCATAACGGCTTCATCGCCGAAACTAAACGGTACGATTTTGGGGGCCACTAGAAAAAATTTGGGAATTGATAAAATGAAAGGCCAGACGCGAGCGTAGATTTAAGGGACGGACAGAGGGGATTTTCTAGAGCTGGCCAAATAATGTCAACCGTTAATTATCAACTGGGCGGTGAATGAACTCGTTCCGGCAGCGTTGGAAGCCTGACAGGAGTAATTGCCGAAATGACTGGCCGCTAATGAATTGAAGACGAGCACAGAAGCTCGAGGTCCGGTCGGAATGACTGTGACATCTTGCCGGCTGGCCGTCAACAATTCGGAGCCGTGGTACCATTCTAAACGCACTGGATCGTCTCCTTTGGATAAGACGCACAACACCTGACTGGATTCGCCCTCGTAGATATCGCCGAATGCGAACGGAACAATCTCCGGAGCAACTAAAATTTCAAATTTTTTAGCAAAATTCAGATTTTAAATGGGAAATCGAACGCGGAGCGGATGAAGGGATGCAGGGCCAGCAGTTTGTCACTATTTATTGCTATGTAAGTGTACCAGAGACGGCCAGGACGGTGGAATAACTAGCGCTGGCCACCTGATTGCGCACGGTACAGGTATAAGTTCCTGCGTGATTGGTCGTGACTGAATCGATGATGAGCGCACTACCACGCTGGCCAACACTTGCTGTTACAACGCCCGTCTGGAATGTCGTGACATCTCCGTGGAATGTCCACGTAATATTCAAGGGCGTGTCGCCTTTAACCGCCAAGCACTGGGTCTGGGCCGCTTCACCGGCATTCAACGTCGACTCCCCAAAATCGAAAGGTGCGATCTCCGGTGCGACTTTTTTGTACAAAATAATTTACAGTTTACAATTAATAGAGAGATACTATCTAAATTGACTAAACATTCTAAGCGCTGGAGCGTCCGCAGAGTTAGGGGTGACATCTAAGAGGTTTCTTTGAATTTATTTGTGATTAAACCAACCAGAGACGGACAAAACTGTGGAATAACTAGTGCTGGCTGCTTGATTGCGAACGGTACAAGTGTAAGTTCCCGCGTGGTTTGGTGTCACTGAATCGATCATCAAAGCACTGCTTCTCTGGCCAACGCTGGCCGTTACTACGCCGGTCTGGAATGTCGTTGCATCGCCGTGGAACGTCCATATATTCTAATTCGGTAAAACCAGTAACGGACAAGACGGTGGAATGGGCTATCGCCTTTATTAGGTGCTCGATGATGAGCGCACTACACTGCGTCTGGAATGTCGTGACATCTCCGTGGAATGTCCACGTAATATTCAAGGGCGTGGCCGGCGTTGAGCGCCGAATCCCCAAAGTCGAAAGGCGCAATCTCGGGTGCGACTTTTTAAATTATTGAAACATTGAATTACTACTTAAAATTTTTACGTCTTAACGCAGAGCGTCCGCAGAGTCAGGGAGAACGACACATTTACAAGGTTCTATATATATTTTTTAATTTGGTAACCAACCAGAGACGGATAAAACTGTGGAATAACTAGCGCTGGCCGCTTGATTGCGCACGGTGCAGGTATACGTCCCCGCGTGATTAGGTGTCACGGAATCAATCATCAAAGCACTGCTTCTTTGGCCGACGCTGGCCGTTACTACGCCGGTCTGGAACGTCGTCGAATCGCCGTGGAACGTCCAGGTAAAGTTTAAAGGTGTATCGCCCTTAAGCGCTATACAATTCGTCTGAGCCGCTTCACCGGCGTTGAGCGTCGAATCCCCAAAGTCGAAAGGCGCAATCTCCGGTGCGACTTTATTTTAAATTATTTAAATATCGAAAATTACTACTTTAAATATTTACGTCTTAACGCAGAGCGTCCGCAGAGTCAGGGAGGACATGTTTACAAGATTCTATATATTCTAATTCGGTGTTTTAACCAACCAGTAACGGACAAGACGGTGGAATAACTAGCGCTGGCCGCTTGATTGCGCACGGTGCAGGTATACGTCCCCGCGTGATTAGGTGTCACGGAATCGATCATTAAAACGCTGCTCCTCTGGCCGACGCTGGCCGTAACTACACCCGTCTGGAACGTTGTCGCGTCGCCGTGGAACGTCCAGGTAAAATTAAGAGGCGTGTCGCCTTTAAGTGCCATGCATTGAGCCTGAGCGGCGTCGCCAGCGTTGAGCGTCGAATCTCCAAAGTCAAATGGCGCAATTTCCGGAGCGACTTGACATTTTCAAAATAAATTTTCATTAAAAAATGCCCTGGAGCGTCCGCAAGGTGTTTTGGAGGATGAAGGAAGAAAGTCGGAGAATGAATTAGCCCTGGAACCAACCATTAACAGCTAAGGTGGCTGTGTAATTAACACTGGCGGCAGCGTTGCTCGCCGTACAAGTGTAGTCGCCCGAATGGCCAGCCGCGATCGAATCGATCGTCAAGAGCGAGACCCTAGTGCCCGCTTTGATGATGGATATGCCCATTTGGGAGGAAAGTTCCTGGCCGTGGAATGCCCAGCGCAATGTCAAAGGGAGATCGCCTTCCAAGACGGTACACTGGATGGCTACGGGCTGACCGGATGTCAAAGAACCTTCTCCGAAACTGAACGGCATAATTTGCGGCGGAACTGGAGCAAGCGCAAATATCGAGAAAAAATTACGGTGAAAATCGCAGACGACGACACGGAGCGGATGGATGGAAAGGGATAAATTTGCGGTCAACTAATTATCTCTAAAGATTTTGGAAAATTTGGCGAGGACGACACCGTTAACAAAGAGAGAAGCTGTGTGATTAGCCTGGCCGGCAGCATTTTGTGCTGTGCACGTGTAATCGCCAGCATGGCCGGCCGCTACCGCGTCAATGGATAATAAGGAAACGCGCGGATTGAGCCGGAAGGTGCTGATGCCCATCTGAGAGGAAAGTTCCCGGCCGTGGAACATCCAGCGCAAAGTCATTGGCAAGTCGCCATCGACGATCATGCACTGGACCGTGATCGGTTGGCCGGATGTCAGCGATCCTTCACCGAAACTGAACGGCAACAACTGCGGAGCCACTGCGATCCCACCAAATCAATTTCTAATTAGACTTGATGATATTATCCGAAGAAATAAAAGGCGAAACGCGGAGCAAAGGAGAGAGGATGGTGGATTTTCTACATTTTGTTCCAAAATTCATTTCAAACCCTGGACGAGAAGTGTAGCGGTGTGATTGACACTTCCGGCGGAATTTTGAGCCGTGCAGGTGTAATCGCCCGCGTGTCCGGCTGCGATCGAGTCGATGGAGAGGAGGGACACTCTGGCATTCAAACGAACCGTTGTGATACCCATTTGGGAAGATAATTCCTTGCCGTGAAATGCCCAGCGAAAATGAATGGGCATATCGCCTTCAGAGACCGTACACTGGATCGTCACTGGTTGTCCGGATGTGATGGCTTCGTCGCTCAGATCAAAGGGCACGATACGTGGAATGACTAATGAACAACAACAACTGACTTCATTAATCCTAGTCCGGCGCGGAACGTTTTTTTTTTTGGAGGGGAAGGAAAAGGATATTTTCAAACTAATTGGCGGGAGTTGTACCATTGACGGTCAACGTCGCCGTGTAGTTGGCAACTCCGGCCGGATTTTCAGCCGTACAGGTGTACTCTCCGTTATGAACGGCCGCTACCGACTGAATCGACAAGACGGAAATCCTGTCGCCCAAACTGTTGATCGTTAGGCCCGTGATGGGCGAGTCGGAGGCCAGCGGGCGCGATTTGAATGCCCAGCGCAAACTAATGGGCGAGTCGCCCTTGACGGCCGAACACTGGACCACTACGAAATCGCCGGCGTTGAGGGCTTCGTCGTCCCCGAAAGAGAATGGAGCGATTTGCGGGGCAACTGGAACGACGCAATCCAGTTGGGATTAAACTTGTGTTAACACAACCGATTACAAGCGAAACGCGGAGCGACAGAAGAGAGAAAAACACCGGGCAAACAGGGAGGAGATGAAAAGGTGGATTTTGTTTGTCGTGTTCATGAATAATACCAACGACGGTGAGCTGGGCTGTGTAACTGGTCTGTCCGGCTGAATTGCGAGCGGTGCAAGTATAATTTCCCGAATGGGAGGCGTCGACGGAATCGATTTGCATAATGCTGGACTTTGAACCGATCTTTGTTATGCTAATGCCCGACAGGGCCGAGTGCGTCTGGCCGGACGTAATCCAGCGGATGTCAACGGGGACGTCGCCTTCTGTCACGATGCACTGCAGCTGGGCCGACATGCCCGACGTGTAGTCTTCTTCGCCAAAGTTAAACGGCAGGATTTTCGGCGCAACTTTTCACGTACAATAATTTCGTTTAATGAACTTTGTCGCTTTGAGGCCGGACGCGTTACGGTTTAAGGTGTAGGTTTGGACGGTTTCATTTTAAATTTAGATATTTATTTTTTTCGGAATTAAATACCAAGCACTTCTAGATGTGCAGAGACACTTTGCGAACCGACGGAATTCTTCGCCGTGCAAGTGTATTCGCCACTATGGGCCGCCGTCACCGAGTCGATTTGGAGGACGGACGAACGCGGACCAACCCGAGTGGTCGAGATGCCCATATCTGCCAGACCGATTTGACCCTCTCCGCGAAATGTCCAACTCAATTCTATTGGTAGATCGCCTTCGCCGACGACGCACATGGTTTGCACGTGAGTTCCAGGTGTATGGAACTCGTCTTCGCCAAAACTAAACGGCAATATCTTGGGGCGAACTGGGGAAAGTAGGACAGGTATACCATATATACCATATATTTCTGTTGGTTTTGTCCCACATAGTAAGCATCGATGGTTCAATGGTAGAATGCGCGCCTCCCACGCGCGTGATCCGGGTTCGATTCCCGGTCGATGCACACCTTTTTTCCAACTTTTTCTTCAAACTTTCTCAAACCACTAATCAACTGACCATCACTGACGCATTCTACAATTTCCCATTCAATTTTAGACGAGTTTAAATGGCTCCCCAAATTTATAAAAAATTCAAAAGTTTGATCTATAGTCTGTCTAACGATTTGTGAATAAATGAGCCGGGCAGAGGGGGAGCGTCCCCATAGGGTTGGATGTTCCGTATATCTGAAATGGATGAATCGACTACCATAAACGCTGAGTGTAGCCGTATAGTTGCGTACTGCAGCGGAATTGCGTGCGATACAAGTGTAATTTCCCGCGTGATCCGCTCCGACGGAATCGATATTCAAAACGCTGGAACGTGACCCCACTTTTAATGTATCGATGCCGGTCATGGCCGAAGACGGTCCGTGAAACGTCCAGCTAATTTCAATGGGCAAATCTCCTTCGATGACGATGCAATTGATCTGCGCCGACATGCCCAGCGTGTACTCATGGTCACCGAAGCTGAACGGACCGATGACGGGCGCCACTGGAGGGAGGACGACAATGTTGGTCAAAAATCACTTGTAACGAAACCGCAGCAGGCGCGGAGCATTTTCGGGGGCTATTCAAGGAAGGTGGAAGAAACGGGTTTTCTGCTTCCTCGATTCTATACCGAAGACGACCAAAACGGCCGTGTAGTTGCGTGTTCCGGCCGCGTTGCGTGCCGTACAGGTGTAGTTGCCACTGTGGGCCGCCGCGACCGATTCGATCTGTAGCATGTTGGAACGCGGACCCACTTTGGTCGTCGTGATTCCCATCATCGACGAGTACGGCTGGCCGTGAAAGACCCAGTTGATATCCATCGGTAGATCACCTTCGGATGCGGCGCAGACGGTATGTGCCGAATCGCCGGAAGTGAACGGCTCGTCGCCGAACGAGAACGCAAGGATTTTCGGCGGCACTGAGGGGGAATTGTAATTTTTTTTCAATTTTTTTTTTTTTTGCCAGAACGGACGCGGAGTTGCCCGGTTTTTTTTTATCGAAGAGGTTGTGATTTGTTGTGTCCGGTTTTTCGCTTGTTCGCCCTTACCGTACACCGTTAGATTGGCGGAATAGGAGGAGACTCCGGCCGGATTCTTGGCTAAACATCGGTACTCTCCATCCGAATTGTGATTGACATTCGACATGGTCAGCAGACTTGTTTTACTGCCTACATTCACCAGATTCACGCCCGGCCGGCTGTTGTCCAGTGGCAGGCCATTGAGAGTCCAAGAGACGGCTAAAGGCTCGTCTCCTCGGGCCACGTAACAAGCCAACTGGACATCGTCGCCAGCATAGACCGGCTCGTCGAAAGCGAACGGATTGATGGCCGGCAAGACTAACGCAACCGTTTATAACCGCTTATAAAACTCTCTCGCATTTTGTCGTTTACGCACGGGATTCTTTTCGAATAAATACTAATCGTCGAACTGGGCATAGAATCGTCGTGTTTTACATTCTTTTTTTTTAATAGAAAATATTGCGGAATTTCTGAATGGAACACGACGATTCTTTGCGGTGGAAATGGAACGTCAAGCGCTTACCCATGACTTGGACTTCGAGGTTGCCTTTGGCGGAGAATCCTTGAGCGTTTTTGGCGATGCAGGTGTAGGAGCCTTGATCCAACGAGCGCTGGACGTTCTCGATGATGAGCGTTCCATTAGGGAAGACTTGCTGGCGGCGGTTGACTGGCAGGACGCGTCCACCTGGGCAATAAACAACAGAAATGCAATCAGATATTCCAGCGATTGAAGGAATGACCCAATACCCTTTTCCCATTGAATAGTGTCGATCGGATATCCAGCTACGGGACAGGTAACCAGCATCAATTCACCGGCCACAACAGCCACTTTATCCATCGGTCTGACAAAAGGTAATCCGTAAACGTTGAAGCGGGCAGAGTGGTCGGCGTGTCCGACTTTGCTGGAAGCGGCGCACTTGTAGAGGCCTCCGTCGTTGGTGTGAACGGCCGTGATGTTGAGGTAGGAAACGATCTCATTGACGCCGGCGTTGAAGTGGCCGATTTGAACCCTTTGGAGGCGACGGGTGAAATAAAATGTCAAGGATTCGTCGTCGTCCAACGGTCGTAAAATATTTTGGAAAAAAAATTCTACCTCTCGGAAGACGAGATTTTCTTTCCGTCCAATTCCCAGGTGATTTCCGGTAACGGATTTCCAGACGCTGAGCACTTGAGACTGACGCTGGGTCCAGGTTGTAGGGTCCGCTCCGTGAACGTCGACAAGAACTGGGGTGGATCAACTGTAATAAATGACGAAAGGAAAAAGTTTTCGAGTCAACATCCGGCAGTAAAATGGTAAGGGGGGAGTGTAAAGTCATTTACATCTTCCGCCTAATTTCAGTTCGGCCGATGCCTGGGCGCTCTCCTGGTCGTTGCGGACAAAGCACTGGTACATGCCCTTATCTTCACGGCGGACTTGCTCGATCCTTAAAACGGTGTCTGAATGACTGAGAGCGATGCCGTCCTTCATCCAGCTGATGGATTTGATGGGGTTGCCCTCCGGGTTGCACGTCAACGTAGCCGGACGGCCGTAATCGACAGTTTGGACTTGCGGTTCGATGCTGGCCGATAGAGGAGCTAATAATCAACAACCCCAACAACAAAAAATTAGTAAACAAATCTCCAAAATTGGTTATAGAATGTTAATTTACCTGTAACGGTGAGGACGGTCTCGACGCTCTCGCCGCCGACGGAATTGTTGACATTGCAGAGATATTTGCCGGAATCCTCCACTTTGGCTTCTTTGATGATCAGAGTGCCGCTGATTTGCTTGACACGGTCGTCCAACTTGACGGGCTGCTTGGCCGTGCTGCCCTCGACGTACTTGTACCACCTACGAGTTCAAAACAGAGATACGCTTACGCCACACCGTAAAACACACGTTTCCTTTTATTTTCCGGGATGAATCTCCTCAGAAAAAGGAAAGAGTCAAAGTTCATTTTCTCGTTTTTTAAAAATCGCTAACTCGACGAGGTCGTGGGAATGTCGTTCACCCCTCTCGGAAAAAATTCTCTGGGAAATACCTGTAGACCGGGACTGGGAAAGCGGTCGCGTCGCAAGTCAGATAAGCTCGGAGCTGGGCGGCAGCTGTAGCGATTAGACTGCCTTCGATTTTGCGGCCGGATGTGCGAGGCGCGACATTTGAACTCGGTTCTTGTATTTTTTTGGTATTTTTTTCAAAAAGGGGGAAAAAGAGAGAAACAAAAGATGGATGTCATCTCTACTGATGATGAATAAGAGCACTGTCTTGTGCAACCCCGTCTGCACGATGAAATAGTCGTGACGGTTCAATATGTTATGATGGCGGATGTTCAGGAGCCCCATCACATAATCCCTGAGAGAGAGAGAGTGGGGCGTTTTGAAACGACTGTTGATCACGATAAAGGAGTGTTCTCCATCCGGCCTCGTTACGCCATTAGAACCGAGAGAATGAGAAAGAGTAGGGGGGAGACTGTTGTTGGAAATTTTACCGATGACTGGGTGGCGGATGAGACTGGGCATCGCAGACAATAGCCACCGGCCCGTTGGATCCTCTTCGGATCGTATCGAATTTCGATTTGGGTGGCAGTCGAGGGGGTACGCTACCCACCGGCTCTACAATTTTTTGTTGTTCATCATTTTCATTAGCTTCTGTGTCTTTCTATTTACCTAAACGACGGGATTGGTAGCCCTTGCGCATCGCACAACAAAGCTTCGCTCATCGACGACTTCATCCAGATGACATCGGCTTTACCGCGCGGTGGTAGACGCGGAGGAACGCTCGTTATTGGTTCTGATTTATTGGGTGTACCATATATATTACGTCAGCTTAGTCTCTCTCTTTTTTTTATTGCCTGAATGTTGTGAGGGTGCGCTGTTGCCTATTTGCTCGGTTGTCTCCAATAAATCTTTCTCCCCAAAAAACCAAAAAGTTTTTACCTGACGACAGGTTTGGGGTAACCCTGAGCTTGGCAAAGTAGCGTGACTAGGTCCGTCTTATCACGACATTCAACACTCAGCAATTTGGCGTCGGTCGTTAACTTGGGACGGACACTCCCAACCGGTTCTACATATTTTTTGACACAATTATTTGTGCAACTTAACCGAAACACCTCTTCTTCTTTTTCTCGATTTTTGCCTGCCAGTTGTTTGTTGGGTTAAGGTCGACAGTGTTTTGTTTTTACCTGACGATAGGTGTGGGAAACCCCTGAGATTGGCATAAAAGCGTCGCGGAACTGCCGCGACGGTGCTGAGCGCTCAGCAATTTGGTGTCGAAAGATAATTTAGGTTTCGTCGAGCCGACGGGTTCTGATTTTCAAATCAACAGGTGGTTAATTCCTTTAGTTCATCTAACCTGAAAGACGGAACTGGATAGCCCTGGCCGGTGCACAGCATGGTCAAAGGCAATCGAACCATTCGTTCCAAGACGGTGCCCTTCGAATCGGTGCTAAAACGCGGCCGGGAACTCCCGACGGGTTCTGTTTCATTTATTTTCGTAACCCCAAAATAGTAAAACGTTTGTGTAAATCATTTCGAGCGTTTTCAAAACGAGACGTTTCAAGAGCTGCCTGAATGTTGTTGTTGTTGGGGAGAAACTTGTCTACCTTGTAACAGGCACTGGAAAGGCCTGAGCGGCGCAAAATAGGTTGAGAGCCGCCGAATTTGCATACAAGAGCGACGTACTGGTGGCCGCCGTGGAGAAACGCGGTTTGACGCTTCCGCTCGGTTCTGTGATGTTGTTGTTTTTCCATATAATTATAATCTCATCATATAAAGAGAACCCACCTGAATGCGGGTGCGGGATAACCCTGCGCCTGACATGTCAACGAGAAAGGAGCCAGAGAGGAACAGCCTAAATTGCCCGCCAAAGAACTGGAGAAACGCGGCCGGGATCCACTCACAGGCTCTTTTGATTTCCCCAAACGAAAACCGCAAAAGAAATTCGCAGAATTTTAGTTCATCGAACGACTTATTCACCTGAAAACGGGTACGGGGTAACCCTGGGCTTGACAAGTCAACGAGAAAGGCACCAAGGAAGATCGTTCCAAGTTGCCACCTTTCAGGTCGGTGGAAAAACGCGGGCGGGATCCGCTGACGGGCTCTGATCGTCGCAAATTTCAAATAAAAATCAATACCCAAAAAACGACTGTTCACCTGAAAACGGGCACGGGGTAACCCTGAGCTTGACAAGTCAACGAATAGGGCGACAAAACAGAGCGTTCGACAGATCCGCTCTTCAGCTCTGAGGAGAAACGCGGTCGGGATCCGCTAACAGGTTCTGGATTGACCATTCAACAACGAAAATCGTCAAGTTATTATTTTTAAAATATTAACCTGAATGATGGCACGGGGTGAGCCTGCGCCGGACATGTGAGAGCCAGTTGGCTGGCGCGCTGTCTCTTGACAACGACGCCGGACAATTCGGCCGAGAAGCGCGGCAAGGAGCTACTACTCGGCTCTTGAGACAAAAGAACATGCGCAGCGTTTGAATAATGACGGCCCCCTCTTCTCTTATTTTTATTTCTTTTTTGGCTAAAAATAACACTGCCCGAATGAAGAGGAACTACCTGAAAGCGGGAGTAGGATAGCCCTGAGCTTGGCACAAAAGAGAAGAGGATCGATCTCGACGCTGCTCCAAGATCATTGACATTTTCGCAGCGAAACGCGGAGCTGCGCTACTCGTCGGCTCTGCAAAAAAACATTTTTCTCTGTTGGAACTCTTGTACACTTTTGGACTCTGAATGTCGGGACGAGCAGAGAGCTAACCTGAAAACGGGTGTAGGAAAGGCTTGAGCCGGACAGAAGAGTGAAAAACTGGTGGCAAAATCTTGTCGCATCAGGTGAACGGAGGAACGGCTGGCAAAACGCGGCGCGGAACTGCTCGTCGGCTCTTTTATTTAAGAAACGGTTCGTCAAGTTTTTCTCTCTCCAAAAATTGGTTTAGTGTCGCTTTATACACACTGCCTGAATCATTCATGAAGCTAACCTGAATGCGGGCGCCGGGTAGCTCTGCGCCGGACAGAAAAGTGAGAAGCCGGTTCGGACGCTTTCGACGAGATTGACGGAGGATCGGCTGGCGAAACGCGGAGCGGAACTACTTGTCGGCTCTAAAAGACTCGGGATTTAAATTCAATGATTCGCACCAACGAACTAACTCGCAGCCCGGCACTGAATGTTTTTAAACGGTCGATTTTACCTGAAGAGAGGCGCTGGGAAACCCTGGGCCTGACATTGTAGATTGGTCGTTAGACCTTTTTGACGCTTCAGAAAAGCGATGGACACATCGGCCGAGACCCTGGGAGCTGTACTACTCGTCGGTTCTACATTGGCATCATTAATTTGTATAAGTATTTAGCCAATTGGTATCTAGAAATCCCGACGGATTAATTCGGCCCAGTCTGAATGTTATTGGAGGATCGCGGCTTTGTTTACCTGAAAAGAGGCGCTGGAAAACCCTGGGCCTGACAATGAAGATTGGTCATTAGACCTCTCTGGCGCTTCAATAAGGCGATAGAAGCGTCGGTCGAAACTCGAGGAGCCGTACTGCTCGTCGGCTCTAAAAGTTGTTGTAAGGAGCTCAGTCGTCTAATCATTATCATCCCTTAGTGGATTAAACGGCCCTGAATGTTACAATAGAGCGCACTGGGCTTTTCTTTTATGTACCTGAAGAGCGGTGCTGGGAAACCCTGCGCGAGGCACATCAACGTCAACGAGGATCCTCTGTGACGTCTCAAAGCCACCGAAGAGAAATCGCCCGATAAACGCGGCGCACTGCTACTTGTCGGTTCTACAATTCACATAAGTTTTCTTTTTGTTCTTCACACTAGTTTTCTCTCTCTAGGGGCAGACGGCCTGAATGTTTTGATCGAGAGGTTTCCCCCTATTGTTTCTCGTCTCGTTATTACCTGAAGACAGGTGCTGGGAAACCCTGAGCCGAGCACGTCAACGTCGACCAAGAGCCTCGTTGGCGTTTTAAAGCCACAAGAGAGAATTCGCCCGTCAATCGAGGTGCGCTGCTACTTGTAGGCTCTAATGAGAGACACTAAAAGTGGTGGGTGTTCGATTGGAAGGCCTTAAAGGATAGGGCACGATCCGAGAGCTCTTGAGTCAAAAAGTCTACCTGAACAAAGGTGCAGGGAATGCCTGTGCGGGGCACAAGAGATTGATGGCCGAAATCCGCGTTTTTCTCAAGACAAAACCGTAGTTTTCTGAAGCGAAACGAGGCGCGCTACTACTCGTCGGTTCTACGAGACAAATTTTGTTTCACCGTAGAAATCGATACGTACGGATTATATAAGAAGGCGCCCTGTCGAATATTGGGACATTGACGGTAGATATTCACCTAAAAGACGGTGCTGGGAAAGCCTGGGCGGGACACAAGAGATTGATTGAAATGCTGGACGATTTCTTGATCGTCGAGCTGGACGATTCAGACGGAAATCTCGGAGCGCTACTACCAGTCGGTTCTGATAATATTTCAAATAATTGAGACAATCAATTTCAAAAGTCGCGGGATGATATTGCCTGACTGCTGGAATGGTGGAGGTCATAGAGTTTAATTTAATCACCTGAAAGAAGGTGCGGGGAACGCTTGGGCGGGGCACAAGAGATTCGTCGAAAAGGTCGACGGTTTCTTGATGGCAAAACTGGACGATTCTGAATGAAATCTCGGCGCGCTACTACCGGTCGGTTCTGAATGATTTCAATAGTCGGTTACGAAATTGTCCAGATGTTTGCCTGACTGCTGGAATTGTTAAACCCGCCGATTTGACTATTTTGTAAAAATCACCTGAAAGAGGGTGCAGGGAAGGCCTGCGCCGGGCAGAGTAAAGTGACTGGGCGGCCATTTGTACGTTTAGAAAATGTCGGATCAGATGCGAAACGCGGAGCTGTACTACTCGTCGGTTCTGTATAAAATTGGAAGAACCGTCTATAATAACAAATCCTAATGGACGCGATTGCGGAAAATGCCCGAGGGAGATAGAGCGCACCGGTTCTATTTTTTTTTACCTAAAAGCAGGTGCAGGATAAGCTTGAGCCGGACAGAGGAGAGTGAGCGGACGGCCTGTAACTCTTTTGGAATTGGTAGAATCGGATGCGAAACGCGGTGCCGTGCTACTAGTCGGTTCTGTATATATATTTATATATATTACACAACGGTTTATCGATCGAGTCGTCGCGTTAAATGACACCCGAGCTTAACTCCCTACTACGACGCAGACAAGCGCACAATGGGATTTGAGCATCCCAGCTCAATACCTGAATGCCGGGGCCGGGTAAGCCTGTGCCGGGCAGAGCAAAGTCAACCAACGACCCATAATCTTTCTCGAACTGGAAATGGCCGAATCGGTGGCGAAACGCGGCGCCGTGCTGCTAGTCGGCTCTGTCGGATAAACAATCCTCATCTCTTTTCAACTTCCTTTATTTCGTCTTCCCTGGCACACTTTTCGGATGTTGGGACGTTACCAGTTTACCTGAAGGACGGTGCAGGGTAAGCCTGAGCCGGGCAGAGCAAAGTAAAAGGACGGCCGAGGACTTTTTTGGCGTTGGACAGGGTCGAATCGGAGGCCAAACGCGGCGCTGCGCTACTCGTCGGTTCTACAGAAATTGTATTTCCATGGCGATAATGACGACGGTGTTGTTGTTGTTATTTACCAACCTATCGAGCACCCCATTTGCCCAATGAAATACGCTTCACCCAGAAAAAGAAAAAAAAGGGAGAAGGCAACAACAAAGATTCCTAATATAAACCTCTTCTCGGCGGGTTCTGTCGAGCGGTTCTGGTTTGTATACAGAGAAGAAAAGAGAGAGAGACACGGCCTATTTATTTCCAGCGGGAGGAGGAGGGAGAAAGTGGAAACATCTGTCGGAAAACCGGCCCCATTTTTAGACTAACCTGTGCGACGGAATGGGGAAACTCTGAGCTTCGCAGAAGGCGGCCAACGACTGGCGTTGGGATCTGAGAAAAACGTAAGATTTGGCGGAGGCGGCCACGCGCGGAGCTACGTTGCTCAACGGCTCTAAAAACGCGGAACTGATGAGTCATCAAAACCGCAAGAGAATTTTTTGGAGTCTTACCGGAAGCTAGGTACTGGGTAACCCTGGGCGCTGATAAACAGAGCCACATTCTGGCCGGAACGACGCTCAATGACGTAACTCTTGGTTACGGTGGGGATGCGCGGAGCGCCGCTGTTGACTGGTTCTATTGGAATTTTTTTGCTGTTTGTCAATATTTTCTCGCATTTTTGGAATATATTTATATATATATGGATTTTCTTTTTCTTTTCTAAATAGAGTTTCCCAGCCGCGTCTCTCCACCGACCGGTCCCCTGCACCTTTCGTCATTGGCAATTGATTTTTTTTTCTACGTCAGATTTTTCATGGAAATTTTCTCATTTTGTCAAAATTTGTCTACGTTTTCATTGTGCAGCAGGGGTACCCTATCCCAACATTCAGGCAGTGCAGCGACAACCAGTCATGACCAAGTCAACATTTACGGTATTTTTTACTGTGAGAAATGCGATGATTTCATTTTTCAAAAATTTAGATTTAGAAAACAACTTGGCCAAACTGTTTGTCTCGAAAATTTATTAAAACTTGTGTGGGTCGTTCGGGTAACTCACCGGTGACGACTAGACGACCGGCTGTTGCGCTGAGACGGGTCTCGCCAGTGAGACGATGTTTAGTCCGGCATCGGTAAGATTTGTAGCCGTCTTCGGGCGAGACGTCGCGAATGTGCAATTCGCCGCTGGGCAGTACCATGTACTTGCCGTCTTTTGTAACCGATGAAGAAAGAGATATAAAAGTAGAGAATTAGTTTCTGAATTAATTCGCCATTCAAAATCCCTTGCATAGAAAAAAATTCCATTTTTTAATTTGTTTCTATACGAGAGAGAGATTCCGCCACCGTTGATCTGGGATTTGCCTCCATTTTTATTAAATCATTGCTCCATGTTTCAACGGTCGACGGACATTTGTAAATTTATATTTGAAAAAAGGAATTTTGGAGGGAGAGGAGAGAGAAATCGATTAGTCACTATTCCTGTCGAAATACATTTAAAAATTATTTCGCCGTCCTGGTTAATCATCCTGCATTTAAAAAAATTGGATTATCACTGCATTGAAAAATTCCGGGTATAGGTAAAATCTAGGAAACGGACAAAGGAGAAAAAAATCAAAGAGTTCCAATTAGTATCAAAGTACCGTGGTGGCTGTCGTGGGTAATGTGGATCCCGTCGTCGCCCACCCAAGTGTCGACGATGACAAAATCGCTGACGAAAGACGGTACCAGACAGCGGAGGAGGCCAGCGTTGCCTAGCAACACGTATTCATCGTGCACATGGACCATGTACGACTGGCTCACGACTGCGAAAAATAGACGGCACAGAGAGAAAAAAGGGGGGCAAAGCATGAGATGAGTGGTTCTCGTTTGGTTTCTTTACCCCAGTCGGTGCCGCCATAGACTTCGCCCTGACTGGACGTCCACGACTCAATCTGCACCACGTCGCTCACGTAAGACGGCACCAAACATTTGAGGAGGGCGGCGTTCCCGCGCAGGACGAACTCGTCATTAACTCGCACTTCGTAATCCTGCCACACGGCTTTTTCAGGGAGGATATTGATGGACGTATATTTAATTAATCAAACATTTTTGACGGGCCGATTGTCATATCTAGAATCTGCAAAAATTTCCCTCTCCAAAAATTGGGCGGACCAAAGGGACAACCGGGTGTTTTTACCAGTTAACGAGTCGGTCGGGTGGTACGATTGGCCGTGATCGTCCAGCCAGGCCGAGACGTGCACCAGATCGGCAACGTAGGACGGAATGCCGCATTTCAGCATGGCAGAATTGCCCCGTATGACGTACTCGTTACCGACTTCGCTCTCGTACGACTGCAACACCACTATATACAAGGATCGGAGGGATTTTTGTAAAGTTTATCCAAAACCAATTGCGGATGAATGGAGCAATGATTTTTCGACGGGCGGCGGAATCGTGTTTTTAAAAAATGAACACTTGTGTGCAATGAAATACCCGACGAATGGGTATCGAGATTGGCGAGTTCTCCTCGCTCGTCCGATATCGTCCACGAAGCCACAAAGACGAAATCCGTCACGAACGACGGGATGGTGCATTTGAGCATGGCCGCGTTGCCCAGGATGACGTGCTCGTTGTTGACTTCAACGACGTAACTCGACTGGACCACTATCATTTTCAATGACGTCAAATTTAACAACAAAAACAAAAAAACAAATTCGGTCCGTCTGTCTCCGTCGATTTCGCCCTGTTTTTGGAGTGGTGGGAGGGTAGGAGAGAGAGTTTCTCTGACGCAGGTGCGAGGAGGTGTGCGTCTTTTTTACCCATAGAGTCGCCGTGAACGACGTGGTCGTCATCGACCAGCCAGGCGTCGACGGTGACAAAGTCGGCGATAAAACTGGGCACGCTGCATTTGAGCACGGCGCTATTCCCGCGGATGACGTGCTCCAGGTTGACGTCCGTCTGGTACGTTTGGTGCACCACTAATTTATATATACAGTAGACGGATTCACATTTTTTGTAAGGGGTTGCCATTTTTACATTATTCCTGTCGAACTCCAACCTTGGGTCACCTAATTTGATGCTGGGGGTCGGGTTACGGGTCAAAAGGGGTTGTAGGAGGTCGGGGGGTTAAAAAGGGGTACCGTAATGTTCGGATTGGGTGACGACCGTTCCGTCGTCAATCATCCACGAATCAACTTGGAGATGGTCGGCCATGAATGAAGGGAATTGGCATTTGAGAATGGCGCTGTTGCCGCGGATGACGTACTCTTTGTTGACGTCCGTCTCGTATTCTTGACTGACGACTGAATATTTACATACACATATGCTGTTAGGATAACGATCAATGATGTCGAAGACGGGCAGCGTCCTGTGTGATTTGGCCGTTTCTCTCTCCTCTTATAAAAACCCGTTATGGAACGAGGTGTTTTATGGAGGACTCAGGGAGAGAGAGAGAGTAAGGTGATACCCCAATTGGATGTGGCCGAGATGATGTGGTCGTCGACGAGCCAGTGGTCGACGTGGACCGTGTCGGCCACGAAAGACGGAATGTGACAGCGGAGAACGGCCGCGTTGCCCAGGATCACGTGATCCTCCGAGACGTACGTCGAGTACGATTGCAAGACAACTAATAGTCGGTGCGCGACGTTGCGCCATTGTTTTTTAAATATATTCGCCTTTTTTTTACTATCTCGTTTAAAACTTAATTTAATCGGTCGATATCGAATTTGGCGCCATAAAATGACAAAATAGAAGCAATCAAAAGTTGCCAAACTTCTTTAGAAGTGGAAAAAACGGACATTGTAAAACTGGGCGGAAGTGATCGATTAGTTGAACTGTCAACGGAAATGGCTGCCCAATTCGATATCGAGCGAAGAGACTAGTAGTAGAGTAATATACTCTAGAATAGATCTAGGGCTCTCGAGATGTGGAAATGATTACCGGCTCGGACGTGGATGTCTCGAGAGACGATAGATCCGGCTGGATTGCGGGCCACGCATCGGTAGAATTGGGCGTGCACCTCCTGTTTGTAGTCCTCGGCGCGGAACGGCGGGAAAACCAAACTTCCCGACGTTTGAACCTACACACAACATTTTTTTTTCAATATGAATAAGAATATCAAGCCCCGTTATCTTTTGCCTCTTTTGATCTCTCGAGACGCCATCGAAAATATATAAAGAAAAACTGGGGGGAAAAAATTCTAAAGATGCAGCGTTCAGCCAATTCCCAACCGAAAACAAAAGGCATACACATATTTCGAAGGGTTAGTTCTAGCTCTCTTTACTTTGGAGAGGGGAGGATGAAAGATTTACGGCGTGCGTGTCACGGACTATTCATCATGTTAATATCCAAGGCATCGCTGGAGAACGTCAAAACACATTTTTTTCTTCTTCGTCTTGGCCGTTTGGTTCGGTGAGAAAACGCCGAGAAAATTCGACAAGGTAGAGGGGAAGGTTTTCTTTAACAGTTAAATGGCGTCGCCGTATCAAGTTTTGTTGTTGAAGTTTTTACCTGTCTGAGACCGGGTACATCCGTGACGGGGCTGCCATCGGCTTTAATCCAGAGGATCTCCGGGCGAGGATTGCCGGTGGCGGCGCATTCGACGACCGTGCCCGTCGTGTTGGAAAAGTCGATCCGGTTGGCCGGCTCCTTCAGGAAAACAGGGCCGGACAGAGAGGACGAACTGGCCGCCGCCGTGGCGGAACCGTCCGAGCCGTCACACGCACCTACAATTCATCCATCACACAAAAATAACGAAAGAATTAAATCACCATTTAATTGCCGTCTCATCCATTCCCAATCGAAATCAACCAACCAAACGATCCCCCAAGGCCACAATTTCATATAATCATCTTCTTTGTCTTGTGCGCGTTTGTTGGCCGTTGGTAAACAAATCAACAGGAAATGGCAACATCGCCGTACTTCATCATATTAAAAAAAAAAGTTCCTTTAAAAAAAATACAGAAATTTATGAAATCTGGAACACGCTTTCAAATAACGGTCAAACGAAAGCTGGTGGCATTCTCTCTGTCGCTTTTTTAAAAAACCGGTACGGACAAGGCCAGACGCTCTTGTCCCTTTAAACAGTTGCAGCTGCTGGATGATGACCTTCCACACACAGAATCTCCGAAGAGCAGATGTTGAGCAGCAGCAGGGCGACAACAACATAGGGGGGCGCACGAAAGTCTACCTTATCGAGTTACCAACCAAGAAAAAAAGGGAATTTTACCACCATCAACCAACCAGTGGTTCAGTACAAGAAAAAAAAAAAGTCTCGAGGAGTGTGGCAACCACCTGCTGGACTCTCGAGGGTCTCTCTCTAACCCCCTAAAAGAAAAAAAAACACCCAAGACAATGAAATATCGAAGAAAAACCTCCCTCCTCTCTCTCACCCCCTACGGTAAAGATGAGGGTCTGAAAGAGGAGGAGGAGTGACAGAGTCTTTATAGGGCGCCCGGCCTCAACCGCACTCACAACTCGCGAGCACAGCCATCATGATTTATACCTGCCATTTCCGGCTAGAAGGGTGGATGTCGGTACTAGGGGGAAAGAGAGAATGAAAAAATAACACAAACAAAATGCTCTCAAAGGTTCCCTCGTCCTTGGTGTTTTACCACTAACCGACTAAAAAATTAAAATCACCACACGGCCTAGACTTGTTTTTTTCCCGAGAAAACCCGCGCAACGAATGTTTTTTTCGGGAAAAAAAGGGCCATCTTGGAAGAAAAGGAAGCGAATCATTAGGTTGTAGCCGACAAAAGTGAAAACCACATACTAGATAGGACGGACGGAGATTTCTTCGTCGAATCCAACAAAATAGAACCAAAATATATTTTTTTTTTAAAGAGCCGTCGTGGCGGTCCGTGCTGGAACAATAGAAAACCACTTCCGCTCCGAAGAGCCTTGGAAGATCTTTGTCTCTCTCTCTTTCTGTCTCTCTTGAAAAATAACAAGCAAAGAAAAGGAGGGGGAATCGATAGAGCCCGCGGATGGAACGAGTCGCACGTGAATTCATCATCTACAATTTCAGCTAAAAACGAGTAACACGATCCCTCGCTCGACGACCGAGTCAGTCGCCCGATTAAAAGAAAGGAAACAGGTTCTGGTCACGTTGACATCGTTTGACGGCGTATCAACATCGAGGGTTAAAGCAACAACAATTTTTTTTCAAGTGTCCGCGTCCCCGATAGCCTTTTGTGTCCGTCCCCTCAAACTACGGCTTCGTTTCTTTCTCGTTCCTTCGTTGTCTAATCCACAAATTTTGTTGTTTTGTGATGGCATATCCGGTTGTTATGGCATTTGTTTATCTGTCGTCCATCCGCGATAGTTTGACATAGTAGAGGATTCTGCGGCAGCCATTCATATACTATTGGAGATGAGTCACGACTGACGTCACAAACTCCATTTGACGTGGAAAAAAGAGGATTTTCAAGAATCTATACTGTAGCTAGCGCTGTAGCAGGCTAGAGGAGCAGCAGTGCCTAGCTAGAGTCGTTTCGTCTAGTATGTCTCATCGATCGGCCAGGGAGAGAGAGAGAGGACCGAAAATACAAAAGCAGAGAGAGAGAGAGAGACGCGAAGGAGAGGGAGCCGCGGAGCGTGTATAGCTCCGCCTTTGGGTAGAGGGGAGAGACCCCAGGATCAATAGTCCCTGCTGCAGCTGATTCATCTCATCACCCCCCTACACCGTTCAACCTTTACTACACAACGTCTGTTCAATCTGCCATTCGTATTCATCGCAAGCTTTTTAGCACACCCAACGAGCGTACAAGAAGGATTTCTCTCTTTTTTTAAAAATATATTTCGGCTCGGCCCCTCCAACCAGAGCTGCTCTTCAATTTTCATCCTGCAACGACGGGAAAAAGATGATAAGCCAACGGATAAGTGGAGACGACGGGCAAACATCGAGAGCGCGAGAACTCTTCTGGGTGTGACTACTTCACAAATATACGAAGCCAGTGAGAGAGAGCAAGGAACCTTCTTCTTCTCTAACGATCCCCCAATGGCCTACGCTCCTCGACCCAGGGAAATAATCCCATCTAAATATATATATATATGGAGGGAATAGTCGTAGTATTGAGCGTGAAACGAGTGCCGGTGAGTTCTGATGTGAGTTCATAACCGGAAACCATTCGTTAAATAGGCCTTGATTCACTTGGAAAGAGACTCGACAACATCCATTTCGGGGGAGGGTTGTCGTAACTGGGTCATTGGCAGGCACCGATGAGAACTTTCCCACACGGAACCATCGAACGGACGTTATTAAGAAGGAAGTCGATTACCTGACACTTAGTCGTCACTACCCCCAAGAGCAAGAAGGATATCTATCTGTACTCGGATTCAATTCGTCTAACCTTGGAATGTTCCAATACTGACTGAGGCGAAACAGGCGACAGATGCTGCGACAAGGAGTCACGAAAGAAAAAAAATGGTGGAATGTTTGACGGAAACTATTTTCTTCTTAACGAAGGAGGCAGTCAAGAGTGCGGAAGTCTCGACGAAGAAGGAATGGCTGGCTGGCCGTGTTTGCGAGTGTCAGAACTGGAGGGTTTTAATTACATTTCCGCCAGCCAGATGCTTCCATCAAAACCGCGATGTTTCTGTCGCTTTTTATTAGCCAAAAAATAAATGACGACGACGACGACGATTGTTTTGTTTACATTATTGGACTGGATGAGACACACAAAGGTCGTCGCTGCGGTTGTTCGATCGGAAGTCGATAGATCACGACAAAAGGTCGGGACAGGTGGCCAATTGAGTACAATAAGTCACGAATGAGCCAAAGAGACAGAGAGACAGACAGACGAACTGGGGAGAGAGAAGAAAAAATAAAACGGAATGAAAAGAAATCTATGAATAAGTATCCCTTTTAGACTGGCGGTTGTCCTAAAAATAGCCCGGCCACGGGCAGTGAGAGAAAGATACCACCGCACAAAAAAACGTGGTGGAAGAAGAAGAAGAAGTCGGGGGGGTTGCACCGAGGAAAAAGAAGAAAAACAACAAGGGAGGAGCCATGTGGCCGGTTAAGATCCTGACAAGGATACCGTCGTCGTATCGATCCGGTCATCAAGAGTCGAAAAAGAAGAATGTCTTTTGACAAATCCTCTTGGTGAGTGGATGCGCGCGCACGCGGAAGTTATGAAGATTCGATGAAAGACACGAGTACTCCGCACCACCACCGCCGTCGCCGCCGCCTTGTGTCCGAGAGGATATTTTCATTTCCTCTCTTTCATCTTCGCGAGAAAAAGACGTCTCAGCCTCGGCTAGCAGACCCGAAAAAAAAAAATGTCAACTCCAAAGAGCCAGAGAGAGAGAGACTCTTGATTGAGCTACGACTCAACGGCCCGTCACTTTCATCCATTTCACTGGCGGCCTCAATAGGTCGTTTTCCCTGAAGTCATTTGACGAAATATTTCGTTGCAGTCTAGAGTTACACGGGCGACATTATAAAAAAGAAGAAGAAAAAGCGACCGGCTACAAGTTAATGATGGAGTGCCAGTCGATTTTCCTCTGGGTCCGGCCAGAGACGGGCGACTTTGACAGATGGCGAGACAATGAGTCTCGGTACACACGTGGTTTTCAGGGCGGTCGTGTCACGCAACATCTTCGGAAAAAGCCCCTCGGTCTGTACCACAATTGAGGGGAGATGTTAACTAACGTTCAATTACCGGAAAAGATTGCGAGAATTGCCAGGAAGAAAAGGGAGAAACGATGGGATGCTGAGCGTCGATTGGCCGCCATGGCGACGGGAGTTGCTTGACGGTCGTCGGCGCGTCGAACCACAGACACCACCAGGAGGAAAACACAAATTCCTGAATTTGGAAAACAATAGCACACAATGCACTTGGATTTTTGTTGGATAAGGAGCAAAGATGAACGCTCTTCCGATCCCTGAAATTTATATCAGTGGAATCAAAGAGGGTCGCCACTCAAGAGACACACGACAAGAGAAAACGAAGAAGAAAAACACACACACCAGCAGAACACACTGGCACAAACACGAACGATGTGGATAGCTAAAGCTCGCGGAGGAAAACACACACTTTACAGAGGGTAAAAGAACGACAAGACGGGTGAGAATCGGAGATTCCGGTGGCCCAGCACCAAAAGCACACGAGAACAAAGTTTTGTATCCAATTGGTGTAGCAGAAAGAGGTGAAGAAAGAGTCCAAATATCCAAAAGAGTTGACGAGAAGAACAGACGGAGGTCTTGTCCACTGGGTGTCAGCAAACTGTCTGACTATAAACAGCAGCCGAAAGAAAGTGGCGCCCATAACACGCTGCAGACGGTACTAACAGGCAATCCAATAGAGAAGCGGCTCGAACGCAGCGATGGATACACGGGAAATGAATGGGAGAATGGCCGCTTCGGTTCCACGTGGCGGACGGTCGGTATTGATTGGGAGCTAAAACTCATCCGCGCCATCTAGCGGTCGTTTTTACAAACTCAGAGACAATGCGGGAAAGTTTAAATTTAATGTTGACACAACTGCCGTGGACAAACACTAGTGGCGATCAGAGCTGGTAAAGTCAAATAAAAATACAAACTCGTCCAAACACGTATTGTAACAGCTTCTTTGTCATTTGCTCCAAATTTCCCCGCTTATTTCGAAACTGCGGTTGTTACAGATTGCCTACTTTATTGACTGTGGAATTTCCATTTTCCAGCATTGTATTCGTGATATTTTTTAAATTGAAATTGAACACGTTTTAGCATATTGGTATTTCCCCCCTTGGCTTCTTTCTCATCAATCGACAAAGGAAATAACGTAGCCGAATGTCACACAATGCGCATGTTACCCCGCCGAGTTAACATCGTAAACGACAAGAACCGGCTTCAAACGGAATCAATGTATTGATTTTGTTGTCCCTGTTTTTTAGCACGGCAAATCTTTAGCAACAAGTTTGATGAAGAAAAAAGGAACTAATGGAGCATGAATCCTTTCGGAACGGAAAACTTTTGTTGAAAAAAAAAAGGCTTCTCTCTTTCCTCATTGTGAGAGGGTCCCGACATCTGAAAGACTCGTGTTACACACTCTGTATAGGGTTGCTAGTTTGCTACAACCGGGCTGAGCCTTACTCTCCTTTTTTCTGTCGCAATCGACAGCGAACGTGTGAAGCTCGTTACTTCAAGGAGCTGAGGATGAAACAAGCTCGAGCAACAACTTGTTCATAGACGCCGCTCTACATTGTAGCTTACTGCTGATGTCTATATTGGACAAGCCGAGCTTTGGCGTTTCCCACACCGAAAATAAAGCCACGCAACTCTCGAAATAGTTGCCCATGTATGAACTGATGATCCAAGGGCACCTGCTATTGATTTATTACCTGTAAACGTTCATTCATCTAGTCTCAGAACGCAAGCTCCATATCAGTTGGGTATTGATCACTCGAGCCAATTGCGTAAGAGAAATTCCCCGACAGAATCGATAGACGTCATCTAACGAATCTGTGGGAATTTGCCAAACGGAAAGAATATCCGACATTTTTATCAGTCTTACACATCCGTAACATGTGTTGCTGGCGCTCCTTTTGAACCGACAACACATGTGAAATTGTACACTCATAGACCACCACCGCCATATAATGATTTACAATGCCCATTTGTAATGTCCGCCCTGTCCACACCCATCGACTAGCGGCGGACCCCACTCGTGGACAAATCGCCAGCGCCCTGCCGAGCCTAGTATCTTTTTTTTTTGTCTTTCCGAAAAAGGCGCGCGCGCGCTTAATTAGAGGAAACCATTAGGTTTATGGGTTTGGTGACAAGTGATTCATCACAAATTGATTTTTTCCCTTTTCTTTCTCTCCTGTTTTTAGGAGAGGGTGACGCCAATAAATGATGTGGCAACTTCTTTGGAGGGACAGTTTCTCCCCCAAGAGGTCGATATGTTGACTGGCCAACAAAAACTTGGCAAGGCGAGTTACCCGTCAGTCACTCAATGAGAGTCTTGGCCGGATCGCAAAGAGGCGTTTCCTACCGTTCCAGCTACGAGCTGAGCTAAGGTCCGTCGGCCTATTCCAATCATTTAGCGCGACATACGTGAGACGGCGACTGCATGTGACACGGTCTCAATGAATGCGTCCAAAACATTCCGACCGGGCAGTATGATTTCGCTTCCGTCCAGCTGAGAAACGTTTGGAAGTTAGTTGAAAAATCTTTATCCGCGGTTTCTATAAAATAGTATATAACGGTTTGGAAGCGACCTGTTCATAATTCGCCGGTTCACTCGAACGTGCCGAGGTGTTATAACTAAAGTAAACAAGTACCATATTCTAATGTCCGGGAATAAACGAATAGACCGCGCGTAACCGGAGACTGGCCAAGCGTGCGAGATGATTTAGAGGATTTTCAGCTGAGGATGACGGGGAATATGTCGCGCCTGACGGACTTTCGCGGAAGATGTCGTGAGTTTGTTTAACCGACGTTGCCGTCATTGTCGAGGGAGCTTTAAAGGAGTCGTCCTAATCTTCAGTGTAACAGTTCGCGGCACGCTTTTCACTCAATGCCCAGTGAACCAGGATCGCTGTCTGCTCGACCGGATCTTTTGTCGGTATGGGTACACCTAGGAAGCTTTTTCTTGTTTCCTTGGACACAACAACCCGAAATATAAATTTGTCGTGCGGAAATGAAAAGATAAAAATCACATTTTATTATACACACCGGATATGCAAAATTTCAGATAAATACTTAATGTTTTTTTTTACAATATTTTACTTTATGTATACCTTTCGTAATAAATCGATAGTTTAGTTTCTTTAGCAGTGAGCTCGTCGTTAGAATTGAGTGAAAAAAAGGTGAAAAAGTAAAAATAGAAACTTAAGTCTTTTCTTAATCCAGTACACCGTAAATAAGTTGTTCGACAGGCCGTGTATAATTGATTCGGATAGAGTTTCGATCGGGCGGGGATTTTCCCCCCAAGTATCCGCGGACTAATTGCTTTTCTGGGTCGTCGATGCCGGCAGTAACGCTATCGGGTGGATCTGGGCCGGTTTGTATTTCCTGTAATCGAACAAGAAACAATTGAAATGTTTTCTTTGTTATTGATAAACGAAGCGGATCACCGAGCCGCCGAACTCACGAATAAGGTGAAAACGGGACGCCGACCACCAAGATTGCGTTGTTTTTCAAAAAGAACCGCCACAGTCCCTTGTGCGATCCTCGGGCGTCCAAATCCCAAATTTTGAAGCACTGTCCAATTTGAATAAATAAATATATATATCGCATAGAATTATAATCGTTCCTGTCTTCAATTACCTTGGCGATAGATAGCCACGTGGCTGTATCCCGAGCGTGGTCCATTTTCATGTAGAGCACAAACGTCTCGCCCTTTAAAAATTGCGGTAAAGCGTCATAATAACAGTGAATGAGTTAAGTCTCCCCCCAAAAAACGAAATCGATAATTAAATATTATTGTTATAAAAGCTGGAGAGCGCGTTACCGTTACGTTGGGAACGAAAGATTCCTCGCATGGTGAAACGCGGTGGTCGAGCACTAGTGCATTAACCACGGCATTTTCAACGACTCGCTCGTAATTACCCGCTTTCATGCTAAAACCATTATTAGGAGGACAATAACGTTAATTGAATCGTTTTCACAGTTATCTTTTGTTTCTTTTCTATATAAAGATAGAATTTTATACTTGCCTTTCGATAGCGTCCAGTTGGATGTCGGGCAAATTATTGAGCGCCCTTTTTCGGAAATAAGTATCTTGGAAAAAGGAATTCATGTTGAGTCCCGAAGCGCCGAAATGGTAAGCTCTTGGCACGTCGGGTATCACGCATTCGCGGCCCCTCCGGATGTTTGGCTTGCGCATCCACATGTCCCAGTCCCACATCTACAACAAGTTGGTTCTAAATTGTGATTGATGGTCTTTTTGATTGTTATAGATGATGGTAAGCCATTTTATACTTTATCTTGGGTCGGCCATGCAGGTTCGAGCTCCTCTTTGAATAGCTTCCTCGACAGCATCCAGCCGAGTCCGGGCATTGTCTCGACTCGGTAGAGCAGCGTCGCATTGACGCTGCTGTGCTGGTAGCCGTGATCGTTCCAGGCCGACACGCAGTACAGAGTGGGATCTTCATCCAACAGATGTACCAATTGACTAAAGTAACTGTGAATATAACATTGCAGACGTTAGTTTGGGGGAAAAAAAAGAAAAAAATTGAGAAAAAAAAAGGGATCGAAGCATCGTGATGCGATTAGAGCCAAATTCGGACCATAAAGAGAGGGGAGATCAAATTGGGCGACATACTGGAAGAAATCGGGAGAGACGTCGAGATCTTCCTCGACTAGGATGGCGTGACGAGCATCCGGATGGTGTTTGAAGAGAGCTGATAGAGAGGCTTTGTAGTGCTGAGAGATGCGGGCATTTCTCGTGCCCAGCGGCTTGTGCCGGACCCCCTTCAGACCGAAAAGGCGGACCACTTGCATCGGCTCTTCGAAATATCCATCGACGAACACCGTCATCATCTCCTTGTTGGCGCCGCCCGCTTTCAATAACGACCTCAACATTCTATTAACCCACAATCACTTGTTCTCTTATCACTGGTTAATAAGTATCGATTAGCACAAAAAATATTAGTACCTGTACAAGTAATGGGGACGATTAGAGGCAATGACGGCGACAGGAACATTAGAAATTTGATTATTTGTAATCTGTATATAATGAGTTTTTAAAAAAATTAAGAAGACGACGCTGACACAAAGTAGAACGGGATAATTGAAAAAAAAAGAAAAAGAAAAAAAAGAAAATATATGTTAGTAGTACGTACCGGAGCCGGATGAAAAGTAATGGGGGCAGGTTGATGACAATCACAGACACTTCCGTAGCCTTCGACCCGGCTACAAAACTCTCGTCGCCGTTGATTCTCTTCCGTGTTGGGCCATTGGCACTCCGACTCTAATATATATTCCCATGGAGACAAAGGCGAAAAGTGCATGCAGCGGATAAAGATGCTGTTTGTGATCGATAAAGACCGGAAGAAGGAACTACTACTACTACTAGCTAGCTATGGACGACGAAAGGAAATGTTTAGTGGCGAACCGTGTTGGTCGGCGGTGGATAGACGGACGAGGCAGGTCACCAAAAGCGGCTGGCCCCACGACAGGAAATTGGAGCTTTTACCCAAATGTTCGCAACACATGCCGCCTCTTCTCGCATCCTCTTTCTGGAAGACGAAGATCCACGTATCTCTCCAGCCCAATATCTGGGAATTCTTCGAGCCGAATCGCTGCAGGAGGTCCCTGGCCGGCTGCTTCAAATGGAACGAACCTTCGTCCTTTTCATGTTCATACCAACCAATAAAGCCCACAGCAAAAAGTTAATATAGATGGATATAGATAGAGCTCCATGAAGATGAAAGCCGATGTGTCTATATATAATATAAAAAAACGGGGACGTACTTTGATGGCCAGGACGATGATTCGTCCTTTGGTGACTAAATTGAGGAAGAGACTCAGAGCCTCGTCTTCGTGCGGTGAGTAAGTGTCGAAGACTTGTCGTGCCATTACGGAGCCGGTTCTTTGATTCAACACTAGAACGTGAATGCCCCGACCTTTGCCTTCTTCGTTATCTTCAATCATCTGAGTAGAGTAAGAACGACAAGCCGAAAATAATAAGACGTCGTGACAGCGCACTAATGCTGTATTTTAGGCCTACCATAGCTCCGTCAACACTAACGGCCACCCTCGATTGGCTGGAAACTATGTCGAGGGAGAGGAATTGGCCTTCTTCTGCGGTGCCATTAGTTCTAGCAGCCGAGTCTTCCAGTCCTCCTAAAAAACAAAAGAGTTTCGGGGGTTATAAATATCAATCAAAATCTTGGGGACGGACTTGTTTTTTAGGAGACTTGCCAGAAAGGTTGTTGTATCCTAACTTGTAATAGCCGGCGTCCAGAATGAAGATGAGGTTGACGAGGATTGTCAGCGAGAGGACAATCACGATCGTCGTCTATTATTGGAGGAGACACATACAAAAGATGGAGGATGATGATTCATAATCGAGTGATTGATCTGATTGTGTCTCGTCATCCGAATGAGATTACCACTGTTGGTGAGCGTATGTATCGAGAGAGAGACTTGCCGACAGAGGGGGAATAAAAGAAATCGTGGAAGCATGATAATCTGACTAGGCAGCACGGAACGCCATTTCCGCCTATCTACTCTATGCGCCAGACGAGAGAGAGAGGCTGCCGTGCACGTGAACAATCGGAAATCCAAAAAGGAGATCGACAAACAAGATTATGCACAGTTGCTGCCGACCAAGAGGGGCAATCGCAAGAAGTCTTTCTTGACGATTGACGTAGGCGGCCGCTAAAAATTTGATATCGGTCCTGCCCTTTTTTCCTAGTATACTATAGAGTCTGTCTCCTATTTTGGAGTAGTAGACGAGTCGGAGTAGGAGTAGGAAGGAAACGAGTATTTGTTCGTCCTCAGACGGATCCACTCTTGGCTTTTAGCATAATTCAACTTCGAATGTCAAGACAGCCAGAAAGTCCTTTCTAATGGCCTTTTCAACTCCTCAACTCTTCCTGCACTGCTCCTACCTAAACTACTCCCTAATGGATTCTTGATGAACCTGCGCAACATACAAAATGGAACTGAACGCGTGTCGCCACACGTTGAATGTGTCAATACTTGTAGCAGGCTCGTACAACCTTGGCCAAGATCGATGTCGACGGAATGAAGCAATCATTTCCCTTCGAGAAAAGGAAGAAGGATGGAAAAAAAACACTTTTACGACCGGCCAATTCAATCCTTTTCTTTTTTTTTTTTCTTGTAGAAAATCGGTTCACGCATGGCTTATCATAAGCAATCGATAATGATGAGAAAAGAAGAGCGAAAGTTTCCTTCTAAGACAATGACGACCGCAAAATTCTAGCCAAGCATCTCGTTCACAGCTCGTCGCCTCCATACAACATCCCAGACTGCCATTTGAGAAGCTTCACTTTTTTCCTCCGATGGACCGTTCGCCTAAGTCCAGCAGTCTCGTCTCGTCGTCTTTTTTTCTCACGATAATGCCCTTATTATTAACATTTTTTGTCTTTTCTCTTTTGTCTTGTGTTGTGCAGCAGGGACTCGCATCCCGATGCGTGAAAAAGAACCCAACCGCCCCCCTCCCTACCCGAAGGTAATCCGGCCATTATATCTTGAGAGGGGCGGCGGGGATAACATAACGGCCCTGTGTGTGTATGTGCATATGAATCGAACCCCTTCCCGATGGTCGCGAGGTATTTTTCTCTCCATTTTTGTTTTTGTCGGGATGAAAAAAAAGGAATCGAATCGTTACCCGGCATAACTTAGCCAAGATCCTTCTCCGGATCCAGTTGCATCGGCAGTGGCGTTGATGCGTAGCCAGCGACGTGCCGGACATCACCGCCGTAGCCGATTTCGACCACCACCGCCCCGACCACGAATAATAATCCGCCGACTGCTGCATCGATTCTCCGTCACGTAGACTTTCTGGTTAATACACAGCAGCAGCACTCTCGTCTTCTTCTTGTGTTGTTTCTCACGACGAGTCACGTCAATCGACATCACACGACCTGCCACATGATGGATGAACACCGACACTCTGCCGACAGGGTTTGCCTACGAGGTTGGCTGGAGATGCCAACGAATTGACGGAGAAAAAAAAAAGAGTTGAAATTTTTGTTGTTGTTTTTTCAAAAAATTCCAGCAATAAAAATCTACGACATTCTTGCTACAAATTTAGATAAGATATAGGTTGTAAGCGGAATGTATTCGCGGCTTGTTAGTAGATCTGTCGTGATCTGGTTTCACTCTCATCGTTCAAGACCACTCGTGCCGCATTGCACTTTAGAGCAGACCACTTGAAACCTCCCCGAATTTCAGAAGAAACATCCGTTTTGTATTTTAACGATCCGTTATAAAACTTTCTAGGTTGGGGAATTCCAGATGCTGCTGTAAATACACCGGGAATTTATCTAATAAAAGAAGAAGAAGAACCATTTAGTGGTGCTGACCTTTTCTTTTTCTTTTTCCTTTTTGTTTTAACGATTCACGCAGATCTGGTCCGGTTACGATCGACTGAAGCCCCGCTAGAAATGGTATTGTCTCTCGTCAATCTCGTCCAAACGGTTCGCCATCAAATCCTTCATCCTTCGGGGTCTCCAAGAGTTGATCTCGTCGTGATGGTCGAGCACAGCAGCGGGAAGTTTGAACGTCGTTGCAACGTGAAAAGAGGAACGATAAAGAAGGGCGACCGATAGGTCTGGCGTCGGAACCGCTACTGAGCCCTCTTCTGCCACAACCGGGGCATCAAAAAGCAGTGGGGAGCAGCACACGGGTAGCGAATGAGCGGGATCTGAACGCGCACTCACCGGGAACGGGGCGAAAGACGGAGGGAAAATACAAAATAAATGTTGAACGAGAGCCCAAGTGGGCGGTGTAGGGAAGTGAAAGAGCCGGGGCTCAAGAGGAGCTTACCGAAAAGAAGCTGCTGCTCATGCTGCTCACAATGTGGTGGTATATTTACAGACTACAATAAGGGTCATCACGGCGCACGCGCCTCGCTCATTTCTCTCGTTATTATTGTTGATCATTTCCCAACTTTTTTTTTCTTCTGGATGGGAGAACTTCAATGGCTCGTCAATCTTGCGGTCAACATCTAGCGACGGAAATTATTACTTCATCGCATCATATGCTTTCAATTTCACATTTCTCTCCCTGAAGGGCCCTCCAGTTGATTGTTAAAGATTAAATCAGGTCGTCAGATAATTTCTCCGATTGTCAGCTAATCGCCTTGCTATCTAGTGGGCGGATCCGTTTCCTCGAGGTCCGTCGATAAATAACAGTTTTACTTGCTGAATTTTCTTACAAAAATGTTCGATATCGCAGACTAATTAGTGCATGCGCACTTGTCTTTAATTAGTAGCGCGTACATCTATAAGAATAAAGGATATTATCTATAAGGACGATTAGTTTTGGCGCCGGCCTCCGGCGATTATGATGCGATTTCTTTCAATGGCGTCGTCGACCTTCAGGACAGACTCATTGTCCTTTCTCTAAAAAAAAAAATTCCCCAGCCAGACAGCTCGTCAGGTCATATCGTATTGAACTAGTGACCGAGTCGGCTGCAACCGAAAAAACCTCTCTGTCATTTTCTTACTCCCCATTTGTCTTTAGTGCTGTGTGTGTGTTTGGTGTGTTTGGTGTGCGTTTGTGTTGGCAAAACACACAAGAAATAACAGGAAATCAAACGAGGGCGGTTTTTTTGTCTGTCTACCAAAGTTCTTCCTGTTGCATTTTCTGTTATTGTCTGTCGTGTTCGCAACAACTATTGAGTGTAACTAGAGAGAGAGAGACAGTTTCAACCATCGTCGTGTGCTATCAAGACTTCACTTTTTGGTTAGAAATGAGTTTCTTAGGTAATGTGGTTTCGGGGGTTTTGACTCGCCTTTTCAGACGGAAGTCGATGGCTCGTGAATCGCTCGAGCTCAACACCAGTCAATTAGCTCGAGTTCTCACTGTTTGGGACTTGACGGCCCTAGGAGTCGGCAGTACATTGGGTAATTTTCGATTTAGTGAACTTTGTATAAAATGTTGCAACTCATTGTTATATTAAATTACCAGGTATTGGGATTTACGTTCTTGCTGGACAAGTGGCCAAAACCCATGCCGGCCCAGCTGTCATACTCTCATTTTTGATTGCCGCCGTGGCTTCGCTTTTAGCCGGTAGGTTCGATCTGGCAATTAGTCGATGGCTTGTGGTTGTTTATTAGATTATTATGATGTTCAATGATGATTGATGTTTGCACAGGATTGTGTTTCGCCGAGTTTGGAGCTCGCGTTCCCAGTTGCGGATCGGCTTACGTCTATTGTTACGTCACGCTAGGCGAGGGACTGGCTTTCTTAATGGGCTGGAATCTGATATTGGAATTCGTATTGAGTAAATATATATATGCTAATTCGTAACAACGATTGAGAATCCCACATTAATCACTGCATGCAATCTACTAAGGTACCAGTAGTGTAGCTCGAGGATACAGTGGCTACGTCGACCAATTGTTGGGAAATCCAATGCGGACTTATTTCCGCGAACATCTCAGCTTAGGGGTCGATTTCTTGGCCGCCTTTCCGGATCTTTTCGCTTTTGGTCTCGTCTTAACCTTGACAGGTGTGTGGAATACGTTATTCAAATGATTTTGTCTGCATAATTTTAAATTTATTTTCTTTCATTTTTAGCCATTATGACATTGGGAGTCAAGGAATCCACTCGCTTCAATAACATTTTCACCTTATGCAACTTAACGATTGTGTCTTACGTCATCATTTGCGGATGTTTCAAAGGTACGAGCTGGTTATTAAAGCATTAGTCGTATCAATCTTTAAACATGTTTTGATTGGAAAACAGTGGATTTTCACAATTGGCAAATCCAGCCGGAAGAAATCGATCCCAGTATGCGAGACAAGGCAGGATCAGGCGGCTTCTTACCTTTCGGGTTTAAAGGAATCATCGCTGGAGCTGCTACTTGCTTCTTTGGCTTTCAGGGTTTCGACACTATCGCCACGGCTAGTACGTAACTGTATTTTATTTTTAAATTACATTGAAAGACAACGTTTAAAATTTGAAAATTGTAGGCGAAGAAGCTCAGAATCCACGACGAACCATTCCGCTAGCTATTTGCTTTTGTTTGGGCGTCGTTTTTGTCGCCTATTCAGCCATGGCTGCCATTTTGACTCTCATTTGGCCTTATTACCTTCAAGTTTGTTACCTCACTAGATTCTGTCTTGTTTCATACAAAAAAACTCTTTCAATTACCAGGATGTTGACACTCCGATCCCTTACGCTTTTGAACAACTTGGATGGCCCGTTGCCCGTTGGGTAGTGAGCATTGGAACACTCTTTGGTCTTTCTACCAGGTTTTTATAAGCTACTATATCTATATAAAAAGTATAGAGTTAACAAGCTTTCAAATTTTTAGTCTGGTTGGAGCTTTGTTCCCACTGCCTAGAATTGTTTATGCCATGGCGGAAGATGGACTCTTGTTTAAATTCCTTGCCCGAATCAACTTTAAAACTTTGACGCCCACGATCGCAACTGTTGTTTCAGGAATAACTGCAGGTCTGGACATTCTTTGTACAAAACTTTTTTATAAATAAAACTTGACAAATGTTTGAAATTCTATTATTGACAGCTTCGTTTGCGTGCTTGTTCAACTTGCAAGATTTAGTGGACTTGATGTCGCTGGCCACACTTTTCGTTTTTGCCCTGGTGGCCGCTTGCATCATCATTTTACGTTACCAGCCCGAAGAGAATATAGCTACAGCTTCTGAGAGTGGTGAAGTGACTGGACTTTTGGCTGGCGTTGCCCAAAATCAAATTCGCTACATTACCGACTCATCGACCGAAAGCCAGACTACGTTCCGACAACTTTTCGTTCAACGAGGTCGCCAACCGACAGTCATCAGTGGCAAAATTGCTTCATGGGTCACTGTTCTTTACGGTATTGACTCAATTACATAGCGCGAGACGAAACTTTAACGAATAATCTATTTCCTTGCAGTACTTGTTGCCTTGGCACTTAGCGTGAGCCTCTCCTACACTGCCGATAACTTGGTGCAAAAAGAAACGTGGGCTCTAGCTTTAGTTGGATGCTTGACTACCATTTTACTGATATCACTGCTGGCCATTCACCGACTGCCACAGTCGCCGCACCAGCTAGCATTCAAAGTACCTAGACTCTTCCTAACTTTCTCCAATTAAGGGACGTACCAACTTACTTTTGATGTCTAGGTCCCTTTAGTGCCTTTACTGCCTGCTTTGAGCATCTTGATCAACACCTACTTAATGGCTAATATGAGGATGATCACATGGGTTCAATATTCGATCTACATGGCCATTGGTAAGTGAAAAAAATCAAATAATTTTGTATTGAATAACCAAAATGGGTTAATTTTCTTACTTGTCAGGCTTGTCTGTATACATTGTTTACGGCTGGCGGAACAGCAAGGAAGAAAAACGGATGCAGGGGAAATATGATGTCGTTTATGACGTCAAGTAAACCAAAAAATAATTTCTAATCGCTTCCGCATCCTAAGGATTGTTCCGAAATAACCCTGAATCCTTCTGTTTACAATTAACGCTCAAATTTAATCAGAACTTGTACACTTTGGAAACTGGTGACTGTTTCATCGATTTTTTCTCGCTCCGCCGAATATCAACTCTGCGTCTGGAACACCTTTGGGATGTTGGAATCGACCGCGACGATCGCGATTGACATTGTGCACAGCCGGGCGATTTGCCTATGAACAAATAATGTTGCGTCTTAAAATCCTTTCTCGTGTCAAAGATATATATTTTGGAAAATATATCGAGATCTCTCAAAATCAGTCTACTCACTCCAGCGTATAAATCCTGGAATTCTTCTTCTTCCTGACGTTCGTTAAAGTCCAATGTCAACTTTTTCACGCGCTCTTTTTCAGCCTTTTCCGCCTAATGTCAAAATGAAATGTGTAAAACATGTGTCACTATTGAAAAGAAATTAATACTACATACCTCTTCACGATTTCTCAAATTTTGTGCAAAATCCGAATCTGAAGGCACGGCCAGACTTTTAAATTGCGGTTTATTGCCTTTACGGGTCATCAGGACAAAGTTCACTGTTGGATTGTCCTGGACCGCTGAAGACGGAGAAGAGGCAGAGATGGTGGCACAAGCAGAGGATGAGGCTTCGGCCGCTGCCAATGCCCCTCCCAATTCGCCTCCGAGAGAGTCACCCAAATAGTTTTTGTCGGTTCCATCTGTTATCAAGCAGATGATTGATGAATGAAACAAGGCAGAGCAAAACTAGAAAGAAACTGCACACCTAAAGGCTTTTTCAGAGAAGCCTTGACCTGCCAAGGTATGGCAATATCGACAGCAGGTGGTTTGGACACTTCCTTGCCACGGTCGTGGATATTCTCTGCGACCATACGATCTAGGGCAGCCATGAAATCATCGTCTTCCGGACAAAGGGCCTTACGCGGAGCTGTTACCACACAGCGGTCGTCCTGTAATAAAGAATTCTCATCAGTTCTCAACATTCAATCACAATCAAGGGTGACTTACTTCGACGTGGTGCGTGTCGTCATCCGGTTGAGTGGTTTCGCCGCGAGTAGTCATCTGTGACATGGAACGTGAAAGCGATTGTTCGTCGTCCATAAAGTCATCGTCTACTTCCCGCAATTCCTCGCCGTCCTCCATGTCCTTAAATTTTTCAACAAAAAATATTTATAAAACGTTTCTCTAAGTAAAGCCCAAAACCAAATATTACCTCTTCTTCGATGCAGGCTAAAGTATCGTCAGCTAACACCACGTCCATTTTCAATTCCGGCATCTGTCAAAACAAAGGGGACAAGTAAGTACCAATGTTGAATGTGAACTCAAAAGGATTCATTACAGCTTGTGAAAGTTTATTCATCAGCTCCTTCTCTAGATTCTCAACCGCATCAGCGGCTTCCTGAAGGTTCTTGTAAGGCTTTAGTTTAGGCCGAAGCGAAGACAGCATATCTTTCATGCCAAAGTCAATAGCCACGGGGAAAGGATTGTCGTCCGTCCAGATCGGTAAAGATCTTTTGAACCAGTAGTAGTACTGAAAGTAAACAAACGATTATTGATGTAGTCTTTACGCAGGGAAAACTAGTTTCATTTTAAAAACCTGAAGATAAACAAGATAATAGTCCAATCGTTTCTTGGAGAGTCCAGAACTAAAAAAGACTCCGCATGTATCAAGGATAGTCAAGACTAAACGCAAGCGCATAAGGTTGTCTGGCTGATCCAAATCCGATTCAATGGAGTAATCAAAACTAACTCCAAAAGTGATGCAAGTGTATAGAACCTGTGAAAAGAGGTAAGAGTGTGGATAGATATGGCGCTACAAACAATCCGATAGATTTACTGCGTCATACTTTGAAGACGACCGATGACTCTACCATGCGGTAGTTGTATAACTCTGCCAGGTACTTTGCCATGCTCACGCGTCTTTGATTGAATTTGGATATGGGGAATTCCAGACTCCATCGAATGTCCTCCAAGACAGCGTCCACGATTCGGTGGCCAACAAACTCTTGATAGAGCGTCAATTCAGCCACGACACCAGCCAATGTACGAATGTTGGGGAACTTGACTTTCCACGCAGACGTTAAGCATCGAACGGCGTACGTTGCTACGTCAGGATCTTTCCAGTTGAGCTTTCGCAGTTGTTTGAGGATTTTATTGGTAGATCCCTTGTTGCCGAGTTCCACAAAAAGAAGTTGACGGATATACTGATGAAGTGGAGGACGGATCTTGATATGACTACTCCGTGAACTGCTGTCCACAGGGACGACCTGATAGTAAGCATTTTCAACCATCGTGATGTAACGCGAATCCGATGCCAGCATCGATTTTTTTCGCATCATTTGGTCCTATTTTAAGCCAAACTTGGTTTACCAAACAGAATTTGAACAAACGTAATTTTTCTTTTTACCAAATAGACTTTGGTTCGCTGATGGGAATCTGGATGATGGAGTAAGAAGCGGCCACACGTCTCGAGCAAATGGCATGTCATTTCTATGTAGTGATGGGCAAAATTGAGAAGAAGCTGTTTGAAGCACTGCAATGCGTCAGCTCGAGGGTACATTCCAAATTTTGTGAGTTCACCGATGAAGCGAACAATCTTCACTTTGGTCTCGATGTTAATTTGATCCTAGCAATCCAGTTCCAATAGATTAATCCTAATAAAAGAACACACAAAATATAAAACTAACCTTCTTCCGAACATGATATTTAAAATCCTGTCTAAGAAAATTGCACAAATCCGTTGCCACTTCTGGGATATACGGATGCAAGGTGGCCACCAAACGAGAATAGAAGGGTAGGAGATCCAATCGCGTCCGCTGGACAGTAAATAAAGCCCTATAATGAAGAAACACTCCAGATTGAACAGTTTATTATTACATACGGTAGTGATTCATGATACATACCTGACGAGCTTTTTTCTATTATGTTTTGTGTTAAGATTTGTGGAAAACTCAATAGCCGCAGAATCGATCATTTCTCGGTTAACGCAGGCGGATAGGGTGGTAAGGAAACTATCCAGGAGTACTTTGTTGGACTGTAGGCTGACTGGAACATCAACATCCTCTTTTTCGTCTATTAAAATACGTTAAAAACGCGTCTTAGAAAAACGGAATTAACAGGTTTTATACCTTCTAACTCGGTAGGTTTGATATCTTCGTCAATTTCTTCTTTGACTTGACCTTCCTCGATTTCTTTAGCTTCTTTCTCAATGTCAATCATCTGAAAATACAATGCAAATATTTGGAAAACTTGATAAAACAATTAAGTTTTAGTGATAAAACGATTACCTGTGCTTCTGGATCAGGAACCGGAGGGGACTCTGAGACAATTTTGGGAATCAAGTTTGGAAGGTAGACACATAAGTTGGGTAGATTTTCATAGAATTGTCGCGCTTCCTCGTTCTCCCACAAAAGTTCATTTAGAGTTTCACGTGCTTGGTCCGACATATTTTCACACAGTTCGAGCACGGAACACTCTTCGTCTCTGGGGCTAAGGTCCTGTCGTAGTTCTGGCAACTCCTCTGCCAAAATGTCTGCAAACTGCTGTGTCATATTTAACAATTTCGTGAAGCTCTGATTAAGCAATTCTTGTTTTTCTTTCCGTTCAGTACTAAGCTCTCCTTTTGTCTGTAAGATTCGTCGATTTTGTCTCTCAAAGTTTTGTAACTCCTTGTGATCCTAGCATTGAAAAATTGTGATAATCAAAAAATGTTTCCTACTTAACAAGTAAAATTAGTTAGGCCCAACCTGCGTAAGATGTTTGCAGAGTGAAGCATAATATTCGCGTAGGAGGTTCCTAACATTTTGACGTTTGTCTGGCGGAAGCCATGTGCTTGTTGGTACGGTCAACTTGAAGCGTTCAGCATCCTGCATTAGTTTTTGAGATACGAGGCCAGCATATTCTTCTCCACAAAACTTGCAAAAAGCAAGAATTATGGTAGCACTATTGTGTTCTTCTTTGTCACCATGAATTAGATTTGTAAGAAAACTGCCAAGTAAGGGAAGGCCTTCTTTAGGAGTCAAAACACCGGAAGATATCAAATCGGCGTAGAAACGAACATCCACTCGCATCTTGCTTGGGTTTGAAATCTACAAGCAGAAATCAAGTTGAATTCTGTAGTATAGCATAAATAATATTTTTAGCATTACCTTTTCCTCTTTTTTCAATGAAAGAATTTTTTGCCATGCCTCAAGAAGTTGAGGGGCAAAGTCAGCATACTTTTCATGGAGAACAACACATACTTGCAGAATGCTAGCAATATCAGTCATTTTTAATTTTGCTTCGACAATAGCATTAGCAACTTCACTGATGTATTTAGTCAGGTTCAGTGTGTTGATGTCTTTCAAAATGCTCTCTTTCTGGGCTTCTGTAAAGTTCTTTAGCTTTCTCACAAAAGCTGTATTCTTCTTGATACTTGAATCTAGTTTTGAGAAGTAGGATTCTTCTGGTCGATTTTGAATTACTGTGTGAATCCTGCTTCGCAGGAGAGCTTTGTGAGCAAGATGGGCTTCAATTTCTGCCATTGCTTCTTTAACATTTTTCTGAAGGAAAGAAGTAAAACTTTGTTAAGCTGTATAAAATTAGGAAAACAGTTAATGATCAGCATACCAAGGCTAAGGCTTCTTTCTCAATTTCATCTGCTGCTTGACAGCCATCATCAGGTACCTCTGAGGCGGTTTCCATATTTATGAATATGAAACTTAAAAAGAGAAATATTTCTAGGCGTATGATAGAATTTTAAATGTTTAATGTATACACCCCAACACTAACAAGAATGTCGAAACACAGAATTTTTTTTTGATTGATTGTTTTTAAAGTGCCCCTCTCGTGGTCCTACTGGTTTCGGACCTCGAAAGTTTCTTGGATCGTAACAACGATCCCTGCGCACTGCCCAAATGTCGAAACACAGATCACACGTTCGATTTCAATCCAGGCATCCAGCACAGCAGAGAGCAGACTAAATAAACTAAACAAAATAAAGCTTCGTTGCCAAACTTTGAAACTGGGACCCACGTCTGGCCACAGGTTTTGTTTCAAAAATATTGATGGGAAGTCGTAATCGTTTGATTAGTGATGAATTCATGTACATTTACTTTATATAAAGCAAAATTTTAATTTGAGGATATGTTTGTTACACAATATGTGGAGTGTGGTATGGCGCACGGGAGGGAAGGGGATGGAAGGGGTAATGGAAGGCGCAAGGTGCACGGTAAGGGGTAGCTTTTCCTCTCATCCGCAGGGCATTCACGTTGATTTTTGGCGATAAAGGTAGGGTGATCATTTGATTGCAGGTATTTAACGCCCCGCCGTTTCCATATCTAAGTCAGTGTGTCAATAGACTGTCAGTGCATATCCTCGCCACACTCGTCAGACTACGGTAAGTGACTTTAGATTGAATTTTTCTTAGATTCGAAAAAGTTTCTCTTCAGATTCGCTTATATGTGCTTATTATGTTTTTAGAATATGAAAATGTCGGTTACGAAAGTGACGGTGGTTCTCGTGCTGGTCCTAGCGGTCGTCTCTGCTGCAGAATCCAAGAACAAAACGGCGAAAGCCAATGTTGTTGGATCTTTGCTCGCCGCGAAAGCCCGTTTGCCGGCCGTGAACACTACCCTGAATGTCACTGGGCCGAAAAATTCTACAGATAGACCAACAATGGTTAGACGGAGTGTTGGTTTCGACAAATCTCAAGGCAAAAGGTAATACTTTTCTATTTTAAAATATGAACCTAGTTACATGTTTTTTTACTATAGCGAGTTGATGTCCATCTGGTGGAGAATCCCTGCTGCCATCTGGCAATTTCTTAGCACCGTTTTGTTGAATCCTCTTTTCGAGTCATTGCGTCGTCTTCTGGCCTTGTTCGGACTAAGTGACCGAGTGATTCCCAATCTGCCATTGACGATGCCTACGACACTTCCACCGACACCTAACGTCTTTACCGGAGAAATGCCACAACCCACTGCTCCCATGAATCCGGAACCTGTTTGGTGATGAGCTCGGCAATTCTTTCTCTTTTCAGTTTTTTATTAAAATGTATTAGATCGGTCATTTTATACAGTGCAATGTTTTGTAAACGAAAATGTAATACAACGTATTTTTATAAATTTGTCAGGTTTTCTCGGTTTAAATAGTCGACCTGCCACTGTTCGAGTGTTTTTTCTTATTGACATTGATTAATTTATAAATCTCGATATCTGATAGAAACAAGTTGATACTCTTGATTTCGTTAGGCCGTTTTAACCTAAAAAATTGAATTGTATTTTTTTTGTAGGGCTGTTGTTGCGCCAACCTATAGTTGATCCTAGTAACCTTCAGTTGATTAGATTTCACGGGTTGGCCTCGGCCTATAATTCCAGGTATACCTTGTAAGGTTACGTACGCTGTACTTTAAGATTGTAAACATGTTGACGTTAAGAATTATCAAATTTTTCTCTTTTCCCCTCACCCCTCATCTTTCCTTAAGCTCTTCGCCGAAATCGTCATTAGTTGTGCGCATGCCAGCTGTCTATATAAGGAATGTTGTAAACAAACGTTCCAGCATTCTCAGTTCTTGAATATGCCAAAAGTGACCTGTCTGTGGTTTGCTAAGGGATATTTTTCCTGAAAACTAAGAAAAACGTATAAAAGGTGAGCATTTTGGAAATTTATAATATGTGCCAGAACGTGCATCTACAATTTCTGTTTACTTGCTTTAAATTTTGGTAGGTCCGGCCTTATTGTGATTTTGTAGAATGGCTACCGCAAATTCAGGCGTGTTCAGTCTAATGGTTTCTTACGAATGGACGTTGAAAAATGTTGGGGAGGATTTTAAGACATTCGCTACCAAAATGATATTATTTCGCGGGGAAAGAGTGTTTCGTGTTGGACTGCAGAACCTTAACCAACCGATCTTAGTTTTTATTGCTATTAATCTGAACAAAATCGGTATGAAAGTACAAGAGGTAACATACTCGTACGGGCCCGAAGATGCAACAGAGACAACAGCTGGTTCTTGTCAAATTATAAATATGCAAAAGAGTGGTGATGATATTAATTTGCAGTTGTTCACGAGTAATCTTTCCAAAAGAATCGCTGGAAACGGCAAGTTTGCCTTTCAAATATACATTGAAGGAAGCGTCAATACGTATTCCTACCAACTGTCCGATCGTCTCTTGAAAGATCAGTTGTGGGCTGCTGTTTTAAAAAATCAACAGTGGGCTGATGTCGAGTTGCTAGTGAAGGGTAAAAAGTTTTCTGCGCACAAAGCTGTATTGGCTGCTCGGAGTCCAGTATTTGCGGCTGAATTTGCAAAGGATGATTCGGAAGAGACTATTCCCTATCGCGTCGAAATCAGTGGCGTGGATCCTTCAACTGCGGAACAGTTTCTTCACTTCTTGTACACGGGTGAGCCAATAAAGCCAATCCTTGGCAACGAAGAGCTTCTCAAGTTAGCTGATACCTACCAACTTACAACGCTGGCAAACTTGTGTCGGATTGCTCTAAAGAAAGTCGATCCCCAGCAAGCGGTGAACATTGTCTCCACCCTTCAACTGAATGCAGCAGATTCGGCGGTTATGTCATCTCTTTCTATAAACAAGTAAAATAATGTTAAAAACATACTTAATCAGGACCATATGGTAATGCAAGAATAACTTTATGAAGACAGGAAAAGGAAACCGAGATATTCTTTGATCCCAACGCGTCTACATTTCGAAGCCCACAATTGCAATTAATTACCACATCAACAAAGCTGGAGCCGAAATCCTTTTTGCAGTATGAAGACGAGAAAGTGTTTTTCTCGCAATTCAAAGGGGAATTTATTTATCCTAATTACGATGCCGCTTATTACGGAGGCCCTCATGTCACATATCTTAGATCGCCTTCGTTTCATTTTATTTCTGCAAAGCATCGAAATTACGGGCTTAAAGTTGTCGATGCGTCTTGTTTTTGTGAATCGAACTGGACTAAAATGGAACGGAAAAATGCCGAACAGGACGCAGAATTACTCCTGTTCACGTCAAAAATACTACGCGACGTGAATGTGACATCCATGTTCTTTTTCTACATCAATATCGTCAAGACCATTGAAAATCATTGCTTTGGAATGGTGGACACGGATTGGGCGACTGCGCTTTGGTCAGCAGCTATCGAGCGAAAGTTGACCGATGTTGACATAATGGTGGGATCAAACAAATTAGAAGCTCATCGAGTTATACTTTCTGCTCGCAGTCCCGTGTTCTGTGCGCTATTGAGCAAGATCAGCAATACGGGAAAATCAACGATTGTAATTGGCGACGATTTTGAGACACTGAAAAAAATATGTCACTGGAACTTGATTTGATGTCAAAGTTCCAATTCACCGGTTCTTTGGATGTATCTCTCAATCATTCAACAGCTCCTTGGATTTGCATACAATAGTACAGTTTTCATTAGCAAACAATGATTTTAAATTTCAAAAAATAAATCAAGCAAGAATTTTGGTCGGCCTGCAAAGGCTTATACAGAAATACAACCGATTTTGCATTTAAAATATGCATTCTATGATGATTTATCTAATCAACCCGTTCAATTTACGCCTTGCGCTACGTTGAATGTTGTAATAACCCTGTAAGCTCAGTTTCTCATCAAACGACAATTCGTAAAAAGCCTTTTTAATTCAGCCAATTCGTATGCTTCAAATTCACATGGTGATTTCATCGAATGCATATTCAACATTTCATGACATATCGCATGTGTCAGCAAATTTTTACTTAAGGAAAATGTTTACTTTAACGAATCATGCCAAACAGAGCATCTTTTTTGGGTTTCAATTTTAAATGTGTCACACTCTGTTGTTCCTCGCTTCTCCTCCGTAGGCGGCGATAGAGTCGCAGCAGACGAAGCACCACTTTAAAATGACTAAAAAATATCGGAAAAATCATGAACTTTTTAATGTTTCCCGAAATGATTCTAGACAAAACGGCTAAGCCACATTTGTTACTGGAACATGCACTAGGTGACGATTGATAAGGATAGGACTTTAGTTTTTGACATGTTCCCAACCTAGATGTCGTGTTGTCGTTCGAGTTTTACGAATGTTGTCGTTCAAGTTTTACGAAATTCAAAGATCTACTATCTTTCAAACAAAAGCAAGTAGTGCCGATATGGGGTGCAACCCGGTACAACCAGCAAAATCACCACTGGGCGTAATGTTAATGAAAATCGATGTATTTGAAGGGTCGAAATTTCTGAAAGAAAAAACATCTTCTATACCTTACAAATATTTGGCGCTTCTAGAATAAATTACGCACTTCGAGTCAAGACATATACTTCATATACTTAATTGTGGTTAGCAGGAAGGGAGACCTAAAGAAAACCTTCGAGTAAAAACGCCATCTGCCTAGCAATTTGGGTATCCCTTCTTGAAACCCAACAAATACAAACCAAAAACCTACAGAAACCCTTTGGGGTAACTTATGTTAACCAGTATAAATGTCGCGGGAAAATAATAATTGCTCGTAATTTCTACTACTAGCAGAAAATATATTTAAGTCGTTTTTGTAACTCTCAGTAACCAATTGACCATTTCGCATTGTAGCAATTTAAAAATTTCACGTCGTACTTCGTATAAAGTGCAGAAGACGTTGAAAATTTTTTAACACTGTGTTGGTGACTCGCTTCTCCTCCATAGGCAGTGCTAGCGTCGCAGCAGACGAAGCCGGAAGCACCACTAGTCCACTACGGGGGAGCTACTGAGGTAGTCTTGTTTTACTGCTTGATCGAACGTGGTCGTGGAACGTGTTTGCAACCCAGCTCTCTCTCTCATTGTCTCAACTCAGCAATACAGACTTTTGCTCTCATCTGATCTCGTATTCATTCTAACAGTTTTAAGCACACTCACGCCATCTTTTCCTTCGTGATAGATTGAGAAAGTCTTGCATGTAAACAAGGGCTGAAGGGGCCCCCAACATGATTATAAGGTGAACCATTTATGAATGTTTTGGTGGTAACGCCGTCAAAAATCCCCTCTTTTCACAAGCCAAAATCAGCAAGTTTGCAATGGCCCTCCTCATCCAGCAAAATGTTATCCAATTTCAGGTCCCGATATATGATTCCGTAATGGTGGAGGAACTCTAATGCAAACGTAAGCTCCGCTGCGTAGAATCTTACGCGATCTTCATCAAATTTCTCGACCTTTTTCATATGAAACATCAAATCACCACCATTGTTGTATTCCATGACGAAACATAAGCAGTCCTTGGTTTGGAAGCATGAATGCAAGGCAGTTAAAAAGAATTTTTAGCTGCAAGAGCCAACACCCGTTTTTCTGCCATAACGCATTCGTAGAGATTGTCGATGTCTTGATCACCATCATCTACCGGCTGCAGAACTGCGTTCTTCTTGAGTATTTTGATGGCATATACTTCGTTGGTTCCCTTTAATTCGGCAAGCATCACTTTGCCGAATCCTCCTCTCCCAAGAACTTTGATCAAGGTGAAGTCCTCAAGTTCGGTTTTTTGTCCTTCTAAAAGGCTTTCACGATGGTCATGCTCGATAGTGTTTGAATTTTCAGTCGCCTTCGAGTCGTCAATTCTCGGTGATGTCTCGTTTATCTGAGGTGAGGACTCAGATAAACAGATATTTGCGGGCTCGTTGTTCGTAACGGAGGTATTCCGGAGCAAATTCACCAGGACAGCATACGCATCAGGGACGTAGTCCGTTTCCATTCTCCGAAAATTTTGAAGTTGGTATTGATGGTATTTGATTCTCCTCCAATGTTGTTGTCGTTAATGTTCGGTGACATCTCTTTTATCTTCTGTGATGATCGGTTGAGCAGTACGGAAGTATGGGTCATCAGGGAGATGGACATCAGTTTCTGCAGCACTTGACTTATTCTTTAAGGGAAAACAACATGTAGCTAGGCTGCAAATACGTTTTGGCTATCGACTTAATAAATTATGGACACCTCATTTTATAGTAAGTTTTTATCGCCTAAAATGAATTGACAGTGAATTGAAATAACGATTGGAAAACGATAGAATATGTAGGATTTTAGTCTCATTAAAAAATAGAAGTGTTTTTATCTCACAAGGGTTATTCATTTCGTCGTTTTTCAGAAAGTTCAATCGAGTATGTCCCAAGTCGCCAAGGGACGCCTGTGGTCTAGCCCTCCTTATTTGTTGGTGTCGTCTCAACAACTAGCAGACAAAGAGGGCAAATTGCGGTTGTCGTCTGGTAGTAGACAAGGGTCTTGATATACTTGTCGCTAACGTAATAAAAGCAGACCTTGAAACGTTGTCTGGTGTATGGGGAAAAACTATTGTAGGAGGGTTCCTTTAAGGCAAAGATGAAAGTTAACCCATCTTTCCGACCTCAAATCAAAAGCCGATGAGACGCTCTAAACTTTTAAAAGTTTAAATTTTTTTTTGAATAAACCAACGAAGATCCGTTCATAATACCAAACAGCCAAGAATACAAGAAATGGTCCTCTCTTCCTTTCTTTCATGAATTTTCTTACATCTATCCCAATTTCGTTCCATATATTCAATCAACAGGCTCTTCACCATGTACATTATAACTGACCCTCTGATTAGATTGCATTGATGGACCGATCCAAAACTCAATCGGATGGCCTTAACAGAACGAACTTCTCAGCCATTTATTTCACCAAAGCGCTTTCTTAACTGGCCGCCCTTCGGGTTGAATTGATGGACCGCGTAGGATCGACTTACCTGGCCGTCCTACCGGATTAGTTATATATCGGTCATCCAGTACCTTAAAGGGTTGCCTTAACGGGACGCTCTTTTTGGATTACACTAAAAACAAAATTATTATTTTTCATCATAAACTATAGTCCTATAAGCAATTGGAGCAGTATTCATGGAGAAAGCAATGCTAATTGCTTACTGTTTTGTGCATCATTTTGATTGTAAACATAACTTGATGGGCTACTTTGTTCTTCGTCGCTTAAGGTACCCTTTTCAGATTTCTCCTGGTCTCCTATCAGCATGCGTGTCATCTCCCCTTAGTCCCCTATCTCTAGCAGGACAGTACATCTGAGATCCACTGCGATAGACGATAAGAGACGGAAACTAAAAGAGGTGTTCTTCATCGACGCATATTTGTCTTTATATCTAATATTTGGTCTATTGGGGTTGACAAATTTTGGTTACACGTCGTTTTGGGCTACAGAACCACAATGAGCCGACCCTACTTTTTATTGCTATGCGTGTATTTATTGCTATAACGTTTTACCCCATGTTTCCCTTACCCTTACATTCTTGCCCAAAATTTGCCTTCTTTTCGTTGAGTGTCGTACCTTTAAGGCTACTATTATGTTTTAAAAAATTATAAATATATGAAAATAAAGCCCCTGCATAGCGCCTTCGAGATTTTGGGGAATTGCAGTTAATTATCAAGAATCGTTCTTTAATCTTTTACATTTCTCATGATTCCCACTCTTTGTGCTTAAAATTGAAAATATGTACATTCTGTTATTTTCTCTCAAGTAAGAAAAATTGAAGAAAAAAAGATAAATTCCTAAAAATGAACGAAATTTCACGATTTTTCACGCTGTCCCCCGACACTCCAAAGGGTTCATCAATGAACAAATCTAGATTCCCGTAGTTGAGAATTTTTTCATTTAATTCAAACAATTTAATAAATAGGTATAAATCACGAAATTAACTAAAATTCCCGAAGATTCGCGGTTAATTTCGTTTCATTTGGTGTTTTTGCCGTTGCAGATTGAGTATTTTCTTTGATTTGGGCATTATAGGGAAAAGCCGAAAAAATGTAAACAAAAAGAAACCATTGCGATGGGAATGTGAGGTGGTCCTAAGATGTTTTGCGAAGAACGAAATTTTCGAAATTAAAAATGAGCGTGAAGCGTTCGTCCAATTTCGTTCTTAGCCGAATGTTGCGAAAGATCACGACGAACTCTTTATGTATGTGTCTTTTCATCTCTGTCCGATGTAAGCGTAAAAAGCCTTTCTCGTCTGAATTTCAATTCCCTTCAATATTTTAAAATCACAAAATTAGAAAATACATTTTTTCTAATTTATTAATATTTAAAAAAATATCGGAATGGAGCCCTGAAAAAATTTCGCGAAAAAATTTTAATTTGAAGGTTCAAAAAGTCAAAAAACAATCGAGTCTCCATAAGGCTACATGTAACCAGCGGACTCAGTCACGTGACACCATTCCGCATACAACGCGAAAACGTTGCGCGAATGGCGCACAGTGAAAACTTGCTATATCTAATATTTGGTTTTTTGGTTTATTACGAAAAATTGAAGGTGAAAGGATGTTGACAAATTTGGGGAAAATTTTAGCTTCCAAAATTATATTATTTCGCAGGGAAATTAGATTGTGCGTTTTCGTGTTATTGGGCTACAGAACCACAATGAGCCGACCCTACTTTTTATTGCTATGCTTGTATTTATTGCTATAACTTTTTACCCCATGTTTCCCTTACCCTTACATTCTTGCCTAAAATTTGCCTTCTTTTCGTTGAGTGTAGTCCTTAAGGTGAACAGCATTAGGAGCGAACTCTGTAAACGACCAGGCTACTATTATGTTTTAAAAAATTATAAATATATGAAAATATATAAAAAATCTAAAGTTAGTTCGTTTCAATTCACGAAGTTTATTAAATGAAATACTCACAACTTAATCATTAAGTAGCGTACACGAGGTCACAGAGGTCAGCACTTGGGCTAAATGAAAAATACAAAAAATGCTAAGTCAATTCATGGAAATTTTAAGCGGCCCATCAATTCATCAGTAAAAAACAAAAAGGACGACCAGTCAACCGTTAAGTCAACCCTTTAAGATACTGAATGAATGATAGCCTATGTCTGATATAGTAGGACGGCCAGTCAAGGCAATTCTTTGTTCCAGAAAAGATGGCTAGTTAATCCACGAGTGGTCCCAAGCGGTACTATACGAACATATTTTTGAAATTTACCCGATGTGAGGATAAAGATACACGGATTATCGTCGGCCCGTTGTTCGGCAGTACGGGAGCACCAGGGTGAGAATTTGTTTCAATTTTTTTAAAAACTTGGGATTTGGTATCGGTGTTGTTGGATATTTCAGCCGTGTTGGTGCTGTCGGCAATTTTCGGCGAGATCTCGTTTACCCGATGTGAGGTTTAAGATAAACAGATTTTTAATCAATTCGTTGTCCGGCAGTGAAGTATACCAGACAGTATGGAAACATCAGGGGAGAATCTCTTTCCATTTAAAAAAAAAATTGGGAGTTTCCATGGGTGGTGTATTGAGCTTTAAGGAAAGTCGAGGTTACCTCACTCCACGAAACATCGTATGATTTAATTGGGTTGAGGGTGCTCAACGAATAGAGTCCAGTGTGATGTTTCAGTAACTGAGGAGGTTACTTAAATCAAAGAAACACCGTTTTGATTCAATTCGGGTGAGGATGCCGAATGAATCAAGTCAAGTCCAATGCGATGTTCCAGTAACTGGAGAGCTTATACTTAAATCCAGGAAACATCGTTTTGATTCAATTTGGTTGAGGAGGCCAAATGAATCGAATGAAGTCCAGTGCGATGTTCCAGTATAACTGAGGAGGTTACTTAAATACCGGAAACATCGTTTTGGTTCAATTCGGGTGAGGATGCCGAATGAATCGAGTTAAGTCCAGTCCAGTGGAATGTTCCAGTAACTTAAATCCACGAAGATCAATGGTCCAAATGTTCTTGCGATTCCAAGTGAGGAGTTTGGGATCTTGCAAATCTAAATGATCCTTTCAATTCAATGAATCTGGAATCAAATCGCTTCATTTAGTCCGGAAAGCTGCGCCAAAGACTTATAGAGCTTTTAATTCTCGACAGATAATGATGTAAACAAATGTTAGGATACAATAGGGTTTTTTTAAAACCTAGCGTGCGTGTTTTTTCCTTTAAAGAAGTCGTCAAAAACATTTCCGGAAACAAATTCCCTCCCTATTGCATACCTCTAAGCCGGACTACGAGCGCACAAAAATAAGTTCCTACTGAGCATTAAAGACAACAACACGGAAGAAAGAAATTAACACCATATGGATGCCATGTTCCAAATTTTAGGAGATATGGAAACAGAATATATATCCGTGATGTTTATGCTGCCGTGATGAAACTTCTTCGGAATACCTCACTGCCGGACAACGAAACGAAAATTGCAGTCTCAAACGTGGCAGAAGTATACGATGATAACTCCCAAATTTTTCCCAATATCGAACGTGACAGCCTTTTGGAAGAAAAGAAACCTGGGCTAGAGGATTTCACGTTCGCCAAGGTGCTTGTCAGAGGAGAATTCGTCAAAGTGATGTTGATTGAATAAGTTAAAGGAAAACCGACGAAGTATATGCCGTAAAGGTATTGAAGAAGAACCCAGTTCTGCAGCTACTCGATGGTGCCGATGAGGACTTCGACAATCATTTCGAATACAATATGGCAGAAAAAAGGTGCTGGCTTTGTCGGCTAAGCATCCTTTTCTAACTGCTCTGAATTCATGCTTCAAAACCAAGACCTTTGTGTTTCGTCCTGAAATACAGCAATAATGGGTAGGGATTTGATGTTTCACATGCAAAGAGTCGAGCAATGGGATGAAGATCGCGTAAAGTTTACGCAGCGGGCTAACACTTGCCTTGAATTTCTACACCAAAGCAGAATCCTACATCATGACCTAAATTGGGATAAGATTGTCCTGGAAAGAGAAGCCTATTGAAAACTTGCTGATTTTGGCATTTGCAAATACGGGATTTTTGACGACGTCATCAAGATCACCAATACTTTCTATTGTTCGCCCGATTATTCTGCACTTGAAATGATTTAAGAATAACCGCCTGGAGGAAAGCGTCAATTGGTGGACTTCGGGTTGCTCATCTATCATATGCTGACTGGTGAAACAATCGCAATACCAGAAATCGAAGATGACATTTTTGAGTCAACGAAGCAAGTATATTGAATCCTAAACAAGCAAGCTTCCAACTGGTCTGGTTCTCTGGTTGTCGGAAGTCTCTATTTTGGAAAGCTTTTTAACAAAAGATACATCCATGCAATTAGGTTGTGAAGTGGACCAAATTACTGAAGATCCAATTGAGTTCCCCCCGTTCGTCAAAGATATTGATAGGGTTGCTTTAAGACTTTGGCATTCAGTGAAGCTGAAGAGGCTATTATAATTGGTGCGTTATTCCTGGACTGGGCTAGGTAATACTTGTTAACGAAGAAACAAAGTTTAGCATCATGCATCGTGAAATCAAGGCTTTTCTAGAATAGTTATTGGCGTTGAATTTCTGAACTAGTTAAAGCGATTTGATCCAATAAGATTTCTGCGCTTCATTCTTCTGGATTTGACGAAAGCCTAACTTTAATTGCATACTTTTTCTCTTCGTCGCCCCCGTTTAGTACCTTGGTCCCCTATCGACATTCCGTGCTATTCACCGCTGTCGCCCATCTTTCTAACTGACGTAGAGAGTGGGGACATGGGAAAGCGAGACCTAGCTCAGGTGTCCATGAGCGCCAGAACTTGAGCGAACAAGTTGGGCCAGGACATCTGAGAGCCGCGGAATTGGCCGATAAAAGACAGCAGCTAAACGGGGTACCTCTAGACAAAGAACAAAAGCAGCCAATAAGGCTAGAACTCTAAGGCAAAACCAGAATAAGATGCACAAAAAACTTGTTGAACAATTGCTTTCACTAGTTCAGGAGTGCTTTGCCAACAACTTTTTAAAACAATGATTACACGACGTATAATGAAATTTGTTCCTTCGCCAACAAATTTTTCCGAGCCTACAGTAATGACGCGTCAAATATAATAGTTTCTTGAGCTGCACTAATAGCCAAAGTTAATCCACCTTTCCGAGCTCAAAACAAAAACCGACAAAAACCGACGAACTTCGAACGTGAATACACCGACGAAGATCATCATACCAAACAGCCAATATGACGAGGAATACTTCCCTCTGTCTCGCTTCCATGAGTTTTCCGTACATCAATCTCGATTTCATTCCAAATTTTCAATCAATAGGCTAATAATCATATCTATTATAACCGGTCGTCCTTGTCTTATAACAATTGGCAGGCCAGTTAAGAAACCCCTTGAATGGAATAGATGGTCCCTTAAATGATTTTAGCCTATTGATTGGGATGTGGGATGAAATCGGGGTTGACGTAAGAGAATCCGTGGAAGAGAGAGTTCTTCTCGTCTTCTCGGCTATTTGGTGTAATGATCGGTTCTTCTTCGGTATATTCACTTTCAAAGTTTAGCGCGTCTCGTCGACTCTTGGTTTGTGGACGGAAGGGTGGTTTAACTTTCTTCGCCTTCAAAGCCTCCCAATCGATACTTTTGAAGAATGGGTGGGCTCGAATTGCAGTTTCAGCACCTTGGTCATCTACTTCGCAACCTAATCGCATCGATGGATCTTTAGTCAAAAATCCTTTCAGAATAGAGACTGTCTCATCTGAAAACCAGGCCGGGTAGGTAACTTCGTTGTTTAGGATTGAATCAACTTGATTCATTAACCCGAGAATGTCATCAACGTTTTCTGGTGTTTCGAATGGAGTTTCGCCAGTCAGCATCTCATAGATGATCACCCCCAAAGCCCACCAATCGACGCTTGTTCCATACGGCAATTCTTGGATCATTTCAGGCGCAATATAATCGGGTGAACCACAGAATGTTTTGGTGGTAATGCCGTCAGAAATCCCCTCTTTGCACAAGCCGAAATCAGCAAGTTTGCAATGGCCTTCCCCATCCAGCAAAATGTTATCCAATTTCAGATCCCGATATATGATTCCGTTCTGGTGGAGGAACTCCAATGCAAGTGTAAGCTCCGCTGCGTAGAATCTTACGCGGTCTTCATCAAATTTCTCGGATTTTTGCATATGAAACATCAAGTCTCCACCATTGTTGTATTCCATCACGAAACATAAGCAGTCCTTGGTTTGGAAGCATGAATGCATGGCAGTTAGAAAAGGATGCTTAGCTGCCAGGGCCAACACCCGCTTTTCTGCCATAACGCATTCGATAAGATTGTCGTCATCGGCATCATCCCCCGGCTGCAGAACTGCCTTCTTCTTGAGTATCTTTACTGCATATACGTTGTCGGTCCCCTTTAATTCAGCAAGCATCACTTTTCCGAATCCTCCTCTCCCAAGAACTTTGATCAAGGTGAAGTCCTCCAGTTCGGTTTTTTTCCCTTCTAAAAGGCTTTCACAATGGTCATGCTCGATCGTGTTTGAATTTTCAGCCGCCTTAGAGTCGTCAATTCTCGGTGATGTCTCGTTTATCTGAGGTGAGGACTCAGATAAACAGATATTTGCGGGCTCGTTGTTCGTAACGGAGGTATTCCGGAGCAGTTTCATCAGGGCAGCATACGCATCAGGGACGTAGTCCGTTTCCACTTCTCCGAAAACTTCGAAGCTGGCATTATTGATGGTATTTGATTCTCCTCCCGTGTTGTTGTCGTTAAGGCTCGATGGCGTCTCTTTAATCTTCTGAGACGATCGGTTAAGCAGAACGGGAGGATCATGGAGATGATCATCAGTTTCCGCAACACTTGACTTCCTCTTAAAGGGCAAACAGCATGTGACTAGGTTGCGAACACCTTTGGCTATCGACTTTACAATTTTTGGGCACTTCATTTTATAAGTTGGTACTTAAAATGAATTGACGGTGATTTGAAATAACGATTGGACAACAGTAGAATATGCAGGATTTTAGTCTCATTTCCGTAGTTGGTGTATGTACTTCTTTGTAAATTTTCTCAAAATAAAATTCAAGTATTCTGAAATTCAAGTAAATTTTTATGTTATTTTATTAAACTCAAAAAAAACCATAATGTTCAATATTTGAATAAGGAAATATGGCACACAGTTATAAATTAGAACTGTTTTATTCATCCGAGATGACAATTGCATAGCCTTTCCCACTGACATTGACAGACACCCAATAGAACGTTTATAGCTACAAACAAAAGTGACATTTGAGTTGATAAAGTAAAATACTTGGGAATTTTAAACATGAGATATAAATGAAAAAGATATTCTTAGTTAACAATGTTGAGTATATTGTGCGATATCAAAAGGCAAGTGACAGGTAATTCATGCGAACATAGTGGAACGGAAGCGTATTGATGGGCTATTTAAAATCCATTTGATTTTCTTTTACCATATAGCAGTGTGGAAACTATAATATTCTTTTGATATGACCATAGAAACGCGACCGTGGAGAAAGGCAATTTCCATAATATACCACGACAATTAATTTGCAACAATTCAACCGCCATATAATGTATGCTTAAATCCACAAAATACAATCACTCGTTTAAATTAGTGCATTTGAATTTGAAGAAGAGAATGTCAAACTTGCGATGCGCAGTTAGAAGAGGCTTCAAAAATGCGTCTTATTGTCAAACCGGGAAAAAAAGTTGGCGGACGTGAGTTTCTGGTAACGTAAAGTCGAATGATTGAAACAAGAGAAAATGGCCAATATTTCGAATGGCAATGATCGAATATCACCACTGCTCGAGTACGGTATCACTAAAGCCGTACTGGAAAGTTTGCCAAACATTCAGCTGCTCAACAAAGCCGCCATCGTCTGCAAATCCTGGAATGAAACAGCAAGAATCATCAAGAAGAGCCGACACCAAATTTATTACACATCCAATAGCGAATCATACGAAGACTGTACCAATGTGCAAAACCTCATCTCTGTTATAAGAAGCCAGCCCTGTCTCTGTGTTGTGTTGATGACTCATGAAGGAATGGCAGATATACCTCCACCACTCCCCGAACTAAATATGGAACGACACTCAGGCTTTCACAAAGGCAGATGCACTGAATACAAACTGTTACATCATCTAAAGAAGACCTTGCCCTCCAGTTGTGTGATTGTTGGAGGCGTAGCAAATGGTGTTGTCACATCTAACTCTTTTCTTCAAACAAACGAGATAGAAGATGGAGATGGATATGGTCTCATACTCATCCCTGATATTCCTGGTCTTTCAATAAGAAATTTCCACCTTGATAAACAGAAGATCAAAAAGATTGCCAAGGTGCTAACTTTCTAGACAATAGTTTAATAACAAGATCCATATTTAATCAAATTTATTTATATATTTGCAGGCCATAATTAGTCAACCTGGTGATGTTGGGAAGCTGTTGAATATTAAAGATGACGACCAGGTCCAGTGCCTTATTTTACTAGGAACGGACGCATACAAAGAGTCCAAATGTATCGAAGCCATGTGCCGATACTTCCAAGAGAAGTAATCATTCCACATCATTGGGTGTTTGATGAAATTTAATACAAGTACTTGTAACCAGAAGAAACGAGAATGTTGCCATTGGAGGCGGCTTCGTGGAGGCGGCGATCCATCCGGATGTGGTGGACGGTGATCGAGAGTACGGCATCACGGGGTTAGTGTTCTGCGGCACGGAGGTGACGGCTACCTCTGTTGTCGTTCCGCCCGACGTCGTCACTGATTCCGATATTGAACGGATAATCGTTCAGGTGAGACGACTATAAATCTTGAAGGAAATATGCCCTTGATCGAACCACATTGTCGGCTTACTGTTAATAAATAACAGATGAAGGAAAAACACGAACCCGCTCCTGGCCAGAAGAGGAGAAGTCTCGGCTTCATGGTCGCCTGCGTCGCCCGAGGTACACACGTTCACGGCCACTCCGGTGTCGAGTCGGCTATCTTCCGGAGACATTTCCCGACAACACCGCTGTTAGGCTTCTTCGGCAACGGTGAAATCGGCATCAACTGCCTCGGCCCAGCATCAACGACGACCGGTGGCCATCCATTCCAATCGAACCAGCCTAGCGCCCCTAAGAAATCACGGACCGACTATCTCCACTCTTATTCGACCGCATTCACCTTAGTCTCCTTCCCCGTTGAATAGCATCTACGAGTGACTGAATTTCAGAAGCGGAAGATAGGAGGACGTTGAGGGAGAGAGAAATTCAGGTTTGTTTTCCTTGAGAACCGGACTAGAGGAGGGGATTGATGAGAAGTGGACAGAGTTCTTCTCACGGAAAGAACGGTCGGGAGTTTGATTTGCGTACCATAAATTATGCGGTCCGGCCTGAAGGCAGTGTTCTGGCTCCAGTGAAGAGGGACATGGAGTAGGAGGAGGGTTAGCGATTCAAAAAGCTCTTGTGTAAAAATTGTCGGCTTTCGCCCCGAAGGAAGTCACTCGAAATCTGTCATCATCCAAGGCCGGTCAGTAGACACGGATCTTGTTTGATTGTCCAACCCAAATGTACGCCTTTTTCGAGACTTGTAGACGCAACCGGCCTCCAACAGCTGATAGACGGTGAAGTATAACACACTGGCAAAAAAGAAAGAAAGAAAGAAAAACAACGCGGCCTGTCGTTTCATGCGAAAATGTTTGTAAAAAAGGAGGAATAAATCACACATACCTGATGTGATGGAACTGAATGTTACAGTTGGCCGACCATTGGTGTTGTTGCGTGTACACACTGACGGCCACGCCACAGTGTTGTACACGAGGAAGGAACCCAGATTTTAAAAAACAAAAAAAAACAAAAAACATTCTTGAGAGAAAAAAAGCACCAAAAAAATAGATATACGTTCATTACAGAAATAATATATATATATATACAGTTCTAGTATGTATATGTACAAAAGCTAGACAGGACCGCCTTCCAGTTCTTAGCGGGCACGATCGAGTCATACCGCAAGAGAGGGCTAGGCACCGTGAGCTTCTCCAGTCGACTCACAGCGCTTGAAGACGCCGGTTGTGTCTATAGTGTCGTGTCGGTGAAATTCTTTCCAGTGTACTTTGCGATCCTTTATTATTTTTTTCCGCTTTTTCTTCAACTCCTCCTCCTCCTCCGTGAATCCGCTCTATTTTGTGACTTGTTTTTTCTTTTTTTCAAATCTCTAAAAAAAGTGTGATGGTGTCCGTTTCCCTGGAACAAAACTCATATACTGGCATTTTAATCTGGAATTGTGTATGATATGTGCGACGACCAAGAGAACCGTTTTGTGTGTTAGCTTGGTCACGACAACGACGCTGGTGTTATAAACGAACGTGACGCATTGAACACGTTTTCTAATTCTTTCCAGGACGGTGTGCACGCGTGCTGCTGGATGGTGCCGGATCCAGCGCATCGGTGGGCACTCGTTAAAGACGAGACGGAATAATTAAACGAAAGATAAAAGAGAAAATTGTGGAGGTTTAAAGCTTAACAGCACGGTACAGAACCATCATCATCATGAGGGAATATCACGTTTTAAGCGCCATGGTGACTGAAGCTCCGCGTAACCTGGGCCGGCGCATTTCACGTCGTCTCAGCATGTCAGTGGCCAAGGTTCCGACGTTCATCCAGTCGAAATTCCGTACGGATGTGGATGTCGCCGATTTCAGCGCCAGCGGAGGAAGCGCGGCCGGCGGAGGTGTCGCCAATAATAACGGGCAATGGTGGCCCCAGCAATTGAGGCGCTCCCGGCCCGTCACCCTTCACATCATTCTGCCCAACGGAATCGAACGCACGGTCAGTGACTAATTTAACTCATATTTCTTCCGTCTCGTTAGCTTCGCACTTGCACCTTCCGCCCGTTGTCAGCCGATGCTCGTGGCTGGCCCTTTTTTTTTCTCTTTGAATCAATCCATCATTGAGTGATGCGCCGCCCAGCTGGGCGTCCATCTCTTTTCTCTTTTCGCGCCCGGGACAAGACTAAACGGATAAAGGGAAAGCTGGGCATTAATACGTGTTTGTGCAGGGTATGAGGTGGTAACGGGCATGCCCATTTAGAGATTGGAGAAGAACAAGATGGCACGTCACGGTCAGCCGACTTGGAACCGGATTGAAAGTGACGGTTCCCCTGGCTTGTTAAATATTTAAACTAATCCCACGGTCTAAGCGTGACCTGATTAGCTGACTTGCTCCGTCCAGCTATCGTCGTCTCAATTGATACAACAACCCCCAAGGTCCGTCGTCTTTTTTACAACAACTATCGTAGCGACCATGACAGAGTGAGATCAAGGCAAGAGTGGGTGGATGAGCCGAGTTGACGCTCCAACGAAAGGACAGGTGGTGCACCGTCTGGCCCCCACGTCTTTCCTCATCGTCCTTTAGCTTTGTTGATCCGCACCTTTTTGATGACTTGGAACTTTTATTTTTCTATTCGAAATCTTCTTCTTTCACTTTCATGTCCGTCCAAGGCTGAAGTACGCGCCGTGGAAATCAGACATCAGGAAGACCTTTGAAAATCGCAGCCATGAACAGTCGAGTGCGCGGCGCAGATCTTGTTTTTTTTTTCTTTCCTGGGTGTATTTTCATTGTCCACATTGGAAAAATTCACGGTCTCTTCTTCGAGCCGACTGATTCGATCCGCCGGCATGTAAATGTCGCCACTCCTTTAGTGCGCTCAACAGATTGCCTTTCCTCTTCCTTGAATGATGAGCACACTGGCTCTCTCTCTCTCTCTCGGAGCGACATTCGGTTAAATCAAAAAAATGTTTTCTAAAGAGCCAAAACAGCTTCTGGGTATTTAATGTCTTCTTCTCCTTCTTTGCCTATCTTTGCCATCGTCTTGGGTGTCTGCAAAGGTTGATTGCCCGACAAGATGATCATGAGACCGGAGGGAAGAAGAAGAATGGGAAATGTCTGAAATAACATGGGGGAGAAACGACCGGAGCGCAGCTAATTGACCGTTGAATTCCATTCCGAATTTGAAAGATTAAGAGAAAAAAAGGAATCAAAGGAGGAGATTTTTCATCCTACCACCATGTACTGATGAATGAGATGATTGAATCATTCATTCAAACAGCACTATCCGTCTTGTTTCTTGAACGATACAATCGCAAGTGAGCTCATCCTGCGCATCCGTTTTCGGATGATTCGCCACATCCGCGCGCAATGTGCGCATTTTCTTATCTGCCGGGCAACACGTAGCCAACCGGAAACAAGTCTTGATGATTTCCTTTTTTGGGCTGCTGCGCAATAAGCCATTTTTTTCAAATTAGCTATCACGATAAGATGGGAAAATGTTTTGTTTCTTCTATAGCGAGGGATGTCGCCCGTCTCGGCGCGTTTAGCGCTTCCGCCTGCACTGGCGTATCCGCTCAAACACTTGGTGCTGTGGGTGTGCGAGACATATGTTTTTTTTTTTCTCCTTTCGTCTTCTCCAAACTCGTCCCGTCAACTCGTCGCGCAAGTCGTTTCCCTCTTTTCTTCCATTATTCTCGAGCGCTCGTTTCCCAGTCGTCGTCGTCTCCTTTCTTTTTTTTTTCTCCTCTTCAAACCGGTGATGGACATCGTGGACGGTGGAAAAATAGTAGAAGAAAAAAAGAAGAATATCCTCGCACGCCAGCGTCAACGGCCTCTCTTTCACATCGTTGCCGCCAGCTCGGTATCACTTGTCGAGTTTTGTTGCTTAGTTTTCATTTTCGTTGGCTGGCCCTTTTTTCAACTTGTTGCCTCTTTTTTATATATATATATTATTTGAATTTCGTCGGCATGCCAACAAGCCTTTCCCCCTCCCGGGCCAAAATCATTCGTCTGTAAATATCTTCCAACAGCGTACAAGCGATCCATCCCCGGTGTAAGAATTATACACAACAACAAAAAAAGAAGAAGATGAGAAGACAGAGAGAACCTATTTGAAAGATATAAAATACGTATGATTGCACCGGGCTAAATGTTAAAGAAGAGAGAGAAAAAATCCCGCTGCATCAAGTTATAAAAGAAATGAGAGACAACTTTTGTTTTTTCTTCTTCTTCTTCTCGTCTTTCTCGGGATCATAAAAAAATAGGAAATCATGTAGTTGTCGATGATTTACGGCGAGTTATTCTTGTTTATCTTTGTTTCATAGTAAGAGAATTTTTCTCTTCCAGTTTCGGTTTTTTTCTTTCTTCTTGTTTTTCATTTTCTTGAAGAAGAAGTCATGGATGCGGTGTTCTCTCCGGGAATCTGTCTAGCGTGTAGATGTGTGGCGCACTGTTGGATAATTGCTTCGACCGTGTGCGGTCGGTCAGTTTGTTAACGTTATTTTATTTTTTTTCCCTTTTTTTTTCGAAAGACGAAAAGAAGAGGAACGTCTTCTCCTTTTCTTTGAACGCATTAGCCCCTTGTGTATGTTCAATTATCTTTGTCTCTCTGGACTGCCTAGCTCTCTTTCGGCGCTCCACAGTAGAAGCCTATTTGCTGTTGTGTTGATTGCCGGACCGCTGGTGGTACAGACCAGGGAGGGGAAAAAAAAGACAGAAAAGAACAGGTTACCGCACGTGTGAAAAAAAGGATAAGAGAAGAACCACTATTACCTATCTCTCCATGTTCGGAGGACCGAAGCCTCTTGTGTTTTTCTACACAGTGTCGCTCTACCTGCTGGTCACTTCCTCATAGCTTTTTTTCTTGTCTTTTTTTTCTGAAAAAAAAATGAGTCTCGACGTAGAAAAAAAAGACCAGAAGACCCCTAACGTACGCAAAAGACTTTGGCCGACGGATGATACAGCCATGAGAAAATGGGGAAATTATCAGACGGTAATAAGCTGGAGCTTTTTCGCTAACGATCCGACGAGAAAAACATAACCGAAGCGGTTCGGGATTGTTCACTCTGTCGTCGTTCCTCTTCTTTTTCCTGTTATATATATGGACATTTTTTCTTGTTGTTGTTGTTGTTCTCGCTCTTTTTGTGACTTTTTCGTTTGTTCGGCTAGCGTAATGAACGCCCATCGTTTACATTCTAACAAAACTGGCATCCCGTCCGTGTTGATTGAAATTTTCTTTTGTTACCCGCAAAACCTGGCCGTGTTCGTCGTCATTGGTCTTTGGATGGAGTTTTGTGAGTTTTCTGTTGAAACAACGGTACAAATGGCGAACTCACCTTTCGGCTCTTTGCCCGTCGTCGTCAGATCCGGTTTGTAGTTACCGAGGCGCCAGGCGCAACTCGTGCTGCTCCCCTACTTGTATCGCGCAAGAAGAAGCTTCTAGTTCAAGGGCGGTAGCTCGTCCAACCCGTTCAAGGGTCCCTGTAATACCGTCGGTCATCACTAACAAAAATTTTCTATCATCCATCAACAAAAGAAACAACGGGTCAAATTCAAACATAACTCAATGCCATCATAGATAAGAAGTACGCCGCATCAGAGAGAAAGATGGTCTCAAGTTAACGAGGAAGTCCAAATAAGGCCGGCACTCGCCAATCGACAGCATCCCCCCTTTTGGCGAAATTGAGTTCTAAAAAGAAACTTGAAGGGAGGTCGACCAACTCTTTTTCAACGCAGCAGCAGTCCGTCGTTATTACACTCGTAATCTAACCCTAATGGAATTTCCTCTGCGTCTCTCTTTCATTTCTTAATGGTTCGAATAGGCTCAGTGCGTAGTGAGAACAACGACAGGAGAGAGAGAGAGAAAAAAGCGGGTCGCATTGAGGTTTGACTGTTGACTTTGCTCGACACTTTGTAGGCAGTGACTCGTTGTTCCAATTACACGACTGCGTGTTGTGTGAGGCGTAACGAGGGCGTTCGCCTAGTCATTACTACTAGCCCCTCTACGTTGTATCATTAGCGGAGGCATGACGATAGGCGCGTCAACGAGCCGTAGTCACGCTCCTGTCACGCGAAAGCGACGTGTCTTTTCCTACTGGGCGACGACGGGAATCGGGGGCCCGTACTGTACATCCCAGTCCCGCTATCCAGCAAAACCCGAGACAAAATCACGACAGAATCAGCTTCGATGTTTGTCTTTCTGCGCGCTTCGCTCGATAAGAATCTGCGGGTAAAGAAAGGGGGGAAGCCGGGATTTTGGTACATAGCGTCGCACGTTATATCCTCGTAGCGGACAGAGTTCATTGATTGTAATGCAGAAGGGGGGAAGATGAACCGGTACTCGACACCGCCATTCTTTTCTTTTTTTTTTATTTCGTTTCTTTTATTTTCTTCTTTTTCGTAACCCGTTCGCAAGTAAACATGGAAAGGTCACCGAGGGTCATCTTTACTCACGACCGTTATGGTTTTTTCTGCTAGTTTTATTTTCCTCCGCTTCTTTTTTTTTCTTTACTACGAACCTTCGCGATCATTACCCGCCTTTGCAATGTTTTTAAAATTCTTTTCGGGGACCTTACTCCCCTTGAAACCTTTTTCGCTTCTACAAACTTGTAACCAACATGTTGCTTCTTCTTCTTAATTATTTACAACCTTTTTCGTAAGCGTCGTACGGCGCAGCTAGCTAAGGTCGTGTAGGGTTTTTCTTCTTCCTCTTTTTTTCCAGCGAGCAGCAAAAGCCTCTAGTCTTTTGTTATTTATTTCTATTTTTGTTTATAACTCGACACACTTTCCAACAGAACTCAAAAGTCATCACGCGACCGCTCCCCTTGGCGTGTGGGACTTGTACAACAACAACAACTCTAGACAAGAAACAGAAAAAAAAAACATAATTTGGCCCACTCTCTCTCTTACCTGTTATTTATTTAATTTCTTCAATATATATAGAAAGTGTCGGGTCTGAATGATTGGAATTTGGCCGGCTGGCCCGCCTCGATTCTCGGCAACCATAACCATTTTTGATTCCCTTCTATTTGTTGTTGTTGTGAACCGCAGGATATTTTTTTCTTTCTCTCTCGCTTTTTTTTTAAATAATAAGATTTTAAATGCCCTTTCCGGCCGACATCCGGCGCTTATTTCTCACTTTCTTTTTATATTTTTCGTGTTGTTGTTGTTTTTGGTTGTTCGTAGTTGGTGACTGTTTAGAATTCCTTTTTTTTTCTCTTCTATTTCTCCTCTTGTTTTTCGTATATTTCTGTCTACGTTTCAATTGTCGGCCGCGATGCGGGGGGCTGGTCCGGCGACTTGAGTGGGGGTGGCCGGAAAGAGCGTTGGTTCCGTTCCGAACGAACGCGGGAGAGCGGCCGTGATGCGTGTGCGTGTGAGTCACGTTAGTAGCCTCCTCTCTCACTGCCGAATGCGTCAAGGACAAAACTTTTAGCCGTCTTGTTCCCAAATAGCACGTTAAAGCGAATCAGTCGTCAAACTATATCGGCCGATTCTCCCGGTCCGATGAACTCTTTTTTTTTATCGTTAAATCTGGTGCGTAGTCTCTGTCGGCCGTGATTCATTCTAGTTTATGTGCGATTTCCGAGGCTCTGACTGATTGTCTTTTTGGGGACATTTTCGGCTGCTTAGCTCCGTTATTATCGGGAGGGAAAGTAGAGAAGAGAAGCAGAAAGAAAAGAAGTTGTCGAGGGGGACCTGTTCTTTATTGTTTCAGTAGCTTGTTAGCGTGCAGGCGACAGGTGGCCGCGGGAGTCGCGACAGCTGATGTACTACCCATGTAGCCCGGGCCCCAAACAACACTCGACGTATTATCCGGAATAAATGGAGAGAAATAATGTCTCTTTCTCTTTCGCTACCAGCAAACAACACAACAACAACAACAACTAGAGGAGAAATGGGAAGCCATTTGACTTTCCTTCCTCAATCTGTTTTCTTGTTGTTGTTTTTTTTTTGCTTTTCTCTTAAAAAATACGACTCGGTCGCTATAAATCGAAACAAAAATCTACTGGTAGATTTTTAAAGAAAGGGTTGTTTTCGTTGTTTGTTTGTTGTTTTTTTTTGCGGAAGGAAGGAAACGGATGACCAAGCGTTCCGGAGACGAAGGTTTCTCTTTTCTTCCAGACAATTTCTTCTTCTCTTGTAATACAAGACATCTTGATTTCCTCTTGTGTTAACCGCTTTTCTTATCTCGGGGCTGCCTTGTCACTTGCAATAACGAATCTAGCGATGCGATCGTGACGTCGGCTGATGGGAACCAGTCAGTTCCCCTTCTTCTTTTGACTCCTTCCCCGGTGAATCACCTACGGGAATAGAACCGACCGAGAGATTGGCCCTCTTCCACGATGATGCACTCACCTGACCGCGACCGATGGCTTCACTCTGACGGTGAAGGCCATGTCCAATCACTTGAACGAACTCTCAGCCGCGGCTCTCTCGGCTGATAGAGCTGTCTTCGGATGAGAAATGAATGGAAATGGCCAACGATGGCCTACGCGATAAACTTATGCTAGGGTATAGAATGTAGGTAGAAGAAGAAGACGAAAAAAGCACTTGGATCGCCGCGTATCGACTTGGAGAAAAAAATAGCTCGTAAAATTGACTAAAGAATAGCCAAAAGAGAGAAAAAGAGACCCGCCCAGGTGTTATGGCTAGCGGGCGTGTCGATGATCGTTTCAAATAGCGCAATATAGGCAACAGTTGATAATTGAGCCAAACGGCGATTTGCCTTGACCAGCTACGTGCTGAGCGCGTGCCCGGTTGAGCTGGCTGCCGTTCTACACACGCACGACATCGCGAGCAAATCACGCAATGACGTCAATAAGAAATTGACCAAAGAGACACGACTCTAGGGCTACTACAAAGTACATTTTTAGAGAGGGAAAATATTTTCGTTATATTGAGAAGACGGTGGCAATAGGGCGCGCCAGAAGGGGGTCCTTCGTTGGCGTTCGGAGCAATGTTCCCGTCTCTCCTTTTTTTTTTCGTTTCGTTCTTTCTTCGCTGCGATAAAAGAGTGTAAAGACAGCAACAGATGGTTGTCCCATCAGCTCCATCCGTCCGTGCCCTACGTTCTCATATAAATACATCCCGCCGATTCTTCTTCTTCTTCTCCGTCTTTTTCTATTTCTTCTTTCTGTTTTTCTTTATGATTTCAATGGAAAAAGTGGAGGCAGTAGAAGAAGAAGAAGTTGTCGTAGGTATACACGCGTACTCGCTGTAGCTGCTCGCTGCTTCTTTAAAAGATGGAAAACCAGCCGAGCAGAACCGTTTCTAGTCGGTCTACAAGGCCTTCTAGAGTCCGAAACCTCGTCCATTTTTGGGGGTTTTTGTGGGTCCCGGAGAGAAACAGGAGACGATCAATGAACCTGTAGTCTGTAGAGCCAACAGACGTCGTTCTTCTCCGAAAGATTTTCGAAACAAAAGTTTCTCTCGGACTTTTGACAAGAAAAAAGAAACAGGACTTGAAACAATGCTGCTGCTGCTACCCATCTTAGCGCTCGCTATGATGATGTTCTTCTTCACCTAAAATGATTGTATACCGGATCGTCTAACGGATTCTCTCGCATGCGTGACCTTTCTTCTCCCCTTTATTTCGGCCCTATTAAAAATGCAGCGCAAAACAAACAAGACGACACAACGGGATTAAGAAAACGAGTCTATGCTAATGAAAGCCGACTCAAACTGGATGAGACGCGCACCTATTTTCAAATTAATCTGAACGTGTGTGTGTCGGTGGGACTTTTTTTGTCGTCAATAACATTCTTGCCTTTATAATTTTTAAATATCTTGTCTAGTCGGCCTGTCGGCGACGAAAGTCCGGTTAGATTGAACAAAAACTTTCTCGAACGAATTTTCTATTCTTCTCTTTGTTGCGTTTTTAATTACTTGTCGAAACCTCGAAAGGGCGTCTACCAAAGTTGAGGACACATTGTTCAGCTCGTCCACCCTTATTCCTTTTGATATCGAGGCGCACACGCGGGTTTCGAAAAGAAAAGTGAATGTGAGAAAAAGGAAAAGGATGGACCGCACCGGCCTGGTGTAAAAATTTATGAAGAGAAAGAGGGTGGAAGAAGAAGAAAAAACCCAAAATATAAATACGCATACAAAAGAGAGAAGGTAGATGACCGTCGGCGGCAACGAAGTAAAAGAAGGAAGACGTGATCCAGCGCAAACCAGGACTTCTAATACCCTTGTTATTGTTGGAGAACACGAAAAAAAATATATATTTCCAGATTGATGGATCGTGGTTGGCTAGCCGTAACGGCTACGTAATATCGACGCAATTCGCTCGACTGATTTGCTCATTGGTTGTTTTTTTCTTTTTCTTCCCTTGAAATTGATCGAAGACGCTATTTAATGTGGCAGGGGCGATAGAAGAGGTGCTAAGCGATCGGAGTTTGCCTTATTCCCTCTCTAGTCTATTCTTCAATGTTGTGCAAACGACTTTGCGGTTTTTCCAATTGTTCATCGTCGTCGTCTTTTTTTTTTTGCTGTTCTTTTATTGTGTTTTTCTGTCGAGAGAAGAGAAGAGCCGGTCTCTGCAAAGTGTTTCTTTCTTCTTCTATCGTGAAAGAAACCCAGGGAGAAGAGAGAAAAATAACAATAATAAAAGAAAAAAAGAGAGAAAAGAAAGAAAGAAAGAAAAAACAATTTGAAAGAAAAACACACTCGGACAGGATGCGAACGAACCCATTTTCCGTCCGCGTTCGTCTGCCCGTCCGTGCCGATCCAAGTGGAAAATGATTCCATTTTTCCCGCGCTCCATGGCGGAGGAGAGCCGGGGCGAAAGCCCCACCACGACGACAGCAACAGCGGCCGAATGAGAATCTGTTCGTTGAGCATTTGCGTGAGAACGAGGTTGGCCCCAAACGCCGATATGGAAAAACGATGAAGGGCGAGGATGCGCAGCGCCCAGGACATTGTGTGCGCGCGCGGCTGCTGTCGTCGCCGTCGTCGTTTGAAGGCAAATATCGTCCATGGGAAAAATGATGTACACATATAAACTTGGTCAACAGCGAAACCGCTACGTTTCTTTTTTTCTTTCTTTCTTATTTTTCTTTCTTTCTTTTCGTGATGATGATGACGTGGAGCGCCTCGTTACGAACGATGCAGACGTTCTGGCGACAGATAGTCCGTTGGGGCGTCATAATGACAGCGCTCTGCCAGCGGTAATCAAAAGAACGGCTCGGCCTGGTTCTTCAAAAAATGAAGAAAAAAAAGATTTAGATTATTATTGTTATTTGGAAAAATCGTCCGTCACAAATGTTCGAGTATTGACATGTTGCGTTGGCGACCGCAACATCGTGCGCGTCGCACACACTTTCCCAACGGCGTGTAATCGACTTGGAAATGTGGATCGTGAAGAAGAAGAGAGAGAGAGAGGAATAATAATAATAAAAAAAAGAAGAGTTATACATAAGAGAATCCAATGAAAAATCTGCGGTCGTGTCGTCCTAGTGTGATTCTTTCAGTTCAGTTCTTTCTCTCGGCCTGTTCCTCAAACTGGAACTCTATCAAATCCGATCCGTTCGTTTTTTTTTCTTTTCTCGACTCGAAGGACGTCGCCGTCAATTTTTTTACGATTTTTTTCTTCTTCTTCTTCTGACGGAATACATTATAAGATATAACGGTGCTCCACTCTTTGTCGGATGAGAAACTCAAACGGACTTGAGGCCTCTTCCGGGACATCCGCAATCTTTCATCGTTTTCGTGTCGTTTCTGGTTTCTTCTTCTATTTGTATATTTATTAAGTAACTGACGGAATGGCGCACCGTGCAATGATGTGATTCGAGCGAAGAAGAAGTCATTAAACGTTCAATCCGTATAAACCCTCTTGTCAATGGGCAAAGAAAGCTTTTCTTCTTTTAAAGCTCTACTTTGCATCGGGGGGGAACATAAACGGCCGGTGAATTGTTGCCGGTACCAGATTTTTTACGTTTCTTTCTCGGAATGACGTTGCTGCGTGAACTGCACAAATCATAACTTACCGTTACCGAGAGGGGGGAAAACTCGAAGCCGGTTAAAGTCTGGGTCTTTCGGCGGACGCGCCTTTCTCAGTAGCCCCTTTAGGCCAGCGTTATTTCTAAGTATATCTCACGCGCGTTTTCTCTCCGACACAAAGTTTTCTTTCTCTCTCTTGTCTCCTCAAGTCTCTGATTCATAACCATCTATAAATTCAGAGTAGTTTTTAACGACAAGACCACAAATAGACGTGCCCGTTAGGCGATTGTTTTCCTTTCTCGCCTCAGATTTGTAGTAGAGATTGTCCGTAGAGGTAGCCGGACGAAAGATGATGATGAGTTTTTTTTTTTTTCGCGGGCCTTCATCGTCGGCCTGGTGTATATACTGTGTGGCGACGATGCTAGGTGTTATTAAAATATCACATAAATTCACGGGCCGCACGAATTAGACAGGTCCCATTATGCATTCAACCTGCTGCTGTTGCCGCTGGAGCTGGAGGAGACGTCCAGCAGATTCCTTTATTTTTCCTCCTTTCATAAATAAAGGAATTGAGAGAGAAGACAAAAGAAGCGACGACGACGAGGAGAAGGGAGATCTCTGGTTTCACCGTTATTACGACCGATGCACTGCGACATATTTGGGCGCCACTGGCATCATACAAGGGCATCACTTGTTCTATAACATTCCACGCAGTTCTTGATGATAATGTTTTCACGCCGACTCTGAATCGAATCGCATTCGTTCTGGTGCACGTCCTCAACTGTGACTGCTAGTAGTGCTAGTAGTAGTAGTAGTAGATTTGTGTATGATTGAGTGCCGCTGTTGATGATTCTCCCGGCCCGGCTCTCTTTGCTCTGATTATGGTTCTTTGCTGGTACATCAGTGAAGAAAACGGCCGCTCGTGAATAAGTACACAGACACGAAATCCATTGAGAGAACCTTTCTAATTCACTATTCTACTCGCCGTGATAGAGTGTAGAAGTCTGGGAAATTTAAAAACATCACCAACACCATTAACTCCACCCTCCTCCACACCCTTGTTGTTTTCTTTCCGACTTACGACGACGACTTTCCCCCGTACCGGAAAGCATAAAAAAAAGTCTTGAAGAAGAGGAAAACTTTTGTGAAGGAGGAGAAGAAGAAGAAGAAGAAGGGAAAACTTGCAGTACATGTATTCCATCTTTATGTGCACTCACGTCTTTCTCTCGTTTCTCTTTGCTTATACAACATTTCTTCTCTTTTCTCTCCTGTTTTTTTTTTACCGATTTGACACGACCCTGTGACTCTCCCTTCTCTCTCTCTCTCTCTCTCTTCACTTTGTTCCACTTAATATTCTCTCTTTCACCTTCTCGCCTTTTTTTATTCAAATAAGAAAGAAATGTCTGCTCCGACGACGGAGAGAATTTAGGTTTCTTGGTCATATTCGCGTGTAGACGCTCAAACAGAACGAAACCTGTTTGGCGACAGATCGTTTTGCCTCTTTGTCATCGAAACTGTGTATCGAGCCGTTATCTCATAGAGACACGACATGAACCGCCAAAATGGGAAGAATGCGTTTGTCTCCTTTCGCCAGGGTTTCCATCATTTTCTCATCAGATATAAAGTCGCCTCGATCTTCTCTCTCTCTCTCCCTAAAAATTTAACTCATCAATTTCCTCCCTCCGCGAATGGTGTTTGCCGTAAAGATTTCGGTTGACGTTTTCTTTGTTAACCAGAAAAGCACCAACAGGTGCTTGGTAGTAAAATCTTGACGAAGAAGAAGAAGAGAAAAAAAAACAATAGACAAAGTGCGGAATAGTTTCCATCATTCACTTCAAAAGTTTTCCCGCACCATCATCCACCGTTGTTGCTCCTGTCCGTTTTCCCGTTTTTTTTTCTCTTGTCTTCACGATTCGTCTCGAGAGGAATGTTTCCCCAAAACGTATTTAGACTGTGGTAGACACGGCAGCTTCCAACTCTAATCTGATAGCCTTGATCACGTCCCAGTTACTAGCGTTGATCCCTCCCGATATGAAGACTCGGATATACCGAACTGCTTTTGTTCCAGTTTCTAATGGAGGTGAAGTGCAAGCTGATCTGAGCCGGATAGCCAATTAATTCCAATGTATCTTTCACTCCGATCGAAATGTTAATTTGTAGTAGTACGGGGTTGGGGTTTTATTACAAAAAAAAATATATGATACAAGGTGAACAACCAGACGCAACACCTATTTCGTTCTTCCAGTTGGACCGGATGAGAATTGGCTCGATATATAGAATGAGAAACTCATCCATCGCGGCGGCGGTGACGACGGTGGTGGCGGCTTAGCGTTTTTTTTTTGTTCTTCTTATAATTTCTAGAGGGAAAAAAAGAAAACACGAGCCAACTGGTTCTCGTGTTTTTTTTTCCATTCGTCTTTCTTCATCTCTTCTTCCTTTGCTACTATTGTCGTGATTACAGTCATCAGCCGGGAACGCCCTGCAGGATCACTCGGGCCACATCAGTCAAAAGTCTCCACATCATCATAGCCCGTTTTTTTATTTTCTTATTTTTATCTGTGTGCTATCTTCTTTTTTTCCGCGGTCCGGCTATCGAAATGATAGGCTATAGTTATTATAACTGACAAATTCTCTATCCCAACTTTACCTATCAGTCTCGCTCGGTCCGTCGACGGCCAACGGCATTAGCGCAAAAACCGCGCGCAATCGAACTGGAGCATAATGGTCGGGGCAACTCGGGTGAGCGCATCAAGAGAGAAGACGAGAAGCCGGCAGACTCCCCAATCAACTTCCGTGAGTGGCGGAACCCATCGAGTCGAGAGCCCAAGTAGAGACTACTGTAGGCTACAACTATACTACCTTTAAGCTGAATCCGATTCAGAGAGAGAGAAGATCGAGGCAGATATATGAGCTAGAGGTCAATGTTTGTGTAAAATCGCGTAGCTCGGGGACACGAGGTTCATCATAGATTCGACCTCGTGATATGGTCAGCGCTTCTTGGATCACCCTTTGGTTATTTGATAATGAAGGCTCTTGAGACTGCGCCCTGGCCGACGTTCAACTACCCGCCAGCCATCGACGATGACTGCCTTTTCTCGACACCTGTTCCCCAACGCGGCAACGCACAAGTTCTGGGGCGATGAAACATTCAAATCTCGAAAGATACCAACCAGGGTCCAATTGATGTTCTTCACTTTTTCCCGACGTTTCGTCGTTTGTACTTTTTCCTTTTTCTTTTCTTTATATTATTATCAATTGGTCGAAACGTGACTGCAACTGCCTCGTAGGGCAGATCTGTCAGTCTATTGATGTAATACCGTACGGTGGCGCTTTTTTTTTGATGCACTTAACCGAAGGTGGCAGAAGAAGATAACTGTCTGGGTGGTCTTTCGTTTCTCAGTTTGGCGCGCCGCGTCCGCAAGATACTTGAAAAAGAGGAGAAAAGATGATAAATAACCAAAAGAAAAGAAAAGAAGAAGAAGAAAAAAAATGAAATAAAGTTTCGGACCGTTGCGGTGTGTTGTGTTGCGACGACGAGCCAGTATATATATTTTCTTTCTCAACAACGGCGGGAACTGGCGACGGCGGCGGTCGTGCGCGGTTTTCCCGCTGCCGGACGAGTTTCTGCCATTCAAGCGAGCGATGATACCGCGCCGCGTCCGTTTAAAAAGCGCATCCACAGCCGAGTTGGGGCGCAGCGCTGCTGCAGCAGGACACCGCAACCGCGTGAATAATCTTGCGGTTTTCATGAACTTCCCTCGGCTTGAATTTCAATATGACGGTCCAGTTCGTTTTTTTCCCTCTCATCTCTTTTTTTTTCTCTCCCTTGACGGAAAAATATATGTATTTTGACGTTGTCAAAACGAACAACGGCCGTTTATCGTCTCTCGGTAGTTAACGCGCGTTCCAGGCCGCTCGTATTTATTTATTTTCTGGGCTTCTCCAAACACACAACACACATGTATGATTACAATATGTAATAATGCAGCAGAGACTTACGGGTGTTTATAGTAGTCGAACTGTTTCTTCGGGACACTGTGGGATTTCTTCATAATTGGAGAAATTGTTTGTTGCAACATGCGCGTCTCATCGGGCCGGCCTAGTCAACTCGAACAAAACCATTGTTACAAACGTATAGTCGGTCTCCCTTACTATACTCTTGTGAACTGTTACTTTTTCTTGTTGCGAAACTTCTGTATTCTTATTCTTCTTTTTCAACATTTCGTCGCTCTAAGGAATCCCCATTATTATTCAATTATTTCTTCTGGGAAATTTTCGGAATTAGTTTGAACTCTTGTAAAAGTTGGAAACGAGCCAAACAATTGAAGAGTTCAATCGCTGATGGCGATTCGGTTTTCTTATTTTTTTGTTGTTGTTGTTACTGTTTGTTTTGAATAAGACTTTTATCTCGGAACTCGAACAGTCTGCGGTGGAATCCTCTCGTACGTAATTAAGAGAGTGTTACGGCGCATTAAGCGCATGTGTTTATAATTCGACGTCGAAAGCTTTTCTCGCGTATCAAGCTGATGCGCATGTTTATGACGGGCATTGCCTCGGCCATTATTCGTTTGGATACGGACCATTCGTTTAGAAACGTTAGCAATCGCGCATTACATTTTGCAGCCGCCTTCTAAAACCGCAAGAGAGAAGGGTGCAATTTTCTTTGCGATTTTTCTAACCTTTATTTCGTTTTCCATCAAGTTTTTTATTTTATTTTGGTTTACATTCGTTTACGGCCGTTTTGTACCAGCAAGAAACTGGCTCTTGAACAGTTACGAATCAAGCGGTACAGTCAAGAGCCCCAGAGGCCGAAAGCCGATCAGACATGACGACGTCTGACCGCAGAGGAGAGAACCGAAAAAAAAATGAAAAATATAGAATAAGAGAGAGGTAGAAGAAGAAAGAAAAAAAGAGAAAAACTCGGACGGTTTACTTATTATATTATACGTAGCTATTGGGGTCCCGCCTTCCCATCACTTGTTACTTAACTGTACAAGTACAACAACACGACAATACTGCGGAACCAAAACATGAAATATTCAGGACACAGTCCGAAAAAGTCAAAAAGAGATATCTATATACACTCATCACTTGTCGATCGCTCTCAAGTGGTGCGTCAAAAAGAATAAGAAAAATTGGAATGCCCAACAACAACAAAAACACCGTATGATATGGAGACCTATCTTTTTTCAGAGTTTGCGGGATATTGCGGCATAGACTTAAAGATAGAGAGAGACACCGTTCTCTCTCTCTTCTCTCGCGGAGAACCTACTTTTCGACACGGACGTCGTTCTACGGACGGATTGGCGGGTCAACGGGAAACGATTTGAGAAACGAATGGAGCGAACGTGACACATAATCGTTTGCTGACGTGTTTGATGGGGCTCGCGCTATATATATTAGCCTAGTCGTTTGCAGCGAAAGGCCCCCCTACCATCTCGACGCAAATTGATCGGAAACGGAAAGTGGCACGAAGAGCGTGACTTGGAAGCGTCTATAGAAAGCTGTTTGTGCTTCGATCGTTCGTGAAACGCTGCCGTTTCCTCGACGCCGTCAATCGGCCATATGCCGCCGCCGCCGTCGTCGTTTCGGTTCGTCGTCCATCCCCTCGCCGTCCGTCTCTTAGTCTCAAATTGAAAATCGGACGAAGAAATTCTGTTGTTGTTGTTGTACCTCCGCCGGGCAACACCAGCACCAACCGCCGGACCGGCCATCAGCTTGTCTTTATTGTGTGTTGACTCGACACCAGTTGCGCTGTGCTCAACTGGTGGATGGTGTGACGACACCGCTGCCTGATTATAAGGCTTCAGCGTTTAACGACATTGACGAGCCGTCCATTAGGCGTTTCTTGTACGGCTTTTCTATAGGTCGGTAACGACGCTTAATGCGCGGATGCGCTAGCCAACAATGTGATTTTTTAATTACAATGTACGGGATTTCTTCTTTTTCTTTCTTTCTTTTTCTTTGTGTTGTGCCCCGTGTGTCCTCCCAACAGCTCTCACACATCTGTTGGATGTGCCAGCAGTCAGTCAGGGTTTGGGTTCTGAGTGCGATTTCCGCGTTTTAATGCTCGGTAGACGGCACTAGGCGAGAATATAAAAACGGCGTTAAGGCCATCAGAGTTGTTATTAAACGGGGTTTGAGAGAAATAATTTCGACGCACAACACACATCGTAACCGACGCGCTTTCTCATTTACTGCACTTTGACGCCGGTGAATCTCCGAGCGGAGGGAAAAAGGAGAGCAATAACAAGTACGGAACCGTTTCGTTTCCTCTAATGGGCGCTTAAACTTTTGTCTTCTCTCCTCGTGAACAATAAAAAGTGACGGACGGCTGGGTTAATTTATATATACATCATTTTGTTGTTGGCCCTTTTTCACGTTCATCAGAAAATAAAGAGCGAATAAAGTTTTTCTTTTCTTGGACGTGATGTCCGTACCCTTTTTACCCATTCGGGAAGTTACGGAGCCTGTATTAGAACTAGTCTTCAAAGTGTGTTTTACGGTCGCCTACTCGGAAGGGCGTTCCGTTACGTGAGCTTAACGAACACTGGATGTTTGATTTATTTCTCCACGCCATTTTTTGTAGTGATTGTTTCACGAGTAGGAGCTACAAGTCCCGATGGCGACGCGACGTATTTAACGCGCTTTTTTATTGTTACAAAAAAGGGCAATTGTCATGATTGAAAGGGGGGAAATAAACCCCGTTTTTCAAAGCGTCTGGAGAAGAGAACAAAGTGACCCAGAAATATCCGGAATACCTTCAGAGCTCTTTTATCGCATAACTAATCACTGACTACGCCGATTAGCGGATAGTTTCAGTCGTCGGGTAAACAGGTTAGATCATTTCGATCTCTGGAAGATGTGGGCGCGATGGCAGAATAACATCCGACGTCGTGACATTTGAAGATGATGCGGGATATATATTTTTTTTTTTCCAACGACGTGTTCCGTTAATTCTCACGCTGGCATTTTTCTTTCCGGGAAAAACCTGAGTCGTGTGCCGCCAGGTGGCCATAGTTGTCGGGAAAGCGCGTGAAATTTTCGTTCGTGAACGAGTTTCAAAAGTCGCTCGCTAGATGTCGGTATTTGTTTCTTAGAAAAATAGAAAAAATGGTCGGCATCGCAAAAATTACCATACTTTAATTTTTACTCCCGAAAAAAAAACGTGACTCTGAAAAATCGACGGGGATAGCGCGATTTGTTCGGCGATGATTTTTCTCTCCGTCTCCTTCATTTCCATTGATAAGAATATTTGTCAGGCGATGGTTCGCCACCTCGCGCATTTTCGAAGGCGACGCATTATTGCGGATAGGACGATGAAGCGCGAGGAAACGGCGCCGTTCGAAATCGATTCCGCTCCGCATAAATAAACACAAAATGAATTATGGACGCCCTGTTGTAAACGCCTCTTGACAACAGAATGAAACAGCCAGGATTGATGACGCCTATTTTTTTCTCTCTATATATATCTCTACTTTTCCTGTTTCATTCCTTTTTTCTTACCTGCACAATGGAAAACAAACGCACAATCGGAAAGGAAAGGAAAAATTTGACTTTGGGAAATCGGTCGCTGATTGGAAATAATCATTTCTCCTTCGGCATCGGCTCCCTTTTTAGAAGAAGACGGTCTCCTCGCCGTTCACGGACGGCAAAAAGGTTTTGAAATAGTTACGTTGGGGGTAATTTCAGTCAATAACGCAAGAACGTCAAGGTTGCGGCATTGAGCGCGCAGCATCGTAAAATTGCATCAAGAAACGCTGCAGCTCCCACAGTCGCAGACGGTTTGGGTCTCTCTCTAGCACCTTCTTCTTTTGTTTTGAAACAAAGAAACAGGGCAACGAGTGCATACAAGACGATGGTAAATGAGCGTCGGGAGAGTCTGCCATGAAAAAAAAAACGGTGGAGACTTATGTTTGGCTTTGGGAACGCGTTTCAACGCACGTATAGGCTTCCAGGTACGAGTTGCGTCACCCGATTACGCACGCACCTGTGGATTTCATCGCTTTATCACGTACGCACTCCGCGCCATAGGTCAACTGAGAACACGGCGTCTTACTGCGCAATATCAGTTTTCTTGATTCGGTGGCCGGCGGCCCCAGCCGGCCAATCCCGGTTGCGGACAGGTTAGTTTCGGTTTTTTCCAGCTTTAGAAACGAGTCGCTAGATGGTTCTGGCGGCGTCGTCGCGAATTTTCTTTCCTCATCACTCCGCTTTTCGTCAGTTGTCTCGAGCGTGGTGGAGTTGACAGGCGTTGGTGCAGCATTCCGACTAACTATATGGGCAGCGAGTGGGCTGGCGCCCGCTAGCGGCCATCAATTAATTGATGGAAAGTAGGTTGTTCTCATTCTAACTGGCGGGCGCCGTTGAGATAAATATAAAAACATCAAGCGTTTTGTTTTTCCTTTTTTTTTTTTTTTTTTTTTCTTGTCTGTGTGTTAGCCTTTCGTGTACGAATATCATAACCATAAATTCTCCCCCGGCTGAGAGCCGGAGAGAACTTCTATGAGCAACCGCGCCCACACCCGCCCGGCTGCGGCCCGTCCGCGCCGAGTATTCAAAAATCATTCGACAATTTCGACAGCTAGCAGGCAACAGCAGCGCAACCTTGCGCGGTTGTTGTTGCCTTCTACAACACAGCCTGGACGACTACAGCACGGCGTACATAATCGCATTCGATACAGTCACCCGAGTTGAGGCGTAGATCACGTGGTGGCCCCTTCTTCTCTCTCTCTTCACAGCCCGCCTCTTCCCGTCAGAATCGTTCGGATGATAAAAATGCAACCGATTGTTATGCGCACAGTAGGTCCTCGTTAAATGAATCCGAAACCGGGTCTCCACTCTTTTGCGGCCGGGACCCAAGGAAAATATCATGAAATTTGCATGAGCCCACCACTTGGTTGGTTATGGACCGGCGACTCGGCGCGCTCTCTCGATTGTAAACACACAACGCACAACTGGGGGGATTAATTCATCCCGCCCATTTGTTGTTTCTTGTTGTCTTGGCTTGGCTCGAGTCAGGAGTCACGAGATATTTCCCCTCTCTTCTCTATTATCTCTCTTGTCCAATTTCTCCCAATGATGGCGCTTTCGTAATGAGAAGAACCGGTCGACCGGGCGCCTTGACAGACGCTAACACGTTCAACTCGATCACCTCATCCAAGATTGTCTGACGACTTGGAATTTGCCTCAAGTCCGACTTGATTACCTTGTACAACAACTCTGGATGTCGCCGTAGTCGAGCGCTGGTTCCTTACCCCGTCGAGCGCAATCAGAGCGCAAAGTGAATCGTCTTCCATTTTTAAATTAAAAAAAAAAAAGAAAAAAAAAGAAAAAGAAGACGCCTCACAGCCGGTTTCCCACACATGCCAATTATTCATTGGTTATAACCTTTTGTTGTTTTTTTCGGGCGTAATTGTCCCTGTGTTCTTCCAGCAGCGGGGTTCGGTGATTTATCGGCCAACTTTTGGAATATTTGGCAAAGTCGGGGAGGAAAAAAAACAGCTATTGGTTATTCACGATACGGCCTCGAGGATCTTCTGTATATATATTCCATTTCCTTCTTGTCTATACGAACGCGCGCGCTAAACATTTCGGACTCTATGGGAAAGCGCGACGCTCTCTCGCATGCAGCCGGTAATGACGTGCTAATCGGCGGTTTATTATTCTCAGGCCGCTTCTTTTTCTTTTGTTTCGTTATACCCCACCAAAAGAATGAAAAGCACAAAATATTTTTTCCGTCGTTTTCTTTGCAGCCGTCTATTGCGGATGAGGCCCTTCGGTTCATTATTGAGCGCAAGGACGGAGACTTGGAGCGCCGAGACCTTCGTTTTGCTCCTTTAGGCTTCGCGTTATTATTATTTTTCTTTCGATTTTGAGACATTCATATTCCATTCTTTTTATGTTGTTGTTGTTGTTGTCGGTGTTTAGTTTTGTTTTATTAGCTTTCGGGTTGGCGGAATGACCTTTTAGATCTGCCTTGGCTTCGTGCGCGTTATTTCTCTTCTCTTTTACACGGCTCTTAACAGTCTCCCTGTCGCGCAATCTACACTTTGGCCAAGTTGGACGCTTGGCTGTCCAAACTGGAGGGGAAATCGGGTATTCATGAATAATTCATGGGGACGCGGCCGCGCGGTCAAATTATTTCTGGATTGATCAACGAGTAGCGCCCCCTTTTTTCCCCAGATGATGCGCCGTTTATTTTCTGAATGTCCAATATAAGATGCGGGTGTTGTTGAAAAATCAATCAACGCGCTGCATCCTTCATGTTATGTACCATTTCATTACGTTTTACTAATCAGCCCAATCTTTTTGATGTATTGCAGATTACGTGCGCTGGTAAATGCAGTGTCAGACAGGGCGTCCAGCCGGTGGCGCTGGAACTGCACATCTGCGAATATCGGCTACGCATGAGCGACACGTTCGCCGTCATTTCTCCTTCGGCCGAAATTTCGCTCTTGGACGGCGATACCGTCCTGTTGGAGGACGCCACCCGAGTCCGCGACGAACGTGGAGGTAAGTGTTCTCAAATGAACAAGGAAAGGATGACGTTATTCAATACATCGAAAAAAAGATATCGGAGATCGGAGCAGAACTTGAGAACTGCCATTGTACTTGTGGCTTAATATTCCGTGACTTTCAGTTCTAAATGTTCGGGCAAATTAAGCCGAGCAGTCCATTAGAAGTGATTTATAGCCCTAGTCCTATTTCTTAAACAACATTGAATTAAATCTCTCTTTTTAAAAAAAATTGTGAAATGGTGATCTCAGTTTCACCGTTTCTTGAATTGCTTTTACACGCCACCATTTCGGTCACGAATGCCATATTGGAATTAAAATTCTTGGCCAAGTTCTCAATAAGGTCGGCGGGAGTAGTTTATAGTAGTGATGTCGGCATTACGTACTACTCTTCTTCAATATTCAGACATTTCAATATCTTCGGATGTTGGAAAAAGAAAACACAACTAAAAATGGCGCAAGCATGAGGGGGGTTGATTGACTTGCAGCACTCGGCAAAAGGCTTACTTTAGATGATTATCGAAGAGAAAAAGGCCCGGCCCCGATGTTCCTCCGTGTCCAAGTTTGGTGGCTTTGGACGATGAGGACATCAAGTCCCTGACAGTTTAATCTGGCTTTCCGATCAATCAAAAGTATTTATATCTCGTGAAAGTCAATTAAGGCACCGGCCGCTCGCCCGCTGCGATGCCGGACTACGTGAATTTTTTTCCCCGACGGAGGAGCTGGCCCCTTCTTGTTTTATATTTTATTTGTCGTTCTTTATTTTTTTCTCCGAGCCGGAGAATGATGATTGTTGCAGCTGATGATGAAATAAACACAGCAAGTCCTCTCTCGGCCCGCCGCTGGCGGAAAATTCAGTGCCGCTGCGCCAGCGCCCATTTGCCAGTGAAAGTCCCATCAACACCGCGCGCCGTGATCGTTTCGTTTGTGTTGGGGCCCGTGTCTATATCGCCGCCAGTTGTTTTCAGAGCCGGGCCCGATATAAAAATCGGGGAGTTTATTCACCTAAGAGCCGTGAATCAGCCGACGGTCAAATCAATAACCGACCGATGAGACGATGACGTCAATCAAAACGTATTTTGATCTAATGGCCACATCAACAACCGGATTTTCGCTCTATAATTCGGCTGCTGCCGACGACCAACGGCTATAATATCGGCTGATGGGGCAAAAAGGGCGGTCTCATTACAAATTCACCGTTTCCCTCGGACTCGGTCCGCCATTTCGGATAACATTCCACAAAACTCCGTGTCCGAGCCGTCCATTAACTGCAAATCAAACTGCGAACCGGATCTGGAACGTCGATTAAATTTCGCTTAGTTTCCGAGTGGTTTTCAATCGACTCCTTAACCATAGAAGAGTGATGCTGTTAATCTCGTTTACAAGCCTTCTTCTTCTTCTTTTTCTTCTTCTTTTTTATTCTTGTTGTCTAGTCCGCCTTGTAAGATGTAACATTAATGTAGTAGGCTATACACGACGTAGACGACCGGCGATGTTATCTCTTGCCCATGAAAACGAGATTAAAATGTTTAGAGCCTAGTATAACGATGACGAGGAGAAAGGCTGTATACTTTGGCACATGCAGGCCGTCCGCGTTAACATCCCTTCGGTGATTCATTCTCGTCCGTTATATATTTCTTGTTTTTTGTCCTCCCCTTTTGCGTTTTAAAACAAACACTTTCTCGAGGAAAAAAAACATGATGATATAATCAAGTCTGCTGGCTGCTCGCAAAACAACAACATAACCCAGTTTTTTATGGTTTCTTTGGAGATCAGCCCGTCGTCGTCCTCGTCGCGCGTTCCCGTCCAGGCATTTCGAAACTGAGAAACAAATTTCTTCGCGTCTCCACAGAATCTGAGAGAGAAAGAATGAGAGATGGAAAGGAAAAAATATGAAGCGAGATTTAGTAGTTTGGTAGAAAGGGAGATGCCGTGTTTGCGGTGACCCAACGGGGGCCAGACGAGCCGAGAAATGACGTCAAGGGGAGGCGTAAGACGAGAACCGAGCCAGAATGAAGCCAACTCCAAAGTTGGCTTCGTGTTATTAGTTTTGTAATGTCAAGAATTGAGAATAAAAGTTTTTCCTGGAGGAAAAAGAAAAACGGGGCGCAAAACTTTGAACAAACAATCGCTGCTGCCCTATACAGCACACACGTCGTCTATAGTCTCTTCACAAAACTAACGCAGGCAGCGAGCTCTTTTCTTCCATAGACGAAAGGTTTCACGCGTCCGTTCACGTTAATAGAGGCAAGCTGCCGGTTTTTTTTTCTTTTGTTTTGCTTTTTCTTTTTCCTTTTTCCCTTTTCGTCTTTTCTTCTCGGATCGTCGTCGTTGTCGGACGCTCCGTGTTCTCTCTGCTGGCGCCTCCAGGCGACCCCGGTGTTTTTCTGCCTTCGTGAACGCGCGTGCTGCTGTTAGTGACCAGTGCGTGGCCACAGCGTTCAGATCGTTCCAAAGCTCTCTTGTGTGTGAGTGCGTGCTGTTGACTCGCTGGTGGTGCGTCAAAAAAAGTGTCCCGCATGTGTACAAAAACGGAGTTTAACTGTGACTGTGCTGTGACATTTTCGCATTGACGACGACGGCATCATGATGCTCAGTCCGGCGCCTGACGCCAATCCAAGTAAAGGCTGACAAAGGATAATATTCTACTAAGTTCTACTCTACTATCACTTTCGTTTTTTTTTCTCGATGTCAAAACCGACTGCTGTGTTGATCCGTTTCTAGCTTTGCCAGTTGGTTCCATTTAAGTCAAATGTGCTGTGTAAGTGCAGCAGCAACAGCAGCAGGATCGAGCACCCCCTAAAGGACATTGCCTTTCACGGGCTTGTCGCGGTCGTTATCGTAAATAGAAGGCGGCCGTGCTTGTCAGAAAAGGATAGCGGTGACAATGGGGGAGAGATTGTAGCAGTCGCAACTTAGGTTTCCATCTCTCTCTCTCTCTAATGTCGTCGGACCCGTTTCATTTGATTCGAAACGAATTTAGAATGTTGCCCAATAGAACTCGAATGAAAGTTAATTATCACAACGAGTCGGCCGTGTCTTACGGCGGAGCGCGGCAGATTAGGTGGACAGCAGTCGCGTTATTTCAGCGCCAAAGAGAGAGAGAAAGAGAGGCCACCAACAAGTAGACTCACGCTATATCATTAGCGTAATTATTACCATATATTTCAGATCCGTGCGGCTGTATCGATCAAAAGGCTGGCAATTAAGGCCGAATAAATCGGGTCAAGCTAATTACCAACTTTAGTAACAGACAATTATAGTAGTGGTCCAACCTTATTCGGGGTGGGTCGCTGTCGTGCGTTTTTTCTTTTAAATCTTCCTCGCCCCGAACGATGGTCCCTGACTTTTTATTCTTATCGTACGGCCTTATGTCTTTCTGAAGCAGCTGACAGCGCAGCTGCTGAAAGAAAAGAAGAACGAAAACGATAGAAATGTGTGCGAGAGAATGTTGACAATGCCGTCAGTTTTTGTGTTGGATAAGATAAAACGGGTGATGAATAAGTAGTCGCTCTTGACTGCGCGCCGATGTTTCAAAGTCTCTCATCTTATTCTTTGTTATTTCTCTCCGCAGAAACGGATGCGCGGTTTCGGCTGACCGAGGATCTGCTCGACGCCGAGCGCGAATTCCTCGTCAGCCTGAGGACCATCTACGACATCTATGCCCGGCCTTTGAGGAAGCTCTGCTCCATTAGCGACGAAGAGCAGAAACAGCTCTTTGGCGGCGTCGAGCCCGTCCTCTCCGTCAGCAACATGCTTCTCACCAAGGTATTGTATCTATGACTGACATCCTCATCTAACCGGTCCCGCAAGACGTGCGCAAATGCGTCCTGTCGATAACTTAGGCCTATAAGTTGTATATACGCGCAGGACAATAACCGGTCGACCGACATTTTTCCTATCAAAATTCCCGACTTGACGAAATTCCCATCGAGTTCAAACCGCTTCGAGTTCCTCTGTTTTTTCCAGTTACATTCGGCTTAGCACGTCCGGGTGTTTTTCTAATCGCGCAAAAGTTCTTTTTTGGCTTTAACAAAGTAGTTGTTGTGTGTTTTTCTTAATTGGCTCTTATTCCGATTAGTATTGAGGCGTCCGATTTTCCGCGTCTGTCGACGATTCCTTATGCGTATCCCTTTTTCAAATGTCCCATTGTGGCCGAGCTACGTGCGCTTTATCGTGCGCGCTTACTTTGACCGGCAGCCCATTATTAGCCCATTGGAAGCCGTCACCTGTTTTTAGGGGGGGACCCACTAGTTAACGCAGCCGTGATGTCGACTCGTGCCCTCCATATTTCCTTTAACCCCGAGACCCATTTCCTTCTTGGGCGCCGTGTGCCGGTCACACCAATCTCATGCTTCATGTGACCAGTAGTGACGTTGTTCGTTAGGACACACAAAACGGTCGTTTCCTATTTTCTCCAGTCAAAGAAAAAGAACGGTTCATTGCCTGACCAATGTGAACCATTCCCACCGTAAATCTTCTTTAGAGAACTAACCGTCTCTTTTATGTCATCCCATTTCGAGTTTGGAAAACGCGGCCGCCGTCCGTTTCACGGCTATTTAATTTTCAGAGTCGATCGTTTTCTGTCTCGAAAGGCGAAGATGAACTCGTTCATCTCTCTATCCCGCTGATAGAGAGGTGTACAGAAAGTGATAATTCATCTAGCTACACATTACCGAGCTAGCTCCTGGGTAATGAGGAATTATCAATCATGCGGGGCCGCTTTTTAGTTGAAGACTTTTTTTGATTTTTTGTGCGTGGGGTATCTTTTTTGTTGGATAAAATTCCTCGAAGCTACGAGAGTCTAAATAAATAAATCATCATCCAAGAAAGCGAAAAAACAGGTGTCGGATTGTCTTTGGGCGTGTGTTTGTAAATGTCAGGAGACCTTGATCGCGCCGTGCATGCCAAATGAGATGGGGAATGGTGGTAGACGAAAAGGAGAGAGAATACTTTTGAAGGGGTAGCAGCAGCAGAAAAAACCCATAAGGGCTATGCAGCTCTTCATTTTCTGGACCAACTAACAAGCGTCATTATATCAGTGCCTTATTTATCCGTATACATACACAAACGCTTTGCCGGATGACAGAGAAATGTGCCTCCATTCTGACTTTATTTGCTTATCCACCTTGTTTGCCGTTTAGTTGGAAGACGCCCTTGCCTCGTGGGACCCACATGAGACCAAAATCGGTATGCATAACTCTCTCTCTCTCTATTTTTTCTTTCGTTCTCTTTTTTTTTTTGTTATGAGTGTTCAGCAGGAGCAGTCTGGCGCTTATTCATTATATCATTTCTTGTATGTTTGTTGAAAATTCATGCGGTTTCCCTTTTATGATTGCCACCGCTAAATTACATTTGTCTTGTCTATTTTGACTGTGTTTAGGCTCGCTGTTCTCTAAACAATTTTGGAACCAGTTCGACGAGTACTACCGTTTCTTCACGCAGGCTAAGGAGTATGTAACTTTAGATTCATTTACATTTTACTTTTTGGTTTTTCTTTTTTTGTGTGTCTGTTTACAAAAAAAATCGGCGTCGCTTTGTACGAAAACTTGTTGCGATCGCGCGCGATTCCCCTATCGGATTTTCTTCTTTTTCTTCTTTTTTCTTACCTAATTTGGCCCGTCACGGATGATGAACCCAAACAGTTGGTTGAAGGATGAGGACGTTGGCTAACGAGCGGGTCACTTCGTCACACGTTTGGCGCTGTCTTGTAATGAATCCATTGAACTGAATTTCGCTGTTGGAGAAGAAAAAAAGGAGAAAACCTTGGCAAGTCGGGCGATGACGACCGCACTGAAATCAAGAGAACAGTCCGTCGATAATTGAAAGTAACGATCGGTGTATATGCGGTGCGCTATGTGTTTTCCAACCCCCCTTTTCTTCTCTTCTTGTTTCTTTTTTTTTTTTCGTCCGTTCGCGGGGTACTTTATTGCCGCCCGTTTTGATACGCTCTGATGAACCTCCCGACCATTTGAATTTTTCTTTTATTAAGCAGATAAAAAGAGCGTTTCCGTCATTGCCATAAAGGCACAAAAGTTTTTATCGATTCCACCATCTTTTCTTCTTCTTTTTCTTCTTCTTCTTCTACGCTCCTCTCGAAATGGAATCTTCCGTTTTTATGTGTGTGCGCTGTTTGGGGCCATTTAACGACCTGTGGGGGCCGGAGCGCACGCGCCAAACACCATCACCAGCCGTGCAAGCAGTTCCAGCCATTTCGTTCTAAAAAACTAAAAAAAAGAAGAAGAAGAAAAACGTGTTGATGCTGTTTTATTTTCGTGTTATTTCCTTTCTTTTATTTGTGTTTTCTGGAATCAAAGTCCACCACTGTTTCTGTTTTCAGTCGGTTCTGCTTTTTATGTGCGCTACTCATGGAATAACCATCTCTTACCTTTCTTATATCGTCCTCTTCTTATTATTATTCTTCTCTTTTATTTTTATAGGTTGCTAAGGGAAAAACAGTGCCGCGATGAGGAATTCATCGAAATCTGCAAACTCCGGCAAGGAGCCGCACTGCACACTATCGACTCGCTGCTCGACCTGCCGGTAAGTCGCCCATTTTGATTAGCCTCCTCTTCCTCATTAATTCTGTAGACAAGAGTACGTGGGTACACTACACTCGACTGACTCTCGTATGGTATTATACAGTCTGTAGTGAGTTCTGTGTATAGTGTCTAGCTGGCGGGTGGAAAAGGTTTTCGGATCTCTTCCTTTTCGTTTCTTTTTAACAACCGGCGTGTTGGCGAAATAACCACCAAGGAATAATTGAAGTGCGCCATGGTTTTTTTTTCTTCTTTTTTTCCTCTCAGCCGATGAGAGAACGTGATTCACGCACAACCGATCAGATTGCGTGGGGCCCGATTTCGCCAATCTCTTTTGTTTCATTCCTTTAATATCCTCATTTTCTCTCGGCTCTCGGCCGCGCTAGACTCTCCCGCTGCTGGCCCCGTTCTTCCCGGCGCGCTAGCCAGCAGTGTGGGCGGGGGTTGATTCATTGACGGATGTGCTCCATCCGTTTTGCGTTCTGGGAGAGAGAGAGAAAAAAAGCACAGTTGGCAACCGGCCACAACCGCTTCGTTTATCTTTTGTGATTTCACCGGTGCGCTAGAATTGAAAATGGCGCGCTTTTCACCTACGAAACTACGAAAAAAATGATGAATTTCCCAGCTCCTTCCGGGAAAGACCCACCACTTTTGGCGCATCTGTCGCAACGTCGTAAACCTTCTTTTCATTTTTGCTTAAAGACGTCTTTGCGGTACCTCAATAAAGAAACCACTTGTTGCGCCATCCTCAACAGTTGGGGTTTCCAGCTGAGAGTACGTCCGCCTAGCGCTAGATGGCTCCGTGTTAGTGGTTGAAGAGGAAAAAAAACCTGTTAAAAAAAAGACACACAATCCGGTTTTCTACGTCGGATTGAAATCCTCGGAAAAACATGTTCATTTTCTGTCTTTTTGGTTCCCCTTTTTTTTTAAAATTGTTGCCACCTTTCATTCTTACTGACCACCTGTCTCTCGGCTAACCTTTTCTGCCTCTTTTTTCCTCCGTTTCTTGAAATACACTTATTCGTCTTCTGCTTCTACAAACACGCACACAAGAAAATAGACGTACATACATGGCACCGGAAATGCGCTTTCTCCCCCCCATTTTCGGAGTAGGAGGATTTGTGTGTTCGCTCCGCCGCTGCCGCCGCCGCCGCCGCCGCCGCTGACTGTACACAGTCGTTATTGTCCGCGGGTGTACATCATTTCATAAGTGTGCCGCTTCCACTAGTCCCCTTTGCTGCATTGAAAGAAGAATGGGTGGAAGAAATATGTGACACTCTTCTCTCTCTCTTTTTTAGACTACTTATATGGCAAAACGGGCCCCGATGTGTCTATTTTCACGGGGGGAAAAAAGACAAAAAAAAAGAAAGAAAAGAAAATTGCCTTCTACCCGCAGCAACAAGTTCCGACCCATTTCGGACGGGATCTGTCGTGAAATCCTCATCAACCACATGTTATCTCGATGATTTTTCTTACAGCTCGGCCCGTAAAGCGCTATGAAATCCAATTAACCTCGATTCCTCCCCTATTTTCGATACGTACGTTAGCACTGTTCAACAGTCGATTGAATTCCATTTGTTTGAATGAAAGTTTCCTGCATCTTCATGACGGTTTCATTGGTTGGTGGCCAAGTACCTCCATTCCGCGAGCACTAAACTAAAATGTGAAAAAGAAAAGAAAAAACTAGAATGGAAAAAGAATAGAAAAGAGTATTACATAAAAGTTCGTGAGCATGGAACTGGTGTAGGTCGACGACTATGTATAAAAAAAAGAAGGGGAATCGTGGGCGGGCTTGATGATGGCGGTTGTCTCTCGTTCGTAGACTGGCTGGCGATCCGGGCGGTATGATGATAATTGCTTGCGGTTTTTACCTCGGAGGGATGAAACAGACAACAAAGTTCGGGGGCAAAAATGTAAGAGTCGGAGAAGAATAGTAGAAAATCCCTAGCGCTGGGTGCGTGATGGATGTCGAGTGATTCATGGCGCATTCATCCTTATTCTCGCGTGAAAACAAAACAAACCCCTCGAAAAGAGTTGGAGAGCAGTCTGTCTTTCTCTTTCTATAACTCGCGCGCTCTCCTACAGCCAAGATGCAAAGAGGGAGAAAATGGCCCCAGGTGAAATGGGAAGGAAACCCATTGACTGTTGTGCGCTGGGAAGAAAGTGCGCGTGAGTAGACGGAGGAGGAAATGTTTCAAGAAAGGAACAGGTTGAACCTGCCTGCCTGCTTATTTATTTATTATATATATATATTTTTCTTCCTTTTTTTTTTGCTTGTCTGAAGCGTCATTGACGCCGTCTTCCGCCCTCCCCGAAACGCACGGGAGAAAGTTCTTTTTTTTTTCGGTCGTCGGCGCACAGCAGATCCCCAAGGCGCTGCGTGCCAGGCTCATTTTCACTTGACATTTCTTCCTCGCTACGTATCTGGAACGTTGCCCTCTATATACTCCCTCTCTTTCTCTCTTCATACAGTACGAGCGTCTGTCTGTATCTTACAACAACTATTTTTCTTGCCTTTTCTTCCGAAAAACGCTATTATGTAGGGACGTCTCTTTAGAAAAAAAGTCGATAAATCTTAGGCCTACTAGAGGGACGATGGAAGGGAGAGAGACGTCTATAAATATAGTTATCGGCGGCGTAACCTATTTCTTTTCTGCCCCCTCTATATAGTCGGACGATTGCTAGGTATGATTTCCCACCTGGAAATGAAACCGTGTTGTTGCTCCACTCGTTTCAAAACTCCGCGGCACTTAAAAACAAAAAAAACACGCTGGCTGACATCTCTGACCCAGTGCGAAATCTACGTGCGTATATAGCCCTAGAACTGCCGCATTCCCAACCGTCGGCCCGAGCACAATAACCTTTGCTCTGTTTGACGTATTGAGCGACTCCTCATTGATTGTTTCCGTGTTCCAACAGCCTTTTAAATGTATAAAAAAAGAAAGAACTCGCATGATGATTATCGCAGCACAAAGGCTGGCATTTTTTCGCGGCTGAGAAATAGACAAGATGTGCCTAGTTTTGCGGCGTGAAATGAGCCATAGATTCTCACCACCACCAACCAAAAGGATATACTATTCACTATGACGTGTTCCCTAAAAGGTTTGACACGATTCCAGGGATCCTTGTCGATCAATCTCATACTACTTGAGTTAGTTGAAAGTTTCTTTTCCCTTTCGTCTGAGCCGGGGAAACAGGAATCAAATTCGATGTCATGATATGAGCCAAAATAGTGAAAGCTCCTTTATTCAATTTTTCAATGCATCCTGTCGACCGCATGGGGGCCAGCAGAGAGCTTTGTTACTCTCTCTCTCTCTCTCTCAGTATTTTCTTTGAGATTGGCGCTGTCAACATTCCGGACTTTTCTTATCGTCTATCGCATTTCTTTTACTTGATCAAAAGCCACTCGATCATCATCGCCTGTAACAGTTGTGCGAGTTGAAAGGAGAAGAAAACAAGTGAAACAGGAAGAGGAATCTGAGTGGAAGAGAGAAAGCTCTTTTATTGTTCTCTCGCTCCGATTGATTCCGTTTCCTCTTCCATTATTATGATTATGACGAGTGTTTGATTCTTTGACCGAAAGGAGAGTTGCTTGACCGTTTGATTATTCACGCACGCTGCCAAACACCTTGCTGGTTCTCTGTGTCGCCGAGCGTCAAACAACTGTTTTTTTCCTTTCCATCGAAGTGTCCCGAATCGTCGAGACAATACGCATCATAGCGTGAACAACGTCCAGTCGGGACGGGGCTGATTGGCGCCCGTCACAGACCCCCCACCCACATCACTTCCACCTTCCAAACTACCGCTATTTATTACACCAGCCAAGACATTCGATGGCCTCTTTCGGCCAAAAGGTGATTTTTCTTTCCCTTTTTATCGTTTGAATGACTCGACGTCTCGGCCATCTCGTCCAGCTCTCTCTCTCTCTCTCTTTCTCACTCTTTCTATATAATTCTCTCCACCCACCCTATAAATCCTCTGCGGAGAAAGCTGATGACAAAAAGGTGCTGATGATCCGGGAAGAACTAAAAAAAGGAAAAAAGAAGAGCTTCTTCTTCTTCCACCCAATTTTTGCATATTGTGTCATCCGAATATAATGATAGTCGTTTGAAATGATAGAAACATATTTATTTTATAATGTAGACCTCTCTAGCTGCAAGTGTAACGTCGTACAAGGAAGGGAGTTGCCCGGTCGCGCGTGCAATCGACCTGTTGTTTGGCTGCTGTTTAGCTCTTGTGTGCGCGCCGTTGCCCTCAATCTATCCGCAACAATTTCAACAACACGAAACAATTTCGGCCGTCGTATATACGCAAGCAAGCAACGAATTCTCTTGTTCTCTAGTTTTTTTTTTTTTTTTTCTTTCTTCTTTCTTTCTCTCTCCTATTTACAAGACGGGCATGCCTTTCTCCGCCCTATTTGTAGATTAAGACACGACCGGAGTCTGCCTGGGCTCCGTGAAATCCGTCACGAGACGTTCGATCGAAAACGCGCGCACAGCCTCCTCCTCCTTCTTCTCTTATAGTACAATGTATTATGTACCGTATATATACAGAAGAGAGAAAAAAAGCGGCATCTAATCGGAGATGGAGTGTTCGATTTGTAGTATTCTTCCCTTTTTTAGCTGCTTTCACTCGTCCGAGAAAATCGTGAGGAAATCCTTTTTAAAAAAAGAATCCGCCGCGGCACTCTCCGTTGGAAGAGAGAGAAAAAAATAAGCCCAATCTGGCCGCGCGCTAATGGGCTCTTAATTCGAGATGGACCCTTTTGAAGGCGATTATACAACCGAATCCGGATCGTAGTCGATCAGGTCGACATACATAGCCTACATCTAGCGGAACAGTGTTGGAAGATGGAGAGAAAGCTTCTTCGCAATCCGAAATAGGGTGTAGGAGAGAAAATGTCGGTGGTGCTGGTGAAGAAAAAAACAAAAAAAATAAAACACAGCGCCCTGAAAGAAAGAAAAAAAACTTGACATTCATTCAATCTGTTGAATCATCCGATATGAAACTGCAACTTTGTAGGTAGTGGTAGTATAGGCGCGGTGAGAAAAAGGGAAGCCGCCTTCATCTACTCGTTTGTTATTGTTATTGTTTTCTCCGTTTTTCCCTTCGTGACGGAGCGGATGGGCGTCCCCGATCCGTCTATTTGCCCAGCAGTTTGCCGCCGTCGACGACGACCGGCGTCGTTTTTATTTCAAGGAAGCCTCGAGACAGGAATTTTCTCTTTCCCTTTTATATTACCATTTATTATTTCTGGTACGACTACTATACTATCAACTAAGCTGGAAAACTGAAAGAATCTAAAAGGAGAAGAAGAAGAAGAAGGGGCTGACCGTTTGGTTGTGTCCGGCATCTAAATCGTCGTCGTTCGTCGTCGACGTCGTCCATTCAGCGAGCGAATTTCACACGCTTTCACGCGCGGTCGGGCCGTTTCGGACGCGGGGCGGGCTGTGGTGCTCCGTTTGAATAGCCGACGCACAGCGAGGGGTAGAAGAATGGAGAAAAGAGTCAAAGAAAAGAAGAAAAAAAAATTCATCACCGCTGCGGCGGCCCAACAAAGAGCGAGCCCTGTCCGCTGCTGCTTACAAACTAGTTGCGCACCGTGTCCCCGTCCCGCCCCAAATACCCGAAAGAGAGAAAGAGAGAGAAAGAGTACGAAGAAGGCCGGTTAGAGATGGTAACAAGACCGGGAAATTTAAATTTCATCAGTCAAATTCCGCAAGCTTGTATTTATCGTGAATGACCGTGAAATATCACTCTATTTCGTCGGATTAAAAGAGAGAGAGGGAGGCACTCGCATATTTTCCTATTGTCGAGAAGAAAGAGAGTATATAGTAGGTAAGATACTTACCTACTTTATAAAGTGCTGTGGCGCAGCAACAACAACCGATTTACGCTAGACGGCCAGACGTTTCTAATGGCCGGTCGTCGTGTCGAAATTGAAGAGCAGGTTTCAAACACGACGACTAGCAAATAAAACAGAAGAATATGGACGTATTAGTGGCCATAATCGGCAGGCTGTGTTTTCGCTTCGTTGTTTTTCTTTCTTCTTCTTTTTGCTGTTTTTATTGTTGTTGTCGTTGTTCTTTTTGGCCAACTCCGAGGCGGTCCGTCCTACTTTTATCTCAATGGCGCTTGGCGCATCCGTTCCAAGAACCTCTCGAAAAAAAAGGTGAGCAACACCCGAGACGCAACAACATTTTGTTTCTTATCGGCGTTGGCCACAAATAGTATCGACCATAACAGGAATCCTACTGGTACATATTTCTTTTTCTTTTCAATTTCTCGATTGCCCAACTGGGCCAATGTCGATGGCTGCCTGAAACGGTTCGTGTTGTCGTCTTCGGCACAAAACGGCAACTGGGTCAAAGTTGACCGCAACCAAACATTCATTCTCCCTCTTAGACACGTCTGATACTCCTTGTCTCCTTCACTTCTTCTTTTTTTTTCCCAAACAAAAAATAAATAAAAAAAAATAAACCGTAACGTTCGGTTCCTCCCCCCAGTCATCGCCAACGTGGCTTTGCGCATTGCTTCTATTATCGACCGCAATCCCGTTACTGTCTCTATCTACACAATGTGTACACAATCATAATAATGTGATCAAATGTGAACTGGGTCATCGGGTCGGCCCGAAACGACCGCCGTCGACACAAAAGCTGCACAGGAACGACCAAAAACCTTATCGACGGTGACCTAACGCTACCCGTATGCATTGTGGACACACCGTTCCGTTCTTATCCCGTTTCCGCCGCCAATCAGTGGGTGCGCACCGCTCTGCCGACAGTGATGTATACACCTCCGGCAGCAGCAGCAACGGTTATCGTCAGGAAGGAGGGCAGCAAAAGAAGGGGAACTGTTGTCTCATCTGCATGAAAACTTTCTCCGCTCGGCGGATGGCCCCTCTCGTTCCAGCATCTTATAAGAGAAAAAACAGATGGACTCTCATTTGAGTTGGAATGCTGAGCTGACCGGCGGTCCCTGTGGAGAACTTTCGTTTTTTTGTTGTTTTTTTTGGTGGGTCCCGCTCGGCAGCAGCAGCAGCCGCGATACGTAAACACGATATCGCTGTAGTCGTTCTATTACTACGTTTGACTTTCCATCTCTTATTTCTGAAGAGTCATTCATTTCCGAACTGGTTCCATCGTTCGCGCTAGCTTAGGAGATTGTTGGACTGAAGCCGACCGAGAAAAAAAAAACCTGACGTGTATGAATAGATTCAATCAGTCGATAAGAAGGAAGGCAACAAGTGGAGAGAAAGAGGAGAAAGGCGATGGGGTACCCTGTCGATCGGCTTGCGATGAGTAACGGCCGGGGAAAGCTTGTCGGGAAGCATCCCCATTCCTCTTCTTCATCATCATCTTCCTCTTCTTCTGGTTCTATCCGATACACGCCTGCTTATAGTTTTGATGGGCAATTTGAGATTTTTTATAGAGGCCATATCGGCGTTGTAAAAAAATGTACGTTTCTAAAGAGAACGGAGAGAGAGAGAGAAGAAAGGGAGGCATCAACGACGAAACAGTTGGTGGATCGATCGCGCAACCCGAAAGGAACGCCTCGGGAAATGGTTATTGAGCACTTTGTCATGCCGGCCCAAAACTTTTACTTGTCAAAACATTTCGTTCTTTTTTTTTTCTTCTTCTTCTTTCCCCGGCTTGTATACAATATATATTTTATTAGATATATTCTTCAGGGGTGTCGGGCATGGCTGGCAAGTAGATAGAGCGTGACCCCAAATGGAGAAAAATGGGCACGATGAGACTTTGTGGATCATAGCCCACACACAACAACAACATTGTGTTTCTTTTTATATGACAATTCCCAATCAGCAACTGGACAACCCGAATCGATGGCATCCGGCGTTCTAGAAGGGAAAGTGCTGCAGTCAGAGAAAATGTTTCTTTTTTTTTTTATTTTCAAAATTTAAATTCGATGAGGTTGTGAGGTGACGGAAATACAGTCGAACGATCACCAATCAGTCTGGGTATTTCCACGAGTCACCGCGCTTTTTTACGAACCGCATCCAACGACTTGTTTCGTGATTTTTCATGTTTTCTCGGAGAGAGGCTCTCGCGCGCTGCGGTTCAAAAATCCATCCATCTTGCGACGACGAGGCGGTCACGGGAGAAAGTGAACCTCACACAGAGTCTCTGCGCTTATAAGCCAAGGGAGACTCTCAGCTTCGGAAAAAAATAAACTTCTTCAGCCAGCAAGTTTTCTCTTTCGGGTCCGGTCGGAATGAGAAAAGAATGCCCGGCAGAAGTCAAATGAACTGGGCGCACATCAGCTGGCAGCGCGCGCATCTTTATGCCTTCTCCTCCCTTTTTGCCTCCTTTCATTTTCCCCAGCGGTCGTCGTCGCTCATCAGAAATGCAACGCAACGCTCCTTTCGACCCCTATCGGCCGTTCGCATCGCACAAGAGAAACACAAACCCCAAAAAGAATTTCTGTCCGTTTTCCCTCTCGCACACTAACCCGTTTCTCTTCTCATTTTCGTCGCTTCTGGACGACCGGCATTTCATTTTCATCTTCTTTTACGGTTCAACACATTCCGACGTCTGGAAAGTTAAAAGAACCTTTTGTCTTTTTTTGTCTTTTTTTCTTGAAAATTGGTATCGAAAAATAGATTGTGTAGATAGCGGCCGGAAATGATTCGTTTGTTGCAGGAAGGAGACAAAAATGGCGTGAACGCTACACTCTGAAAACTTTTAGCGCGGTCGCTTACCCCGCAGACTCGTAAAAAAAAGCGAGACGAAGAAGAGAGAAAACATTTTTCTGGGTCATTAGGGCTGGTCCCGTGTTGTTGTCTCCTGTAGGTGCTAGACATGGCGGTCATCGACTGACGGTCATTGTTCATCGACCACAGAGTTGATTATTGCTTTATATGTACTAGTAGCAAAAAAAAAAAAACTATATATACTCTAACTACCGGCTTAGTCGCCTACTTTCCCCATGTAGTTACGCAGAAGTAGTAGCAGGTAGGAGAAGAAGAAGAAGAAAAACACAACAACTAGAAAACGGAAGAAAAAGAATGAAGAGAAAACAATGTCGTCGCTAGTACTACTACTACTATAACTTTTTTTTTTCTCTCTTTTATTTTCTGTTGGCCGTTGTAACGGACTTTCGGTGCGTATTCCGGACGCTCTTATAGGCAGCTATAGATGGTACTGTACATAGTATAGAGAGGCTTCGGTTTTACCTAGACACGAACGCACGCGTGACTGAACGATGAGGTTCATTCCCCTTTGGTCATTCGGACTGGTCAGTTTGAAATAATTCTAGCGAGTGATTCTCTCTTCTCTTCTCTCTTGACTTTGTCGTGTTTCCTTCCGGATCAAAGTCTTATCCAACACGTCGATCATGGCCGACTTATCTCGTCTTGTGTCAAAGTGACTGTCTCATCGTCTACTTGCGTGTAGTCAACAAGCCTCAAAAAAGACAAGAAAACAAATACTATGTATCGGATTTTCTGTGAGGACCGGAGACGGACACTACTGGTACGCCGGCCGACTGTCATCAAGGATCGTTACGCACCCATCCTGGTATGTTATCTAGTTTTTTTTTCGGGTCTTCCCATTCATCCCCGGCCGTTTCATTCAAATGGTGTCAACAACGAGGGGATGTGAAACAGTATCTCTTTTGAACAATTGTTGATTTTGCCCGGACAGCGGGCCGGCCGGCGTCGGCGGCTGTAGTTAATCTTATCCGCGCCCTGGAAAACGATCCTTTTGTGTTCTCGTTTCTCTCTTGTTATGGTTATTATCAGCTTTAAAGACGAAAGGAAAAAAAAAGGAACTTGAAGCTAAGAGCAGCAAGGTGCCCCAGAGAGGGCAATAGGGGAGTTGCCGCATTCTTTCACCCCGGTCTTATGGCTTTAACACGGCTTATAGGCTCTCTATTTATTTTTTCTTTTCTTTCTCCCTTTCGTCCATTTCTCAACTTTGAATGAACGGACGGACGGGACGGAATGATGACGCGCCCGACCGCGGGCACCCGCCGCGTGACCTGAATATTCTCATACACAGTTAGACGGTTCGACGAGCTGGCGACGACCAACGGGGTAGTAGAGGGACAGAAAAAAAAAGGGACATGGCGCATCAACTTCCGCGCCGTTCGTTTCAGTTTGTTGTGTGTTAGAATTTTCCACCTTGTTATTTTATTTTATTTTCTAGAAAAAAAAATACATATATATATGTACTTTGGATATTATACGACCGTCGCAGTCAACGAGTCGAAAGTTGGTCACCGCACACGGGCCATCCGTGAAATACCGTCAGAAATTTCACGACTTTGCGTTTCTGTTGACAAGTTGATCAGCGTGACTTGAAGTCAAGAAAAGAAAGAAAAAATGGAAGCTGAGAGGGAAAACTTTTTTTTTTGTTGGCCCAATGACAAATTCGGCTGTCGGCTGTTTTATTTACGATTATACAACGATGATGATGATTTTCTTTTCCCCATTTCAATGATTCAGTAATTTCTCGACATAAGACGCCGACGAACGAAAGAACGAGACTATTAAAAGAAAGAAAAAAAGGGAAGGGAACGTGTGTAACAAGGAAGAGGAAGAAGGTGTCTGATGGAATATTTCCACACTTGTGTGTGTGCTCCGGGGCGAGAGATTTCTCCATTCATTCCACTCTGCACTCTCGTGTGGACGAAGAAGAAGAAGAAGAACTTTCTCTTCTGTCTCCGGAGAACAAAACTGAAGCTTTTATCTCTATCTCTCTCTCTCTCAAGTGGTCGGAAAAGAAGAAGAAGAAGAAGAAGAAGAAGAAGAAGAAGAAGATAGACAAGAAGACAGAGTTGAGGCCCAGAGAAAGAAAGAAAGAGATAGCTGGCATAGAGGGAGGATCTTGTTTGCATAATTGAGTATACATGTGCTGTTGCAGCGGATGGTGCCTCAGCAGCAGCAGCAACAGGTTACGTGCTGGCGTATGTGCCTAGCATGGCGAGATGAAAGAGAGAGATCGAGAGAATAACATAGCAGCAACAACAACAGCAGTGAGCAAAGAGAAAGAGCCAGAGAAATGTGCTTTCACCTGTTGTGTTGTATTATAGTACAATCAGGAAGCAGCAGGGCGGTGTACCTTACTGCATGCCGAGTATCGTTCGGCAATCATACACACAACGAGTTTCTCCTCTTGATAATTACCTGCGCACCTTAATGAAGCTCCTTTCAATTCCAATGGGCTCCTTGGGGGCGGGTTCGAAATCAAATCGCTCTCGCATTTTTTTGCGCTAGCTCATCCTCTCTTGCTGTTGTTCCACTTCTCCTTTGTACGAATTCCAAATATTCACGACGACAAGAACAAAAAAAAAAAAAGAATCGGGAAACAAAAGGGAAAATCGCAAACGTGAAAGCGAGAGGATGAAAGGATTTTGCAACGACGGAGGCGAATTAAAAATGCTGGGAATAAGAATCGGATAGCGTCGGGGAAATGATGCCATCACAAGCCGTTTCCCTTTTTCTTTTTTTGAAAGATACTTTGTACCAATAATCGTATGCTGCATTATTCATTTCCGTTTAACCCAATAGTCTATTTTCGGGATTGGGAAAAAGAGACCGGAGATTCTTCTTATTGAGAGGAGGAGGATGCTGCTGCTTCTGCCTCCGCTGTGATTCATATCGTCTTCTGATAATTGAAAATTCCTCCCTTGGGCGGATTTTTGTCTACCACTGTAGAGAGGAGAAAAACCACCACCATCCCTTAATTAACATATAATTATGAAGGCAATCGAACAACCCCGGGAACCAGGAACAAGCTTGTAAAAAAAAAAAGAACGAAGGGGAATAATCAACAGTAACGTCCAAACCGATTTGTCGACCGAGTCCATTTTTCAATTCATTTCCTTCCTTAAAAATAAAAATAAAATAAAAAAACAAGACGACAAAAGTTCACGTGGGAAATGTGGTTTCCCTCTCAGAAATAAAAATAGGATTCCGCCGCGTCGCGACACTCTTGGAGACTTAAGAGAAATCCTAGCTCTGGTGATTTATGGAAAGAACCACACGAAGAAGCAAAAGGACACACAAAGGCAGAGAGAGAGAGAGAAAAAGAAAAGATAAGACGACATTAGTCTATCGCTTGATTTGTCACCCGTTACTTTCTTTCCATTCTCTGTTTTCGCCGTTCCCCTTTGACTCCCTATCTCCCTAAATCAGTTCTATTATTATTGCAGAGTCTTGTAGATTATTTGGCCGGTTGAGAATGTTTGCCCTTTCTCTTATTCCCTGCATAAATAAGAATCTTCACCTTTGAGTTTCAGGTTCTCTTTCGCCGCCTTTAATTCTCGTTTCCAGTCTAGTTATCCACTGGGGTTTTTTTTTCTCCCCTACTTCTTCTAACTACACCGAGCGGATTGATTGCGGTCTTCGAGCGCGCGAGTTCCGAAAATAGACGCCGCAGTCAAAAAAAGAATCTAGGTTAATTCAATACGGTTGGGGCTAGGAGAAAAAAGAGAAGCGGTAAAGGCACATAGACCCTATCATTACCTGTACACAATTGTGTCTATCGATATCGCCGTTGCGGTCATTGGTTTCGTTCGGCGAGTTCAAAACCGTTGGTGTAGTAGGTATATACCCCGGACCGACCGGGAGAAGGCACACGCAATAGTATGTTGCCCGCCCGTTTTCACTCCTGAACGCAACAAAACTTTACCCGATTCCCCTCTATTCCGTCTGTTGTGTTTGGCTACATCTCTTTCTCACGCGTGATTCGTGCGCAAGAGTAAAGCCGCGCGCCGCTCCGAGTAAGAGTTGAAAAGAGAGAGAAAAGATCTCGAAGAGGAAAGAAAAAAAAATATATAGTAAGAGAGAGAGAGAGTCACGGTACCAATTGTCCTCAATTAACGCCGTACGAGTCTCTTTTTTTTTTTTCTTTTCGAGTTTCTTTATATGAACAGACCGAGTCTACTGATAAAGTTTATTTCTTTTTTCCCCCCCTTCATTTCACCTAGCCCATTCCCATTGTTGCTCCATTCGTTCAGCTCTCCTCCGGGAGAAATTCTTGTTCTTCTAAATTTTTAATGATCGTAAAAAGAGGAGAATCCAAAAAAAGTGACCGCTCTAGTTCACCAGCAGCAGCAGCACCACGTCTCGCCTCCAGTCCATTATTATTAAGAAAAGGAACAAGGGGGTTAAGAAGAACGAAACATATAACTTTGGATGGCTTCGAGGAGGGTGGTATCGGGCTAGGGCCCTTTCTCTCTCACCATCTGCAGGCATAAATATTTGTTGTTGTCGTATCGTATTGAAATGAAGGTGGAAACAGTCGGAGGTCAAACGCAACACGTCGAGAGAGGACGGGACGGCCTTTTCTTCTCTCTACATCTATTCTTTCCCCTGTCTTCTTATTCCTAAATACCATCGGTGAAGGCCCTGTGTAGTAGACATCGGTGAAGGGGTTGCGTGAGCCCGTCTAACGGGACAGAGCGCCGCGCTCTTTCCTTTTCTTCTATATTTTTATATCTACACGTATTCCACACAATTCCAACAAAAGCGGGCGGTCCGGACCGGGACTGAAAGTAATAATAACGACTCAAATGATTAAAAAAAAAAAAGGGAAAAATTTTACTTGCATTTTAAAAAATGAAAAAAAAAAGAGAAAAGATAATGCGGAGAACCCGTAATTGAATGGGCCATTGGTATATAGTTGTATCTTGAAAGATCTTCAAAATTCCCGCCCTTTGGTGTTTCATCGTCGTCACTCGGACCCCGTTGGAATCAAAGAAGAAGCTGAGCAAGCAACACAGTGTAGTATAGTTTGTAATGATGGTCTTGTGTGAGGAATTCCGGCGTGTTGATGACGTCATCTCATCGACTGGAGAACCGGAGGAAGGAGAAGGCGGAGTAGAAGAGGACGATGATGATGATGATGATGAAGACGGCGGAGTAGAAGAAGAAGAAGAAGAGGAATCTTTTTGGCTAAAGACGTCGCGAGGTGGTAGTGGTGGTGGTGGATTGTTACAAAAGAAACTCCTTTGGGGTTCGTTGCCCTTGACCCGTAAGTCTACCGTTTGCGTGCGCATACGTGTGCTGATGATGATGATGATTTATTTTGCGCGCTCGATCTCGTTAACTGTTTCGTAACCGGCGGCGTTCATCTCCGCAGAGAGAGAAAGAGAAGACGAAGAGAGAGAGAGGAGAGCCAAAATATCGGCGCATCCCTCCATCGCCTCGCAATTTTCCACTTGACAAAGACATTTTAACAAAAGAAGGACAAACGAAAGGAAGAAAAAAGGAGGAAAAAAAAAAGTCACAGAAAATGATTGAACCGTGCGTCCGGTGACGTCTTCAAACTCGGTCGGGGTCCCACAACCAGCTACTACCAGAATAGCTGGAATATTTCTGTGAACAAAGGTTAGACGCCAGACATTTTCTGTTGTCCTTTCTCCTGGGTAGAAAATCTTCCCTTTTAATAGGAGACTATAACATTCTCTCTTTCTCCTCCAAGTAGCTTTACCTTGGCCCGAAAAATAACACAAAATCTTTGACAACTAGCATTCATTCAACTAGATCCATAGAAGGTTTTGTACTTTACTACGAATATGACCCATTGTGGATTCAAAATGGTTCTTTTTCTGGAAGGGGAAAAAAACCGGTCGAAATCCCTTATATACACAGGGCTAATTGATATGTGTAGGTTTTTCAGGAGGTTTCATCTCCCTATTTGCGCGCGGCATCTTCTTTGTTGTGCGCTCAGCCATTAAAAACAACAAAAGGAGCAGAAGAAAAAAAAGAAAATTTTTTTGGCGACCTAACGGCGCGGACTCCCCGTGATTTTTCCCAAACATACCGACAGCTAGACTACTGCTGCTGACACCGAAGAAGACTTCTAAATATGGCATTGCCCACCAACGTTTCTTTGCGTTGGGGGTCAATATATCAAAACATATCTGTTCGTACCCAGATCTTCTTCCTCTCGTTAGGAGAAGAAGAAGAAGGTCCTTGTGGCGCATTTTCTGGAACAAACATTCATCTCGCTTTCCCTGGAATCTTGGGAGCTTAAAGCTTTTAGTTAGACGTTTTTTTTTTTCGAAAGAAAAAACAAATACCTCCCCGGTTCTATTTCCTCGGAACTGTTTTAAGTTCTGAGGGAAGAAAACGTCGTCGCAGTAGCAGGGGTGAAAAGCGATGCGGTGTAGAGTTACCCCGTCGTCGTCGTCGAAACAACTTCTGGTTGTGAGGCGACGATCGAGTTACTGAGTCTCTCTACTGTAAACCTCATCAAGGGATATCCCATTTCCCTACGAGTTGTCGCCTTCTTCCTTCGTCGCGACGTTAGAGAACTGGAAATAGTCGAAAGAAAAATACTCGCGGCGCGCGGGGGAGGACTTTTCTAGTATAGCAAAAACATTTAACGACCCGAGCAGTAAGGGACAACATTTTCCAGATTATCTTCTAAAGGGAATCATTGCAGTCTCTCTTATTTCAGTTGGAGGGGAAAAAATCAAGGATCTCCCGTTTAGGGGGGGCTAAAGAGTTTTTGGTCAACAACACACGCAGGGCTGGATTTGTTTGTTCAAACGGGACTCGATGAGTTTTTTTCAACGTATTCTTCTTCGTGACTAGAAGATAAAAGGAGATACACTGCTAGTTTGGTGTGGATACAATAAAAAAAAAAAACTAGATCATATCGCAACACTCGGTCCATCATCAATCTGCGTCCGACAGGTTGACGCCGTAACGGCGCTGCTCGATCGAGCGAATCTAGGTTATATTTTTCAAGGTTTTTTTCCACTGTATTAACTGTCGTCGGACACCGTACCATATCCATCTGTCAATTCAAGAGTTAGAGAAACTCTCTCTAGATGTAATTGAGTCATAGTGGTCAATCACGATATAGTTTACTATGGGAACGTCGTTTTCAGAAAAAAGGGCCGAGGCTATTATATCCAAAACAAATGGTTAGATAATGTGTAGAACACTAGAATTCACTCTCGAATCCACCTTACATGCTGCTGCTGTTGTTGTATTGTCCGTCCGTCTATGGGAAGGTCGCTACGAGGAAGGCCTTGCTTCACTTTTACAAAGCGGCAAATGGTTTTTGTAGAAGCCAACTGGTTTTTTTTTTCTTGTGCGCAGAAAAACACTTGGCAGCTGAGCTGATTTAAATAATTTCCCTCTCAGCAGCAACAAACCTGTTGTGATGAGGCCTTTCTTATTCCCTTTTTTCCTTCCATTTTGCGGTATATGGCGACCGGGAGTGATAGGTTCACTCTGAAAATGAGCATGGCGCCAAGAAAATAAAAGGAAACAAAGCTTTTTTGGGGTGGGTTCCTTTCATTTTTTTGTTTCACGTTCCTTTCCCCAAAAGCCAGAATTTCCTGCGAATGGGAAAACGGAGAAAGTGAGAGTCGTCGTTGTCGTAGTTGAAAAACTGGATGACAAGTTTGTTGGACCGTCGACGAAAGGGAAACAAACACGGCCTTGTCTTGCCAAACCACCTATAGATAAGGTATAAATTCACTTTCAAATATGTGGGCCAGCACATGTGTTATGTGTGTGTTTTTTCTTCTTTTTCTTGTGCGCGCGCGTTCCATTCGGCTCAACAATGAATCCCCGCTGATTCATAGTATATCCTTGGTACAGTTCAATTGTCCTCGCGCTCTTCTTATTTGGGAAGGGATTGAATTCTATCTGAAATCGCCATCTAATAGCGAACTCAGAGTCCATGACCTCTTCTCTATTATTGTCGCCGTCTTTTTGATTTCACGCTGAATCAGTTGGGCGCATCGCGCGCGGTTCCAGACTAACTTGAGAGATCGTCTTAATGGATCGGAGCGGTCTCCGTCCCCTTTCCATTCAACAACCCGTCTGGGTATAAGCGCGCACCCGACCGGAGGGGCCACAAGTCGGCAATGCGTGGTATTAGTGCCTATACACGCCATTTGACAAAAGAAAAAAGAAAAAAAAAAGAGAAAACAGAACTGTGTGATTCTTTCTCATTTCCTCTCTTTCTTTTCCCTTTCTTTACGGGAAAGTTTTTCTTCTTCTTCTCAAATTGCGAAAGGACCGAAAGGCTCCAACAGAACAAAAACTGGAAGATTATCAGCGAAATAAAACGAGTTATGAAAATCGCACGCCCAACCGCGCGCGCGCTCGCGTTCGATCCCGGCGCGCGTTCAATTTTCGTGTTACCTGATCTCATCGAGATCGAATCTAGGAAACTTTCGCCACTTGAAGCCCTCTGAGCGATATTTTTCATCAAATTACCAATGAAAATATTTTGATATTTCTAGGACGTATCCTGGTTTCGATTTAGAATCTAAGGCGATGATTATTCATTCTTATTTCGTCGAGCTCAGCGGGTAGCGAATGAATCGACGGAAAAAAAAATCTGTGTAAATAAATAAACAAGTCGCGGCCGTTGTCGAGAGAGTACGCGGTTGAATAGAAGAATAAAAGGGGGAAGAAGATTGTTGAATGGGGAATATCTGAAGTGCATAGAATAATACATCTACCGTTTCGTAATATTTTCCTTGTATTCAAATATCCATTAAGTCAATGAAGCCTCTTCTCCAAACTCCTTTTTTCTGGGTGTTTGTGTTGTTGTAGTACGACGCTACCGCGCCGCGGCTATGACGGATTTTTCTGTCGTGGGCGTCGTTGATGAGAGGATCCGACAAATCGCGCGCTGAAAGAGCAGCGCCGTATTTAGACACCGACGGCGAGAGAAAGATGAAGAAGAAGAAGAAAAAAATTGTCCCGTTAGATTACGTCCCGAGTACGACTGCCGTAGAGGAGCAGACATGGGCGGACGTCATTGTCGGGCCTCATCATCACGCTGCGCGCGATGGTGATTAACCTTCAACGGCTTTTCTTTTCTTTTTTTTTCTTTCTTTCCTTCTGCTTTCTAACCCCGAGTTCTCTCGGACTCTCTTCAAGTTCCGAGCGGCCAAAAAAGGGCGAACGGGCCATTACATCTCTCTGTACGCGCATTTCACCGCGCGCCGTGCTGTGTGTGCGTGCCTTTGCTACGTCGGGCGAGAAAAAGAGAAAAGAGACAAGAGGGTAGTACAAGTGAAATCCGTGTAAGTCTCTCGACGGTTGGTGTTGTTGGACCCATGAAAAAAAAAGAAGAGGGCCGCTATGCACCACTCACGGGACATAGCGGGATTTTTTCGCATCGTTCACTATATTTCACCTTCTCGTTATGTCCTTCATGTTACGTACATATATAATATATAATATATTTTTCCGAGAAGACGTTCTCTCTGGCTTGATTGCTGTTGCAACTCGTTGCCGCGAGTTGTTGAATAGGAAAACTTACACGCCGGCCCCGACATCGACTAGAGAACAACACGTTTAGTAGAAAAAAAAAAGAAAGAAAGAAGGGATAGAGTTACGTTCTTTTTCATCTCGACTGGAACCAATGGCGGCTGGTTAGGGTTTGTTTGCAACATCGGAGGCCGACTGGAACCGTCGGACCATCAAAAAAAGGTCCCACGCCGACATCATTTTTGGGTTTTCTCTCTTTTCGTTTTGTTTCTTTTAAACGGTCGAGATGCGTTCGAAGAAAATCTCGTCCATAGGTTAACTGTACGGACGGGAAAGAAATTTCCATTTCAAATTTGATTCGTTTTTTTGTTGTTGTTGTTGTTGCGAGCTGTTACAAACGCGAAAGATCACGGGAGATTGAGCTGTTGGAATGTTTTGTTTTTGGCTGCGAGCGGCCCATCACGCACCGTCGCGGATTCAAGTGTGTCATTTCCGAGGCGTCGGTCAGCTCGTCAACCGCTGCGCACATACACGCTGCTGCGCCAGCGATAGATGCGCACGCATAATCACGCAGCGCGCGCTCTCCGGTCAGATGCTAGTTCGAATGACGGCCGCGGACGCGCCACTCTCTCTCTCTCTCCTCTTTCCGTGTCATTCCGTAACCCGCCCTCGAAGAGAGGTTGCTGTTCAATGGGAAAGTCGTTCTGCCTGTTGTCTTTTTCCATGACTATTCCGCGTTTTCTTTTTTTTCTCTCTCCGCGCAGCAGCAGCAGCGGCAAAACTAGACACCCCCGTGCGTCTCTGTAATGGAGAGATTGCGTTTGGCGCAGAGTGTAGTTTTTGAGGAGCTCCAATGGCTCCGCCTTTGCCCTGGTTAGCTTGGCGAGGAAATGGGCATTGCTCAGTTCGCTCCGCATCGGCGTCGAGTCCGCACTGTTGATAGTGTCACTCCTGCCCGTTTCCCGCGCCAAATACGGCCGCCAATGGATTATTCCGCTTTAGCTCCAACATGTCCCGTTTAGCAAAGTGAGTGGCTGCGTGCCTCCTATCCGTTGCGGTTTTGCACATATACGTCAAAGTGTAAGGTGGATACAGAGAAGGTGTGAACGTGTTCCTTTTTCCGGTGTTTCCGCTTCCGGACGGATTTTGTAATTTCTTGATTCGTCATCGACTACTTGCCGTGTTCCATCATGCACCATCCGGGGCTGCAACATTCGAAATCGACCGGCCAGCTGGATGTGATGATGATTGGCAACGGAAGCCAGAAGCTGTCGCTTCCGCCGGATGAGAACGGCAACCAACAACAGAACCGGAACGGAAAGTCCGGCAGCAAATTCGGATTGCTCATCCGGACGCCGAGAAGGCGCCGGGCCAACTGTTTCAGTCAAGCGACCGGCTCGCCGGACGAAGCGATCAACAGATCGCGGAGCAAAAGCTGGGACCACCAGTCGGCCGGATTGAACGTGACCAACAATCCGGGCAAGTCGACCTGGTCCGGCTGGCGAAGTTTGCGCAAAATCTCCGACACTCTTATCGACTACGCTCTCAACGAGCCTTACAAGGCCGATAGTGTCTTCGATGACAGCCTGGCCAACGAGAACAGTCAAGCCGGAATCTACCGGAGACGGTCCGAGTTGGTCGTCAACGACGCCACCGTCCGCAAGATCGAACCGGTCGCATCTACCGTCCGCGGACTTCTCGGCAGCAAAACGGTTGGACACGCCCAAGGGGTAAGATAACAGACAAGACTCATCGATCCGCTGGATTGTTTACGCATATCCAAAATAGCTTAGAGTTCGTTACCCATCCGGCGGGAATGTTATTCTCTTTTTCCGATACGATTTTTGAACCGACAACGCAAATTCTACACTCGTTTTCCGCACGACTCGGCTCTTACCCGACTTTGCCAAAACTATCCGCATTCCGGAATAGTTTTGGGTACATTTTTTTTACTCTTTCCTATCTGTATCGTCCATCAAGGAAGTCATCTCATTTTTCTTCCATTTTCTTGTCCGTCTACCTTTGCCAGATGCCAAGTTGGAATCGTAAAAACTCAAATGTAGAAGAAGAAGTCCTTTTATATAAAATGTAAAAAGAAAAGAGTTGCTATCTTGATGGTTTTTGTCCGTCAAAGAATGAACAATCACATCCGTACCTTGTTTGACTGGAGGGGGGAACTGTCCGGTCAACTTGATAATTGCTTTAGATTCAAGGCCAGTAGTTACTACTACTTCTCCCCCCCTCCTCGCTCTTCAGTCTTAAAAATAAAAACACACGACTGAATACATAAAAAGAAGTCGAAGACGGAGGGAAAAACAACAAATTCCAGGCAGTTACGCAATTAAACTGTCAACGGCTTGTTGAACATCATCGGCGTCTCTCCGCGCGGTTCCCCCCTTCTTTTCAATTATCTTTCCCCCCTCAACATTTTCGCTTTTTTTGATGGTCGAGAAAGACAAAAAATATAGCCTATGTATATAAAATACGGAGGAGAGGCCCTGTCGTGATTTTTACGTGCGTGGTGGGGGGAAAGAAAGAGAGAAAAAACGGGTTCTGACATCTCTCGGCCGCGGTAGAGAGGCTGTGCATAACCCAATTAAGCGCACCAACGGTCCGTAGGGAGGACGCTTAACAACATCCCAAGGAGAGAGAGAAACGCTTCCAGGCGGCGGCAGGAACAGCAGCGGCAGCAAATGGTGGGGGCCTTGTAAGATTTTCTGGCAGACACATAAAAGGAGAAAGAGAGAGAGAGAGAAATATTTTCGGGGAGCCCTGCGGAGGAGGTAGAAAAAAAAGAATATGAAAATGGACGACGAAGAAACTGACCCCAGAGCGCGCGCGCGCGCGCTCCCCAAAGAAAAAGAGGAGGAGCACCTGTGTGTGATGAAACTTCTCTCCTCTTCTTCTTCTTGTCTTTCCTCTTCTTCTCGGCTACAAAAGAAATAACTCTCTCAGCCTCGACACAGACTTGAAGGAAAGAAGCCGGAATCGGTTCGTAACTTGGCAGTTAGCCACCGAAAGCAAGGTCGACATTCAGCCGCAGGTTGTAGGCTATTTCGTTTTGCTCCTACCTCGTCGACCATGTCTCTACGTACACACTATTCCGCCGTAGTATAGCTGCCACAATTCTCACCTCGACAAAATGCGTTCATGATCGCAAAACAAGTAAACTGCGTAACAACAAAACCGACCAGGATATTTTTTTTTGTTTTTTTTGTTCATTTTCGCTTCCCGAAACAACAAATCGAAAAGTGTTTGGCTGGAATTTCCAGTTTCCTGTTGAAACCGGCTTGGTCGGTCGGGCGACTGCGCCCGTCGTCCGGTGGAATTTCAATGCTTTTGAAAAGTCAAAGTCGTGTATCTCGATCGTCGAACGAATTTCGACTTTCTCGTTTTTTATCATCGATCGGGAGAAAAGACGCGCAGAAAAATATTTAAAAAAAACACAAAAAATCTGCGCGATGTTCACACAAGATCCTGGATTGGATGGTATATATTATCATTCTCTCGCTTCTTCTTTCCTCGACCTATAAAAGGCCCGGCAAGCGATAAAGGGCGCGGTGCTCTGTTGCCGCGTGCGCGCGCCGAGCGCGTAGCCACGGAACAAGGCCAAAAGAACTCTGGGCCGTTGATTCTGCTGTCTATTCACCTTTTTTCCCATTTCGACAAAAATTGCTTTTCATTGTTACTCGGAGTTTTTCGCTGGGCTGGCGGGAGTGAGAGGAATTTTGCGCAGTTCTGACCCGTTTCCCTCGAACCAAGGCTACCAGACGCCAAAGGTTCCCAAGAGGAAACGAAAACGATTTTTCTATTTAGTTTATCTCTTGTTAGAAAATAAAAATATTTTCGGATGTTTTGTTGTGTTTGGCAGACAACTGCGGACAACGTACAATCAACACAAGAGAATGAGCAAAGAGGAAACGAGTCAACGCCCCTTTAGATCCCAGCTGCACCCCTCCTTTCCCTGTCAGTTCAGAAATCACTTCCTGGCTGATGACCGAATGATGAGATACAGCACAACATTTTTCTCTCTCTCACTGTGTCCCAACAGTTCCTTCTGTTTGGCCAGTTTTTTTCTTTTTTCTTTTTCCTCTTGCGTTTCGGGAATACGGAATCAGCCAGTCAGTCCTTATTGTTAGCGAGCCGGTAGAATTTTGAACAACGAAAAATTCTCAATGGGTTAGCTAGCTAGCTGTGCTGTATATGGAGAGGAAACATAGAGCTAGGTTTGATTGGAGGAAATCAAAAATGAACGATGTCACACAATCCGGTTGCGCTCGTCCGGAAGCACTGGACACGCCCGGTTCTCTCTAGGGTTATGGTTCTTTTTGGCTTTGGGGCTTTTGTGCATGGCCGATCATGCGCTCGGCCTTCTCTTCTTCTCCTGTCAGAGAGAGAGAGGAAAATATTTACGTACAAAATCCCAACCGAATCTGTGGAGTCTCTTCCATCCCAAACTCTTCAGGTGTCGGAACATTCCCGCCGTGTTCAAACACTGACCGACAATCTAACAAAAAAATATCTCTACCTGAGTGGAACCACATGGATCCGTAAGGAGACGAGGGGGTTAGAGAAAGAAAATGATCATCATCGTAAATAAAAAGTTTTTCAAAAAAGAGAGGAGAGAAAAAAAAAACACGACTTTGACATTTTCTTCAGGTGCGTTTTTGAATCGCGGCAATCAACCTTAGAAGATAGAGGAGAGCCAGCTCGAGTGGATCTACCTGTATTTTTTGTGTCGTCTTCGTAGTATAGTCGTTGAAGACGAGATGGAGGCGCTGCATTTTAGACAGGGGCAAGAAACTCCCGCGTGACTTCTGAACCGTGTACGTGACGAGCGACTCCCTTATTTCGTCTGCGCCGCGCGGAGAAGAATAAAGTTAAGAAACAACCCGAGCCATTGATACGCCACAATCGTCTCATTATCAAAAGACTCTCCAACTTGTCGCGCTAACTTTTTCTCTATCCAACAAATGTCCCGATATCTTTGCCGACGATTGTTTCCTTAACGTCAATTTATTTCCAAGAGCTCTTTGGTGACGTCATCGCCGAGCGATTTTTGTTGAAAAAAAAAACAACTGCGACAAACCAACAGGGCAAAAGAGAGAGGTGTCATATATTTATAGTAGTTTTCTTGTCTTTTTTCTTCTGTTTCGGTGGTAAGCGACCCGATTTCGACAATGCGTTTCCGTTGCCGAAAGAAAAGAAAAATTTCGTGTGTTCCTGTTCCACCTGCTGGGTGTACTGGATTCTTCTTCTTTTTCTTACGTGCTCGTTGTCGTCCTATACGTTGAAAAAGTCTGTATAGCATGTAGGTTCGTGCTATTTACCACCGACGCGGTCTCGACGTTAGTTCTATATATAAAAGAAGATAAGTATATACCTGCGCTCGGATCGATCTGGTAACCTGCTACGATCGAATCGCAAACAGACAGGGGGGATGGTATCTTGTCACGTAGAGCGTGAGGATTCAAACCCACTCTGAGATTAAGTACGGTACGCCGTTAGTTTTTTGTTTTTTCTTACAAGAAACGAATTGCCTTGTGTTTTTTTTTTGGTGGATGGAACAAAAGCCAAGCGCAAAAATGGTTTCATAAATTTTCCTCCTCTTTTCTCTCTTGCGGAGAAAAGACACAAGAGAAGTATGTGTCTCTCTCGATATGGCAAGGGAGGAAATGGTTGTTCCTTTTGGTCTATGGAGGAAGAATCAAAATAAGAAACAGGGTCAATAGGTTAACGCAGCATTCGATGGCGTCACACACTCGCACCATTCATAACCATTCTTTCTTCTTCTTCTTCTTCGTCTTTTTTTTTCTTTATTTCACTACTGTCAAAATTCCCCCCAGAATTGCGCCAGAGTTAAACTTCATTTTCGCGCGCCATTTTCAATTGGGGAGGAAATGTTAGTAGCAGCCCACCTGGAGGCAAACGGCCAGAAATGATGAAGAGCTCTCCTCCGTTTTCGCCCGGCGTTTTCATTATTGTTATGTTTTTTCGTTTCCTTCTTTCTCATTTTCTATCTACTTACTGGACTCGCAATTTACGGTTATTTGCAAAGCGAAATGAACCTGGAGAACTGTCAAGTTGGCGGCGCGGCTATGGTTGTTGTTGTTATCGTCATCTTCTTTTACGACCGGGCCTTCTTCCACCTGGCCGTACCGCCTATATAACTTGTGAGCGCTCTGTAGTACCTACGCTAGCTACAGACGTGGTACTGTATATTCCGTTTTTCTTGGACTTGACGCGCGAGCCCCAAGTCCTCCTTTTCTTTCTTTCTTTTTTCTTGTAATTCTACATCTCGCGCGGTTTGTCCCGTTATTTTTTTTTTTACCTTCTTCGTTCACCCGCTTCGAATGGTGATGATGATGATGATGCTGCTATTGTTCCTACGGGGGCGCTAGAGCTGCTGCACTGCGCGCTCGTTCAAATCGCTGCGCCATCTCTCATTTCTTTTGCCACCCATTTCGACGTCGTCCACGGCGACCTTTAAGAACCCTCCTTAGTTTTGATATCGTAAAAAGTCGTAAAAAATCCTTGGTACAGCGACGCTAATTCATACCCCCCTCTATAGAAAAATAGAGAGGTTCTTTGCATGCTCCTGAAATTTCATCAAAACACACGTAGTGCACCTTTCGGCTATTACTGTTTATTTTGGTAAAGAAAATTGTCTCAACTTGAAGAAGAAAGAAAAGTCCTTTCTTTTTACGACAAATCATCATCCTTCCTTATGATGCTACAATTCTTTTCATTTCGCTTTTCATAAGGACATAGAGCTATAGAGTAGTATAGAGTCGTCTAAGAGGGTTTGTCTTCCGTGTTGTTGTTTTGCCGGGGTCTTTTGAAATCAGTCGGGGTCATCTTGGCGCCATGCTTTTTCTCTTCGTGGAGGGGTTTTTATCTCTCTGCAAAAACCATGCAGTCCATTAGGACGATATATATTTCATTCCACCATCCTAGCTCTATCCATCTTTTTTTCTTTTGGGCTTTTTTTTTGGAGATGTTCCAATCCGCGTCGTAGCCGGGCCGTATAGCATCCTCGCTTCTTCTTCTTTTGCGCGGACATACCTGTCGCCGTGACCTGCCACAGCTTTAGGGCAACATGGCGTGGCGAAGAATTCTTCTTCTTCTCTCTACCTTCTTTTAACTCTTTTGCCATCGCGCGGACTAGAAACGAAAACAAGCAAAAAAAGAAAAAGAAAAGTACCATACCCGGAGATAAGAGGATAGTAGCAGCAGCCAACAACACAACCAAAAAAATGAGAATAAGAAAATCAGTCAAACGAGATAAGAGCAAGTCAAAATGAAGGAACCCAGTCCTTCCGGCTAGAGACCTTCTCCTACAAAAAAAAATGGATAAATAAGTTAAGAGCCGTTGGGCTAACTTGATGGCCGTCTATCACGCGCGTTATATAACGGGGATCGACGTCTCTGAAAGGAGGCAAAAAAAAAAAAAATGGGTGAAAAGAAGAAGAAGAGGAATATTAGAATCACGCATCAGCAGCAGCGGGGAGTTGCACGTTATTTATTTATCTATTCTCCATTTTTTTTCTGGTCACAAGTCGCCGCCCGGGACAGTAGTTTTCTTATAGCGTGAATGAAACACGGAACTAGAGCGTCCGTCGCGGGGGATCCAGGTCACGTCTATAAATGTTGACCGCAACAACAACAACAACACAAAGAAGCAGTAAGAGAACAGCAACAGAAACATCGGTCACCGTCAACAACATTTCCGAAAAAAATGTTAAAGAATAGGCGGAAAGTTACAAAAATAGTAGCTACTGACTACTGATGGCTAGATGATTACAGCGGCTCGTGTAGTCGCACTTGTCATTACCGTCCGGCTACATACCGGAACTGTCTATCCGTCATCGTTTCTCTCAGCTCAATCAGAGCCGACCCGTTTCTCATCTACTACTACCGAGAAATTCCTTTTTTTTATTTTTTATTCTTCTTGCACTTGGACTTGTTCTTCTTTGAATTGACTTGAAATCGCTACCGGGACCGGATGACTGATGGAAAGGGAACAAACAAGAGAAGGAAAATAAAAAAAAAAGAAATACAAACAGATGGATAGATAGGTACATGTAAAAAACACTCGCATCAACACAACACCCAACTGTAAATGGCGTTCCCGCTCTTATTTTTTTTTCTTCCTCTTTTCCTTTTCTTTTTTTTTTCATAAATATATAATATAATAATGTAAATAATAAGAGAAGAAGAGGGAAAAGAAAAAAAAACATGGAGGCGACCTCGATCAATACGCGTACTAGAGTAGGAGAGGCTTTTCTTTTTTCTTCTTTTATGTATTTTTTACAAAACTTTGTCAGCCATTTCCCGCGACCTTCTTTTCATTGTCGTTTCTTTCACAAAAGAGGAGGCGAAAAACACGAGGAGGATAGAGAGAGACTAGAGGTATAGAGAACGGCGCAGGAGAGGACTGGTGGGAGCGCGAACGGAAGTGGCTGGGTTGAGGGCGCGCGAGCCAGGGCCGGGGTTTTTCTTTTTTTTTTTTTCCTCCGTCTTCTTCTCTCTCATCGTTTTGTGGCTTCTACACATACACACAGAACTGCAAGAGAGTAACACAGCCCACCATTTCACGTTGATGCCGCCAGTCATCAACGTTAGTCTTGGATTCGTCGTAACTGGGTAGTGTACTATAGACGAGCGGGGCTGGTTACGAGCAACCTTGTCTTAAATTCCGGCCGGAGCTCTGGTGGTTGTTGCGAACCTCTCTGGCAACAACGTGGGGGGAACCAAGCAGCAACAGTGTGCATTTTATTCGCCTTCTTTTTTGGCTTGTGCTAGTCTGCTCGCGGCTTCTGCAACGGCCGGCAGTTTCGAGTCTTCCATCTTCCCTGGCCCCATCAACGTGCAGAAACGAGACAAGCATCTATCTCAGCTAGCACGGCTGATTTCGTATTCAGTGATCGTACGTGGGCGATTTGAAACAACAGGTTTTTTTTCTCTCTCTCTCTCTCGTTCCCCCCTCGAAAACTGTGTGGATGCAACTCTCAGTCAGCGGATGTGTGTAAAGCTCCACGCTGTTTGCGTGCAAACAGGATGTTTGACTCTGTGTTACCGTGTGCGTGTGTAACGAGAGCCAACTGTGTGTTGAGACAAAAGACTTCCTCTAGCTGATCCTCACTGGACCCTTCTTTTTTCTCTCTGTGTCGTCGACCACGTGTGGATAGCCGTTTGTTCGTGTACTGTGGCGATCTCTCGGCCCTCCTCCTAGCAACGATGGCTGAATCGTTCATACTCACAAAATGTCTCGAATCTGAGATAGAGAAAACACCGTGAACGAAACGTGTGATGGCACTGTGGACTATTCGATAAATTCTGACTCTCGACTCTTAAAGGAACAAGAAGAAGAAAACCCCCAAGAGTTTGAAAAATGCCGATTGAAATCGTATTGATGGGTTGGCCCGACGAAGATCGTGGGCTGTCGTCTGCATCGAGTTCGGTAAGTGACCGCTAGGTAGCGCGAGGCGTTTCAAAACAAACGCCGAAAAGTCCTTTCCAACAAAAATCTGGGTAGTGAGGCGAGTTAACTACCTGTCGGCACAGAACCTCGTCCTTGTTCTTTTTCTTTTTACCATTATGGTAGTAGCAAGCGAAGTTCACTTTGATGGTAGGCGAACGTTTCGAATCCATTGCTCGGCGTGGCCTTCTTTTTTTTCTCTTCTGTTTCCACGTTCATTCCCACTCTCGATTATCTCGGCTGCACGTTTTTTCCCTCGAAACGCAAATGATGAATGACGTCATCCCAAAAGGAAAGAAAAAAATGGATGGGCATCTTCACGGAGCGAAAAAATCCCCACGACGGAGAAACAAGTTTGCGAGATTCACCATCACGGCGTCGTCGTTGTTGTTTTTTTTCCTGATTTGCAAGCAGGCGAAAAAATCGGTTAAAAATACGTTGACTGAGAGCCAAATGAAGGGAAACCGTCGCCATTTGGGACGGCAACATCAACAACAACAAAAAAAACGACGACGACGATTTCGTATGCACGCTGAAGCTCTGCTGCAGCTTCCTCGAACATTTCTCCCGCGGGACTCGGTGACAGGCATAGAGGATGGGGAAGGACGTACGTGTGTGTATATAGATATATGTGTTGTGTGTAGGACAGGTAGACGTCTACACAGATTCGTTTAAGTTTATTCGCCGCCAGGCTCAACAGGCCTTGAAATAACTCCCGCCGACCAGCGCCATCTTTTCCAACACGCTCGATTAATTTTTCTTCTTCTTATTCTTCTTCCTTCTTTCGTCTTCATCTTCTTCTCGTCCGTCTTTTCGTTTCGAGAAAAAAAAAGAAAGAATAATGTAGAAACTATCTATCCATATTTTTTGTACACTCAACGAGGCAACCTGCCGAGATATAAATGAGGAATTTTCTGTCCCCGGTGGTCATTGTGGAAGCTGGTCCGATCAAACATTTCTTTTTTTGTGATTCCAAATCTAATCCAATCCGATTCGTTGAAAGTTCTGTGTGATTCCAAGCCCTCGAGAGGCATTTTTCTCGAGCGTGACGAGGGAGGAACCCAATAACCATTATAGACGTGATAGAGACTAGGAAGAAAAAATGAAAAGACTTGACACTACGGCTCTCTTTTCTTCAAACATAAATTTATCTCTCTTTTTTTTCTTCCTGAAAAAAATAAAGATTCAATTTAGATTTGATTTCGTCGGGGTCAAAAAAATAAACTATACAGGGGGGAATGGCCAATGTATCCGGCGGGCGTTTTGAAATGATATTGCTTCTTGTGTCCGATAGTTTATTTTCCTTCTTTTCTTTTTCTATTCGTGTACGTACCCTATCATTACGTCGAAAAATCCCTCTTGTGCTGCTGCTGTTGCTGCGCTTTTTCAACCCCCCCTGTCTGACCACTTCTATTATGCTGCAACCCACCCTATTTTCGGTTGTCTGTGCGGTAATTTATGAATGATCAACTTTTTCTTTTTCGGGGGTGAAAAAAAAATGAGATGAGGCTATTTTCGTACCGTGTCTGTTTATACAGAGAAAAGTTTTCGAATGAGCTATGCCGACAAGGTCTATTCTCCGCTCCGGCATTCCCTCCCCCCAAAAAACCTTTTCATTTTGCTCTCCAGGTGTTGAATCCAGCTCGTTTGATTTGCATCGCTCTCTTCATCATCGATTTCCGTTGCTTTTATATATCAGAGTCCCTTCGAAGAAAGAAAGGATGCTGCCCTATTGAAATCGAGTCGATCCGCTAGTTTAGATACACACGCAGCCAGTTTGGAATGCTATATTTTCTTTTACGCAACATCAAAGAGAGAGAGAGAGAGAGAGAGATTCCACGCAACTAAAAGGCTAAGGAGGTGGTGGCGGTGTAAGAATGTAGGTTAAAACCTCCGAATGCCATTGATGGCGTCGTTGAAGGCAACGCGCGGCCTTCTGTTTTTGTTTTCTAACGAAAAAAAGATTCTTTTCTTTTTTTTCTTCTTCTTCTTCTCCTTTCGTTTCATTTGAAATTGTATTCATTCCGCAACAGAGAGAATGGCGACAGGTCGTAAATTTTCTATAGCGACGCGGAGAAAACTTTTTTTTCTCTCTCTCTTGGCGTCGTCGTCGGCGGTGAGAATCTCCTTTCACTCTCTTCTGTATTCGGTATTGGCCTCTTGATGGTCGTTCACTCGTTCGTCGACATTTATTGACTCGCTTCGTCTCTTCTTCTTTCGTCTTTTCCCTTTTCATTCGCCTTATTAAGATGATGGATGGAAGAATGGAAAGCTATCGTCTCATTCGGCTGGGGAAATGTGAAAGCGACTCTCATCGAAAGTCACACACTGGGGCAATGATAGGCATTCACATGTGGAAATGGAGAGTTTTTTCTCCTTTTTTTTCTTCCACCCGAAGAAGAAGAAGAAAAACAGTTTCCACCCAAAAGCAGAAGAGAATTGAAGGGAAATGGATGAGGACTATTGAATTATGATTATACTTGGATGTAGCCGACCGACTCTCTCTGTTACACGCGAGGCGGGAGCATTTGGAAATCCCGATGCGCACCGGGGAGAAAGTGGGCGCCCCTCAACAGGTGGCACTTCACCTCTTGTAAATGTTGATGGATCCATTCTCCGTCTCTCTTACACATTTTTTTTTCTTACCCCCTCTTTAGAAAATCAGTAACCCTCACATGGAAGAAAACACCGTATAAATCTATCAAAGGTGTAAATAGCTATACAAGAGCCAAGGGTCCATTAAAAGAAATGGACATTCTCTGTTTCTTCATCTTCTTCTTCTTCTTTTTCATTTTCTTTCATTGAAAGTTGAGGAACGATCATCTCTTCCGCCTCTCTGGCTGGATCATTCCCCCCTCTTTTGGGCTCCGAAGACGGAGAGAATGAGAAATTCTACTTTTTCCGGATGAGGGAATTTGATATCGGTGGAAAGAAGAAGAAGAAAAAGAACGGGCGGGATTGACGTTCAAACAAGCGACGACGACGACCCATCCAGCTTGAAATGTTATTTCTTTTTATTACATCTCTGCCGTCCATTCTACCGTGTATGTCCCTCTGCTGCTGCTGCTCCTGCTGCTGCAGGGTCTTTTTTGGGATTCTTTTCTTCTTCTTTTTCTCCGGCTTCCCTTGTCAAAAAGGATAAAAGAAATGAAGGAAAAATTTTTAAAAAGAAAAAAAAAGAACCTTCCCTTCCGACGTCAAAGATTAGAGGTGCGGCGCGCTGTACGGCCAGGTGTGTTGTTGCCTCTCTCTCTCTATGGGCGCGCGTGTGTTTGTCGACACACACACCCAAAAAGAGCCAAAGGAGAATTTCTGATTGTATTATCCTCGTTAACATTATTAGCCGACGTCAATCATGAAAGAAAAAATCCCCACGAATGGACATTCCCGCCAGCAGGAGCTTGTCGTTTCTTGCCCAATCCGGTTGGATCCAACAGTGCCGGATTGTTTTTCTCCGGGTCCGGAAATGTTTTGTTGCCTTCTTTATCGAAATCATCTACACCTCCCTCGGCAAAAGAATGAGAAAGAAAGAAACAAAAAAAAATGGGAGGTTGGTAATAAGAAACCTGTCTTATGGGTTCTATCGAAGGTCAACAGGTACACAATGCTACAGGTGGGGGAAATACATGCGGCTTCACATTGATGGCATGTTAATCGGTAATCATGCACCGCGAGTCTTGTCAGAAACGATTTTTACGGCACAGTAGAACAAAAAAATATGATATGTAGACATTCCCGATCGTTGATGGATTTTCGTGTACGTCAAATTCGTCCAGCAGGAGGTCTTGACTTTTATTTATTTCTTTTTTTGGGGGGGGGCCAATCTATCCTAATTAGAGCAACAATGCGCAAGCAAAATATCTCCATTAAGAGCGTTGGGCGTTGGTGAAAAAAAAAATCCTTCGGCTCGGTAACAAGTCCAAAGTCTTTGAGCAGCCAAAAAGTGATTAGATTGGCAACCAAGTAGATGCGGTCTTGTAGGTAGTAGTAGGAATCGAAATCAGCTGGCGGGCGATTTTCGAAACGTATCGAGCGTGACCAATCCATCTTTATCATGGCGTCGAAAAAGAGTCGTTCAGAGTCATCAAGCGTTGCCGATCTGTATCTATTTGCTTGTTTGCCTTTTGGTGGAGATAGATTTTTTTCTCTCTCTCTTTCCTTCCTCTTCTCTCATGTCGACTTTCGCAACGGATTTACGCAGTGCTGCCATTTCGGCTGTTGATTCTCTCGCCGTTTGATTCACGCAGTCGCGCACACAAGTTGGCGGGAGAGCCTTGAACTCGGTTTTGGTGCTTAGTTCATTTGAATAAGACTCTGGCCTTTTTTTTTCTTCTTTTTATTTCGAGTCGCCCGTCTGTGTGTGTGTGTGTTTTAACTATCCTCTTTTTCCTTTTTCTTGTTTTTCTTGCGCGAGCTGAGTCGTGTCTTATATGGATGTACACCTTCCACGTCGCATTTCGTCTGGAATGTCTGGTCTTGTTCGCCCTCTCTTTCTATTCCGTCTTCGTCTCTTTCTCCTTCTTCTTCTTCTTCGTCTTCTTCTTTCTCCCCGTTTTCCGATTTCAATTGACACGCAGACGCTCGGAAAATACCCGCCCGTTCGCCGCGGTTTCCTCATCCGTAACATCTGTCAGATGATTCTTCAACATCTCGACCGTCTGTGTGCGGAGAGGGGAAAAACAACGACGGCTCGGAACGCGCATATGCGCGGACAGCATCCGAAACGCGCGAAGGGTGAATAAGAAGAAAGATGAGCCACAAAACACACAGAAACTCGGTGTCTATGTTAACTTGAGAAATGAGAAAAATCCCAATATGGGAAAAACGAAACGAGTTGAGGATTTTTTTTGTTTTTTAAACAAAACAAAAATTGTGTTTGTATCTCGTTGATTTTCATTGACTTTCCCCCGTTTGCCGTGTCGAGGGGCTCTCGTTGTTTCACCTTCGTGTGGCGCATCACGACCCCCTCGTGGATGGAGGTCGCGGTCAAGACTGTCAACTCCATATCTTTTGAAGAACGCGAAGAAGCCAAAAGAGAGTCTTAAAACAAGAGGAAAAAATATATATATAAACGAATCAAGCGCGCCGGGAAAAAGATAAAAAGAAATATCACACAGGTGTTTGGTTGGCCATTTCAGCGCACGTAACACACGCTGCTGCGTTCCAAGGTGCGTCCTCGGCTGCGCAAACGCATGAGCCAAGGTCACGGAGGAGAACTCTCTCTCGTTTCATTTTATTTGATCTTCTATATAATATCGTTTTTCGCCCAACCCTTTGCCCGATAGGGACGACGACGACGCAACGGCCCTGCGCGTTTCTTGGCGGATGTTTTTTTTCTTCTGTATATCGGAGGAGAATAACACTTTGGTGTAGTAACAAAAAAAAAAAAAAATAAGCCCAGCCGGGTCCCCATTCATTCGACTATCTTCAATGGATTGATGGTCACTCCTTCTTCTTCGTTTCTATTGTTAAAGATTGTGTAGAGAAGAAGAAGAAGCTTTTTTCTATTTTTTTTTCTTCAACTTCAAATATGGCGCGCAACATCTGGCAGCGCCGCTTTAAAAGAAAAAAAACCCGTCCGTCTTTTATTTCCGATCGAAATCGCGCGCTACACAAAAAAAAAAAGAAATGTTGAAGGTGTTCCCCCCGGTGAGAGCCCTGGCGTGAAATTTATACCTGGAGACGATCGCGTATCTATTAGATTTTGATTTGATTTAACCCTTACGGGGTTTCCTTTTTCCATGACAAACGCATCTGCCCTTTTCTTCCAATGTTTTTCTTGCGTAGCGCACAAGTACGCACACGGCGTTTTTCTAACATGGTCATCCGCGGGAAAGTTATCTTCTTCTTCTTCAATTTTTTTGGGTGAGAAAAAAAAAGTTTGAGGGGGAAAAGAGAGAAAGAAAAAAAAAAGATTCTTGTCGAGAGAAAATGGTGGTGGTTGGCGCGCTCATTCAAATTCAAGCTGCGCGATGAAGCCAAGAGAATGAAGAAGAGGCCTGGACATTGCGCGCACACAGACACTCCGGGACCCGGAGATGTTTCATGTATTATTCATGAGGCAAGAAAAAAAAAAGACTAAACAACACATACACAGACGCGCACGAGAAAAAAATGTAACCTTTCTTTTTTTCGTATTTTGGAGACAAAAAATTTGGAAGAGCCTTAAGTTTTGCTGCGTCTAATTTATTAATTTTTGCTAAACACCCCTTTTTTGTCTTTTTGTTTTGTTTTTTGAGTTGAATCAATGTTGACTGATTTTTTGGTCATGGATCGGTCTCCCGGTTCTTATCAGCAGAGTGACTTGGAGAAAAAGCTAAAAGGGACTATCGGAGAGCCTTTCATACCTATTAAGAGAGGACCGTAGTTGTTTTGGAGAAAAGGAAGAACAACAACAAAAAAATAACAATTTTCCCGAATGGTTTTTGAAAAGAGAGAAAACGAGCTTTCGTTGTATGCGCTATCTTGTTTTTCTTGTTTGTTTGTGTTGGCCAGCTCTCTGCGGCGGAAATATGCTAATGAGGCCGACGCAATTGGCGATCACGACGGGTAAAAGAAGGGAAAAAATCTCTCGCACGCACATCCATCTCCTTCAACTGTGGCGCGCGCGCCTTCGCCTAATTCGGCGATCGGGCTCCGTTGGTCTCATCGGATAGAAGTTCCATCTGGACGATAGAGGATGAACCCGATAATGCGCGTACCCGGTAACCGGTCCGGGGATCTATCAACTCGGAGGAAAAAATATCGATGCAAAACAGGTGCTGCTTCGCTCAGAAATTCAGTGTATCGACTCAATCGGCAGCCGATTGAGTCGAACGATGAGATGAGCTGAAGGTCAACTTGTTTAAATCTTGGGCGGCGGGTCATTGGCACTCTACCGTATTTCTCTCCAGGGCTCTTATCTCTCTTGTTGGAAACCTGCTGTTGCTCCCGCTGTTGAAAGATGATCAACAAGTTTGCCTCTTCTTCTTTTTATCCGAAATGCTGTCGTAGTTTTTTTCTTCTCCTCCATCTCTTTTCACGCCCGACTCCGTCTAGCCCTCTAGAGAGAGAGAGAGAGAGTGAGAAGGATAGACGCGTGATTGGCGACCATCTCATTAGGGCGTCCATTCAGCGATGGGAGCGAAGGCCGTTCCAGAACAGAGCCAAGGACCCTAGCACCCCCTGCAGCCTCTCCACCATCTCTCTCTCTCTCTCTCTCTACCTAGAGCTCGTTGTATTTTTCACCTATTGAATGTTTTACAAAATGCGCGAAATCATCTCTCGAGACTCTTTGGCTCTGCTCACACATTGGCCAGTCCCTTGCCCTCCCGTAGTTCGTGTTTAGTGAAGAGAGTGTATAATTACCCGACCGAGAATCTTTTTTTTTTTTTTTCAATGCCCTCATCATCCCAATCAGCGGTGTCATTAAAACCCATGAATTTACGAACCTCGGTCGGTAAACACGGCTCTCTGGGGGGAAAATAAAAGAAAAAACGTAGACCCTTTTCTACACAAAGTCTCTCTCTCTCTCTCTTTTTGGCTATAAGGCGTCGTCCCGAAAATTGTTCGGAATATTTAACGAATACTCTTTTGAAGGAACGCAGACTGAACTGGTTTTTCATCAACTAACCGGTTCTTCTTCTTCTTCTTTCGTCTTCTTCTTCATCTTGTTTTCTTCTTCTCCGTCCACAGTGTATATATCATTCGTTCTAGATCGAAGGTCAGTTTACAACTATGCAAATGAGGTCCGACGGACGGACGGACGGACGGGAGCTGTGTTTGATCGAGTTTCACGATACGGCACTTTATATTATTTTTTTCGCGTCCTGGTGATTGACAACGGCCATCTACCGTCCTTGGACGGACACAACATGCGCAGGCGAGCGGACTGCCCGGATCGAATCGGGTCCCAGAATAATTCATACATCCCCAAATAGGGTTATAAACCATATACTATTCAAGAAAGGGCCCCCAGAAGCGTCTTTCTCTCTCTCTCTCTCTCGCCACCACCACACACTTTGAAATGCATCTAGATAAAGAGAGTCTCGAAAAAGAAGAAGAAAAACACGAGACGCATTGCCGAGAGGAACAGGTTGATTTCGTCTTCTAACCAAGTAAGGCCTCTCTCTCCATCCGCCGAGTCGGGAAAAGAAACAAAAATAACATTTTGATAGGAACAGAAGAGGAATAAGATAACGCATTTTTAAATAGCCCGCCCTTGATCTCTTCCCGAATAACTTGTAGACGTTATACACAACTATACACGCTGAGGGAGGGAGAATAGAGTTTATAATATATAAATTGAAGACCGAGAAGAAGAGGAAGAAGAAGAAGAAGTTTGTGTGCGAGCGCGTGTTTGAACGGGATCGACCGTCCGGAGGCATATTGAAATGCGTGTTTCGGGAGGGCGGGTCATTTGAAATTCAAAATCTGAAGGAATGTTGACATTTCGGTGGAGAAAATGAAAGGGTAGAAAGAGTATAGGGGGAGAGAGATGGAAATAATATACGGTGGTGGTGGAGACGGACCACGACCGCACGAGAGATGGTAAATGAATCCCCGGAGAATGAATTTAATAGTCATTTACAGGTACGCAAAAGTCAAAACATTTAAAAACTATCTCTCTCCATTTGGTTGGGCCCTTTTATAATTACACCGTGCGCTCTCCATATCTCTCTTTATCGCCCTCGCCAAGAAGAAAAAAAACAAGAGAGAGAGAGAGACACAGAAAATGAACTTGAAGAATGATTTATTTCTGGCTAATATGTTTGGGGTCTCTACTAGACGTTGGCTGTCCTCGGTGACACCATTTACGACTTCATTGGCCAAAACTCGATTGGGTTTCCATCCAACAGGTTTTTCTGCCTTTTGGGGGGGTGGAGTTGGTGGAGTAGTAAATCATCGAGTCCTCGACCGAACCTCTTAAACCAAAAACCGAGAGAAAGGACCGAGATATAAAAAAAGAAAAACACTGGACAGGAGCAGCAGCAACACGCACATAGTCTACTCGACTACTCTCTACGTCATTTTCGCCCCCACTTTGTCTGGGCGAGCATCAACCCCCCAATTTTCTCGGTCGACTATATGGCGTGCAGTATATATCTTTAGTCCCCCTCTATCCACCAAACTACGATCCTCTCTCTCTCTCTCTCTCTTGCTCTCTTCTTCTAAATCGACATGAGTTACCCATTTAAGTTTTCTGGAGAGAGGAAAAGGGAGGAAGAAGGAGAAAAGTCGTTAAACCTCGGACTGATTTACGAGAAGAAGATGGCCCACTCTCTATGCCTATAGCTCGCGCTTCTTTTTTATTCTTCCATTGGTCATTGGACCAGGGCTGTGTTACTTTTTTTTTCTTTTCTTGTTGTATATACTACCAGTACCAGGAAAGAAGAAGAGGAATAAAAAGATATGTTTGAGCTCGGGCGAAACGCTGCGAGAGAACGTGCGGCCGTTCCGTCTTCGTTCCACCTCGAGAAATAAGTTGGCTGGTTATTTGTTTTACGTCTTGATTAGGGGGCCCAGGAAGAAGAAGAGACGTCTCGAAATGATAATGAGGAAACCACCTAGTCAGCTCTCGTTTAAATAAAAGAGATAAGAAGATGAAGAGGGGGAATTAAAAAAAGAAAAGATGGAAAAAGAAAAAACAAAACGTCAAAAACGGCTTTTATTTGTCTTCTTCTCGGAGCTCAAGAAACTTTGGAACTAATCTGTGGGACGGGATCACCAAGAAACGTTAAGAAGTTTCCATCCAGCCGCGCCGTTTGTGTGTTCCAGTCTTAACTGGGCTGGGCCATATGTTGCCACTCTCTTCAGGTCAAAGGCTTTTTGTTTTTTCAACGAAAATCTGTAGAAGAATGCGCTGCTGCTGTTGCTTCCCCTTTCTCCCCTAGTAAGAAACAAATACCACCACCATCGATGGCATTTTTTTTTGTTTCTCTTCTGGCTTTGAATGACGCACGTAGACCCAATCACACACATTTTGAGAGAGCTCGGCAGTATAATCTCGGATTGGAAAACGGCCACAAAATTGGAACTTGGACTGGAGCTCGATGGCAGAAAATTGGAAGGGAAAGTTTTGCACTTAGAGCGCTCGGTACGGCCAAATAATTACGGTATGTTGAAGCGCAATTGTATAGATAGGTCGGCTGACCGAACAGGATCTTGCTCGGCACAGAAAGAAATATATGTAAGGCTCTTTTCTTATTTCTTTTCTTGTGACTGAAATTGGAATCAATGCGGATGGATTAACATTTGGGTAACAACGACAGAGGGATTTGCGGCCGGCTAGGTGGGTGTTGAATGACGCGCGGTCGTATCGAATGCATCCCGACAATCACTCGAGTGAAAATCCACCCAAGTCGACTCGCGCGACTCGAGAATAGAAGAAGAAGAGAGGCATTTTTTTTTTTCTCTTTCTCTCTCCCAGATTTTTACTTTGATGGCCGGTGGGGCGCTAGCTCCGAGCACCGCAGACGCGGACACCCCGATTTGGTTACGTATACTGCGGTTTTTTTTCTTCTTCTTCAGGGTTCCTCTACTTCTATTGCGGTTGATGGGCAAGAGAGGCCTTGCGTTTTGAGTATTTGTTGGGCTGTACTTACACTTGGGGGTTTCTTTTGTAGCGGAGGGATATAGAGAGAGAGAGACTGGGCGAGGGGTTGGAATGAAGAAGAAGATGGGGCAGGTTGCCAGCTCATGTCCATCAGCTGTCTTATATTCCACCTCCTCGCCGTCTCGTTGAAATGGACGAAACAAAAGAACAGCTCACAACAGGTTCTCTCTCTTACCTCCTACCTTTCTTCTTGGTCCGCCTCCTCTTTCTTCTCTCCTCTTCATCGAGCCGTGCGCCATCGAGCCAACACCCCGCCCGCAGTCACAAGAATCTTCTTCTTCTATTGCTGCTTCTTCTTCTTCTTCTTCTTCTTTTGGCCGTCGCCTTGTAAAAAAAAAAAAACTAAAATAAAATAAAAATAACGAGCCCGCCGTCGGGAGTCGTCGCGTCCATAAGATGAAAGAGAGACAAGAAAATGGGAGGAAAAGTCGCCAGCGAAACGCTCCAACGAATCGGCCAACGAATTGAAATTCGTTCGTCCGTCTCCCAATTTGTTTGTCGCCTTATTCGTGACCGTTGATTTTACAAAAAAGAGAAAGAGAGAAAGAGAAAAAATAGCAGCGCTTCTTTGTAGGGATCGTTGAACACCGTTGATGGATTTGACATCGACCGTCCGGTTTTCTCTCTCTCAGCAAAAGGCCAAATGTGTTTTGATTACCTTCTTCTTCTCCTACCAATGCGAAAAATATGATGAAAAGAAGAAGAAGAAGAAGAAAAAGAATTTGAAGGGAAAAAAGAAATAAGGTTTCGGTCAGGTCGAGAGGCTCGTGGCATGCGCTGTACGCGATCAGCCCAACTGAGAGCGGTTGGTTGTAACGTTACGTTCCGGGCGGAGTTCGCTAAGATGATGTGGGAGGGTCTGCACTTTTTTTTAATTATTATTTTATTTCACCTAGACCAAACAAAGATGTTTTTTCTCTCTCTCAATTTTTTCCCCCGTTTTTATTGTGCTTGCCAACTTGAAAAACCACATGAGATCCGTCCGTTGGGGACTCTTTGACATTTTGACCCCAAAATCACAAACCCTCAAAAATCCTCCATCTGAGGAAATGATTCAAAATGTCACAAACTCGTCAACCTTTCTCTCTCCCCTCAATCTACCGATGTTGTTATGCTGGGATTCTTATTTATTAGATTCCCAAACGGAATATAACAGCAGAGTAGTAGTAGAGACAGTAAAAAAAAAAAAATAGAGAGAGAGGAGAACGGTTGGCGCTGTGCAGCCGTCTCGGCTAGACGCGTCGTATCCCAACAAGTCCCTGTCCCAACCTGTTCCGCCGAGAGCCACCTTTACCTACCTTCTCCTCCTCTTTTTCCATTCTCCCTCCCCTTTTTTGCCTACCTCTCCCCTGCCTACCACAAAGAGGAGGTAGAAAGAAAAAAAGTATCCCCCTCTACCCCTCAGTTTGGTAGTGGACGACGTTCGGGAGTGTTGTTGTAGTATGCAAGCCGACTTGTTGCCGAGACTCTGAACTCCGTTCGGCCCCTCTCTTTCTCTCTGTCGTGTTTGAGTGTTTGCCGGACGCGTTTTTGAATTTCAATTCAAGGATTTGGGTGGAAAACGTGCCGTGATTCTTAAGTTTTTCTGTGTTCGGTGCGCCGTGTTCAGCCAAACCGGCTGGAAAAGAAACGAATCTTGTTATTTATTTTTTTCTGGTCGCACGGATGGATTAATGTGCATGTGTTGCTGTGAGCAGGATTTATCCATTCCAAGTAACTACCAACCTTTCGCCGGAACATATTTTGCCTGCTGCTGCTGCTAATATTTTTTCCAAAGAAAAAATAACAATTATTACAAGTTCGATAATCCCCCAAAGAGTGGATGGGGACGATAGACTCTTAGGTAAACGACTCGATTATTTGATTGGCTTATCGGTCGGATGTTGATTGGAAACAACGCACAGAAAAGAGCCGATGGAATGCTGACGCTTTGTGTTAATAGCCCCCTCTTGGTTTTTCTTCTTCAGAGATTTTTTTTCTCTTCTCTCCCCTTTTGAGAGAAGATGAAAAGCCGAGAATGAGATAGAGAGGGTTAATTAACGGCCGTTGTTTTTGTTATTTCTGGCGGGGCAGGGGGCCACGGCGGAGTCAGTCTGGTGTGTTAAAGCTTTTTTCTCTTCTTCTTCATCTATTTTCAGGGTAGTAGAAACAAAAAAAAAAGTTCTCTTTTTTGATGCATTTAACATAAATCTATTTGGTGCTGTTGGTACGTTGATGCCGCAGCGCCCTTTTCTTTCTTAAACGGGCCGCGCTCTTCTTCTTTCCTTCTTTTTTTTCTAATTTCGGACGGCACAAAAGAAACCCCCTCCGACGGAATCTAAATAAGGTTGAATCATCACTTCTCTTTCAAAAAGTCGTTAAAATGAGAAACAAAGTGACTAGGAGAGGCGCAGGGGGCAAGGTGATGATGTTTCTAGCAGACTTAAAAACGTTTTGACGGGCGCGCTAAACGAACACACAAAAATGTTGTTGTTTTCTTTCGCCGATGCGCCAATACACACAACTGTACGTAATAGATCCGGTATTTTAGTCTTTCCGGATTGAGTTAAACCTCCGACCGGATCCTTGGTATTGTTGGCCTTCCGTAACATCTGCTGCTGGCGACCGTTTCCGTTTTCTACCTTGAACCTTTTTTGACGAATCTGGAAAATTGAATGGCAAATCGAGGACGCGTTTTCCTCTCTCTTAAACGTTTGATTGGCATCTCATGAGATAGACCTTGTTGGCGGAGGAAAATGGTAGTTTAGAACATATTTTGATTGAGGGTAGATTTGGTTGGCACGACGCCGACGTCGTCTGAAATCAACAAGAATAGGAAAATGATTGCCGCAAAAGTGGAACGTAACGGAAGCTCTTTTCTCAACTTCCTCTCCTTTTGATGACACCCTCCTCTCCCCTTTTTTTCTTCTTTTTCTTTTTCTATCAACCGCTTCTTCTCCTTTTCTTGTCTTTGTCGAATTCTTCCTTCTTCTTTAGAAGACGTATTTTTTCGCTACACAAAGTCCTCCTCTGGGTTCTCTCTTTCACCTCCTGAGCGCCGCCATGTTACTACCCCTCCGACCTTTTTCTTGTCGTCCTTCCTTTTCTCCATCTTATGCATTTGGGGAAATGCTTTTCTCCTTCAATACCGTTTTTCCCGATGACCTACCAACAGCTTTTTTCTTCTTCTTCTTCTTCTTCTTTTTCCACCCCTCTTTCTCTACAACCCTCCCTTGTGTACCCTCTGCCCCAACATTTTCCAGGTGGCTCCACCTGGTCGCCGATGGCCAATCTTGATTCTTTTTCCTACCCCCTCTATATATCTCCCTCTTCTCCGACCAATCTCTTTTTCTTACCTTCCAAGAGAACCCTGCAGCCCTGTTTAACAGCAGTCCCTCATTCATGAATTTTTCTTATCTTTTTCTTTCTTCCAGCTTTTCTTCGACAAAAAGGGAGAGAGAAAGAGAGAGAGAGGGGGTGTGTTTGGTGTGTAGCGTGTGTTGTGCGCGGGGTTTCGGGTCTGTGGAGGGGTGTATATATGTATTTATATGTATATATATTTTTCGGTTTTTCTCTTTTTTTCTTACCTGGGCGCTCGGGTAAACAACCTCATGCTGTTACCTCTAGCAACGCAGAGAGCCGAAGGAATCTTATCGGCTCTATCCGCCCTTTTTGACTGCGTGTTGTGTGTCGGGATAAGACGTAGACGAAGAAGAAATATATAAAAATAAAAGGGAACGAAGGAAAAAAGAAGAGCCCGACTTGACTCGAGGGGGTAGAAGAAGAAGAAGAAAAAGATGATGAATAAAAAACTATTAGAATAATCGTCCCCACACGGTAATCATAGATGATGATCAAAAATAACGGACACGGTGGTCGTCAACGTCAAGATGGAGGAAGATTCTTTCAGATTCTTTTTCCACATTTCTAGAAAACCTTACCAATGATCTAATTATGCAGTCGGTCGTGAAGATTCGAGTCCCCAAGAATTTGTTTCTCCACTCGAAACAAATGGAAATACCTTGAAAAAAAGAAAAACGAAGAACTTGTCGAACTTGTCGAACGGCAAGGACTCGTTTTTTTTTCTTTTTGGCACCGCATTCTTAGGATGTGGCAAGTTGTCGTTGCCAATCGTCCTCTCTCACGCTTCGTTGCCTCCTCTGTGTCTAAAATAATCTTTTCCTGGTTTTTCTTCTCTTCTCTCTCTCTCTTTTTCCTCTTCTTTTTTTGCGGATGTGTAAACGTCATCCGGTGGTTTTTCATCGTCTCCTCGGCAATTAAAGACTCTACTAGTACATAAGCCAGCTAGTTACACACAGTAGTTGTAGTAATAAGTAACTTGGTTAGATATATTTTAATGACTTTGGGAAGTTGAGCGGAAGCCGATCGACCAGAACCCAAAGAGACCATCTAATTAAAGGTGTGGTTTTTTTCTCTCTTCTCTGTTGTTACAGATTCAGCGGTTGGCCAGTTATGAGCGCTACTTTCAGGATTTGCTGTGCGAGACGGCCGCCGATCATCCCGACCTTGACGACGTTCACAAAGCACGCGATAAAGCTCAAGAGGTAAGCACACGGTTCGTGGGATTCTGCCGCCTCCTCCTCGACTCTATATTATACAGAGGAACTCTGTCTTTTTCCCATTGTTTTCTCACCGTAGAGACCGTCCGTTCTTCTTCTTCCTCCTATTGAGTTGGGGATTTTTAATTATTTTACGACACCCGTCGTCAGAGTCAACATTCACGCGTGACATGTCTCTCTCTTGTCGGAGCAGTGTATATAGACTCGGCAGTTGTTGAACAAGACACCGAACGAGGACTCAAATGGGCCAAGGCGCATCTTCTCTCTCTCTCTCTTAGCCTTGGACGGGCATGAATTGGCGCTTCCCAGAGGGGCTAGGAGGGCTTCGTTTATAGAGAGAACCGAGTACGACAACGACGACGACGTTGTTACTCATTCGAAGGTCTTTTGAATATCTCATCATCGTAATGATTCACTGCGCGCCGGAGCGGCGTATCAGCAACGCCATTTCTGTTGTTACTTTTTTTTTTTTTGGCCAGTCGTGACTGGGAAAGTGACGCGCCGCAACCGACAACAACAACAAGAGGAAACAACAACAACGAGTAGACCCGAGGAACCTCGCTCTTATAAATGATTCCCTTTCTATTTCGTGGCATCGTTCTTCTTGATGTACGATGTGAATTTTTTCTTTCTTCGAGCTAGTGTTAAGACTCCGCGAATGTCTACGTCTAATTATTTGGCAATGAGAAATGATTCATTGAAAGATGTCGTTAGACCCAGGGAAAAATATAAAAAAAGCAGAACGACGTTGACGGATGGCCCCTTTTTTCTTCTGCCTTCAGAAAATTGTTGTTGTTTTTCTTCTGGGATAGATTTGGGTCTTTTCGGGGACGATGAGACTTACCGGACCTTGGGCCCCCACAAAAATCCTGGCCTTTTTGAAAAAATAAATTAAGAAATAATGGGGTTTGTACATCATCTCTTTTGGAGCGGATCTTTTTGATGATCTTCCCACGACTTGTAATCTGCTCCGCGATTGGAAAAAAGAAAAAAAAATTGGCGTTTCCAGATCGGACGATGTCGTCATCGGGTTGTGTCCAACCGCACGGGCACTTTACCTGTCCTAGATATTTGCGTCCGTGTCTTCTAGCGGCCGTTTCTCGGAAAGAGAATTGAGCAAAAATTTCACGTTGGGTGGGTGCTCGACTCGTGTTTTGTAGGTGGAGAGAGAAAGAGAATAAGGCGCGTCAGAATCACTCGTCGGTATCGGCGGCGGCGGTGGTGGTGGTGGTGTCGGTGGTTCGTGTCAAACCGGAGCTCCGCCGCTCAACTCTAGAAAAAAAAAGAAAACGGGATAGTCTCCAATTTTTTTTTTTCGTGTGTGATGATTATCAGAGCCCGGACTTTGGTTGGCAGTCGGGCGCCGTGATCGGGATGGACAAGTTGTCTTCGTCGTCGTCGTCTTTTTTTTTTGTTTGTTCTTCCTACCCCAAGATTGTTGTTGTTGTTGTTGTGCGTGATTGTGCGTGATTGAGGAGAGATGAGCCAAGTGGAAACGGATGAAGTATGGCCTCTCGTTCCTCCCATCTGCCAGACGTTGACTACTTATCTGCTCTCTTTGATGAACTCACCACTCGATTGGGTATATATCGTGTCCGTTTTTTCTCACCAAAAAATTCTTCCACCACCGTCTTTTGTCTTTCTCAGATTGGGATCGAAACAACGTTGCACGCTCAGTTTCCTTGGAAAGATGACTTGTTCACTTTTCCTCTGGAATGTTGTTATCGTTTCATCTTATACTCTGATGGGGTGCTGAAGGGGGTTTTTGTTAGAGAAATAATAATCATAAAAAAAACGAGTTGTATTGGAGTGGAACGAGGGAACCACCGCCCTAGTCTATTGTCGAAACACAGTCGTCAATCACGCTTCACGCCGTCGATCTCTCAGCCTTGGCTGATCCGCGAGTCTGTAAACCGCAGACGTAGTAGTAGTAGTCGATATAGTCTTTTTTATTTAAGGAAGGTGCCGGAGTGTGTATATTTCACGGAGGAGCGAATCCGTTCCGTTCAATCGGCTTTTTTCCCACCAATTCTCACGTCCTTGATAGGCTGCACCGTGAGCGCGCACGCGCACTCGCACAATAGCCGTTGTTTCTTAGCTCCGCTTTGCTCGGCTTCTTCGGTCGACGAGAGAATACTTTGGAAATGACATCATTGGGAATCGTAGAGTGTCTCTCGCATTTCGACATCTTGTCGTTGCGTCATTGGGTACACTGAGCTCAGCGTTGCGCAGTTCAACCAGGCCCAGAGACACATATGGAAAAAGTATCCTTCCTCTTTATATGGAATGGCGGACAACGCCTACTAACTTGCCGTCAATTCACGCACCCATCGTCTTTATCCGTGAATATAAAAAAAAGAACGGCCATCTTCTTTTTCTCCGAAGACGTCTAACGCAATTTCGTACAAGGAGAGAGAGATTCTCTCTTGGCGGAATATGATACAAGGATGTTGTTGCTCTTTCATCACCTGCGGGTTACGAACGCACACAAAAAAAAAATATATAAAGAATGAAAGAAACAAAAGTGTTTGAATTGAAAGAAGAAGAAAAAAAATTCCAACCGGATGCGTGTCGCGACTTCAAGTCACGTCTGTTGGTGGCCCTACCTTTTCCGCCTTTCCCTCTCATTCGTAAACGTTGCGCGTTTATTTAATTCTCACATACGAAACAATCGCTTCCTCCGATCTTCAATTCGGTCGATGTTCTTCTTCTTCCTATTTGGAAAGATTCCAATGAACGTCATCATTTCTTCATCATTTTTTTTTTTTGTTCTTTGAAAGCCAATTAAAAAACCTCTGGGGGTGACGATGATATACGATCCCGCGAGACGGGAATTTTTTTTTTGCTGTTTGTTGCATCTTATGACGTTAATTAACCGAACTTTTCTCGTTTTGCTCGTTTTGCGCAGTTGGTGAAACGCTGCGAGGAAGAGATCAATCAGCTGGACCGAGTGCAGAACCTGTTCCCCAACGACCAGCTCTATCTCCACGACAAGGATGCTCTCAGTCTGGTCAGTATATATATGCACATCTTTTCCTGCGATGGAGTTAGTCTTGCAAAAAAGTTATTACTTTTGCTGACTGGTTATGGCGGATGTCGTGAGACGAGGAATCCGACTGTAAAATACTTTTAAAAAACATCCTGAAATGTCAGTTGGGACTTTTTTTTTGTGTACGTCCTCTTTCGAAATGACAACAACGTGACGCGACGGGAATGTTCCATTCTTTACGTAACTAAAATAAAAAAACCAACGGTTGGGGGCTACAGTCGATTGAACCGAGTAAACAAGCAGTTACAACAATCCGGCTCATTGATTGGCCGCCGAAACAATGGTTGCAATGTATACAATTGTTGTTTAAGACAAGATTTGAGCTAGAGAAAACGGCTAAGCTACCAGTCGGACAAATTTCCAATCACGACGCCGGTCTTCAAACCTGTATTTATCGTTGCCAACGAAACGGCCCTGGCCGTTGAGTGTAACGCTTTTTCAGAAGCGGACAGAAGCAACAGCAACAGTTCTCTTTTGACCTCCATCAAGAAAAAGGGGTTGTATGTGCCGGAATGCTTCTCTTTCTGAAGTGAGGCTTTTGGCCGCTCCCGATATCCTTCTGAATGATCGTGACTTTCTAAAAATGGGTATGATAACTGGCCCCAACAGAAACCAAATTGGACGGCAAAGACAACAAACATTGTCCAGCGCATTCCTTCTCCAGTATGGCCCGTCAATGACATTTTGAGAGAAAAAGAAAAGGCCAACGAGGACCACATTCGGTGCGGACCCTCGTCCTCACGCGCCATCGGCCAAACCGGGAGGGGTCCAAGTCCCGAACATATGGTTATTATCTAGCACTGTGTCGGCTGGTACTGTCTTGCCCAGCCAACCTCTTCCACTCTAAATGAAGTAGGCAGTTAAAATGGATGGCAATTTTCTCCTTTTCCATTTCTTTCTTTTTTTTTTCATTTTTACGGGGATGTTTTTGAAAAAGTCGTTACCGGGCGGCGAAAATTGCCCGCTAGAACCAAGTCCTACTTGAAAAAAAAAATGTTAGAAACGGACTACGCTACGGCTCGACAGACGCCCGCCTTCCGAGTCGATTAAATTCCTATCAAATGACTAGAGTGCGTGCGCGTGTGGTTTCTTTCTTTCCATTTCCAGAAAGAAAGAAAAGAAGAAGAAGAAAAAAAAAATGTCCGTCCGAGTCCCTTTTCACGCCGAACGGGGTGGTGGTTGCTCGTGGTTAGTCTCTCTCTCTCTTTTATACGTACTCCCTACCAACCGTGTAGTAAGCTCGTCGAGTCAATTTATTTTTTTCGTCTTTTTTATTTCATTTTACGGCGCTTATTTCCAGGCATTTTCGAGTCTTGTTTCTTTTTCTTCGTCGTGAGCAGTTCGTGTTGTTGTTGAAACAACCGTGCAAAGCCGCCAGCAGCACTGTTTTCCCTTTTCTTTTCTGAAATCAAAATGTATTTTCTATTTTCGTTATTATCTCTTTTTAAAAAAGTACGCGTTTGACGCGCGGCGGAGGAAGCCGAGAAACACAGAGAGAACGGCCTTGGCTCTGTGTCGTCGTCAGACTTAACGAACACACTCTGAAAGAATGGAAGAAAAGAAACAACAACAACAACAACAACAACAACATGAAAAAATGATTTACGAGTAACGACGACCGACCGACGACGTTGCTGGCTGAGCTACGCACTCGGCTAATGTTCTGCGTGACCGCCGCCGCGACCAAAGATGGCCGCGACTTTGAACCATCTTCTCTCCTTCTTTTTCTTTTTTGAAGAATTTATCCAGCCGAGGAAAGGGAAAAAAAAACGTTTGGTCGTAAAAGATGGTGAAACATTTCTTAGCTTATGAGAAAAAGAAGAAGAAGAAGAATTCGTTCGTTCCAAAACGATTCCGTTTTTAGTGGCGTTCGCCTTATACCCACAACGGTCCGGCTCCGTGTTGGCATAACCTCTCATTAGAATCCGAAACCCTCATTACGGAAATCGTTGCGACTTCCAAAAAAGAACTAATCACATATATGATGAGTCGGCCCGATCCATTTATTTCTCCAGCCGCCCGAAAGGGAAAAGTTGTCTAGTCGAAAGAAAAATCCAAAGAAGAAGAAGAACTATGTTGTCGTAACCTCAATCCTCCTCCTCAATTAGGCTCTTTCTTCGAGTGGTGTGGACCAAAATGGAATACAAGCAAATAGGGGGCCCCCAAAAAACGTATCGGCGAATTTACGAGCCGAGCTGAAGACATAATGTAGCATTATCGTCTCGTAATCCGCATTAGGGCCCTTTTTTATCACTCCGGACACGGTCTCTCACTCTTTCTTAGCCAGCCAAAGTTTATTCTTTTGCTCGACGATTTGGAGAATTTTGTTGCATATAACTGATGCCACTATACTTGTATTCCAATGATGATCTTCAACATTTTCTTTGAGAAAAACACTAAAATTTATTTTTTCTCTCTTTATTTTTTTTAATTTTTTTCAACAGAAGATGAAAGGTCTGATCCGGAAGCGGTCGACAACGGCCGCTCGGCTTCAACGGGCCTTTTCGGCCAAGAGCCTACGCACCGCCGCCAATCCGGCGGTGAGCGTCACACCGTCCGGCTCCAGTCCGGGCGGCAGCGAAATGGTCACCGACAGCCCAGTCGTTTCGTCGCCGTCGTCCAATTCGACGTCGTTGACGACGCCCGTCAAAAGTCCCAACGACAGGGAAAAGAGACAATTCATTATGGAAACATCCGTCCAATTCATCAACGTACGTTTTTATTTTTGCATCACATTCCTCCTCGACTTTGAAATTTTCATTTCCCAATTCGAAAATAAAAAAACAGGGATTGCAGAGTCGCGATCGGCACTTGTTTCTCTTCAACGATTTGCTGCTGATCGCCAAAGCGCGTTCTGGCGGCCACTTTAAATTGAAGGACAAAGTGCGCATCTCGGAACTTTGGCTGTCTACCGGAATCGAAGAAGTGGCCGAGGGTTCTGCCGGCAAGTCGCGCGACACTTCCTTCGTCATCGGATGGCCGCCGTCCGTCAACCTGGTCGCCACTTTCAGGTATTTTTCATTGCGTTTCTTCGACGATGTGTCGTAAAATGTTAGAGGTTTTCTCTCGGAAGAAAAGAAAAGAAACCCATACCGTGTAGCGCTCATGTGGGGACGACTCGCACACTCACCAAAAGAAGAATAGAAGGGGGGCATATATTGAAGGGGGGAAGAATATATCAAATTCCCCAGGTGGTGAAAAATGCCGTGTTTCTGCCACAAAAAAAAGTAGACACTCACCCCCTTGTTTCTTGTCTCTCTGCCATCTCGGATTTTTTCCAGTTAACCTTGTGCGGATGAAGATTGGTAGATGGGCCATTTTGCTACCCTTCAGTTTCGCGGAATAAAAAAAGCCAATCCACCCCTCTCGGCTGTAAACTTTAAATGCCCTTGAATTACCTGGGCTCTGCCTGGAACCCCAGCCAGCAGCAGCTTTCTTCATCTTCGCCAATCCGCAATCCTTCCGAGATGAGTCGTGCGACCGGTTTCTCTCACCCTCTTTTTCTTCTTTCTTTTTGTCTACCAGGAAATCCAAACAACCCCTCGAGGGGATTGAAGAAACTTTCACGTATATATTTATATACACTATATATACAAAGGGGGCTGGGGGGGGGGGGGGGGGGGGGGGGGGGGGGGGGGGGGGGGGGGGGGGGGGGGGGGGGAAGGAGGGGCCGGAATAGAGGTAGAAGGGAGAAAATCTCTGCATGTTAAAGATCGATAGCTAATTCCACCTGGTTGACTACCGAGAATGTCAGAAATCTAGAGGGACCTGGCCAAGACACACATTCGGATTTTTTTTTCCTGTGTTGGTACGAGAGAGAAGAACGGGCAGTGCAGCAGCCAGGTGACGAATCCAGATCGTCTTAAGTGTAGTCTGAAGCTCGTGTCCACGTGTAGTGCGTGTTCAAGTTTGTGGGAAACATTCCTCATGTGTTAACGATGAAGAAGCTGTGGCGTCGAGTGATTTGTCGCTCGGCTTCTTCGTTCGACGTGCCGCCAGCTTCGGGCTTCATAACGGATACTAGTAACACTCGAACGTTGAAGAACAGTAGTAGTGTCGATCCATCATCGAAATGCATCGAGAAGGAGAGGCGCCGTTCCAAATCGGAATCGTATTTGCCCACCAGCGACGACTTCGTCGATGGCCATGTCGAGTATTGCAATTATCCAATTTCACCTTTGAGGGGCCTTGTTTTCTCTTCTTTACCTTGTTGTGCTCGGGCTCCGAAGTAGTTTAAGACTTTTTTTCCCGTCGAGAAAAATAGTCGAACCGGCCCTCGGGTTCAGTTTGCCCACCTCGTGCTACTTTATCGGCCAACAATGATAATGACGAATTCCGAGCATGTATACACAAGATACAGTTGGAAAAAAGTCCTTGGACGTCTTTCTTTTTCGCAAACAGACATGTGACGAATGCCTTTTTTCTTTCTTGTTTGCCAAATAGTTCTGCGGCATTGCGCGATCTGTGGTGGAACCGACTGGGCCAAGCCGTCAAAGACGAACGGGATAAAGAGCCTAAAACTACGACTATCCAGATCACCTACCACGACGCCGTCCAGGCCATCGGATATGTAAGTATTCTTCCGGCGTTTTTTATTTTTGTGGGTTGGTCATTTTTTTGTGTCTCTGGATGCGTTCTGCCGAGCACGTCAAATCATATTAGCGTAACGGGAGGAAGCGACACGAGCGACACCCCGCGTAGCGGAATGAACAGCTCGATCGTAATGGACCTTGACTTCTCTTTTTGGCATTAAAATTTAAAAAAAAAACGAATAAAAATAAAAAAATAAGAATGCAGAAAAGTCGGTTCGTGAGCGACTTTGCTAAGCAGCTTTTTGTCATGTGTGGAATCAGCTGATGGATCTCGTTTTTCTCTCTTCCACGGACCTTTTTAGACCAAGACATTGTCAGTGAGTCCGACGGAGACGGTGCGCGACGTCATCAAGCTGGCGCTGTCGCATCTGGAGATGTCCGGCACGGCCGACATCAACTCGTTCCGTCTGTGGCTGAAAACTGGCGCCGCATCGACATCGACGTCGGCCATCGACAGCGACTCGTCGCCTTATCCGCTCATCGGTCACGAACTGCCGTTCGCTATCAAAATGAACTGTTTACGTGACTACATCGGACGGGCAGCAGCCGAGAACGACAACAGCATCAACTTTGAAAATGGCAACGGCTTGCCGCCAATCGACATGCTCGATCATTGCAACAACATCTACAACGCAGATCCGGCCGCCCGCTGCCAATTTATCCTCAGGTTTGTCGAGTTTTTTTCTTTTCTTTTCTTTCATTTTTGATTTGAAAACTAACGACATGAACATTTGGTCTGTAAAAACAGGAGTGTGCAGAAACCGAGTTTCAATGGCGGAGTAGGTGCAGTGCTGGGCAACGCCAAACAGGCTGTAGCCAACAAAACGAACGGTGCGGGCGCCGGCAAGACGAAGAAATCGCCCACAAGGATACAGAAAGTCTTTCGACGCGTTCAAAGCAAACCGGATTCACTGGAGACGGTCGGCGCTAGTCCGACGTCGCCCAATTTGGCCCCAGCGGCCGGTGCTTTCTTTGGTCAGCAACTGAATAAAATTTTCCCTCAACCGGACCAGTTGCCTCAACCAATTATGGACATGCTGCTGGAACTAAGAGCCAAAGGTCCGCACACGGTCGGCATTTTCCGCAAGTCGGCCAATGCTCGACAGGTCCGTGAGATCCGCGAGCGCATCGACGCCAACGGAACCCGCATGGACTGGAATAACGTCAACGCCGTCGTCACGGCCGTCGTCTTCAAGGATTTCCTCCGTTCGTTGCCCGACAGTCTTCTCTGTTCCGGCATGTACGACCAGTGGCTCCAGGTGGCCGCCATGGACGGCCAAGAGGCCGCTCTGGAGAAAATCAAAGGGTAAGGATAATATTACTACACCATGTCATCATTGGAATTGACCGGTTGCCCAAGAATGGCCGGACAACCTTTCGTTGCCCAATGAACGGCCATCGTTTTGAAAAGCTCGTACTTATATGTTTTGTTTTGTTTTCTCTTTCGTTTTGTGACTCGTCAAGGTTGTGCGATCGGCTGCCCAGTGCCAACGTGACGCTGTTGCGCCATTTTCTGTGCGTGCTCCTGCACATAGTGGCCAATTCTTCCCACAATATGATGTCAGCCTCGAATTTGGCCGTCTGCGTCGGGCCGAGCTTGCTCTGGGCGCCAGTTTCCACTTCCAACGCATCCGCCGCAGCCCTGAACCCAGCTCTAGCTCTGAGCGCCGAAGCCACAGCTTCGAAACAAGTGCCCGCCCTTGTGGCCGTTCTCATTGACAAGTGCACGCTCCTCTTTGGCGCCGAGACGGTATATTATTCTTTACCTTCACACAATCAATCAAAAGTCACGAAAGGTCTGACACATCATTCCCCCGTCTCTCTTTCTCTCACACACACACAGGCCAATTTGTTGAGCGACAAAGCACCGGCAGCCACATCCGCTCCGGAAGCTCAAAACAGTTGTAGTAGCAGAAGAGTTGTTAATAATACCAATGGTATCGCACCGGGCGGACACGGACGAAATCGTCAGGCACCCGTCCAGAAACACATGGCCCGTCAAGGACTTATGCAACATGATTCCGGCAATGAAGAGTCAGACAGCCTGCACAGCCTTTACCACTGTAATTTTAACCAACCAAAAATTTTTATTTGATTTTCCAAAACCGAAAAAGGAATTGTGTTTGTAATATTACAACAATTTTTTTTCCGTTTCCTTTTCTTACAGCGGATGTGATGCGCCGAGATGATTCGTCCATTGACAGTTTGGAACGAGAACTTTTGGGCGATGGATTGGAACACGATCATCACGTCCACTCGATCCATATGAGACGCGACAAGATGTCCGTCACGAACTTGTCGCGCGATTCCGGATTGACGCTCTCCGATACGCAGCTTTACACTCCGGATGAAGACATGGAAGAAGGCAGTGAATCTTCGTCTTCGGGACGAGGATCCGACCGCGACAAATCGAGAAACGCCGTCCAGATGCGATCGCGTTCTACGACGGCCTCGGCGGCTGTGTCCAGTCGAGCGGATCAAACCCGTTCCATGTACGCTGTGCCGTCGATCCGCGGAGAGAAGAACGGAATCCAACCCGGTGCTCGTCTCGATAGCTACGGAAAACTCAACGGCGGGCCGTCTAGCTATACCCCCGTCTACGACCATTCGCGTCCGGATGCTGTTTATCGTAAGCTCTCGGACGATGTTGTCTACGCCGTCCCCAAGGCGACTCCGACCGTCGTCCTGGGCGAAGAATACCAGTCGGGTGGGTCGCACTTCCAGCGACAGGACTGGTTCAGACGCAAATCGCACAACCGCAAGCAATCTGGCGGAGTCAAATTCGATTCGCCGCCCCTTTCGGGCATGATGCTTCGCCGTAGCGCGTCGGATGAGAGCCTGGCTAATGGTAATCAATCGCAAGATATCCATTATCATCAGAACTACAAGAAACCGGCTGCTCATCGTAAAGGTAGAGCACCAGCTCCTCCGGTTGGCACCCGCATGACCATGGATTGCATGGAGCTATCTCGTCGTTCCAAATCCGACGCCAATCTGGACCTTGATGGTCTGCGATTCTGTCAAGACGAACCGGATCGCCGGGCAAATGGTCACAGCAAACCCCAGTCTTCCGCTGGATCGATCCGACCGAGTCATTCAACACCGCACATAACGGCCGAGGAGCAGGCCTCGACGGCCGACCGTTCATACGATTCCAGTACCCTCAGCGACGACGATTCGACTCCGCACGTCAGCCGTTCCAACTCGCGCGGATCCAAGGACTATCGGGCGGTCAATTCCGCCTGGGAATCCACTTACGGAGCTCTAACTGTTCCAGTTCCTGCTCCTATTCACATCATCGTGTCGCAAGACGGGACTGGATCCATCGTTTATCCCAGCAATGGAACGCCCAAACATTCGAGCCGGTCGAACGGAGGAAGCAGCTCCAGCCGGATGAGCAGTACATCAACTCCGCATCACGATCATCGATCAAGGCAGCCGGATCGCCGGCCTGTCATGAATTCCGCGCCTTCTTCCAGCTCGACGAGCCGATCCTCCCACTACGCCGCAACGCCACCCACCGGATCGAGCCGTTACGCTGATTACGACACTGTCGTTTATTCCAGCAATGGCGGACGCCGCTCCCGCGAGCAGCGCTCCAGCGAGGATTCCAGTTTGTATTCGATTCATTCCAATGGAAGCGGATCACTGAATGGCACTCCGGAAATTCCCAGTTACGAGGAGGCCATGAGTCGTCGCCAGAGGCATCAAGGCCAGTCGCAGACGGGCGGTACAAACTGGACGACGTGGAAGGAGAAATCCAACCACAATCTGATTCAAGTACGTGCGTCGCCGATCCGTCTCAGCAGCCAACAACCGGACGAATCCGCATGGGACTCCGAAGGACTGACGCCACCGCCTCTACCGCCCAAAAGCGATCCGATCCCGCCGCTTCCGCCCAAGCAAAAGATCCATTTGCGTTCGCACCCGGTGCGGATGCGAGTCAACAACTCGGCGCAGTCGCCTTCAACGAACCGAACTCGGCCTGTAACGATCCATATGGACGCTTCCATTCTGTCCAGTTTGGACGGAAGTGGAACTTCGAGTCCGACTCAGCCTCCGTCGCTTCCGCGCAAGGAGCGACGCGGCAACAATGTGAGCGTCGTCTCGATTGAGAACAGCTACACTCCGCTCCACCGCTCTTTCGCCTTTTCCACCCACAACCTCCGCACGGCCATGGAGAACGCCGGACGGGAAGAGTGGACCACAGCCAAAGACGACGACCAGGAAGATTTGAGCGACCAGGAGAGAAGGGACCAGGAAATTCAGACGTCTGGACACTGGGCCCAGTTTTGCGAGATTGAGACGCAGACTTCGCTCTCTCCGCAACCCAGTCTGACTCCGTCTGCCTCTTCGGCCGACGAAGCTCCTCCTCCGCCGAAACTGACGGTCGGCCGCTACGAGAAAAACACTCGAGGCGTCAACAGGAGACGCGAAGTGGCCGTCGAGACGGAACGCAGCCGTCCGCGAACGAAGGACTCGTCCACCGGGAGAGATGGATTGGGGCTTCACCGATCTCACTCTCTCCCACCACTGGACAAAGTCTCGACGGACGGTTCAGACGACGAAGACGTTGAACAGGAGAAACAAGACTTGCCGAAACAGCAGCAACAACAACAATCACAGAGCACCGCAACTAGTCAGGCACTCCGGCGGGCTGAAATCAGCTGGAGTGTCTCTCAACTCCGGGCTCTCTTCAACGGCAACTCTAGCGTCTCCAGCGGTACCAGCATTCCGCCACCGTATCGCTCTCCACCTGCTCACCAGCAACAACAGCAGACGAGACAACGATCCGAATCTACCGACAGTTACGGAGAGGAATCTTACGTTTGAAACAACAATTCATGATCAAAGAACCAAAACAACATTCCTGATGGAATTTATATAGATCCCGATCAAAATCAATTCCCATGAGAGACTTTGTTTTGTTACTCCGTGCCCGTCTCTCGGTCCCCCTCACCATTGTACACTTTAAAAGAAAAAAACATTGAAATTATCCTTGTTCGAGATTACCCGCTTCATTTGCTCCAAAAACTTTTACAGTACATGCTGCAAATATACATTACATTATACATATATACATACAGTACATATACATAACTTACATACATGCATATACAATTTCTCTATATGATGATGTCATTCTGCTCAACATAACTCTTGAGAGGAAAGAAACCCACCCCTACATGCTTCCAAGCACAGGTTTGTACATACATTTAAAGAAAAACAGGTTCATCCGCCTCAAAAAAATTTAACTGCCCTTTACACAAGAAATGATTCCACGGGACTATCCCTATTATTATTATTATTTACCGTTTTTTTTTCTTTTGCCTTGGATTTCATAATTTAAAATGTCCACCATCGCGTGGAATCTCGACGTAGGAGAGCTTTTTTGTCCTTTGTTTCTTTTTTATTGAATCATTGAATGGCTGAAAATATACAAAAGTGCATCATTCTTGTACAATATGTTCTACCTTGTGTAACTCTTTAAATACACAATCCTTATTTCCATTTTTAAAAGAGTTGACTTTGTCAGTTTATTTTTCTTTTGTGGGGAGAAAATAGAAATCAAACTTTGAACTTATGAGTTCATTTACAAGGCCAAGGTTCTGCCATAGACACAACAGTCAAGAAAAGATAACATAAAATATTTTTTTTTTCATGGTCTTTAGCTTTGGTATATAGTCTCACCATGGTCAGTCCGTCTGCCCGCGTTCTCGTCGTCTTATCAAGGTTTTGCTATCGGGCAATGACAAAGCACATTTTCCTACTCCTCTTGGCCATCAGTACCAGGAGCGTAGGATTCGCTACGAAGTGGTGCAATAACGAGTTTCGGGATTACATGTATAAAAAAAGCTGGTTTTTCTAACCGGTATCCACACCCTTTCGTCAACAATTTATATAACGAACCCTACAAGTAAAGTCAAGAAAAGGTTCCAAATCCATGATCTCGCGGTTTGCCTTCTGGGCTTGCCCGCGCTTCCAGTTTCTTTTTTTTATCGTTAACACGAAGGAAGGCTGTTTCTCAATTCAGATCCACTCCTTCATTCTCATCTACATGAGGGGATTTTGAGGAAACAAAAGTGCAGCGTCATGCAGCAGCTCAGTTAAATTCGAACTTAACTCATCGTGGCGCGCACGTGAACTTGATTCTCCGCTAGAAGTCGACTTCGGTAGAGCTTTATTATCGTTGGTAGCAGAGTGTAGCAGCAGTCGAACGTTGGTACAGCTACAGCCCTTGTTGATAACCGCGTGGACTAGGGACCAGGACGAAAGACAGCGAGAGTTTACGTCTGTAAAGCATGACGAGGCGATAACTTGTGTACTACCTCACCTGAAAACAGCTGTAGCTTGATATTGAGCTTTAGCAGTCAGGATAGGCGTTTTTCGTTACAAAATGTTGTGTGCCAACGGAATCCTCTCTCAAAATGTACCCATATTGTTCGTTTTTACATGTTGACATTGCTCTCTACTTTGTGAAACAATCAAGAAAGGAGAGAAAACATTGCCAGCATCTATCAGCCAAATGCCTATTGGTTCATTGGACTTAAGTGTAACTGTCGGAGTTCACCATCATAATGGAGAATCCCAGTGGCCCGAAACAACAAGGATGTTGGTCGAAACTAACATCCCATTGTTCCCAGTCTTCCAGCAATCAGAGCATGTGCACAGAACTGGATCCCATGTCATATACTTTCACTCAGCAGGGTGAAATGAAATGTTGCATCAAGTCTTACCAATATGATCTGTTAAAGGTGAGAATTTTGTGTTACCAACTGGTATAACTCATAGCTGTCATGTGAACTAAATTAATTTCTGACCTATTTTTTTTCTAGAGTCTGTTTGTTATGCGACATAATCAGATGTTAACAGATGTGAGGTTAGAAGTGGTAAACGAAGTCTTTCATGCTCACAAAATAGTATTGGCTGCAGCAAGTCCTTATTTTAAAGGTATTTTAACACAAATATGTGTAATATCCTTATGCATAATATGAAATCATGTTTTGCCTTTTACAGCAATGTTTACAAGTGGCCTACGAGAAAAGGATGCTTCTCTTGTCAAGCTGCAAGGAGTTTGCCCAACTGTGATGAGCAAACTCCTTTCTTTCATTTATACTGGTGAAATTGTGATTAATCAGTTAGTTGTCTGCCAGTTGCTTCCAGCTGCAAGCATGCTTCAGGTAAGGATGTGACTTGTTTAATTTATTCAGATGTCTTGCATAGTAACAACTTGTCGTGTTCTGGTTTTTCAGGTATCTCCAGTGATTCAAGCATGTTGCACTTTCCTTGAAAGTCAATTAGACCCAAGTAATGCCCTTGGCATTGCAGCATTTGCTGAGCAGCATCACTGTAGTAATTTGTATAAAGCCGCAAATGATTTCATTGATCAGCATTTTATTCAAGTATGCCAATGTGTAGGTTGAAAAAAGAATAACTTGATCATAATTTTTTTTTTTCTAGGTGTGTCAAGAGGAAGAATTCCTGCAATTGAGTTCTTGCCAATTGGTAGCTCTTATCCGACGCGATCATTTAAATGTTAGGGAAGAACGGGATGTATACAATGCTGTTTTAAAGGTAGGTTATACCTATTACAAAATATTCCTACTATTGACCATTAATTTATTTTCAGTGGGTTCGAAGTAACGAAGAACACAGACGGCCAAAAATGGAAGATATTTTAGGCGCGGTCCGCTGCCATTATTTGTCGCCCAGCTTTCTGAAAGACCAAATGAAGAACTGTGATTTACTTAAAAAGGTGAACTGGTTTTTATTATGCATTCTCAGCAATCATGACACCGGTTTTTTACAGGTGCCTGCTTGTCGGGAACATTTAGCAAAAATTTTTCAAGAACTGTCGCTCCACAAATCGCCTTGTGTACCGCAAAGGACTCCGTCAGCTCCTTGCGTTCTTTACATTGTAGCTGGTTTTTCGCGTCGTTCCATTAACCTGTTTGAAGCCTTCTCTGCCAGTGAGAGTCGTTGGCTCCCGCTTACGCCTTTGCCGAAGTCTCGTTCAGGTCTTGGAGGAGCTTTTCTGCGTATGTTAATTCTTTTACTGTCTTAACACAATTTACTGCTCAGACATAAAACGTTCACTTTAAATAGGTGGTGTATTTTATACCGTTGGTGGCCGAGAAAACGTCCCGGAAGCGGTAGGGGATAGCGGACACGTAAACGCTTACGATCCAACAACCAACACATGGCAATCGCGGGCCGATTTGCTGCAGACTAGACACCGCCCAGGCTTAGCCGTCCTCGATGGATATCTCTATGCGCTAGGTGGAGCATCTGGAAAAACAAATTTAGACTCGGTCGAGCGCTATAATCCTGAACGGGATCAATGGGAATGGGTGGCACCCATGAAAAATCCCCGAGTCGGCGTAGCGGCTGCTGTTGTCAACCGACTTCTTTACGCCATTGGTGGATTCAATGGTGTCGAGCGCTTTAAGACCATCGAATGTTTTCATCCAGAGAAGAACGAATGGTTATTCGTTAGGTACTTTGTTTTAACGACACAAAACTTACTACTGGGTATTAATCACTGATTAACCTTCTAGTCCCATGAACCATTCACGAAGCGGAGCCGGTGTGGCAACTGTTGGGCCATACATCTTTGTAGCTGGCGGAATGGGCCAAAGTGGCCAACTCAATTCGTTTGAACGATACGATACCGAAAAAGATGTATGGACGCTATTGACTCCGATGTCGACAGCTAGGAGTGCACTTACGCTAGCTGTATTGGAGAAAAAAATTTACGCAATGGGAGGGTAATTATTAAAAAAAAGGAACTTGATAAACTGCAGTTTATTTAACTTATTGTACGTGTCGTTACTAGATTTGATGGAACCAACGTTCTGGACTTAGTGGAAATATATAATATTGAAACTGATCAATGGCAAATCGGTCCTCCTCTGAGTTGTCCTCGTTCAGGTCATGCGTCCGCAGTCTCTTGCTCTCCTTGCGCTGCGCATTCTAATTCCTGCAACAGTTGATGCTACTCATGGTAGACTTTAGTTAGTTCCATGCTTTGTAAATCATAGATTCCAGTCACATTGTTGTTGAAAAAAAAGGGATGAATGGTTTGATCCGTCTTTAACTGTACATATTTACTTGCGTGTATATATTATCCAAAAATAAATTTGGTACCTGAAATCAATATAAATAGTATAAGTAGAAGAGATTTAATTTCTTTTAAATCAGAGTTAAACTTTTAACGTATGCAAGGTTTTGTTTTCTTAACTGATATGTCGGTGGCAGCCATGTGGTAAAACTTCGGAAAGTGACGACAGAAGTCAGAAGCTCGATTCCCGTACGTCCCCAAAGTTGTGAATGGATTGGAATCCTGTTGGATTTAAATTCCCTTGTCCTTCCATTCACATACCGTAGGGTGGGGCTACTTGCAACAAAAACTGTCAAAAAAGTGATGTTTTTTAACGATAACTCCCGTAATGCGTCCCCAAAGTTGTGCAATAAAAAGCGTTTGTAGAGAATTAAAAAAGGCGAATCTCCATATATTTTGTAGAAAAAGTTCTGTGATGGATTGGAATCCTATTGGAATAAAATTCCCTTGTCCTTCCATTCACATACTGTTGTCCATTTCTTTTCAAGTTTCTTCGCCAACTGCATTGTCTATTTCTCAGTTCTACAATATAATATATAATGGTAGCCGAGTGGCAAAGCGTCGACAAGTGACGCATGAAGAAGAAGGATCGAATCCTCGCGGACCCAACTAAGGTAGGACAAACATTGATAGAAAATAGAAGTTTATTTGTTCTTTTCAGAAGAGTATTGGTGTTTGAGTATTTTCTATGTTATGTTTCTGCGCCAACTGCATTGTTTATTTCTCAGTTCTACCATATATTGTACAGTGGTAGCCGTGTGGAAAAGCCTTGCGTTCAAACGCTAAAGGTCGATGGTTCGAATCCAGAGACAGTATAGTTGGTCAACGGAGATTCCAGTGGAATCCCCCCCTGCACCTAATACTCAGGGGTAAAGCGCAAGTACGACAGGCCCGGGGATAATCCGGGCCTCTCTGGGCGAGAGCCGAAACGGTTTGCAGAAATTTACCAGCGCGTTCATTTATTTAAGTATCTTTTGGTTTGGTAATATATAGGTATAGTGGTATATATATGTGTATGGTATGATGCAAACATTAAATAAAGCAAACATATTAAATACCATACCAAAAGATACTTAATAAATATAATAAATAAATGAACGCGTAAATTTCTGCAAACCGGTTCGGCTCTCGCCCAGAGAGGCCCGGATTAACCCCGGGCCTGTCGTACTTGCGCTTTACCCCTGAGTATTAGGTGCAGGGGGGGATTCCGCTTGAATCTCCGATGACCAACTACATGTCGCTCACGAGGATTCGAACCTCCGACTTCGAGCATCTCAGCTCGACGATTTACCACTTCGGCTGTTGCTGCCTATTGCAAACGCTACTCGAAACGAATACAACAACGGGAGAAGAATTATATGGATAATGAAAATGAAACGGGCAACAATAAACCGACGACTGCTACACGAGGATTCGAACCTCCGACTTCGAGCATCACAGCTCCACGCTTTACCACAAAGCTAATATTAACATGCCTGTTTTGAATTAGAATGCATACAAATATAAGCAGAAGGAGAAGAAAGAAATAAACACTCAACATCAATTTTGCATTCTAATTTTTATACTTTCATGAAGGACTCTTTTCTGATAGTTCAGGATATATTGGAAAATAAGATGTTATAACAAATACATGAAAACTTCTGACATTACCGAGTATATTTCATTTTCCCACTTGTCACACTGAGAGTGATCCAAACATTTTCCGTTACATGTTTCTATATTGTTTGTTCATAAAAATGACGGTACGTAACAACAACGGACGGTACGTGACAAGTAAACCTGGTCACGGTACATCACCACGCAAGCCTTTGCACAGGAGATACAAGTTTAATTTGTTTGTTTACCAGAAATAGCTTACACCCGTCTTCAGAAACATTCATTCACAACAAATTTCTATTTTCTGAAATATCTGAAATACACAAATGAGCCAACCTTAAATGAAGGATTCTAATACAAGTAAAAATTGATATCAAGAATTGTAAGGCAACTTTCAATGAGACACAAAGCTGTTGATACGGTTGATAAGAGGCCTGTGTCCTAATGAGAAAACTAATATTAATCCGAATAAAATTGAATAAACTCAGAAGAGGTGGCAGGTGGATGCAGTTAGAAATTCATAAATCTCTCACCATTTTAATGAAAGCATGATAGGTATAATCAGGAACCACAAACATCATAGAAAACCTGATAGCTCCTGCTGACCTATTGTATAAATTACTTGAAGTACATAATCAAAGTTTAGAGAAGTTGTGTCGATCTAAATTTAGAGAAACTGATGCCAATAAAAGTTTAGACAAAACATGTTAAAACAGAAATAGAAACATGGTTAAACAAGCAGGGATTCTCTCAAGCAATCAGATGTCTCATAATCAAATGTAGTACTGTCGAACAGATTCATGTGAACATGGAAGTACCTAGTAGTGTTGTGATATAACAATAAAAATAATTTCATTATTACACAAACCCAGAATCAAGAATGCTTTCATGCATGCTGAAACCAGTAAGCATAAAATGTAGTAAACACAATGCAAATCTCTTTTTCACTAAAACCAAATTTCTCGAGAAAACATCACGCGTGATGTTACAAAATGACGAGAGGACGTTATCAGAAGAAGTCACGAACAAGTTTCAGTAGACGGACTAACAAATGTTAATTTAACACTGGAAGCTATAAGCAATATACGCTAGTAAAAATACACTAACAAAATACTCGAACTTTCCTGTGACATTTCCTTTTTGATGCTTGTTGTCAGTTGTCACCCCGCCATTTTACCAGAGTGGTGAAAGTAGTCTGCTCGAGTCGGATACCGCCTACCGGCAACAGCGCATGTTGTTGTTCTCTCTGTCAAATTTGTGATCATGTACGGAATTCGAATGAGTAACGAATTAACGATTTCAATTTTCTTGAATTTAGATTAATTTGGTAAGGGTTTTAGTAGAGTCTGTAGAGACTATATAACTATCAGGGAGTTTTAAGAATGTTTGCATCCATCCTTATGAGTAGACTTGAATTTTTGTCTCATCAGCCTCTCAGGTAGTTTAAATGGCATTAATCATATATCTCACTTTGAATCAAGGTGGGATCTGTCTTACATCAAGCTAGAATGAAGCAGGGTAAAATGTGTATGTTACTTCCAACTTGTTAATGCTTTTTGTGTTTAATTGTGTAGTACGAGTTACATGACACCCACTAATGTTTCCAGTTGCTTAAGGGGTAATAAAAATTACCAATTAGTTTTTGAAAATTAAGTTATTATTGTTGTATTGACTGGAACTGTTTTGAAAACTTATTTTCATTGAATGTGTCTTTCTGAACTTTAGTGACTCAGCACTGTACTTTACTACCCTCCGAATAAGCCTACTAAGGAGAACTGCCTTTAAGGGTGTAAAATTTTGCAGGCTATGGTGTAGGATCCTCTAAGAACTGATCGCTGCAGTGACAGACTATGTGGGTGTATTTAGAAATTGCTATATTGTGTTCAGATTGACTAACATTTTTTCTTCCAATGTTTCAAGAATCGCCAACCTGAACCGCCGTGGAGCTATCGTAGCTGCTTGTGTCATCATATGTGCAGCTACTGCACATAGCGGGACAACCTCCGACCACTCCAAATTGCCAAGTACAATTTAATCCTTAATTAGACGATGAACACATGTAAAAGTACAAAACCGGAAGTGGACCGGAAGTGAGAAAAACACGTCGTACAGCAAAATGAAGGGCAGAATCGGATTTCTCGTCAAATTCTGAGCCAGATTATCGTGATTTAATCGAATTTTGGAACATGTCGAAAATCGAGAATTTTCCTGAACTATAGACTTCTTAAATTTGCGATTTGGTCAATCTCTCAGATTTCAATAATAACACATTATTTTTGCTCAAAAAAGTGCGCTGATTCCGAATATCTACTTTGTTTTGTGATAGAGGCAGTATTTCTCACTTCCGGTCTACTTCCGGTCTCCGAAAATGTGCTCCACATCTACTTTATTCCGTCATTAACAGTTTCTTTTTTTTTCTAGGTGATTGCTGATGCCAAGCTGATGAAGACTTGACTCAAGAACCATTTTTTTGGGAGCGGTATGACTAGGTACGTTGAAACTTGCAACTTGTTTTAATTATTGATAAACTAACATTTGGCTTTTAATGTTTCAGGAGTCGCAAACCTGCACTACACTCAGGTGTTGCTGCTAAGTGTAGATTCCCCCTGTAACCTTTTATCCTTCCAATTCCGGTCCTCATACCCGCAATGCAGGAGGTAGGGATGGGCTCTGTCTCGAAAGGGTGAATACAGCCAAGCGCCCGACTAGGTTCAATCGCATCCCTGAATAACTGGCCCCAACCATCACTCTTCTCTCTTTCCGGCTTCTCTTAGCCATGCTACTCGTTGGGCGGTACGGGCCGTATCGAGCGACGAGTGGCAACGAACGAAATGATGAATAACGATATTTTCTCTTCCAGAGATATGTCTGCTCTGATCGTTCAGAAAGTAATAATAAATGTAACTAAATCATATGCTACAAGCACAATTGCTTAAAAAAAAAAGGTGAAATTTAATAAAAAGACCGTCCGGTACAAAACTGTTGTTTTATTGTTTTTTTTAATTATGAATAGTCACAGAGGATATCATTGAACATCCTTTATTAAGGTATAAAATATTATAGGTATCTGCAACGCATTGAAGTTGTCTAGGGAGTAGGGCCCATCCCTAACAACCTGAAAACAGAAAAAAAAAAATACCCGATATTACTACATAATGTAAATTACATTTCCCGTCTATTTTAATGTGGCTCACGTAGTGACCGCCGCTTGTTGACATCCCCATTTGTGAAATAAGAGCGGCCAATTCCTGGCACTTCCACGCGAAGTTTAAAACTCCGCCGGGCTGACTGTAGATTTCGGATGAACTCGAATGTGTCGCTGTATGAAGCAATAATAGATTTTCGTTATTTGAAGAATTGATCAAAACTTGGAATAGTTGAACATTATCTTAGGATTGTCATAGATGAACATGTTTTACCTCTGTAACATTAATCATATGAAGTAAAAATTCTACAGCATCTTGCTAACGTTTAATTCAAAATTCCGGGTGGCCTCTGCCAATCAAAGATTTGAACATCGGGGGCTTAATACGTTGCTGAGAAGGATGGTGTCCATCGTCCACTGGGAGAGAATAACATCCAGAAAGAACACCGACAGCCAACAATTCCATTTGTGTCGTGAACTGGAGAACTAATTGACAGCTAAGATAGGTAATCTGGACAGCATTTCAGGCATTTTCCCCAGTTCCTTTTTTAGCATTTAACCTGAGGTTAACATACTTTTCAACACCTGTAAATAGAACATAAATTATACACCTGCATGAACTACCAAAAGTGTTGTTGAACTGAAACTCCATGTTTTGATTGTATTTATGTAATTTGACCTTTTTGGCTGAAAGTTTTTCAACTTATCAGCTGTAGCAAGGAGAAATAAAGATTACATCATCATCATTATTGCTTTAGACAGTGACAATCTTTCATTATTACTAGAACTTGAATGATGGTACTAAGGTAGCAAGAATTCCCAAGATTGGCCACCCCAGCAAATTGATATTTATATCAATTTGCCATTATCATAACAGGATGAGTGAATGACCATTTTCAAATGTTACTTCAACAACGTACCTGGTATGTTCATGGGAGCTGGGTGTGTGGATCTAGTGAGCTGCTCTCCCTAAGTTGCTGTCCATATTTTTGGAAAGCTTTGATGCACTGTGAGTGACTGAATCCCATCAACTAGATACCATCTTCTTTCAACTTGAAATTTTCTATAATAAAACCAGAATTAAGATTGTCAAAAGAGACTCATTACGATTGAACAGAATAGATTTACCAGAGCAGTTTGTAGTGACACGTGGGACAAAATCGGGATCATCTATGTGCTCCAATGAAAGCGGCCAATCCATACAGATAACATTTCTAAACAAAATATTAATACGAATTTATTAAAATCTGCAAATATTGGTTCAAAAGCAGTAGTGTTCTGCTCTTAAAAGATACTGTACTAAATTAAACTTGAATGAACTGTATTCAACCGAATTTAAGAAAGGAAAAAGGATTTGAAATTGGGGCGGAAACAAAAGAAAGAAAAGAGCTCTCGGGAGCAGAACCTGTCCTCGCCTTGACGACTCGACCGAACTGCGGAACTGGCGAAGTCGGCGCGCGGGAGTCGCGGCGCTTGAAAAACCGAAGGAGCTGCGTTGCCAGGTTCTTGAAAAACCTCAACAGTAGGTAGATTTACGGGACGGGAGCTGTTTCAGACTTTCAGCTAATGAGCTTTGAACGCAAAATCTTAACCCTTGATCTCATCGAGGTGGGAAAGAATCCAGTCAGCTGCTCACTTCACGTTGCAGTCCGTACTTGAAAAGCTTTGATGCACTGCGTGCGACTGAATCCCATCGGTTGGAGCATAGCCATAGCCAATATCTTCTTCCCCCGGTTTGGAATTTCCTTCATATTAGATTCAAGCTTGTCAAAATAACTAGTCACCACTGACTGAAATAAACTTACAAATACAGCAGTTGTAGTGGAGCAGGAAAGTTTGGATAAATCATGTGCTGCATGATCCATAGAGCAGCGGCCTCCGAAACTCTTCCGTGCCTGAGGGTCGCAGCACTCTTGCATGGATAGGATACTGCTGCTAGAAATCTCATTCTGTCAATGATGCGACATATCGATAGCAGCTTCAGCGGGCGGACCTATACAAAAGATCATAATAAAATATTTTCCCACTCGAAGCATAAACTAAAGGAACTTGTTAAAACTTATTGGATATTACTTCGTCGACCATTAGTGTTTCTCCACTTTGCTGCTCGCTGACTTTCAAAGGCTCTAGGTCGAGAACTTTAGGGATTTCAAAAGCAACATCTACTTAACAGTCTGAGTCAAATTTTCAGCCAAAGTCAATTTTTGCAGCTGAATCCACAAAAAGTCAGGAAATGTGGCTAACTTTGTGGTTCTACGAAACGTATTTTTATTATTTCATAAATCAATTTAGAACCAATGTTTGAATCACTTTAAAACGGTTGTTTTTCCATTAAAAGTAAGCGAAGTTGTACGTATTACAATTTACTCAGAGGGTTTCAAACATGCAGTCGCGCGCACATAAATTAAAGGAACTGACGATGATACCTCGTTAATTGCTCAGCTTTTTACAGTATAGTCTACCACTTTTAGTTGTTCGGGTAACGTTTAAATTCTCCGGAAGCATCTCACGCAAGGGAAGACCAGTCTCCGCTTCGTGGGACACCTTTCCCTTCCATATTTCTTTGCACACTTTAATCCTGGTATTTCTACGGTTTCTGTTTTTTTTTTTTTTTTCAAGAACAAAATTTCAACGTCAAATTAATAGCTTTGGCTGGTCAAGGAAATGGAGTTGTAGTAAATGAGGAGGTCTTGCAGGTTGAAAAAAAAAATTGAATTTACGGAGGAACTTGCGCCAAATCAGTTACAGATAGGGATAACGAAAGTACCCTGAGAAACCTAGGAGAACGAGACAAGTGAATTCAAAGTTTCGTAAATTGTTTTGTTTTTAAAACCTACGAGGTTGAGATAATTGAGGCTTTCCAGCTGGGCCACAATGTCCCATTCTTCGAAAATCGAGCACGAATCAATTGTCAACATTGCTACGGTTGGTATGATGACTAAAATTTTAAAGTTGGGGCAGCAATAACCGATATAAAAGAATGTTTAATGCCGGCAACATAGAGGCAGGCCAATTTTGGAAGCCTTCAAAATCAGGAGATGCTGTAACGACTAGCGTGAGAAGACAGGGCAAGATGGGAAGGCTAGCCATTTGCGGAATTTACTCGAACTGTAGAACTGCGCGTGTTCCCAGTCAGGATAGGACATTTTGCTGCACTTGCACGGATTATAGTCCTCTTGACAAGCGTCGATGGCTGCAGCTGAAACAACAGTTTCGATCCAGGAGCGTGTTAAGTTGAATGCATTTCTCGCAATTTCGAATTCTGATTTTCTACCCGCCATAACTGTCGTCTATTAGGAAACGTATTAAACTTGCATTGGATGCAGTGAATGATGAAATGATGACAAGAAAATTTTGTGAAAATACAGAAAAGAGGATGACGGTAAGTCCCAAAATACGTCACGCTTCATTCCGACTTTCCGAGTTTCCTAACAAATCGCGCTAATGGCGGCTATTGGTGATAATAATATCGAACTTGTTAAATGAATACTAATAGATCATTTCGGCGGTACATAGTAAACGAACCCATGACCGTTCGACAGATATGGCTCGCGTTTATCGTCGATTCTGTTTATCAGTTCCCGTCACATGGCGCAATAATGTATGGACCTTTGTTTGTCGTCTCTCCATCTGTCATCTGCAGACAAATGCGTGCTAGTGTCAAGTAAGTGAGCTTATGACGCAAGAAAATTCACCAGAAACTAACGGTGTTGTTTATTTTAGCTGAAACGTCTTTCAGTTAACTCTGTCTAATGTCAATTACCGGTACGCAGCTCCGGCTAAGCCATCTCATCATATTGTGATTGAATCCTTCACTACTTGATAAAATTGCTGTAATTTAACTGGAAAACAACAGAAAATGTGAGAACAGCTTTTTCTACTTGTAGTGGCAACTTATTATACTGGAGTGGCAGTAAATAATAAACTAATAGTATTTCGAAAGGCTACAAGTGATACAGGCTTCGTTGACACTATCCGTGTCGGAATGGGTAGATGAATGTAACAATAAAACTTGGGCATATGGAGAGGGGGGATTTAATAAAACTTAGAGTGAAATTCATGCCAAACTTTTAGTTCCTTCATTCATCATACGATAGGGATCAGCCTGCGATAACTAGAGTATCGACGAAAACAGGATTCCGAACGAAATAATCAAGTAAACGATGTTGACAAATTGAAACAAGTATGGGGAAGCCGCACCACTAGTAATTGTCGTCGTAGTGACGGTAGACGTAGTGGTGGAGGGATTTGTTCCATCCGTGGCGCAGGAAGCGTAACCCTGCGGATTGAGCGACGAAAAGTAGGTGCCGTTGGAGCATTGTCCTCCGTAAACTCGATCTAACAGATGGTGGTTATCGCGGATCAGCCAGGCTAGGTGGCAGTCGCATTCGAATGGATCTGATGGCCGAGCCCAAATCAATTTAAACCAAATTGTTACTCGGTTTTATAAAAATAATCGTTGCTTAAGATACGTACTGTCGTAAACGTAAACCTCTCCACTATCAGTTTTCATGTCTTCCAGCATCGATTTGAAGACGGTAGATTCGAATCGCCTTAAACTGTTATACTCGAGACGGAGGTAGCAAGCGCGAAAATCACCTGCAACATAACAGCTAATTTGATTTGGCTCGAGTTGATCTTATCAACATGTGGCTAATACCTTGGAAAGCCGCCGGTTCGATAGTGGTAAGTCCATTCGACGTCAAGTACAAATTTTGAAGAGGTGTGGTGAAGGCAAGAGAACCGTTGCTCGCTTTAGAGATCTCATTGGTGGATAAGTAGAGATTTTGCAATTTAGAAAGCTCTTGGATTTGGGGAGGAACTTGTGTCAAGCCGTTTTGTGTTAGGCTCAACGATACAAGGCTGTTAACTAAAGCAGACGAGGCGATAAGATTTAAAGCGTTTTCGATGGTCTCACTGTTGAGGCCGATAAGACACAGGGAGTGCAGCCTGTTCAGCTGAGCAACGACGTCCCATTGATTGAAAAGAGGGCATGAATCAATCGTCAACACCGTTAGAAAGGGTACGATAGGTAGAAAATTAAAACTGGGGCACTGTTTTACGGAGAGTAGGTTTAAAGCTGGCAACTTGGTGAGAGGCAAGTTTTGAAAACCTTCAAAATCTTTTGAATCTTCGATCGATAGGCTCGTAAAACTGGGCAACAGTGGGAGACTGGACCATTGCAATTGTACGTTCTTTGAACTTAAGTATCGCAACTCAGTAAAAACATTGAAATTGGTGAGAAAACTGTAGTTCAACTCACTCAGATCGCAATCCCAAAAACGAATATAGCTAGCATAGTCTTGAGAAAAGTTAAAGGCGCTGGGATCGATGCTCAAAGTATTTGCAGTCTCTGAACTACACTGGAAATAGATCGACTGAGCCGCTTTCCCACTCAACAAATCCGCCGGAATGGAGTTGTTGCCTTCGGATAGGGGAATAGTTAAATAGAAATATTTGATCTGCTGGGCCGTAGTACGTCGAAAGACGGACTGGACCGCTTCAAATGACGGAACGTTATCACATTTTACAACGAGGTAAGTTTCGCCAAATTCGCCGATAGTAGTAGATTCACAAGTGCAAGGCGAATAATCTTCTGTACAGACGTAAGTGTTAACATTAACCAAGGGGCCGTCATTGGTGGATATTTTTCGTGGATCTAGTGTCTCAAATTTGTTTGTTGTCGCTGTCACATTGATGACAATAACCTGATGAAGAATATACCAACAATTTATTAAGAGAGTTAACTTGAACTTTCAACAAAGAGGGAACTTGTATATAACCTAGAAAATGAAAGAAATGTTCAAGTTACGGATAAAAGGATGCCGGAAACTTCCAAAAAACAATACTTCATTTTGATATTTTAACAAACTGTAGCTATTTGAAGCAATACTGAACTCTAGGACGGATAATCAATACTAAATATATGAGATCTGCCTCGGGTTTTTATCTTGATGAATCATCGGCCGACCCAAAGATAAGCTTGACTTACTGTTGCGCATCACTAGTTGTCGATCGTGTTTATGACTCAACTCAGTTTCGAATCGATCCGTGATTGCGGTGGAGTCTATTGCACCAAACAATGCAAGACTCGAGCCTTTCGGAACACTGAGCGCCTTTTTGGCTATTGCACATGAGAATAATTTCTAATGGGAACATTCGTATCTCAATGCATGTAAGTAGTAAAATTCCTGAATAAGTAATTTGTTTAAGTAAGAAACCTTTTGTCCGTTAAGTTGTGAAGTGAAGAAATACAGACTAACAGTAGAAAAATAGATCAAGAATCCAGTATACAGATTCCCTACGAAGGAAATACAAAATTTTTAAAAGAAACGACTTATGTCGGAAGGTCACGAATAAATTCGTGATCCTTGTCCTTTTTCGAACGTCATTTTCCAGCAGTTTGAACAATAAACTGTACTGGCGTTGCTCTGAGCTTCGACTTTCGGTGACAAAAAAAATGAGAAACCCGTCGAGAGAAGAGCTAACAAAACTGGGGGGGGGGGGGGGTGAATTTGTTTACCAGTTTGCAGGCCGACATATTGGAAACATTCTAGACCAAAACTTTTACATTCTACAGTAAGATAGGAAAGGATAGGCAAAGCATTGGTGAACCTTCGACCAAATCTTCATCATGGTGGATAACGGAGATTCCAGAGAAATCCACCGTACCCAAACACTCAGGGGTAAGAGCACGTTTGCATAGGCCCGGGAATAGTCCGAGCCTCTCTGGGCAAGAGCTAAATCGGTTTGCAGAAGTATTTAAAAAGCAAGTTACAAAGCAAAATCGTGTTTTCGTACTACATTGTGTATAATAGTCACAGAACAAACAACTTTTCACGATAGTTCCCTTGCCAAAGAGCCTTAACGAAGTGGGTCAAATTTCCAATAAAACGACGCTTAGCTTATTACGTTATTACTTTCATCAGTTCTTGATGACTTCGAAAATGTCTCGGCCTCAAGTATGTATGTCACATACAAATGAAGAAACAATAGCGAACTATAAATCTAGTTCCAAACTTGGGGTTTAAAACTAAACACACTAACCTTGAAATATTAAAATCCAAAGCACGAAGTATGTGAAATCCTAATTGTAGACACGTTTCTTTTTCAAGTTCCCAGTCTCGCCTCGTTTGTTCCAAATTCTCATATTTTTGTTTAGAGTCGGCAGCCTCTTTCAAAGCACGGATTTCAAAAAGTTTCCCGATTTGTTTACGTTTTTTGTTGGTATTGTGTAGTGCATTAGTTAACAGGTTTTCACCTAGATGGCTACGAGGGGCTGCTGTTTCTTAAAACGAAAAAACGACCCACTTCCCTACATTTAACTAAAATTTGACGAATGAAATTCAACTACAAATCGTGTGCGCAGTTTTTTAATGTATAAAACTTGATTTTTTTACTTTTAACGGAATTAATTAAAGCGCAGTTGCCACCTGCAGCGAAACTGCTAGGATGGCATCAAAACGTTTGTTTCGATGATAATTGGCTGCGGCGTTATGACGACGGAGTACAGATTAATAAAACGGAGATTCTAACACATCACAGGAGAGACCCGCGAGATCCCCGTGTCGATGGATACTATTATTTCATTTTAGTCTATCTATTGATTTCTCACCAATAGAAATATTCCGCTTCTCTATCAGCTTAGTATGCTGGTATATTATTATCACAAGTAACCTACCATATTTTTCAAACAGGCCGCTAAACCTAGCTAATTGGTGTTGTGCTGTGAGTGCGTGCGTGAGTGAGTGCGTAAACCTCCTCAAAAGTCCTCAAAACTCGCGCGTAGACCACTAAGTACGTTGACAATAAAATCTCAATCAGTGATGTGCTTGACAAGCTGGTATGCAGTGATTGCATACCATAATTCAGCAATCAAAGTCAGCTAGTGGTAGTTGTCATTTCAACACATTCAAAAGAAAAAAAGAAACACTAGTTTCCCGAAGGGATTCTATACGTTTTTTGTTGGTATTGTGTAGTGCATTAGTTAACAGGTTTTCACCTAGATGGCTACGAGGGGCTGCTGTTTCTTAAAACGAAAAAACGGCCCACTTCCCTACATTTAACTAAAATTTGACAAATGAAATTCAACTACAAATCGTGTGCACAGTTTTTTAATGTATAAAACTTGATTTTTTTACTTTTAACGGAATTAATTAAAGCGCAGTTGCCACCTGCAGCGAAACTGCTAGGATGGCATCAAAACGTTTGTTTCCATGATAATTGGCTGCGGCGTTATGACGACGGAGTACAGATTATTAAAACGGAGATTCTAACACATCACAGGAGAGAAAACTTGGCGGGGGAGCGAGCGGGGCGGGGGGTGGGGGGCGGAGCCCCCACCCCACGACCCGCGAGATCCCCGTGTCGATGGATACTATTATTTCATTTTAGTCTATCTACTGATTTCTCCATAATAGAAATATTCCGCTTCTCTATCAGCTTAGTATGCTGGTATATTATTATCACAAGTAACCTACCACATTTTTCAAACAGGCCGCTAAACCTAGCTAATTGGTGTTGTGCTGTGAGTGCGTGCGTGAGTGAGTGCGTAAACCTCCTCAAAAGTCCTCAAAACTCGCGCGTAGACCACTTAGTACGTTGACAATAAAATCTAAATCAGTGATGTGCTTGATAAGCTGGTATGCAGTGATTGCATACCATAATTCAGCAATCAAAGTCAGCTAGTGGTAGTTGTCATTTCAACACATTCAAAAGAAAAAAAGAAACACTAGTATATCCCTTCGGGATCCTCCCAGCGAGCGACGGAAGGCGGCGCTGGTAACAGTATATCCCTTCGGGATCCTCCCAGCGAGCGACGGAAGGCGGCGCTGGTAACAGTTGGTAGATGGCAGCGCTGATGTCGATAAGAGAGGGATGGGTTTGAATTTGTAGCTGCGTTCTATGCAGTCTGCTGCCTGTCTGAGCTAAAATACATAGGGGCCGTTCATATAGTATGTAACGATTGCCACGCGTTTTTGGGCCTTTTTGCACCCCCCCCCCTCCACTGTCGCAAAATCCTAGCTCTCCCCCTAAAAGTAATTGAACCCAACCCCCCTATTTTTCACCCTTTTTTAAGACAAAAAAAAAAGGAAAAAGAAAAAGTATTACAAATATGTAAATTGATAATAGTTGAATCAATCAACTTCTGATGAATCGGCATGTTTTTGTGAAAAGGCCCAAAAACGCGTGGCAATAGAACGCAGCTACAAATTCAAACCCATCCCTCTCTTATCGACATCAGCGCTGCCATCTACCAACATGTTTTTGACAGATCGTAAGCTTCCTGGTAGTGGTATCACAGGGTTCAGTATCGCTGTAATGTAATTGTGACTGTTCAAATGTGCACCTTATTCACGTTGCGAAAAATCTAATTTGTTTTAGAGATGGAGCTGGTGAGCGTAGAAATGTCTCCCTTCCTCTTTCTTAACAATATAAATAGGGCTTCCCTTCCACACTTTTTGACATTTCAATTCGCTGCTTCGACTTGGTTGGACTCTGTTTCTGAAAAAATGTCGTCAGAACATATTGTTCAGCTGGAACACAATTTGCGGCCTGAAATTGAAGACATTGTCGAAAAGAACCGTGCGTATTTGAATTCACCTATTCCTCATGGAAAGTATGAGGTATTCCAACGTCTTTATCAATTTTAGTATTTTTCCTTTTAGAATGCTAGTGATTTGATTCAATGTAACATTTGTCGTATTTTATTTGTAATCTATTTATTATTTTAATTACTTTATCAATTTCTTTCTAGGCTGCCAAAAGTGAACTGGTCAAGAAATTTGCAGATGAAGGCCCCGTAAGTGAAATGGTCAATGTGCTGGTATGTCAAGAAATGACAAAGGAAGAAAAGACTACAAAGCTGAGAAACCTTATGGGCAAGTTTGCAGAATCTGTTATCTTAGAAGTAGAAGGCGCTGACCAAGAAGAGACTCTGTTTAGCTGCGTGTGGCGTCAAATTCTGGATTGTACTACTCATGTGTTAATTGATTTGTATCATTCTGAAGCTGCACGTGTCACACTATTGATAATTGGAAACCAAATTAAACATGCATTGTTATATGGACTCGGGCAACTCGCGCACAAGCATTTCCCGAATGTGTTCCCGGCCAATGCTTTTTTATCATCTGGAATTTAAGTTGATTTTTGTGTGATCATTGTGTTACTTACTTTTTTGAGATATCGCCATCATAGCATGTAATAATCTATGCCCTAAATTGCCATGATTTCTGATCTGTCGAATGCATACTTTTATTCCTAATCCCGAATGCATCCCTTAGTATCTCATTACATTTCCTATTATAATCAATACATAAAAGACAATCAAATTTCACAAATCAGAAATCTTTACTACCACCGTAACAGTAATTGTCACTGGATTCGAACATTCCGCGCTTGAGCGCAAGGCTTTTCCACACAACTACAACTTACATTGCATTTTAGAACTGAGAGATAGACAATGCTGTTAGCTCAGACAATACGCGAGGGGTTGAACTTCCGATTTTTGTCATCACTTCTCGAAACCTTACAACACGGTTACCAAATGAGATATCAAATTAAAAAACGAGACCCTTAATTTTTACACTTATGAGTTAACTCTGATTTTTTAAAAACAGAATCTCTTCTACTTATGCTATTTATATTGATTTCAGGTATCAAATTTATTTTTGGATAATATATACACGCAAGTAAATATGTACAGTTAAAGACGGATCAAACCTATATTTCAACAGCAATGTAACTAGAATCTATAGTTGAGAAAGCATGGAACTAACTAAGGTCTACCATGAGTAGCATCAACTGTTGCAGGAATTAGAATGCGCAGCGCAAGGAGAGCACGAGACTGCGGACGGCATCGGCATGACCTGAACGAGGACAACTCAGAGGAGGGCCAATTTACCATTGGACAGTTTCAATATTATATATTGCCACTAAGTCCAGAACGTGAACTCCATCAAATCTAGTAACGACAAGTATAATAAGTTTAATAAACTGCACTTTTTCAAGTTCCTTTTTTTTAAATAATTACCCTCCTATTGCGTAAATTTTTTTCTCCAACACAACTAGCGTAAGTGCACTCCTAGCTGTCGATATCGGAGTCAATAGCGTCCATACATCTTTTTCGGTATCGTATCGTTCAAACGAATTGAGTTGGCCACTTTGGCCCATTCCGCCAGCTACAAAGATGTATGGCCCAACAGTTGCCACACCGGCTCCGCTTCGTGAATGGTTCATGGGACTAGAAGGTTAACCAGTGATTAAATAATACCCAGTAGGTATGTTTTGAATCGTTAAAACAAAGTAACTCACGAATAACCATTCGTTTTTCTCTGGGTGAAAACATTCGATGGTGTTAAAGCGCTCGACACCATTACACTGAACCCACCGATGGTGTAAAGAAGTCGGTTGACAACAGCAGCCGCTAAGCCAACCCGGGGATTTTTCATGGATGCCACCCATTCGCATTGAATCCGTTCAGGATTGTAGCGCTCGACCGAGTCCAAATTTGTTTTTCCAGATGCTCCACCTAGCGCATAGAGATATCCATCGAGGACGGCTAAGCCTGGGCGGTGTCTAGTCTGCAGCAAATCGGCCCGTGATTGCCATGTGTTGGTTGTTGGATCTTGAGCGTTTACGTGTCCGCTATCGACTACCGCTTCCGGGACGTTTTCTCGGCCACCAACGGTATGAAATACACCACCTATTTAAAATGAACGTTTTATGTCTGAGCAGTAAATTGTATCCCAAAAGTAAAAGAATTAACATACGTAGAAAAGCTCCTCCAAGACCTGAACGAGACTTCGGCAATGGCGTTAGTGGGAGCCAACGACTCTCACTGGCAGAGAAGGCTTCAAACAGGTTAATGGAACGACGCGAAAAACCAGCTACAATGTAAAGAACGCAAGGAGCTGACGGAGTCCTTTGCGGTACACAAGGCGATTTGTGGAGCGACAGTTCTTGAAAATTTTTTGCTAAATGTTCGCGACAGGCAGGCACCTGTAAAGAACCGGTGTCACGATTGCTGAGAATGCATAATAAAAACCAGTTCACCTTTTTGAGTAAATCACAGTTCCTTATTTGGTCTTTCAGAAAGCTGGGCGACAAGTAATGGCAGCGGACCGCGCCTAAAATATCTTCCATTTTCGGCCGTCTGTGTTCTTCGTTACTTCGAACCCACTGAAAATAAATGAATCGTCAATAATCATTGTAAGAATGTTTTGTAATACACAACCTACCTTTAGAATAGCACTGTATACATCCCGTTCTTCCCTAACATTTAAATGATCGCGTCGGATAAGAGCTACCAATTGGCAAGAACTCAGTTGCAAGAATTCTTCCACTTGACAAACCTAAAAAGAGAAAAAAATGAATCCCTTATATTCATTTTTCAACCTACACATTGGCATACTTGAATAAAATGTTGATCAATGAAATCATTTGCGGCTTCATACATATTACTACAGTGATGCTGCTCAGCAAATGCTGCAATGCCAAGGGCATTACTTGGGTCTAATTGACTTTCAAGGAAAGTGCAACACGCCTGAATCACTGGAGATACCTGAAAAACCAGAACACGGCAAATTGTTACTATGCAAGACATCTGGATAAATTAAACAAGTCACATCCTTACTTGAAGCATGCTTCCAGCTGGAAGCAACTGGCAGACAACTAACTGATTAATCACAATTTCACCAGTATAAATGAAAGAAAGAAGTTTGCTCATCACAGTTGGGCAAACTCCTTGCAGCTTGACAAGAGAATCCTCCTTTTCTCGTAGGCCACTTGTAAACATTGCTGTAGAAGGCAAAACATGATTTCATATTACCCAACTTAAGAATGAATTCTTCTTTTTGTATTGAAATACCTTTAAAATAAGGACTTGCTGCAGCCTTGTCTGGCAATGTGCATAGTGGCCATAGTTCAGTGAGCATCGGGTATCGCAGATATTGCCAACACTAAGTAGAGGCAGAGCAACTGAGCAACTGATCATTGTATGGGGAAAGTAGTCTGCTGGTGTCCGATGTTGCAAAGTTCGGGCTTCGGGCTAAATGAGAACTCGAAACATGCGTCGGAGGCTCGGAGCTCGGAGCTCGGAGGGAGATCAGATCGGACTGTCGGTAGATGCTGGCCAAAGTTAAATTTTAATAACATCCTTATGGCTGCTTTGGCCTTAAAATAATTGACGAACAATAAAATTTGACCCTAAATAATTTTTTCTTTAATTACTTGTCACGTTTGGCAATATATACTGAAACATAAACTACATATTTATTATTATTTATTTATTAGCGTCCCTGTTTATTTTTTGGATACAACGGAGATGGATTGGATTATTATCCACATTCAGGAATAAGCGATATTGCTGATCAAAATAACTTTTAAAGAAAAATAGCTCTAAATACTAAAGGACTTTTGGAGATTAATAGGCTCGGATTTTAAACTTTTGTTCTCGTTAGTCTTTGGACAGTTCCGAAAGCATTCTGCAATACATTCTTACTGGAGCGAGAGGAATTACAAAGAGTTGAACAAAGACCGATATAACTTTCTTTACTACTTTCGATCCTACACCATAATCGTCGTCACTGATTACTGCTTTACAAATTTTACAAGTGATATTGGTGAACCAACTCAACAGATCTGGAAGGAACTCTCCCATGTAGAGCCAGTAGTCGATGTACGTTTCTTTCAGTGATGGACTACAACTTTCTAGCTGGTTAATCGACCTCTCAGCAACTTCGTCGAGGTATCCTTTAAATGTCTTTTCAAGCAGCTGTAAGGCGACTGGAAGTTCTACTACTTGGTTATCAAGACGACGGATGACATCCGCAGGACAGTCGGTTCTCGTAGCTTGTTCTTGTAACTGCTGTTTGCAATCCTCATACAGCTCTTTCAAGCTTATTTCCGTCATCTTCTTATATTTTTCACTCAACTTTGTAAAAAACTGTAAAGAGAGGTCAATTAGTTCAATGACAAACTACTATGAAGCAGTTCAAAGAAAAAATTTATATGTAACCTCTCTAGAAGAAGGGGCGGCATTTAGTAGAGATAATGATGCTTTTGGCAGACGGGACAACCGATGAAAATCCAACAAATCGGGCGGTTTATCAAGGGCAATTAACTTATCGTATTTATCTTTTACGGTCTGTTCAGACATGTTGATTGACGGGTATCAGTTGCTAAGATAATGCTAAATATATATGAAAAATTTTGCAATCGAGATCCTTAGAAAATTGAAAAGCAGTTAGTATATAATAAAAGCTGATACCAATTCGTAAGAAGATTCGATTAAGGCCTACGAGTCGAAGCGATTCAAGTACAAGACTCAGCAAAACGCCAGTCAGTGACTGTAGAAAGTAGGCTAGCGCGCTGGCCTGTCGAAATCGCAACGTTTTAGTCGATATGAAAAAAGGGTGACCTCGAAGTTGATTATCATCACGGGACATTCTTAGAAATATTGTATACAGATATCTTCCACGAATCCTTGAAGATGGTGACAAAACAAAAAAACAAATAGCGATATATAGCCATAAAATAACGTATGGTAATGCTGATTTATGTGATTGTCGATGGAAGTGCGCGTTTTGAATGGAACTTCTAATACGCGTATTATTATGGAACTTCGCGACCTACTTGGTGAGCAAATTTGGATAATATGAAAATTGAAACTGAAATCAATTTCTTCTATGAAAATTTTTTCTGATTATTCTTAAAGTGTTGACTGACAAACATTTGTCTTGGATTGGGAATTAATTGAAACTATGTTCTTCAACTAATCTTACGAATGTTTATAAATAAATGATACACCACATGACCACAAGTCTTGACGAAATAGGTATATTTGACTTTCTCTTTCTTTTTTTCCACGACTTTGAATTATGATGAAATCGCAATCACAAATTTATCAATGTATATATAACCTATCAGTCCAGTCCAGCAGTGAAGTGGCAAGTGGTAACCAGCAATCCAAACATCGCAACAACTGGCAACAACATAACGCCCAAAAAACTAGTCTTTGTCTATGCTCAATTTATTCCTTTTTTCTCTAAGAACTTAAAGAGCACAGAAAGAAATTTTACTCAACGTAGAAATACGTTTTATTTTTTATTTTCCATTTATATTCACGAATCAGAACAAATTTGGTTCTTGGACAGGTGCTATAATAAACCTTCACTTATACAGTTTCTAGTAGCAGCGTATAGTTCAATGTTGGATTGATAATCGCATTTAAAGGAAGGAGAAAATCTCTAGAAAAAGACGAGAAGAATCGACAAACAATTACTGTGTCTACTGGTTTGTCTTCGACGATTGATGTTAAAAGTTTTCGAACCAACTTGACGAACCAGTTCATTGATTGCGGAAGGAAATCTGCCATCATGTGCCAAAGACCGACGTTCATAGTTTGCATGTATAAGGAATCTTTATCGTCAGACATTTTTTCAATAGTTTTCTCAACAGCTTCGTCCAGGTAGTTCTTTAGATCTTTCTCTATCATATTCAATAATTTCCGCAGTCCCGCTACTGCACTGTCGATCCTCGCAACACCTGATTGTTGCTGATCACAATCCTCGTACAGTGCTCTAAAACTTTCTTCGATTTTTTCCTTGTTCTCTCGGCTTATTTTTGTAAAATACTGTAATGATGGATCAAACAGTTGGGTAAGTAAAAGTAAAAATTTATAAACCAAAATTCCAAAGTTTAACCTCTCTATGCCAATCGGTGAGCAATACGTCCAAAACATGAACCAGAGCACTCGGTTTTATGGTACTAAATTTGTCAATATCCAACGGAACCGGTGGCTTGTCCAAGCCGATGAACTCTTCATATTTTTTTCCAATTAATGGATCAGACATCTTGATTGCCAGTTAACACTAGGAATCTTGGCGCAGGGTGAATCTAACTTGGTAAAAAGAAACTTGGATCTGAACAGAAGAAACCACGCACATCCGATGAAGATAGAACGTAAATGATTCTAGGGCGAACAGCCACAAGCTAGTCGCGTCGTAAACCACGTCGTAGTCACGTCGTAAACCTAACGAATGTTTTGATTGTTTTCCGCGAATCGTTTCGAATATTTGGCTGTTCGACAAAATTAATGGTCCACCCTCAACCTAAAATGGCGGGGGCGGAGCTTAGCCCTCCCAGTTTTGGCCGGCCTTATTACCCCAGATTCCTCTATTGCTTAGGTATGACCAGAGTTTATAGAGGGGATGGTATAGCCACCGTGTCGAGTTTGGCCATAAGACTTGAAGGTTATATAAACCTTAGCTGCTATTAATGAGTGTCATATCATATTCAGATTGTTCACCAACTTTATCAGAAGGATTCTTTTCTTGGACAGAAGACTGATAAAGGTGGAAACAAATGGAAATAAAGCTTTAATACAAAGCATTCTCATAAACACCATTTTGAAAAAGATAAATAAAAAAATTACCTTTCGCTTTATTTCCAGAAGTTTCATTTAAGGGGCGATGAGCGGCCGTTCGGAAAACGTTTGGTTGCTTGGTCCCACTTCAAATAAAGTGGCATGTCTTGGAACTTGAAATAGGCAAGCTTACAGCTGATTGAATCTGACCTTCGATCAGATTCAAATACTCCTTGTTAACTTTTTCTTTCTTGTCGGCCACGTTTGCTGGCTGGCTGGTAGTAGTGGAGGGACAGAAAATCCAGGTTCTGCTTTTCAGTCTGATCTCCATCTCCAGTTACAATGTTTGATTTGTAAAAAAAGGAGGATTTTAAAACTAACAAGACAGAATTATTTCTATAAAACAACCTTCAATTTATTAGATCCGCTTTGTGGCAGGGTTGGGCCGCACTCGGATCGCGATCACGCTCATCGATTTTTCTACACTCTCGAATTTCAAAATTGAGCGCGCTCGTTTTTGTACTTAAATAAATTTGAAGAGAACTTGAGTTAAAACTTCTTTGAAAATTTCTAAACAATAAGGTTGATCAAAACTACACAAAAATGAGCGCGCTCACGCTCGTGGTTTTTTAAAAATTGATCGCGAGAGCGAGCGCGCTCACTAAAAAAGATCGCTCTTGTCCCAACCCTCCCTGATAGCACCAAGGACAACTTTTTGTCTTAAAGACAGCTTTTAAGATACCTTTAAAGGAAATTTTGTCTTAAAGGTGGGTGGCCCACATAGCACATGGATGTCTTTTTTGGCCAAAAAGCCATCTTAAAGACACCTTTAAGACGCTGCCGCTGCCCATGGATGATGGATTGCAAATGATCTCTTTTGCCGCGCTGCCCAGCGGGCTCGATTTCACGTTGGGCTCACGAACATCGAGGGCGTTTCTTGTTCTTCCCGCAGATGCACAACTTCAAAAGAGATGTTTTTAAAGCCCCTCTTGAATTGTTAAGTGTTCTATTTCGTCGATGGACGGTGAAGATTCTCCTCCATCCATTTAGCAACACAGATTACACGTTGACCGATTGTTACGCACCTGATAATATCCTTTGCGTGATTCTAAATTAGATTTTCCTCATTCTCATAGTTGTCGTCTTGTTTTTTCTTTTTTTTTACAGACCATCCAGTCCGACAAGCTACCGGACTCTTCCATTCTGCCCGTGGAGCATCGTGGCGCGGATAACCCAATCCCGCTGGCCGCTGCGCCTTCCAATGGCAACAAACGACAGATCCCGCTACCGCCACCTAATTACGGTCCCGGTGGTCCTGGACTTTTGCCACCACCACCCGGCCTTGCCAGTTACCCACCTCAGGGTGCACCTATCGGCCCGGCTCCCGAAGATCAGTGGCCCATTGGCGCAGCAGCCGATCAGCCGCAGATCAAGAACTTGCAGGTCCAGTGCGAAAAGACGCACATGCGCGTCAACATTGAATTCGACCGGCCGTTCTACGGCATGATCTTCTCCAAGGGACACTACAGCGATCCCAACTGCGTCCACGTCGGGCCCGGTTCCGGCCAGTTGAGCGCGACTTTCGATGTTTACCTCAACTCTTGCGGCATGACCTCTTCCGCCAACCAGGTATAATTTACCACTCTCACCAACGTTGCTGTGTAGCAAAAGTTGGATTCAAATGCTTAACGACGTCCTTTCCTTTCCGTTCCGTGTAGGCTGTTGGTGGTTATGGAGCTCCCTCCCCGGCTGGCACTTTTGTCGAAAACACCGTCATTATCCAGTGGTGTTGGCCATCAAGGACGACGAAAACAAATTCGACATGTTGGTCCGTAACTGCGTCGCCCATGACGGCCTCCGAGCTCCCATTCAGTTGGTCGATCAATACGGCTGCGTCACTCGACCCAAGATCATGTCCCGCTTCCAGAAAGTCCGCAACTTTGGCCATTCTGCTTCTGTTGTCTCTTATGCTTACTTCCAGGTAAACAGATTAGATCGAGTGCCCCAAAAACGGTATCCACGGAACAAATAGCTAACCGTTTTGTTTCATTCATTCTTTTCCAGGCATTCAAATTCCCGGATTCAATGAACGTGCACTTCCAGTGCGTGATCCAGGTCTGCCGTAACCAATGCCCCGAGCCCAAGTGCGATGCCGGACCCGGTGGTCTCAGCGGTCTCGGCGGTCCTCAAGGCGATCTCGGCTACGCTGCTTCATCCTCCAAGACTGTCGGAGTTGATCCTCGCGTTCCAGGCGCTGGCGCTGCTCCTCCTCAGCCTGTCCCCATTAACCGAGGTGGAGCTCCTCAATCTTACAAGACGGTTAACCGTGATGGTGAGGCCGCCGATTCCGACGCCGATTCCCGCCCGTTCTTGGGAAAGCCCCGCATGGTCTCTGCCAACGCCACCGATGGTATCCGCTCTCGCCGCAGCGCTGACGAGCCCACCATTCTGCACGTTTACAAGCGCGATGCTCAAGAGATGACAGATGTGCCGACTACCCGCATCATCCAGGTTGTCGCTCCCGGCGACGTTGCCTTCACGCTTAACCCGAATCAGAACGAGACGGTCGTTGTTCAGAATTTGACCGACATGGACGGCAACCACATCTGCCTGTCTGTGCCCAGCTTTGTCGGTGGATTGACCATGCTTCTGCTGGTCCTCATCATCGCCTCGATGGTGGCCGTCTTCCTTCTGCTCCGCGTCCGCCAGTTTGACGGCAAGGGCAAATCCAGCAGCTCTATGGCATCGTTGGCCCACATCGAGCACCCTGAATTCGTCAAAATCTCCAACTAAGATCGTTATATTGGCCTTTTTTTCTACATTTTTCCGTTCTATTCGATTATTTTCGAATCCCTGGGGGACAATGCTATCGGGGAATGTCTTATTAGAGTATTAATTTATTGAATTCTGATGTTTCCTCCCAGTTTCTTTTGAAGGGAACTGACTACGGTGGGTGATGAACGCCATACTTACTGAAAGATCACACTTTTAGACTTTGAATGAATGGTTCAACATTTTTCAACAACAAGACAATAGCTCAGTTAGAATTCAGTAGGGAAGCCTCCAGTCACCTTTTTTTCATTTCATCAAGAAGGCTTCCAGAGCTGGCCGCTTTCACATTTTTTTTTTGTGCGATTCCAATTTCGTCTCCAAGAATTTTCAATCTCAGCCGCTTGAGTGGTTTGAAAATAATCCTCAGATGGTTAAACCGTATATCTTTTACCGTTTTTCTTTCTAGTATTTTTTTGAAACAATAATTTAAACAAATTTCCACGTAATATATTCTGTCGTTCTGTCCCTTATCCACAGTAATTTAAAGAATTTAAGTTATTTCATTTCTAGTATATGAAATCGGAGAGGGATTTATGAGGCAAAAGGAACCGTCTTTGTGTGCGGGCACACTATACACGCACTCTCCACTATTCTTCTTTTAACACCGGACAGGGCTTGTAAATAACACACTGCGGAGAAGAACGACCTCCCTTCCCTCATATATGATTAACGTTTCATCCTGTGCTCTCGTCAACGTTTCTTGATAACAATATATTGGCGTGTGATAACGAGAGACGATGATGTGTAATCTGAAGCCCATGTCATTCTATTGTAATAAACATTTCCGATCCAACGTCATTCGTTTGCGTCACTCATTCGCCCCAAATTTGGAACTTGAAAGATCTGGGCTAACGCGCTACTTTACATATCAAGCTTGACAACACCTGACAATTGATTAAAGACTGCGCGCGAGAGCCACCTGTCTTGAATAACAGGGGAAAACATATGAGGCCACGGTTTTTACCAAAAGATGCTGGGCGCTTTGGGACTGGTTAATACGAAAACCCCTTAATGTGCTTTAATTCAAAGGTAGATTGGTACCTATGGCAAACATAACGGTTCGAGTTTGTCCTGCACCTGATACTTTTTTTAAAATATCAGTGTTCAGCGCCATCTGGGCTTCAAGAAATCTACCATCTGAAAGTCCAATGCTGACGTCGTCTGCTTTTTTAGACGAATTTCTTTTTAGTTTGAACTTTGAAGTGTGCTTTGAAAGAGGCTGCAGATTCTATACAAAAATATGAGAATTTGGAACAAACGAGGCGAGACTGGGAACTTGAAAAAGAAACGTGCTTACAATTAGGATTTCACACACTTCGTGCTTTGGATTTTAATATTTCAAGGTTAGTGTGTTATTAGTTTTAAACCCCAAGTTTCGAACTAGATTTATAGTTCGCTATTGTTTCTTCAATAGTGTGTGACATACAGACTTGAGACCGAGAAATTTTCCAAAGTCATCATGAACTGATGAACGTAATAACGTGATAAGCGTAATTTTATTGGAAATTTGACCCACTTCGTTAAGGCCCGTTGGCAAGGGAACTATCATAAAAAATTGTTTGTTCTGTGACTATTATACACAAGTTTAATAGGAAGAAAACACGATTTCACGGCTCTCGCCCAGAAAGGCTCGGACTATTCCCGAGCCTATGCATACTTGCTCTCACCCCTCAGTGTTACTACACCTAAGGTGCAGGGTGGATTCCACTGTAATCTCCGTTATCCACTATGAGGAAAATTCGAACCTTCGACCTTAGGGTTTAATCCTTATGTCTGATGTGAACTATGCTTTATTTGAAGCTATTAAATTTTTCAATTTCATTCAAGTTTTAGCGATCTTTTGTGTGGGGAATCGGTAAATTGGATTCTCGTATCTATTTTTCAAAGTAGTCTGTATTTCTTCACTAGCTGTACAACTTTACCGACAAACGGTGTAACTTGAAACATTTTTTAACTGCCATAAATTCTAAGTTTTCTTATTTAAACAAATTATTTATTCAGGAACTTTACTATTTGTATAAAAGGCGTATTATTATTAGCGTCAATAAGGCGCTCGGTGCACCGAAAGGCTCGAGTCTTGCATCTTTCGGCGCAATAGACTCCTCCGCAATCATGGATCGATTCGAGACTGAGTTGAGTCATAAGCACGTTCGACAACTCCAGTGACGCGCAACAATAAGTCGAGCTCTATCTTTGGGTCGGCCGTCACGGCCGATGATTCATCAAGATAAAAACCCGAGGCAGATCTCGTATATTTAGTGTTGATTATCCGTCCTAGAGTTCAGTATTGCTTCAAATAGCTACAGATTATTAAAACATTAAAATGAAGTATTGTTTTTTGGAAATTTCCGGCATCCTTTTATCCGTAATTTGAAAATTTCTTGCATTTCCTAGGTTATATACAAGTTTCCTGTTTGTTAAAAGTTCCAGTTAACCCTCTTAAGAAATTATTGGTATATTCTTTATCAGGTTATTGTCATTGTGACAGCGGCAACAAACAAATCTGAGACACTAGATCCACGAAAAATATCTACCAATGACGGCCCCTTAGTTAATGTTAATACTTACGTCTGTACAGAAGATTATTCGCCTTGCACTTGTGAATCTACTACTATCGGCGACTTTGGCGAAACTTACCTAGTTGTAAAATGTGATAACGTTCCGTCATTTGAAGCGGTTCAGTCCGTCTTTCGACGTACTACGGCCCAGCAGATCAAATATTTCTATTTAACTATTCCCCTATCCGAAGGCAACAACTCCATTCCGGCAGATTTGTTGAGTGGGAAAGCGGCTCAGTCGATCTATTTCCAATGTAGTTCAGAGATTGCAAATACTTTGAGCATCGATCCCAGCGCTTTTAACTTTTCTCAAGACTATGCTAGCTATATTCGCTTCTGGGATTGCGATCTGAGTGAGTTGAACTACAGTTTTCTCACCAATTTCAATGTTTTTACTGAGTTGCGATACTTAAGTTCAAAGAACGTACAATTGCAATGGTCCAGTCTCCCACTGTTGCCCAGTTTTACGAGCCTATCGATCGAAGATTCAAAAGATTTTGAAGGTTTTCAAAACTTGCCTCTCACCAAGTTGCCAGCTTTAAACCTACTCTCCGTAAAACAATGCCCCAGTTTTAATTTTTTACCTATCGTACCCTTTCTAACGGTGTTGGCGATTGAGTCATGCCCTCTTTTCAATCAATGGGAAGTCGTTGCTCAGCTGAACAGGCTAAACTCTCTGTCTCTTATTGGCCTCAACAATGAGACCATCGAAAACGCTTTAAATTCTATCGCCTCGTCTGCTTTAGTTAACAGCCTTGTATCGTTGAGCCTAGCACAAAACGGCTTGACCCAAGTTCCTCCCCAAATCCAAGAGCTTTCAAAATTGCAAAATCTCTACTTATCCACCAATAAGATCTCTAAAGCCAGCAACGGTTCTCTTGCCTTCACCACACCTCTTCAAAATTTGTACTTGACGTCGAATGGACTGACCACTATCGAACCGGCGGCTTTCCAAGGTATTAGCCACATGTTGATAAGACCAACTCGAGCCAAATCAACTTAGTTGTTACGTTGCAGGTGATTTTCGCGCTTGCTACCTCCGTCTCGATTTTAACAGTTTAAGGCGATTCGAATCTTCCGTCTTCAAATCGATGCTGGAAGACATGAAAACTGACGATGGAGAGGTTTACGTTTATGGCAGTACGTATAGTTAAGCAACCATTATTTTTATAAACCCGAGTAACAATTTGGTTTAAATTGATTTGGGCTCGGCCATCAGATCCATTCGAATGCGACTGCCACCTAGCCTGGCTGATCCGCGATAACTACCATCTGTTAGATCGAGTTTACGGAGGACAATGCTCCAACGGCACCTACTTTTCGTCGCTCAATCCGCAGGGTTTCGCTTCCTGCGCCACGGATGGAACAAATCCCTCCACCACTACCGTCACTACGACGACAACTACTAGTGGTGCGGCTTCCCCATACTTGTTTCAATTTGTCAACATCGTTTACTTGATTATTTCGTTCGGAATCCTGTTTTCGTCGATACTCTAGTTCGCAGACTGATCCCTATCGTATGATGAATGAAGGAACTAAAAGTTTGCCATGAATTTAGCTCTAAGTTTTATTAAATCCCCCCTCTCCATATGCCCAAGTTTTGTTGTTACATTCAGCTACCCATTCCGACACGGATAGTGTCAACGACGCCTGTATCACTAATAGCCTTTCGAAATACCATTAGTTTATTATTTACTGCCACTCCAGTATAACAACTTGCCACTATTACAAGTAGAACAAGCTGTTCTCACATTTTCTGTTGCCTTCCAGTTAAATTACAGAAATTTTATCAAGTAGTGAAGGATTCAATCACAATATGATGAGATGACTAAGCCAGAGCTGCGTACCGGTAATTGACATTAGACAGAGTTAACTGAAAGTCGTTTCAGCTTAAATAAACAACACCGTAAGTTTCTGGTGAATTTTCTTGCGTCATAAGCTCACTTGCTTGACACTAGCACGCATTCGTCTGCAGATGACAAATCATGTGACAGATGGAGAGACGACAAACAAAGGTCCATACATTATTGCGCCATGTGACGGGAACTGATAAACAGAATCGAAGATAAACGCGAGTCATATCTGTCAAACGATCATGGGTTCGTTTACTATGTACCGCCGAAATCATCTATTAGTATTCATTTAACAAGTTCGATATTAATATCACCAATAGCCGCCATTAGCGCGATTTGTTAGGAAACTCGGAAAGTCGGAATGAAGCGTGACGTATTTTGGGACTTACCATCATCCTCTTTTCTGTATTTTCACAAAATTTTCTTGTAATCATTTCATCATTAATTGCATCCGATACAAGTTTAATACGTTTCCTAATAGACGACAGTTATGGCGGGTAGAAAGTCAGAATTCGAAATTGCGAGAATTGCATTCAACTCAACACGCTCCTGGATCGAAACTGTTGTTTCAGCTGCAGCCATCGACGCTTGTCAAGAGGACTATATAATCCGTGCAAGTGCAGCAAAATGTCTTATCCTGACTGGGAACACGCACAATTCTACAGTTCGAGTAAGATTCCGCAAATGGCTAGCCTTCCCATCTTGCCCTGTCTTCTCACGCTAGTCGTTACAGGCATCTCCTGATTTTGAAGGCTTCCAAAATTGGCCTACCTCTATGTTGCCGGCATTAAACATTCTGTCATATCGGTTATTGCTGCCCCAACTTTAAATTTTTAGCCATCATACCAACCGTAGCAATATTGACAATTGATTCGTGCTCGATTTTCGAAGAATGAGACTTTGTGATCCAGCCGGAAAACCTCAATTATCTCAACCTCATAGGTTTTAAAAACAAAACAATTTATGAAACTTTGAATTCACTTGTCTCGTCTTCCTTGGTTTCTCAGTTACTTTCGTTATCCCTATATGTAACTGACATGATTTGGCGCAAGTTCCTCCGTAAATTCAATTTTTTTTTCAACCTGCAAGACCTCCTCATTTACTACAACTCCATTTCTATGGCCAGCCAAAGTTATTAATTTGACGTTGAAATTTTGTTCTTGAAAAAAAACAAAAAACGGTAGAAATCCTAGAATTAAGTGTGCAAAGAAGATGGAAGGGAAGGGTGTCCCACGAATCGGAAACTGGTTTTCCCTTGTATTGCGTGAAATGTTTCCGGAGAATTTAGACGCTACCCGAACAACTAAAAGTGGTAGACTATACTGTAAAAAGCTGATCAATTAACGAGGTATCATCGTCAGTTCCTTTCGTTTATGTGCGCGCGACTGCATGTTTGACCGTTGTTGCTTTTGAAATTCCTTAAGTTCTCGTCTTCTCGATCTAGCCTTCGAAAGTCAACGAGCAGCAAAGTGGAGAAACGCTAATGGTCGACGAAGTACGGTATCCAATAAGTGTTAACAAGTTCCTTTATGCTTCGAGTGGGGAAAGTATTTATTGTGACCTTTTGTATATAGGCCCGCCTGCTGAAGCCATGCTATCGATATGCCGCATCATTGACAGAATGGGATTTCCAGCAGCAGTATCCATGCAAGAGTGCTGCGACCATCAGGCACGGAAGAGTTTCGGAGACCGCTGCTCTATGGATTATGGAGCACATGAAAGATCCAGACTTTCTTGCTCCACTACAACTGCTGTATTTGTAAGTTTATTTCAATCAGTGGTGATAAGTTATTTTGACAAGCTTGAATCTAATGTGAAGGAAATTTCAAACCGGGTGAAGAAGATATTGGCTATGCTCCAATCGATGGGATTCAGTCGCTCGCAGTGCATCAAAGCTTTTCAAAATACAGACTGCAACGTGAAGTGATCACCTGACTGGATACTTTCACACCTCAATGAGATCAAGGGTTAAGATTTTGCGTTCAAAGCTCATTAGCTGAAACAGCTCCCGTCCCGTAAATCTACCTACTGTTGAGGTTTTACAAGAACCTGGCAACGCAGCTCCTTCGTTTTTTCAAGCGCGAGACTTCGCCAGCAGATTCGGTCGAGTCGTCAAGGCGAAAGGTTCTGCTCCCGAGAGTTCTTTTCTTTCTTTTGTTTCCGCCCCAATTTCAAATCCTTTTTCCTGTCTTAAATTCTGTTAAATACAGTTCATTCAAGTTCAATTTAGTACAGTATCTTTTAAGAGCAGAACACTATTGCTTTTGAACCAATATTTGCAAATTTTAATAAATTCGTATTAATACTTTGTTTAGAAATGTTATCTGTATGGATTGGCCGCTTTCATTGGAGCACATGGATGATCCCGATTTTGTCCCACGTGTCACTACAAACTGCTGTTTCTGGTAAATCTATTCTGTTTAATCGTGATGAGTCTGTTTTGACAATCTTGATTCTGTTTTTTTAGGAAATTTCGAGTTGAATGAAGATGGTATCCAGTTGATGGGATTCAGTCACTCACAATGCATCAAAGCTTTCCAAAAATATGGACAGCAACTTGAGGAGAGCAGCTGACTAGATCTATTTACACCCAGCTCCCATGAACATACCAGGTAAGTTGTTAAGGTAACATTTGAAAATGGTCATCCACCCATTCTGGTATGATAATCTGTAATCTTAGCTGTCATCGAGTTCACGACACAAATGGAATTGTTGGCTGTTGGTGTTCTTTCTGGACTTAATTCTCTCCAAGTGGACAATGGACACCATCCGTCTCAGCAATTGATATATATATCAATTTGCTGGGGTGGCCAATCTTGGGAATTCTTGCTACCTTAGTAGCCCCATTCAAGTTCTAGTAATAATGAAACATTCTCACTGTCTAAAGCAATAATGAAGATGATGTAATCTTTATTTCTCCTTGCTACAGCTGATAGCTGAAAAACATTCAGCCAAAAAGGTCAAATTACATACATACGAACAAAACATGGAGTTTCAGTTCAACAACACTTTTGGTAGTTCATGCAGGTGTATAATTTATGTTCTATTTACAGATGTTGAAAAGTATGTTAACCTCAGGTTAAATGCTAAAAAAGGAACTGGGGAAAATGCCTGAAATGCTGTCCAGATTACCTATCTTGGCTGTCAATTAGTTCTCTAGTTCACGACACAAATGGAATTGTTGGCTGTCGGTGTTCTTTCTGGACGTTATTCTCTCCCAGTGAACGGTGGACACCATCCTTCTCAGCAACGTATTAAGCTCTCGATGTTCAAATTTTTGATTGGCAGAGGTCACCCGGAATTTTGAACTAAACGTTAGCAAGATGCTGTAGAATTTTTACTTCATTTGATTAATGTTACAGAGGTAAAACAGCTTCATCTATGACAATCCTAACATAATCTTCAAGTATCCCAAGTTTTGATCAACTCTTTAAATAACGAAAATCTATTATTGCTACATTCTACAAATAGCGACACATTGGAGTTCATCAGAAATCCACAGTCAGCCCGGTGCAGAGTTTGAATTTCGCGTGGAGGAGCGGTTACAGTGCCTTGCATCTGGGCAAGTTCGCTATAAGTACAGGTATAGCAGGGTTTCTACTTACTTTTTGTAAATTTTGAACTAATGAACAATAAATTTTTTTCAAAGAGTACCATGAAAGAAGTCTGCCTGTAACGAGCAAAAGAAAGGAGTCATGATGTTAGCTAGCTGACCAACCCCTGTAATCCCGAAGACTTAGACGGAACCCTATTGTTTAGACGGAATTTCTCGTGTCTCAAAACCCCATTGTTAGTTTTTTTCTCGATATGCTCAAGTTTTTTCAGTAACTGTAATGTCTCTAAGTATATTGAGTAGTCATAGCCGTGTGGTAAAGCGTCGACATGTGACGCCAAAGGTTGGAGGTTCAAATCCTCATAAGGCTACTTGTAATCGGGCAACGAATATTTAATCGGACATATAAAGTGAATAAACAAAAAAAAAAATAGACCGTAACGTCGTTGATATATTTATAAATTGTATTCAACAATGCAAGTATGTATTTATAACAGACTCGTTATGGTGGCATTATAACCCTTAGGTCTTTTTATGAACGATCAGAATAGACACATCTCTAAAAGAGATAGTATCGTTTTTCATCATTTCGTTCGGAGCCACTCGTCGCTCGGTACGGCCCGTACCGCCCAACGAGTGGCATGGCTAAGAGAAGCCGGAAAGAGAGAAGAGTGATGGTTGGGGCCAGTTCTTAGGGGATGCGATTGAACCTAGTCGGGCGCTTGGCTGTATTCACCCTTTCGAGACAGAGCCCATCCCTACCACCTGCTGATCACATAATTGACATCGACTGATGCAAGTTGGAGCATCAGTCGCCGTCCGAGTATATTGCATGAGTAAAGAAAAACAATGATGACTCCTCTGCTACTTCACATTAGGTGCAACGCCGTGTTGTATCAGCTTGGCATCGGCAAGGATCACCCGACAAGTAGTAGTACGTCTGAGTGTAGTGCAGGTTTGCGACATCTGAAACACCAAAGGCCAAAATGTTAGTTAATAAGTAATTAAAACAAGTCGCAAGTTACAGCGTACCTATTCATATCTCTCCCAAAAAATGGTTCTTCAGTCACGTCTTCATCGGCTTGGTATCAGCAATCACCTGAGAAAAAAAAATTAATTGTTAATCACAGAATGAAGTAGATGGAGCACATTTTCTCAGACCGGAAATAAACCGCAAGTGGGAAATACTGCTTCAATCTCAAAACAAAGTAGATATTCGGAATCAGCGCACTTTTCTGAGCAAGAATAACGTGTTATTATTGAAATCTGAGAGATTGACCAAATCGCAAATTTAAGAAGTCTATAGTTCAGGAAAATTCTCGATTTTCGACATGTTCCAAAATTCGATTAAATCGCGATAATCTAGCTCAGAATTTAACGAGGAATCCGATTCTGCCCTTCATTTTGCTGTACGACGTGTTTTTCTCACTTCCGGTCCACTTCCGGTTTTGCACTTTTACAAATAAAACACGTGTTCATCGTCTAATTAAGGATTGAATTGTACTTGGCATGTTGGAGTGGTCGGAGGTTGTCCCGCTATGTGCAGTAGCTGCACATATGATGACACAAGCAGCTACGATAGCTCCACGGGGGTTCAGGTTGGTGATGCTTGAAACATTGGAAGAAAAAATGTTAGTCAATCTGAATACAATATAGCAATTGCTAAATACACTCACATAGTCTGCCACTGAAGCGATCAGTTCTTAGGGGATACTACACCATGCACCTTTCAACGAGACAACCTAGGGATGAGCAGTCACACAAACACACATCCCAGGACTAGAATGATGTGATGACATCTGGTAGGCCGGATCGCGCTACTAAAAAAAAGTGTAAAATCAAATGTAGGCTATTAGGGGAAAACAAGCTCTCATCAAGACAAACAATCAATGTAATTAAATCTTAGCCAGTTAACCTCATTCTTATTTATTAAGGATAGAGAATAGGGTGGACTATGGGCTTACATGAAGCATGTTTCTCACAAACTAAACAGCCTGCAAACTTTTAGTTTTACACCCTGAAAGGCAGTTCTCCTTAGTAGGCTTATTCGGAGGGTAGTAAAGTACAGTGCTGGGTCATTAAAGTTCAGAAAGACACATTCAATGAAAGTAAGTTTTCAAAACAGTTCCTGTCAATAAAACAATAATAACTTAATTTTCAAAGACTAATTGGTAATTTTTATTACCCTTTAAGCAACTGGAAACATCAGTGGGTGTGATGTAACTCATACTACACAATAAACACAAAAAGCATTACCAAGCTGGAAGTTACATACAAATTTTACCCTGCTTTATTCTAGCTTGATGTAAGGCAAATCCCAGCTTGATTCAAAGTGAGATTTATGATTAATGCCATTTAAACTACCTGTGGAGGAGCTGATGAGACAAACATTCAAGTCTACTCATAAGGATGGATACAAACATTCTTAAAACTCCCTGATAGTTACACAGTCTCTACAGACTCTACTAAAAACCTTACCAAATTAATCTAAACTTAAGAAAATGAATTGAAATCGTTAATTCGTTACCATTCGAATTCCGTACGTGATCACAAATTTGACAGAGAGAACAACAACATGCGCTGTTGCCGGCATCGGACTCGAGCAGACTACTTTTTCACTGTGGTAAAATGGCGGGTGACAACTAGCATCAAAAAGTAAATATGTCACAGGCAAGTTCGAGTATTTTGTTGTGTATTTGGGGAGGTATATAGTGGGGTCAAGTTATGAAGGGGGATAGAGGAACCCTGAAGTAATTGCAATATTATGATTTTACAATGAACTTTGCATAAAAACATTACAACAAGACCCTACTAAAACCTGCCTCGAAAATGAGTATCTTTTCCACCCTTAACTTGACTTTGAAATTTCCCCAGTTTTTCAAATCATGAAAATAGGTATTTTAAATAAAAATCAAATGTTTCTGAACAATGAACTTTGATAAGAGGTAGTTGAGTCTTACGTGATATTGATTTTGTGAGAATATGACGTATGGTTATCTTATAATGTTTATTTATGCAACGATCGTCAGGCAAAAGGCAAGCAGTTGAAATCGCCGTGTTTAACATGGCGCTTATGGCGAAAAAAAGATTTTTCGCGGCTAATTATTAAGAAAACGGTTGCTCGAATGTCCTTGAAATTTTGAAAACTAATTCAACTAACCTATTGCTGCACGTTGAGTTATTTTTATAGTGGTAGGTTATTTAGAAAAAGAATTACCGTAAGAAAACGGTTTCCGGAAATAATTGAATGGGAAATTTTGGAAAAAATCGGGAAAAGGCGTTTTCTTAACATAATTATTTTTCTAGATGTCCTATCATGATTAAAATAACTCAACGTGCAGAAATAGGTGGGATAAATTAGCTGAAAAAATTTCAAGGACATCCGAGCAACCGTTGTTGTTGTGTATTTTTTACTAGTGTATATAGCTTACAGCTTCCAGTGTTATATTAACATTTGTTAGTCCGTCTACTGAAACTTGTTCGTGACTTTTTTCTGATAACGTCCTCTCGTCATCCTCTCGAGAAATTTGGTTTTAGTGAAAAAGAAATTTGCATTGTGTTGATTACATTTTATGCTTACTGGTTTCAGAATGCATTAAAGGATTCTTGATTCTGCATTTGTTTAATGATGGAAATTATGTTCATTGTTATATTGCAACTCAACTAGGTACTTCCATGTTCACATGAATCTGTTCGACAGTACTACATTTGGCTATGAGATATCTGATTGCTTGAGAGAATCCCTGCTTGTTTAATAACCATGGTTTCCATTTCTGTTTTAACATGTTTCATCTAAAATTTTGATTGACATCAGTTTCTCTAAACTTTGATTGACACAACTCCTCTAAACTTTGAGTATGTACTTCAAGTAATTTAGACTATAGGTCAACAGAAGCTATCAGATTTTCTATGATGTTTGTGGTGCCTGATTATACCTATCATACTTTCATTAGAGAGATTTATGAATTTCTAGTAGCTTCCACCTGCCACCTCTTCTGAGTTTATTCCATTTTATTCTAATTAATATTATAGTTTTCTCATTAGGACACAGGCCTCTTATCAACAGCTTTGTGTTTCATGGAAAATTGCCTTACATTTCTTGACATTAATTTTTACTTCTATTAGAATCCTTCATTTAAGGTTGGCTCATTTGTGTATTTCAGATACTTCAGAAAACGGAAGTTTAAACGGAAGTTTTTATGAATGAATGGTGTCTGAAGACGAGTGTAAGCTATTTCTGGTAAACAAACAAATTAAACTTGTATCGCCTGTGCAAAGGCTTGCGTGATGATGTACCGGGACCAGGTTTACTTGCCACATACCGTCCGTTGTTGTTACGTACCGTCATTTTTATGAACAAACAATATAGAAACATGTAACGAAAAATGTTTGGATCACTCTCAGTGTGACAAGTGGGAAAATGAAATATACTCGATAATGTCAGAAGTTTTCATGTATTTGTTATAACATCTTATTTTCCACTATATCCTGAACTATCAGTAAAGAGTCCTTCATGAAAGTATAAAAATTAGAATGCAAAATTGTTGTTTAGTGTTAATTTCTTTCTTCTCCTTCTGCATATCGATGTATTCATTGTAATTCAATTGGACATTTCAATATTAGCTGTGTGGTAAAGCGTCGAGCTGTGACGCTTGAAGTCGGAGGTTCGAATCCTCCGTCGTCGTTATTTGATTGTTGCCCGTTTCATTTTCATTATCCATATATTTCTTCTCCCGTTGTTATATTCGTTTCGAGTAGCTATTAAAAATAGGCAGCAATAGCCGAAATGGTAACACGTCGAGCTGAAATGCTTGAAGTCGGAGGTTCGAATCCTCGTAAACGACATGTAGTTGGTCTTCGGAGATTCCAGTGGAATCCCCCCCTGCACCTAATACTCAGGGGTAAAGCGCAAGTACGACAGGCCCGGGGTTAATCCGGGCCTCTCTGAGCGAGAGCCGAACCGGTTTGCAGAAATTTACCAGCGCGTTTATTTATTTAAGTATCTTTTGGTTTGGTATTATATAGTTTGCTGTGTTTGGTATTGTTTAAAGTAACTTAAATAAAGCAAACCAATAACTATACCAAACCAAAAGATACTTAAATAGACGGTTATTTATTTCCCTCCCAGCGACGGAAGGCGGCGCTGGTAACAGTCTAAACAAGCAGACGACGTTAGCATTGGACTTTCAGATGGTAGATCCCTTGAAGCCCAGATGGCGCTGAACACTGATATTTAAAAAAAGTATCAGGTGCAGGACAAACTCGAACCGTTATGTTTGCCATAGTTACCAATCTAGTTTTGAATTAAAGCACATTAAGGGGTTTTCGTATTAACCAGTCCGAAAGCGCCCAGCATCTTTTGGTACAAACCGTGGCCTCATATGTTTTCCCTTTTATTCAAGACAGGTGGCTCTCGCGCACAGTCTTTAATCAATTGTCAGGTGTCGTCAAGCTTGATATGTAAAGTAGCGCGTTAGCCCAGATCTTTCAAGTTCCAAATTTGGGCCGAAGGAGTGACGTAAACGAATGCAGTTGGATCGGAAATGTTTATTACAATAGAATGACATGGGCTTCGGATTACACATCATCGTCTCTCGTTATCACACGCCAATATATTGTTCAATCAAGAAACGTTGACGAGAGCACAGGATGAAACGTTAATCATATATGAGGGAAGGGAGGTCGTTCTTCTCCGCAGTGTGTTATTTACAAGCCCTGTCCGGTGTTAAAAGAAGAATAGTGGAGAGTGCGTGTATAGTGTGCCCGCACACAAAGACGGTTCCTTTTGCCTCATAAATCCCTCTCCGATTTCATATACTAGAAATGAAATAACTTAAATTCTTTAAATTACTGTGGATAAGGGACAGAACGACAGAATATATTACGTGGAAATTTGTTTAAATTATTGTTTCAAAAAAAAAAAAAATACTAGAAAGAAAAACGGTAAGATATACGGTTTTAACCATCTGAGGATTATTTTCAAACCACTCAAGCGGCTGAGATTGAAAATTCTTGGAGACGAAATTGGAATCGCACAAAAAAGAAATGTGAAAGCGGCCAGCTCTGGAAGCCTTCTTGATGAAATGAAAAAAAGGTGACTGGAGGCTTCCCTACTGAATTCTAACTGAGCTATTGTCTTGTTGTTGAAAAATGTTGAACCATTCATTCAAAGTCTAAAAGTGTGATCTTTCAGTAAGTATGGCGTTCATCACCCACCGTAGTCAGTTCCCTTCAAAAGAAACTGGGAGGAAACATCAGAATTCAATAAATTAATACTCTAATAAGACATTCCCCGATAGCACTGTCCCCCAGGGATTCGAAAATAATCGAATAGAACGGAAAAAATATAGAAAAAACAGGCCATTATAACGATCTTAGTTGGAGATTTTGACGAATTCAGGGTGCTCGATGTGGGCCAACGATGCCATAGAGCTGCTGGATTTGCCCTTGCCGTCAAACTGGCGGACGCGGAGCAGAAGGAAGACGGCCACCATCGAGGCGATGATGAGGACCAGCAGAAGCATGGTCAATCCACCGACAAAGCTGGGCACAGACAGGCAGATGTGGTTGCCGTCCATGTCGGTCAAATTCTGAACAACGACCGTCTCGTTCTGATTCGGGTTCAGCGTGAAGGCAACGTCGCCGGGAGCGACAACCTGGATGATGCGGGTAGTCGGCACATCTGTCATCTCTTGAGCATCGCGCTTGTAAACGTGCAGAATGGTGGGCTCGTCAGCGCTGCGGCGAGAGCGGATACCATCGGTGGCGTTGGCAGAGACCATGCGGGGCTTTCCCAAGAATGGGCGGGAATCAGCGTCGGAATCGGCGGCCTCACCATCACGGTTAACCGTCTTGTAAGATTGAGGAGCTCCACCTCGGTTGATGGGGACAGGCTGAGGAGGAGCAGCACCAGCGCCTGGAACGCGAGGATCAACTCCGACAGTCTTGGAGGATGAAGCAGCGTAGCCGAGATCGCCTTGAGGACCGCCGAGACCGCTGAGACCACCGGGTCCGGCATCGCACTTGGGCTCGGGGCATTGGTTACGGCAGACCTGGATCACGCACTGGAAGTGCACGTTCATTGAATCCGGGAATTTGAATGCCTGGAAAAGAATGAATGAAACAAAACGGTTAGCCATTTTTGTCCGTCGGGTACCGTTTTTGTGGCACTCGATCTAATCTGTTTACCTGGAAGTAAGCATAAGAGACAACAGAGGCAGACTGGCCAAAGTTGCGGACTTTCTGGAAGCGGGACATGATCTTGGGTCGAGTGACGCAGCCGTATTGATCGACCAACTGAATAGGAGCTCGGAGGCCGTCATGGGCAACGCAGTTACGGACCAACATGTCGAATTTGTTTTCGTCGTCCTTGATGGCCAACACCATCGTCATGGTCTGACCGATCTTGACAATGCCGCTGACTTCGGAAGCCCAGGGGCCCTTGCCGACTTGGATTTGCATCCAGCATTGTAAGTTATCACCGAGGAAGTTGGCTGTGACGGCGTTGAGCATATCGACGGCGAATGGGCGGAACGTGACCGATTTCTCATAGTAGTCGTACCTGTATCGATTCATAATTGAGTTAGAAATTCGTGAAAAGGTAATTAAAAACTTTTTTTCTTTCCCAACGGCTTACCAGGTACAACGGAGGCGGCGTGCCTGATCCCAGACTTCCTGGACGAGCGGATCGTACTGGATAATGATGGTGTTTTCGACAAAAGTGCCAGCCGGGGAAGGAGCTCCATAACCACCAACAGCCTACACAGAACAGGCAGGACGTCGTTAAGCATTTGAATCCAACTTTGGCTACATGGCAACGTTGGTGAGAGTGGTGGTAAATTATACCTGGTTGGCGGAAGAGGTCATGCCGCAAGAGTTGAGGTAAACATCGAAAGTGGCGCTCAACTGTCCGGAACCGGGCCTGACGTGGACGCAGTTGGGATCGCTATAGTGTCCCTTGGAGAAGATCATACCGTAGAATGGCCGGTCGAATTCAATGTTGACGCGCATGTGGGTCTTTTCGCACTGGACCTGCAAGTTCTTGATCTGCGGCTGATCGGCTGCTGCGCCAATGGGCCATTGATCTTCCGGAGCCGGGCCGATTGGTGCACCCTGAGGTGGGAAACTGGCAAGGCCGGCTGGTGGTGGCAAAAGTCCAGGACCACCGGGACCGTAATTAGGTGGCGGTAGCGGGATCTGTCGTTTGTTGCCATTGGAAGGCGCAGCGGCCAGCGGGATTGGGTTATCCGCGCCACGATGCTCCACGGGCAGAATGGAAGAGTCCGGTAGCTTGTCGGACTGGATCGTCTGTAAAAATAAAACAAGAACAACGACAACAATGAGAATAAGGAAAATCTAATTTAGAATCACGCAAAGGATATTATCAGGTGCGTAACAATCGGTCAACGTGTAATCCGTGCTGCTAAATGGATGGAGGAGAATCTTCACCGTCCATCAACGAAATAGAACACTTAACAATTCAAGAGGGGCTTTAAAAAACATCTTTTTTGAAGTTGTGCAACTGCGGGAAGAACAAGAAACGCCCTCAATGTTCGTCAGCCCAACGTGAAATCGAGCCCGCTGGGCAGCGCGGCAAAAGAGATCATTTGCGATCCATCATCCATGGCGGCGACGCCTTGGGCAGCGGCAGCGTCATCGCCACCCATCAATTCCACCTTGTCGGAGATCTAACGGGGTTTGTTCTCGGCAGCGTCGTCGTCGCCGTCAACGGCTCGAAATAAAAGAAGAAACATCCCTACTATGGAGGCACGCACTATCGACTGTGACTCTGACCTGATTTACATCCGATACAGCCGAAAACCGGCTCTAAATGGCGCCGTCGATCCGCGACGTCAGCGCTCCCGAATATATAGCAGCTCTCATAACTGAACGCAGCTGTTGCTCGATACAAGCCGTGCGTGAAATCTTTTTTTTTTTTCGGGGGGCGGAAAAGAAACAAGAAGAAGGACAGACGCTGTCCAGCAACCTCAGTGGCCCCTTGGCGAAAAGGGTTCCACAGCTTAAAGCGTGTAGGTAGGTAGTATAGGTGCGAGCGCGCTTTCAGAGGAAAAGCATCATCAAAATTGTGGCAGGTCCCGTTAGATTTTCGAGCCCCCTCCGTGGAGGTTCCGTAGCCACCATTTTTCTTTCGTTCTACAACTGTCGGAATTAGGAAAAGAATCTTCGTCGTCGTCTTCTTTTCTTTTTTGTCTATTTTTTTGTTGTTGCTGTGTGCTCGGACGGCAACGGGGTGTCTTGGTATAAATAATTTTGTCTCTGATTCGTCGTCGTTGTTGTTGTTGTTGTTGTTATTTGAAGCGAAGGCGTAATTGTTTGTAGGCGTCTCTTAAGTAACGCTGCCGCCTGTACTGATTACATTTGTCTTTTTTCTCTTTTTTAACTACAACAAAAATAACTCGAAAGAAATTTGTGAGTCTCGGCTGCCGGTAGAAAACCGCAAGGTGTTGCAAACTATACCCGGCGCGACCTTTGTTGTGACGCGCCGACCCAAGAACCGTTTCTTCAAATCATTCCATCTCTCTTTCGACGTCTTCTCCGTCGTCTTTTCCTTCTCATTCACGTCGGACAATTTTTTTTTCTTCTTCTTTTTTTTGACGTACAAGAGAGAGAGGGAAGGTCGCGACTTGGTGGCGTGTGAACTCTTCATCCGTCCACTTATTACCGATCCCGTTGTTGCATGTCAATCGATAATTAACCTCTCCTCTAATGGCCCCCTACCCATTCCCATCGTAGTAGGTACCCTCAGATTCTCCTTCGCTACCACCATATCTCATCAAGTCAAATCATCCCGTCCGCCATTCCCCCCCTCGTCCGCGCCAGCTCAGACTAACAGCCGAATGAACAGAACCATCGGTCATTAACGGGAGTTTACTTTTGATGCGTTTACATTAGATGTGTAACATATCTCTAAAGAGCCCGAAAGGCATACTTCGCACGAGTCTTCCGGGTCTCGTTGTCCCTCTCTCGATTCCATACCCAACGGCCCGAGAAAAAATATAGTTAGGAAATCAAACGGGACTGATGAAAAGATAGCCTATGCTAAACAGGGAGGAATAAATAAATAAATAAATAAACAAAAGCCGATCGCCCTGTAATAAGAGAGAGGCGGCGCGGAAATATATTCCTGAAAAAGGTTTGTCTCGTCCCCGAGGGTGAGAAAATCATCGTCGTCGGGATTGTGGGCGATGAGAAAATCCCGAACTGTTTCTCAATCGACAGCACAGACTGGACACAAGGTACAACGGGACGGCCAGATGTTGCGTTTCAACGGTTTGCAACCCGGTTCCGCAAAGCGCCCGCCTGCCGGTGCGCGCGCGCGCTTTAATAGTTTTCTTTTTATTTCTTCGCTTCTGGCTGCTGGGCTGCATACCGAACCGATAGATTTGTCTCCCCTTCTGGCATTGAATGTTTTCTAATCCGATTTCATCTCTCTCCGCCACTGAACTAGAATGCGCCAAAATTCCACTCATCCGGTGCAGTGGAAGCAAAACTTTTTTTTTCTTATTTTTGCCGTTGATTTCCGACGACGACGACGACGACGACCGTTATTACAGAACTGTCACTTGTGGTGGTCGCTAGGGAGGGGATTCGGATCGTCACGCATGACGGGATTTAGTTTCCCTCCGTCTCGATTGTAATGACAAAAGAAAAAAGAAAAGAAATGATGAACATTCCTGGCAGTCTTGACGTCGTTACAAAAGAACGAGGTAGTCAAGAAAGAAAGAAAGAGAGAGAAGGGATAGGTAATGCATCCGCATCCGGGTGACCCACTTTTCCCCTGGGCGGCCTATGATGCCTTCTCTTCTCTTCTCCCTTTTTTGTATTCCAAGTACCAACCAACTCCCCTCTCGGTCGGTCGTCGCCGACCTTCTTTTACCATCAGACAGACACAAAGCACATAAAAAAAAAAAATGAAAAACAGGAATGTTACCTGAATCAAAATGGCGGCGAGAAGGAGCCAGGTATTGAGTCGTCGCTTCATCTTGGGCTGAGGTAAGAAATCTGCATCAGAAAACGATACAATAAACGATGAGGTGTGTTGTTTGACGATGTCATCAACTGTACTCTCGATGACGTCAATAAAAAATAGAATAATCAGAAGAAGAAGAAGAAACACTAAGGAAAAGATGAGGAATTTCTTTCCATCATAATAATAGATGTCGTATAGGGATGTACCGTTGTCTAAGAGCGTCTGCGGCGGCGTCGCCGAGAGATGGCTACGACCGACGCGGCCACTAACCGTTCGAATTAACAATCAAATTCCTCAAAGCAGCTTGTCCAGCTGTTGTCACGGCAATCGTCGAAGACAAGAAGATAGAGTACTAAAGAGCAGAAGAAGAAGACGAAAAAAAATCTGCCCGGACTTGAGCGTTGCGTGTTGAATGGAATCGCGGAAGTGCACCTAGCGTTCAAACACCTGTCGCGCATTGGACGTGTGAAAAATATCTAGGGCTAAGAGAGGGCTACGAGAAGCAAATGCACATTTCCAGTTGTATATACAGTGGCCGGCTAATGCAGTTTTTAGAGTAGCAGCAGCGTAGTCCCGTTAACGCGGAATAAGAGGCTCGCGCCGCTTCTCACCTGTGCCGGACGCCTCGTCCTATCTGAAAGAAAAAACCTTTCATCGAGCACATTTTTCCAGTTGGAATAAGAAATTTTTCATGTCCGTTTTTCTAGTGAAGAAATTCCCACCCTCTCTGGAGAAGCGATCACGCGCTGCCGTGCAGACCGGGAACTTCACGATTCGACAGCGTGACCCACAAGGTCGTGAACGAACGACAGTTGTTCACCGACTGGTTTTTTTGTTGGACTCTTGTTGTCTTTGCCAACAAACGTCGAATTCATCATCTTTTACCTTCGCCAATCTAGGAAAGATATCGTAAAGCGACAAGAAAAGAATTCCTTTTTTCTAAAGCCGATTCGCTATCGAAACGCGACCTAATTGTTGGAGCGTCTATCGAGTTATCGGATGGTTTCCTCCGCCCTCCTTTTTATGCCATTTCGGCATTAACAGCCATAACCCACATTTCCATCTCTTCCTTGATTATATTCTCATTCTTTTTTCGCCGAAAGAAAAAACTTCCTGCTCACTTCGTCTTGTTCTTCTAGTTCATGTTTTGATTTTTCTTGCTCTTCTTTCGGCTCGACTGATGCTAGCTAGCTAGCTGCTGCTGCCGGTGGAATTACAAAATGGAATGATAATAGTACTACCGGAGGCTGAGAGCTGGGTAAGAGCATGAGCTTAGCTCTATACTCCATTGCGCCAGGAGAAGATTGGGCGGTATGGAGTAGAGAGGGGATATAGTACCGTTAGTGTTCAAAACCGCCAGAGCTCGTTCGTCCTCGTGCATCATTGTAGGTCATGTGGCCTTTGAACCTCCCTCTTTTCTCTCTGGCATTTCGTTTTTTTTTTCTTCTTCTTCTTCTTCTTTCTTAAAAACCTTCAAGAAAATGAAATATACACCCGCCCTTTTTCCTACCGAGTACGAAATTCTTCTTTTTTCGTTTCTCTCCAACTGTAAAAACACTCACAGGTATGGAAGGAAAGGTCAAGAATCCTCTCTCAATCATCTCACCTATGACCTATTCCGTTGGTTTCACCAAAATTAAACTCTTCTACCTTCTCTCTTTCATTTCAAAGTCGACGTTTTTCTGTCTCCCGGTCGTCGAATTCCCGTACTTTAACGCGAAAAAAACTGGCAAAAGACTTCTAAAAGAAGAAAACTGTCCGTGTCGGTTTGTTCTCGCTTGTTCGAGCGGCGCTCGTTTGACTGGGCGCGCCGCCAAACATAATTTCAATCTCTTTACAAGAGTCATTTTCAGACATCAAGGAAACTCAAATGGCTGTTTGCGCAAGAATTACACGGCCAGCGAAAAGAAGAATGAATACGCGTCAGGTGTTGTTCCTTTCGACACAAAAAAAAAAGACGACGACGACGTCGACGCTGCTGCTGCTGTCGGTATTATACCGTTAAGAAACATAAGGGTACTTGACGTTACGGTGCTACCTCTGCTACTTCAAATGTAACAGCAATAAAAAAAATAAGAGACGTCGACGGATACTCTGCACGAAACCTGTACTCGGCCTTCACGATTTTTGTCAGGATCCGACATCCCGTTGCTAATGTCAATTGCACACTTGACCGAATTTGGGGCTATCTCTTGTCTCTTCCCAAAAAATTTCCGGGTTTGATGGAAAGAAGGAAGGAAGAAGAGAGTATTAAAAAAACAAAAAGGAAAAGAAAGAAACTCACCAAAATTAGGCGTATCCAAATGTGTAAATATGATGAGACGAGGTTCGGCGTCGTTGATCCCCGGAGCAACTGATTTTGTATTACGAGACAAGAAGCGCGAGACTTTGTATCAAAAATAAAAGAAGAGACACACACGAGTTGAGAAGATGTTTTCAGGACGATCTTCAACGGTTCTCTGTGCCGGAGGAAGTCGACACCGGCAGCTTTTATAGCAGTTGTGGAGGAGGAGGATACCTGGGCTTCTACACAGCTGGCTAGTATACCTCTCCAAGCCCGAAGAATGTCCAACAGTCAAGCCAAACCCACAGCAAAGCAAGGAAGCCAGCCAGCCAGGTGATGAGGGTGCGTGAGGGACTGGAGAGAAAACAAAAATAAGTTCCGTCAGTGGGGGCGAGCCCGTAATGTAGGTCAACTTTTGGATACAACACTGCCACTACCGTGTGGATTTTTCCAGCAACTCCTTTTCGGTTCTGGCTGGTAGTAGTATAAGGACGGGTGCACGCGTTGACGTCACTACCCCCGGCACTTTCTTTCCTACGACCCACCTGTGTTTGCCCTCCTTTTTTCTCTCCTATCTCCAACTCCCCTCTCTTTTGTTGTTTTCGTGTCGAATAAGGGCAGGTTCAAAAATGAACGAAAAAGATCCAGGATGTAAAAGAACATTTCTCGGTCTGGCTCCCTCCTCTCTCTCTATCTAATATTCCCGCGCGACCATTTTCACCAGTTAGAGATCACTTTCCATTCGACTTCCGCTTCATCTGTATGGAGGAAAAAGAGAAAGAGGTTAGAGAACATGCTAACAAACCCGGATGGAATATAACTCTCTCTTTTCATTTCATCATTCGACTATTAGACGTGTTGTATCAATGGGTACGTCCGACGATCGGCGCCAGAGTCAACAACACCTTTGCCTAAATGACCAGCAAGAAAAGAACGAGTTCAAAAATCCTCAAAATGATTTGTACAAAATGGAAAATTTTTAGATAATGCGCGCGCGCATAAAATGTGCGAGTCATCCCACGCCTTGATGGTGTACGTCGTCGAGTTTTCTCGCTTCAGTTTAACAAGCCATTCTCGACGAGCTGCGGTCCGTGATGGAAGACGGTCCATCATTAGTCCGTCGACTTGACTCGATTCATCAACAAGGAAAAAAATAATAAACAACAACCCCAAAAAAGAAAAAGAAGAAGAAAAAAATGATATTTTTACACGGGAATACATGTTGCGTGTGACGCTCTGGTGATTCTGCAACATCTAATTTTCCCGGCTCTACTACACGTACAAGACAAGAAGAAAATTTTTTTTCTCTGATCCACTAATGTTAACCAACCTCAATCTTTCTCTTTTTTCCGATTTGATTTCTTTGGCCCTTTTTTTTCTCTCTTCTTTTCTCATTTTCCCCCAAAATTTCGAGTAGCGTCTTCCTTCTGGCGCGGTAAAACGAGGCGGACGAGAAGTGATACGGGCCGCGAACTCCGACAAATTCTCTCGACCATCTAGTAGACTCGCATAGTGGAAGTAGTATCGCCGGATAATGAAAAAAAAGAAAGAAAGACTACACATGAGAAATCCATTTAACAGCTATTTTTTCGGTCGCTGCTCATGCATATAAACCCGGTGAATGTAACTGTGCGCTGCGGGATTTTCTCTCTATGTGTACATACACGTACGTTGTCTTGTTGTTGGTGGTAGCGGCGGCGGCCACGGGCCTATGGGAACTCCGCAACCTCTTCGTTTCTGTCCGGTAGCGGCGGCGACGGCGAGCGGCTCGACCGTTTTCTAGATCGCCTTTTATTTCTGATACTCGCCTTCTTTAGATGCGACCTGTAACGTTCGCGTTCACACCTTTCACGGTCCCGCACGCGGGTCCCGCTGATTTCCTCCTGAGCGGTGTTTTTCGACATTTTTTTTCCGTACGACTCCATCGCAATAGGTACAAATTAAAAGTAAATAAATACATAAATAGCATATCCTTTCATGTTCCATTAACAGAGCGGAATGCGACGCTTTGGAAAACGAGACGAAAGGCCAACAATCACACGGCCGATGCGCCATGACAAATTGTCTTGTTTGGCACGACCCGATTTTTCTCTCGAAAATAAGATGTCGTTTGTCTCTTGTTGATTTCTTTCCCCACTTTTTCTCTGCGGAAACGGTTCGCTCTTTTCCAGCTTTATTTTTTTGGCAACAATGATGAGAGAAAAAGAGAAAAACGCCAGAAAAAACATGCACGGATGTCTTCCCTGTTTTGGGTCAACGGTCACGGAGGAAGTCGCATCCTAACGTCATTCACGCAGCAGCAGCTAAAGGACGTGTCGTCATAGGGAGATACCGTTCGCTCTTACCGTTTTCGCTGAATCAGCAAAAACATGCACGGACGAAATTTTTTGGGGGAGAAAAAAAGGAAATTATTTATAGAAATAAAAAAGGAGATAATATCAAGAAAAAAGAGGAACCGGGTCACGAAGACAATCTCTGACTGCACCGGAGACGATTTGACGACCTGGCGAGAGGAAAAGGAGTGGCGTCATTGTTGTCTTCTTAAAAGAAAATTCAAAAGTTGCGTGCGAAATAAAAACTCTGCTGGTGTTGGCTGTTGTTGTTATCTAATGAGATTTGGCACCGGCCCTTTTCAGCGCGACTGACCTCATTGGTGTAATGGCCAGAAAAGCCCGTAAATTTCGGCATAACGTTCCCGACATTTAAGCGACCGAAACTGGATCGTTTCGAGCTGGAAATGGCGGCAGTCAATCACCTCGCATGTACATGAGACTCTCGTCGTCGTCGTTTTAAACGCCCTAATTGGTCGACGATCCGAAGACGACATGGGAGAGAAACTGCGGGAGAGATACGAACCCTATACGGTTTCCTCCTTCTTTCCTTGGCTCTTGTTATAACAATTACCTGACGCAATTACTTTGGCGCAGTTTTTGAACTCGATCCAAACGGGTCAACTGCAAGCGCGATGTTCGTCAGCTGATCAGCATTACGGGCCCTGCTCCTCAAATGATAATGACACTTTATCATTCAAAATGAGAGTCACGTCATCTCGGGGTCGAGGCGATATGCCTCGTCATCGACCCAGTGGCCTTTGGGTGAAGAATTGCAAGGTTCTCTTGCAATAGCAGAACGACGTGTTTGGGCACGTTGCATTCCTTTCCACTGCAGTTCAGATGCCTATTTGTTCTTTCAAATACGCGATGTGCATCACACATCCGTAATGTGTGGATGGGAATCCGTTAGCTTCCGCATTCATCAGCGCGGCGACGCCCGGCCAATGCCGCGCGTTTAATAATCGAAAACAACACCACAACCAGATTGATCCTGCAGGTGGATCAAAGCGATGATGTCACTTGCACCAGGATTGTTTTGGTCCAAAAAAAGAACTTCCTACTTCTAAATATGTTTGTGTACAAGGCGCCGGTAAAATAAAACGTTTTCGGTTGAACGATCTGACGGCCAAGCAATAACTTTTCCCTGTAAAAACAACGTGGGAGTTGAGGAGAAGAAACTTAAGGCATTCATCTTCCGGATTAGAAAAAGAGACGGACGAGTGAAAAAAGCGGTCATATATAAATAAAAAAAAAGAATGAAAGACGCGGTCGGGATCTGTGATTTTATAGAGCAAAAGAAAAAACTGAGAGAGAGAGAGAAAATGAGACATCCGATTTGGGGCTCCTTTTTGGGCGGGTGATACATTCAAAGATGAAAATGAGGATAGTCATCTGGAAGGAGAAGAAGAAGAGAGGAGCTTCGCCAAAGGTGGGTTGACGTAACGAGCGGACGAGGGACGAATTGAGGTCGAAGGCGCGGAGCGCGCGGTTCCGCTCCGTCCGTGTTTCGTCGTCGGAGAAAACCAGCCATCACTTTTTCTCCTCTCTCCCACAAACTCCGCCGTGTCCGCGTTTCATTTTCCCCCAAAACACAACAACACAACAGAGAGATAGACCATTGTGCCGTGGACTTCGATTGCACCACTCTGGCGTAACCTTGCCGACCGCTGTTTATTCTCTTTGGCGACCCGGAGAAAGTCGGAAGTTGCCGCAATCTTTGTTTTCAAGTCTTTTTCTCTTCTTCTTCTTCTTCTTTCTACCTCAAGTTCTTAATGCGCATTTGGTCAATCAGGTCACTGCGGTACACTATGATTCCCCTCGTTGCTTTCCTGAGCAAGACGAATCTTTGAAATGAGATTCTGCGCGAGCCAGTTTCAACAAGACAATGCGCAGACTCTGGTGGTGTTCACGGCTGACATTTATTGGTAAGCCAAACAAACTTTAAAACTGACTGCATGCGCTTTAAAAAAAAACCGTGCTCGGATACCCAAACAAATAAATAGATTGGATATTTTGAGCGCTCATTAAAGCTTTGACCTCAACTACCTATAGATGGTAGTATCGGACCTTTAACCTACCTCAAAATGAGATAGCTTCGGAAGGTCGCTAACCCTTTTCTTTTCGTCTTTTTTTTTGCCTTCTTTATGATTGAATGGTCTTTGCCCTACAAGAGGGAAAAAGAGAATTTCGCTCTTTTCTTCAAATAATAAAACTCGTGTAAAGAAACAAAAGAAACAACTACGTGGAAACATGCTTTACAGTTACAGTAGATGCGACTTTCACTGAACGGCTTCTTCTTGCTCTTGAGGGTTCCTTTACCACCACGAGCGGTATAGCAAGCAACAGTTGGAGAGGGAAAATGTTAAAAGAGCCTAACTATACACCCGAGGAAAGAAACAAAAGTTCTACTAGGTGATACAGAGCAGATGTGGTCATATCTCAGCAAAAATCTTCTGGGCTCATGCGCTCGCGTGGACGTGGCCGTAACGGTGCTCATAGCTGTTTCTCTTTTTCCTTTCTCATATGAAAATAAAAAGTACTCTACAACAAGTCGCAAGATGTATGAAAGTAACCTGTTATTTTTACTAAAAAACGACGGCACGGACTTTACCGGACAATATTGCATAGTATCATTCCGACCATCTTAAGCGGATTTCAGACATGACGCACCAAAAAAAGAAGGGGGCCCTCCGCGTGACAAAATAGTTTTTCACGATAAATTTGTTTCCTAAAACGCCTCATCACCGGTTGCTGGAACAAACAAGCTTCGGTTGAACGATTCCCATGAAGAAAAAAAGAAAGAAATAACAAAACGTTCCAAACATGGGCGTCAATCCCACCGGTCGATCACTTCCTATTGACGAAGACCTAGTTCACGGCGGGGGAAAAACTAAAAAGAACCTTGGGACAGACGGGGCTCTTAACAATGATCCGATTCATTCAAAGAATTTCCGATGGTTGAAATAGATTATACGTTGACCGATTTCAAAACAAGGCAGCAACACCGAAATACGGCCTTGTGACTGGGATTGTTTTTGTTTTCACCCATCAAAGAGAAAGGTGTGATTCTGCATTGATAGTATTGTCGGTTAGGCTCTATGGTTAGTTTTTCTTGTTGATTCATCTCAATTGGCCCCAATTCGTTCTCTCTCACTCTTTTAACAAGAATAGAAAGAGATACCAGAATAAGATGGTCAGCTGGTCCCGTTTCGGTGGAGTCCAACTGCATGCACAGTTACGCGTCTCGATAACGCTGAATCGCTCGACGAAACACCATCAACTCTCCTCTTCGGGGATGTCCACGCAAGCGGTTGCGAAGAATCGATCGATCGCTGCGGTCATCACTACAGATCTCTCTAGCGGTATATGTTGGCGGACTGCCCGGGAGCTTTTACTTCTGCTTCCGCGTACACCACCCACGGCGCTTTCTCCATCTCGATTTAACTGCTCGTAATGGTCATGTCGCCACTAAACACGTGCCATTTTAATATTCACAGTTCAAATAGAAAAAAAAACAAAAGGAGACGACAGAAGCTAAAGGGATATCCGGCAGCGGAAGTTTTAACTTTCACCCGGACAGTGGCCAAATACGGTACGGTGTGTGTTTTCATTTTCAGAAAATTACTTCTGTCTTGGAGCGAAAAACCGGTCTCACGATGGTAGCAAAAAAATGCATATATACATAGAAGCCACAAACGACTTGAGTACGCAAGAAAATTTCAAGAAAAATACAACGAGTTAATGTAAGAAAGGGGGATTACGCCTTCTTTTAAATTTGCATGAGAGGCAAAAAAAGAAACATTTGCATGAGATTGTTAACAGTTACCAAGATGAATATTCTCCCGCCTTCTATGCAGGTTATTGATGTCATAAAATGCATAAGGCCAGAAATAATACCAGCCATCTGTTGTTTAAATGCCCAACTGAGGCCGGCTGTGCTCCAGTGATTCGGAAATATTTTTAAAGAGAATAGTCTACTGCTATTGCGGACCAGTCCAAAAATAGGAGTGAGACGGCATACCTGTTGGTGCGTTCAAATCATTCAGAACAACTAGGGCCTAGCAGAATGATAAGGCGTGATAGGATGACTCGATGAAATACACAGTCGCTGCCTTCTTCATTATAGCAGATCATGCTGGGGCGGATTTTAATTGAATTTTCGGTTCTTCTGTCGTAAGAAAAGGAGGAGCCGTGAGATTTCTAGCATTAGAAGAAAACAAAATGTCATACTTGTCAATTCAAGCTGAGAAGTTGTCACCAAAGATTCATCCAACTTGGTGTAGACGTTGCTCAACCGCTTCAACCTCATTATTACAACAAGACATTAATTTTAGGTAGCATTCGTTAACGAAACAGTACAGCGCTACGACACACCATAAGCCATAAGCGACAACATCTTTTACATTATTCATATGAATATTCTTTCTTCAATTTGGATGGATATACTGTAGCATATGGAAGGCAACTGGAAGATAAACCTAAATGAAGCATATGGTGTAAGGAACATGTGGGGCCTAGATGAGCTTAATTTGCTCAACTACTTCTTTAAAAAAATCCATCATCACCTCACCACAAATCTCCACATTAGTAAACTTGTGATAGTTGAAGAAATTGTTTCACTAAGATCATCATCTAGAATAGGTCACAAGTAGGCTGTTTTGCTAGGTCTGAAACTACATAAAAAGTGTAGGCTTAGATGACACCAATCTACTTTAACAATAACACATGGAGGAAGATAGAAGCTCTTGCTTTCAGGCTAGCAGTAAAAAATCATCCTTATGTATAAACGAGATCTCGATAATCTCTCATAATCATAAAATACCTTTGAAAAAATTGCCGGTTACGGTTTGTTGACATAGTTAACTGATGTTGAACTGTCAATCGTAGGTTATGCCACCGTCTAGCCCGAAAATCCCGCCTACAATCCCGCCGACAGCTTCTCAAACTTGTCGATTGTGATGGTGATTGTGGTTTCGAAATTATTTATAGATGTCGCGTCTTTCCATCGCTCTCTGACTCGTTTTCTAGCTAGTTAAAAAATGTAGAACACTCGTTTGAGGGGCCTGTTGTTTTCTTAAAACAAGCTTAAAAGGTGCTAGACTGGCAGTAGCAGACTACATTCAGATTACGGAACCACGAGGTTTGTTTGATTTGATTTTTAGAGTGCTCCTCTCGTGGCCCTACTGGGTTCGGTGCATCGCCACCGGAACTGGGAATTCATGAAAACAATAAACAAAGCAGAAGAAAAAGAGACGACTTTTCGCAAATCCCATGTCGAGCTTGCTCCGTTTCCAAATGTAGCGGCCGACAAAATCGGCGGAACATTTTCGGATCTGAACCCATTGGGAAGTTAACTCCACTTTCCATTGGAACATCAAGCTCCGGCAGGGAGCGCTCGATTTTTTCCCATCGGAACCAGAGGTGTGCGTTAACTGATTTTTGCCAGTTAATCGGTTAAATTAGTTGGTTAATTAGTTGGTAAAAGGTTAACCGTAAACTTGAAATTAATTGAAATTTGTTTGGTTAACCAACAATTAACCACCTAAACGGCATTTTGTTTGGTTTTGATGAAGTTAATCCAAAATTATATTCTCGTGACTGTACTAATTGTCATGTAAAATTTTATATTTATTATTTTCGGGAACACTCGTAAGACAATTTCGTGTTTTCCACAATTAACAAATATGTTAAACTACAATTAACAAATTTACCACAATGTAACTTATTAACTTCAGTGAAAGCTGTTTAAAAAAAAGGAATATCAATCGTTTTGCGCTTCGGATATTAGATGTTTTGAAGTTGAAAGATTTAATTTCATTTCATTCAAAGTTTATGTTGAACGTAAACTGGGTCTACCCATTGTATCCGAGCGATTTGACTATAAATTTATTTATACAGCAAAATTCGCTCAAAGAAACTTGTTTTTCTGTATTTTTTTAAGGGGGGGGGGGCTGGTGCGCCAATTTATTAAATTAAAAAAAGTTTGTTTTATGATGCAATATTATTGATATTTCTATAGGCTCTGGAAGAGTCAGCCATTGCTTACCAATTTTGTTGTAGCAATTGAAAAACTTTTATATTTTGTAGCGAGAAATTACAAATACAATTATCGTGAAATTAATGTAGTTCTCGCCCACGCATCCAAAAAGTGGAATTTTCAACCCGTGTTGAATGAAATTAAATCTTTAAATTTATAAACAAGCAAATGGGCATCAAAATTAATCAAAATTAACTGGTTAACCATCGATTAATTGGTTAACACCCATTAACTGAAAAAACATTTTTAATCAACCAAACCATTGGTTAACGAATTAATTACCCAGCCTTGGTTAAAACTAGTTAAGGTTTTTACATTTCTATAAAACCTTCATCTATAAAACGCTTTTTTTACAAAAACGCCATTAGGCCTTCTCGTGGCCCTATTTCGCCACGAGGTTTTCGCCGGAACTGGGGAATTCAAAACAATAAACAAAACAGAAGAAAAAGAGACTGGACTCGCAAATCGCATGGCCGCATGGAGCGCTAACCAAATGTAGCGGCCGAGTGCCTAAACATTTTGCGAACCCATTGCGAAGTTAATTTGACCTTCGCAAAAACATTAAATCCATGAGGTCTGAGGATGTAGTCCTCAGCTGGGAAAAATAATTAAATACACATAGATTTAAAAACCGAAGGCCTAGCCCCCTTAGCGGTCTTTAATGCAATGGAAGGCAGCACTGGCCCCGCACAGGACCCGCCGTAGATCTTTATTCCCCCTTTTGTGTTACGCCTGATGCTAAGCTTTTTCGGAGAAAAACACTGATTTTCTCCGAATATCAAGAACAAAAAAACTTGCGAAGTTATTTTAGGAAAACTTGTTAGTTGCTATACAGCGAAGATGTCTGCGGGTGCAGGAAGAACTGATCCAACAGATAGCGTATCACTCTCTAATGTGAATGGAGAGGTCCTGGAGAAATACTACAGTCAAGTTAGTCGTGTTAACAAACTTAGACTTGAGGTTTCAACATTGAGAACAATTATTCAAGAAAAAGAGAAAAATATTGAAAACTTGGAAAAAGAATTTCTTTTTTTGGAAAATAAACAGAAATCGCTGACGTCAAGGTAATGTTCATCCAAGTTTCAAACTTTGTCAATTAAAGAATATAAACACAATTTATTAAAACGTCTATCTTATTGTTTGATTAGGAATGTTGAACTGCCAAAAGAGGTGGAAGCCACTAAACTTCTGGCTGCCGGATACAAAGGAATGTATGAAATTTTATTAAAACAATTCAATAAATTGGAAATGGAATATTCCAGGTGCTGCAAAATATTGGATTCTGACGCTGAAAGGTAGCAACCTTTTCCAAAGATTATAGAAATCAAAGAACAAATTAGGATGAGATTAAATTTTTGTTTTGCATCCCAACCAGATCTAATAGAGAGGTGTATGAGGAACCACCCTTAATGGCCAAGGAACATCAGCAATCTATGTGTGTAAAAGAAAAGAAGTTTGCCCAAATTGAAAATTTTCAATTTATTTTTGTCATGTACAGAGCTGATAACCCACCTGAAGAAGAACCTTCTACTTCTAGAGAGGAAACACCAGCAAATCCACCAAAAAGATCCAGAAAATAAACATATTATGGGGGAAATGTTGCTTGAAGTGAAAACATACTTCTCAGGTTGGTTACTACTAACCGATCTAAAAATGAAATCTTGGTTTTAATTTTATCACCTCACTTCTTTAGGTGTATCATTATTAACAGAGACATGAAAAAGGTCTTTTATGGCTGTAACAGATGCTCCATTGCTCCCCGGTCTGTTTATTATAAATGCCACTAGCCTAGCTGTTAATGTATATTTAAGAAAATACAATAAAGTTTTTGTAGCATCTTAGGTTTTTTTCAGTGATCTTTTTTGAGCGCGCTCTCGCTCGCGGATTTTAAAATTGATCGCGAGCGCTCATTTTTGTGTAGTTTTGATCAGCCTTATTAAACATTTTTTGCCTAAGAATACAAGCTTTTTTTAATTAATTTAGTTAAGAAAACGAGCGCGCTCAAATCTTTGAAAATCAATGAGCTTCATCGCGCTCCGAGCGCGGCCCAACCCTGTTTTTTTTTTATTATGAGGAATCAGTTAAAAACAATTTTGAACAAAAGGAGGAAACAAATTTTTTTTAAACAGAAAAATGGAATTCTTTATGTGGGAAACTATATTGTCCAATGCAGACTGAAGGCATACCAAAGGGCCCTTCGATAAGGTATGGATCTCATATCCCAGTAGGAGCGGAAAGACAAACAGGGAACAGGCTACAAGAAAAAATCATCGAAGCTCTGTTTTATAATTCTATGCGTTCAACATTTAAAAGTTCGAAATGACCCTTGCTTTAAAGGATGTTTTTTACTAGTTATATTTGAAAGTTAAGATGAAATGATTTAATAGATAAGCTTAACTTGCTCAACTACTTCTAAAAAGCAATCCATCGTCAGCTCACCACAAATATCTGCACATAAGTAAACTTGTGAAAGTTGAAGAAATTTTATTTTACTAAGATCATCACCTAGAAGTTCCCGAAAGTTCCCTGCCTAGAGGTACAAGTAGGTTATGTTTTTCTAGGTCTGAAAGCAACATAAAAAGTGTAGGCCTAAGCTTAGCCTAGAACAATCTACTTTAACAATAACACATGGAGAAAGACAGAAAGCTCTTGCTCTCATCAGGCTAGCTGTAAAAAATCAGCCTTGTGAATAGACGAGATAGCAATAATCTGTTAATTATAAAATACGTTCGAAAAAATTGCCAGTTACGGTTTGTTGACTGAGTTAACTGATGTTGAACTGTCAATCGTAGGTTATGTTACCGTCAATCCCGAAAACCCCGCCTACAATCCCGTCGACAGCTTCTCAAACTTTTTTTTGTCCATTGTGGCCTTGGTGGTTTCCAAGTTGTAGATAGATGTCACGTCTTTCCATCACTCTCTGAGAATCTTATTCGTTTTTCTAGCTAGTTAAAATATGTAGAACTTGTTTGAGGGTCTGTTGTTTATATAAAACAAGCTTCATAAAGATGTAGGCTATGTTGCCCAAAGAAATCATGCAAGATCTGCTTCTAGAGAAAAATAAAGGAGCCCAAAGAAAGAATAATTTAAGTCTGGTCTTATATAAGGTACGGAGACTACGGACCCCACATCCAAATCAAATGGAGCAAAAAATAAAAAAATGAGAGACAGGCTAGAAGCTCTGTTTAATTCCCTGTGTTCAACATAATAAAATTTGAAATGACCCTTGCTCTAAATTATGCTTTTTACTAGTTACTTGTATTAGATTAAGATGAAATGATTTAACTCGGCATCATTCTTTTTGTTGTGGTAAAACTAATCAGTCTGATGAAAAACGTACCGTTGGGTTGAATTGCAGACCTGACTTGAGAACACGAAGAAAACTCAGGACTTAATGACAAACCAATGAAAACGTCTCCGTTATAATCCATATTGAAAAAAGGTGCAAATTATGAGGCAAGAGCCACGAGGTTTTCGTCTGGACTCAAAACAATAAACAAAGCAGAAGAAAAAGTGACTGGAGTACTGGACTCCAGGACTCGCCGTCGCGAATCGCATAGAGCGCTAACCGAACGTAGTGGTAGAGTACCTAAACATTTTGCGAACGCATTGAGAAAATTTCTGACCTTCGCAAAAACATAATTTAATCAATTCCATAAATTTAATTTTCCCATTTAATTTCGGTTTAATTTCAAGGATTAATCCGTGAGTCCTCTTGTTGAGATCGTTATTGGTATAATTTCACCGCTTAACGGCACCTCATTCATTCGAATCCATTGAGTTCTATGAAGCCGACGATTTTTGAATCAGCATGAGGGGTTGATAAAGACAAATAGGCAATCGTCCAAGGCATTATACCTTTAAGCTTGATGGATATCTTCGCAAACGGAGAGTGATGATCCCTGACTTCTCTACCCTCTGAATCCTCTAAGCCATACAACAACACTGTTTAAGTCGATTGTCGAACGAATTCCGAGTACAAAGAGAGTTGGACTTGCCAATTCTCATTAAAAGTGCCGATTGGCCTAAACGTCAGGCATTCGTATACAACTCAGAAGAATACAGCGAAAGTGTCAAGAGAACTACGGTAAATTACTTTGTCTACGAAAGCAAGGGATACTACGAAACTCTTTCTGGTGGAACAGGCGCTTTAATCTATATTAGTCAAGTAGTCATTAAGTTAGTGCGCCGCATACCCTTTTTGTCTCAAATCCCCGCAACCAAGCATACATCTATGCCCATCAATATGACTCTACTCTAGAGAAGACATATCATCTCTGCTCTACTCACGGTGTAAATATATGATAGGCAATTTATAAAAAGCATTGGCAACGCTGCATGCCGGAAGAGCTGAGGTAGTTTAAGTTTAAATTACAACTCAAGCGGTCAGTTGTCTAGCAGTCGCAGAATACAGCGGAGATGTCTTCAAGTGATAAATCGATAGTAGAAAGTTTTACAATTCCCTATTTACGTTCGGGAGTATTAGAAAGTAAAATAGATGAACTTATTGAATTTTACAAACGGCTTGAAAATGAGAGAAAGGATTTGAACTCTAAATCTGAAGAACTGTCACAAGTCATTAACACTCTGAAGAGGAAGATTCAACAAGAAGAAAATGAGCAGGAAACACTGACTTCCACGTAATTTTCTATTGAAAGATATTTATTTTTATTCAAGAAACGAAAAACAGCTTACTATTCAAACACTTGATTAATTATAGTGTAAACATAACTTTATTTAATATTTTTACTTTCTTGTTTAATTAGAAACAACAAATTGAAAAAAGAAGCAGAAGAAGCTGAAAAAAAAGCTATCGCTAATAAACAGCTGTTTGAAGGCTTGAAAAAGTCTGCAGATGAGGCGATAACTATACGTAATGAATTGCTGAACAGCATTGCATTAGCACTTTCAATGTGTGTAGGAAAAGACACATTTTTTCAATAGTTGACAGTTTCAGTTCAATTATTTATTTCTCTCTCATCCAGATTTAAACACTCCTCATAATTTGTTTGGAAGACCACTACCTAATTGAATGTGATGGAAAAATAAAATAAAATCTTTTTTGTATACCTGCGAAAACGAGTAATCCAACGATATAATAAGCGGCCAAGTCAATGAGGAAAGCGGAAGAACAAAAACGCGGTGAAAAGTAAAATTACGTTTGAAAAAATTGCCTGTTACGGTTTGTTGAATAGATTGAATGAGTTAACTGATGGCAAACTGTCTACCGAATGTTACCGTATAGCCCGAAAATCCCACCTACAATTCCGCCGACTTTTTTTGTCCATGTGGTTTCCAAAATATTGATAGATGTCGCGTCTTTCCATCGCTCTTTGACTCGTTTTCTTGCAGTTTCCCGAAGGGATTCTGTACGACATTGTAAAGCACCCTTCGGTCAAACACCCAATGGGCAAAACTAATCAATTAGATACGAAACGACGTTTAAAAGTCATACTTCAAAAAATTTGGCATATTTTCTTGAATGGGAATTTGCAAATAGTTTTTTCCCCTTTGTTAAATGTTAAATAGAGATGTGCGTCGTGATATGGCACCATTGTGCTTTCTTTACTACTACAAGCTACGATTTACGAACGTTTTTTCAGTTAAAAAGGATATTCACCGATAAACAAGCGTTATGTGGGGAAACTATTAGAACTCTTCGGGTTGGGACTAATTAAAATCGGATTCTATATAAAGTTGCCAACGTAAAACTTATGTTGATATTTACAAACTGATGAAAGCGTTGTGGTAGATGAACTGTCGGTGCCGTGTTGTTTGATAGACATCATTTAGACGTTTTTTTTCATTTACGGGTTCTATACGAAAAAACTGTGTAGGGCTAACTGATGCAATTAAATTAAAAATATTTTTCTAGTATAGTATACTAATTGTATAAAAAAAAATTGTGTTCAATTGCTGCTATTTAAATGCTTATTTGGGAAAATCTTCAATAAGAAAACAGAGAGAGAGCTTATTATTGAAAAAGAGAAACAATTTCGGACTAGGAGGATCTAGATGTTTAATCAATGCAATTGTTTATTCTTCTTGATTTAAATACAAAATAGAAAACATTTCACAGGCATGAAAACTGTTGCTATATAGCTTTTCCAACCAGATTATAAGATTAATCGTTAATTTATAAATGAATTGAGAGGTTTCTCACAATTTAATGTTCATTGCAATTCTTCGTTTGAAATGCTGAAAATACGCAGGAAATATAGGCCTTTATAGCGAGAAAAAATCAGTTCATAACTCCGCTCTTTTGATGGTGCTCGGACATCATTGCTCCCTTCAATGAATGTACATTTTCCATGTTTGTTGGCTGTCAAGGTTAAAAAATCTTGAGGCTCGGGCATGCCATCATGATAATCCATTTTTCGGGCCATCTATGTTAAGTAGCAAGTAGCATTCACGCATTCGAATGCTAAACCTTGAGTTCGATGAATTCAAAGCGGGGTACTTTTTTTGGTCTTTAATTGCCTGCAAAATGCCTCTCACGACATACATTTATTCTTTTAAGGCCCGATATATATATATTATCTCTTCCGCGAGAGTCCGCATAAGTTACGGTTCAATTTGGTAAACTATACGGTTAAGTTACTTTAGTTTTCGTAAGTGTAAATGACCGCATAGCCTACTGACTAGTGTTATTAGCGTCAAATACGAAACGACGGAACTAGGTTATTTTACACAATCAGAACACTTTTGAGAAATAAAATACGCATCTGTATGTATATAACGAAAAGTTTGCAGAAAAGTAGAAGAGTGGAAAAATAGTTTGAAAACCTTTTGGCAAGCCTTTGGGTGGTCTCAATGGCCAAAAAAATATTTTTCCCTGAACGAAGAGCTATATATGTACCATTATTGTACCTGCGCGATACATTATATAAACTACATGACAATCTATAGACAATATATAAATATATTTTGCTGAAAGAATATATGTATCACGCGTGAGAAGAAAATATATATATATAATATGGGCAATTTGATGTGACCAAAAGGTAATGCCATAAGTACCGCAAAGTGGGGCTACTTTGAACAGGGAGGGCTACTTTGAACAGGGAAAAAAAAGTTATTTTCCCACTTAAATTTTTTCTGGCTAATGCTACCGATTCGGAAATCACCCGGCGATTTCGGAATCGTTCCCCAAAAACACCGAAAAAAATTTACTCGGGTATCTGGCCGAAAAAATGCTCATTTGTACCCCTCATTACGATCATTAACCGGTGTGAAATTTACCTGTGTATCTCAATTACGAGTGCACGTTTTTTCATGCCAAATTGTGACCCGAAAAATCATACGAAAAGTTTGAAAAGTAAGTTACTGAATTTTTTTCAAAGTAGATCAAAAGTTCTAGATTTTTTTGCATATTCGTATAATGGAAACATTGAAAAACGTGTGGATTAAAAAAAAATTTCGAAACTGTTTTCCTGAGCCTTCAGCTCACATGTTGAAAGTAGCCCCACGTTTTTTCATATTTTCGGGGCTACTTTGAACATGTTTTTCCATTGTTCAAAGTAGCCCCACTATTTTTGCAACATTTTTCTATAACTTTAATTTAATTTTTTTCATTTTGAAATCACGTTTCACAATGGTTTAATGATCATACATGAATTTCGTCGCATTTAAAAATGTTGTTACGGAGCTGCCGCGACCTAAACAAGAAAAAAGCTTGTTTTTTCCCTTTCGATTGTTGCCAGGGCATCAACATACACTAAGTCGAGCTTTTTTTTTAATCAATGCGTTCATCATACAGTCACTGTCATTAATACAAAAAATTTCAGAAATCCATAAAGGCATTTTTTAGTTTTCGAGGTTTTACCGCAAATTTTGGGTCCAAAACGTTAATTTTTTTCTGTTGGAATTTTTTTTGGGGCACCAATTTCAATTTTTTTCAATTTTTTTTTTCAGAAAGGTGGTAGCACGTATCAGTTTAGCTACTGTAAAAATATCTTCTCGAAATTCCTACCCATCATCAAATTATCTACAAACAAATTATCTACCAGTTTATTTTCCTAATTTCCCATAAGCTTTACATTGTGCCAGCCATTTTTGAATGCTCATAAAATTTTTTCTACTACAATTACAGAGATTGCTAGGATACAGGCGGATTCGCAATAACTTTCTCTAGATACAAATTTTTCCCCTTTCATTCCGTTGCATATTACTCGAGTTATCAATCAAAAACAGCCAAAAAATGTCGTTTTTTGTTCAAAGTAGCCCCACTTTACGGTAGCCTATCCCAGTATATCATGATTTTATTAATAAAAAATCAGTAAAAGATGATAAAAATATTTATATAAATGATTGGAACATTTCCATACAAGTGATTTGCTATTACAGTTGACTCCCATGACAGAAACCAATTAATGCAATGCCTTTAAGTTAGAAAAATGTCTTAAAATGTATAAACAAATCTGATTTTTTACCTAACTTTTTATAAGGCATTAGATTTCCCCGATTTTTTTCGCGTAGAACTTAAAAAAATCCACCTCTCGATCAAACAGTATATATTAATCAATTGATACGTTAAAAGTAGTTTACATTAGAATCGGTATAGGAATCGGAATAGGTCCAGATTCTAATGTAAACTACTATTTTTTTCAATATGTAAAGAAAATTATTGCGCTATTATTTGATTATTCACACGAAATTTATACTCGATCCGAACTAGGACTACCAAGCTATAGATGTTAGTATCTCGAACACGGAAGTCTAATATAGGCCTACATTTGTTTCGCGTTACAAGCTTTTCTCCCAATCACACTTTGATTCAATCTCATAATCTCACAAAATGGAATTAGGAACTAGCCTACATTTCATTGACCACATAACAATAGTAGACGTGTTATCGTCTGATACTTGTGACACGCCGTGAGATTTAAAAAAAAACACAGAGTTGAATCCCTTCGGGAACCTTCCCGCGCAGGGCGCGGGCTACAGTCTTGCTATGTGCTTAAAATGGATGTCGCGCCCAGCACGACGCGAGCGGAAAATGGATGTCGATACAGTAGCGGAATATGCCTCATACATAGTGTACGTATTAGGCCGGGTGACTAATTCCAGTTTCAAATAAATGGTGATTTTGAAACATACGGAGCTTGTGGGTACCCCCCTCATCACTCCCCTGTGGCCCATCAATCATCTATGGTCTACATTTACCACTGATTTTTAATACCAGCAAGAAAGGTAAATGAAGACCAGGTAAAGAGGCAGACGCATTAAAAACGTTGGACACCTAGCCAGTAAGCGCGCAGCAGTATCGCCATTCGAACGAATGGCGCATAGTGAAAACTTGCGCTATACAGCAAAGATGTCTGCAAGTGCAGGAAGAACTGATCCAACAGACAGCGTATTACTCTCTAATTTGAATAGCGATGTCCTTGGGCTTGGGGGAAAATTAAACAGTCAAATTAATCGTGTTAGAAAACTTAAACTTGAGGTTTCAACATTGAGAACAACTATCCAAGAAAAAGAGGAAAATATTGAAAACTTGGAAAAAGAATTTATTTCTTTGGAAAATAAACGGAAATCGTTGACGTCAGAGTAATGTTCATTCAAGTTTCAAAATTTGTCAATTAAAGAATATAACCTCAATTTCAAAACCTCTATCTTCTTGTTTGATTAGGAATGATGAACTACCGAAAAAGGTGGAAGAAACTAAAATCGTGTCTGCCAAATACAAAGATATGTATGTAACTCTAAGAAAACATTTCAGGGACTGGGAAATTGAACATTCCGATTGCTGCAAACATTTGGATTCTGAAATTGCAAGGTACCAACCTTTTTTACTTCCAAAGGGTATAGAAATAACAAACAAATTAGGATCACTGAATTGTTGTTTTGCATCTAAAACTAGATTTAATACAGAGGTATATGAGGAATCACCCTTAATGGCCAAGGAACATCAGCAATCTATGTGTGTAAAGGAAAAGAAGTTTGCTCAAATTGTGAATTTTCAAATTATTTTTGTCGGTACAGAGCTGAAATCCCACCCAATGAACCTTCTACTTCTAGAGAGGACACACCAGCAAATCCACCAAAAAAAACCAAAAGATAAAACACATTATGGGAAAAACATTGCTTGAGGTGAAAACATATTGTAACCAACTGATCTAAAAACGTAGGGGAACTTCTTTTTAAGCCCCTCCCTGATTGCGACGAGGTCTGCTACGCGGGCCCTCACAGGGGAGATCGCAGCGTCTGTCCTCCTTCTTTCACTCTCCTCGGATCCCATACCAGTAGAGCGGAGAGACAAACAAGCTTCGAGATATCATCGAAGTTCTGTTAATTCTATTCGTTCAACATTAAAAAATTTCGAAATGACCCTTGCTTTAAAGGATGCTTTTTACTACTTATTAGAAAATTAAGATGAAATGATTTAACTCTTTCTTTCTGTTGTAATGGTAAAACTAATCAGGACAAGCTATTTACTCCTAATCTAAACTTATTGCATGTTTTTGTGTTAAAGTAGGTTTCATTTAAAAGACAGATTTAATAGTTTGGGTATTTCAGCTTATTCAGCTGAATTATGGTAATATGTATTTTACCTGGATGGAAGGAATGAAGGGTGAGAGAAAATTAAAATGTCAGAAGACATCTGACCCATACAGAATAAAGACACACAAACTGATGAGTGCTGAGCTACAAAGTCATCCAATGTCTTATTCAGAATTTGTTGAGGGTTTGCTTTAACCTCTCTGTTTCTTCTTTGTAAATATCAAAGGTCACATGAGGCCTGTAAATTTTAATGAAGTTGATTATTTTAACTATCAAGTTGAGAGAGAAATGGTTGTTTTTACTTTGAAAAGAAGGTTTTAAGTGATTGTTGGGTGTTAGGTGGAATGCTGTTTGGATTGTTAACTAAAATGTTATCTAAAAGCAGAAAGAATCCACTTAAAGGCCATGATGGCTTGAAACGTTTATCTTCACTCTAAATATTAAATACAATTTCAATTAGGGAAAAACTAAACATTAAAAGTTGATATGCAATTCAATACCTTCAAAAGCCCCATGTAAACAAAGAGCGTGTTATCCAAAATTGCCTCTTTCTCCAAAGACTTCGCCTTATCAAACGCCGCTTTTAGTATCGCATCAACTGTTTCACGAACGCTTTCAATGGCAGATGCGTCTGATCTCAGATTTACGGTCGAACTCACTTTCATGATCACTTCAGCATACACGTCAAATATAGCGTCAGGATTTGCGGCCACCAATTTCTATAATGCATGAATAATTGCAATAATTGCAGTATGCCAAGTTTTATGTCAACTTACATCGATGTGTTGAAGTAACGAATTCTTCTGGTCGGCTAGACCATTGAATCGTGCCAAGGTCGGTGCAGCAAGTAGTGCTTCCGCTGTTGACTTTAGAATTATTTAAGAATGAGGTCAAACAAAAAGATTGTAACGAGTATTCAAAAAATGTAATACCGAAGTCACTTCGTTGGCGCTCAGCTGGGCAAGATTGGCATTGAGTTGTTGCAACGAGTCAAATACTGAGACGTTTTCCACAACCTTTTCTGTCTCTTTGTCTTCTTTTTCCTCATCTTCATTGCCACTTTCTTCCTCTTCTTCTTCTCCTTCACTCTCTTCTTCCTCGCTGCTGGGTTCCCCTTCATCATCACTAAAGCATAGACAATAAAGATGATTACACGCAATCAATAAGTACGTCCGGTGCGATAGGAAAGTACCTGAGAGTTTGTAAAACTTGTTTGATTCCCATGCCACCAAAAATATCCTTCAGTTCTTCACATCCTTCTTCACCGAATTGATTGCCGTTCAAGTCACAGATTTTAAGCATCTTTTTGTTTTTTAGTGCATTAGCTAATTGTTTCGCTCCACTTAAATTGATTTCACCATGATCCATGTAGACTTCCTAGAAGGCATGATAGTATACGCTTGAAAATGTGAAAAACCAAATGCAGTCTGAACGGTCGTTTGTACCTTTAGATGCTCATGACCAAAAGTCAGTGCCTTGGCCAGAAACTCGGCTCCTTTGGTACGGATCAAGCAGTCTCCAAAGTTGATGATTGTGAGTTCTTGCCATTTAGGCAACGCCTCTGCAACAGCTTGCGAGCCTCGCCAAGTGAATGTATTATCATTTAAATTAAGAATTTTCAGGCCAGGATTATAAACAAGCGCGCTTGCCAAGGCAGATACACCGGGATGTCTGATAAAGTTTTGTGGCATCTGAACTTCTTCCAGGGTTCCCACAGCCTAAAAATAAACAGTATGTAATTAGTTAAGTTCAGTTTCTCGTTATGTTACAGTTAACATAACGAGAAAATTGAACACTGTTACCTTAAAAAATTCGGAAAGAGCAATCGCCCCTTCATTTTCAAGACGATTTCTTCCAACAATAAAGGTTTTTAAGCTCAGTGGTGAACCAGCCCCCTTACTGGCTGTTAAACAGTCATTTAAAGCTTGGGCTAGCATCTGTAAAGAAGTAGAAGATTAGATGAGACAACTAGGGCTTTTTTCTTAGTATATTCTGCTGCATTACTCTTCCACCATAGATTCCCAGACCATTGTTATTAAGTCGCAAACACTTGAGAGAATAGCAGACAGGACTCTTCAAGAATTGAACAAGTCCCTCCATGCCAACTGGGCCTAGTGCATTATCACTCAAGTCTAGTTCAACCAAGTTTGCTTTGGCCAAAATGAGTCCACCTCCTAAGAAACTCTAAAATGAACCAATTACTCAATCATCACATCCATTTGGGACCATCTGTAATCATGAAGTTACCAAGGCTTTAGGAATTTCATCTTTTAAACGCCCTGTGAAGGCGTCTTTCCACAGTGCTCTCTGGAATGATGGTTGGGATTCTAGAGCTTTGGCAATGGCTTTGGCAGCTTCAACACCAAGTGTGTTTCCTTCAAGGACCAGACCCGTCAGACATTTTGCAGCCTTGATTGCATCAACAATAGGCTGGGCTATTGAAAATGAAAACACACTCGCATTAAAACTTGGTTAAACAAAACACTCCAATCAGAACCAACCGTCGGCTTCCGTGTCTAATTTGAGTCCTTTCCCGCTAAAATCCACTAGTTCTTCTTTCACGTGCAATCCATTGATTCCCGACCCATCATTCGACTTATCCACACTCCCATTCATTTCCTTTTAGTTTTTGCTTAACTTTTTTCAGTGTAAATCAAGATGACAGTCGCCGTTGTGAAATTTAACTTCGGTTAAAGAAAATTCACGTGTTGTTTGAAAAGCCAACAGTCAGTGTGCTTGAATTTTCCAAGCAGAAATTCTTAAACTCCAGGGTTTCCAGTCCTACGCAATTGTGGTTACATGAATAATATTAATGTTTGCAATTTGTTCAAAGCCACTTTTAAACACTGAAAAATAGATTAATTTATATTTATATAATTTAAAGAACAGTTTTTGTTGAAACAATTGCAAAATAATATTAATTACTCGAATTTGACGTTACTCCGTCAGTCTACTGCTGTTCAGCACAATTCACCAACGATTGTATATGGGACATAAACTTGACTGGTCCCTCTGTAAATAAAAGAAGGAAACCTCTGTTAAGTTTTCCCAAATTTATAGATCTCGCACATTCGTGAAGCCGACAGCATGATCAAGCTTTTTTCTCTGAAACAACAAAAGAAAGATGAAGTTCCGGGTCGGACAGGCAATCAAAAAAAGGCATCTGCTGCCCAGCTGCGTATCACCAAAGGTTTGTGTAATAAAAAGTGTCCGTCGTGACCTCTTGACCTTATATATTTCACATATTATTTAATTTACCATTTTTCCTAAGATATTAACGAACTGAATCTACCCAAGACCTGTCAAATGGAATTTCCGGATCAAGATGATTTGCTAAACTTCAAATTAATCATTTCTCCAGATGAAGTAGGAAAAACCACAATTATGCAGTCTGTTTCCATTACATTTATATCTAATCTGTTTTACTACAGGGATTTTATAGAGGGGGAAAATTTGCTTTTAGCTTCAAAGTTGGTCCTGGGTATCCCCATGAACCACCCAAAGTTAAATGTGAAACGCAGGTGTATCACCCAAACATTGACCTTGAGGGGAATGTTTGTCTCAACATTTTGCGAGAAGACTGGAAACCAGTATTAACCATCAACTCAATCATTTATGGACTGCAGTACCTTTTCCTGGTGAGTAAAAATTCTCTTTGAATGATCCCCAACTCTGATTCTGGCAGCATGTGTAACCACTTGTCTTGGGGAAGTTTTCCCCAAAACTTGGATGTCCCTGTGTGTGGATGGTTTTTGTACAGTGGTGCTACTTTAATTATCCTGTCCAATATGATTTTTGTTTCAAGGAACCTAATCCAGAAGACCCTTTGAATAAAGAAGCAGCAGAAGTACTGCAGACAAATCGACGATTGTTCGAGACAAATGTCCAGAAATCAATGCGAGGAGGATACATTGGCTCGGTAAGAAAAAATGATTGTAACTAGATTACAACTAGTAATTTATCTTTCGAAAAAAAAACAGGTTTATTTCGAACGTTGCCTGAAATAACATCCGTTTCGCAATCCACCCTCACCCCCACAAAAAACGAATGGCTCTTTTCAGATATAACTTCAACCAATTTTTAAAACATGGAAGATGTCTTCATGTGCAGAAAAAAAATAAACTTCCGCGTGATTTTGCGTTCCATCATAATTTTATTATTTTCAATTTTTCAGATGTTTCTTTTCTTGTATTACCATCACCGTTCTTTTCCCGTTGGGAACACCGCATCGATTGAGAAACGGTTGAAGCTGAAGAAGGAAGGGAATGATGACTAGGCTTTGCTACTGATGAGAATAGAAAGTCTTGAACATTACTATGTTCCTACTTCAAGCGATTAAAAAGAGCGCATTACCAGCAGTTAGTTTTGACCTCCCAAGCAAAGCCTAAATGCACAACAAAAGAAGAATCCCCTCCTTGCAAAATTTTCAATGACAACAAAAAGAAAAGAAAAACAAACAAATTGGTAATTTAACCTAATCAGGAAAATTCAATAAGAAAACCAGGCATTTGATGAAAAAAGGTCAAAGCACAGCTATCAGTAAATGATAGTGACGGAGTTATCAAATAGGACCATAGTTCATAAGGAATTACGATAAAGTTAGTAAGAAACATTCATCTGCTAAAGGGTGAGGTTGATCCGTTTCCTCCGAAGTTGAAGGAAGCGGGAACCGTTTGCTGGTTGAAACTATAACCTATTACGAATTCAAATAACAAGTATAATTAGAAAAGTTTCAAAACCCTGATACTGAAAGACAATGTACCTCCTGCCTCTTCAATCCGTTTGCTTTCAGCAGCTGCACGTCGTTGATCGGCAAGAACAATCACATCACCCAGGGCTTTTTGTTGGTCGCCCGTCAGCCCTCCAGTCAAAACATTGTACCAACCGGGATTAGTTCCTTGAACTTCCTCTAGTACTTGTTTGAATATTATGTATTCATCAATTTCGCAGTTCTCAACGTCCAACGGAGTAGTGTAGCCTGAACAAAGAATTAGGTTAGAAAACTCTGGGTTTTTCCTTTTCCAACGTGCATTTACCTTCCAAGGCTGTTTCTTCCTCTTCATCGTCATCATCATCATCGTCCTCACCATCTTCATCATCGTCGTCCCCAGGAATATCTTTAATGACAGCACTTATGGGAAATGGAGACTGGCCGGAAGCTTTAGAAATTCGATCCTAAGGGGGAAAAAATGTAATTCAATGTCTTGAAAATACCAAGATTCAAAATTTGCATACCTGCAAGCGCTCCAAGTAATCTTGGCCGTCTTGATCAATGTCGTCTTCGTCGGAACTCAAAACCTCTTCCCCACTTTCATCCTCATCATCTTCATCACCATTTTCCTCATCCTCAGCAGCTTTTGCGGCGTACGCGCGCTTTAATCCGTCAAATAGTAACAGAAGTGATGGCACGATCTGTTGAGCGCACTCTTCAACAAGCCCAGGATAAGAAGGAGCAGCCGTAATAAGTGTGCACATGCCTAAAACGCAGAGCTTGCGATCGTGGAGGCCTGTTGAAACGGTAAAATAGTAAAACCTTGTTACCACTCAGTGATTAAATACAAACTTTACCTAAAAAGCAGTCTGTATCGTGGATCCATTGGCGGATGAAGTGTGAGGTTAATGACTGTGAAGAATCACCCATAGCTGCCTGAAGTCTTTTGAGGGTCTCTAACACCAAGTTAGGGCTTGTATACAATGCAGCAATTATCACCTAAAATTGAAGTTTAAAATATACATTTTCATATACGAAATGGTGTTCTTGCTTAACACAATACCTGCAGGCACATCGTTCTTAGTTCGGATGTTTTCACTTCACGGGTTAACCGGGTCAAGACAAGTTCAACGAAAGAAGGAATACACTGATCCACTCGGCCTTTGCACTGCAACAGGATAACTTCTAAAAGCTTGGCGGCGTGGCACTCCGCATCTTCTCCAGAATCGCCAGTTAAAATAGCTTTGCACATGTTGAACAAAGCTAACAAATAGTTTGCGTTGCTAACAAAAGCATCTGTGTCGACGGTGACATAATTATGAAGGGCAGGCATCATGTCGGTAAAGTAATCAAAGGCATCCTTCTCAAACACCTGATAAAGAACCAACCAATTAGAAATCAATTGGAAAGATTCTAAGCAGAAAAACTTACTTGATATATCATTTCCAAGACTTTCCATAGATCTGGGGAGATTTTTTTGCTTGTAAGATCGAAGACTAAAGAAAGAGCTTCCTCATAGAATTCCATGGCTGACTGAGTGAAAATCAGTCCAACAACCTGATAACAAAATTGTTGTTGATTAAAACCCGTCGTAAGATTAATATTTCGTTCTGTTACAAACTACCTGCAAAGCAACAGGTTCTAGTTGGGCCAGAACCTCTTCGTGATCCTCCATAACGGCAATCAGAGTTTCAATTGTGTTGAGCAGCCCCATAGCGGTGATGGCTCTCTCGTCCGACTCTTCGTCATGGCCAATAACTTGGCCGAAGGTGGTCACTAAATGCTGGCAGATCTCCACAGCTACAGGCATCAGTTGCTCGGTATAAGTGGAAACGATTTTCTGCATAACTGTCGTCAATTCGTCATTTTCCGTCTCTCGTATAATATTTAAGAGTTCAAGGGTAATGGGTCTAATATGAGGTTCAACGTATTTTTCTGCTTTCTCTTCTTGCCCACTCAACAGCATCTGAAGAGCCACAGCAGCTTCCACCTAAAGTAAATCCAAAGAAATGTCACACGATTGCTTCATAGTTAAAGTGAAACAGATGAATACCTTCACAGGCAATTCAGAATCTGTCAGCAAAGCCCGTTGGGTTAAATTGATGGCCTCTGCAAGAATGGTTTCCTCGTTAAACTTAATATTACAAAAATGTTGCAGGACCCAGCAAGCCCGAGCACGCAAATGACCATGAGGGCTTGAGAACTCCGGATAGACAAACTGAGCAAGTAATTGCTCCATTTGACTTTTATACAGGGGTTTCTTCAATAAAATATCCGCCAGGCTTCCAACCATATGCAACGCGCCGTCTTTCTGCCGAGGATCAGCATTGGGAGCAGTCAAAACCTATGGAAGCGATTGGAGTTTATAACAAGTGAAACACTACACGGCAAAGTATTGTGAATATACCTGCATGAGGAACTCCATTGTCTTCTGTAACATGTCTTTTCTCTTTTTACAAATAGTGTGGAGCAAGGTCTGGGCGGCCATCACAGGGCTGACATAGTCCTCAAAGATGTCAAACTTGGTTCGAATATACTCATGAGGATCGCATTGCCATAGTTCTTCATCTGCATCAGTATAACACATGATTGGGAAGAGAACTTCTTGGATGACTGCTGCCGAGTGAGGCTTCAACATCTTCCATGAGAAAGCGTGACCCACAGCTTGATTTACGTAATTCAATGTCTGTTGAAGAACGCGGGGAGATACGTAAACTTTCCGCCTGTGTTGATCTAAAGTGCGCATCATAACCTGTGATAGACGAACGAAATGTCAAATGTTTTCAAGTAAGGGTAATAATCTGAAAGCTGTGTACCTCCAAGATGCCGGCAGAAAAAGTTTTGAGGAACCAATCAGCGAACTCCTTATATTCTTTGCTGACATTACCCGGACTACCATAGCGCTCAAAAACTCGAACAAGTATATGCATGGCCCATTTTCGGCATTTCCACCATGGTAGTTCGGGTCTTTCATCTTCATCTACAGATAAAGTTTGTTCGGGAACCGGACGATCCGCTATGGCACGAGCCAGCTCCATCCACTGGGTGAAGATGGGTTTCGTTAATAGCCCCATGGGAAGGGAATACTGCGTGAGGGCGTAGAAGATTTTCAGTATTTGCTTTTGGAGAAGCACAGATTGTTCTGAAAGATCAGGTAGCAGGCGAACAAGTAGCTGTTGGACTTGTGGTAAAAGCAAATTCATAGCTTCTGTTAATGGTGCTCTTTCTTCAACTTTCTTGTATTCAAAGTTCTTGACAAGCTGATAGAGACTTAAAAGAGCTCCCATCCAACCATTTGGATCAGGACTTTGAAGATAAATGCTTATCTTGTCAACAATCTGGGTCCATTTGCCAGGGAAATCATACCGTACAATATGATTAACACAGACTCCAAGTTGTACCCTTAAGAAATTAAATCAAATTTAGTAACATATGTGACTGGGATTTGTTTGGGTATAATACCGAACAAGTTCAGGGGCATGGACCATAGCATCAACAATCGCATCACGAATCATAGCTCTATCTTGTTCATGAATATGAAACACCTGGGGCTGGCCTGCTTCCACTTCTCTCTCTTGCCAGTTTTGTGTTACCATGTTCTTCAGGTAAATGACACCTGTGTTACACAATTTAATATAGTTTGTTAATATAGCTATAGTTTGAGAAAGGAAACATTTTTTAAAACAATTTTTGTATCCAGAAGTATTTTGACTTTTCTCTTGGGCTGGTGCATCCCAAATCTAGTTGGAATGAACTAATTTCACAAGACCTTACCTGCTTGTCGTACAGGCATGTCCATGTCAGCCGCCATGACAACTTGAAGAAGAGATGGAGCAAATCCAATAATCTTGTGAACCTAGAATAGACAAAAAATGAAAATCATATTTCACGTGTCACGATTTTGGCAATTAAGACTATTATCACGTAACCGCAGAATGGACCACGTGGGCATGTACCTGTGTCAGTTGTTCTTCGGCCTGCTGTTGCTGACTCGGGTCGATGGTCGCCCTCAACAAGTCAGCAATTTTTCTTGTATCCATTTCCGAGTTGGTTATAACTGAACGCGAATTGCAAGAAAACCAAAGAGTAAAAAAGAGTCCGGCCGAACGATATACACTCAAACATGCGTCTACCTAAAAACTGAAAAGCGGTGAGCAGCAGTCAACTGTCTAACATATGGGCGTTGCGCGTTCGGTCGAATTCGATTGCAAAATGCGCATGGGCACTGTGGCGTACGGGGCAACAAATTATATCTATTACAATAAAATGTTCGTACTTTTATATTATGCACATGGTTTCATGGTTTAGCTATAAGAAATACTCTTCGGAAGATAGAAAAGCACAAATTTGTGAAGGTCATCGCCATTGCTCATGGCAAATCGTTTATTACCAGGAATTCTTCAGCCTGCTTCAGCTCAAGGCCTTTTCTAAAGAGATAAGAAATTCCTACAAGGGAAACTCGACCGACTGATGCTGCCCACCTCTCTGTGATGAGCAATTCACATCAATGTAGTCGACTACTGCTCGTGAATAGGCTTTAATAAGCTGAATTGAAGTCGCGTCATTTATTACTTTGGAAGGTATATATATTTAGACATATGATAGCTGTTATCTCTGCTATAATATACGAGTGATATTACATACGCGTCAACCAAGTGATATTCTGTTTGAAGGTTCATTTCATCAGGCTGTTTAAGTACTAAATCCCTTACAGTAAAAATTTTATATTTTAACAAGAAATATAAACGCAATTCTTTTAGCCATTTTTATAGTCTTTAGAACATCCTTTTTTTAAAACCAACTCTATACTAATATTTAAATATTTTCTTTAGACAAAATGAATCTGTTGCTTTTCTAGGAACTCTATTATTCATCTATTAAATTTAATTATGGCTTCTTGACGATCTTTATGGAAAAACTTTGTAGGGGTTTAAAATATTCTTGGGATCAAAGAGCTGTTTAATACTGCGCATCCATTGAATAGCTATTGTCGATTTTGAGTATTCGATGTAGTCTCGCTTTTTCAGCCCGAGTCCATGCTCAGCGCTAACGCTCCCATGGTGTCGAGAAACCCATTCGTAAACAAACGGTTCAATCATGGACAAAATCTCAGAATTGTAATCTTGACTGGTAATATTCAAATGAAGATTTCCGTCGCCTAGCAAAGAAAATGAAGTTGGTTACATTAATAACTAAAAACTTGAGGGCTTCTGTTTTCAATTACCTAAATGTCCGTAGCCGCAACATCGAATGGGCATGCTCCCTAGTCGAATTCTCATATCTTCAACAAGTTGATAGAATTGCCTTATGGGTACTGACACGTCGTATTTGTAAACATAACCTTCGCGTGATAAAGCTTCCGCAATTCTTTCACGCAATGCCCACAAATTCTGAAGAAATTTACAAATATCGTAGTTTTGAGAAAAAAAAAATTTTATGAGAGGATACCTTAGCTTGGACTGAGTCCGAAGCGACTGTGCCATCCGCTATCGTCCCATTGCCGAGCAATGTTTCCAAATGAGAATTTAATTTTTCGGCATCGTGACTAGCATTTGAACCTTAATGAAAAGGGAAACTCTTTATATTAGCTTTCGACCAATAAGAAAATAAATTAAATTTACCGGAAGTTTCCAGGAGAACGTAGAAGGGGAAATTGTTTATTGGTGACCGTAATCTTAGCTGGGCTAAGACGCAGTCCAAAGAGGATTGGTCTATCAGTTCGCACGACGATAGAATTTCTCCTAAATTTGTTTTCGAAAGACGCAGCGTTTCAAGAACATTCTCAAACGAATTGAGACCTAGATAAATAGCGTGAGAAAAATAAATAGTTGAATACGTTTAACATGTTGAATCACTTACCAAAGAATCCTACTTGCACCGACGATGGCTTTGCTGGGCAGTGCAGCGCAACTTGCGTGACAACGCCTAAAGTCCCTTCAGATCCAACAAAAAGTTGCTTTAAATCGTAACCCGTGTTATCTTTTTTATTTGTGCCTAAACAGTCCATGATCTGACCATTTGCAAGAACTGTCGTCACGCCCAACACACTTCCATGCAAATTTCCGTAGCGTAAAAGACGGATTCCTCCAGCATTTGTCGCCACATTGCCCCCAATCTGACAGCTGCCCTTGGCTCCCAGATCTAGAGGCGCAGTTAAATTGTGTTGGTGAAGAACTGTTTCAAGCTTCTCTAAAATACAGCCAGCCTCTACAATTGCAATACCTTTGAAAGTGAAAACAAATATATTTGAAATATGGTAACAGAGCTGGCACCCAGGCTATAGAAGTAGAGAGTACCTGAGAGTTCATCTATGGATATGACTTTATTCATGAGCCCCAAAGAGAGAACAACTTCATCAAAAACTGGTACAGAACCTCCAACTAAACCGGTATTTCCTCCTTGAGGACAGACAGCAATATTTTGAGCATTACAGTATTTTAAAATGGTACTGACTTCCTCTGTTGTTTTGGGTCTCAAAACTAAATGACTAGAACCTGAAAATTCAAATAAGTTATCATTAAATTCTTGAAAATTGATTACAATTTTGACGACTATACCTCTGACGGAATTCATCCAATCTACATTATAACCCGCAAGATCATTCGCATCAGTGATAATTTGATGTGGGCTTAAAATACTTTGAAAAAACCCTACATGTTTATCGGACAGAATCGCGTAGTTCCCGCGCTTTAGATGAGGGTACCTTTTGGCAGTCAATTCTACAAACTTCTTCGATCTCGCCGATGAGTGAAATTTTCTTAAAATTAACGAAAAATTCTGAAAAGAAGACATCCGCACGAAATTTCAAAAAAAATCACAAAACAGTTCAAACCATCAACAACTTGGTTGAAGACTTAAACGCGCCGTCTGCTAGGCTAGCAAAAGGACATCTGTCAACCAAAGAACACACTGTTATTATCGCCGACTTCTGTCGGTCGCTTGGAGGATCCCGAGACCCGAAGTGATGATCCTCCGTAATAAAACTGATTACTTAAAATCAGTTAATTATTGTCGCGTGGCCATATTAGTTATTATCATAGTGTCTAAGGTGTTGCTTGTTATGATGCATACGCCCTGACGCGAAACGCAGAAATTCAAATATTTCGGGGATCAAAAAGGCAAAAATTTAATTTTCTGAAGCTTACACAAAAACTTGCAATAATGGTAAAAGATTATCAATGTAATATTTGAGAGTACGAATATCCGATACTTTTGTCGCAATTGTCGCATCGTTTATTTCAAAAGTTTGGCTTACACGAAAAAATGGTTGGCTGACCGCCTTAGCCCTATCATGAACAAAAAGAATGTTACAGAGATTCGTCTCTGTCCACAAAAACAAGTATAGGTATGATATGACACTCATCAATTGAAAGGCAATTTTCAGTAATGAATGCTGCGTGTAGACTTTAGTGAAGTCTTGATTTTGTTGCCTCTTGGTCTGGGTGCTGGCTGGTACAACCCTAAAAATTCAATAAGAAACATAGTACATATCGATTGCTTAATTCAAAGAGTAATGTTAACTATTAACTTACAAGAATGGAAGGCGTGGTATCTAGGATCTGCACCTTCCCATCCTGGTTTTCCTGGTTCACTAGGGGCAGCTGTCGATGGTTTCCGCGTAGTAGTGCGGACAGTGAATTCTACTTCACTCAACGTGGTGGTTCTGGCAGTGGTTGTTGTGCCTGGGCAACGAGGGTCGTTGGATCCCGGAACACAGATCGGAGGAGACGGAGTAGTAGGACATCTTGGATCTGTCGATCCTGGAGTACAGATCGGGGGTGGCAGTGTCGATGTTGTTGTTGTTGTTGTTGTAGGACAACGCGGGTCAGTCGATCCAGGAATACAAACCGGTGGTGGTCTAGTGGTAGTAGTAGTAGTGGTGGTAGTTGTAGTTGTTGTTGGGCATCTTGGGTCTGTCGAGCCAGGAGTGCAAACTGGTGGTGGAATTGTTGTCGTTGTAGTGGTTGTTGGACAACGAGGATCCGTCGATCCTGGGGTACAGACTGGAGGCGGCTGTGTTGTGGTAGTAGATGGGGTTGGCTTTGGTGTAGTTGGCTTAGGCGTAGTTGTTGTTGGGCATCTTGGGTCTGTCGATCCTGGAGTGCAAATTGGAGGCGGCCTTGTTGATGTTGTTGTGGTTGTAGTAGTGGTAGTAGGTCTTGTTGTGGTCGGACAACGTGGGTCAGTAGATCCCGGAGTGCAGATCGGAGGAGGCTGTGTCGTTGTGGTTGTGGTTGTTGTTGGACAGCGCGGATCCGTAGAACCTGGAACACAGATTGGAGGAGACCGTGTGGTTGTCGATGTCGTTAGAACAGGACAACGAGGATCATTAGAACCTGGTGTGCAAACGAAAGGAGGAGCCGGCGTTGTCGTCGCTACCGTTGGACACCTTGGATCTTTGGTACCAGGGACGCAGACTGGAGGACTTGGTGTCGTTGTAGTGGGGCAACGAGGATCGCTCGATCCAGGGAAGCAAGTTGGAGGTGCTGGTGTTGTCGGACAACGAGGATCTTTGGTTCCAGGGACGCAGACAGGTGGTGATGGAGTTGTTGTTGTTGTCGGTGGAGCAGTGGGGCATCTTGGATCGTTCGATCCTGGGAAGCAAACTGGTGGAGCCGGAGTGGTTGGACATCTGGGATCGGTTGATCCTGGAATACAAACTGGAGGCGGCGGTGGTGTAGTCGGACACCTGGGATCGGTCGATCCTGGAACACAAACCGGGGGCGGCGATGGTGTAGTTGGACATCTGGGATCACTGGATCCAGGTACGCAGACGAAAGGGGCTGGTGTAGTAGCTACAGTTATAGGTGGGCATCTGGGATCGTTTGTTCCTGGAGAACAATCGGGTGTTGATGGTGTTGTGGTAGTTGTAGTTGTTGTGGGGCATCTTGGGTTGGTAGAGCCAGGGAAACAAGTCGGAAGCGTGGTAGTGACAGGTGGAGGTGGTGGAGTTGTTGCAGGGCATCTGGGATCTTTAGATCCAGGTAAACAGTTGGGACGGGATGTTGTTGTTCTGACTGTGATCACAGGTGGACACCTAGGATCATCAGAACCTGGCAAGCAAGTAGGAGGCGACGGAGTGGTTGTCGTCGCTGGACAACGAGGATCGTTCGATCCCGGGAAGCAAACGGGCGGAGCTCGAGTAGTTGTTGGACATCTAGGATCATTGGATCCTGGAACACAAGTAAAAGGAGTGGTTGGAGGTGGCGGACATCTGGGATCGTTCGATCCTGGGAAACAACCCGGGGTTGTGAAAGGTGGAGGTGGCAGGGGAGGCAGAGTTGTCACAACGATAGGCCGGCTGGTCGTTGTTGGGCATCTGGGATCGTCGGAGCCTGGGAAACAAACTACCGGCGGCTTGACTGTTGTTGGAAGAGTGAATGGGGGTGGAGGTGGAGGGCATCCCGGATAATTAGCTCCGGGGAAACAAGGTCTCGGTGTCTGAGGGCACCTTGGGTCTTGCGGCCTTTGGACGCAATTGGGGATAGTGATGGGTGGTCTAGGGCACCTGAAATCAAAAGGATCTGTAGTGCAATCAGGTGGAGTGGTTGAGAAAACCGACGGCTCGGTCGGCAGCCTTGACGTCGACGCTTCTGTGATTGGAGCGACGGTCGTCGTCTGGACGGCTAAAGCCACCGTGGTAGTGGGGCCGGTCGTAGCAATCACGGGCGGCTTGGTCACGACGTTAATTTGTGACTCTTCTCCGACGCAGTTGCGCTGCTGGCAAGAACCTTCACAAATGTCGACATTGCAAGTGAAATAAACTTCACTTTTCGTCGGGAAACGGAAAGCTGTGATGTTGGAGAAGGTCACTAAAGTGGCGTTGCTTTTGCCAACATCGTCCGTCCGCCTCCAGAAGTGCATCAACTTAGGTTTTCTAAATAAAATGTTTGTTTAGTTAATTGACGAGTTTCTAATGAGCTCGAAACCGCAAATACTTGGCGCATCCGTCGGTCGAAGTAAGCTGTAATTTCAAGGTAGATTCCACATCAGTGTTGCCATCATCATAAGCCCAGCAATCACGGACAGCGACATCGTAAAGACCGTTGGGATCTCTCAGGTAAATGATCAGACTAAGCTCTTCTCCAATTTTCAGGCTGCCCTCAATCGGGCTCGTCTATCAAGGAAAGTTTCACTATAACAATCATAATCCACAATAGTAGAATTGTTGTGCTAAGTCTATATTCACGTTTGGATAAACTCCTTTCAAAACATCCATCCAACAGTCGACTTCTCCAGCGTTTCCATGACCGTTCTGGACTTCGAGCATGTCGACCGTCAGAGGACTCCAAGTGACGTATTTGGTGTATCTCTCCGTCAATCGACAGCTGATCCGGCGCGATACATCCCATATTTCCTAGAAATGAAAACAAGATCGATGCAGCGATGAGATGACGAAAAGCCATAAAATTCTACAACACTTTTTACCTGAACGATGGCGTCGGATTGGAAAATCAAAATGTTGGATTGACTCCCGTCCGCTAGAACGGTTCCGCAATCGTTGGCCGGCACGACGAAGGAATACTTTGATCGGTTGCTACCTAATGGCACGTACCTGCGAGTCAATGAGGTTGAAGAAAGAAAGAGAATGGAGGCAATGCAATTTGGACACTCTGCATATCCGTGAGTGCGAGGAAGTAAATAAAAATAAATAAAGAAATAAAGAGAGAGAGAAAAAAACCGGTCGTGAAATCGACAGAGGGGTCTCGTCGAGAGAGTTTTCTTCTCTTTTGGTCGTTTTTTATTTACGACGAGATGGGGTCACGTTTTATTTGGAAAGAGGAGAGGCAGTTTATCTCCGAAGGTCAGAAGCTTTATTCTCTTTCTTATTGAGAGATTTCGAATGTAGGAGAAGAGAAGAAAAAAAAGAGGAAAAAGTGAAGAAGATGAGGGCGAAAGTCTTGTCATCTTGTAACCAGCGTCATAGTGACGATGAAAGGAAGGAGCGTGACTGCGTCGTCTTTGACGATATTCTTTTTTATTACCCCAAAAGAGGAGACACTATCTCTCTTCAACTTCAATAATGGAGCTAGGTTCTTTCGTAAGGGAATTTTGTTTTCCTCTCTCAAAATGTCCTTGGTTATAACTAGCAGCACCTTTCCCTTTTTAACTCGAGTTTTCTCCCCCCGTCAACTCGTCCCGAAAGTCATCTTTCAAGAGAAAATCTTTTTCTTCTTTTTCTTCTTTTTTCAGCATTTATGACATCTTGCAGCGCGATATCGACTGCGCAATTTTCTCGTTACTGTTTCCTCTCTCTCGACGGCAGCCAGTTAAGGACTCTAAACGACCCGCCGGTAGAAGAATAGATGTCGTGCGAGAAAGTCACAAGGCAAAAAAAAAAATTCAAAAAGTTTGGAAGTGTGGTGAGTAAGAGAGAGAGAGAGAGTTCGTGCGCACCTGGCTCAGTCACCAAAAAGCAACATTGTGGCGGAGAAAGGCTCACCTACCTACCTACCTGTTTATTTCTCTCTTTTCAGGCACGCCTCATTTTCTCTCCCTGTCGGCTTTTCGACATTATGTCACATCAAATATGTCAAACTTTTTTCCAACTCAACAGTAGAAAAATAAGTGGGAAGAAAAAAGATGTATAGTCGTGTCCAGGTCGCGGAGGATTTCGTTAGTTTGAATGGGGTAAAAAAAAATATATTTCTTTTTATTGGTTAAGAGATAATAAATCTATGAAAAGGTTTCCAATACGGCGAAGTATTGAAATTTTTTCTTTCTTTAAAAAAGGAAGTCGGGATTTTTTTTTTTGTCCGGAGGAAACGCTTGCACTTTCACAGAATATGTTAATGTGATATGGTGCTTTCACAACGAGGATAGGAATGCTTTTATACGTATATATAGGACCAAACTTCTTTCTTTTCGGGGTCTTCGGGTTTGTTTAGAAATTGTGGACATGTTAGCTATTAGTTATCAAGCACAAACACAACAAAGCGAGAAAAGAAGCGAAGCTAATAATAATAAAAAATAATAATGGTGTTTCTCTTTTTTTGGGTTTCACAGCGGATTTTCTTTATTTAGAAATGTTTTTTTTTCCTCTCCCATTTTGAGCGTAAACAATTCGAGTTATTTTCCAGTGAATTTTTTCAAAGGCGAAATGATTGGATAGTGGCCGGTCGTTTTCCAGTGGACGACCGGATTCTGATAGCGAGGAGGGCAAGCGTAATTGTAGCGTCCCTGGCAGGGACTAGCTGGGCTGTAGTTATTGGTTGGCGGACACTGCGGATGAGAGTAGCCTGGACGGCAGATGACCGGGCCGTAAGTCGGCGGAGGACGGACCGGATACGGCGGTTTGGTGTAGTAGTAGCCCGGAGTCGTCGAGTAGATCGGACGCGACGTCGTCACTGGGGGGACCTGAATGGTAGGGATGGATGGAGGAGTCGACGGTGGCGGAGGTAATGTCGGATAAGTTGCTGGACCCATTTGCGTCGCGCAGACTAGGGTCATATTCCTGCACGCAGATCGGCAGAGTTCAACCTCGCAAGCGAGATGAAGGGTCGTCTTCTCGGCGATGCGGAATGAGGTCAACGAAGCGTAAGCTACATTGCCGGAACGCTTGAAAGCTTCCATCAGTTTCGGTCGGAGCGAACAGCCACTATCGTCCGTCAAGCGGACACGATGGGCCAGTCCGTCAGAAGCGAAACAGTTCTTGATGAACATGTCTTTGTAGTCTTCGGGGATGTGATAGACAAGCGTTAGGGGATCTCCAATCTTGAGCCGAATGTCTTGATCCACCGGCGGCCCGTCAAGTCCGGTGCCAGTCAGAACGCTTGTCAGGACTTGGCTCTCTGGCTGCGCTACAGGAACGTCAGTCACGTTCAGCGTCGGCTGGAAGGCGATTAGCTTCGAAGCCGGATCGAATATGCATTGAATCCGTCGGCTACTGTCCCAGACTTCCTGGACGCTTTCTTCGATCTGAACGACCAGCACGTTGTAGTAGCCCAATTTCAGCTTGCCCGCCACCGATTGAGTCCCGCAACCGTCACCCGGCACCTTAAATTGGTACGACGTCGATCCGCTACCTTTGCGGACGAATCTTTTTTTCAATTTTGTTTGCATTTTTTCACCATGTGGAAATAAAAAAATCGTAAAAAAAAATCAATCACCGAAAAGCACATATAAGCAAGGGAGGAAAAATCACGAATAAAGCTCGGGATGTTGTTGTGGAAGCGGTAAGCGAAAACGAGGAATGAAAAAGAAAAAAAACGGGACAGCGAAATAAGAAAAAAGGTCCACGACGGGACAAAATAGATGGTATTTATATGATCATCATTATTAGTCTTTTTCCGATATATTGTAATAAATCTCTCACCTGTATTTTGACCACAGTACACTTATATATAGTTAACTTTTTTGCACGGGTATGTAACAAAAGCATATTATACAGAACGCGAGGGAGGAGGATCTTGTTCTTCTCTTCGTCTTCGATTTTGCTTTTTCCAGCCTTCGTGTTTGTTTGTGTTTTTTTCGAAAAAAGAGAGTTTTGGTTACAATGTTTCGAATTTCCGGCGCGCTCTTCATGGTCTTCCTCATCCGTTATCGGCCACGTGACCTGACGTGCCCGTCAATTTTTTGTGTAATCAATACTGCCATTTATATATGTAATAGTTTTTGAATTTCGCGCCAGAATTTTTTTGTTTTCTTTTTTTTTATGGAAAGAGAGAGAGAGCCGGAGGTGATGGTAGTGATCAGCTGTTTTTTTGGTTAGGTTGTGGCTTTTTAAAAATTTATATCTTCTTCTTTTCCATTTTAACGGCGGGACGCCATCTTGTCCAGCTTCTTCCTGACAGTGTTGTATTTGACAGCAAGGAAAACGACGATGACGATGAGGCCCATCATGGAGGTGACGACCAGAACGGCGCAAGCGGCCAAAGAGAACGGCGTCACGCAAAATGTCGGCTCGTCCGGATCTCTTCCGTTGACCTCGAGAGACGGGTCAGACTGTCGGAAGAATTCGACGGACGAAGAAACGGGCTCGACGGCCAAGGCCGGTAAGACTTTAACGGAACGCGTCAGCCTGACTTGGGCAAATTCCATCCGCCCGTCGTCGACTAAATTATCGACGGAACGGCGAGGTTTCTTGGCTACGGGAATACGGCGGCTACCGCGGCGGCCGTCACCGCGCTGGAAATGGAACATGTGGAAAGCGTGAGACGCCGGATCGCCCTTCCAGCTATCCGACGCTCCATCTTTAGATCCTTCTTTAAATCCGGCTGTCGGAGCGGCCGTTTTCTGGGTCGATGGACGAGCAGTCGTCGGACGAGTGGTCAAAACGGTCGTCGCAGTCACTGGCGACTCGTTGGATCCGCCCGGAACGACGCATTCCGGATCGCGAGATCCTGGCAGACAAAGGACTGGACCTCCTTTAGGATAACGATCAAGACAATCGGGATTATCCGATCCTTGGTAGCAATCCGTCACAACGGGAGTCGGTTGAGTCGTAGGAGGAGCCGGACAGCGAGGATCGTTCGATTCCGGAGTGCAAATCAACTCTCTAGCAGCAGCCGGAGTCGTCGGTGGAAGCGTCGGCGGAGGAAGCGTCGGGCATCTAGCATCGTCCGATCCCGGTAGACAGACATACGGTGCGGTGGTAACAGCCGGTGGCGGAGGTGGTGGCGGCTCCAAAGTGGTCGTCGGCGGAGTAATGTTGGGTGGTAGAGTGTATTTCGGTGTAGTCGCAACGGCCGGTTCTAAACGGCACCGGGGATCGTTCGTTCCTAATTCGCATTCCGGCTCAGGGATCAGTTTGGGCGCTTTGGGCGCAACAGTCTTGGCCGGATATGGAGGTAGATAATCGAGTGAAGGTAAAGTAACTTCTGGTATCACTGGCGGCCTTGTCGACGGCTTCGTTGGAGCCGGTGTAGTTGTGGCGCGAGGCGTAGTGACGCGAACGGTAACAACGGCGGCTGTCGTCGGCGGAAGAGTCGGCGCCGGGGTCCTTGGCGCTTCCGTCGAGAAGATCAAACTGGCCGGCGGATTTGTGGGTTTCGGCGGTGCCCTGGTAGTGTCCGGTTCGGCAAAGAGCTGACTTCCGCCCGGTTGGCACGGATTGGGTTCGCATCCGCCTTTACAAACTTCGACGTTGCAACTGGTGAAGACTTGCATGTTGTCCGGGAAGGCGAAAGCCGAGACGGGCGACCATTTGACCGTGCTGCCAGCATAAGGGCCGGTGGAGGATCGATCGTGCTCGAACGGTCCGAGCAATTTCGTTTTCATGACGCAACCCTGAGCGTCCGTCAGCTGAACACGGAAATTCGCCGGATTGGCCAGTTCCGGCGTCGAGTGGGCGTAACAATCCCTAACTTGCAAGTCCATCTGCCCGGACGGGTCGTTGAGTCCGACGATGAGGGAAAGTTGCTCGCCGATACGAACGGCGGAATCAATGGGTCCGGAAGCCGGCCAGCGTCCCTGTTGCAGATCCATCCAGACGTCGACGACGTCGTCGTCGGCATTGGCGAATTTGGCCTCGGTGGCTTCCAGCATGTCGATCGTCAACGGTCGGACGCTGACCGTCTTGGTAACGCGGTCCGTCCAGCGGCAGCTGAGCTTCTGGGCAGAATCCCAAATTTCTTGGACGACAGCGTCGTTCTGAATGACGATGACGTTGGAGGCGACATTGCTACCGCCATCGGCGTCGTTGCTCGTCCCGCAGCCCTGCATCGGCACCGCAAAGCTGAAGCGTGCCACATTGCTGTTGGCTCCCACGTACCTGGTCGTTTGTTATTGGTTGGAGGTGCGAGGGGCAAACCGGGGAATCCGCGTGCAGTTGTTTTGTGTTTTTTGTTTGGGGTTGTTGTTGTTTTTGTTCACGGTAAAAGAGAGACGAGGACACAGGGTAGAGGGTGAGAGGGGAAAAGGAAAGGATTGTTTTTTTAAAAGCTCGAAGCTCATTGGTTTTTATATCAAATCTAACAATGTATGGTTTTATACGAATTCTTTTGTTTTCTTTTTCGAAATAGTCAATTGGCGTCGTGAGAAACAAATAGATAGTGACAGGCAAGAAGAGAAGGCCGAACTCGTTGGTTCGTTATTTTTTGATTCCAAAAAAAGAATTTTCTCAATTTTCTTTTTCTTTTTTAATCAGACATCAATCAAAGAAATAAAAGGCCTCTAAAGGCTTTAACAAAACAACAAACTTAAAATGGCAAAAAGAGATTTGTGCCTACCTGCAAGCCGGATCGGAAAAGTGTCCTTTGCTGAAAATGATGCCGTCAAAAGGTAGATCGAACTCGACGTCGACGGTCATGCCACTCTTGGCGCACTGCACCTCCATTTTGCTGATTTGTGGCATGTTCATCATCAGGGCAGCGCTCCGCACTCCCTGCGAACGTTAAAGAAGGTTATCATTTGGTCGTAGGAAAACTTATTTTAAAAAAAGGCAGCGACGAGCGATTAAAAATGTATTTGAGGAACGACATGACGTCAATAGGGTTCGGCGACCTATAAACTGATTTCCTTCAGACGAGGTAAGAAGACAAGACTTTCTCGTCAAAAAAAAAAAAGATTGCCAAAAAAAAGTTCGCCTACGCTGTGAGAAGAATAAACGACGGGGAAACCCGAGAGAGCAACCCAGACGACGATGGGCGGGATAGTGCTCGGCGCGCTAAAAGAGAAAAGAGAGTCCTCTCTCTCTCCTCTACATCTTTTGTACAAAGAAAAGTGAGGCCCCTTTCTACCTTGGGAGAAATTACACGTCTCTTTTCTTCTTCTTCTTCGACTTAATGGCCGGCCATATCGCAATCGTGATGGCTCGACGCCAACAAAATCCGACCGCGTCCCACATCTCACCGCCGTACAAGTGTTTTCGCGAAAACTTTACGGAAAACTTGAAATACCGTCGGATTGTTTGACCCACATATTGAACGCGCCAATAACGCGTGGGTGATGTTATACGGCCCGTCTCATCTCTATCACGCCGAGCACTGGATTTCACGACCCGTCATCGTTCACCATTTACGGCTGCCGCTCGGCAAGAAGAGAAAGAAAAGGGTATCGAATTTCTTTCGCTAACTTGTTGTTGTCGAGAGATCCGAGGGGAAAGTTTTTTTTTCGCGCGCGGACCAGCAAAAAAGGTACAGACCAGGTAGTAGTCGTTGTTGTTGCCGTGTTCGGGTGCCAAGAAACGTGACTGGTCTCTTCTTGCCATCCATTCATTTCTCGGGTCGCCTTCGGTCTCATTACAACATGTTCTTCTTTTGTGTGCGCGGCTCTGTGTTATTGTTGCGATAGATCAAGAATGGGAGGAGATACTCGATGCGTCTTTTTCCCTCCCTGTCTGGCGCTTTATATAGAGACACAGTCGGGCACGATTACAAAATGCTAAATGGAGAAAGATGGAAGAGACGAAAAAAAAGGTTTTCTGGGTGCGCGTAAACCCACTTTCACTACGCGTGCTTAATACTTTTTTGAATAATTTATTTTCTTGAAAAAAGAAAAAAAAGATGGCCCGCAGGTTGGAAAGGGAAATTGCGGGGGAATCTCGTCGTCGTCGCGCTTAGTTAAACGAATCATTAGGGCAAGTGAGAACGAGCCCTAATCGGCCCATAAGTTTTATTTCCTCCTCCTTTTCGTGCTGTTGTCTTTTGTTCTCTTTCCGAGTTGTTGATTTCAATCGAGTTATGTATTTTACGAGAAAAAATAACCCGAAAAAAGAAAGAAAAGAAAGAGAAGCCGGTCATTACCTTACTGAGAAAAAATATAAACCTTTCTCTCTCTCTCTCTTTCACTCTGGCGCTTTTTTTTTGTTGTTGTTGTCTTCCGCGTGCAAGACAACAAATCCAATGACGGAAAAAGAGCGCGGTGATGAGTTTCTTGTTTTTCCAGTTTATACAGTGTGTGTCTTGTTGTTAGTTTTTTTCTTGTTGTTTCTTGTCGTCGTTTCTGGGCTAGAGAGCCCACAAAGTTTGCGCGTTCAGGGCCCATTACGGCTGCAAGTTGCCCAAGTTACTAGGTCAGCAGGAGAAATTACAAGAGGCATTCAACGAGAAGCACAGTAGACGCGCGGTCCCGTGCGGATCGTTGAATCACGTCGTGACCCCGCGACTTTCACGCCCTGAACTCTCTCTTTCTTTTTTCTTTTTCCTCCTCATAACCGTCTTCTACCGATTCGGCCAACGGGCCGGCCCTCTTTCTCCTGCCACCATTCGCTTCTTCTTCTTCTTCTTCAACGCGCTATAATCCCAATAGCCGGTAAAGTGCAGCGGCAGCAAACAGCATTCTGCTTGTCTTATCACGCCAGCTCTGGTGCTGCTGCTCCCCCACTGTTCTACTGTACAGAAGAAGAAAAAAGAGAATTCCGTTTTCTCCCCATCATTATTTATTACCCTGGCGAGGCGCCTTTTCTAAACTCGTTGGCATCGCGACAAGAATCTTTGGTGGATATCAGCGGCGCGAATCGCGTCCGGCCCGGGACCCCGAAGAAAAGATTTGCAAAGTAGCTTTGGAAAGAAAGTCTTGAATAAGCGGTTCTCCCGCTGTTGCTCCTTTCTCCCCGTTTTCACTCAAAGAGCGCGTCAACTGGACACACCACGCACACTCTCTGATGTGTGCGTGTGGATTTTTTATTTTGGCGAAGGCAACAAAAAGCCAATCATCATTTTCAAAACGAATTCGCCCCTAAGCTAATGGGAGAAAGTCCTCTTTCGCTCCTGCCTTTTTCTCCGTATCGTCGAGACGAAAGGTGTTACCACATCGATGAAAAAGGGGACTTGATCAATTCAGCGACTTACCCCGATGATGAAGGCGACCGTACAGATGGACACTAGAAGGTGGTTAGACATCTTCTCTGGGAGATCCTTCCCTTCTGCGAATTGACAGATAAAAATTCAAATGTTTAAAAAAAAAACTCAAGTTTTTTGCGATCGACATTTTCATGAAAACACGAAACAAATTGAATTGAACCTACATTAGGTGCGATCCCACTTAGGTGTTTTGCGACGAGAAGAAAAACACACAAAAGAAACAGCAGGAGAAACTGTTTTGTATGTGTTTGTTGGCTGGACAACTAAGGAAAAAGGCACACGGCTTACAATACGGTTTGATAATGACGACGGCTGAAGACCAGAGCCGGCTCTGTTATATAGCCGGCCGGGCCGGGCCGGGGGTTGGGGCGTTCGTCTATGTAATATCCAACGCAGAGAAAGAGACGGAGAGAAGAAGCAAAAAGAGGAGTAGATGTGTGTGTTGTACGAGAGGAGGGAGGCGGAGCTCTTCGTCAACAAAAAAAATCACATCGGGAACCGGGAGCTCCAGCCAAAAGTCTCGTCCCACTCTCGATGGGGGTCGAAGAAGAAGGGAAAGCCCGTTCTTCGGGCTCTCGGTAACCCAGACGCTCTAACAGCGCAACCCGACGAAGAAAAAAAAAAGATTGAAAGGAAAAATGGAGAAAGCTTTTTTTTTCTCTCTTCTTTTTCTTTTCAACAATGACATTCATTTCTTTTTTTGATTCTTTTTCTTCGACTTTTCTTGCGCTGCTCTGGGGGAAATGTGATCGATTGGGCTTCAACGCGAGCATCTGACTTGCTAATTAGGGAAAATATGACGATGGGGAAAGAAAATACGTCTTTTCTAAATGTGATGAGCAACAGACAGGAAGATAGAAATCACATGGCCACAATCCAAACCGTCAACAAAATGAGAGAACTCGTGGCCGGTAGTAGTAGTAGGATTAGCCTAGTCTCTTTAGGTGGTGGGGTTCGTTTTCCTTTCGCTGTATGGACGTCTGAGAGTCGAGTAGGTCCGGCTTGTCATCCATGATATCATGGTAGTTGATCATCATGTCACCATTCTTTCTCCTTTAAGCACGGCCTGTCCGTCTCGTTTTCACTGGGTGTGCAACTGACAAAAGCCGTCGAGAAAGCAAGAGTTCGGGGTCTGAGAGCCCGTCGCCCGGCCCAAAAGGCAACGGACATCCATATAATAACTTATAGATATACTTTCTAATCATCCAGGAAGAAGATATGAAAAACAAGAAGAGATGATGGAAGGTATATCAACCCGACCGGTCGGACCGGCATTTTTCAAATGGGAGCTTCCACCCACCCGGAGGGAACGAGTTTTTTTCACAAATTTGGTTAGTTATCCGATACGGTTGGATAAGGAACATGAATTAAGATCAAGCAACAAGTTTGTCTCATCAACACGTGATAGCATACGGTACACGGGCAAATCTCTGGAGCGCTGCTTTCTCTCGTCCAACACAAAAAATTCTCTTCGCTCAGGCTCGGAGAAAAATTACGGGGCCCGTGTTATTTCCGCGTGTCGTCAACTTCCTCCAACTGGTAAATCACGAAGAAAACAACAACAACAACAAGACAGTTTTCCCTCTCTGAAAAACTATGCCGAGTGTCTTTTTACCAGTAAGTCTACAGCGTTATTCCCAAACAAGAGGAGAAACAGGTCAACGATGTCATGAGCCCCATCCGGTGATATATCACTTATGGGCTGCCGCCGCGTTTTGGCGCAAAAAGCGCTGAAAGAGAAAATCCCCAACTCGGCTCACGACATCATTGTCGTTCGGCCGACATCGTGATCACTTAAAAAGCCTCCCTCCCTCCTTCCCTCCCTCCGACAGTAATATACACTGCCGTCTAGCGCTGCCAAGGTAGAGTAATAAAGGTGATCATGAGGAACCTCTTATAGCGACCCCAATAAAGGAAACGCCAAGAGAAGAGAGGCAACAGCAGAACTGTTGACGGGTTGCTGGATGATTGACCAAATATGTCTAGAGGGGCCGAGTCAGGAAGGTTGTGTTTTGGTTGATTTCCTTCTCCTGCAGGTCTTGTCGTCCTTGAAGGCCTCTGGTGTACTAACACCGAAATGTTGTGTTAGCTTTTAGCTTTCATTTTCATCTTCTCTCTCTCCTCTCTCGAGGGGTGAAGACCTCCTTTCTCCTACGTTCCGTGTGTTACTACCGCGGCCAATCAAGGCGGCTACTGCGGACAAAAGAAGTCTCTCTCTTTCTCTCTTTTCTTGCTTAACTCTCTGAATACATTATTGAAATCGGCGCGATAAACACATCTCCTTTTTGCCTCCCAGAAAACCGTGACACTTCCAACGCCGTAGCCCGTTGTTGCCGGGATTCGGCGCGTAATGTTTCCATGAGGGCCGTTTGACACGGAGGAACTCTATCGACCGATAGAAAGACGCCAGAGAAGAAGAAGAAGAAGAAATACAGTTTTCTATCACGGTTTTCTAGAAAAGAAAACTGCTGATTCAATCTGAATACTTGGCGCCTTGTAAGGAACGTCAAGAGATGGAATACTTTGGACGTTGGTGCCAACACGACACTTTCCATTTCTTTCTCTTTTTTTCTTTCTTTTTTTGCGTGTTGTCGTATTCCTTCGTCACGTAGACTGTCAAGATAGGATAGTGGAGAATCAAAAGACTTGATTGCTTCACCGGACCGTCATCAAAATCGAAATGAATAAAGTACTTAAAAAAAAGGAAGAGTTTTTTTGAGTGTTTTTATGATATTTTTTTCCCCCTTTAGGGAAACGCCGGAAACAAGATGATGAATGCTATCCACGCAACAGATAACTCTCTCTTTTTGCTTCTCTCTCTCTCTCTTTCTTGCGTTTATAATTACCCATTGTGTTCGATATGATCAAGGAAAGCCGAACGAGCAGTGCGCGAGCGGTTCGTTATTACATCGCCAATTCTTGAGAAGAGTTGTGCGTGCATTTTGATGAGCGATGAGGCCCTTCATTTCAGGTTCTTCCTAAACTCACCCTTTTCTATGGTTATTATTAAATACTAGCTAAAAAAAAACAGAGCCAGATGATCTTTGTGGTTAACCGCAAAACAATTCAGTCAAGGAAAGAAGAAAGGTTTATGTTTAACAAACATCCCGCCCAAAGCTATAGGTATTTTCGGTCATCGTGACTAGCCACCCCGCAAGATCTCGATTCAAGAGGGAACCGCCACGTGCATGTGGGTCTTGGAAATGATTTGACCATAGATTATTGAATCGATAAAGCCACAGGTGGTAAGCATTCCATGGAAACGAACCATAACGTTCCCAGCCGATCCAGAAACAGCTTAAACGGTCCATTCATACGTTGTTTAACGAAGCATAAAGCGACATGGAATTTGGACCGAATTTTAAAACAATGTAAGAAAAAAAACGATCATGAATAATCAAGTTAGTGAGATTACGCACAAAAAAGAAATTTTCGTTTAAGACAGAAAAAAATGGATACCGTTCACGCAACACGCGCTTATATATATCTAAATGCAAATAGGGTTTAACAACATTCCAGTTGTGTAACAAAACTACACTGAGCTGATTTGAATTCAGTGCCTCAAATAGAAACGGCAAAGGGGAAAGTTGCAGACTTCATAGCTGAGTTAATGTAAGCTATCATTGCGTCCGTCTTATTTCATTCCACTTTACGATTGCCGTACCAAGCCGCTTGCTTCTGGTATTGAATAGGGACGACACACCAAAAAAGAAAAAAAAATCGTCTGGACATGCAAACATCGTCAAACAGCTTTGGATTGATCAACGCAAAGGGAAAACTCTGGTTTCTCCGAGTATCGATGTTGGATATCACTTGAATTCTTCGTCTCTTTCTCTCTCTCTCGTTTCGCATCCTTCTGATTGCACGATGGATCGTAAATTCGAGAAACCTTACTGCGCAATCGAAATGCCGTGAATTTTATGATCTGTCTGCCGGTTACGTTCATACGCTGCCCTGCCGCGTCCTTTCTTTTCTTGAATTTCAAACAGTCGCGGAAGAGAAAGTATCTGACCGCCACTCCCGCGTCCAAACATCACGTCCGCCAGCTCCTTCTAGCGGCATGAAAAAAGACTCGGCTATACGAATTTAAGAACCGGCATTTTTTTTTTTTTGGCATTCAACTTTGTGTGTGCCATTTAACCTATCTTGACGTTTCGAGCACGAGAACACAAAAGAGACAATTGTGGACTTCCTCGGGCATTTTTCATTCGGCATACTTTTTGCCAGAGCTTTATAACTTCGTGATAAGATCAGTCTACTCTGACATATTTTATGACTATTTGCTAGTTGATAGATGACCGACTGTAGTATATATACGAACTCAATCTTGGTTGACTATCAAACGACTCTTTTCAACAATGTTTAGACAGACAGTCTGATGTGGAGCAAGTAATATATTTGGATTACGTACCTTTATCGACATGGCGGCTTCTGGCAATTGACGGGAAAACACAAGTGCAATAACAATAATCGTCTTATCGGATATGACCCTGATTGAGGTTCAGCACTGAAACAAAAAAGTTCTTTTCTGCACGATTGTCTATGACGCATATTGTTTGAAAACAATACTATTTGAGAGCACGAGTCAAAGACCGATTAACAACACTAGAACAGCACGTGCACTGAAAGACTGACTGAATTCGAACGAAAACCTCAATACGGTAATAAGGGTAATGGGAAGCCTTTGCAAACTGCAAGATCAAAACTAATGCAAGAATTGAAATTAAATTGCTTCAAATGTACAAGTGTAGGAATGATCATGCATAATATTGTTGTATTTTATATCATCATTAGTTAGACTTATTGGGGTCTGATGGGCATATTGGCCAAAATTACATCATTGACATATTCCTTGACGTGAAGGGCCCAGAGGAAATCCAAGTGATTGAAGTGTGGAATGTGGACGCTCCGTACTAAATTTGGAAATTGCGCTTCCGCCCAGGCCACATCCTGTCAAATTTTGGTAGTAAAATATGAACTAAAATCTTCCCATTTCGTTCGATATTAAAATTTACACGAACCACAGGGTCAGCTAGCCAGTCATTGTCGCCCCAAAAAGTGATCTGCGGGGCTTTCACTTTAGAGGCATCGTAGAGAGGCGGTGTGTCTTGACCGTAATTGTTTAAATTACCCAGCGCTCCATAATTATAATGGGCATAATAGGCTAATGGTATAAAACGCCAATATTAAATTACCGCGTGATTAATTATTCAAGTTCTAAATTCTCAACCTACCATACTCGTACTCTTGTGCAAAATGAACCACGTTATGAACGCTTGTCCCAGCCGGTGTGTGAGATATGATTAAAGAAATCAATGTCTAAAAAGACAAAGAATTAAGCGGCATTATATAATTTTCTACCAAATGTCTCTTATGTCGTTTAATACCGGATCGATTTCAGATATATCTGGTCCACAGATCAGGAAAAGGATGCTCTCGCAAACTTCGATAACTGTGCTGTTGGCCTGGCATGCTTCTTGGCCTAGCATGTCGTAAAACCCACTACTGGGTAAGAACTCTCCGATGCCCAATAGATTTGCAATTGTCTTGAATATACAGCAAATTTGTGTTGAAGTAGCTGTGGAACATTTGTTCAAAAACATATATTACCTCAGCTTCATCTGCAATTGGAGCTAGTAGTCGAATAGGACTCCTCATATGAGCAACCGTCGTAATCGGAGCAAGAGAGAACATCATATTGATTTTCTCATTCAGGTCTTGATGATTCTCCATTGCAATGTAAAAAGTCAGTGTTCCTTGCGAGTGTCCAACGTAACTTATGGTCTCTTGGCCCGTTAACGCTAAAATGTAGCGCAGGTTGGCTGGGACGTCATAATTACCAATAGCATCGAACCTAAATTAATGTATTCATGCTAATTAAATTTAAATATTATAATAAATTAATTTTAAACATTTACGAAAAATCCCAGAAGGAGAGGTCGTCGTCTGGGCTAAGCGTAGTATGGTTCCGTGCGTAAGTGTTTCCTCGCACAGCGCCCAGCCACACGTCGTAGCCCGCATCAGCCAATAGGTACGCTAAAAAAATGATTTAGATGTTGACTGAATTAAAATCGTTACGTAAAATCGGCCCATACCGAGAGCACTTTCGGTGTGTCCGATAACAAAGTCGGCCGACGACGACAGAAGACCGTGCTGAAGGAGTACTGCAGGTTTGTTCGGTGCGGGCCCTGAATTTATTCCATACGGGATGCGTTGGGCTTCAAGTATGTAACCATCCTCTGTGGTAATATAATGCAATTCGACCGGGTAGCCTCGATTAGCTATAATTTGGGCCTGTAGACATATTAAGACACTAAAGTATGGTGTATTTTAAACCACTTAAAATTGGTAAATTATTACCGTTGTCATGAAAATCTCTTCCTCTCCACGACTGGAACCGCGCCCCCTTTGTAGTAAAGGGGACGCACTGACAAAACTTACAAGGAGAAGAATAATTCCTGTACGCATCTTTGCTATCAAACTGAACGATGCCAATCGTCGCAATACTTATATACGTACATAGTCAATCACTCGGTTTAAAACGTATTTATTCATACTGTATCAGTGGTAGATGTAAACAGCAATGTATAAAGTTCCCTAAGTTGCACGTCTTTGCCTGACCGTGAAGTCCTGCACAGGTTCGGTATCAATTTTAGCCAGACAAGCCATTCAAACAACCACAAAGTTGAGAGCTGTCAATCAAACGTATCTCTAATAGGTATAGTCTGCGCCATTACACTCGATAACAAAAACATTAGAAAAACGTAACGGGAGGTTTGTTGTGTTACGTTGACGATGACAAGATACTAAAAATTTTGTTGTAGATGACCCGATTGTTATCCGTCGCCCATAGGAAGTCAAAGTGATTGTAGTAATCAAAGTCAATCTTAATTGACTCTTTCAAATTAGGTAATTTTCTCGCTAGCCAAGCCACATCCTGAAAACCATGGAAGAATAAGCTAGTTTCAAAATGTTTAGTTTTTTTTATTTTCCAATGAAACGCTACGGAACCTCTGGCCGTACTAGGAGATCGCTCGTTCCATAGAAAAGATAGACGGGAGCCGTGACTTTAGTCAAATCATACGGTGGTGGCCTAAACTTGCCATAATGCCTTAAATTATGAAACCAACCATAGTCATATGGGATGAAAGTTTCACCTGAATAGATGCAAGCGAGTGTAGTAAACATTTCGTGTGTTTAAAGATACTTGTTTATACCAGAATTATAATTCATAGCAAAGTGTGCTGCTGTGCGGACGGAAGTTCCTGCTGGCATGTGACCATCGATTATCGGCAAAAGATTCTGTTGAATAAAAATGTGTTGCGGTAAATATTCTCTGATTAGAACCCGAGTTATAAACGTACCAGATCGAATTGGCCGTTGTTGTGCCCTATAATGAGGAATAAAATGTTGCGACAGATATTGGCACGCAAGTAATTCCGTACGCACAATTTCCCTTTAATTTTGTTTAGCGGTACGTCGTTGGACAAAAATTCTCGAACACGGAAGAGCCGAAAGAGAAACTGTCAGTGACCCGAAAAAGTTCTTCATTAAAAAAATAATTAATACGTATTTTTATAAATTGTTCTAGTACTTAACCTAACCTCAATTTGTTTCACCATAGGTGCTACTGTTCGGACGAATGGGTTGCCCATATGGGCCAACGAAACAGCCGGCCCCAAGGCTATCATAGTCTCAATTTTGGAATTTAACTCTGGATGAGCGATCATCGCCACGAAGAACACGCAAGCACCCATAGAATATCCAATGTAGCTCAACTTCTCCCGTCCGTTTACAGTCAGAATGTATTTAATTACAGCAGGAATGTCGAATCTGCCCATCTCATCCCAGCTGTAGCGGAATATTTATTAGTTATTATACAAGTAAAAGTGGGTTAAAATCTGAAGATAAAGACTGACGAGAAGTCCCAAAACGTTTCCTCGGTCGAATTAAGGTGTTTGTGTTTTCGTGAATATCTGTTCCCACGAGCGTTACCAAGCCAGACATCAAATCCTATTTGCAACAAATGTAATGAATGGTATTCTTGATTTTGCTTCGAGCTAACTAATGCAACAAAAGACGATACCTTGATCCGCAAGTTGGAAAGCTATTGCGCATTGTCATAATAAGATAAGCGGTCATTCAATACAAACTAAATAAGACGTAAATAAATTTATTTATTAATAAATATACCTAGCGACCGATTGGCAGGGCCGATTACCCAGTCTGCCGAACTGCCAATGAAGCCGTGCTGGAGTAAAATAGGTTTTCCGTAAGAACCCGAATCATCAAGTTGACCTCGTCCGTGAGGTATCCTGTGAAGCTCCAGGATATAGCCGTCCAAGGTTTCTATTGAATGTGTTTCAGCTGGATAACCACGACGATATATTATTTCAGCCTAGAAATTTAGATTGCATTAACCTAGCTCAAAACACGATAATAATAATAGCATTTGGGTTCAATCAAAGAAGCATTCCCCTTGTACGTGGCCAAAGGCAACACAAGTAGTCTTCAATTTCCAAGTATAAATAGAAAAATAAAAAAACCATCAGTTCGGCCAATCCTTGTTTTAAAAATCGTAGCTGACGATATACCGTATTCGTTTTTTTCTACACAACACAATCATACACACATTTTTATACATCCCATTTTACTTTAAATTAGCTTACCGGCGTCATCCTTGCTTCAGGATTATCTGGTAATCCAAGTCCCGCAGTTAGAGTATTTGTTGAATACTGCGATTTTCTTGTCTTAAACAAAGGGCCAACTATTTTTGAAGATCGCCACTTTTTTAGCAACCAGGAATAGCCAAGCCTTATGCGGTTCGATCGGTTGCCACACTGATTATTTTTAATTATTTCAAAACACGAGGAAAGGTGCGCTGCCACCAAAGTCAAGACAAAACACAACAAAACGGCTAACATCTGGCAATGCATCCCTTAAAGATTACGGATATTCCCTCTGTAAAAAATATCCTATTCTACACTGTGACGGGAATTTCTTATTTAGGTTGCTAAATGAAAAAGTTTGATAAAAGACGGTTGAAAAAGAAGACAAACATCTCACTGCTATACGCACCAAATTCAAACTAAAATGGAAACGAGTAAGTACGATATACACAACCCTACGATACTGGCACTGATTTTACGCAACCCTCGTAGCTATTCTTGTCTATTTATTCTATTTTACGGAATACGATGAATGCCCAAAAGCCAAGAAATATATATAATGATTTTCACCAAATTATCTTTCTCAACACAATGTTCTAATTTAATCAAACAGAACCTGTCGAATTAGTTCCTTTGTAGTGTGTAACCTGGGGCAACGTGTTGCACTGCTAGATCCAGGTCAAGTAGACTTTGGAACCCTTTGGGTGAAAAAAGAGCTGTAAGAAGACAATTCATTCATGAGAAAAATTGGCATGGCTCAATAACTCTCTGCAAACATTTAAGTGTAAACTTGTTTATTTTAAACTGCTAAAATCCGGCGTTTACAACTCGTGCGCGTACTACTCGAATCTACACTAGGCAAATCATTGCTTCTGGTTGCAGATAGCTTCATCCTGTTAGTGGTGCTCCTCCTTTTGCCAACAGCTATAATAACGGTCGATCTTCTTTATTATTCCTTCGTGTCCGCCCATATTTTCTACTTCATCCAAAAACAACGCACCCGGTACCCCTTTTTGATAATTTTTCCTATACAAAACAGCAAAACTGGTTTAAAACTTGAAATGGATTAACTTAATTACTTCAGTAGTTCTATTTGTCGATACGTTTGATAGTTCTGGATGAGAATATTAAGGTAGATCGTCCATTATTCGACTATTTTTTTATTAGACGATATTAAGCGACGATGTTAAGCAAACGATGTTAATTATTTGGTATTGCATAACATGATAGAAAATTCCGCGCAAAATACTCGACAAAATGTACAGCTTACGCCATCTGGTTGGCTCACAGCTCAGCAATTGCACTTGCGCTTGCACAAAAAAAAATATGGGCTAGATATTTATATTAATATGTAAGAAGCCTTCGTATTATTTTACGGAAAGCAAATACAAGCTTAGGCAAAAAGACATACTTACTATAACGTCGCTAGACATTTTTGTGCTTCACGTTATTGTATTTCGATAAAATACATGGGGGAAAAAATATTGTCTGCGCAACACTTGCAAAATATTGATCAAAAAAGCTCGTAAATTACTAGTTTGGCGGTGGCAAGAAGGATATCAACTTATCATAAATAAGTGGATTGTTGTGTTTGCCCCACAGAAAACTGGCATGGTTGTAAAATTCATTGCCAACTTGAATATTTTCTTTGACATTAGGCAACTTGGAAGCTAACCACTGAACGTCCTATGAAAAAAGTAATATCAGTTTATTAGAGCTTTAACTCCCTTTACGTGCTGATGTGTGATCAATTTGCTAAGTACGTACCTCAGGCCTAACGAGTAAATCGTTATGACCATAAAATAAATAGACAGGCACGGTAATTTTGCTTAAATCGTAAGGCGGAGGTCTGAATTTTCCGTAGTGACGCAAGTTGCCCAAAAGTCCGAAATCATACGGAATAAAAGTTGACCCTGAAAGAACGATAAGAATGCATGAGACAGCGACGGATGCTTACAGATTTCCACAATGGTGTGTACCTGAATTGCGGTTCATAGCGAATTGTGCAATCGTACGTACTGAAGTACCTGCGGGGACATTTCCGTCAAGAACCGGCAACAATTCCTAAAATAATTATTTAATATCAATTAACATGCACGAATAAATAGTATAAAATACCTACCAGTTCTATATTGTCTGCATCGTCTCCGACCAAAGCAAAAAGAATATTTCTGCACAATCCAGCCGATTCAAAATTTTTCCCACAGAATTTTCTTTGGATAGCATTTAAATGCGAATCATTGGCAAGGAATGAACGGGTTTGGAACATTTCGAGCAGAAACTACTTAAACAAAAAAAAAAAATTCGAGTCAACCACTTTGAACACTTCCTCTTATTCATATAATTGAATTCTGTCAACCTCAATGTGTTTTACAAATGGAGCTATTTTCTTAATAACAGGACTTGACAGGTGAGCCAGCGAAACTGCTGGCGCCATTCCTACCATTACATCGATTTTCGAGTTAAGTTCGGGATAGGTTGCCAAAGATGCAAAAAACATGCTGCAACCCATTGAATAGCCGATGTAAATCAACTTGTCACGACCCGTCTTGGAAAGAATATAATTAATTACAGCCGGAATGTCGAATTTTGCCATCTCGTCCCAACTGCAACGAATGGAGAAAGCAGGATACTAAAGCCTTAATATTCCATAATTTTTATATGACAAACGTAAATATACTAACGAGAAATTCCAGTAGGCTCTTTGGTGATCCGTCATGGTTTTGTGCTTACGTGAGTAGGTGTTTCCGCGAGCATTACCAAGCCAGACATCATATCCTATTTTCATATTTAAAAATATACTGTATAGTCTAATGGTGTCTTGTTTTAAGGATGCAATCAAAGGGTGTACCTTGATCAGCCAATCTAAATCCTATGTAGCAGAAACTAAATATAGTATCAAGTTTACTGCATTAAAAGGACTACGACAATTAAAAAGAAGGTCATAACAGTCACCTAAAGCCCGGTTAGAAGGACCGGTTATCCAGTCAGCTGATGAACCAAGAACGCCATGTTGTAAAAAAACAGGTTTACCTAAAGCGTTGGAGTTAATATACTGTTGGTTTTTTCCGCGTGGAATTCTATGTAACTTTAAAATATAATACAATGCTGCAGTTATAATCCAAAAATTTAATTTTTTGAATGGATTAATATTTACTTACCTCTAAAATGTAACCGTCGTCAGTTATGACAGAATACGAAGCTACTGGGTATCCACGGTTAACAATTATTTGAACCTAGCAAATCCAAGAAGTCAAGAAAATTCGGAAAAGTGTGTGGTTATATTTTTACCGAATTCATTTTCCCTTCGAGATTAAAAGGTAAAGCTGTCAAATTTGCATTCACTGATAATGATTTTTCCGCGTTCGATAGATTTCGACTTGCACTAGTTAAGGACCGCCACATCTTAAAAAATGTGTTCTTGTGATTCCTTAGAAAAAATTTCGCACTTCTAGTGCCATTGATAGAAGCAGTACAGTAACTTATTTCGCCAAACAAACTTAAGAAAAACACTATGTAGAATAGTATGCTCACTTTTTCCAACATCACAAATAATTTCAGAATCTTCTGGGTGAAACTAGTACAAGCATTTCAAACATTAAGACGAGAATCCTAGTAAGACGATAGACTTGATAAGGACGGACTTTTCCTTGTCGACTTCTGCAATGCAACTGAAGTTCCCAGCTTCCAGCGCAAGTTTCTTTATTAAGGGGTGAACCTCCGCCAGCAACCAGTTCAAGTAGCTCCAGAAGCGAAACGGAATATATTACTGTACTCAAATACGAGAAAAGGGCAGCAACTGCGACTGGACTAAAAGCCAGACTTTAAGGTTAGCGTGTTGCTCAAAAACTGTTGTCAAGATCTTCTTTTCTCTGACGTCTTTCTATTATTCCTGACTTGGAATGGGCGCGTGGAAATTCTCATTGCAACTTGGGTCATGGGCTCATGGCCAAGTAGCGGAAAAATTATTCGACCAGGTTATAAGGTATCAAAATTTGCAGAGAACAGGTTCAACAGACTTTTTTTTATATACCCTCACAGATTCTCGCAGACTAGAGCCTTGCAATATGCGGAGGATGCCAAAAATCTGTGCCCAACAAAGTTACAAGAAAGAAGAAGAATATATATTTTTCTCTTTTTTAAAGACTGTTGTAGTTGTAAACCGGTCTGGAGCAGCGCTGTTTCATCTACGGACGATGATGTGTCTGCAAATACTAGCACGATGCATAAAACATTATTCATAGCGTTATTAAGGCCAAAGGAATAACACAAAGGCCCAGTGGATGCTATTTTAGAAATGAGAAAATACCTACGGGTATGTTTTCTTTTTACTTTTATTATTTCAGTTCCTCGGGTGGTCGTTACTTCTTGATGTGTACGTCATACTATTGCAGTATTTTTAGAAAAATTTTATCAAGGACAAATGTTATCAAACCGGTTTTAAAGTATTCGTAATTATCGATGGATTCAACTCTCACTTTCTTCTCAAACGCGTAGTTTATGGCGCGACATGAGTCGTTGGCTTGTTGCGCTATGAACAATTAGGCTATCTTTTATCTTTGTTCGGAAATATCAGGCTCGCCATTTTCGCCGTAAAGTTGGTTCTTATAGAAGATCAAGGTAAAGGAAAGGGTAAGAGATAAACGATTGGTTGGGAACTCTCAGAATCCTCGTACACTTTTCCCTCTTGATATCCCAAGTAAAGCCTTAGAAGAAATATTTTGGAATCCCGCCAGAATCCAGAGCTGTCGGCGATCCGGATTCGACTCTCAATTTTTCCAATTAATCAAAAGCGTATTATAAATAATTAATAAATGAAACGGGATGCTATAGCGCTTCTTCAAGAACAAAACATTGTGTATGGCAATTGTAGGAAATGAACGTATAATAAATTATTACGATGAGCATTTTTGTTAGCATTTTTTTTATTCGATTGATCCTCATGGCGCGTCATAGTATTTAGATATAAATTTAATGTGATTCTACAACGTAACTAAATAAACATCGATGTTGATGGAACATTTGCAATTCTAATGTAGGTGTGATTTTTAAAATTTCGTCATGATGCTGATGGTAGAAGAGATATTAGTTTGTCATAAATAAGCCGGTTGTTGTCCGTGGCAAACAAAAAGTCGAAGTGATTGTATAAATCGAGATCTACTCGGAAGTTTCCCTTACAGTTGCCTAGTTTCCTAGCCAACCATGCTGCATCCTGTATTTAAAAACATTTGAATTTTTTTGATTAAATCACTCTTGGAGTCACCTAGAGAATTGCCTACCTCAGGACCTACGAGGAGGTCATTAGGGCCATAAAAAATGTAGACCGGTGCGGTTACTTTACTTAAATCATAGGGCGGAGGAGTAGCCTGGCCATAGTACTGAAAATTTCTAAACCGTCCGTAGTTATATGGAATGAAGGTTTGACCTATAGAAAGGAATGAGTAAGTGTTTTTTAAATCAACAATCATCAATTGTATGCCCTCCACCTGAGTTATAGTTTTGCGCAAACTGAGCTCCCGTACGCACTGAAGTGCCTACAGGTGTGTGACGATCCATGACAGGCCACAGTTCCTTTTTTCATAATCAACATAGATTTCTAGTTAAAATTAATTGTGGAGTTGGAAATAAATTTACCGGGGCTATATTCTGCAAGTTATCGTCGACTCCTGCGAATACTACATTACGACAAAATAAAGATAAATGACGATCTTCCGGATTGCAAAATCTTTCTTGAAGCCTGTGCAGTAAGCTATCGTTGGGAAGAAATACGCGGGTTTGTAGTAGTCGTAGGAGAAGCTAAATCGGTAAAGAAAAAAGAATTTGCACATTTAAAACTGAAAACGTTAATTTACCAGACTAGTAATTAATGAAAGATTATACAAACTTCAAGTGCCCCAGCAAAGGGCGCTATGTAGCGAATTGGACTCCTCATGTGAGCTAAGCTTGTAGCTGGTGCCATGGCCATCATAACTTCTATTTTATTATTTAGTTCCGGATGGTTGATCATGGCAACAAAAAATATGGCACATCCCATTGAGTGTCCAACGTAACTGAGTTTAGTTTTCCCCGTCTTGGCCAGAACGTAATTGATTTCGGCCGGGATATCGTATTTCCCCATTTCATCCCACCTATTGTTGGAAACAAATAATAAGTTAGTTCACTTAAATTTGAGATACAAATGCATAGAATTTATCTGACGAGAATTTCCAGTAAGCTTCTCCTGATGGATTAAGGAAACTGTGTTTTCGGGAATATATATTTCCCCGCGCGTTTCCGAGCCAAACATCGAATCCGAGGTCGGCCAGACGGAACGCTAAAGAATTTGGTGCATGATGGTGTCAAATTTTATTTTAAGCCAGAGAATGCAATTAAAGATAGTACATTTGTAAAGTTACCTAAAGCTTTATCGGTAGGACTTAAGATATAGTCCGTGCTCCCGCTGGTAAAGCCATGCTGCAGAAAGACTGGCTTTCCGAGTGCCGCGCTCGGACTTGCTGTTTTGCTGCGAGGTATTCTATGAACTTCAAGAATTTGTATTGTAATTATGAACTATTTGAAAATTATGTCTACTTACTTTCAAGAATGTAGCCGTCATCAGTAACAACTGAATGAATCTCAACCGGATATCCTCGATTACTGATTATCAGCGGCTATAACGATGAAGGGAATGTAATTAATACACTTAAACTAGTACGCTATTAGAATGAGGTCCCCACACTCTTCACAAAAATATTGTCCATTTGTTCTAGAGATAATTTGTGCGGTTCACAAAACAAGCTATACGTACTTATTATAGACAACACAATTGAACTGTGAGATCCCCTTTTCTTTAACGCTAAAGGCTATATGTTAACCTGATTCTGTTTTTAATATGCGCAATAACGAGTAACAGGCTAACAGCTGCTGTTCCTTATCCCAACAGCGACGCGACAGAACATTATAAAGATGATATATTTCTCTAACTGCAAAAAAAAAACGTGCGAAAACCACGAACCGCGACCGCTAACTGTCGATCGATAAAATATATGATGTACCAAAAGCGAACAGGATAGTTTTTCATACATCTGTTTCTGGTTTTACCGTTGTGATAATACTGTATACGGACGCGTGTCTTCCAAAACATTAACATCCTTACAGAAGGGGACATACAAGAAGGAGCTAGTAAAAGTAGTCTTATCCGCTGAATTGATTGTTTTCGCGTTGTCATTTTGTCGCTTTTATATATTACACGATGAACTGAAAACGAATGACCAACCAAAGGAATGTTTCAATGTTAACACGCAAAAGACGTCATGAATGGGAAATGCTGAGTCAGCGTATAGGTAGTAGGCTTTGTTGACATAATTCTTTTTGTTTCTTGTACTACTTTAACCAGTTTTGAGAGTACAGCCAAAAATGCCAAAATAAACATTAGGATAGAAGCAGCTAAGGTTCTCACACTGACCTCATTTTTGCATTTTGCCAAATTCAAAATTGTTTGCCAAAAGCAATCCGTCGTGCCTATATTTCACGTGGAGATAAGACAAGGAAGACATTCTATGACCTTTACAGTAGCCTATAACTCTAAAACTATTCTATTTTCTTTATTTTTCATAACTATAAATGATGAATACATGTAGATTACAAGTAAGATACGGTACACTTACGGCAGTCATGAACGCTTCTGGATTCACTGTCCGCGTATCTTGCTTTACTTCTGGTTTCTTCGTCACCCGTTTTGTCTTCGCATGCATCTTGAAGAAAGCCTTCCATTTAATAAATGACAACTTGGTAGTGACTGACGATTGAGCGTCACTTACTCTGACATTCACTATGCAGACAACTGAGACAAGAAGCTGAAAGAGCACTGCTGTGCGTAGAAGCAGCACCATCACTGTCACGTTGAAAAAGGAACGGTAAAGGACAACCAAGAGTTTGTTCTGGTAGACTACTCTGACATTAGAAGACTGCGGCGGACGTCTCTTATTTAGACAGTCACCACCCGAATGGTTGGCTGTGGATACCTTGAGGGCGATCTCCAATACCCGCCGTTGTTTAGTTACAATGCTCACAAGCATGCTTCCTGAAGACTGAAGACCCAGAAACCTCGAAAACTGGTGGAAATGTTTTTCTCATGCCGCTGTATGATCAGTTTCCCTATACCTGTTTTTCAAGATTTTATCTTCTAGCATCCACATCAGACGTAATTTGCAAATGGCGCACATGCGCATGGTTCTATCCAGACAGTGATTGATTAAAAATCAGGTAGAAATAGCTTTTCCAAAGGTGTGCGCGATTTCAAGAATATGGGCATCAGGGGAAGCTGGGGAAGGTTATGAGAATGCATAAATATATTACTCTTACCCTCATATTCTGGTTGGCAACTCTATTTTGCTGCATTTTCATGGTGTGGATTTAGGGGAAACTTGGAGAAACTTTGGGAGAAAAATTGGAAAAAACCTGAAAAAATAGAGGGAAGGGTAAGCGCTGAAGGAAGAAGCTTACCCATCCCTCTATTTTTCCAATTTTTAGGTTTCTCCTAAAACCATACCAAGAAAAATGTAGGAAAAATTAGATTTGCCAACCTCTCGCATATTCTTTGCCTGAAATTTAATTTACATACTTTCAGGTGAGTGCCGTAGCTACGTGCCTCTTGGCTTTTCCCACGGGCTATTAGCCATTGCTATTTACTCAAAAGCGCAAAAAGTAGGGAACTCTAGTAGAGGGAGAGGGGAATTACCGAATGAGTAAGCACATTATTATCTAAGGCAGCAACTGTAACATGCATTGGCCATTGGCTTTCTTATTTTCTCAGCAATAAACTACTGGAGCAATAATATTCTAATCTGGGTACAGCTGAATACAAAATCAAACTGAGGCTTTTGTTGGCAGAAGACCAAAATGAGGTTGCAAGTAACGAAAGAGATGATTCGTGAGATTTACAGCTAGATGACACTCGCATATACTGAAGGTTAACTGAGAAACTCGCACAAGATTTTTTAAATTGAGGTAGTGACAACTTTTTTATTGGAAAATCAAAATAACGGGAGAATTTTTATGGGTACTTGCTATAGTTCTACGAAGAGTGTCCTAGCTGTCCTACCCAATACAGTTACTTTCGCTGCGAAGTGCGCACGATGTTCAACAAGTCATAAATAAGGGCGTTAACCATTTGAGAAACATATTCATCAGTACGATAAGAGCAGTTGGAAGGGGTGAAATACCATTTCTACACAAAAGAAGTACACTTTCACGTCTAGTGAAAACATCGTTTGTGCGGTGATTTCGTAAAGAATAATCTTCAACTAGAAGACAACTCAGAGTTCTAAAATCAATGCTCCAAATAACTCGGCCTTTGCACTTCAATTTGATTTAAGCGCTCAATAAATGTCATTGTCGCTATCGAAATAAATAGCAAGTTAATGTTTATAAATTACGGCAACAATGATTCTCTTAAGTTTAAATTTGTTAAAAAAATATTTAAAAACTTAAAGTAAAATTAGAACTGGCAACTAATGCAATACCAATAGAAAAATGGTTCACGACGCGGATGGTAGGAGTGATATTAATTGATTATACAAAAGTCGATTGTTATCCGTCGCAAAAACAAAATCATAATGATTGTAAAAATCAAAGTTTACTCGTATTTTTGCCTTACAGTTGCTCAGTTTACTAGCCAACCAGGAGGCGTCCTGAAAAAAAAATTATATTTAATTCAGTTTCTTATTGAGATACTTGCGGTTTGTACTGTTTGAAAATGACCTACCTCTGGGCCTACAAGAAGATCATTAGGACCGTAGAAAATGTAGACTGGGGCGGTGACTTTACTTAAATCATAAGGAGGAGGGGTGATTCGGCCGTACACCTGTAAATTTTGAAGCCAGCCGTAGCTATAAGGAATGAATGTTTCGCCTTGAAAGGAAAAAAAATGCGCATCAGTTGAAATTCAATGGACGACTAAGGAAATAACTATTTAGCATACCTGAATTATAATTTTGTGCGAATTGAGCTGCCGTGCGCGTTGATGTGCCTATGGGAGAGTGGTAATCGATTACGGGCAGCAATGCCTATTAGGAAACAGTAAACACGACAATTAAAATAAGAAATACTATACAATATCGAGATGGTCTTTTTCTGGCATTTACCGGATCAATGTTTTGCGTGTCATCGTCGAGTCCAGCAAAAACCTGATTTCGACATAAAAGCGAAATAAAACGATCTTCTAGTCTACAATACTGCCGCTGAAGCTGATGAAAGAAATTATCATTGGGAAGAAAAACACGAGTCTGTAAAAGTCCTAGAAAAATCTGAACGAGAAAAAAAATAAATATGTTTGTAAGTGCAATATAATATTGTTTCTATTTTCTTTAAGCATAATGAGTACAAACTTCAATTGGTCTAGCAAATGGCGCTATGTAGCGAATCGGACTTCTCATATGAGCTAAGCTTGTAGCTGGCGCCATGGCCATCATCACTTCAATTTTATCATTCAGATCCGGATGAGTGACCATGGCAACGAAAAATATGCCACATCCCATCGAGTGACCAATATAACTAAGTTTACTTCTTCCCGTTTTGGCCAAAATGTAATTGATTTCCGCTGGGATGTCGTACTTCCCCATTTCATCCCAACTGATATAGATGAGCAGAGGTTAGTCAAGCCATTTAGAAAGCACATTTTACTTATCAATACATCTTACGAAAATCTCCAATAGACTTCTCCTGATGGGTCCAGGAAACTATGTTTGCGTGAGTAATTGTTTCCACGTGCATTTCCCAACCAAACGTCATATCCAAGATCAGCGAGACGATACGCTGCATGGTTTACATTTTTCTTTAGGTTTAATTTTTATTTAGCTGCGGAATTAAATGAAAGAATGTAGACTGCTAAAGGACTTACCTAATGATCTATCATTAGGACTAAGTACCCATTCTGCGCTACCACTGAGAAAGCCGTGCTGTATAAAAACTGGTTTCCCGGTAGGCGTATTCGAGTTGGCAAATTTTCCGCGAGGTATTCTGTGAACTTGAGGACCAACCAATGACTGATTTAAAGTACTTGAAAAGATAATGCATAGTAAGGACAATGTTTATTACTCTCAAGGATGTAGCCGTCGTCAGTAACAACTGAATGAACTTCAACTGGATATCCGCGGTTACTGATTATCTGCGGCTGTACAGATGAGAAACAAAAGGGAATATAGTAAGTTGCCTACTCAAAAAAAGTTTAAACTTAAATCATAAGTGTGTATAAAGTTAATTTATAACAGGACAACATGCAAAATAGCATAAGGGGTATGACACCGAACCGACAAAGATTCGTGAGTCGTCCATGACCAATCTTTTCTATGTACTATATTTCGTATTTGGCATGAGACAAAGGGTTTGCCAAAAGCATCTGCAGCATCCGTGTTTGACCTACACCTCTTATTCGAAAGAAATGAGATAACAAAAGGACTTATACTAGTGAGTGGTCCACCATAAATGGAATGAAGGTGGAACCTGGTACCACCATTAGATGAGCTTCTTCGTACCATTTGTGCCCTATGAAAATTCTTGCCTCGCATCCGTGGGAGTAGTTTCCGCAAAAAGTATATAAGAACACTAATGCATAAAAATAACCTAATGCTATTGGGTGGTAACGTACAGAAGTGTATGTGCTTCTTCAACACGAAATTAACTTTCCATTAAGTAGAATTCAGAATTCATTGATGGGAAAATGAAAAAAAAAGAACTTACAGTGGTCATTCTTGCTTCTGGGTTGTCTGTTACTCTTGTATCCTGCTGTTGAGGCTTTAAGTTTTTCGGAATGAGATTTCTCCATTTGAAAAACAATGTTTTACTTTTGTTCTTCGTAGTGATTGGCAAATTACGTTCATAGGTGTGGTCTGTCGATACAATCACTATAAATCCAAGTAGATGAATGAGTAATATTGTGCGAAGCACACTGAAGAGCAACGTCATCACTGCTGATAAAACGAAAAGAATTTTTGAAATGGCGCACAAGGATGCAACACAGCCGTTGCTCGTTGGTTTTGGCAGACTGGAGGAAGAATACTGCGAGGCGACGGTCTCTTATCTAGAAAGACACACTTCGAGTCTACGTGGTTCACAATCCCCTTTGGGGACTCTCCAAAATTCCCGCCACAGTGAGATAGACTGAAATTCAAATGCACCCAACCATACTTCCTAAAGACCTATAAACCTCGAAAATAGTGACAAATTCTAGTTTCCTTGTTGCATGTCCAGTGTGAGTCCATCAATCAAAACCGATCGTAGTTAATTGTTTGTTCAATTTTCGGTAGCAAGCCGCTTATTATACCACTTATCGATAAGAACCCTTTTCACAGGACGTTTTGCAGATTGTATGTTAAGTTCAGATGAACAATTAAATTTGATACAGAAACGGAGAAATGCGATACTAATAATATAAGAGCGAGGGTGTTGTGTTGAGGTGTTAGTTATATCAAAACAATTTTGCATGGTGTCATAATAAATGAGATATAGTACTAATTTAACTAGCAAACAAAATATCGTTTGTACATGGCCGTATGCTCTTGTGCGTTAATTATTTTAAATTAAATGGGTTTCCAGTCAACCGTAAAACGTGGTTCATTTATAAGGAGAAGGTGGGAGTAATGGAATAAACTTATCGTAGACGAGTCTTTTGGCGTCTGGTGAAAACAGATTGGCCTGATGATTCCATAGGGGATCCTCAACTCGAATAGAAGCTTTCAGGTTTCCTAACTTTGAAGCTAGCCACGCGACGTCCTTTAAAATTTTAAAGTATATATACGATTAGTAGCAAATTTAAATCTAGTCAAAGTCTTATCTTCCACCCTGGTCATATATAGCTTACGTATCCCTGGTGCAACAGCCTGAAAGACGAAAATAGATGCGCATTTTTTATGTCTCTAGAAGATATATTTTTAAAAATAGCAGTTTAATCTATTACCTTATCTTGCTGACCCCAGAAGATGTAGACAGGACAGGTAACTCTAGAGAAATCGTATGAAGGAGGGGTCGGCTGACCGTATAGGCGTTTATTTTCCGTTCGGCCAAAGTCATAACGGTTGAACGTCTGGCCTAAAATTCAAACGACAATAGATCGAAGATAAACTTTTATGTTCTTATTTTAGCTCGCGTAAATGTTGTTACCGGCGTTGAAGTTTTGAGCGATATGAGCACCTGTTCTTACTGATGTACCTCCCGGAAGGTGGCCGTCAATTACAGGTAACAGATTCTTAAACATAATAAATACATTAGAAAACGTTAAGGCAAAAAAAAAATGACAAAAGTGTTGTATATGAACTATATAGTTCATGCAGAAATATATATATTTATATATTTCTGCTCATGCAGAAGTAACTAACTATAAATAGTCTTGCTAACCAAATCTAAAGTACGGTAGTCATCTTCGGTGATGGTGAATATTGTATTGCGACAAAAAGAGTTCCGCAGGAAAAGATTAGCTCCGCAAAACCTTTTGCGCATGTTGTTTGACAGTGAATCTACTGGCTCATAGACGCGCACGCCAAGAACTCGATAGGCTGTCTGAATAAAACGTTTCAAGTTTAACAAAGATGAACTTCTCTTGGGCAAAAAACGACAAAATGCATACCACCAACTGATTGATAAAAGGTGCTTGATAGCGGAGAGTGGTTTTAACTTCGGCGACAGAAGTTGCAGGTGCTAATGCAATCATGACGTCAATCTTTGCGTTTAGTTCGGGATGAGTTATCATACTAACGAAAAACATAGCGCATCCAAGTGAATGACCGATGTAACTCAACGTACTTTGTCCCGTCTTAGTTAACACGTAATTAATTACTGCAGGAATGTCATACTTCCCCATCTCGTCTACTCTAAAAAGAGAAAAAATCCCCACGCGAGGGATGCGCTCGTTATTTCTTATTGTACGAATTGCGCGTACTATTAGTCAGAATTTTTACGAAAAATTCCAGTAATCTTCTTTGGTTGGATCGAGGTTCACATGTTTGCGTGAATAGGTGTTGCCTCGGGCATTTCCTAGCCACACATCATAGTTTTCGGCAAGAATGTAAGCTAAAATTTTTCAAATAGGGAATAATAAGGGAAAGTCGTTAAATAAGAATGATGAGGCATCGCGTGAGATGTACCAAGAGCTTGATTAGAGGGAGTGATGAGCCACGCGCTGTCTGTGTGTATAAACCCGTGTTGGAGAAAAACTGGTCGTCTTTTGACATTTGGGATCAAAGGATTGGCCTTTCCCGTATGGAATACGATGTACCTCAAAAAATTAACATTCAATTGGGAAAAATAGCTATTGAATCCAAATAAAAATGAAATGCAAATCTTAAATGGGAAACCTACCTCGAGAATGTAACCGTCGTCTGTAGTCACTTTGTGCACTTCAACAGGATATCCTCGACTAGTAATTATATCCACCTAATTCATTACGAAAATTTAAAAATTTCTGTTTTTTCCGATTTCTTCGAAGATAACTTATTCACTATTCCATATGCAAATCGTTGCTGCTGGCCTTCTTCCAAATGAGATGCGGCGTCTAACGGTATTTTTTAAAGTATATAAAATATTTCCAAAAGTTTTTAAGGCTCAAATTTTCTACGTGCAACCAGCGTGCAACATTAAATAATCAATTTACAGATGAAAAAAAAAACGATTGTTGTTTTATTGGTACGTACGTAAAATGTGCCCGGAATTTTATTGATAGCTGTTTTATACTGTTTACAAATAATTTCCTCCATCAGCCATATTTTACTTTTTAAAAGTTATGCTCCATGATACCCCATAATGCCAACTATGTGACAGTCTTACCGTTGTTAATTTTGCGTCAGAACTGGAGATACTTGAGCGGGTGTCAAACCGTTTATTTGCGAAAAAATTCCACACTTTCGTTGGCCATTTGAAAAGATAGTTGGTGCCGGTTGGACTATCTCCTGGCCGATTGATTTCTTTTTCAAAAAATCTTTCGTCGATTTGTGCAAGGATTTGTGCTGACGATAACACCGTCATTGCTAACAAAAGGCAGCCGAAAAGATTTAAAGACGTACGAGTCACAAAATCCATGATGGCATAAACTGAACAGTTCTAGACGAAACTTACGTTATCCTGAACACGAAGGCTTGTTCAAGTATACTGAATTTCAATTTCAATGTCTCAGATGGAGCTACAAGAAAGGGCGCAGTCTTTGCTCACAATTCTTGTTTCCCAACCTTTTTCCCGTACAAGGTAAAGTCAGAGGAACTTTGAAATGATGGTAACGTAATACGGTAGTCCTTAAATGATATAGCTAAGGCACAATGGAAAAGACGACGATATTAACACATAGCTATGGAACCGCACATTTCCATTGGAAAGCATAAGATCTGGTAGGTATTAACTAGTATTTGGTTAATTACCGTATTATCCGTATTCGGAATCATATTTATGATTCCGAATACGGATGCTACAAATTTTACACATAATAACAATAAACGCATACAGAAATGGCTCAAACCCACTATATAGTCATAAAAAAACAAAAATATTAATTAGTTTAGTTTAGTAAGCGTGATTGTTTTCTTTGCGAATTTATTCTGGTAGCATAAGTTTTTTAGCCCTTCATTTGTGCTCTCCGGATTAAATTTGTTCTTGGTCAACGTATGCTGTGTACAATATTATTACTCTTTACATAATTTTTACAATCGTTGCTGTCTGTGTCAACGTAAAATGTCGTAAATTCGATCCTTCATTCCTTAGTCCTTTTGTAAAGAACTATAGCTACATGAACCCTATCTCCCTCACTTTACATGTAGCCAAATAGAGCTGTAAATAAAATTCATTCATTCTTTAGGAAAAAGGATCTGGAAGGAGCGGAATAAATTCATCGTAGACTAGCCGTTTGGCGTCGGGGGAGAGAAGATGATCTTGGTGATTCCATAAAGGATCTTTAACGGGAATAGATGCCTGTAGGTTTCCCAATTTTGATGCCAGCCAGGCAACATCCTAATTAGCAATAAAAATATCGTTATTCACATAACTCGGAAAATGAATGACTTAGCTTATTTTGAGAAATTATCATCAACATACCCCAGGTGCAACCACCTAAAAAAATTGCACAGTTTTAATTTTTCTGGTAAATATTTTTGGAAAAAATTTATTTTAAAATTGAACCTTGTCATCTTCCCCCCAAAAGATGTAGACTGGACTTGTAACTTTTGACAAATCGTAAGGAGGAGGGGTAGGTTGACCATAGAGGAACTGATTTTCGGAAGGACCAAAGTCGTATGGCTGAAAAGTTTGGCCTGGAATTCAAAAAAACAATTAGATCAAACCTAAATAGGTTATTAGACTCATTTTTAAAATGTAAGTTGATACCAGCATTGAAGTTCTGAGCAAAGTGAGCCGCTGTTCTGACCGAAGTTCCCGCTGGATTGTGACCGTCAATTACTGGCAGAAGGTTCTTAAAACGTTGTAAAAATATGAAGAAAAAAAACTTGTGAGCAGACCATCGCTTAGACACCAGCATTAATAGCCAACAATGAAAGATTCCAAACGTCATTTTATAAGGAACCACATCCAAGATATGTCGCTCAGTGTAATTTAACCACAATTCAGTCTATTATTACCAAATCAATATTTCGGTAGTCATCGCCAGTGGTACCGAAAACTGGATTTTTACAAATGGAATGACGCAAGAAAAGGTTGGGACCGCAAAATCTCTTTCGGAAATTGTGCTGAAATGAATCATTTGGCAGATACAAATGTACGCCAAGAATCTTGAAAAGTAACTGACAAAGAAAAAATGAATATGAGGATCTGTGATGCATTCATGTCTTAATTAACATCAATTACAAGTTTCGGAACGTACCAGTAATTGGTCGACGAATCGAGCTTGAAAACGAATTCCAGTTTCAGACTCGGCCAAGGAACTTGCTGGCGCTAATGCGATCATGACGTCAATCTTCTTGTTTAACTCGGGGTGATATGTCATGCAAATGAAAAATATCGCGCACCCCATGGAGTGCCCGATGTAACTCATTGTGCTGTATCCGGTCCTATCTAATACGTAGCGAATAACCGCAGGGAGATCATATCTCCCCATCTCGTCGAATCTTAAAACAAAGTGAGCACATTGCATAGCGTCTATTTAGTAAACAAAATTAGTTCCTGATGAAAAGAATAATTACTTACGAAAAATTCCAAAATTCCTCCTCATCAGGATCTAGATAAACATGGTTGCGTGAGTAAGTATTTCCTCGTGCATTCCCGAGCCACACGTCGAATCCGAGGTCACTGAGGATATACGCTATTGATGTAGGTCGGTATTGTAAAAGTAAATGGATCATCGGAAATAAAACATATTGGGGTTTACCAAGGGCCTGGTTGGTTGGAGTGATAAGCCAGACATTATCTGTATTGAGGAAGCCGTGCTGGAGAAAGACGGGCCGTCTTTTGATATACGATAATTGGCCTATACCATGCGGGATGCGATGCAGTTCAAGAATATAGCCGTCGTCGGTTATCACTTCATGAATTTCTACAGGATAACCTCGACTAGCTATTATTTCTACCTACATTTATCCAACAAAGAAATTTTATTTGATTGATTTGCCTAGAATTTCAGCCCTAACATATTAACTAAAGCTGAAACTGAACCAGAGCGCATCGGCTTTTAAATGGCGGAACAAGTTAAGGCACACGATTGGTTTGGATTGGTGGATTCCCGCGATTGGCTTTTTGGAGCAGACCGTAATGCGTTAATGCGATGAAAGATTCGTAATTCGTTACACTTAAGTTTACTAACCCCACAAAAATCATATCTATGTTTTATGATGGCAACGTTGTACTTCCCTCGAAGAAAAATTGGATAAAACCTGGAAAAATAGAGGGTTGGGTTAGCTTCTTCCGGCCTTCAGCGCTTACCTGGTGCTTACCCATTCCTCTGTAGATGCTTACCTTTCCCTCTGTTTTTCCAATTTGTCCCCCAATTTTCTCCAAGTTTCCCCTAAAAGGCTAAAACCACACCAAGAAAAATGCAGGAAAAGTGCCAATCCCTCGAATACAATCGCAACAGCCATGCAATAGCTATATTGGCAACCAAGTTTTAGATACAGAGAGAGTAATAAAGTAAAGTAAATAAAGTAATAAAGAGAGTAAATGCTTACCGTGGTCCGCTGTGCATCATCCAAGCTAACACCGGTGTCTGTACGAGTGCGAAATTGCTTACTGTTTCCGATAAACACATCTTTTTCCAACCTTGACAAATTAAGGCTTTTGGTGTTTGTGTTCTTTTGCTGTCGCACTTCTTCTAGCGATATCTCGTTAAACTGAACAGATGGCGTCGTCAGAGTTAGCAAAAAAAACGTGCAACTAAGGAGTAGGTTCAAGTTCATCGTAGTGAAATAATTCATGGTCAGCGTGAAGAATGCGGTAACCTGAACTGGAAGAACCAATTTAGGAAACGGACACGTAGGTACTATAGCGTGAATAATAAGCAAACATTGAGGAAGACATTTACCTTAGGCGCTCTTCTTTAATTTTCCAGGATTTTGTTTTCCCAAATTCTTTTGACGACGTAATTGTGATCGATGGCGCACTTCAGCAACTACAAACTGTAAGTACAAGATTTCACTCGATTTTTAGTCGTTGATATATTCATAACATCCATATTGTGGAACAAAGTATTCAAAACAATAGCGTCGTATTCTAAAGATACGTTTTGAACGGTTTCGCCGTCATGGGAAAAATGCAAATAATCCGATTGCGAGAGAGGTACGCCAAAAACTGGCCTTTTTTAGAACGAGTGAGCCACACTTTATAGAGAATAACGGTGCGCCATTCGCTTAACTGAACTGTGCTTGATTTGACGAAAAATTGGGTTGAAAGCATGAGTTGTTTCTTGTCAACTTATGGCCGAACCGCTACGGACCTGGATTACCGCAGCTATTTTTTTACTTTGAAGCGGCTGTGGAACTGGAATAATATTTTATTCAGTCATATCACTCAAATACCTTGACATCTGCTACCTGTATAGGTTCTATACGTACTCAGGAAGTCATTGATACACCTCATTTGAATTTTGTGCAGTATAGTTTGCGGCCAAGACACGGAACTCTTTCTTTTGTGGTCCAGAATTTCCTGGGGGGATTGCATTATCAAATAACAGTCATTGCCTACTCCAACTTCCTGGATTCTACATCATCAATTATTTATTGCTGTCAGTAGCTTGACACAAAAATTCACACTTTTCATTTGTCTGCACTATTTTGAAATGTGTTGATCAAACTGTATTAAAAACTAGCTTTCTATTTTATGACATAATCAAAAACAATGCCCATACAGATTTACACATGCGATTTAAGGATATAAAATATAACCTTACATATTTAAAAGGTAAAAAATATTTTCAATGGCAGTTCTGAGGCAACTTTAGTCGTAAAGATCATGTTGCTAAGTGCGATTCGACAAAAGTGTTGAATCAAAAAGTGTGTCTCCGTTCCTTTACATATAATAATTAGTTATTTTTCATATATATGCTCTGTTTGTGAGACGTTTGTTTGTTTGCACGATGAGCGAGAGCTCGGAATACGTAGGACAATGCAACATCAGCCGACTGATGTGGGAAAAGACCTGCTGGTAACGTTCTGCTGGTTCATTTCTGGCTTCCTCTCAGTGTTTTTTAACGGTACCCCAGTAGGTGATGGGACTTTGTGCATCGTGTAATACGGCGGGGGCAATAAAGCAACCAAACGGTTGTAGAGAAGCTCGTTCACATTCACCGACCAGAGAAAGTCCCAATGATTGAAGTAGGGGTAATCGACACGAATGGATTGCTGTAGGTTTGGCAGTTTGGACGCAAGCCAAGCTACATCCTTCGAACACAACCATACGGTTATTAAGTAACATTCTTTAATTTTTAACAACACTTCGTCTTACTTCGGGAGTTGTCAATAGGTCGTTTTCTCCCCAGAAGAGATAAACTGGCGCAGTGACCATTTTCAAATCGTATTCCGGTGGCGTTAATTGGCCTGTATAGATACTTTATTATTACAACGCACTTCATTCATTCTGGGGGAATGAAATAGAAGCTTACCGTAATGTTCGAAATTGCCCTGAGGTCCGTAATCGTATCGAGTGAATGTTTGTCCTAAAATCACATCAAGATCAAATTAATTCAAATTGATTCTTCATTTCTTACAAAATAATAAGCACCCAAGTTGTAGCTTTTGGCAAATTGCGATACAGTCCTGACAGAAGTGCCGGAAGGGTTGTGTCCGGAAATAACGGGAAGGGCCGTCTGGAAAAAATTACGACATTAGAAAGGAAAACAAGCGGTATCTGCTTGAATTCGGAGAGAATCGGCCATACAATATTAAAATTTGCTGGATCGGCACCAGCAACGAGGAAGATTAGATTACGACACATAGTAGCTTCTTTTAATGTCCGCTCGCAGAAGACCTCCCGGATACGGCGGTGAATCCCCGTGTTGGGCAAAAACGCTCTTGTTCGAATTAGCCGGAGGAACGTCTTTGTTAGAAGAGCACGGTAGTAAAAGCAGTAAGGTCAGATAAATACAGATGCAAAATAAGATATGGTTAAAATACAGAAAATTCAATAAATGAATGAAAAGTTGTGGAATGGTTTGTTTTCTGCTCTGTACTTCAATAGGATCGACGAAGGCGGCCGAAAGTCGGACAAGGCTCTTTACATTGGCTACCGACGCAGCCGGCGCAAGGGCCATCATCACTTCTATTTTGCTATTCAGCTCGGGATGAGTGATCATTGCCACCCAGAAAATAGCAGTTCCTACGTTCATTTTTTCCATTAATTAAAATGTTATTCGAGAAATATTTAAATAACATACCCATTGAATGCCCGATGTAGATTACTTTACTACTTCTTGTCGCTCTAAGGACATAGTTGAGACACGCTGGGATATCATAAGTTCCAATCTCATCCCACCTATAGTGCGAGTTTCACCAAGATTTGATTAGAAAGCTGTAGAAATTGCCTTTGTATCAAGACAGATTATTTAAGATAAATTATTCGCACGAACTTGGCAGGGAACCATAATCGGATAGCGACGTCATGGATTCTTTAAACTACTTTTCTAAAATCTTATTTTCACTTTTAGTCTTCCGTTAGAAGAACGAGGAAGCCTTAAAACTATCGAAATCAATACTGACGAAAAATCCCAGAACTCCTCCTCGTTGACGTCTAGTGTGACGTGTTTCTTCGAATAAGCGTTTCCGCGTGCATTTCCCAGCCAGACGTCAAAACCTAAATGATTAACATATGTTATTAAATTTATTAACGTTAAGAACAATACCAGTATTAATAAATTTTACCTCGATCCGCGAGAATGAAAGCTGTTCAATGGGCGCAAAAAATTAACAATTTTAAAAAATTACAAAACTGAAAACGAAAGTTACAGAAAAAGGAAAAACCCAATTTGTATTTTACCCAATGCCCTGTCCGTCGGATTAATAAGCCAATCAGCATCACTATTGAGGAGTCCATGTTGTAAAAAAACTGGCCGCTTTGGTCCCTTTTGTCGGGACATCGCCGTCCGACCATAAGGAATCCGATGGATACCTTCATGAATAGACACATAACGTAAAAGTGAAAGTCCTTTCTAAACCTGTCTGACTGTATACATCAAGCTTTTTATAATTTTCCCGTTATGCAAGAGGATAGCAAACAACAAAAATAAACGACAGAAATTTCCGCACGACCAGTTGTGGGAATTTGGCACAGAAACGCGCCAAAAGGCTGAAGTAACAAAGTAAAAGAATAAACAAAGGTATATTGACAAAAGAAACGTACCCAAGATGTAACCATCTTCAGTCAATATCTCATGCAGTTCCACGGGATATCCTCGATAAACTATGATCTCAGGCTGAAAAAGAACAACAAACAGATGTAATACCCGTAGATAATTTCAAAACAACCAATTATTTGAAACTTCTACTTTTCTTGTGGGTTAGTAAGGTTTCATTCAGTTAAAGCGGTATGCGGAACTGCTGATAATTCAGCATCAAGGTTCATTCATGGGTAAAGCCGCATACGTGAAGATGAAATGGAAGGAGAAAAACTTTCCAAGTGCAAGGAAAGGTGTTGCCCGTTGCCTGTGGTCCATCGCACCATACAGTCTTCTGTTGCTTGTACGGATCCCAGCAACTTTCCCTTTTCTCTTCTCTCTCTAACGTCTTACCGCCGCGCGCTCGCGCGACTCTCTTTCTCTCTCTAAAAAACTACCTTGACCCAAATCATAACACATCGAATAGCGCAGCAACATGAAAGAAACCGAGTCCGCTTTTTACTAGCGCTCCTTCTCAGCGCATCCGTCCGGAAGGCTCAGGTATCCTAAACCCGTCTCTGACCCCATTTCACAAAGTCGAAAAAAAAACACTCTCCCTCTCTTTCGGAATGTCTCGCCATCCTCCCAGACTTGTCCGCTTCAGAGATTCGTTATCGCCAGGTGCTATTTTCCATACATCGGTTTAACCCCCATCCCTCCCCAATGCGATTAGGGGAAGGAAAGTGTTGTTACATTTTTATCAATACTCCTTTTTTATTTTTTTGGTTATTTTACTCACACTGGACATGTAAGCTTCCGGACTAACAGGAAGACGGGGATTGTTGCGCTTCCCTCCTCCAACGAATCCGGTGCCGACACCGTCAGCGCCCGAATCACCGTTCCTGTTCTTGAACGGAAAGATTCCTGATACGCTGGTAACCGTCAGTAGCGTCGTCATCAGAGCAATGGTGATGTAAGTCGACCACATTGCGCAAGAGTTTCAAAATTGTCCGATAGGAATTCTTTTGGCACTGGGAATTTTCTTTGTATTTCTTGTCGTTTCACCCACTGATAGATCCGCCACTGTTGATGGCAACTGTTGAGGATTTAAATGTTGAACTCTGCACTCCAGTAGCGACTGTCCGACTTGGTATTCGCCATATAACTGGATGAAGGACGGTGGTCAGAGGACGGTTTTACCCTTCTCCGTTCGCCACTTCTCTCTGATGTCTAACGTCCGATAGTTCCAGCTCTTGGAGGGACTAGGGAGGAGGCAACACTAGCAGAATAGCAACAGCAGCAGCAATAGGGAAGTGAAGACTGAAGAGAGTTGAGTAAAGAAAAAAAAAAGAGAGGCTCTCGGGGCGGTTGGCTGACCTGGAAAACAAAAAAAGTTTCGCTGGCCGCTCTCTCCTTCTCTGCTGCGCTCGTTCCTTCCTAGTTAACCGCAGTCAAGTTCTCTTCTTGGACCGGCTACTCTCCCGTGACCATCTGTACGTAATATCGAACAGCTTAAAGGACCGCTGCCGTAACGCAGAGGCCCCAGAAGCCTATCCCACTCTATTCAGCTATAGTTACAGCTCATTGGATTCTTCTTTTACTCGTTTCGTACAAATTGGTCCGAATCCCACGGAAACGCCCGGAAAAAAAAATCCCAAATGTAGGAGGACAAAGAATTCCAGAAACCATGCTGACTGTCCCCTCCGCTACTTCGCACTAGAGAGAAAGTCGTTGTGTGCATTTTGTTTGTTATTGTGACCGAAGTTTTCGCGCATACAAATGACCTAATAGAACATTGTTGTGTTTTATTGATGACCTTCTTCGAAGTCTTACGGTTCTTACGATTTTATACATAAACAGGAATGAGACAGCTGTACACAGTACAAACACTCATGGAGCAAAAACGGACTGGTTTAACGGAACAGTGGCAGAATATGATTATAAAGCAGCTCGTTCACGTTGATGGACCAAAGAAAGTCCCAGTGATTAAACAGATCGTCGTCTACTTGAAAAAAGCCTTGGACGTTACCCAGCTGGCCGGCCGCCCATTCACTGTCCTACAAATTTCATCGACGGGAGAGGTGATGAAAAGGAAAATGGAATAGTTTATATCAATAACAGTTTGGCGGCTTGCGAAACTACTTTATAACTCCCAATAGAAATCATTAAACTTACTTCAGGGGTGGAGATAAGATCGTTTAGACCGAAGTAGAGGTAGACGGGTGCCGTGACTTTGCTGAGGTCGTAGATCCACGGCTCTGTAGAACCATAGCGTTCCAAATTGCCCTTTTTGCCGTAATCGTAGTGTTGGAAGATTTCCCGGCCTTGAAATGATGGAAGAGGCGGTTAGTATAGAGGAACCATTGGCCAATAAAAAACAGATCAATCGATAGCAAGCCTCCTTTTTGATTGTTTTACCCGTGTTATGATGTTGAGCGAATTGAGCTATAACGCGGACGGAAGTTCCTTGAAAGAGATGAGCATTCACCGAAGGCAAGAGGTTCTATAAAAGCGAAATCACTTTCGTTACGTACAATTATCATATATGAATTAAATTTGAATAGTTAATGCAATCCCAACCTTGCTTGGGGATTTTTATACCGACACTAAATAATTGCCAACCTTTCCCCTAACCCTTTGGCAACTGTCGTGGCCAATTTCTCCTGCGTCCCCATTCAAAAATAAATGTTGCGAATCAATCTAATTGGATCGTTTTGGATGTCGACATTTCACATTTAGCGAGAGAGTTTTTTCGCTTCTAAAGACTTGGAAGTTGTGGAACAAGTTTGCAATTGTTGCGCTGGCAGTGCGTTTCCGTCTTTTAGAGAGTTGGCGCCTCTAACAAATTAGAAGTAAGGCTTCTTGCTGATTTGAAAGGAAATGCTTTCTCGGGCTTGTGATAGTGTTTACCCGTTTTACACCACAGAGTTTCTTATATACTGCAGCGAGAGGAGTCTGTAACTACTGTAGCTTTGCATTATAAAACAAAAGGGCCGTGAGAAATCATTTGTTGTGGGTCTTCTCTCGAGACTATCCTATTTAACTCTTAACTTTCAGCGACCTGGATTTCTACACTTATTAATCGATAGAGCGGGAACCAACAACAAACTATGTAATACGTACCAGATCAAAGTTGTCCGGATTAGCGCCGGCTATTTTGAAGAGTATGTCGCGGCAGATTGAAGCTTTGAAAAAGTCACGCTCGCACAATCTGCGCTGTAAAACGCGAATGGTCGCATCTTCGTCGAAGATGGCTTTCACTGGCATTTTGTCTAGAAAATACTATGCAATTTCACAGCATAAAAGTAAAGTCATTAGTCGTCAACGTTCACAAAAAAAATAATTATTACGGTATGTGCTTTAATTACTGCTAACGGTTGAAGAATAGGTGATATGAATCGGAATGGACTGCGCAAATGGTGTTTGCTCGAGATCGGCGCCAGCGCCAGCATTCGGTGGATTTTTTCATTGAGTTCCGGATGGCGGATCATGGCAATGAAAAAGAGACCCGTTCCTAACGAGTGTCCCGCATAAACCAACTTGTCCCATCCGCTTGTGGCCAGGACGTAATTAATGCACGCTGGGATGTCAAAGTAACCAATTTCGTCCCACCTGTCAAAGAAGCGGAAAATTAACGAGGTTAGGAAAAACGGCGCTACCAAGTGTTGGGGCCAAATTGATACTTTTACTACTTCACACAACCCCCTCTGCGTGGCCTACACCCCAGCCAAACCGAGTCTAACATAACCATTAGGACCCCTATCCGATCGGTGCCTGCTGGCGCCTATGTATTCCGACCGGCATATAATACTCTAGACCGGTACATAATTCTCTTTCCACCGGTAGCTAATTTTCTCGATCGGTTCATGGTTGCTTCGAGCGACATACCATACGAATAAAATTAACGCACCCAGAAATTTTCATTCTTGGGTTCACGGTTAGAATTTGATCGTCTGCAAAGATTTTGGAACTTGAGTTTCAAATGTTGAAAAGCACTAATCATTGTACAGAAATAGAATTAAATTTGCATGATAGTAAAATCTCTAAAGTGGAAATGACCACTGAAAGAAATTCACTTACGAGTAATGCCAGAATTCCGGGTCCTCATCAGGATCGAGATCGACATGATCGCGAGAGTAAATGTTGCCTCTCGTATTGCCAAGCCAGACGTCGTATCCCAGGTCGCTGAGACGGAAGGCTGTAATAGGTCGAGCCATAAATCATAATCAATCAAACTATAATCGAGCAAAGGCAAATCGGAAGAGTTTATATACATCGAGAGAGAAAAGAGCTAGCCCGCCACACATGATGAAGACTGAAGAGAGGAAAAGCCAAGCCAAGCCAATGGTATTATCCGAGTTTGATAACGTAAGCCCATCATAGTAAGTAATGATTCTGACCGAGAGATCGATGACTCGGATTGATTAACCAGCAGGCGGACGAGCTAAAGACGCCGTGCTGTAGGAACACCGGCCGGCCTCGACCTTCAGTCACTTGATGAGGACCATGGATTCTGCCGCTGCCAGCGGTTCCGTTCAGCGGCCGTAACCCGTTATGTCTCGGAGGAATTCTGTGGAGTTCTAGTATGTAGCCATCGTCTGTGATGGTGGCGGTACCATAATTGCATTACATCATCAGTATCAAAGTACTGTACGGTGCGAGAGAATCATCGTTTCTAAAGAATCGAAAAATGGCCAAAGGCACGCATAGCTTACCAGTGGTCACATGATGTATTTCCAACGGGTATCCGCGGTGTCTAATTAGTTCGGGCTGCAACACCAACAAAAGAAAAACGAGAATAAAGAAGAAGAACATTGTCAGTACATTTCCCTTCATCGAAAATGTCCGAGTTATCGCACAATCAGTGCTGTAGTGAACCAATCAACGACGTGATTCCGGACCCCAAACGAACCAATAAGGAAAAACGCTTGTTCCAATTAAGCCGAACGTCAGAGAGAATAAAAGAGCCGGTCAGGTAGAAATATAAGTTTGGAAAGAAAAAAAAAAAACAAAAAAAAAAAAAAAAACAAAAAGGGAGATTTGAACGCTAAGATAACAAACTAATGGCCGCTGTCCTAGCCAAATGGTCGGTTCTGTTGTTGTCTATTAGATAGACGAAAACTTTTTAAAAAAACAAATTCCCTCCATAGCCTAAATGGTGTCGGAGAGGTTTAATGACCTTCTCAGAAACCGAGTCGATGACCTGTCAACCTGCCGATTCTTTTCTTTTTCAGCCTCGATGTATATCAAAGTGGAACGAAAGAAATATGTTTACGACGAATTGACTAATCAAAACCGGAATTATACCGAATCCATGTAGGCCTCGGGATCGATGGGAAGCTTCTTGCCGTGATGTAATCTGTCCTCTGCCTCCACGTTGATGTTGCCCCAGTCGATGATTCCTTCTTCCGCGATGTTGTTGAGGATGAGCTCAAGTGGAATCCCGCCATGTCGTTTGCTGGACGACTTGTCGAAAACGGCGGCATCCACAAGCAAGAAGAAACAACACCAGATGCCCAGCATGGATGTCGACCGCAACAACCGAAACCCGTTGTCATAATAGTTCCAAACCTGCATAACGGGTAGCTAACACCACACTTGTTTTTTTCTCTCTCTGTCTGCTACCCAACCACGCGACGAGAGGGAAATTTTTTTTGTTTACCAGAGCCAAAAGAAAAGGGAAAAATTTTGTTTAAAAAAAGAAAAAGAAAAGACCACCGCAAGTGAGGTATATGGTTTTTTCTTTTTCAGTTTTCAATTGTTTTTTCCGCTCTTCTTTTCGTGCGTGTTGTCCCGTTTTCTCAATCGAACCGAGCCGTCGACCACGCGGCGAGTCGATGCACGTCAGTCGGGACGGAACTTCCAGCTTCAACTGATTCCTTCGGCTCGTTTTTGTATATATAGTGTACCGTACAGCAGCAGCAACACGTGAACACTCCCCCTTTTTTTATTATTATTCTCTCGGTTGGACGGTGCGAGCCAGCAGCAAAAAGGCCAGCAACCGACGAGCTCGTCGATCGCGCCCTTCTTTGATGCCCGGCCCTTCTCGCTTTTTTTTTCTATCCCATTTTCTTTTCGTTTCACCCTTCCCTGATGGTCTATAGGCTCGTAACATGGGAGCATTCCATTCTCTTTTTTTCATCCAGCAGCTTCAGCTGGTAGTTTTTTTTCTTTGGAATCTCCCAAGCATCTTTATAATGCCCGTCTACCTAGACACTTCTAGCAACACAACCCACTAACCCACTATGTTGATTCTCTCTGGGGTCCTTCTCTTATTCCTTCCTTTCTTTCTCTCTCTCTCTCGCTCGTTCTTTCACTACTCGTTCCTTATTATCACGACGTATGTATATTTATATAATCTGTCGTTTGTTGGAGCCCAGGGAGTGGTGTCGGCAGCCACCGCCAACCCGACCGGATCAGATTCCTGATCTGTTCGACCGATTGTCCGTTAGGCTGTGGATTTGATGTTGTTCGTTCTTCTATTTTTTTCTGCTCTCTCTCTCTCTTGTCTTTCTCGTCTTTCAAAACATTCATAAAATTACTGTAATCTCTGACCGGTCACTGATTTTCCTAAAATTACAGCTCGTGTCAAGGACCTTTCTTAAGATTTTTATTGGATCAATTCAAGATTAGCGGGAAAGATCCCGAAACGGAAAACGGATTGTTTTACTGCTTTCACTTATTTGCCGTAGTTTGCATTACTATTCACTTATTTTTATGGTTTTACAGCTTGAAAAATCTAGGCGATCCGTAACACCTTGTTAACAAATGAATTCCATTCCGAATTCGCTTTGCATTTCTCGGTTCAGAAGTTTCAGCCGTGAACTTTCAAATAGAGAATAGTGTCAAGCGTTTGCCATGAGTTGGTCGACGGCAAACAGATACAATATACAAGGCAATGCCCATCTGATCAACTTGCTGACTGAGCACAACAGAAAAGTGGAACACTTCCGCCTGCTATTCTGTCCGACTGTCTGTCGTCCGCGATGGAAGTGATAGGCGCCAATCAGCCAATCGTATTTTTCTATGGTGTTCTCTCTTCTCCCTCTATGGGGGTTATAAGAGATATCATTTTTATGACGGGCCATTTTGGCGACAGGTGCTGTTATTTCCAGTTCGGGCGCAGCGGCGGACCACCGCGCACAAACGAGGCACCATAAGAACCCCTTATCTTCTTTCTTTCTTTCTTTCTTTCTTTCTTTCTTTACGGAGACAGAGAAGAACCCGGTTGGGTGCATCGCCATTTAGTGACGTCATTAAGCGCAGACCTCGAGTAGTACGAGCAAGAACAGAGAGAACAGAGCGGATGGCTTTGCGCTCGTGGATCCCCTTATTCGGTAATGGTACGTGAAGGACCAGAAGGTCCGTTTCTTTTTCCTAAACAGCTGCGAATCATTTTCAAGTAACATCTGCCTGGCGTTATAGATAAATTATTTAAATATCTCTACCGCTCGCTTCTTTTGTCTCCATTTCCAGCGCAGCTTGTAAACATACATGCTGTCCAACGCCACTAGCGACAGATTCCGTTTCAGGCTTTATATGTATTACACAATAAGATGGAGAGTAGTAGTACATTGGTTGGTAAACATTTTGACTAAGAAGTAGGGAAACATATCGCACAGAGCGCAATACATTAAACAACACGTTACACATAAGAAAATATTAAAAAAAGAATTGGCATGGAAGGCGCGCCGATTCCAATCGATCCGACGCGCTTCTTTTTTCTTTCTATAAAAATATCAAATACGCAATGTATTTCTCAAGTTCCGCTCGAACGCAACGCGTGTCACAACACGGCTTGCGTCGCTCATTTTTCTTTTTTTGAAAATTGCAGATCATCATCTTTTCAATAAGAATATGGGAGGAGTTCGATGAGATTGTTGTAGAGTAGCTGGTCGACATTGGTTGCCCAGAGGAAGTCCAAGTGATTGAAGGCCGTCATGTTGACCCGGTAGAATCCTTGTAGGTTTGCCAGTCTTTTGGCCAGCCACGTCACGTCCTGTAACGACAAACAAAGAAGTCGTTACACACACAGGCAGAGGCCACAGTCCAGTAAAGGCTGTTCTCAAAACTTGCGCAACGAAAAAATAAAAATAAAAAATAAAACAAAAAAAAAACTCGAAAAATAGGAGAGCGGAAGAAAAATACTTGTAGAAAATGGCACAATCTTTTTAACTATATGGTACAGTATACTTATCTATTTTCTAGCGGCGAAAAAGGAAATACTAGTTCCGACGCGTATTACTGTATTCGGGGAATGATGGCTTAGCTACTACAGCACCGGAGCTGTAAAAGAAGAACGGAAGAGGCGAAGAAAAGAAAAAGGCGTTCGGTCGTTTGATTCAATATTGACCGCAGCTGATGGACAACGTGAAAGCCCGGCTTTATTTGACTCGGCTAACCGCCCCGGTTGTACCTAATACCACGCCACGAATACGTTAGCATGTGTGAACGTGCACGTCGCCAAGAGAGTGGGAAAAAAGGAAAAATCGCCAAAATCTTTTCTTTTTCTCTGCGCTGGTAGCGCAGGGCCTTTTCGGCGCCGCAAAAATGCATCGTCGTGCGATATGTAAATGTGTGGCGATCGCGTGACGGGCTTGTCGATTGACAACAATGCCACACCACTTTTGGTCGAAAGGAAAATATAAAAAAAAAAGAAAAAAGAACTGTAGTGGGAAAAGCTTGGTGGATAGCCGTCACCGTCAGCCGGGGCTCTCGAGTCTTGACGGGCGAATGGCGTTATGTTTTATTAATACCATTTCCTGGTCAGGTTGAAATTGTGCATTCGTCGAATAAAACCTTGGGAAAAACTGATTTTTTTCTTCTTTCTTCTCTAGAAATTCTTTTCCACTTTTTTGTTTTGTTTTTTTTGCCCGGTAGTTGATGCAAGTCATCAGAGATGACGACGAAGAACGTCGAGGTCGACAACTGTCCACATCAGTTTTCCCGAAAATAGCGGTGGAAAGAAAAACCACGAAAAGCGCAAAGAAAAAGAAGAAGATAATAAAGAACGCGAAGAAAAAGAAGAAGAAGAAGAAGATGGACATTATGATTCATGGGCGTTATCCGTCTCACCCCGGCCATTAGGGTCCATTCTCATTTGTTACTCGCCGACGAGCCGGGCACGGATAGATGAGAAATAGAAGACGATAAGAATAGAGAGGGAGGGAAACGAAATAAATACATCGGACAACAAGTGAGCGCCTTACAAACATTACTACTCTCTTTTTTCTCTCTCTCTCTCTCTCGCTTTATAGCCGTGGCACGCACACCAACTGTTGTGATGTACGATGTAAAAGTGTTCGTTTAACCTTCACAGCCATCATCCGTTTTACTCTCACAGGCCAGCCGATAAGTACCTTCGGAGCCAGGACAGCCCCCCGAAAAATACCCCGACAACCCCTCTGATGTAATCATAAATTTGTCCAAATATGACCTAACAATAGCAGCCCGGCAAGAACGCGACATAAATCTAGTGCTACTACCTGAACTTAGGTATCTGCAAAACTTTTGAGAGGGGAGTCGAAAGTATTAGTTACTGAGCTACTTTATCCTATTACACAGCCGGACGGGTTAGAATGGACGAGTTGTTCAAAAGTTCAGAGTTGAAGCCAAATGAGAAAAAACAACAACTTATTTCAAAAAAAGTTTTACCTTGGGCGCGGCTAGCCAGTCGTTCTCGCCCCAGAAGAGGACGACAGGCGCCGTGACTTTGGTTAGATTATAGGGCGGGGGCGTCGGCTGGCCGTACTCTTCCATGTTGGCTTTGGCGCCCCAATCCATCCGTTGATACCTTTCACCTGTTTTGGTTTACATTAGACATCCAATGAACAGTTCATTAACGAATTTCGAAACCTAATCCTGAGAGACCGCCTTGAGATAAAAGGTAAACATACTCGAGCCATATTCCTGCATGTAGTGAATAATGGTGTAGGTGGACGTGCCGGCCGGAGTGTGGGCCGTGATAATGGGGAGCATTTCCTAAAGAAGACGGGAATAAAATTAACTCTTGAATGGAGTTTCTTCGTGATTTACCGACATTAAAGGTGTTGTTAGACGGGTCGGCTTATCTTTTTTTTTTAAGGTGTAGGCTATATATATATATATAATTAATGGGGTAAACCTCGTTAAAATTGACTGGATCCGAGCCGGAGAGTAGGAAGAAGACGTTCTCACATAAATCAGCTTCCCACTTGGCTTGGTCGCAAACGTATTTGCTCAAAAGTCGGATGACTGGGCCCGATGGAAGGAAAGCCCTGGTGCCGAACCATTCGAACAGCAACTGTTAATCAAGCCGAAAAAGAATTACGAAATGAGCTCATCGTATAGATACGAGACGGATGGGCTGGGCACCTGTAATTGATGGACGAACGGAGTAAATATCCTGATGGGCGACTTCATCTTGGCGACCGAAGCCACTGGAGCTAAACCAACCTGAAAAATGAGGAGAACGGAAACAGATTGATCGGCGTCTCAATCTTTTTGACATTCAAATTTGTCTCGCTAGCGTCGTCGTTTTTCTTCTTAGATTAAAAAACGGTTCCCTATTTATATATATATATATATATTTACCATCAGTTCAATTTTCTCGTTGAGCTCGGGATGCGTTTCCATGGCGACCCAGAACATGGTCGTGCCTAGAAAAGATAACAAGGAATCGATTCAAAAAAGTTCCCTTCAATGCGCGGCCGTGAACCTGTTGACGGTTTTTAAAATGCGATATTAAATTCAATAAATACCCATTGAGTGTCCGATGTAGATAAGCTTTTGTCGACCGGTCACGTTGAGGATGTATTCCAATTCGGCCGGAATGTCGTACAGGCCCATTTCGTCCCACCTGGGCGTGTGAAATCAACCCACGAAAATCGCACATCAATAAATAATCACATTAGATCTTTCCAGGCGATGCGGATGACGTCAAATTGACGTAACACGGCGCGAATCAGATTGGACAATGAATTAGAAAAAGAGAAATGGTGGAGAAAAGAAAGTGCGACGACGGCCGTCTCGAATTCCCAAACGCGCAAAGTGGACCGGTCCGCTCGCATCCGGAGCCGGATCGATTTTCGCAACTTTTCCTCTTATTATCATCATTATTTATGGAACAACGATGCATTGTATCTATTTTTCGCTCTAAGTATTATTCAGCACAAACACCACTGCTTAACGCAATTGGTCCCCTCAAATCGGTTGACTCATCATCAACCGACGCCCGAACTGGAAGCCCGCAGGGACCGTGCACGCCCATCTCGTGTCAGTTATACCCGGCAGCTTGTACGATGACGATAATAAAGTCCCCCAATCAGTCAGAATGCGCGTTCCGCCAACTTTTTTCGGCGATAATACGGACGCAGCGGCAGCGCTATACTCGTGTGACTCAAAAAACACACAAAAAAAACAGGAAGCAATTTGACACCCAACAGAAGAAAACTCGACCAATCAGATCGAAACAGGACCTACTCGTCGATAATGTGCGCAACAATTTGTTGTCTAAAAAAAAAATAGGTTCAAGTATTTTCTTTTTTTGCTGTTGTGCTCCTTCGTGTATGTGTCTACAATTCCGTTTTTAAACGATTGAAAAGATAGATAGACGGGATAACGGGAATTGGAAGCCCTCGGGTGGCCGCTGGGAATAATACGGTAAACGCTGAGACATTCTCCCATAAAGGAAACGCCGAGGAAACAAAAAGAATTCGAAAACGTTCAGAACGGAGAGAATACGTGGCCCGCGGGATATGAGAAGGACGGATTGGGCGAATTATATAAAATTAAGATAGGAATGATAAACCATGGCCGTCGTCGCCACGCGGAAAATTCAAAAAAAAAAGAAATATATAACCTCGGCGCAAAAATGTTGGCTTTTAAAATGTGCGGCGTTGGGCGACGCTTGACGCGGAATAACAAAGAAGAGAAGTGAAGGCAAAATCGAAAAGGAGGTTAATCATATGAAAAATGTCGAGAGAGGTCTAAAGCCAAACATCGCACGTGGTTCTACGCATAAAACACTCGAGAGAGAAAGAGAATTGAGAGAGCCAATGAGTCATCAAATAATTCCAATCTAAACATACGTGAATCTCCAGAAGGCCTCGTCCGTCTCTTTGAGGAAGATGTGCTTATTGGAATAAGTGTTGCCCCGCGCGTTGCCCATCCAAACGTCGTATCCCCGATCGGCCAGCATGTAGGCTGATGCAAAAGAAATATTGTGTCGGTTACGTAACAGCCTCTCAGCCTGCAGCCGGTCGTAACCTTATTTTTCCGAGTAAAATAATACCTAAGCCTCTGTCGGTTGGATTCAAGACCCAGTCGGACGAGGAGCAAAGTAGGCCGTGCTGGAGGAAAACTACCGGCCGTGACGACGTCCTCTTGGCGTACTTGTTGCCAAATTGTTTGGTCCGTTGAAATCGGCCTCTAACTCTCTTGCTGAAAGGAATTCGGTGCAACTCGAGGACATATCCGTCGGCTGATTGTTTCCCAATGACACGGAAATATGAGTCAGGCGAAACGCTTTACACTCTAAATAACTTGGTGTATGCAGTAGTCTAATATACCTGTAGTCACTTGGTGGACTTCGACAGGATAGCCCCGATGAGAGATCAATTGTGGCTGTCAGAGTCAACAAGAATTGATGAGGGTCATGACATTATTTGGTTGAAGAGCTCTTTCTTATTATTTGTAGCCCGAGTCGGCTACTCTCTTACCGTGGTCATTGCCAGCTCGGGATCATCTGTCGAGGTGAATTGACTGTTGCTGGTCGCGTTGACTAGAAGTGAAAGGAGTAGGGCGCTGTCAATCAACGAATTCGTTTTGACAGGGTCGAGATCGGCGAGTTGTTTGGGCCTCAGCTGAGAGCAATTTTGGCAGTGGGAAGAGAGCAATAAGAGGAACAGAGCTAACGGGTAACGAGGCGACAACATGACGGTCAAAACGGGGCGCAAACAAACGGTAAAAGAAAGAAACAAACAAAACAAACAACCGCAACCACGCCGACACCGATAAGAAAATAACCAACTGCTTCGGATCTTCAACGTCGACTGAAAAAAAATGCTTGATTTTGTCCTTTTCCTCCGAAAAAAAAATAAAAACTTAGTCGGGAAACCCAAGTCTTCTCTGAAGAATTCTCTTCTTCCAACTGCTCCTCCCCAAGGCGTCTTCTCTGCCTTTTTATATATTTCGTAGGAAACGGAAAAGTCAAGAGAGAAGGAAAGATCGGATGAACGGTCACAACAAAGAAGAGAGACAGAATAACCAGTTTTTTTCTTTTCTTCTCTTCTTTTTTGTTTTGTTGTTTCCAAAGGGAGTTCAGTTGCACTGGGTGATGGTGCGTTGTTGTGTTCATCATGACCCCCGACATCCGATTCCAGCAGGCCGGCGGATTATTTGTTTGTCTGCATCAACAAGTACAGCCAAAACAACAAAAGTCTCGATTCGATTAGAGAAAAGTGAAGGTCCTCCTCCACTTGTCCTCCTCCTCCATCGATTTCCCCTTTATAATAATAATAATCATCATAATTCCAGTCTTGCGCGTCGCGCGTTGAAACGTCCGCCGAGTTCTATCTGTCGGGCCAGACCGTCGCGGGGCTACTATATTTACACAGCGCTGTTGTGCTGTCCAGCATTACGTACAGTTTTTATAATTGGCCCATGTGTTGGAATGGATGGCCATCCTGTCCGTCTTGGAAACTGAGAAAAAAAAGAAAACTCGCCTTGCGACTGGAATGAGGGAGCGGTTGCAATGTCAAGCCAAATAGGTTATGTAGACCCGTTATGGATGACTTTCCCCATTGGCCAGTTCGCATTTTCCAGTATACTCTCTTTCTAATCTCCAAACTAAATACAGCGCATGAACATAGAGAGACCCAAGATGAAAGAGTTTTGTGAGAGAAAGAGAGAGTGGTTTTGCCTGCCAGAAACAGCGAACAGTGGCGCAGTGCGAGCACATCTGGGTTCAATGAGTCAACGCCCTTCGTCACCGGTCGCTACGTCGCTGCTGCTGCAGAGCTGCACACACACCCCCGGTTTGGGCCAACTTTTTATTTTTTTAAATTTTATTTTCCCTCTTTTTGTCCGTTTCAGCCATCACACAGGAAACCGTCTGTCTCGGCTTCTCTAGACTGTTCGCGTCTCGTGATTCATGGACCCGTGTCCCGTCTAGTCGATATTTACTGACATATTTTTGACTCACACTTTTGATCTTGTTTCACAATTTTTTTTACAAATCTTCCAGTGTAAAATGACAAGTTGGATGCGTCGTCATTTAAAATGGCGTAACCCCTTTCTGGGCCTTTCTTTTTTTTACTTTTTTCAACGTTGACTAATAGCTCGATTTTCTTTTGTTTGTTCTGTCCGTCCTCTTGATGTCGGCTGTTTGTCAACGTCGCGCGGGTGAAAACCGCCTGGATCAACGGTGCAACACGATCCCGAACGTTATCTCCCGCATGCGGGATGCGTCACGGGCGACCGCTGTTTTCATATGTGATTGATTCGCCCTTTTTGGCCAAAGAAGAACGTAACGAATGTTCCCGGTTTATTCAAGTGGATGCAATCATCTCAGCTTCGTTTGCCGTTGCGGAGCGAGGCGCAAGTTGCGTAAATGGTAAACTATGGCCAATAGGCCGTCGGGTCGTCCATTTATATTTAGCCGGGCCCACTTGATGTTCGAGTAGTAAAGTACTGACGAGGATCGAGCCCGAGTCAAAGAACAGGAACTGGCCGAGCGGCAGCTTATTAGGTTTACGCCCAACAAAAAACGGCCGAAGACCGGCAGATGCTCCGCGCACCGCCCAAATGACGACGGCGATATAGACACTCCTAATGAGCTGGCGAGTACAGCGCAAACTTTGGGCAAATAGATTTCGTTTGAAGATATACCAAAACATAAATTTCATACTTTCTCTTTCCTACGTACGTACGTACGTAGAAAATCCTTCTATTCCGACTTTGGGGGGATCTCTGTGGGAACAAAAGGGGCGACGGGCTATATACGGCCGCGTCGACAGATGTGGAAATACCCGAACCATTACGACCTAACTCGACGTCGGTCTCGGAAAATCGATGCCTCACGCAGAGATGAAAGGGTCGCCAACAACAAAAGGGCAAACAATAACAACCGTACAAGAGACAACACAACTTCTTTTTTTTTTCATTTTCAAAAGTATCAACTGTAGTATAATACAAGAGAGGAATCCCGCGTTCTCACATGGCGCGCGCGCGCCCGCGCACTAGTCCCGTCCGTACACCTTCTATTCTTCCCGCGTTGAGCGTGAGAGAGAGAGAGAGAGGAAGGTCGACTTGGCAAGGTTTTTATTTTTCTCTCCTACTCCCTCGTCATTGCTAACGCGGGCCGCTGCAACGACGGCAGTCGACCACCATCGGTCGGTCGAGATCGTCGGCCAATTCGGTTACCTGTCGCTTCATTACCTCAAAAGTCTTATCGATTCATTCGAAATCGGTCAATTGTTTCCCAGTTAACGAGTGTCTTCTTCAACTTGATTGTTTCAAAAGCGTGAAAATCCGTCTTTGTCGTCGGAGCCGGCCCCAGGAAATCGCGTGCACTTGTTTGACTTCCGAGACGCTTCTCGGGATTCTATTCTTTCGAAAGAAGAAGAAAAAAAAACGGAAAAGAGGATAAAAAGCCGAGAGAGAAAGAAAAAATAAATAAAAATCTCAAGGTGTTTGAGGATCCGTGACAACGCGCCACACCGAGTCGTGTGATCTGGCTCTTTTGGCATCATCACCAGCGCACGCAGTGGAAAGAAAGAAAAAAAAAGTTGATTGACATTCAGCGGACGTTTAGAGCGGCCGGGAAAGGTGGACCGGGGGTGGTGCTGTTGGTGGCAGTTTTCTGTGTAGGTGTATGAGAGAAGGCTACTCTAAGGCTCTCTCGGACTTGTTTATCAACTACCGGTTCTTAGTCTTTTGCTAACGATTCGTCCGGTTGGTTGGTGTGATATTTTCCAGTTGGCAGTCGCTCCTCGGCCTGCACCTTGCGCCTGAAAAAAAAAAAATTCAAGGAAGCCGTGAAATACGAGTTCAAGACGCCTACACCAATGACGTCGTTGTGATCGTGATGGCGTCAGACGATGAAGAAGAGACTGCCGCCCAATGTACGTTGAGTTCCAGTAAATCGGGCCACCTCAAAGTGAACAAGAACCAACGACATTGATCGCGTTTGGCCTTTCCATCGATTTTTGGATTTTTTTTTCTTTTAGTTTTTGTTTAACTTTTTGTGCCAGAAGGAATAAATCGGATTGAGCAGTGGTGATATCTTAAAAGATTCCGGAATCTTCTTCTTCTTCTTCTTCTTCTTCCTCTTTTTGGGGGCCTTCTCTGTGGTGGTGGTCGTGGTGGTGAGAGTCGGCAGTGGTCTCGTTTTTCATCTTCGACACGGAGAATCGGCACGAACGATGCCCACTTCTGTGGGCGGCGGTCACGGATTGGTCATATCGCGCCGGGTGTTACTGATAGTCGGACTGACCGTCTCCATCGTCCTGGTCGTCTGCGCCTTCACCCTCCTCCTCGTACTCCAAGGTCCATCTTATCAAATATTCTTCTCTTTTCCTTCCCCAAAAACTCTGATGCTGCCCAGTCTGCTGTCCGCGCCGCCGTTTCCCCATACAGTCTAGAGTATATATAGAATTGACCAGTAGCCGGCGCATATCTATATTCCATCTCCATCCCAAATGCACGTCCTGCTAGACAGAAATCGCTTTAATTTCCCTCTCTCTCTCTCTCTCTCATTTTTTTTGGGGGATTATCTCGGCGCAAGTCTAGAACCGTCCAATGTCGTCGATAACTGGCCCTATCTCTTTTTTTTTCTCTGTTCTCTTTCTAAAAAGATATATATTATTATTCCACGACAGCGTTTAGACTGGGGAAAAATATCAGAGTTTTCATCACTTATTGTCAAGACCGTTTGTTTGTTTGTTGCCAACGTTGCTATTTGGCTCTGCGTGGCAAACGCTCAAAAGTCTTGTCTGGATTGCCGGCATTTGACGTGTTTCTGGAACGAAAACAATGCGACCAAAAACAAAAAGAAGAAAAGCGCGAAGTCTTTTCCCGTCACGCACATTTTTGGCTAGCCTGTTTTTGATAAGTTTGTCTACATCGCCCGTCTCATCGCGATCCAACTGTGCCAAGACGATCGATCGGCATCCGCGCTGCCGCTGTTTATTGGCGAGGGAGGGAAATAGTGTTGGAAAAAAAAGTATTAAAAAGACGCGGCAATACCTATAAATGTTTTGCGCTCGGCCGACTTCCTCCGCCCGCGCTCATACGAACGACCTCATTTGAATTGATTTAACGGCCTTTCTCTCTCTCTCTCTCTCTTTCTTTTTGTTATATATATATATACGGAACGGTGTGCGGTACTAACTGCCTTGCATTGCATTTTGCGTCGAATATTGAATAGATGGGCCATGCGGAAGCGGTAGTTTCCAGTGCGGCAACTCGTCCGTCTGCATACCCCAACAGAGCTACTGCGATAACGATCCCGACTGTCCCAACGGCGAAGACGAGGACTATGATAAATGCGGTAATCACACACTTTCCTCTCTCTCTCTCTCTCTCTCTAATGTTTTATTTGATTGATTAATACTCACGCGCTCGTGCCACATCCAAATGATGCACTCAAACCGACACGGACGTCCGTGAAACGGTTTCCCTTTTCCACCCGGCCGTCTCTCTCTTTTTTTTCCATTCTTTGCCATTCGTCACGAAACTCTGATTTTTCAAAGTGCTGTGACGAGAGGTCGGTTGCCTAACACATACATTATTGGTAGTCTCGTATTGACCTTCACGGAATGACTCGGTTCGTCCGGCGGTCAGCCACTGACCCGCGACGACGTCCGTGTGTGTGTTGGCGCGATTTGAATAATCATAAATTTATTCCTGTCACTTGTTTGTGTGTCGTTACATAATGTCTAGTCGACTTTTACGGTAGCCAATTCCTGGCGCCCGACTGGTACCATGTTCTGAACAAGACTCAGCAACAGGCGGGGCTCCCTGACGTTTCCGGCGGTCAGCAAGAGACAAACACCACCTGTCGTAAGCCGCCGTTTTCCATATTGACATATTTATTACATATCTGCTTCGACTATATCAGTCCTTTTGTTTATCATCCGTATTCATAATTGCGCGCGGCTTTGTTTGTGACCCGCAGTATTGAGAAACTTTCCGAGCAAATGCATCTGCGAGCAAACCAATCTCTTTTGCAAGGTATTTGACTTTCCAGCCCTTTGTTTAGACATTGATTGTACAGAACTGATCTCTAATGAGTTTATACATCATGTTTGACTGTCGTCAAAAATAGCACATGGGTCTTTCCAACATTCCGGAGCAGATTACGCCGCCAAACACACTCACTCGTTTGTAAATATGAATATTTCCAGCACACAAACTATACGCGGATGTATTGTCATTTCTGTGTTTTGACTTTTCCCAGAATTCTAGCCAACAACAGCATCAAAACCATTCCCCGTTTCGCCTTCAGCCGCTACACCGTCTTGGAAATCATGTCAGTACTATCTAATAAAACATATAGAACATTTGATCTCTTCCTGTACAAAGTTGGAAACCAGCCCAGGCCGATTTCCTTTTATTTCCTTGTTCTTTGACAATGCCTTTAAATCTACCTTATATTTCTGGTAGTTTGAATTGATTTTGAATTATTGGCTTCCCTGTCTCACTGATATCTTTTTTCTTTTTCTCCGTTTTCGGATGTTGCTCTCTCTCTTTTTTGTTCCTGTCGTCGCGCGAGCAGACATTTGGAACAGAATAGCATCCGGACGATTGCCAACGAAGTTTTCCGCCATCAAAAACTCCTGCGATTTTTGTGAGTATACTCGCGCTCATCTGTCAACCCCCAATAAGAATAAGTTAGTTGTAGTTGCTGTGAATTCATGCGTAAAGCTGTAGGCTATAGTCATTAGGGAACGCTCTAATAAGGGAGAGCCCACGCAGTAGTTAAAGTCAACTGAAAACTCCGACTTGAAGAGTTTTTGCATCCTCGAAACGATGCCTGAAAAGTCAAACAGATGATGATTGAAATTCAAATTCAACAGGTACTTGTCGAAGAATTCCATTAGTTCGATCGAGCCGAACGCTTTCAAAGGACTGGGCAACGTCAAACGACTCTTTCTCGACAACAACGAGATCAACGATACATCCCTAGACGCTCTCAACAGCCTACCCAATCTTCAATGGCTGTAACTTCTCTTCTTCTTATAGATTATTCGAGTTGATTTCGGGGGACGGTGGGAGACGGCCAAACCGGGTCACCCGCCGGGCCGACACTATATACTGAGAAGCTCAAGTTTCTTATCAATTCTTTCGATTGTCTTCCTTTAGGGACTTGTCTAACAATAACTTACGACTGGGAAACCACAGCTTCTCGTCTTGGATTCACCTAAGGGAATTGTGAGTGTTGTAGTACATCTATTTTCCTTCTTCCTTGCGGCCATAAAGAGAATACGAGGGAGATTGATTCCTATTTGATTATCAATGGTTCCCCCATCTTTTGTTGCTTCTATTATTAGAATGTTGGAACACAATTACATCCAGTACATCGAGGAGATGACATTCTGGAATCTCAGTTCTCTGACTTACTTGTAAGTTATTCATCCGCTTTCCTTTATTTGGAATTAGAATCTTGTGTATATATCCGATTGACCGTGTCCCAAATCGTATCTTAGATCACTACGGAATAATCATCTGACTCGGCTGCACCCCAAGTCGTTCTGGACTCTCAACCAGTTACAGGAATTGTATTAATAATATAAACATATAACGTTGCGTTGCGGTCCCCAATGTAATATGTATGGTATCTTTTTCTCATCTCTGTTTCGATCAATGAAGGGATCTGTCCTATAACAAACTCACCACCATTCCGCCTCGGCTCTTCGCCCAGAACATCATATTAACATCCTTGTAAGTCACCCAAAATAGAGAGAGCGAGAGAGTGAGAAAGAGTTGTAGAAAAAAACAAAAACAACATGTTATCAGGGTTCATGAATGTGCACAGACCCTTGTAATGAGTTTTCTTACCACCACTCAATTAATGGAAATAAACGAACCTGATTAACTCTTTAACGAGGTCCCTGGGCTATAACAACATTATCCAGCTACCGGCCGAGGTCTTCCTTCCGCTACAAAACATCAAATCCTTGTAAGTTTATTTATAACTAACTGTCTGTGGGCTGATGTTCAGTGAATTATGCAATGTTTTTGGCTGAAAACAGGAACTTGGAGGACATAGATATCCAGAACATTGACGTCGACATGTTTAGCAGTCTTACGAATTTGGACTTTGTGTAAGTTAGCTATTCAAAAGCGCATTATTAATCGCAATTGTAAATATATATTGGAACTACTGGATGACGTCGGATTACACAGGTACTTCATCCGGTTCCAGTATTGCAGCTACGTACCTACTGTCCCCAAATGCAGACCAAATACTGACGGTAGGATTGTCTTGCAAAGTTTTGAGCCCAGCACAGTACGACCGGATATAAACTTACGTAAGGTTCATTAATTTTCGAATAAATCAGGTCTGTCCTCGACGGAGAATTTACTGAACCGCACACTGATCCGGATCATCTTGTGGGCCATCGCCATCTTTACTCTGATAGGCAATTCTCTCGTCTTATTAGGCCGAGGCATACTCAAAGATGAGAATAAGGTGCCGCTCAATTTTATCCGGAGCTTGGCAGGTGAATATACATACCATCGTTGGCAATATTACATCTGTAACGAATTTTCATTCGTCTATTTCATTGTTTTATTTCCGGAAATATCCGTCGCTATAGTGGCCGACATGTTGATGGGTTTCTACTTGTTCGCCATCGCCATCCAAGATTTACAGTATCGCGAAGTGTATCACCAGTACTCTCATCAATGGACCTCGTCTCTCGGCTGCACTTTTGTAGGCGTAGTGGCCATGACATCGACAGAGGTAAGTAATCTATTGTTTGGGCAGGCGTTCAGTCACCAAGGCACGTATCCCCAAACAACTCAAAACGAGCTTCTAAAATCGGATTGATCCGCTTCAGGTTTCCCTGTTGCTCTTAGCCTTCATGTCAATGGAGCGCTTCCTATGTATAGCTTCACCATTCGGCTACACAAAACTCAACCAGAAAACAGCCAAAATTAGCCTTGTCCTCATTTGGGGCCTTGGACTCATCATGGCCATCGTTCCAGGTGCCCGTTTTCTTTTCTCCAAATGTCTTGATCATCACATAGCTCGTTAATCATGTGTAGCCTCAAATGGCGGCCGCGTAGAAAGTCAATATGTCAATGTCTCTCTGTCTATCTCTTTGTTATTGTTGGGACGACGTGCACAGTGTTGTATTGGCGGCAGTCGACGCACTACTACGGCTCCAACGGACTCTGCTTCCCGCTGCACATTGGCGAGTCACTTTCACTCGGCTGGCAGTATTCCGCTTTCATCTTCTTGGGTGTCAATAGTTTATGGTAAGGCTATGCAGCAATTTCCCAACTCATTTCCACATTGAAGATCCAGTTCCATATCCCGCCCATCCGTTTACAACTTCTTGGCCATCATTGGCGATTCAATCGCGCTATTTTCAGCGCTCTAGTTGGCTCCCTTTTGTTTAGGACAGAGACGTTAGGGCTAACCTAACCCGGGTAGGTCGCGATGACGTCAATGGGCTTCCTCTAACAACCCATACAGTGGGCACTCAAATTATTAGAACACGGGGCGCATTCCCATTGCACCCCGTGTTATTTTCGCGTTTATTTTTCCGCCCCCCTGGGCTCAAAAATAGTGCTAAAATTTTTTTTCTGATGCCGTTTAATTTGTCTTGGCGAGATCTCTTAGTGGGTTTTTTTGTTTTATCCTAACAATAAAACCCTAGAAGCAGGGGCAAGAAATTTATTTATTAGAACAGGCCTTTTTTCCCCATCCTTCGTACACAAATCGGTCAACTTTAACAGCCGACAGCTTGTTTTTGAAAAATTTCCCAAACTTGAAATTTTTATATAAAATCAAGTGAGACTTCTTCTTTGAGTCTGGAAATTTTCATTAAATTTGGGTGATAAATGAAAAAAAAACGGCTAAAAAACTAAGTCGCGTTTCGAAAAAGGTCGTTTTTTTTCGACCAAGGTCACGGCATTCCTATCCCGGCCGTTTTTTTCGAAACGCGACTCAGTTTTTTAGACCTAAAAATCGGAGCCTTTTATCAAAACTTAATGAAAATTTCCAGACTCAAAGAAGAAGTCTCACTTGATTTTATATAAAAATTTCAAGTTTGGGCAATCTTTCAAAAACAAGCTGTCGGCTGTTAAAATTGACCGATTTGTGTACGAAGGATGGGGAAAAAAGGCCTGTTCTAATAAATAAATTTCTTGCCCCTGCTTCTAGGGTTTTATTGTTAGGATAAAACAAAAAAACCCACTAAGAGATCTCGCCAAGACAAATTAAACGGCATCAGAAAAAAAATTTTAGCACTATTTTTGAGCCCAGGGGGGCGGAAAAATAAACGCGAAAATAACACGGGGTGCAATGGGAATGCGCCCCGTGTTCTAATAATTTGAGTGCCCACTGTATATCCTATATAGGTTTTCTTTAATGGTTTTGTCGATATTAAGCATCCCTCTTGGCAGATTCCCTTTCTTTTCTTTTCTTCTTTCATTCTGTCTTTTCTTTTCTTTTCGCCGGCTTCTTTTTTTTTTATTCGCTTCCTCTTCTGAATGGCCCAAGAACAATCCCAAAAAGAGTCGAGTCTCGTGCCAACGAAAAGTTGAAAACGATCCCGACGAACTTTTTTGAATTTACGACGCGACGCAGCCATTTTCACCCCCCGAGAGATTTACCGGCGTGAGCCCTTTAGACGACTTGCGTGTTGCGTGCGGGCTTGTTAAAAGCCAAAGGGTGCTTGGTGCCAACCTTAGCCATCAGCTACGTATACATAGACTCCCACCTCTCTCTTTATCTTGTCTCTGTGGATCAACATGCGGGATGTTTTCCCTTCCTTTAAAAAAAAATGCACTCTATACTTATGTGTGTATCATCGATGTAGCGTTCTGGTGGTGATATGCACCTATGTCGGCCTGTTCGTGAGCATCCGGAGAACACGAGGCCAAACGCCACTGGCTAATCCGAATGATATGGATTTCGTCTTTCGATTTTTCTTCATCGTGCTCACCAACATCGTAATATATAACTATAACGACTTTCAAAATGGCAATTGACCTTGGTCTGAAATATTTTTTTGCAATGATTTCGCATTGGCAGATGTGCTGGGCCCCAGTTTACGTCCTCAGGCTTCTCGTCCTCCTCAAGTATCCGGTTCCAGGTGATGATCTTGATCTACTTGTATTATATAGATATTAGCCAGTAATTGAAGTTTCTAACGGTTCATTTTGATATGGCAAATAGATGAAGTGTCGATATGGGTGGTCGTGTTCGTTGTACCAATCAACGCGGCCATCGATCCGATTTTGTATACGTTCACGACGCCCAAGTTCCGGCGTCTGTTGGCCCAGCTTTTCGCCGCGACGGGCGCCGGAAGTCTTACAAACAGCAGTCGCCGGTTTAACACTTCGTCTACCAAGTTCAAAGACCAGAGCTGCATGCAGCCCATGATCTCGCCTCATCACCGTCGGATGAGCTGGGATCATCACCTTCACATTACCCACCGGTTCTCCAGAGACGCTACCGCCGAGCCGGTAGCTTTAATGGACGGAATCCACGACCCGTCGGTCTTCATCGAGATGGTCAACCTTCATTCACCCATTGCCGGACGGAGAAATTCCTTGTAAACCATCCAAATTCCATTTGTTTATAATTAATGTACATGTTGTTGCTGGTTTTTGATTCAATTAATCCGTTATTTGATCGTGACCTCATCGTGCGGGATCGTCGGAATGAGTGCTGAATCTCTTTCTTCGCCGTTTCTTCTAAGTATTGTCATCACCACCATATAGAGTTAAATACAAATCAAGCTCTCAGGATAAGATACGTATGTATTTTGTAACCAATACGTTCCTTATCGCAAACGACGGAGAAGCGATGCGAATAGTAATTTTTCACGGTCAAATGGAAGTAACCAATCAATTCTAATGCTGCACAGTATAAAAGCTTGTTTATGGCCTACCGAACTGACCTATAAAGGAATACCGAAGCTCTAGACACGTTCGACTTGCCTTGGACTTTGGAAGAGCAGCCAGCATCCACCAACACCGCCATATTTGTTCGGCGATTGTGAATTCGTCCGAAGGGACAGTTTTACGTAAGCGTGAGTCGACTCTTCAACGTATTGTACGGCTCAAGATTTTTTTAAAGGCATTCCTGATTCCTCCTCGTTGACATTGAAGTAGGGAACCGACCATATACTCTTGATCGATCGATAGAGAACCCTAAACTTCATCCACTGCCCTTAGTAATGGGGCCGTAAATCTATCGCAGTAAGAAATGAAGAAAACCTTTGTTGTGTTGCGTCATAGCAGTCGAATGTAAGTTGTGTTTTCAAGGTTCAGTATCCTATCGGTCTGTTGGTAAAAATATAGGGACATTGTGTGCTAAAAGGGACAAGACGCCTATCGCAAAACGCACTCCGACACTCTTTGGCTTATGGGACCACCCGCCTTATTGATTGGTTAAACTGCAATTGTCGCAGTGCCGCCGTCAAGACCAATAAACCATTGCGTTTTATTGCGTGCCACTTTATCAAGATGGTACCTTCGTGTGGCCATCCGATGACTTTTTTTTCCATACAGCGGACAAAAAGCTGAGTCGGGTACAACCGTACAAACACTAGGAGCTTCCAGGTTCGAATATTGTTTCCAAAAAAAGAAAGATTTGAAAAAAAAAGATAATCAAACAATTTAATTATCGCAATTTTTCACCATGTCTGCGATAAGCAATGGAATGTTCTTACTTTTTTTTTTATTAGATAACATTCGTTGTTTCGTATCCTTCGTGTGCCGCCGAGTTGTAACATAGTTGGATCGATGCATTCAAATGGCAACGTTGTCGTTTATCAGACGGAAATTGCTAGATATTCTTTTCTAACGTATGACAGGACACGGATGCGGTCATTGCGGTATCGTAACGATCGAGTCCATCCCTTACAGTATTCTTCTTACTAGACCGTCGAAATAACTTAGATAAAATGAGCGAAAGTGAAAATAGAAATGAAGGCGAAACACCGCCAACAGCTCCTCCACCGGCCACTGGATTTGCTGTACTTTCGGCTCATATAGCACGAAACAGAATCGATTTTGCACTATGGTGCACTCGGTTTGCTACAATCATATTCACCTTCAACTATTTGATTCCAATTTTTGGGTATAGACTTTGAAAGTATACAAACTTGGTAATTTTCTCATGACTTTACCCATCTATCCTAGGTCGGGCTACAATATGTACTATAAAGCTCTGCTGGCTAATTCCGCAACAAGTGCCCTACGTCTTCATCAAAGACTTCCACAAGTTCAGCTGAGTCGAGAGTTTTTGGGAAAAGTGTTTCTAGAGGATAGTGCTCATTATCTCCTTTATTCAATGATATTTTTCTATTCTCCTCCTGTCACATGTAAGTGGATTCCTGTTTCTCTAGTTACTTGCTATGGTGTTAACTATCTATTTGTGTTTCTTTCAGGGGTTTTGCTGCCAGTATTTCTTTTTGCACTACTCCACATTTCTAGCTATTCTTTAGGCCTGATTGAGGTAAGAGTTTTTGGCATTATCAAATTCATACTCGAATAAAAGTACTCATTCTATTTTTTTACTTAGCTGATGGGTCCAACTGCCTTAGGCTTGGTGAGGATGGGTATTGGCTTGGTTGAAGTTCAAAGTGTGAACCTCTTGAGAACTGTTGCATTCTCAGAAATCTTTCTGTTCCCTCTGTTGATTCTTTCTTTATTCAGGTGCATATATTATATTTTTATTAATAATAAGACATCACTTATTAAACCAGAAAATTTTTCGATGGCAATTACAGTGGACGGGCTACGTTGATGACCCTCTTCGTCTACTACCGATTTTTGACTTTGCGTTATTCATCTAGACGCAATCCGTACACGAGGAACACGTTTGGCGAGCTCCGCTTACTTGTTGAAGGCTACGCTCAGAACCCATCCTGCCCAGCAGCTATCCGTAACATGGTGTCTAAATTGGTTTCTTTCATATCTCGACTAGCGCCTCCCGTTATCACTCCTGAACAACAATAAAGTCAGTTAATTTTTGTTGCTACGCTGGCTTGACGCCACAATTCCTGGCTTTTTTGGTTCATCTAGTTCAACCCCAATAGCTGTTTGATGTATTTCTTTAATAATAAATGTCAAGAATAAATTTTTAAAGAATGATCTCGTTCGAACAACCCGTGTTTATCCACTTTTACTTACCATTTCCTACATCGATCAGGTATGACGGCTGACGGATGAAGTAAATTTACTTCTAAAATCTGGCAACGTTGATCTGCGAAACGATGCTGGAGCTGACATTGACGTTGAACAAGAAAATGTCAGTGTGTACCTGCAGCGGCTCTTGAAAAATCTCTTAACTCGTCGTCATTACTTAAAAGTGAATTCTTAAAAGTCGGCGAAATAGTTTTCAACCCTGTTTATCGAAAATGGTGCTCGGTAGTTCGGAAGCAATATGTAACGATATCGTGTTCCTAGTTGAGGGAACTTCGGCTTGCGGAGCCTACATGAACGAGATCAAAATGAACTATATTGTTCAGACAGTAGAATATTTTAATGGAGGCCCTATTGTAGAGGACAGGGACTGTGGTTCAGAAACCTTTGCCACATTATATTCATTAGTAGTCTACCATTCTTCTGACTGCTTACCTGCTTCCCTCGTTGATGTTTACGGGCCATTCAGGAACCCCCACAAATTTCTACAGTTACTTGATAAACTGGATTTTTCAGGAGGTATTGTGATCTATTTTTGATATTTCTAAAGGCACACAAGTATTTATTGATTTTTTTTTTACCTAGGTCATGCTGAGCATATGGCTTCACTTACTGAAGGACTGGCTACTACCCTTCAGTGCTTCAAGGATCTTGCTGTATTACGTGACCCAGGCTTGATGGCACAGAAATTTTGCATTCTAATATGTAATTCTCCACCTTACAATCTACCTGTAATGGATCTGCCAAGTTTCAAAGGTCTTAGCTTAGAACAGTTGGCTGTGCTTGTGAATGAGAACAGTATTCAACTAAGCATAATCAGTCCAAGAAGAATTCCAGCTTGGGTAACACTAGAATTGAATATCAGATAAACAGCAATTTTAACTTATGGTTTATTTTCTAGATAAATTTATTCGAAAAAGCTGGTGGAGACTCAATGACAGCAAATTCAAAGCACTATGCAAAAGACCTGCGCCATTTGGTCATGCTGAATGGGTTTGCATTACAGGAATCAACTGTTAGCCAACCTCCCATACCTACAGTACCCATACCTACAGTGCCTACTAGTCCTCAAGGCTTAAGCCCAAGTCAACAGCAAACTATGCGATCGACAGCAAATCCCGTGGTTCGTCCACCACAACTTCCTCAGAATCAACAGCCACAGCCACAACAGAGACCACCTTTTGGTAAGTCTCATTCGAAAAGTGTTTGTTCCTCTGTATTCTTTATCTTTTCACACGATTTTTTTAAAGGAATTAACGTGACTGGACCTACATCTGCCCCCAACGTAACTATCGTCAACACAGTACCTCCAATGATGGCTGCTGATGGCGGAGTTCGTATTCGGGGTCCGAACCCACGATGGACGAGTCCGAATCAAGGACAGCAAATGCCCACCCAAATGCAGGGTCAAGTTCTTCAGCAACCACAGCAGTCGTTACCAGCACAAATGCAGGCTGCAAATCAAGTGCGTCAGCCGTCTCAGGTTCAAATGCCCCAAACTATGCAAAATCCTCTCCAACAGCAACAACAACAGCAGCAGCAACAACAACAACAACAACAAACCATGATTCAAAATCAACAGCAACAAGTTCCTCAAGTGCTAAACCAGAATCCAATACCAAGCAATCAAAATCCTCTTCAGAGTACTGTCCTACAACAGCAACAGCCCATGCCGATGCCAATGGCTACCAACCAACCAATACCTATACAAGCCCAAGCTCAGGTCCAACTTCAAGGGCCCCAACAAGCACAAGCTGCTGGCCAAATGATCATCAACCCTCAGCAGCAACAATTGCAACAAGGCGTTCGGCCGTTTGGTGCACCACAGGTTCTAGTGAATCAATTAAATCAAGGACAAGGTATGTTCTGCTAAACTAAATTGTCTCTAAAGTCTAGATAAGTTTTCTTGCGTACAAATCGAGTATGTATTGAAAAGTAGATCGAAAAGCTTTATGGTTTAGTATACTTTTACTTCAAACATACATTAAAACAAGTATATGATGAGCTTTGAACGGATAAATGAGGAGTTGATTCGGTTAAGGCTCACTAACGTGAACCAATACTTAGAGTCCTCTTTTGAATAAAATTACACTTCTGAAAGAATTAAGATTAGACCACGTGAATCTTTTTACGTTAATAATAAGACTAACTAATATTTTCTGACAGCTCCGAATGCAGGACAAATGGTGAATGTGAACCAGCAAATGATGAATCAACAACAGCAGCAAGCAATGGCAGCCAGGAAACTAGCAATGGAACAACAACAGCAACAACTCCAGCAGCAACAACAACAGCAGCAGCAGCAGCAACAACAACAACAACAAAATATCAACTTTCCAATAAATTCAGCAAACACCAATTTGGGTATGCAACAAAACATGCCTCAGCAGCAACAGCAAATGCAGCAACAGCCGCAACAAATCAACGTCCCAGTAGCACCTGCAGCAGTAGTCCAGCAACAGCAAGCCGCTCCAGTGGCAGCAGCAGCTCCAGCAAACGCCGCCCGCGAACGACAAGTTATCTGGCAGGGTGTACTTGAGTGGCAAGAAAAGACTCGAGATCCCCAGAAACTCCCACGACACGTACCTTGTCAAGTTTCGGCTGCTGTTACCAATGGTGAAAGTGAAGTGTAAGCTATAATCATTTTTCTCATTAATCGATCGCAAACCAGGTTTTTATTCATATTATTTTTGCAGGAAAGCGGAACATTGGCCTCAAAAGTTGTTAATGCAACTCATACCCAAAACTTTAATCAGGTATGCATCAGTTAATCAATAAATAATAATAAATAACGTTAATCAGGTATAATTAAATTAATCAGCAATTTTGGAGGTGCCCACTTCCGCAACGCTCGCTCAGTCATGTTCCATCCCCAGGAGTGCGAAGCTTTAGAAGCCTTAGCAAAAGTCATGTCGACTGGATATGTAAGTCTTGCTAGTTTAACTTTTTTATTTTCTTCTTTAGCTTATATCATCATTGTTTATAAATCAGGCTGGCTGTGTCCACTTCACGGGAATGGTCAATCCGAACGCCTGTGAAATTAAAGTGCTGATGCTGCTTTACAGCCCCGACAAGAAAGCTTACATTGGCTTCATCCCAAACGACCAGGCTGGCTTTGTCGATCGTATTCGTAAAGTTATTCAACAGCAAAAGAGCAAACAGGTTCAGGTACTCAGAGAAACAACTGTAACAGTCGGACTCGTCTAATCCTTTACCCTTACAAAACAGCCACCAGGTCCAGGACAAGCGGGTCCGAATACTAACATAGCCCAGGCTGGTCCGAACATTTTAGTGACTCAAACTAACCCTCTGTCAATGGGAGGTGGTCAGCTAAGCGCAGCACCCCAACCTCAGCAGCAACAACAGCAGCAGTTGCAACAACAGCAATTGCAACAACAGCAATTGCAACAACCTCAGATGATGAACACACAGCAGCCGGCAATGGCTGCTCCTACCCCAATGGCTGTCCCGGTACGAGGCGTCGCTCCACCTACTCCTGCCCAACTGGTAGCCGAGAGACACCAAAATTTGATGACCATCAAGCAGTTGCAGCAGACACTTGAAGCGGCCCAACAGAAGGATATTCATCTCAAGGCACTGGTATTTTCTGTATTTCCTTACGTTTAAGGTTGCCTGCGCGCTGGTGTTGGGGGCTTAATTAATAATTTCGCTTATAGTTACGCTTTAGTTAGGTCAAACTTGCGAGTAATAGTTGGCTAATCGTAGGATGAAATTACATTTTAGGAGCAGCAACAACGACGTCAAATGTTGCAAATGCAACAACAACAGCAACAACAACAATTAATGCAACAGCAGCAGCAACAGCAACAAATCCAGCCCAATCAGCAGTTACAGATGCAACAACAATTGCAATTGCAGCAACAACAGCAGCAAATGGGTCAGCAACAACAGATGGCTGGTCAGCAGATACAACAACAACTCCAGCAATTGCAATCCCAGCAACAGCAGATGCCGGTTCAACAAAAATTGCAACAGCAATTACAGCAGGCCCAGCAAATGCAACAGCAAAGAAATATTCGACCTGCTGCCGCGTTACAAAACAATCCGGGGCTACGTAACCTCCTACAGCAGCAGCAGTATCGTCCTCAAATGTAGGGACATATTTAAAACATTTTCAGAAATGATAGTTACAACATTTATAATTTCAGGATGCAGCCAAATGCCCAAAACCGTATGCAGCAACCGAACATGCAGCAGCCCCAGCAACAACAACAGCAGCAGAATAGTGGTGGAAGTCAATTTGATAACCTTAGCTTAGCGGATTTACTGTAAAGCTTATACATATTTGTACATCGACCTGGTCATGAATTTTGTACATTTTCGCCATTTTTGCAAATAAAGCGACGTTTTGAAGCCTTAAATAATACCGACTGCCAATACTAGTTGGATGGATGGATTACGGTGTTTTACAGTTTCATTTTAGCTGTCAAATTTAAATCAATTCCATTTCTAAAACTGTTAAAATGAATGGAAATTTTAGACATACTAAAAAAATACACAGGTTAAAGTTACCAATATACCCAGAGTCATAGAGGATATAACTCTGAGGGTACAACTATTCAGATATAACTCTGAATATACCATATGGAATGGTTACCATTTTAAGGAATAAAATTCAAATGCAAGTTTAACCACAACACATTGTATTTCTGCATGATACAATGAATTCGGTTATTGGTTATTTTCAAGTTCAATCTTCAGAGACTTCCTGGTTCTCAGTTTGAAGTCCCTTGAAGGATGCAACAGGGATGAAAGAGACCAAGGTGTACAGCTTGTGGGGAGAATCTTCATCCTCGTTACGGCGACGCGACAGGCGAACACGGACTCTGAAGGGGACACTCCTGTAAATGAAGTGAGCAACCAGTGTAAGAATTCAGTTCGAACAATAGAATGGTTGAGCAGTGTTGTCTTACCTGACACCCTGAGACCAGATGTGTTTGTTGAGTCTTGTCTCAATACGAACGTCTGGGGTTCCCATGGCCTGTTCAGCGAACTTACGCAGTTCCTTGATGGCCCTAGGAGCGCGCCTCTTGAAGCTAATACCATGAATCCGTTTGTGGAGATTGACGGTATAATCTCTTGTCACCACCTCATTGATGGCAGACTTACGAGTCTTCTCTCGCTTTTCCTTGGCCATCTACAAAGAGTTAATCATGTTGAATTTAGCACATCACATAAACAAGTAGTCGAGCCGGCCATTAGCTTGAAGACAAATTTTTAGTTTTCGAGATAGAAATAGAGATAGATGAATGGTAGAATCGAAAACTTGCATCTTACTATAACAAAAAATTATAGAGAGAAGCCCGTACGACCTCTAAGTAAACCGATGAAATGGGATAAATAAAATATTGAACTGTAACTTACTTTGCTTCGTGCTGCAGAGAAGGTCTGTCAAGTCCTTGATGTTGCCAAACTAAAAGAAAGGACGAAGGGTCCAAAATAATTGAAGTAAACAGCATCTGTTGGCCGACGGCAAATACTGTGCCACAAATTACTTTTTGTGAAATTCAAATTGTTTCATCGAGTTAAACAGTTATGAAATTATTAAATTTATTTCGTTGATTTTCGGAACTATTTATGGATGTTGAGTAAAGTGCTGTTATAAATCGCGTGTTGCCGTCAACAGTGTGTGTGTGTGTGTTGAGTCTCGACTCATGGCGCGTAGGGTACCCAATTTCAGTGACAGATTTTGAGCTAATTCAAGCAACAATTTCCCAATTTCATGAAAAGTGTAAAGTCCCTCTGTTGTCATCGACAACTTTTCAATTAGTTGGTAATATTGTTAAACAAAATTGTTTATTCGTAGCAGTAAAGTGATTTTTTCAAGCACAGGAAACAGTTCTCAACTGTAAATTTGAATTTCTGGGTGCAATACCAGAATGTCGACCATCGAGTCATGAATCGTTGGAAGAAAAGTTTGCCATTTAACAAATAAAAGTAAGTTAAAGCTTCAGTTTATTTCTAAGTTTGTGTGTGGTGTGTTTATGTAGTCAAAAAATGACGAATATGTCATCAATATTGGCCATAACTGTATTATTATCGTTTACATGCAATTTCAAATCAAATTTTCATTTTTAGTAAAACAATTCATGTTTTGTGTGTAGAATAATAATAGAATTTGTGTAAGTTAAATTAAGCACTGTGCTGTACAACCAAAATGAACAATTCAGTTGTGGGTATCAGGCATCTCCTTGACACATTGTTGACAGTGATCAATGATGACATGTCCTTCCCATAAAGAATGACAATATAGACAGAAATAACATAATCCAAAAATTAGGAAGGTAATACCAAAACTACCCAAAACCTTTAGGGTCTGAATGACATTTAATAAAAGATAACAAGGATAATTCATATACAGTATACTTTCTTTTGCGCGGACGAATTTTACAAGTTATAAAATTTAAATTAACAGCTGAGTTCAATTTTAAGTTGAATTTCGTTATCTGATTTGCCGTATTTTCTTTTCTTATACTAATGTATAGCTTACATCGTATACGATGTAAGCAGTATATTTGACAAGCCTTGAGAAAATGCGTCTCAAATCATTCTTGGAAAATGAAACTTCGAATTCCAGTTTCAGCAATCTTAACACGCTTAAGCAGTTTTTATTGCCAAAGATACAATGAGCTGGGCGGAGTTCAGTGACCCTAAGAATAGTGTTACGCGGTTACATGCCTCATCCTAAAAGCTTGTCATAAAATTATAAATTCAATAAGTTAAAAATTCAAGGATCGAAATTATTTCTGTGTAAACAAGCTGTGCACTAGTTTCGTAGTGGCAGTCTTTTACACGTCTACATTGTTCGGACACAAATGCAAATAGCGAAATGAAAAAGCCTAAGTCAAGGAGGCAAAATGCACTAGCTAAGTCGGTCAGTGTTACCTTACGAAGTTTTTTAGTTTTTCGGTTTCTAATTAACGATGAACGATAAGAAGGAGAATGGCGACCACGACCATTACCATGATTAAACCTCTCGCGCCAATATTCGACAAACCCAGATTGTTTCACCTCCAGGTATCTTAAGTAGAATAATAGAAAAGACGAATTCGGAAACTGAATCTACGAAGGCCAGAACAAAAATGTCTTACCTGTGGTCCATAATATTTTTAATAGGATGTGATTGAGTTATACCCATGCCGAAAGGCCATAACCGCTATACTTGCTCCAATGCACACGCTACAAATTCCATGTTCTAAGAAGTCGTGCATTACGCGATATTCCAAAAAAATAATCGTCTATTCAAATACCAATAAGGTAACATGATGATCAAGTGTTAGGTTTTGTGAAGTTTGTCAAATTGTGTAAATGTAACAGCATTTTGAATACCATTAAAACAAACTCGCATCGTAGTAAGCGCAGCATCCGGAAGCAACTTTATCAAATGCTATATCAGAATTGGATACAATCATTTCGGGATTTTGGCTTACTAGTTCACCCAATTTTTTCCATTTGAGGATCAGATTCGTTACGCTAATCAAAAAGTTCAGTTAGAGAGTTTTAAGTATACTAATTAGTCACACAATGCATGTTTGCATGAATCTGTTCGACAGTACTACATTTGGTTATGAGATATCTGATTGCTTGAGAGAATCCCTGCTTGTTTAACCATGTTTCCATTTCTGTTTTAACATGTTTCGTCTAAACTTTGATTGACATCAGTTTCTCTAAACTTTGATTGACACAACTCATCTAAACTTTGAGTATGTACTTCAAGTAATTTATGCTATAGGTCAACAGAAGCTATCAGATTTTCTATGATGTTTGTGGTGCCTGATTATACCTATCATGCTTTCATTAAAATGGCAAGAGATTTATGAATTTCTAACTGCCTCCACCTGCCACCTCTTCTGAGTTTATTCCATTTTATTCTGATTAATATTAGTTTTCTCATTAGGACACAGGGCTCTGTATCAACAGATTTGTGTTTCATTGAAAGTTGCCTTACAATTCATGATATCAATTTTTACTTGTACTTGAATCCTTCATTTAAGTTTGGCTCATTTGTGTATTTCAGATATTTCAGAAAATAGAAATTTGTTGTGAATGAATGGTTTCTGAAGACGGGTGTAAGCTATTTCTAGTAAACAAACAAATTAAACTTGTATCGGCTGTGCAAAGGCTTGCGTGGTGATGTACCGTGACCAGGTTTACTTGTACCGTCATTTTTATGAACAAACAGTATAGAAACATGTAACGGAAAATGTTTGGATCACTCTCAGTGTGACAAGTGGGAAAATGAAATATACTCGATAATGTCAGAAGTTTTCATGTATTTGTTATAACATCTTATTTTCCAATATATCCTGAACTATCAGAAAAGAGTCTTTCATGAAAGTATAAAAATTAGAATGCAAAATTGGTGTTGAGTGTTTATTTCTTTCTTCTCCTTCTGCATATATTTGAATGCATTCTAATTCAAAACAGGCATGTTGATATTAGCTTTGTGGTAAAGCGTGGAGCTGTGATGCTCGAAGTCGGAGGTTCGAATCCTCGTGTATCAGTCGTCGGTTTGTTGTTGCCCGTTTCATTTTCATTATCCATATAATTCTTCTCCCGTTGTTGTATTCGTTTCGAGTAGCGTTTGCAATAGGCAGCAACAGCCGAAGTGGTAAAGCGTCGAGCTGAGATGCTCGAAGTCGGAGGTTCGAATCCTCGTGAGCGACATGTAGTTGGTCATCGGAGATTCCAGCGGAATCCCCCCCTGCACCTAATACTCAGGGGTAAAGCGCAAGTACGACAGGCCCGGGGTTAATCCGGGCCTCTCTGGGCGAGAGCCGAACCGGTTTGCAGAAATTTACCAGCGCGTTCATTTATTTATTAAGTATCTTTTGGTATGGTATTTAATATGTTTGGTGGTGGCTTTATTTAATGTTTGCACCATACCATACATATATTATACCACTATACCTATATAATACCAAACCAAAAGATACTTAAATAAATGAACGCGCTGGTAAATTTCTGCAAACCGTTTACAGTTCTTTCTAGAACTGAGAAAATGACGCTGCAGTTGGCGCAGAAACATAACATAGAAAATACACACACAACTCCCTCCTGAAAAGAACAATTGAAGGTCTAGTTTACATCAATGTTTGTCCTACCTTGGTTAGGACGGCGAGGATTCGAACCTTCGTCTTCATGCGTCACTTCTCGACGCTGGAATCTCCGTTGACCAACTATACTGTCTCTGGATTCGAACCATCGACCTTTAGCGTTTGAACGCAAGGCTTTTCCACACGGCTACCACTGTACAGTTCTTTCTAGAACTGAGAAAATGACACTGCAGTTGGCGCAGAAACATAACATAGAAAATACACACACAACAACTTCCTCCTGAAAAGAACAATTGAAAGTCTAGTTTACATCAATGTTTGCCCTACCTTGGTTAGGACGGCGAGGATTCGAACCTTCGTCTTCATGCGTCACTTCTCGACGCTTTGCCACTCGGCTATCACGCTACCATAACTTCATTGAGAAAAAATAAAGCAAACGTATGAATCGGAAAAGAAGTGATTATGCAGTTCGTAGTTTAGTATTTCATCAACTATTTATATAGGGAGAAGTAGTTTGAAGTTTTGAATGTTGATTCGGTCAAGTATAATCGATTCAAATCTAACAGATACGTTTATCCTTGAACATGTTTTTTGTTTCTTTATATTTTTTTTAGAGAACCAAATCTTTTCACTTTTGTGTGATGTCAGCTGTTACTCGAAATCCGCTCAGCCTGGAGAGGAAAAATCGGCAGATTAAATTGATTTACATAAAGTGCGTTGTCCATATAAACACAGAAAAGAAATTAATGTATTTGAAAACAATAATTTGTTATCTATCAATAAACTTTAATTAACATGATATTCATGAATATTTTCAGAAATGATGTCGGGAAGACACTTATGAACAGATGAAATGGCAACTAGGAAAAACATCAATACTGACGTTTTCAAAATAGATATCATTGCGGTATGATTTTTAAAATTTTAATTATTGGAAATGCACATGAGGTTAGAAAATATGTATCATAAAAATGAGTTATTTAAGTACAGTTAAAGGAAGTAACAAAAGAAGAAGAGTGAAAATGAAGAAATAACATTGATATATATCCGACAGGAAAACCGGGATGATAAAATTTGAATAGTAGAATAATAATTTAACATTATAATAATACTTAATAATGGATCACTGAGTTGGGCTTGTGTTGTTTCCGCTGCCGCTGACAGTGCCTACGATGGTCGTTGATGATAAGGTCGACAAGAGAGAAGAACCGACCTGATGGCTAATAGACCCCAACCTCGACTGGCGCGGCTCGATTTCTAACGACATTTGATACAACTCTTCATCATCAACTAGATTATTGGCATCCAGCAGATAACTGTTGACTTTAGCCGAGTGCTCAATCTTGTAGCTTGTTGACTGGAAGTGCCTTATTTCACGGATGACGTGGGCCACCTGTTGGTCAATTCGCAAACGGGTTAAACTATCGTCACGTTTGAAGAATAACTCTCAATACAACTTACCATTCTCATTTTAGAGAAATTGAGCAAGCCGTCCTCGGTGAAATCGGGTGTACCTTCCTCGATGAATGACAAGTCAGTGAGGTACATACCCAAGTAAGGGATGCATGGTGGATCGCAGCGATGCAAAGAATCCCGCAGATTTCGAAATCTTCCATCCGTCGACACAATACTTTGAAGTTTATCAATCGTCTGCCTCGTCTGTTGATATAAACCGAATAAACGTAAAATACATGACGGAACCAATAAACCAAAATAAACGAGTTACCGTTTTGGAAAGTTTCTCCCACGTTTTCTTCAACCGGAAGACTCCGCTGTTGGTGAACGCGGAACATATTTGAAGAACACCATTGCTGTAATTGAGGTGTGATTTTAGTTCAATGTCAAATGAAGATAAATTATTTTTTTAAATTTACAAGTTGTGAAGACAACGGCAAATATCGGCCACGGCTGTCCATTTCTCAATCACAGCAATGCGAGCCGCCAGATTGGGACGGCGAATAACTTCCGACGCTACAAGTCGTGAAACCTGCAAACAGTTGATCATTGTCAAAACGTGTAAAAGACAATCGAGAAATAGGTAGAAAAATACCTCATTGAAACGTTTAGTAATCAGAAGAATGTGAGGCGCTCTAAGGTGTTTGTCCGGCTTCATCCATGCCTGTCCCAGCAACTCTCTAAAGTAATATTCAGTGAGAAATACTATCGCAAGATTCGCGTAAACGAAACACTTACTCGCTCTTGATGGAAGCTAAAATGGCATGGTCCAGAACTGTCATTTGTTCTGCAATCTCTAGAGCTGACAAGGTCTCTATGTTTTCACGACTTGGAATCTGGTGGAAATCAAATCATTCCATAAATTTCTAAAGATTTTAAACAGTCAATTTCCAAGTTGTACCACAGGTTGAGCTAGCAAGAGGCTGAGATCGATCTTCGTGTGCGACGGATCGTCTCTGGTGAGCAGCTGCAAAAGTTGGGAAGCGGCCTTGTGCTCGGCCGGTAACAACTGGGGCGAAGAGAGAACATCTTCCAGGAACTCGATGGTTAAATTTTTCAGTCGCAAATCGCCGGAAGTCGACGACTCGAAATCGTCCCGATGCTTGGAGATCCAATGACGGAGGACGCTCAGGACGCGCATTGTAGCCGCTGATGACATAATGCTCTCCTTACGGTCCCGAAACACCATCCCGCCACCCTGCCCACCTCCTCCGCCGCCTCCGCCATCACTTCCTGTCGGTTGTTGCTGGACGGAACCACCGAAACTTCCACGTGGATCGCTTGTCGGCAGGTGAATACTGCAATAAGTTTGAGACCGAGTGCCTCCGGTACCCCCTGAACCGCCTCCTAAACCAGTACTTCCAGGACCCGTCCTCGTGGTAGCGGGTATGGAATAATCCCTCGGGTTGCTGGAACCGGCTGTAGCAACAGCGAACGCTGCCGCCGCCGAGGAAGTACTGCTCCTGCAATATTTTATCATACACAAATTGATTTAGAGGGATTTCTTGGTTAAAGCTTGCGCCAATGTTCCAGTTACCGTCGCTGAGACTGGCGATGAGAAGTGACGACGACTCCGGCGCCAACTCGAACGGAATCGAACTGAGTCGAATACGAAGTCGATTGACGAGTAGACGAGGCAACGGTTGATGTTGTTCCGTCCCCATAACGGCTGCCCGGATAGTAACTGCTGCCGATACTGACGCGTTGCTGCTGTGAAGGATGAGGCGGATGCTGGCCAGCTGAGCTACCACTGCGACCACTACCAACGCCGCTATAACCGGACGATTGGGTGCCTGGTCTCGGCTCGGACATGAGTAAATCGTCCATAACTTCCATATCGAGCGACGGGCCCGTTATCTAATTCAAATGTAAAATGTTATTCAATTCAAATAAAGTTGAATAGACGAGAATTTAATGAAAAACTAACCATGGACTCTCTTCGAGTGATGGTGGATTGATGCGAAGACGTCGAGTAGGGCACCGGGTGGGGTACGACAGTTGTCGGAACATCCAACTGATATTCATGACTAGTTCTGGAACTGTGCTCCACCAGGTGAGAGTGACCCGACACGACGTTGGTTGAAGCAATCGACGGAAGGTTAGCATCGTTGGAACCGCTAACGCTAAAGGAAGTAAGTGTGTGGGTGCTACTGCTCAAGGCGACCAGCGTCGATGTGGAGCTGCTGCAGTTGTTTTCTTTGAAGAAAACTCCAATCAACTGAGTTACACAAGTTTTGACAACGAGATTCTGTTTGATATTTACCGGAAAGAGTTTCAGCACTGGACGACAGTTCCATGCCTTTGTTGGGGATGGTCAAATGCTGCTGCTTGGAGCGCTCCTTATTCCCAGGAGCGCCCAGGGAACTTGGGCCGGTGTTGTTCGCGGATTTCTCCGCTTCGGCCTCTTCTTCATAAGGCGTTTCACGGATCTCGACCCCGTCGAAGCGGCTGCCTCGACGACTGACGGATACATCTCCGACCGACGGACGGCTGCTCCATTGGTTACTTCCGCGCGGGCTGGTAAACGGGCTGTTGCGCGGACTAGCTTTAGGGCTTCCTGTTTTTTTCGAGCCGACAGATCAAATTGAATCTTAATGCATCGGATACGACGAATGGAATCCAAGCCAATATATCAAGACGATGAAGAAAAAAGAAAAAAATGTTTGGAAATATACCAGAAACGGCGCTTCCGCCGCTGATTCGCCTAGCGGGCGATCCGAGAACGCTCTTGTACGTCGGATAGAGGACGCTCTGGTCTAAGTGGCAAGGCACGCCGAATTCAATTGAACTGAAAGTTCAACGAGTACGTGTCATATAAACCATGTCCTCGGCGTCAAATCGTAGAATATATGATAACTGAATTGGATGGGCTGTCACAAACCTAATGGAACAACGGGCGTTGTCGTGCTGCGCCGGTTCGGCGTTCGACGTAGCGTAAAAGACCTTCTTGAGGGCATCAAGGACGGTGACACCATCGGTGAAGACGCGATACGTCAGCAGGAACGTGTTGAGGAAATCAATGGAGAGGAAGCGCAGATCAGTCAGACGTTCCAACAGCCTCTCCGGAGTGGCGTAGCGAATTTGCGGGACCTGCGGTGAGGAAGGAGGAACGAGGACGTCGGGAAGAAAGAAAACAACAACATTTCGCCGCGATGAAAATTTTTGTTTTCGACACAACACAAACAACAACGAATTCTACAGATTAGACAAATTCGAAGAAAAAAACGTCTTGTTTTATTGGTTTCTTTCAACTAAAAACTTTTTGACTTGCGATTGCTATAGGTTATTTGCATACTAAACATTTAAGGGTACATCACAGCGAAATATCGGGTCGATAAAAACATCAATAAAGATGACTGACTACGTATGTCTTTTTTTCTATTTTTTTCGTTCGGATATGTCGTTTAGAATTTCGTATACGGGGTATTTCTTTTTTTGTTTGTTTTGTTTGTTTTTTTCGTTAGTGATCTACGGCTCTAGGGGACTGACTTTGCACGAGTTGAGGGTGCGGCTGAATCGAATGTCGATGTCGTCGTTGAAGAGACGCGGATCGTTGCGCACCGAGTGCGGGTGGGTCACCGACGAAGCGTCAGAGATGGAACTGTGGACAAAGTCGTTGAAATGGACGTTGTCGATACACTGTGAGTGGGGGGGGAAAAAAAGAGAAATAACACGACACGATTATTGATTCGTTCCAGCATCGATTGTTTTTCTTTCGGGGCAGGATCGTTTGTTTGTTATTACCTGACTGATGTCGGAAATCCAAGCGGCCTTGTCCTGCATGGATGGCGCTACTAAATGGACCACTTTGCCCGGTCCGTTGCCCGATTTGTTCTCCACAATCAACTGGAAATCCAGGCCGTGATAGTTCGTTCCAGAGTGTTGGTGCCGAGAAGACCTGTCGGCGCTGCTCTCGCTCATTTCGCTGGACGTTTGACTTGACGTTGAACACAGACTCTCTGCATACAAAAAAAAAACATTCATTACAATTCAATTTGATTGTGTTGTTGAAAAATGTTGAGTTACCGTCGTCGTCATCGCAGCTGTTGGTTTCAGTCGGATCCTCGATCAGAGTTGCGTCTACAAAAGGAATCTTGCCGATTTCGGGCAAAAGATGGAGTTTCCCATCGGACGTCCTGAATTGAATCAATTTCACCCCCAAAATAAAGAAGAAAATTGTTTTTGTTTTCGTTTCAAGAAAAGACGAGTTTGAAAATGAGCGAGAGAGATGAACAACGACCTGGTGGCGATGATGAGCGTGTTGGAAAAGAGGAAACACTGTCGCACTTCGCCTCGTTCGCCACCTCCTCCGCCACCTCCCCGACTGGACAAACTGAGGCGGCCTTTCTGGGAACGGGCTTTCTCCTTGACGATGTGCAACAAACTCCCTGCAATTACCAAAATTGAAGTAGAGAGAGAGAAACGACGACGACACCCTAGAAGTAGTACTAGCACTCGTACCTTGACGAACAAAGACCTGAGTGACGTCCATCAAGATGTCGCAGCCTTCGACAATCATCCGCTCGATGGCTAAACATTTGCGGATGTTTTCCGTCTCGCTGACCTATCGACATTTTTATCGTCCAATTATTTTATTATTACCAATTATCCCCCAGAGAGAGAGAGAGTCTACGAAATGATCATCATAATCTATAATATACTTCGTCGTGCATTTGACGCGAGAGATGCTCCAGCTGGACGCGGGCGTTCTCCAAGCTGCGGCGCTCGACGTGCTCGTGCGGAGTGTGGGCCAAGATCTCGTGCAAAGTGATAATGTAACGCGGGATCTGATGCATCGGATACGTTAGAAACGTCTCCAAAGAGCGGCCCTTGCAAGCCGAATGCTCCTCGAGACGCGATAAGACGCTGGAGAACTGCGGGTTCTGTTTACATTCCGTCAGGATCTGCAAGCTGAAATGATGATTCCTCACGTACTCTTGGTAGATGTTGAGCATCGGCAGCAAAACGTCGAATAAATCGCCTGCAGGGAAGGAAAAAAAAAAAAACATTGGATCGCCTTTCAAGTTTCGAGAAATGCACTTTGGGAGCGCCGCTCGTCTCATTAAAAGAAACCGGGATTCGCATTGGGAAAAAAGGAAAGAAAAAGATAAAAGTTGACGTTCCGACTGACTTTTTTTTTTTTCTCGAAAAAGGGGAAAAGCTTTTGAGTTTAGACTTTCTCTCGCCATCAAGTTGGGTGTGAAAGAGGAAATATAACTCGAAGGCTCAAAGTCAAAAAGCTCATTACCGAGGACGAGCGTGGGCCAGTTGTTCATGCGAGCTTGTAGGCCTTTGTAGAAGATCTGGTGGAGAAAGAGGATCGTCTCCGAGTTGAGAAAGATGGAGCTGACGTCTTCGTGCGAACAGGGCGGCCTGAATAGGCGAAAAGCCGTTAAAGTTTCAACGACATCATCATCACGCATCAGGGCGAATCCAAAAGAAGAAAAAATCGGCGGCAGCGCAGGGCTTACTTCTTGGAACTGGCGGCCATTTTGAATGGTCGATAGAAACGGGCAACGAGGATCTCTAATTGCTGGACGTTCTCCTCCTCGTCTTCCAGCATACGGAACACCAAACTGTTCAATAATGAGGCCAGTCAACAACAACAACATCGATCCGTTGGCGAAAAAATCATAAAAAAATAAGAAAATCTCTTATAGTCCATTTGACTTGATGAAATTCAACATGGTCGTCGTCGTCGTCAGTTTTATCGAGCCGCGTCGTAGTAGTAGAACTGTACGTACCTGTTCCTTTTGCGCATGCTCTCGGCGTGCGGGGATTTGATGTACTCTTCGACGATAACTTTCCATCGGTGACGGCAAAGCCAGCCGCGGAAGAATCCCTGGACTTTGCGGATCTTCTTCAAGTCATCGAGCTCCACATTGCCGCCGGATCCGACACCACCTTGGGCTCCTCCGTCGGCTCCCTGACGGCTGTTTCCTTGTCCGATGCCAACGCCGCCAACGGATCCGATGCCGCCCGTCGCTCCGCCGATGCCTCCCGATCCTCCGGCCGCGCTCGGCGTCAACCGCCACTCCTTTTTGAGTGTGCACAACTGATGCATATATTTGCACATTATTTTTCGTAACATTGACTACTACGGCTACGAGTTCTAGACTACTCGGCGAGACTCTCTATCATTATTATTCATATTGTATATAAATTGGGTTCTTGTTGTTGTTGTTCTTCTTCTGCGAGCGCAGCCCAGACATGGCCGAGACGGTTCGGGGCGCCGCTATCGATTCGCGCCGTTCGTCCTGCGCTCCACCTCCACCGATATATGTACAACACAAGCTCCTTCTCTAGGAGGTAGGTGAATCAACAAAGACGGTCGGCGCTGCTGCTTGCTGCTACTCCTGTGTTTGGGCTTGAAACTCGACGCTGTGCTGCTGCTGGGAGATGATGAAACGGCGCTAGGGTTTCCTCATATATATATAGAACAAAGAGACTTGATTTGAATCCGCCGCGAGGGGTTGCGCCCAAGTTGATCCGCTGCGTCGCCGTCGTCGCCAAAGTGGCGCAATCGTCGTCGTCTATATACCGTTCAAAGTGTATATAAATATAGTTTGAGCCTCGATTCGATTTTTCGAGTGGGGGCCCCCCTCTTCCGTGGCTCCTGGCTCCCGATGTATAGATCTTGCCTCTTCTCCTTTTTCTTTTTTCCCTTTCTTCTATGCACACAGACGAGCAGCAACTGCGCGTCTCATCAAGAGTGGCCCATTATGCGTAGGATTGCCACTAGGATCTGTGCTGGTTACAATACGGAGGAGGAGCATCTTCTCCTTCTTCTTTTCTTTCTCTCTTTTTCTCTCCATCCGGCTGATAAGACTTTTCTTTTGCCCTCCATTCTTTCAAAGCAGCAGGGCCATTTGGGCGATCCTGATGACTTTTGATCGAAAGAGTTGCAAAGTCGGTGGGGAAATCTGTTGCACGTGCCGTGGAACTTTGATGGCGATCTCATCAAGGGAGGGATTAAGTCTCCTCATAGCAGTTGTTTGGCGATGCGGCCGTTTAGAGGGCGCCAAACGACGTCGCCGAGCTCATTAATAAAGAGACGGAGTTTTCCCTCTCGTCCCAGTCGTTTTATATCAACTAAACGAAGCAACACGATCCTTTATGGACTTTACTGCTACTGCTCGTCGTCGTCGACACACCTAGAGAACTGTCGCCGTCGGCGACTATTACCATCAGAGTAGTAGAAGCGCCCCGTGGTCGTAGAGTGCCAGTTATGCCCGTCATTAAGCCGTTTGAAGGACTGGGGCAAACGGATGGACAAGTTTCTCTCTCTCTCTCTCTCTGCTGGGCTAGCGCACTCTCTCCAGCGACAAATGAGCGCGTCGAGTAATAAATTTCAATCAACAATGTCACGTCTCCGTTAAGGCACACACAGAGAGAGCGGAGCAATATATGTCCGTCGCGACGACGACGAGGCTCCATTGGACAAAAGAGACAATGTACCAACCTCCGTTCTCAGCTGTTTGATCTCGTCGGTCAGCTCTTCGCACTGCCGCGTGTACTGCCACTTGGCCGTCTTCTCGCTCTCGACAATCTGCAACAGGTGGAGATGTTTCTGCTCCAGCTCCTCCTTTTGCGCCAGGAGCTTGTTGAAACTGAGAGAAAGACGACAGAGAAACGGGAAATAGAAGAAAAACATTGCCGATCCATTTCAACAACACAAATCCTTCCTTCTTTCCTTCTACTACACCGTACTACTACTACTACTAAAAGGGTAAACAAATATAACAAACATTTTCCTATGTATAGAGAGTAGAGTACTACATTATACCTCGCTTGTTTCACCGCTTGAATCCAGGCTTTGCAATCACTCTCCGATTCCGCTCGGAGCTCGTACGAACGTTGGTTATCCCTCCGGAACGTGATGGCGAAACAGTACTACAACAAATTGATTGATTTATTTTCTTTTTTGTTTCCTTATATATATATATTTAGGAGTTTTGCCTATTTTAATTTTCAAAAGATTTCTCTAGAAACCGTACGGGACGATTTCAACCGGGGACGTCGCTCTTGACAACACGAACAGACGCTAATCACTTGGGTAATTAGTTAGTGAAAAGGTCCTATTTTTTGGGTCGGAGGAGGTTATAGTCGACTTTTTTTTTCTTCTTCTCTTCCATGTTACCGGGACAACAGTTCAATTCGACCCCGACGCCAGAGTACGAAAAAGAGCGTCGGGCGGGAGTGATGGTGTGTGATGGTGTGTGTAATTACCAGCGCTTCAAGTCTAAATAATTCTTGGCGTCGACGACGTCAACTTGGCCAACTAGTGCATCAGAGTTTTGCCTCATTTAGTTGCTGCTGTCGCGCCATTTGTGTCCGTCCGCGCGCATTTGCCCCTCTTTTTCTCTCTCTTTTCCCTTAGCTGAACGCGCCAGTACTAGTACTCTAATGGAATAATGGATCACGTGACGTCCTGGGCCCCTTCGGTACACACAATACGCGCATATACATTGTGTATACGTGTGAGCGTTGGGGATTTGCCGTCTTATCGACATCCAACAGCAGCGGCAGCGGCCCGTTCCGGCAAAACGCTTCTTCTTTCCTACTTCTTCTTCTTCTTTTTTTCAAGTTTCGTTCTGACGGTGATGGATTCATGGAAAGCCTTTCGTCTCAATCGGATTAATAACCGCAGTCGCTCCTCTCTCTCTCTATGACTAATGGCGTCCCGCTCTTTCTCTCGGTCTCTCCCCTCCCCGGACAAAAATAAAGAGAAACGAACGCAGCTCGATGGATTGTAATCATTTCTCACGGGTGTATGTAGCTACCCTTTAACACTATTGATTCTCTCTTTACACTGTTTGTCTGTTCTACCCACTCGCCCGTTGAATTATACATCAAGTTCTCTCTCTTTTTTCTTTTTTGACAATCGTATAAAAAAAACAACCTTCCATTATCCCTGGCCAGTTGATTTGGCGCCCGTAAAAGGTAGCGGCCAGGGTCGATACTGCTACTAGTACTACGCTATACGCGATGATGGTCTCTATATGCTTGTTTGTTTCCAGCAGCGGGCAGTCTGGAGCATTTCTGTACAAGTCACGGTAGTATCGATTTTAGGAGAGCCAGTAAGAGGTGGTTGCGTTGGTTGGTTGGTTGGTGCGCTGTGTGTGTTTGTTGTCTGTACTACTACTACTACTACGAACAGGTTTCCACCTTCTCGCCATTTAGTCCTTGTTGATTGAATGTTCCCGACGCCTACCGACGCCGCCGCCGCGCTGTCATGCTTCTCTCAGATGGGTCCGTGTCGATCAATCAAGGTTGATTGCGACGGAACAACAACAGCTAGAGAACCGCACACACAAACACACACACACACACTCCTTTCAACCTAATCAATTAACTTTAACTGGCGCGCGCCGTAGTAGTAGTAGTATTGAAGCCGCCACTAGTGGTGGGATATGGCTGGGGCTTAGCTGGCCGCCGACGGTCCGGCTACGGGCCGACACAGCCGTCGACGTCAAGAAGGAGGAGAATGACGTGCACAAGTGGAGGAAAGCCACCACCAACGGGGGTCTCTGTAGACTATAGAGACAAAAACAAAAGACGGAGGAGCAGGACAGACAGAAAAGGGAATAAAAGAGGCGATCGATCGTGATCGATATCGAGAGTCGTCTCTATTTCGTAACGCTCGTTACGTGACGCCCGAAAAAAAGAAAGAGAGAGGAAGACAATAAATAAATAAAACAAGAGAGAAATCTAGAAAAGGTAGTAGTAGTAGAAAATAGCCCTTAACGAAGAGCCAGACGATAATGATGGCCCCTCCGGTTATCGATCGTTACCTTCATGATCACAGACCTTCTTCTTCTTCTTCTTCTTTTTCCGCCATTTTTCTCTTTCTTTCTGCCCTGGCTCACCTGTTTCTCGATGGTGCTGCTACTGCCGCCACCGCCGCCAGTTCCACCGCCGCCACCTCCTCCGTGGTGGTATTTGCCTCCGCCAGAGTTCTTGCTGCTCTGATGATGTTGATTGGATGACTGCTGGTTGACCTGCTGGCCGGCCGCCGAGACCGAAATGACCCGGTCGCAATAGCTGCCCTCCAGGAAAATGACACCCGACGGCCGGCTGGATGATTCCGCTTCCCAGTAAAATAGGACGTTCTACACATATAAAAGAGAGAGAAAGAATGATGAAGATGAGGAGCGAAACAAAAGAGCATCAGAAAGGGGAGAAAAAAGTCTTTTTTCTCTTTTTTTTTCTGGAAAATGTCTAGATTAGCCATTGTGGACTTTTTGGTATAGGCCATTGAAGCCGTCGATGCGTGTAAGCGGGTCCATATCATAAAAGGCAATCTGTCAACAGCCGATATATGTTTTTTTCTTCCGTCCTCTCTCAGTTTTTCGCCCTGCTGCTGAGGCAAAGGAGAGGAGGTCTAGTCTAGCTGGCGCAGCAAGAAACGAGGCATTCATCAAGTCTTGTATTGTTGGAGACGATCCCTACTACTACTTGTGTTGCGTCATCGAGTGGCTCTCCCCTCTCTCCTCCGTCCCTTTTCAAACTCTCTCTCTTTTCTTCCTGATTCCTATTCTCTATCTATTTGGCGAGCCGGCCGATCGAGACGTGTGTAATCGGCTTGTAAAAGAGGCAGGATGAGAGAAGAGAGGCAAGACGTGCAGCACGCCACTCTCTGTGCGCCAGAGAGAGAGAGAGATGGATTTGCATACAACTTTGGGGGGCTGGCTCCTTGGGTGCAGACCACCACCAGTAGTCGTAGTAAAGAGGGAGCTCTACTACTACTACGTCTACTACTACGAGCAGAAAGGAGAAAGAGAGACGCAATCAATAGTTTCCTCCCTCTGTCTCTCTCTCTCTCTCTTCGCTCCCGAAAAACCTCGGCGCTTTTCCTCCTATTAGCCAGACTGCGTCTACTACAACAGCCTTATTTCACTAATAGTTTTTTTTTTCTTCTTCTTCTTCTCTTTTCCTTCCTTTTACTCGTCGTCGTCGCGAATAAACGAATCGAAGGCCAAACTATATATCACTAGAGGGTAACAATTGCTTTTTTTCGGCGGGGGGTCCAGATGCGCAATGGGTCGGACGATTGAGAACATTTGGGACGAACAGTCGCCGAAAAAAAAAAGAAATCCTTTTTGCTATTTGCTGCAATGGGCCCAGGAGGAGCTAGCCCAGGCGGGGTTTTTCTCTTATTGACCCGACCGCCGCCAAAACCAGCCGTACGCTGGTAAGGGCTCGGCTCTGCTGGTCTTTTTCTTCTTTTTTTTCGGCGGCCATCAAGATTTTACCGCTAAGCAATCGTGCTAGACTAAGTGAACAAACCCAATCAAGGAGCTCGACATGATGAAAATGGGGGATAATATTCTAAACAATATCTGTTTGTGATGGCTGCGTGATTGCTATTCTCTCAACGAACGGCTCTCTCTCTCTCTCTGAGACTCCAATACCCACCCAGTTCTTTTGGGCCATCATCTTCTAACCAGCGCAGAGTATCATGAGCGATCAAAACGGGATTGCGGCCACAGGGCCAATTCGAAAAAGAGCTTTTTGCGTTTGAGATGCGATTAGCCCTAGCTAGATTGCGGTCGACTAACGTCTACCATAGTCTCTAACTACTAAAGGGAAGAACAAGAGTCTGGCATCAAGGACAGGTGGTGAAGGGAACGAAGAAGCGGATTAACTGGCACAGTAGTAGTATCTAATCTGATGTCTGCCCACCTGATAGAGGGTGAACCACCTGAGCTGCCACTTTGAGCCGTCTGACGTCCGTTTGTAGAGGGCGCCGGCTATGGTCGCGTCGTAGCGGGCCCGTTCCGCCAGCGTGTGTAATTGCACCTGTGTAATCCGTTTGGCGTATCCAACAAATATAACAAAACAAAAAAAAGACACAACAATCAAAATCGAATCGAATTTCATGAATTTAAATTTTAAAAAAAGATTTGATTATTATTAAGGGACGTACCTCGTTGACCCGAACGGGTCGCTGCATTTTTGGGCTAAACATTTGAAAATCCGAAGCCGTCCGCAGCGACCGAATTGTTGAAACGTTTCCAATAACAGCTGGGACCGTTGTCGATAAGCAGGAGCCAGTAGAGTCCGAGAAAAAAATAACAAAAGGAGAAAAAAGAAACAACAAAATGGATGGGTCAACGTCGACGAGGCTGCAGCACGCGGCGGGACTGGCGGGTGCGCTACAAGTGCCCGCGTTCGTACCACCTGTGGCTGTATTTCATACACCTCGGAGCGAGTAGAGAGAGAGCCGGGCACAAGCCACCACCAGCCACCAGTGGTAGCAGCTGGCAACAAGTTTTGCGGCAGCCAACCGTTTTCGGCAGGGCCCCCCCTTCTCTCTGTCCTGTCCGACTCTGCGTCGACGCCGAACGTCAGATCTTTCTCAGAGTGCGAGCTCCACCTCTTCCACCATTTCTCCGATGCTCTTGTTGTTGTTGTTGCGGCAGCAGCAGCAACGTCCTCTTACTGTACGTAATACCTTACTTTCTGCTGAGACTCCTCTCTGTACATGGGAAATAAAGATTGAGAAACAGGATAGTACAAAAATAGGATTCAACCCAAAAGATGTGTCTCTCTCTCTCTCTCTACCTTGACGATCTTTCATCTCCTTTTGTTACCTAATACCTCGCAACCCCAACTGATGCTGAGATCTTTGATCGTCGTCAACGGGTGCCGGTCCGGTCGGTCTCTATACCCAGTGATCCACTGGAATGATAATATAACAAAGCGCTTTTTTTCCGGTGGAGGGCGGATGATTTCGATATTTCTTGGTCATTTTTCCCTTATTCGGTCGACGGCCGCCTGCTCTTTCTAAGAATATATATACCAGCGACGAAAAGGGATAGTCACGAAAGAAGAAAAAGAAGAAGAAGAAGATCGATGATGGAATGCTGCGGGATGCTCCTGTTCGTCTTGTATAGCGCCTATAGTACCTGTGCACAAGCCGTACACTCCGTGTTTCTTCAGAGAGAGAGCAGTCGGCGAAGTCCGGTCCCGACGCAGACGCAACGGGAGATCGATGATGACCCCCTCGCAGGCAGTCGTGGATGCTGCTGCCCGGAGCCACCTGCGGTTGCCGTGGCTATAGACAACATCAATACACGTTGAGCCTGAAAAATCGTTTTACGACGCCATTCGACTTGGTTAGCATCGGACGTCAAAAACAAAAACAAAAAAAGGGGAAAAAAACCGGATGGAGAAGAAGAAGAAGTTGGGACCCTCGAAAAGAGGAGCCGATCGAATGCCGGGCAGGGAAAAGCCCCGAGATTGACGGCATTTGTGTCTTGCGTCCTCTGACAAAGTCGATCGATGGTTGTAACCTTGTGTCCATCTCAATTTGCCAACCCTCCAGCAACGCATTCACCTGGAGACAGGATCGTTACGGATGATTGATATCGATACCGTGGAGCACGCACACAAGTTGAACATCGCATATCACCTCCCCCGAAGAAAAATCCAAACAAAAACAACAACAAAAAGGACAACAAAAGTTGACGTCCACAGAGGGTCAAGTAGTCGTCGTCTCGTCACCCAGAATTCGATTTTCGCTGGCTCTAGCTGCGCTCATTTCTTCTAAATCCAAAAATTGGCCTAGCGTCGATCGATTGGTGATGGGCTCCACCAACAAACGGCTGCAACCGGTTTTCTCCTCTTCTCTCTCTCTCTGACTCTCTTTTACGGTTTGTTACCGCGACGACTAACGGCGGAGAGGAAACTGGATGACGGGAGCTCCCTTGGTATTGAGAAGATGCAAGAGAACGAGATAAAAAGATATACAGCAGCAGCAGCGGCAAAGAACTTGAGGCATCATTACCGTGTTTGATCAGCAGGAATTGGCGGTGCGCGGAAAGAGCGCCCGCCGATTTTCCCGGTAACGGGTTTCCCTTTTTTTCACCAACATTTTCGACGTCTCTAAAAGTTAACAGCATTTCAACAGCGCTAACGAACCAAGACCGCTTTTTATTTTCCTCCTGGAAACAGACGGCGACAAAAACGGAACGGTCATTTGCTTGGTAGAAAAGGCGACGACGAGTACTCGTCTCTCATCATCTCAAATATAGATCAAGTCTTTATCTCTCCGTGTTTTCTTTTCTAAACAGAGAGAGAGAGAGAAAAAGAAGAAGAAGAGGAAGAAGAACATGCCGAGAGAGAGCACTCTGAGTTGATGAAACTGCTCTCTTCAATGCCCGAGCGGACGAGCAGAGCGCGCGCGCGATCCATTCAGATATGTCGCGAATCCATCTCCGACGACGGAACAAGAAAGGCACAGCCGGTAAGAGCCTAATGATTGAGTCAAACTCTCTCTCTCTTTCTCTTTTCCATTTCTTTTTAAAAAAATTGTTCGAGTTCGTTTGGTCCAGGTGTAGTGAGAGAGATGGCAAAAGTCGATTTGAAACAAGAGCGAAAAGATGGAGAGCTCTTGGGTAAAGGCAAATAATAAAGAGAGAGTACGAAGATGTAAACAAGTTAAAGAGAAGCCTCTGCCGCTGAGCCTCTTTTCTCGACATTCTGTCAAGCATGATGATAAAAAAGACGACGACGACGACGTAGAATCAACTTGTACGTCATAGAGAGAGAGCGCTCTGTACGAGTTGCCCGTATCGTGGAAGAGATTGTTGATGTGGATGTCGCGTACCCAGAGACCGTCACGAAAGGCACACGGGAGTTAAAAAGAAAAAAAAACTCGCATCCGACTTTAATCAGTCTAATGTTAACGGTTGGCTTTCTTTCCGCCACATCTAGCAGCTAGCGGGGTCGATCGTGCCCGTCAAAAAGCCTCGCCTCGTTTCCTACAAACAATCGATGCAAACTAAATGAAAATGTTCCCCCCAAAGAGAGAGAGAGAGGGCGCCGCTATTGTCCGAACGACCTTCAGCAGAAGAAGAAATTCGGGACACGCTACTATACTACCTTTGGGCCGGGCAAACAGGTACAGCGTACAGAGTCGGTAAATAAAAGAAAGAAAAGATATAATATATCTTCGGCTGTGTGTCAGAGTGGTTGCCATGACAACGGACGTTCTCCCAAGTCTTTTTTTTTTCTTCCTTTCTTTCTTTTTTAAATCAAGAAAGAAAAAAAAGAAAATCGGGATGCAGTAGCCATGACAACAGGTGGCTCACACTGCACTGGGTTTGGCGGGAAAAGAGGAGGGAAGAAGAACGTTTGGATGGATTCGCAGTAGTCGCTTTGACATCGTCTCAAATGAACGACACAACGACGGTCCTTGAGTTGATGTCAGTTCGATGTGTGCGTCGCTCATCTTTGATGTAGAAATGTCAGGGTATCAACTTTTTCCCTGCATTTTCAATGACTCGACTCTCGTCAATTATCGATTAAAGAAGAAGAAGAAGAAGACCCGAGTCAACAAGTATATATACACTGCATAGAGCGGGCCAAGCATCAGCAGTATATATAGCAAAACTTATGCCCATCCGAGACTTTGATCTCGACGGACCGGAGGCCAAGTGATTCGATTAGGCGACGCTGCCAGCGCGCGCGCGCGCCCGCTCTTTTCACTTTGAAAATCAAAAATCAAAAAAAGGTGAAGGAGGAAGAAGCTCGTCCACTTTTTTTTTTGACAGGCCGCCTCTTCCAAATTGTCATCCGATTCAATCAGCCGGACGCCAAAGAAAGTGATCAACTTCATGGGGCCCGTCCATTTTTCTCTCCTCCTGGGCCATAGAAAACGCCATTCGATCAAGGAGGGGTCATCAACAAATGACTTTGAAAAAAAAAAGAAAAGAAATCTATATATATATATATACTAGTAGATAAGGTCTAAGGAAAAGTAAAAGAAGAAGAAAAGAAACTTTTCTTTCTCCGTTGCACAGTTCCTTTATTCTTCTCATCCTTACCTGGTTGGGTTTCCGGAGCGATGCCGCAGCGGGAGTTGGCTTGACTTCCACCTGTAGGCCGGAATAGAGCAGCGAGTGTGCGCGTCAGCCAACCAGCCCAGCAGTGGGAGCGATCGATCCGTTTGCGCTAGCTATATGTCGTCGTCTCTCATATATACTCTTGGCTCTCTCTCTCTTCTATATATTTATTTATATATACTTGGGTTCATCTTTTTTTTTTTCTTTGACTTTTTCCTCCGTGTGAGCGAGGATGCTTGTCTGGCCGGCCAATTGAATCAGCCACTAAGAGTAAGGCAATCAGACGTTGTTGTCGATGATGGCCAGCAGCGCGGTCCGACGTTGGTCTCAGATGGAACGATCCATTTTGAAAGGAGACTCCGGGCGGATAGCCGGGGACAGGACTTTATTAATGTTGCACGGCCGCACATCAACTACCGAGCGCTGGCTGCACGGAAATAACGATAACTTGTGGCCACATGATCTAATCAAACGAAGCAGAAGAAACCAACCAGGCCTTCCAGGACAAGCACAAGGAGACTCGATGATGATGACCACTTGTCAACAAAAAAAAAGAGAAAGAGAGAGACGCGTTGCGGAACAAGGAAATCATCATCATCTTCATCGTCTTCTGTACACAGAGCCCGATCGAAATTCAAGAACGGCTCAACGTTTCTGAATGAATTGGAGATGATAACCTTTGGGAATCCAGAAATGTCATCCGGCCAAACACAGCCAGCCAGAAGTTTCAGATTACGATTTCAACAGGTGCGCTTCGGAAACGTTTTCCTTGTTGCCGCTGCCGTCAGTCGTCGTTGTCCTCGTTCGCCTTGACTACCAGCGGCAAAGGTAAAGCTAGGCAACGAGAGCAGAGCGCACACAGTTGCTTGCTCATATTTCATGACGAGCGTCGCCGGGATTGAGAAGGAAGGAGGGGAGGAGGGGAGAGAAAGGAAGGCATGTGACGTCTTTGACGTCAGTCCGACGCCAAGGATGCAAGAATCAAACCGGTGGGTCTCTCTCTCTCTCTCTCTCGTTCTTCGTCTGTCTCGGCTCCCCTGTATCTCGCTCAAAATTCAGTTGACTGGCCGCTGCCGCGCGCCACTTGCATTCATCATCAACGACTCGGGCTGCGTGCGTCATCACACTTGGAAATCGCAGTTAACATAATACCTGTTTCTTGGCCGGACGCGCCTTTGTCGTGTGTATTTCTTTTGTTTGTTTCTTGGATGCTGCTTGCTGCTTTCCATCATTTATTTTCGTCTTTATTATTAATTGCGAGCAGTCGAAGAAGAAGATGAAGAAAATAGAATAAAGACACATTTCCTTTAACTTGGTTTCCTTCCACGTCAGTTGAGAGCATTGACGGCTGCGACCAAGTCGTCTTGCTTCGTTTCCATTAGCCGGTCCCGGATGAGGACGGCTATGGCCCTTTGGGTGCGCTTATCCAGTTTGGCCAGCTTTTTGGCCACGTCTCGCTTCAGGTCCCAGTCCGGTTTCCTCGGAGCAAGGTTTACGAGATCCTATCCAATCAGGAAGTGGGTTAGGTAATACGGCACGCTTATTCCTTCATTAAATTACTTACGATTTCTTCAAGAACAGGTGGGTCGGCAGCTTTGCCCAATTCTTTGGTGATGTGTTGGTCAACCTCTTCTGGTTCAGCCAGTGGTACGCTAGACTTTTTCAGCTCCTCATCTAGTGGCCTGTAGCTACGAAACACTGGCCTAAACACAGACACACAAAAAAAAGAAGCTAAAGTATATCATAATATATAAAAACAGGTTAACTTCCGGCATAGTATATAATTCAAAACGGATTGCGCATCCTGCTGTTTCACAGAACTTCCTCTGACTGGTGAATAACAGAAAAGGAGGACGGCTTCTATTTACCCGCTTTTCGCTAGGCTTATTTTTAAAGTGCCATCCAATTAAATACTCTTAAACTTTTACACGGCGCTGGGATTGTCGTTGGAAGCTTTATACCGATCGGAAGTTTAGAGTTTTCCATTCAGAACCTTTTTATCTATTCAGTGCATTTCCTCCCGCTGCCGAACCCGACTTTCCGGTCTATATATACTTCATTTATTCATTTGCGTATTTGATGAATACCTGGGAAGAGACTGTTGCTCAGACTGAATGTTCGACTGACGTGACTGTTCCTGTTGCTCCTTGAGTTGTCTCAGGGCTTCGATCCGTTTCTTGCGTTTCAGGGCCTCGTTCTCTAAATTCGCTGCCTCCTCTTCGGCTGCCGTCTTCGCGTCGTCCATCATCAAAATGACTGTAGCTTAAAAGAAAAAGAGAGAGAGAAAAAAAAAAGATAAGATTGCGCCAAGGACTCGTGACTCGCGTCGCACACTTGCTTTTACGAGTGCACATATCGTTACTTAAATGCTACCACTTTACGTTTCCGGGTGACTCACTCCAAATCTTGGATCTCCAAAACTTTAGATTGATTGTTCAAAGTTACGGTCACCAGGAGACGTGACTAGAAACCATTTAAAGTTGTTGCGTCTTCTGTGCGCGTTACACAAAGCGCCAAAACTCTTAACACGAAGATATATAGTCCTAGTCCAGGATGAAATCCGAACTATCCGACAAAGATAACTATGGATACCTATGGATAACTATGAACTTACTACCATGTTCTCTTATTGATCTTATTTTTAACACACTATTTGAAAACTGATTTTTTTCCCACAAGAATCAGTGATGCTTCTTGAATAAAAAAAGAGAACAGAATAAAGGCAGTGATAGTAAATGCTATTGACTGAAGATTGCGTTAAATGAAAATGTCCTCCACAAAAATTGCTTATTTACTTGTAGGGGTAAACAAACCCTAGAAATCCCAATTGATGTTTACGCTTTTTACAGCACGCCAAATCAAATAGAATGTTGTGCTGGCTGGTGAATTCATGCATGTAAAGAAAGCTTAATATTATGTTAAAAGTATGTTATAAATATTTAAAAAAGTGTGTCTGAGATTCCACATAGGCTCAAACAAGTAAAGATGCACAACAAATACTTGAGTTTGTGCTGAAAAACAACCAACCACCACAATGTGTTATACAGAAATGAATAGGGTTGTAGAAAATATACCTTGCTAAGAAGTTTTCAATGTTTTAAAATTTTTGTTTGGTTCAATCCAGCTATGGGGATTTTATAATATTAAAAAACTTATGGAATCATGAGCTTTGATTCCCTCCACGCCAGTCTTACAACTTTTTCCGCGTTTTCGGCGGCTGTCAGATTTAGAACCCGCTGCCTTGCCAGGTTGATTCTTGGATTACCTTACTGTACTTCCACAAGTTTACATGCAAATGGCATTGTGAAATTATGCCAGCGAATACAAAACGCTTTTGAATGTAGTTCCCCCTTTATTATTAAGGTTTAATTTTAGCACAATTGTGGATTCTGGATTGAAATTTAATTTAAAAAATGTCAGAAAAATAGAAAAGCCATCTAGTAACAAAACTTGAACTTCATGCTTGTCAGACGTCACAACAACACGAGCCACGAGGCTAAATAAATCTAAATTTTGAATTTCTCGTGGTTTGTAAGATTGGTAATATAAACATACTAATCCAAATTGAATTCATCCTTGTATCAACATCTTATTACTTTCATACGTCGCAGGTATTTTACTCTTTATCATGTTTAGAAACTCGAAAATCAAATATCACGTTTTTTAAACATTGTCTTGTTTTGTCATTGTCATTGTTTTTTTTAACAACGTCTCTCAGGACGTATGCCGGCTACTATAGAGTTTTATTTAAACCCATAGGAAAGCAGTTAAAAGCAAATAATATCACTGTTTTTAGTTGCATAGAAAATGACATCAACAGATCCTACCATTGATGCTGATAGTGAAGAAGATGAGGAGTCCTCATCAGTGCTTGGAACTAAAAACTTGTGAGTGTGATGGCTTAGCCTTATTTTAAAAATGCATAATAGTTTTTCTTCAGTTGGGACCAGCAGTATGTTACTGAGCTTGAAAACTTCCAAGATCATGGAGACATAGGAGAAATATGGTTTGGGAAACGAGTGATGGACCTAATTGTGAAATGGGTTGCAGATAAATATGATAAAAATGTAGATATACTTGATCTTGGATGTGGCAATGGAGTACTCCTTATCCAGCTGGTAATATAAATTTGATAACTGCAAAAGACTTTAGCAGGCCTGCTGCTTCTAATAATCCAAGATTTAAATGAATAAACTGTTGGCTAAATCAACAAAAGGCTCAGAAAGGCTTCCAGAAACTCGTGGGCGTCGACTATTCGGAATCGGCTGTCGTCTTGGCCAAAGCAATAGCAGACAGTCGCAAAGCCGGCATAGTTTATAAGGTTTTCTTCTTAATAATAATGTCATACTTATTTAAAAACAAGCTTTCGAAAGATTTCTTATTCCTTTAGACCATGGACATTCTGAGTGAAAATGCGATGGAAAACGAAAATGGTATGAAATACAATCTGCTTTTGGACAAGGGAACTTTTGATGCTATTTCCCTGATGGAAGATTTTGGCTCGGTGGTGCGCGAGCGCTACCTTAAAGCTACATCCAGCCTTCTCAAAGAAGACGGACTCTTTCTTATAGCTACATGCAATTGGACCAGCGAGGAGATTACGCAACACATGGCAACATGTATAGAATTGATTTTGAAACTGTCGATTGTTTCCCACCTTTATTTATGTTGATGCATTTCTTGGGTTTTTTTCAGATTATAGTAGCATAGAAGTGTTGCCTACGCCTTCACTCCAGTTCGGCGGGAAGCAGGGTAACAGAGTCAGTGTTGTAGTCTTCAAGAAGAATTAATACAATTAAGTTTGAAGAAATTATTTAGTATTTTTTCGTTAAGTAAAATTTTCTTTACACCTTTTTAAAACGCCGCCGTGAAAAAGCGCATCGAGCGCGATCTAAAGGTAATCGCACATACAGAGGTTTCATTCATCGTTACCGCCCATGGCTCGGAGTCACGTAGACCATTCGCCATGATTTGCGCTCCCTTACCTTCACTTACCTAATTTTAATTGCCTATTAATTTTAAGTCAATATTACATTTCAAGTAGATGTGACTTATTTACTCTTTTCTCTAAAAAGAACAATGAAGTAGATATATATGTAAAATCCTGAAGGAAAAGCAGCTTATTCTCCACTTGGCTTTTCTGGGGCGATTAGATACGTAGTTTTTAAAACGTTTTCTTAAAAGCAAATCGACTTTACAACGTTTTGTAAAAATGGAAAATACATGTTAAATGACTAGTGGGCTAGGCACGTACCCTACCCGGTGGTTCAAAGTCTAACCACTCTTACTCACTGGTTTAATTTATGTTCTTACCTCTATGTTTTTCAATGTTTTTCCAGTATTTTAGCTTGATTTGCAAGTGTATTGTTGGGTGAAAATGCTGCTTGTCAGTAAAATATGTTCAGCAGTTCTACTAGCTGTGCTGAGATTAATTGCCGGATTGCTGCCTTTGAAAGTTCATCGCACATTAGAAAAATGGAGTCGGCACAGCGAAGGGCAACACGGAACACGGCGACGAGAGCGGGTGGAACTGTTTCTTTCCATGTTCTTGTGTTTTGGGGCAGGTCTCCTTCTTTCAACTTGCTTCGTCCACATGGTTCCAGAGGTGAAAAATTCCCTTGCCATTTGTAATGAATTGTCTTACTAGACCAGTTGACATTTGTTGGTGCCGTCTAGGTGAGAACGTCGTTCATCCAAGCTTCAAAAGTTGGAGATTGGCCAATGCTGGAACAGTACCCAATCGCCGAAATTATTATTTGCATAGGTTTCTTTGCCGTTTATCTTCTCGAAGAGTTGGGTGAGAGGCTCATCAAGCACGACCCACCTGTTGAAAAGGGCGGCACTACTGAAATCGAGTTGCTGAGCTCTCCGCCGTTACTAGGTCCAGAGTCCGGGACCGAAAGGGCACATAATCATCATAGCCACGATCACCACGCACACGGTCACGGTCCAGCATTAAATGCTAATGAACAGAAATCTGTAGCAGCGGCTATACGAGGATTCCTGTTGGTGGCTGCCCTTTCATTTCATTCAATTTTCGAAGGAATGGCCATCGGCTTACAGCCCACACTCAGCGATGTCTGGTTTCTCTTCACAGCAGTCATCGTTCATGAATTAGCCATCATGTTTTGTATTGGGATGGAAATGCTGGCTTCTAAACTCCGTGTGCTACTCTACGTTATCTACATGGTAGAACTTGGATTAATTACCTCGGTCGGCGTGGGCGTTGGTATCCTAGTCACTGAATACGTCCAAAACCCATCCGCTACCCACTTGCTAGTCATTGCCATCCTACAAGGCGTCGCGGCAGGGACGCTCCTTTATGTCACGTTTCTCGAGGTATTGGAGCGTGAACGCAATAAACCCGGAAATGGTTTGGTTAAACTAGCAGCCATCGCTACCGGATTTTCCCTCCTCACTGCAATGGAAGCCTTTAGTAATTCTATAAAAATTACTTAAATTATTTCTCGTTTACAGTAACTTTATTCCTCAAATAGCTGGACAACATCCTGATGTCGCTAGCCCACTAGCTGTGGCCAGGAATGATTCCATGGTCACACCTTTCCAAGAAACGACACTTGATCCTTTGTGTCTAAATGTCATTGTACCATAAAGCATTGTGGCAGCGGTTCTCCTTGGCGGATTTAATCACCTTTTCCGTTGTATTGTCTTCTCGTAGCTCACCAAGTAGCCGTTACTCGATCGAAAGTTCATTTAAAACATTTTGTGGCATTCCAGTAGCAGTTTTATATTTGAGAAGTTGAAGGAAGTTTCAAATTTCAATATCTAGTCCGTAATCGAATAAAGGTAGCCTACATAACGACGTGTTGGATCCAAAATCCGCGGATCGATTATGTACTGTATCATAAAGAAAATTACGAACTTGATATAGTATATTAGTAGTTTCTGGCTTTACTGTTAAATGATGCTAAAGAAACAGATGACTGGAACAGGCCAAATATAAGAAAGATTTGTTTTCATTTTCCCCGGTGAGCTCCCGGGAAATGCAGATAAATCTGAGATTATTAGACCTCTTCAGTGAAAATGTTTTCCTCCACATGTGGGGGTCGAATACTTTTCCGAGAAAATAAATTGTCAGCCATTCGTTGTTCGTCTCTTCTTTCTATTGAAGCCTTAACGGTTGTAATAATATCTTATCGCTATTAAAGGCGATTGCTTTAAATGTAATTGATCATAAAGGAATTTTATATGCCAATGGTTTCTTATAAATGTCATTCACCCGTAATTAGAAGCGCATTAAAAAAGGAGCTCGATAGAAGATGCGTTACCTTTATAGCCATGACCTTTGGTTTACCAATGTCCCAGTTTGCTGGTAGTGGTAGAAGAGAATGCTACTTGCCAGTAAAATATGCTCGGCCGTTCTTTTGGCTGTGTTAAGACTCTCGGCCGGGTTGTTACCTTTAAAAGTGTATCACAAACTTGAAGAATGGTGTCACAGTGGCGAAGGACAAAGTGATGCTCGACGGCGGAAGCTAATAGATCGTTGTCTTTCAGTTTTCCTGTGTTTCGGAGCTGGACTCCTTCTTTCCACCTGCTTTATCCACATGATGCCAGAGGTAATTCAATGTTGGTCGGTCAGTTTAAATTTACAGATATCATTTTCCTCCAAACGTATGATTTAGGTGAAAACGTCATTTGACGAAGCATCAAAAGTCGGTGACTGGCCCATATTTTCAGAGTACCCATTCGCCGAGATTGTCATTTGCGCAGGTTTTTTTGCTGTCTACCTCCTGGAAGAGTTGGGCAAGAGATTAGTTACCAAGAATGACTACGAACCGCTAGAAGAGAAAACCAGAAGAAATCTCAAGGAATCGTCGAAATGTCAGCCGTTATTGGGATCAGGAAATCATGCCGTGCGATCTAATTATCAAACCCAAGAGCACCACGGTCACAGTCACGGCCCTATGTTGAATAATCAAGAACAAAGTTCAATCGCAGCGGCTATACGAGGATTCCTATTGGTGGCCGCTTTGTCTTTTCATTCCATTTTTGACGGAATGGCTATTGGATTACAGCCCACGCTCAGCGACGTCTGGTTCCTGTTCACGGCTGTCATTTTTCATGAATTCGCCATCACTTTTTGCATCGGAATGGAAATGTTAGCTTCTAATCTCCGGATTTTCTTCTACGTTGCCTACATGGTTGAACTGGGTCTTGTAACTTCAGTGGGCGTTGGTGCAGGGATTATTGTTACCGAATATACTCAGGATCCATCAGCAACTCATATGCTAGTCATCGCCATTCTGCAAGGCATTGCGGCCGGAACACTTCTGTACGTAACATTCCTCGAGGTGCTGGAGAGAGAGCGGCAGAAATCTGGAAATGGTCTGGAGAAACTATTTTCTATGATGACTGGATTTTTCACTCTGACTATGATGGAAGCACTTAGTAAGATTCTTTGCGTCTTCTAAAACTTTGCAAATTTTTCAACAAACTTTTCTGCTTCAATTGAAAACAGGTAGAATGCACAGCAATGAAAGGGAAAGTTTACTCGACGAGACAGCTATTCGCTCGGTAGCAACATTGCAGAGTATAGAAGCCATCGTACCGTAGTCTATTCATTCAGCGCCTTCCATGGTTTCACTTCACGGATATAAATTTGTACATCTTCATTATTTATCTTTTCATAGTTCATTACCTACCCGTTATTCAATCTATTAGAAAGTTGGGGACGAGTCTTTCAAACTGCTGACGCCATTCCCATTTGTCCCTGATGTAAGAGTCCCGTTTTTTTTTTTTACTTGCGAATGTTTTCTCTAGTAACTCCAGAGTATATCTATGTAAACAGAGTCTTGCATCAAAGAGCAAGAAACAATTCGTGAATTACTTTTTGAAAGTTTCCAACCTCAATCAATGTAAACTAATCAACGAAATCTATATAAATTATACAATCATTTTACCAAGTTCAACAGAAAATTTACAAAATAGTCGGCTACCTTGTGCCACCTATGTGAGACCGCACGCGACCGAAACTCGGAATTGTCTCGAGTAGCTGATGTGAGTCACGCAGCTTGTCTCACGTACACTGCAAAATGCCAATACGTAATCAAGGCAGCTGGGGTTCAGCAGCTCGTTGAAATTCCGACAAGCGTTCCCTGTGTTTCCTTGTTCAATAGAAGCGCTAGATAAGATCATCACCAAACAATTCAAAATTGTCAGACAGAAACCTTGAATCCTGTAATTCGGCCGCTTGTCTTCATTTTAACTTGTTTTTCGCTTTTTTATAATAGTGGATTAGACAGGAAAGAAGTTGAATGAATAAGTGACGTAATCCGGATATCAAAAGAGGAAAATATCGACTGATTTTCATCACCAGGTATTTTCACTTTGGAATATATTTTTCTTTTTAGTTTTAGCAGTTTAAGCATTCGATCTGAATGAATATTATTCCAAGAAATTAAGTAATGTACCCTGTTCATGAATTAAAGCGTATCTCAGGCGGTAGTCACGTGATATCTCCCGTTCCACAGTTGCTAGAGTCTAGGGGATTAACATTAGGAAAATGTAGGCCGAACGTTAGCGACTTGTGTGCTATAGAGATAACAAGAAAGCTGACTTGGGAGATCGACCCCAAGTCCACTAAACTCGTGCGCCAGATAATGTCCCAAGACTCTGTGTAATACAGAGGGAAAGTAGTTTTTCTAAAAACATGGGAAATACCAACGAGAAAATAACCGGGGTGTTGTCCGTAAGCTAGACGGACTATAATAGGCTACAGCGCCATGAACTTCCGCTTGTAACATCGGAAGTTCTGACCAAAACATGAACCAGGAGAGCCCCGACCTCGTTACTGATTCAACTTTACAAAAGGGGAGGAGGTTACATAGGACTACAGGATACCAAGGGCGAAATGACACCTTTTTAAAAAATAATAGCGTTGTTTAAAATTTCGCTATAGACATCAAGTGTTTCGAAGGTCACGTAGCGTCGCGGTTTTACAGCATCATTTTCGCAATAATAACAGTTTCTATCGACAAAAAAAAACATGACGTTATCAACGTATTCAAATGAGAATCGCGTTTTCCGCTGCGTACCAAATGCTCCCATAAAAATGACAGAGAAACTGCCCAGTCATCGACTAAGAGGGAAAAACCGTGTTACTTTTCCGCGTCGGCCAAAACACAAGAGACGTAAATATCTGTTGTGTTGACAGAAGTTGCACAAGTCGGACCTCTTCTATTTTCTTGAAAGCCAATGGCATTCAAACGGGTCAAGGTTTGAACCACGAAAAAACTCTCCGAAGTTGACCATCAGAGCCATATCAGTTATTGGACAGAAATACGTAATCACTAGAGCAGATATTGAATTTGGGAGGTCAGTTGCCGAGGGAGTCGAAACTCGCCGGTTGGAACAAGTTGCTGTGCACGCCATCCAAGCAAAACAAACACTTTCATCTTCGTCTCTCATCGCCAGCCTCTTTTTCAAAAGACTTTTAAAGGTCTTCTTCTTCTTCTTCCCTTTTGTGATAACCGAAGGGGACAGAGTCCTTCAAAAGAAGAGGAATACTAAAAGAGAGAGCGTTAAAAACCCTCGAGCCTTGAAGGGAAAAAGAGAAAATATTCCGGCGTTCGGCGTACTACTAGTCGACACTACAGCGTCGGTATTTTCAAGTTAAAAAGAACACAGGAAAAGGGAGGGGCGTAGAGGACCAAAGGATCGTAAACATACCAGTCAGTGCACGAGGCTCAACAAGCCCACTTTTTCTGTTACTTGGCACCCAAAACGCCAGTCAATTGAAAACAATCCGAGCAGACGGGTGGACGGTTGTCAGATCCCGCTTACGTTTTTTCTAAAAGCAACAGGTGTCCGCATCAGTCTTTTCATTAACAATCAGACGAACGGTAAGTCTTTGTTTTGCTCAGTGATTTGTTGTTTCTCACAGATTCACCTTTTCCCGATAGAACGTCGGAAAAAAGGGAACGCAAACAGTGACTTGGCATTGTTTTGGCCATGATTCGGTGCGGAATCGTTTGCTCACCTTCTCAGCGATTCGAAGCAGCAAACTTACGTTCCAACGCATCAAGGTCCGCCAGATTGGATCAACAAACTAAAAACGCCCCCTAGCTAGTTGGATCAAGAGGTTTTCCCCGACGGTCAAGACAGTAAAGAACCGTGTGTCCAGTGTTTTGCGCCACTTCGGTTGTGGCTGCGCCTCACGCAAGCACGTGCAGCGTGACATCCTGTACCACCGAACACACAATTATCAACATCATAAACAACAATCGTCAACATGGTTTTGGTCAGCAAAATTTGTGCTGCAATCCTCCTAGCGGCCGTACGGCTCCTGGCTGGTCTTCTACCGTTAAAAGTGTATCAGAAACTCGACAAATGGGGTCGCCGAGGAGATATTAAAGCAGCCGAAAAGAAAACTGTCAACAAACGCCGTCAACGAATCGACTTGTTCCTATCCGTTTTTCTGTGTTTTGGCGCCGGACTTCTACTCTCCACCTGTTTCATTCACATGATTCCAGAGGTAAACTTCGGCGGTCAAAACTACATCAAAAGCTTTTCTATCTCCCATTGCCTAACAATAATACTGGTTGATAACTTATCGATTACGCAATCTATCACTAGGTGCGTGACTCTCTCGACAAGGTGATCAAGTCAGGTCAATATCCGATTTTGGGACAATATCCATTCGCTGAGGGCATCGTCTGTTTGGGCTTCTTCGCCGTTTACCTATTTGAAGAGCTGGGCGAAATGCTAATGGGCGGTCACCAAAAAAAGAAGCAAAAGAAAAAGAATGCAAAAAAATCTGCCGAAAATCCGGCAATGGTTACATCCAACTTGGACGATGACCATCATAAACTTACGATTGTTACCTGTTCCAACAACGAGGGCAAGGACTTACCGGATGAATTGCGACCACGGTCCTCCAGTGAAAATACTGATGCAGGATCCCCGCTAGAAAAGAACAATGTGAATAGACGGGTTGTCGAAACAGATGATGACTCCGACCACGAGGGTCATCACGGGCACAGCCATGGTCCACCCATTTTAGACCTTGAACAGAGATCCGTAGCAGCCGCCATACGCGGTTTCCTACTGGTCTTTGCCCTGTCTTTCCATTCCATCTTCGAAGGGATGGCAATTGGTTTACAGCCGACCATCAAAGACGTATGGTTCCTATTCGCTGCCGTCACTGTCCACGAACTGGCAATCATGTTCTGTATCGGACTGGAAATGCTGGCCTCCAGTATTCGAATTTGCATCTATGTTGCCTATATGGTTACACTGGGTCTCATTACTCCTATTGGAGTGGCCATCGGAATCCTCGTCACCGAGTACTTCCAGGATCCTACGCCATTTCACACTCTGATCATATCCATACTGCAAGGTGTTGCCGCCGGGACGCTTCTCTACGTCACTTTCTTGGAAGTACTAGAGCGCGAAAGGAGGAAGCCGGGCAATGGGTTGGTTAAACTTTTTGCGGTTTTCCTCGGATTTATTCTCCTTTCGGCACTTGAAGCATTGGGTGGTGAGCTAAAAGTTTAAGATTAGAAAAGTTGTAACATTTAATTATAATATCCTACTTGATGATTAGGTCACGGAGAGTCGGATCACCACGAGACGGAAGCTGGAAGCCTGTCTTTTGTCTATCAAACTGTAACTACGCCCAAATACTCTTACTATATACCAAGCGCCTGAAAATCTTCCAAGTGTAACGGACTTGTCAGTTCCTATTCTTCCCGATGCTGTGAAAATCTAACATTCCCGATTTGTAAACAAAAGAGAAAATAAAGACAAAATGCTTTTTATTAGTTGTAATTTGAAAGTTGAACGATGGGCTGAAGAAGAAGGAAAAAAGAACATGGAAGGCGGGTGACGTGTTCTTACGACGGCCCATCACTTTTCTTCAGTCTCCTCCAGCACGGCGGAGGAATAAGCCAGGTCCCAATAGTGCTCGACGCCGTGTTTGCGGAAGTGCTCGCGGGCCACAACCTCAGAAGGACAGAGCTTGAAGATGAGGTCGCCAAAATTGCGTTGTTTGGTCGTGCCTTCCCAGACGAGCTGGCAAGAATTGCGCGTTTCAGGCTGCGAGGATCCAGTGTCGTGTTTGCTTATTTTGACGAGGTCCTCCTCCCACCGGATGCGATTGAGCATCAATCGTTTGTACTTCTTTTGTTGCTTAGGTCCTCCTTCGACGATGATAACATTCACGTCCTTAAAGATGACTGCACATCCCGTCATGTAAAGTTGCTTGGCGTTAGTTTCGATTTTGAATTTCTTCGACAAGTTGGACAGATCCTTGACTCGGTAGATGGATACGTGAACACCTGTAGTGCTGGTATCCTCTTGCAATTTCTTCTCTTTCTTTTCACGACGTTGTTCAGCTGTCAACTTTCTGGATGCATTGGCTTCTTGATGATTTTGAAGACGTTTGGCCATTTGCTCTCGAACATGGGCTTCGATCTTGGTAGGGTCTTGGATCGCTTCGTTGCCCAACACACGCATCAAATTCGATATGCGGACTTTGGCTTGTGGTGGTGGTTCCAGTCCCAGGCGGATATTCTCTTGCTTTTCTTTCCAATTTTCACGTCTAGTGGTGCGACGCAGCTTCTTCCGCTCCTTCTGAGTCAAGAAGACAGGAAGGTAAGGTAAAGAGAGCGGATCAGTGGGAGCACGCATTTGAATAGGATGCTCGATCAAATTAGTAATGGTTTCTTGACGTAAATTGGGTTGGCCGTCTTCACCTTCGTAGCTTCGAGTCTGCAAAATGACCGAATCCCACCATTCTAAATCAATTTCTTCTTCCTCTTTACGATCGCCAATCCGTGGTGCAACTAGGGCTAGAGCAGTAACCGAATTGATGCCAGTTTTGCGGGCAATTTGCGAAATTTCACTTTGCAATTTGTCCAACTGAGCTTTCATTCGCATACGGGATGCCACCTGCTGGAATTTGCCCTGTTCGTGGAAGTGAAAGCTTCGCCGTGTTCTTACGGCCGATTTAGCCGCAACACGTGGATCGAAGAATTGACTTTCCGCCAAATTACCGGCTTCTTCATTCTGTTGTTGAGTTCCTTTACCCATGTGAGTCTTGAGCACCTCGCGTTTCTTGGCGCGAATGTTGGCTTTGAGGGTAGGGGTATATTGAGGAAGTAATATTTCTTTACCACTAGCATCGACAGTTCTTCCTTCAGCGTTAAGAATGAGTGGTCCAGGTTTGGGTTCATTTGAAGCTTCACCGCCTGTTGCGGGAGGAATACTAGCTGTCTTTGGTAGATTCAAGTTTAATGTCGCTAGAGTGGATGTGGCTAGTTTTGACTGAATCTGGGCCTGGAGCGCGGCAATTTTTCTGGCACGTTCATCATTTGCAGATGGGGCAGCCACTTTTGGGGCTGTAGGTGTTGGCAGAGATGAGAGCACTGGTGTAGTCCTGAGAAGACCTGGTGGCTGTTGGAGGGAGCGTTTTCTTTCTTCAATCATTTTTTGGGCATTCATCATCATCTCTCTGATCTGAGAAGAGGAAAGCTGTTCGGTACTGTCAGGGTCACTTTTGATATCTCCATTGCTGTCATCTTGGAAACGTGATTTTAATTTCTTGGTTTCCCGTCCAGATCCGTCCAATGAATCTTCTTCTTTAGGTCTCTTGATACTTGCAGTAGCCATGGTTTTACACACGAAGGACTATCACAGATCCCTAAATAAGATAAAAAGACGAAATGTAGGTAAATTTTGTAAAATTTGTTTGTATAACTGTATTCTATTTTGATGTTTTGGAATCACTACAGTTCAACTGGGAGAACTAAACAAAAACACAAAACTAGGGGCTGAGTATAAAACGAAAACAATGGATGAACGAGAGCCAAAAATCGGGTCAGGTTGCCGAAACTTACGTTTGTTTCAGTAACAAGTAATGCCTAGAAACCGGCACAAAAATGTTTTTACTTTCACAAAGGAGAAATCACGGAGGTAATTTATGAGAAATGCAACTAAAATGATTTCAAATTCTCAATGTTTATTCAAAGAGCCCGAAATCAAACTTCGAAATTCGCCGATGAGAAAAAGCGTGCACTTGCAGAAGATTGTACGCTTTCTATACGTTGGTATTCGGAGCCATCTATGTAACGAAAATCGAACCTCTTACTGCCAAATTTTGAATTCTGTGGAAGTTGGATGAGAAAATCGCAGAATTAAGATCTTTTTAATTATTCAAAATCAATTATTGAAAGCAACATCATTTTTCGAATCATTACGATAAAGATGTTTATGGGTTAAAAAAAAATTTCATTCAGCGCTGTAGGGCTAGTAACACACGGAAATCGACCTCGGTCAACGGTGTAAAGAGTTGGTTATGGCCTCTCTCTCCCTGACATCGGAATATCGAAGTTTCAAGTGATGCATTTTTTCAAGTCTATGCAGAAAACAAACTACAACCAAAGAACTATGTGGACACTTAAACATGGTAGGTTAAATTTATTTTAAGTAAGTATCACACTTAGAACGGTTCGTTCCGACTGTTTATTAATGCCACGTCATACATAAAACGAAGCAAGTATACAGCCTCGCAGTCGTGCAAGGTCAAGTCCTATATTTGGAATATGGCATTAAAATGAATTGCGAATTGAAAAAAATTTAGGTTTACCTTAAGTTAGTTGAAGTCGGCAGTCAACTAAAATATTGTTCCAAAGGGTCGCCATTTCACGATCAGGTCCACTCAGTTGAAGATAAAAAATTTGCGTTTCCTAAAACCCAAAGGTGAAGCAATCCTAATATTTCGCTCTTCTTAAGGTTTCACAATTCCACAAGTTCTGATGTCCAATAGATCTCCCTTAAAAAGTTAAACGGGTCCTGTTATGGAAAGTCCACAGTGATCCACCCGCTCCATCGTAGTAGATAAGGAGAAGCGGCTGTTGTTGCCAGCATTCCTCCAGATCCTGTCACCTATCAATCCACATTGCATCCATCCATCCAAATCCATTCCAATGCAATCCAAATCCCACAACAATCCCATCCAGAGAGAGCAACAACCTTGCTGTGTACGCTACAAATAGAAAGGGGAAGAAAATGAGAATCATGTTTATTCGACGCACCGCTATTTGTGTATTACAAGAGGGAGGGGAGAAGGAAAGGATGGGTAGTTCATGAAAAAAAAATGGCTTGATTCGGGAAATTTAGGGTTTTCAGAACGAAAAAGGATTTCGTGTACGTCGAGAAGAAACTGAATGATTAGTAGCAATAATTGCAAATGCCAAAAAATCATAACCCAAGAGATAATTGAGTTTCTTGTAAAAAAAATTGAAATCTTGGATGAAGCATTGTAGCTTGATGTAAAAAAAAACTTGGTTTTTGCAATTTAAAAGATTTGCTATTCATCTAAGAATTACTGAAAATATAGTATGAACCATGGAGACAATACCAAAGACCCCTTTCCTCCAGTCCTTCCAATCCTTAAGCATTTTGTTGTCCAAATAGCACAACTTTTTTTTCTGAAATATTTTTGTTTTAGTTTTTCCTGATTTTCGTTTCCAGTCATGTCCTTAAGAGCGTGATCTGGAACGAGGTGAGCGTGAGCGTGAACGGGAATAAGAACCACGGCGAACGGGGGAATAGCTGGGAGAGCCGCGACTTCCGCGTGTCTTGCCACCTCCACCACCGGCTGGAGAATATGATCGGGATCGATCGCGGGTTCCACCACTGCGGCCTACGATTAAAACGTGAAGAGGTTGTTAGTATGCAATTAAAAAATCAAATATAAAATGTATTTACCATCTCCACTATCTTCTTTTACTCGAACATACGAAACTTCACCCTAAAAAAGAGAAAAAAAAATAAGTTGTGTAAAAAATAAACAGACTCAGAGAATAATCGCGAACCTCGTGTGAACGGAATCTCGAATCATCTAGCTTCTTTATGGCGTATTTCATGTCCTCATAACGAAGGAACTCGACCATTCCAGTTCCATCTTTGTATGTATCAGCATAGCAGACATCACCAGCTTCTCTCATGTGATCTTTAAGATCTTGCCAACTCCCAGTTGGGGGCAGCCCTAAAGTCAAATATTCTAGTTTAGTAACAGTCAACAATTCTGCACTTTATGTACTAATTCACCTGTCACAATGACTCTGTAATTAGTTCTTCTAGCAGGTGGGCCTCTGCTTCTTCCTCCATTACTGCCACTTCCACCTCCACCACTATCACCACCTCTACCTCCACTGCGACCACTGCCCCTAAGAAGACAAATACATTTGTTAAATGAGATTATGGAACAATTAATAATGAAAAAAAAAAAACAGTTTTAATACTCTGTTTTCTCAAATCACTGAATTCAAAGTAAAATGACTGATTCGCTAGTGTCATTTGGTGAAAAACAATTTTCAGTTAGCCATGTATAATAATTAAAGTTAAACAACCAACCTGTGTCCACCACCAGAATTCTGGGAGCCCCTAGGAAATTCTACTCTCAGGCGGTACCCATCATAGTCATAGCCATCACGGGCATGAACAGCATCTTCGGCATCCCTAAATATATTGAAAGGTTATAGGCCCATTGAAAAACTATAAACAATTTGACCAAGCAGCTAACCTTGGGTCTTCGAATTCAACAAATGCGAAAGGAGGTCCTCGTCGGTTCTTCAAATCAATGTACGCAATTTTCCCAAATTTGTAGAAGAGGTCTTCGATATCTTTAGTACGGATGTCGGGTGGCAAATTGCCGACGTAAATTCGAGCTTCATTGTTGCGTGAACTCGACATATTAATTATTTACTGTCACTTTACTTTTTGACAAGTGGTATATAATACCGAATTCAATCAATGGAGATTTAACTTTTTCAAATAGACGTCACGCAGTTTGTTCGGTTGCTGTTGGGCGCCCTTGTCAAACGAAAAATGCCGAAAAACACCTCAAAAGTGAAAATGGCGTCGTAAAGCATTGCCAGATTTGCCCTTATCAGCCCACAAGGACTATGTGGCATGTTTGTATTTCACTATTTCAGAACCGAGATAAGGTAAGGTTTTCGTTCATAATTGCGCAAAAGAAAAAAAAAATGAAAAAAAACAGCTTTTATTTTATGAAACTTCCGTGTTAGAGTGAATCTATTGAACCCAGTCTGACCCCTTTTGCGTCACGATTGAAATATCGAAACCCTAACCAGCACGAACTAATGGTTGAGCTGGTTAAGCTCAAATTTAAGTATCACGAAATAAAGCAATCTTCAGGATGCGCTATCGATTAATCCGTATACGTGTAGAAATCGCACGTCACGGGATTTTCTCGGCAACAAGACGTGATTTTCGCCGCGCGCAACCTAATAACGCCTTGGCCTTGAACATCCCAAACTCTTACTAACCTTCACAACAAGAAAATACGATGGTCAAGGTTGTGTGGTTGCTCAACCGCATTTTCGTAACGAGGTGTTGGCGGGAAATAGGGACTGTCCTGGATACGGGACTAAAAATAAAACTTTTCCCGCCAATAAACCTAAAACCATCATCTTTGATGTCATTTAACTTTCAAATAATTCCTCTTTAGGGAGGGGTTTGCAACTGTTAGAATCTCTTGCACTTGGCCCAGACCAGAATTCTGAAGGAAGAAGGAAGAAAAACCTATGGAAAAAATTCAGAATCTTGATTTTTCGTACACTCTGCCAGGGATGGTTGCCAACACTAGATTTCTGGATAAATATTATTAAGCTTTCAGAGAAATCTTCGCCCTTATGTAGATATAAGGAAACCCTCGAATACATTCGTAAAAAACACCAAACCCACGCAAAAAGCTACGTCACGGAAGAGATTGATTCGGGATGGACTTCAACCGCAATGACGTAGCTGGAACTGTTCAGGCGAGGAAATCTGCTTTGAGGGATAATTATATACTCCTACATTTTAACCAAAACAAAAACGGGAACCAAGAAATGGAAAATACCGTTCTGTATGACCGTTCAACCAACATTGTAATTAAATACGGGGGAAAACCACATTGAAATCTTCAAGTTCGGAATTCCCGCCTTTTTTAAGTATCGTTAGAAGTGGCAGTTACTATCGTTGTACTTCTACCGATTCTTCAAGGGTCAATACATAGAAAGGTGTTTGTCTTTTCTACCGTTCAGCAAAAGCTCTTTTACCGTTAAATGCCCCCTAACGGCGAACGATACTAGTCTTGATGTCGAAATTTTTGAAGACAAAAAAAAATCTTTGTAAATTCTGATGTATTTTTTTTATTAAAAGAAGGCAGATTCATTTTGAAAAAGATGAACAAATTCTTTTTATACTATTTAAGGTTTCAACTTGAGAATTGATGAAAGCGTTTAGTTCCAAACTCGCTCACTGGCGCTCTTGAAGGGGTCGTTACATTCAACTACTGTTAACTTCTGACCCAAGGCCTTTCTTTTGTTAAACCTTGAATTAACCGTCTGCGGCTCTGCGCCGGTCAGAAAAATCTTGAATTCTGCTCAGTGTGTGAGTTGTCAGTTGTGAGTTGCCTGACTATAGTTGATTTACTGTTGCCGAGCCCTGTGCAGTAGAAACTTCTAGGTTTTTCAAAATAAAGAGGAATCGGAGTGGCCCTTTAAAAAGTATTGATTCATCCATCATTTGGCATTCAAAGTTTCGCTTTTAACGCAACAGGTCTATTTCCTCCCACTTTTCTCCTTCCTCCAGAAGTTGTGACAAGATTTTACTAGAATGGCCGATCGAAAAGCTGTTATTAAAAATGCCGACATGTCCGAGGAAATGCAGCAAGATGCTGTGGACTGTGCAACACAAGCCTTGGAAAAATACAACATTGAAAAGGTCAGAATACTGAGTTGATGGAAAGTCTAGTCTTGGGTCATGATCATGATCATGGCAATTTTGATATATGTTTACTTCAATCAATGTAATCATGATTGTTACATTTACAGGATATTGCAGCATACATCAAAAAAGAATTTGACAAAAAGTACAACCCCACTTGGCATTGCATAGTTGGAAGGAACTTTGGTTCATACGTCACCCACGAAACAAGGCATTTCATCTATTTCTACTTGGGCCAAGTGGCAATTCTTCTTTTCAAGTCTGGTTAGAGAACAAACCCACTAGCCTCAAAATTCAAAAAAAAAACACATTTTACAAGATTTTACACTCACAAAGTGATCCATCCTATGATGTAACCCTTGCTGGTCTCTTGCTCCACTCCCACCCTACACATCGCTCATCATTTTTCTTGTTTTGCCATCTAGCCCCAATATTTCACAGTACATTATTGAGAAATTGCTTCAGACTCATGATACAGGATAAATATTGGACATGAGGATTATCGGTGTAGTCTGTCCCCCTTTTGGTCACTTTTCTGTTGTGAATCTCTGTGTTCATGTCCACCCGAATTCATCGCCACAAGATGCTCCCATCGGGCTTCTTCGCTAATACAAAAAATTAACACAAACTATAAAACCAAAACCAATGCCTTTTTATTGTATAATATTTCTAAATTTTATATCCGGAATGGATAGAAACCACTCCAAAAGACAAATTCTCATAAGTTACACTTCTAAATCCCGCGTCTTCAATCATCTCTTTAAATTGATCCTAAAATAGACGTAGTTTTCATAATAAATTTTCTTAGTGATCGATAATCATTAATACCTGCGTGGGGAACTTTCGAATACTTTCAACGAGATATTGATAAGATTTCCAATCTCCTGCCACCACCTCTCCTAACGGAGGAATTATTTGAAAGGAATACGTATCGTATGCCCTGCATGAAATGCGTTCTGTTAAGGCCATGAGAGAACACTTCTAACTTTATTAAATTATGTCACCATTTAAGTAGAGGATTTTTTACATGACTGAACTCCAAGCACATAAATCTACCTCCAGGTTTCAGAAGGCGATACGCTTCGTCCAAAGCCTTTAAAAAGACAAATGCTCTTAAATAACACAATTCTCAATGTTTGTGCTCATTAGCGCATTTTACAAGGCATACAAAGATTAAGATTAAGCGTTAAAATAAAAGGAACATTTTAAATGTTGATAATTGACGAAATCCTCTTTCATGGGCTTATTAATACTGATGCGTACTTGGCCCTACTTAAAATAAGCAAGAACACAAAATAGCGCTATAGTAAACAGGCGAAGTTTATGTTAATATACTTTTGCCTTAATGCTTAAAACATACTTTGGGGACGTTCACTACGTTGCGAATTCCAAATGCAATCGTATATAGATCGAAGGAATTATCTTCTAGCGGTAACTTCTGTGCGTCCGCGCACAACCAGTTAACCATGTCTGACTGAAGGTTTAAGCTGAGCGCTCTTTCTTTACCGACGTCAAGCATAGCCTATTGAAGCGCAAGAAAAGATTAAACTTCTTTGAAATATAAACTACATTTTAAAACATACCTGATTAATGTCACTAATTAGAATCCTGCTTGTGTCTTTTCCAATTTCAATTTCTCCAGATAAGTCCTTGGCTTTTTCTTTTTGTCTTTCAATTTCCTGGATCATCCTGAAAGCAATGTCACCTGAATGAGCAAAAAAATAAAACAATAAACTGGAAGATACTACAATATTACTATGTGAACTTACCAGACCCTCCAGCAACATCAATAATCTTTGTTCCAAGTCTCAGAGGAGACATTTTTCTGACAAAATAGTCTTTCCAGACCCTGTGAATGCCAACTGACATCACATCATTCATCAAATCATATTTGGAAGCTACATTTCTAAAGACTTCATGTACTTTTTGTGCTTTCTCACTAGCTGTAACTGTTTGAAAACCAAAGTCCACTGTCCTGTCACCATTATCTGTTGAACTATTTTCTAATTTTGGCTCGTTAACGGTAGCTTTGATACTAGGTGATACATGTAATCTCCTTGTCCAAATTTCAGGAAATTTTGCATTGCCTCGATGCCCTCGAAAACAGTTTGCAACCCGTAAGGTAAACATTCTTAGATCGATATATGTGCCGAGCGTGTTATCATCAACAACAGAACCAGGAAATTTCTAATAAGATAAGAAAATAGAAATTAAATGGCTAACTTTTGATTCAGCCAATTTGAATGTGAACTGAATCGAACTCAATATAAATCTAACAGAACTTCATAGTTCATATTATATAAACGATCACAGGTGACAATGATGACAAACAGACAAACATGAGCAAGTGATCCATCTGAGGCATCTGTCGTCTGCTATTGCCGGGTAGGCAGACGATGCGTTTACCGTTTAGTAGAAAAGCCAAAAGCGTGAGCGAAAGCGTTACTAGTCGCAAACCAAAATGCTGGAAGCAAGGATAAGAAGCATTAGTTTACTAAAATCAGTCAGAAGAGCATTTTCTTCCCAGAACGAAGCCTCCAATGGCTGCCCAAACAATTCCATCAGTCCTTTCATCTTTAACAGAAATCCAAGAAACTTGGAACGGCTAAGAATTGCTCACAAGCCGTCTGGTTTCAGCATGGACGATAAACCAATGAATTACTGGCATAGGTATTCACTGCATCCTTTTTTGTTGAATTTTTTAGTCTGTGCATTTACCTTGTAAATTATGATGACAATTCACTGCGCAAAATTGAAGAGGCTCCATCTTTGAGTTCCCCATATGAGGTTGAATTCGATGTGTTTCAATGTCAAGAAAAAAGTCTGATTTAAACCTAATGAATCCACTCCCTTTGACCATACTATAAATGTGGATTGCTATTATAGAAACCTTTGATTTTGAATGTAGGCTTGTAATTCAGCAGACCAACAAACATATCCATGCTCATATTGAGCATTACAAAGGAAACAAAGTTCTTTCAGCGTCAACTGAAGAATGGGCAATTAAACAGTTTTTGAGAAGCACTGCTGATACCACCGCTGCAGTAACAGTGGGTAAAGTTTTGGCACAACGGTGCTTGGAGTGTGGTTTGCTGGAAATTCATTCCATCTATGAAGCAGACAAAGTTTCTCCAAAAGTGAGTTTTATTGATATTGAAATCTAGATAAATCAAATTCATTAATAATGACTGGATTTTCAATCAGGTATCTTTAATACTAAAAAGCCTCGAAGATTGTGGTATCTCACTCAAGGAACCCGAACGATTCCGGCCACATCGACACTGGAGTCGAGAAGCCCAAGAGAATCCTACTCAAGTTTATGAAGATACACAATCCATATGAAATTAGCATTGAAATGATTTAAATTAAATTGCAAAAGAGTATCTGATTTGAATAGTACATTTGTCCCCATAGCAAATGACAAATACAAGAACGTAAGGGCATACTAAGAGTGCCTCATATAAGACATGAACTGTAAAGAAGAATGAAGAGGAAGAAACATTTCATGAAGAAAACAAATTGCATGGAGAGGAGCGCGGACTGATGGACGCACTATTTTCCCTGTCCATTAACAACCTCTCTTTCCTCTCTTTGTTGACATCCAGCGAAGGCGAGAGGCACCAACAAGCTACGCTGTTTAACTTTTTAAACTCTATTGATTTTGGACACGACCGCAAAGCTGATCGAACTTGAGGCGTAGGTCATTTCGCAATTGACGCCGCTGTTCGTTGTAATGTTGCTGTTGTTTGCGAAACGCTTGAACTTCCTCCAACGGGATAAAGCCTTCTTCGCCTTCGTCATCGTCATCCGAATTCACATGCCATTCCTAAAACGAGACCAAAAACATGTAAATACTTTAAAAGAAGAAAAATTTGAAGCGGGAAAATTACTTCGAGCATTTGTTGCAAGCTCCTTCCATTGCGACAGTTTTCGCGTAATTTGATATGAATTGGGCATCGATTTGGATTCGCTCTCTTTTCGGCGTCTTCGTAATCAATCTCATCGCAATTGCAATGGTCTTCTGGAAGACCTTCAGGGACTGGACTGGGGCTAGGACGGCACTGTACAGGAGATCCTAAAGATTTAAAAATGAAACAGGTGAATTGAGTTTTACTTTAAGCGAAAAAATCTCAATGTATCAAACCTGAATGGTGGTTACATAGCCCTTCGGTACATGCAACGTCGGAGCCTTCAGGCGTGGTCAAGTTACTCGAGTTGGTTGAAGAATATCCAGACTCTTGTGGGCACTTACGAGAACGACCACTTCCGAAAGGTGGCTGTGCAGCAAAAGGAGCTTGCCCACTGGAATGCTTGGCGTCCGCAGCCGAGCAAGGACAGTATTCACGACTGGGTGACCGGCTCGACTCCCATCTACTTCCGGGGTTAACGAAAGTAGAACCTCGAATTTTATCGTTGCTCTTGTCGTTGTTGTAGTTTGCTCGGCCTTTTTCGTTTTTGTTCTTGCATTTGCAGTCGGCTTCCGCATTTGAACGATGGCAAGTGGGTTGGGACGGCGTTAGGGGAACAGGTAGAGGTATAATCTCTTCATCAGGCTCTTCCTCAACATCGTCTTCGTTGTCGTAGTCCTTTTCGCTCCGGCAGGTATTTTCTTGACCGGAAACGCTATCCTTCTTCCCACGTCGCTTCTTGCGTCGTTGCTTTTTGGCCTCTTTTCGCTGTTTTTGAGCAGCTTCTTCGCGACTCAACTCTTCGCAAAGTAATTCCAATTGAGAAACTCCTCGCTTGGACTCAACAGCCATTTCGAATGATCGACGTAGTGCTTGTAATGATGCAAATTGCAGCATATCAACCATTTGCTCCTCCTCACGTAACCTCTGAGCAACTCGCTGAAGACGTTCTAGCAGACAGATTCCTACACAAGTCACCACTTCTTCTTGAGCAACTTCCATCGTTTTGGCATGCCGCTCTCGTCGGGAACTAAAAAAGGGAAAGGAAAATCTTGCAGACCAAAACAATACACGCAGTGACTGTAAATAAGAACACACCTTCCAACAAGTTCAGGTTCTGCTCTAGCGATCAGCAACGAGATCAAGTCCGTATTGCATTGGACGTGAATATGTTTTTCAGCTGGACAGCATTTAAGACCTAGATACAAAAGGGGTTTGTAGCCCTTTTCTTCGCCGGGCTCCACCTCCCCCACCAGAAGACTGTAGGCACGCAAGACCTTCAGACGGCACTCTGGGCAAAACCTGTTGGAACCAAAATGAAAGATGAAAGTTTGAGTCAAAAGTCCAGTGACGGTGTTTTTATTTACCTGTGCTTTTGGAGATATGCTTCTAATGTATCAAGTAGAGTATCTGCTTCCACTAAAGTTAATTCTTCTTTGCAATCTTGGGCCATAGAATCCCACAACGGGCGCCACTGCACACCAGAAGGTCGAGCTCTGTAATAAATCAGTGAAAATACTCAAAATGTTTGAAATTTTAATTTTAATATATCAACATACCTATGCGCGTCTAACGAATGTAGTGGGCACCGTCGAGTTTGACGAGATTTGGTAGTGATAGACTCTGCCATTGTACTAAGTTTGCTCCTACAAATGATTAACAAGGTCAAGATTTTGATGTCAAAAATTATTTGAAACTTGATGTGCCATACATACCCATAATACTTTAACAAGATGAAAAGCTGTTTGGATGAAGATATAACCTCTGGAGCTAACCCTAACATCCCATTCTGAGTTAAAGTAACAGGATAAAGAGCATCTCTTCCAGATGCCACAAGCTCATGAAACAAACGCTCAACACTAAACAAAACACAGTGTAGTAATAGCAACATTTTTGTCAGTTTGAAATGAAGTCATACCTTCTCCTACAACCAACACATGGGACATTGGGTCCTATTAATTCCAACACTTCTTGGCTTGATACTTGCATGGAATCATTCATCTCTGCTGCTGTCAACAATTTTTGTTTATTCACAAATGCATCATTATCAGACCCCTTCAGGCAGGAAGGTAAACTGGTCAAGTTCAATTCAGGCAGCTTCATAACCATCTAGTATGAAGTGGATGATTATTACTTATTCAGACAAATTGAGTACCTTGTTTATTTACCGAAATGTTTTCATCAAATGGAAGGGGGAGTTCCCTTCTGCCCAAAGGGCATGGTGCATCATCACGGTAGAGAGAAATCAACTGGGCCATAATTGTGATGATGAACCAGTAACTGCAAGTAGAAACAAACCATGAAAACAATCCTTATAGATTTCCTTCACTTTATCATAAAATATGCACACGGCACTTCGAATAAACACCCTGTTATCTCTAATCAGTTTCGAATACGTCGACACTTTTTGAGATAGGATACTTCAAACCAGTGGATCCCCAAGAAAACATAAACTTAGTCACTCTAGAAAATCGAACACTGCACATTAAAATGGAGACAATATGTTGCAACACTTTAATCAAAATGAATAGCAAAACAGACCTAAATAGAAAATAACGGCTCAGACAGAACTGTCCAAAAAACTAGTCGGCAGTCTCTCGGGTCTCGCCGTCTCTGAATCTGTTATGGACAGTGGGACAAAAAGCCCCTCCTTACCAGGATTCTGTGGGAATTTTTCCATTCATATAATTTTAATCGTTTTGATGTTTGATTTTGGCGGATCAATTAGAATAACGGAGACGTGTTGTACATCAAACGAAATGCGCTTTATTTATCAAAATAAACATACAAAAATTCACGATAAAAAAATGTCTTAGAGATCGTCATCCATTTCATCTGACTGTAACCTCGCACTTCCGTCCAAATTCAAATTGCTCATTGGTTCATTGTTATTGCTTTCTTCTTCGGTTAGGTCCAAGTCGTCGGCTGAGTTTTCCTCTAGTCTGTTAGACTGTTCTGGAAATAGGTTTACGTGTCTGACAAGATCATGAACGGTGTTTCGAGGCTGCCATAGAACCACCGCCATGGAAGGTTTGGTACTAAAAAAATGCAGAAACATGTTTTCCAATTAATTTCAAAAATTACAACTCAGGCAATTCACACTTACAAGCTTTCAAGAAGTGATTGAGGAATACTATTTTCACACTGAAATTTAAGGAGCTCTTCTGAGAGGACCAATTTAGATCCAGCATCAATTTTTACACCTTCTAGAGAGGAGGCACCATCCTCTTCCATGGCATCTGACCTGTTGTAGGAGAGAGAAGATGATTATAGTAGAGAGAGCACACTTTTAATACTCATAAGTACACAATTTTACTTTGGTTGTAATGTTGTTGTAGGAGCTGCACCTATCTGAAGTTGGCTCATATGTGCTGAAATCTTGTCCTCAGTAATCAACTGTTTCCTTAATTGTCTGAAAGTATAAATTGAATTTTGTTTAAAGAAGAACACTTAAAAATACTTCTTCAAGACACTACAATTGGTTATCCTAACAATCCTAAAAAATACATAGTCAAGCACAACATACCCGTCATCAGGATCCTCACTTTTCCGTTTTACACTGGATATAGGACAGGACACAGATTTCCAGGGATTCTCTTGATGGGTATTCCAGAGGGGCAAGGCTTCCTGAGAAGAACATGGTTGTGGATCTACTTCACCTGAAAACCTAAGGAGAACAAAGTTCTTGAATTATAACAAAGTACGACACCACTTAGTTGTGACATGTTCACAACAAACCTAGTCACTCTTGGTTGTGGTAAAAGTCCCCAAGGCATATATTCAGGAGGATGTTGATTCCATGAATTGAGAGTTGAGGGTAATCCATTGTCGTGCATGTTTTGCTGTGGTGTAATTGGGAAGTCTGAAGTAAACATTGTGCTTGAGATGGAACGTTTAGAATCGCTGATCTCTCTTACAGCGAAAGACCTAAGAGGAAAGGATGAGCCATAACGTTTCCATTTTGTTTCAGAAAATGTACGAAAAATGGCTTACCGCAGAAGAGAGTCGCAACAAAACTGAGAAAAATGCTATTAGCGAAAACCGAACGCACGCAAAAACGATTGTATTGAACCGCACTGGTGGATGGCTGCTTTTATGTAGTAATAGATATACAGACGACAATTCAAGCCTTCTCTTGCTAGAGAGAAAGGACGGGGGGGGGGGGGGGAAATTTCTCGAAATGTCTGGAATCACCATTGGTGCCGCCACTGTCGCTTTCTCTGCTCAAAATCCCAAAAGATTTAAAAAATACAATGACCGCCTCTTAGGCCCTGTACTCAACAATATCAGATTGCATTTGCAGTCTAGTTCGACTTTTCAACAAATTATTCCTTATTTTGTTTGCATCAATTCAGCAATTGCGTAACAGAGAAAGAAGTAATAAAACAGTAAAAGCCAACAGTCTTAGCAAGTCTTTATTTTTTCTTCTACAGAAATAGTTTACAAATTCGTTATCGCTTCCGCGATCTGTGTGTCACATTACGTGACGTAATGTTGGGGCTGTGTCTTGTTGGACGTAATTTACGTCCAACAAGACAAAGCCCCATCAAGCATCATCGTCGCTCCTCGCCAGCCTCGCTCGTTTGCCAATTTCGGCCGGCAGCAAAACTACTGGCGCGGCTAGGAGGCGTTCGTCCGCCACCCATCTCAGATTATGTCATGAACTCGGTAAAGACTGGAAGCGCTGTGTTGCTACCGTTTGTCATCGAAACGATAATGGAAATCGCCCGATGTCACCAGCGCTGGCTTGACTGCATATATACAATTTCATCTACTATGTCTAATTGGCGATCGTCTTCAGTCGAAAGGGAAATGACAGGAAACTGAAACTCGTCCAATTTCATGAACCCAAATCCACTTGCAGAGCTATTTAAAACTGTCACGGTATACTGAAAAAAACAAACAAAAAAAAACGCGAGACAGCTCAGGCACAAAGTTCTTTCTCGAGATTGTCCTTGGACTTGGATTCACGATGCATTTGGCAACAATAGCGGTAAACACGCGCGTACACAAACACCAACTCCTCAGGATCATACAGGAGAAAAATCCAGAGCTCTTAGGCGGGGCTGTATTGGGTTACGGAGTTAGTCCTCGTCCACAATTATGCAGGTAAATAGGGAGTTATAGAACCACTGAATCAAAAAAGAAAAGGAGAAAAAAGTTATTGCGAACGATGCGTGACATCCTATTCCTTTGATAAAAAAGAAGGAAAACATGCACAAAACGTACAAAGCGATTCTGACTAACTGAACAGTTTCAATGCGGCATTACAAGGCCTGTAGGCCTTGTAGGGGCCTTAAGGCCGGTAAACAAAAAGTATTGGCGGCCGCACAATCACCGATTCCAACAACACCACAACCAGCACGAAATATAACAAACAGCGATACAACCAGGTTCATAATTGGAAAGATGGATCCGCTAAATGAAAGCGCTAAATGTGCACTTACCCTAAAATATTATAATCCTAGACAAACGACTTAATGCCACAGTTAAAGGAAATGCACATCCAAATGAAAATTTTTAAACTAATAAGGCTGCTCTGGAATCGCTTCTATCCGAATTTCAGCAACTGGCCTGTAAGGGAGGAAAAACAGAAACAGAAAATAATAAAGATAAAAAACAATGCGACATGATGCGACATAATTACATGATTATAACATGCTAAAAAATAGAGTCGAAGTTTACTAAGAAATGTTGAATAAATGAAAAAAGGAATTTTACCAAGCATCGGGTCTCCTTCCTCGCCGCCAGTGCCAAAATGTCACACCAACTATAAAGAAGCCTCCAGTCAGAATGAAAACGGGCCATTGGTAATATATCTGATCCACGCTGATGTCCAGTACCGCGAGAAGTTGCCGCTGATTGATGCGAATTAATACTGTGCCGATAGATCCACCGAAATTGAAGACTAGTCCTGGAAGAAACAAAGAAAAAAATTCAGGAATACATCAAATCTTCAAAATTTCGTTCGTCGCCGTTTAATTTCATTATAAATAGCGACGCATTATCATACGGTTATTCGCCATCTCTCTGCGAGTCTTTAGAGGACTTCCAGGTACGAATCTAGTTAATCTATTACGCAAAATTGTACGGACGCGTAACAAGGTCTGCTGGATGGTCCTCTCGAACAGCCGAAGCTGGTTCTTTTCTCTATGGAGGAAACACTTTGTCCACCTTCAACTTACGACAAAAATAGACAAACGGTAGTTCCATTACCTTCAAGACTGAACGTCAAATTTTGAAAATCCATAGCGCCTAGCGAAAATGAGAATTAGAATCAATAAATAAACGACGCCACATCACCGCATGGAACAACTTACTGGCCAACAACCACACTCAAGAAAGGAAGTATTGGACTGAAGCTCCCAGTTTTATACGGCTGGCCTTAGCGATTGTACCGGCTTGTGTCATTCGATCGAGATGACTCTGCTCGTGGCAGATGAGTATGCACGACACTTATGACGACACCAAATCTCATTGTCTCAAGGTCTTCTTTTTTTGTGACTTGAATGTTGACAAGAGATCGTGCCCGACTTGAGCGTTACTGATCCAAACCGCTGGACGACGGTAGCTGCAGTCGAACAGAAGAATTGTTGGCGCCTTTAGAAAAACAAAACAAAACAAAACAAAGCTCCATCGAGGACTCGCCTGGGTTTAAAAGGATTGGCACCGCAGCCGAGGAGGTGAAGTGGGCAAAAGTAGTATGTACGTCGAGCATTTCTGTCGTTTGTAACATGATTATGCTCGGTCTGGTCTCTGATGGGGCCGGACGCAGCGTTCGGTCGGCTGGTAACTCCGCTTCTCTTCCGAAAAAACAAACAAACATGGTCATAGTTGGCTGCATCAATAGCCTTCTTTCCGACAAGTTCAAACGGTGGCGTTCTCGGAGCCAGCAACGCCGCACGCAACTAATCACGCGCCAGCAGCGCCAGCACAGCCAACAACCAAGAGAATCGGCTACCTCGAAGAGGGCTCGTTGCATGAGGTCTCGTTGCAGCTAAGCTCGTGCTTCTCTGGATGCTGTTGAATAGAAAACACCAACGACGTCGTCGTCGGTTGCGCGAGCAGCCTGCGCAGCGATCTGATCGCGCGCGCTATTAGCTCTTGAGGACCAAAATTGTATTTTTAAGAATTTTGCTCACTTCCTTCGAAAATGGCTATTCTGGAGAAAAACAAAAACAAAGAAACAGTGGTGAACTGTGGTCGTCTCATGGGCCGCGCTCTAATGTACAAAACAAATAAAGAATCTAAGGGTGTGAAGCCGTATGAAATACGATACGTGCTTGAAGCTCTGAGGCCTAGGAGGTGAGGCGACCAGACAGAGATGAAGTTTTCCTTCTTCTCTGGACGGTCGCGCTGCCGTCGCTATATGAAACCATCAGCCCAAAAAAACACAAGCACAACCATTAATTTGTAAATCGGAAAGAAAAATTGACACAAAATCGACGCACTTGTTCTCCGATCCATCTGCGATTACGCCACAGCCAGTAAAAAATGATGGACGAAAAGATGGACGAAATCATCACTGCAAACAGTTGACGAGGGCCAGCACGAGGTGGCCTTTCTCCATAGATCCGAATCGCTTCCTGGGCCAGTCCTGTAAGAAATACTTTACTTAAAAAAAAATGAAATCTTTGCGATGGTGTTCAGTTCTAATCGATACAAAAAGTTCATCTCCGATGTGTGGGGTAACAGAATAAAGTAGCATTCAAAGTAGGTGTGGCCAGTAGCTTATCACAACAGGATATTCAAGGATCAATGTGGTCGACTTTGGCTGCCACAGCGAACAACGAGTAAAATAATCAATTGCTTTTCTACGTTCTTCCGTTTGCAATGCCGAAATACTGCATGATGACCTAGTGCATTAAGAAACATGTTGAAATAAAATAACGAGGGTCACCATAATAAACCATAAATAATAAAATCACCCCGATATCTTCCTTCCTACAACGATTCAATCTAAAGATGTTTGACAATCCATCAATGACCAATGACGTAATGCCGCCTATAATAGGGATACACAAAAGGAAAATTATTAAATTTAGAAAATGCAGAGGAAAGCGCAAAAAGAATCGTAGATGATTTTCGATCCCGCACGGGCTGCATTTCCCTGTTAAATACAGTGCAAATACAAAATACCCACCCCAAAAGGAAAACAGTGATTAATAATTCTTACTTTCAGAATAATCGATGAAAATTTACGACGAGTGTCCACTCTTTGTAGATGACGAGATTTGTTGAAACGAAGACAAGCCGTCGTTCTCGCTAATTGCAACAGGAATACCTCAAGGAACACGCTGGAAACAGGCACATAAGGCTTTAGAACGCTTTGGAATGGAGCGAGAGTCATTGACTAATGATACGTCTTTTTGCTAACGTCCAACAAACGTGTCAGATAGTTATCGATGACATAAAGTGACTGATTTTCTTGATTACGACGAAATTAGCTCTGAGGGCTTCAATCTTTTAACATGCACAATTAAGGACGAATCTAAGAGGGAAAACGAGAAAATCTAGAGAGACGAGAGCGATCCCTCTTTATTATTTTCTTCTACAGAAATGGTATACGAGAATATGCCGTATATCATTTCATTATACGACTACCAAGCATTTCAAAATGCATATATATTAAAGGGAATTTGAAACTAATAAGGTTGCACTGGTATCGCTTCGATTGGAATTCCAGGAGCTGGCCTACACAAACAAAATCAGAAACAGAAAATAACTATAATGATATAGCATGAAACTGGAACGAATTTGACTTGATGCAGCATGCAAAAACATTCTCGAAACAAGACACGAAAATGTTAAACGTGCCAAAAGTAGTTGAAAAACAAAGGGCGAACTGTGTAAAAATGAATTTTACCTATTTACATCGGGTCTTCTGCCTCGCTGCCAGTGCCAAAATGTTATTCCCACTATAAAGAAGGCTCCAGTCAAGATAAAAACGGGCCATTGGTAATCTATCTGATCAACACGAATATCCAGCACCGCTAGTAGTTGTCGCTGATTGATTTGAATCGATATTGTGCCGATATGCCCACCGAAACTGATGGTCAGTCCTGGAAGACAGAAAGAATTAGCTCAAGTATAGCGACGACGTACCATGAATTTATTCGTCTTAAAATTATAGGGTGTTGTAATCAATGTAAGGTTTGGTGTCTCTCTCGATCAGCCGATGCTGACTCTTTGTTGTCTTGAACAATCCTTTGTTCATCTTAATTGATAAATTTAAAGGGTCAAGATCTCTTACCTTCAAGATTGAACGTCAAATTTTGAAAATTCATAGCGCCTCGCGAAATTGAGACAGAGAAGAAACACACAAACGACACGGTGTACACGAACAACATAAGGAGCACTTTCTGGACAACCACCAAACTCAACGGAAGGAACTATAGTGAGTGAAACTCACTAACGCCGGCGTTAGTGCTCCCGAACTCTGGCCAAGATGGCTCTGCTGGTGGTGGTCGGATTTCAAGCGTTGAACAAAGCACGATGACGTCATCTGCCGTCCTCCCCGTTAAAAAATAAAACACACATCGAAACGGGAAAACTCCCTTTCAATCGGTTCGAGGCACGAGCCGTGCAGCTGTGTGACTGCGTCTAGCGCCTCTCACACTCGCCTCCCGTTCATTTACGGGCCCTTGGCGTCGCTTGAGACTGGGTCGTTAGAAAGCATTGTCGCGAACGACGAACCTCCTTGTCGGCTGGAAGTACTCCGTCCTCCCTAGTCAACACCCAGTCCACGCTGTTGTCGCGACCCGATGAGAGCGCGGCCCGAACGGACGAAATGCGATGTGATGAGGAATTGGGCGCTTTTCTTTCATTTCGTTATTGTTCGCGAACCAGTTGAAATGGATTGTGAAAAGCTAGCAGCGACTTCGTTTTTTAATGCCTTTTAATAAGAAGAAAAAAAGAAAAAAAAAAAAAAACAAATAATGGAGGCAAGCCGGCTCAGTGGGAGGGAGCTCTTATTCTTTTTCTCGATGGAGGAAAAAAAGGTCATGGTGAAAAGGAATTCGATTTTTGATGTGCTGGAGCGCCTGTCTCCAATCAGATTTCCATAATACACGCGCAAACCCTCACAATACGAACTAGGATACTCTGTCTCTATCTAGTCGCATGGTCGTAATCGAGTCGTTATTCAGCGCTACAGTGATTTCAAAACGGGAAACGATTGGCTTTATGCGCACGTGCAGTTCAGAAGAGACGGACCGGCGGACAGGCGTCGCAGACTTTGTTGGGCGCCGAGAAAGACGGAGGGGCGCCTACAGTCGCAAAAACCACCACCAGTCGCCGAGTTTTGATGGCCAAGCGTGTGATTAAACAACTTTCTTTTCTTTTGTCCTCTTAATCAACAAGTTCTTCTCTAAAAAAAAAACAGTTGAACCCTTAAAAAAAACATCTTTTTTCGTTGTTGTTGCCCTTTCAATTTTTTGAATCCGCGACCCACCCATCAAAACCACAAAACAAAAATGGCAATCCACCAACGCGCGTTTACACGTGTGTGCAAATATAGAGGGGGGGACATGATCGCAGATTGTTTAGAGAGATCGTTTTGAGAGACAACAGAAGCATGAGATAAAGAAATGTCTCTCAACCAGGGCTGGGACGAGCGCGATCTTTTTTTTTCAGGGCAACCACCACACTCAACAGATCGGGCGTGACACGAGCTACCGTATGCAGCTGCGCCTCTCACACTTGCCTCCCTTTTGTTTCACTGACTTCTTGGTGTTGCAAACATTCTCGTCAGCTGGAAGTGTTTCGCCCTTTGCTGCTCATCCAGTCCAAGGTGATTCATCCCCGTTGCGACCGGATGAGAGCGCGGCGCATTTCGATTTCCTCCCAATCGCTTTTTTCGTGTTTTTCGATTCTCAGTCTTTTCAAAAAACAAAATGCTTTTGTCACAAATGGTTCAGCTCCAGCTCTTCTTCATTAAAAAAAAACAGTAGGTAAAAAAAAACATAAAATGGGGTTTGCTCCCGATATCAGATATTGTTTGTAATGCGACCCACCCATCAAAACCACAAAACAAAAATTGCGGTTCCTCGCGCGTTTCCAGCTATTTGACAAATAGAGCTTCTGACATGTTCACAGATTGTTTAGAATGTGATCGTTTTGAGTGTCGGAAATTCTTTTTGTGCTCATCAACTGCCAACCCACAGCCACGACGAATGGCATACATGTCATAATCCGTCGCCGCAATAAGTGATTAGAAAAAACAACAACAACAACGAATAAAACATAATACACACAGCAATAAGGTATGATCACAACTGATAAGGCATTCACAAACGAGTCTAAATGACGATTGATCCTTTTACAAGTAGTCGTCGTCAAATTAGGATAGTGAGCCGATTATTCAAAAAGCCACATTACAAAACATCGCTTTCCATGCTCAGTCATTGAAAACAAAATGCGATAAATACAAATGGTCCACCACCAGCCCAATCCAATCTGACGATAGCAATGAACTAAATGCAGTGATGCCAACTGCGAGTTAATTAAGTAAGAATGAATGAATAGCCATGAACGTTTGCGACTGGGACAAACTAATGTTTGTATTGATGTTCTTTGGTTACCATTCCTTTTCATGTGACTAGTAATATTTGGATATGCAAACCAAAAATGCTTCATTAGTTGATCTACTTATTTCAATTCTGATTGTCACGTCTGTCGTCAGAACCAGCAATCTCATCAACCGACTTCTTCTGGCTCATTTCCCTCAGCAGTGGGTCTACACAAGCAAACCGAAGAAAAAACAACAACAACAACGAATCAAAACATAAGAACACACGATGCAATAAGGTATGCTACACAACTGATAAGGCATTCACAAACAGAAATCGTTCTGAAATTCCAGCCACAGATACAAACAGCAAAGACTATAAATTAATGGGGATAGAAGAGGATGTATTCACCTGTCGCGACTCCAGTACCATAGTAATCCAGCTAAGGTGATGATCAAGGTACATCCAATAAAGATGACAGGGTTGGTAATCTTGATGTCCATTTTAACGGGCTGTTTCGGGCTTGACGAAATAATAAGTTCGCCAAACGGCAAATTACCACGCACATTAACAGCAACCCCTTCGGCAAGCCCTGAAAAAGATGTAACGTTTGGAATTCATTATGTGAGCGTCGTTTAGGAATGGCCCGATCTTCTCTCCCTTTTCCTCAGAAAACACTCAAAACAACACAAAGTACGCCGAAGCAAAGAAAATATCTGGACCCAACAGAATAAAAGAAACAGAAGACTAAAGCATACAGTCAATTCTTTCTTACTTTGTGCTACTTTGGCAAGTACTGACGGGTGGAGATTATCCATCGTTTTATTAGAAATTTTGGAAAAACGCAAAACAATTCAAAGAACTGCTGGAATCGTGCAGCCAGCGGGAGAGGAAGACCGCAAGAAAGTGAAGCAGAAGGCCCGTTCAGACCGAGAAGGAGGAGCTTGTACTATGGGTCTGGCCAGAGGGCGGATCGATCCAGCCGGACTCCCTTTCTTCTTCGTCGTGTTTAAAGAGAACCGGAAAGTGCATCCCCTTTTCGCCCTCTCTCGGTGCACTCTCCTACCAAATCCTATACACAGTTTTGTCTCGTATCACGCTTCGTCTTTTCGACACGTGATACGTGTCTTTTCTGAAAGGACAATATCTCGGGTCTATCAGTTTAGACATTTCAACAGGCACACAAATAATAAGACAACTTGAACACTCCTCGACTTATTACCTCGATAAAAGGCTTGCGTTTATGTTGAAACATTTCGACGCTCGACGTCGAAACACGCAGTCAAAGAGTTTAGTTTTACAAAGGCTGACAGCGCCATAGAGATGCACAGAGTGGCCACTAGCCAGCAGGTATACTGTAATTTAGAGACTTGGGCTATCGGTGCAGGGCCGTAAAGGTAAAAGCCGACCCAAGGGAAATAAAGCGACGAGAAAAAGAAGACTAGAAAAGGCGGGCTGAAATTATTGGCACCCTGATGCGTGACGTCTAACAATTGGATGGGCGGAACGGTCTCATTCCACCGGAACACCCCTACTCTAATGCTCTTGGAACCGTTGTCCAATCCCAGCTCGGTTTGTGTCTAATCTATCCGCTATGGTTGCACACTGATGGCACGCTTCTGAATAAATACATCGATTTAGGATGGGGGATTGGCCGGCTACCGCACATGCGCAATATAACTATAGCCCTAAATATTTAACCCCTAGGGGCTAGAACGATGATAAATCAACAAGTTCGTTAACGCAGATTCGAGTCTAAAAAGAATCTTGAGAAAACCGCCAACTGAACTGGCCAAATCAAAAAATATACCAATACCAGCTATACATTTCAATTCCATTTTAATTTTCTTTTTCTACCTCCCCGGAAGTTTGTTAGTAAAAAATTGGCGGTATCTTCTTGTTACATCCGAAAAGAAACACATAAAAAGATTGAACTGTGTTGTCTCTTGTCTGCGAACGGGCTAATTTTGTGCGGACGAGCGCCAACCGTAACGAGCTGGAATAGCTTCGGGGGTTTGCTTTCCTTTTTTTATCGATGGTGACAGATGCGGCCCCATTTCTTTTCTTTCTTTTATTTTCCCCTAGGTGTCTACTGTTGTTTGTTTTTTTTTGTTTGTTTTTTTTTGAATTATTGACTGCTTGTACCCGACTCATTCTACTAAGCATACTGCAATAGATTATCTCATGGTCGAGATCAGTGAATCACGCGAGAGGGAGACAAAACAACTGCCGTTCAGACATTTTTTTTCTCCCGACGCGTTTCTTACATCCGACTGACAACCGGAAATTTTGTTTGTAGTCGCCATTCATCAATGCCAATGACGATACAGCTCCCTTATTTCGTCAAAATAAATAGGCATTCATCGCCATAATCGATCGAGAGTTAGCTATTTTCATCAACAAAGAAAAGCACAATCGATTCATCAAGGGCTCGAGCCGAGAACGACGGAACAGTCTTAACTTTCATATGACTGAAAGTAAAGAGTAAAATTGAAATTGATTTCTGCGGAAGTAAAGCTAAAAAAATGGGGGGACGGGTTTAGCATAATCAATGTCTTACCTAGCAATCGGTCGTCGAAAATTGGTCCAATTTTTCTTCACACACACACTTGACAACAAAATTGTCCGGCAGGAGAACAAGTGTGTAACTCTCGCCATTGAAAACACAACACACAAAAGCATGCACTCTCAACCAGCCATTTGGACGGATACGGATTGTACTTTGCACATTGCGGTGGGTGTAGGCGTCACGAGACATGGACGCCATTTTGACTGATTGGTTCATTAGACACTTTTTCTGGGATAGTTGTTCACTTAAGTCAATATGCAACGTATTTTGTAGTCGAGGTCACTGAAGTTGAAGACGATATGTTAAACCGTTGGTTGTACTAAGCCAGCAAACACAATGGGGGGCTGTCACTTGGTGTTGCCACTCGATATACAAAATGTTCTCTGGTTGCCACTGTTTTGCCTGATAAGGTTATAAATGTTGATGGCTAAAGCAAACTTGTTTCTAATACTTATACATCAACCAGCACTTGGGAAAACATTAAAAGCAATAATAGTGCTAACACGAGAAGAGAAAACTGTTCCTTCTCCAGACAAAGCGATAAACGTTCTGCATTCCTACAACGTTGAACGGCAACACAGGATATTCAACTGAATGACCCATTGGGATATCGCCGCAGGGAGTTGGGAAATTAGCTAGATGTCTTACTAACTGGGTCACGACCCCACCCACTCGGATGATATAAACAGACTTCTTTTGAAAAATGGAAAGAACAAAATGTGGTGACAGAGTATGAATAGACAACAAAGTCAGAAGGAATAATAAAAGGCCTTTTGAGAAAGAATTCTAAAATGACTAAGCGCAAGCGAAAATTCGGTATTGCGAGGTACTGGCCAAAATTCCAACATCCTTTTTTGTTTTCTTCGTTAATGGTAGCCAAGCACGGAAAATCTTCTAGTATTTAGGAATTAGCATAAATACAATTATTCTAATAGAAAATAGTTCAGGAGTGACACAATCATCAGTGTGCTGGACCGATTCGCACATCACTAGAGCACCACTAAAGGCTATTTCAATAATAGCTGGCAGCTGATGCCTGCTCTCTCACTGGAAACGACACTGAACGACTGAACACCGAGCAAATTTTACAACAACTAGAAGTTCAGCTTGCGTCCTTCTCCCTAACTATAACTCTCTTTCTTCTGTTCCCTTCGCCCTCCCTCTTCTGAGTTAACCAACGATGTATCACGTTTCCTTTCTAACCCTTGTTTACACAGCTTCCAGTAGCTCCACCGCCTTGCACGCGACAGGCCAAACAGCAAGCGACAGCGACGGCAGCTCGCCCCGCTGCTGGTAACAACGTTACAGCGCGCACGAGAGAGAGAGACGAACCCGTTACTCCCGAACCCCTTTGTAAAAGATTTTCAAAAATTGTACATTTCCCTGTATTTCCTGTGTACATGCTCTGAAAATGGCGTTCAACAACATGACGCTGCCAATTGTTTTCTGAAAACTCTAGAGAAAGAGAGGGAGGGAGGGGTAACGTTGTTTCTCTTCCAAATTTCTATACGGTGATTGCCGGATATTCTTATCGATGGGTCATCCTGAGTTGCCCAGCGTTATTGTGCCGTTGATAACTGCGAGCAACAAGCCAGCACCGCCAACAGTAAGGAGACAGAACGTCGTCTCTTTCCTCGGAGACAGATCAGTTTTCTTCTCTAGTTTGTTTGTTTGCTTTCGAATGACGTCGATGTGTTGTTTTAATGGGTCACATCTTCCATCAAAAGGCCTTCCATAATGACTGTTGATGGCGACGGATGGTGATGACGGACAATTCCTTTTTTCATCCCCAGTTCTGTCACAGCATATTGTTCTTTTGTGTGTATTCGTGAGTTGTGGCCTAGAGTTCGAATTTCCACCCATCTGCAAACTTCCCGTGTGGCGTTCATAGTTTGTTCGGCTTCGGTTTTGTGACCGCATTTTGTAAACAGCTGCGAGAAACTCCCGCTGGAACCGAATAGAACCAAACCAATGACGTGACGGTGTGATCCATGAGTTCGAACTGAACTCGGATTTCCTACAGATTTATGTTCCGATTTCTGTTGGCTTCACGCGTTCAACCTTCCAACGATCTGTGAGTCTGTGTCTGGAGACGGAAGCAGTTGTTTTCCTCTTCTCGTGACTTTTTATTTGCTTTTTATTTTCGTAGTTTTTTTTTTTTAATAATAAGGGGTGACGGCCATTGCTGGTGAGAAATATAGCTTGGCGCTTGGCCTGTAGTGAACAACTGCGCTGCATCTTAGAAAAATCTGACAAAAAGAAGAAAAAGTGCAAATCGTTTCAAAATGGCGTCTAGTTCGAGACTGAGACGTCGTCCGGGTATACACGGGGAAAGAAGAAAACTTCTCGTGTCCCTATTATGTGCCGGTCCTAAGCCCACTGCAAACCGTCTAAAATGGCTGATTGAGAGTGGGCGCGACTGAGTCTTTTTTTTATGGCGGCGGTCGCACAATCTTGATTGCAAGGATGGAAAATTGTTGTATTGCGAGCTTCTACCAAGAGAGCGGACTCTCGGACTTTCGTTTCTCGTAGTTTTCAAGCCAAAGAAACGTGAATGAAAAATGCCACCTCTTTGACTCGCTCTTTCTTGAAACAACTCGAAACAGAGAGGCGAAAAAGAGGAGCGAGTAAAAATTGAAGAATGGTGAAAAATTGAGCAACAAACTTGGAAGTGAATGGGAGAGAGCGGGATTTCGACGTCATTCGTCCGCTTCTAACGACGTTGCCGTCTAAATGAGAGAGGTAGGCAAATTTCTATTTTTTTCCGCTATTTGGTCATTCTAATGGCGAAATTCTGAGCTTAGAAAATGTAAAATATGTCTATTTTCTTCGGTGACCGCTAGGGTGCACGTCCGCGTTGGTGGACCCCCAAACGCGGGTGTCGATAAAACGCAGAAAACAGAAACAGAAAACAGAAAGATATAATACAGAAATCGAACCACAGAAACCGCCCGATGCTGAAATAGAATTCTGAAAAACATCGGAGCATATGAAATTTCCCTTATAAAGCCCAAATTTCACTCAAAATTTTCCCCATGGGTTTTATTTTAAATAAAAATCGAGTTTCTGCGTTCGATTTCTGTATTTTATCTTTCTGTTTTCTGTTTCTGTTTTCTGCGTTTTATCGACACCCCCCAAACGCCAGCAAGCCCCGTGTGATGGATATTGGACAGCGCCTTCGATTATCGAAGCAGTTGCTTTGGCATCGTTTACGAACGAATCAGACTGAAAATGAGGACCAATGTCCTTCTATACCATCAGACTGGCAGACGCAGACGCGCACTAGAGGCCACCGAAGAAAACATTGTGTCTAAACGAGTTCAAACTGGGCAAGGCCAGCTTGTGCTGGTGCTCGATGAGATGCAAGGATTGAGAGACTGTGCAGTCATAATTGTGCCCCAATACCTGATCCTAATCAAATCGTTATTCAGGAGCGATCATCACACCAATGCAATAAAAAGAGAAGTAAGACCTCGTCTCTCGGCTGGCAACACGCCGTGTACGTACTATATGAGCGGCTATGGTGACTATAAGCAGATCAAAACAATAACAAAAGGCATGATTTTTTAAGACATCTACCAGAACTAAAACAAACTGGCAATACTTTACATATAGCTACATCGGATATATAAAGGATGACCAACGCTTAACCAGTTGGCAAGACGAGACAAAACTCTAACATATATGTGAAACGATGTGAGCTATTGTTGCGGAATATCTCATCTAGCACCAGAAGACCAGCGCCGAGACATTTAAAAAAAACATACGTATTTAAATTATACGCAAATAATCAATGGACTCAAAAAATGTAAGGGTCGAATGGAAGAGCCCATACAAGCAACTGGAAAATGGAGCTAATAAAGTTTCAGACGATCAAGCAAGTTTCATCGGGCAAGGCAAGTTAGTGAAGTTACAGTCTTACCTTGCAAATGGTCGTTGTTACTTATACATTTTTCCTTTTTTTGTTCACAACACTTGTCCGCCATGAGTAGGAATGTGTGACTGCCGCCTTTTGAAGCACACTCTTAACCAGCCGTTTAAACGTTTTGCAGTGGCGTTGGCGTCACACGACAGAGACACGAGAGCCTATGAGATTTCCAGTCGCCTTCCTCTGGCCAGGAACACTTGAGGGTGAAAAGTTGTCAGTTTCGAGCGTTGAAGACGCCATTTTCAAACAATTCATCACTATCACCAAACACTTCTTTGTCTATTGTAACTTTTACGGGAATAATAAACGTAATTGTTCACTAGAGCAAGATGCGTAGTTTACAGCAGAGACGAACAAAAAGGTCCCCTGTCCGCAGATACTGGACTGGCAGTGGCCTAGGAAATTGAACTATCGAAGAGGCTGTCACGTGGCGTTGGGCACTGTTGCCGTATTGCGTCCGTCGGTGATTAAGCTTAACTTGTTTCTATCCTCAGTGATATGAACGTAACGTTTAACGTAACACTTTTGTAAATAACCAACACTACAACACACGGGGAAAATCAAAAGAAATAACATACAAGAGAAAAACGTTCTGCTTAGAAAACGACGACAAAGGATGGCGCATCGAAATGGCGTAATTTGGTGACCGCTGTTTAACTGCTGAATCAGGCGAAACCGAATCAGAAGCGGAGAAGAATCAGATGAAACCACCATAAGCTATTTTCTTCGATTCCCTCTATCCTCCCTCTTCTTAGCTAGCCATAGTAGCGAACCATGTATCCCGTTTTCTTTCTATCCAGTACTTCCAATATTTCAACTGTTTTCAAAAGCTTGTCACGTGATTCACGACTCGCGAAACACCGTTCTGTTGCCATTTAGTGAGCGACTAAGACTCGATGCGTATCAATAAACCGGACTTCAGCGCCAGATTGCACGCGTCCAGAGAATGTGGGAAGATCAAAAGGATTGACGTTCAAACTGGAGTTCTACTAATTTACCCCGATTTATGGTCGCGAATCGATATAATCTAGTACTTGTTCAATTTCATGCAGCAAATTAGTAATATAGCAACAAAATCGTGCACACGTATCACAGGCGGCGGGGTCATCGGTGACCCAAGAATGACGTCGCCATTAATATCTAGTCGCAAAAAAAGGGCACGCGCAAGCAGACACCGTCACAGACCGAATGCCAGACCGAATGTTCCTAAATTTTCTCTTTCGATAGCATCAAAGTTTAATAATTGGCCGGTTAATTAATTATGGGAATGTAAATAGTTTCAATCGGTTGCAATTGCTATAGAAAAATATTTATTCATTCAAATTTTGAAAAGTAAGGAATATAATAGGTTGTCAAATAAACTTTGGAAAAGAACGAAAAAATGTGGGTTCTGATTCAAGTGTGAGGTCTTCTAAATGTTAAATTGTCCCTACTAACACAGCCATGTCAGTGTTACATCCCATGGATGTACCCAATGGGATATTGGACGTAAAACTTGTACGTCCTTTGAACATCTTAGGGATATCCATATTACCGCTCCAAACGATATAGATTAGGGATATCCCATGTATATACCAGGCGTACGTAAATGGGACATAGGGAGGATATACCATTTTCATATAAATTTGGCTCATGTAGCCACCAATAAAGCTGATTTCTCTTTTAAATTTCCTAATTTACGATAGATAATTATATTTAATTATTATGTAATGGTTCCTTGATGGTATCTTGATACTTCAGGATGGCCCACCTCCTATACCTCTTTGGGTAAAGAGTACTAGTATGGTGGGCTTCTCACAAATATACTCAAGTCAATCATCCAATCGAATGTTAACTTGCTTTGCCCATATTAATGGGCTTGTACTAGACTAGCTAGTACAAATTGTGCTGAGGATCAAGTCAATTTTATAAAGATAAAAATATCAGTGTCTTTGATAGTGCTATGTACTCATAGAAACTTCATAACATGTTTGTGCCTATAATACCGATCTACCTATACTTAGTATCAGTCGATGCATTAGCTTATTTCGTTAATAGTTCTTAAATCTAAATTGGGAGGAAAATGATCGTGCTCGAGTTCGCTTCATTATTCACGCGTTCAGCAGCATTTTCATGTTCTAAATTAACCTGTCGTATTTTAACATCCTACCTACATCCGATTTATATACTACATTGTCAAATTTTCCATCCGATACGAAGTCCAATAACGGACATCCCGCCGACATACCATTTAAATGCATTTCGGTATCCTTTTTAAAAACATAAAATTATATCCAATGAACATTGTACATCTATCCTACTCGGAAGAGTATCTAAAAAACTTCGGTTCAGATCGCGTCCGAGTTTTAATGTCCTACAAATGTACGCTGTCTATCCTACTTCGAACATAGCCTATATTCATATTGCATCCAATAATTTACATCCTAGAAATATAATCAGGCTATCCCAGTTGATGGAGGATGACTTTCGGATGAATCTACATACTGGGAATGTAAACGGGATCCGCTGTGTTGGTAGGGGTATTGCTGTAAGTACTTTTCCTGCCGTATGAAGGGCTTTCTCATGCTTTGCTACCACGTGGCTTACATTTATTAATGTAAAAAATGTTGTGTTTTCAATACATGTAAAGAAAAATGTGTTTATTGTTTATATCGTCCATATTTGAGCCTTTTAAGATTACCTGAGAAGCTCTTGCCACAAGTTTTGCACGTTTATGTTTATAAATGAGTGTAAAGTTACGTATACATACAAAATATTGAGGGGACACTTGAAAATATTGAGGGGACACTTGACGAGGCACGATCTGACGCGTCCATCTTTGCTCGCTTTACTAAGCGTCCAGCCATCCACCGACCGCTACTACTCAACCAACTCTACTAACTACTCAAATTAATTCTCAAATAACTCCCACTCCTATTCCGATGGGTTCGTCACACGAGCTATGCAGCTGCGTGACTGCGTCTCACGCATTTCACATCACTCGCCTCCCTTTTGTTTTACGGACCCCTTGGCGTAGCTTGAGACTTGGTCGTTGTGGGTATAGAAAACATCGTCGAAAACGGCGCACCAACCACCTTGTCGGCTGGAAGTATTCCACCCTCGCTACTCCAGACGATAGCAATGCACTAAATGCAGTGATGCCGATTGCGGAGCTAATAAAGTAAGAATAATGAATGAATAGCCATGAACGTTTGCGACTGGGGAAGATATTGATAACGTTCTTTGGTTGCCATACCATTTCATGTGACAAGTAAATATTTGAATATGCATACCAAAAATGCTTCATTACTTGATCATTTTATTTTCATTGCTGATTGTCCCGTCCGTCGTCAGAACCAGAAAACCCCATCAACCGACTTCTTCTTACTCGTTTCCTTCAGTAGCAGGCCTACACAGGTAATAGCTTGAGAGCTTGAAGAAGAAACAAAATTAACCAACCGCGGTCGAAGGCAGTAATAAAAGTTACTGGAGCAACACAGTGATCGACATGTGGAAGAAACTTGGCCCTATATAACGCTCCGTTTTTCGTCGACTTGATTAATCTGTAGCTAGGGTGGATGCGACAAATGTTTGAAAATCCAATTATATTCGAATGCTTAAAACGAATCCAGCCTCCTCAAATAATAATCTCGTCCCCTCCCTTCCTCCCGGTGTACCATTGTGTGCCATCAATCTCGGAAAAACAGTGTATCAGGTACGAAACCATTGAAACCATAAACTATCGACACACCAAGCATTTTCCAGTTTCATCGGGTAAAGCAAATTGTTAGTCTTACCTGGCTAGTGGTCGTCGACACTCGACACTTATCCAATTTTCCTTTTTTCCTCACCACACTTATGCGACAAGTATGTGCGACCGCCGACATTTAAAAGACAAAATATACCCTCGTAACTAGCTGTTTAAACGATTCGCAGTGGTGTAGACGTCACATGACAGAAACATGAGAGCCTATGATATTTCCAGTGGCCTTCCTCTGGCCGTAAACACTCGAGACGAATAAAAAATCGACAGAGCTAGCTTCGAGCGAGACGCCATTTTCAAACGATTCATCACTATGGCACCGAACACTTCGTATATTGTAACTTTTTCTGGGATAATATACGAACTGTTCACTGACCAAGGTGCGTGATTCGAACTTTTGCTGCAGAGGGAGTAAATTACTAGACTAGGAAGAAGGAAATCGAACTATCGAAGAGGCAATCACGTGGTGTTGGCATTGTTGTCGCATTGCGTCTCTCTCTAAAGTTTACAAATTGTGCCATTGGACCGATTGATTTATTGATTATAGGTAATACAAACATTTTTAAACATTAAAATTTTGAAAAATATGGAATATGGGTCGTCTAATAACTTCAATAGTCGTCAAATAACAAGAGAATTTTAAAAAATGTGTGTTTTGATGAAATTTTCAGCTGTCCTCAATGTTAATACTTTTACTGCTGTATTTTTCCAGCACCATGAAGAGCGTTCTCATGTTTTTCTAAATTTTGCCTGACATTTAGTGAAGATGATTCCATAACATGAAAAGGAAAATGTGCTTATTATTTAAATTAGTCCATGTTTCAACCTTAAGATTACCTTCGGACGAAGCACATGCCACAAGAATTGCACTCGTAAGGTCTTTCACCTGTGTGATGGGTTCTTCAAAAGAGTGGGTGTAAAATTACGCAAACAAAAATTTGCAGTAAATTGCGATGAAAGATAAATAAGCAATACGTACTTGATGTGAATGTCAACTTCCTGCTTACTGCCACATTTTTTGTCACAGTGGTTACACCCAAAAGGTTTCGTGTGGACTCTATCATAAGGGAAAACAAGTTCTTATACAAAACCAGGTATAAACGAACAGATAGAGGACAATACAATACATACCGGGTGATGTGGCACTTAAGATCTTTATTATGTACGAATTTCTTGCCGCAGTGATTACAGTCCAAATGTTTTTCTGCGTGACGAACTCTATATTAATCAATAGGAAGTATTAGTACGCAAATTTAAAGTTAGATCAAAGTATTGTGACCTAGTGTGATAATCGAGTTGGCTTTTTTGAGAAAATAATTTAGCACATTCCTGGCACTCATAAGGTTTTTCACCTGTATGCAATCTTTAAAGAGTGAGGTAAATTTACGCACGAATACAAAAGTTGAATAACATTACGATAAAAGGGTAGTAAGAAAAACCATCGGAAAAACCCATTACGTACCTGATGTGACCTATGAGTTGGTGATTCCTGCCAAACTTTTTGCCACAATGATTACACTCAAAAGGTTTCGTGTGGATTCTATCATAAAGTGGAATAAATTCTTATATAAAACTAGGTAACGAACAGATAGAGGACAATACGATCTACCGGGTGATGTGGCTTTCAAGATCTTTATCATGTGCGAATTTCTTGCCGCATTCATTACACTCCAGGTGTTTTTCTGCTTCCTCCACGTGTTGAAGTCTAGATTAATCAACAGGCAATATTAGTACGTAAATTTAAATTTAGAAAAAGCATTGTCACCTGGTGTGATGAACAAGATTTCTCTGAAAAGCAAATGTTTTTTCACAGACCTTACACTGGAAAGGTCTTTCACCCGTGTGGGTTCTATGAAAAGATAAAAACACGAGTGAAAACAGCAACAAACGAAAAATATAAATTTGCGCTACCTAGTGTGGTCAATGAGCTGATAGTTGCTAGAAAATTTTTTGAAGCAGTAGGCACATACGAGCTAACATCAATAGATATTAATTACGCATTACACGTGTAATCGAAGTAGCCTACAAACTTTTACCTTTCCGCGTGTTTGGCTATCAGCAGTTTGGCTATCAGAATTTGCTCCTTCAGTTCTTTCATCCAAGTCGTTTAGAGGACCCTCTACTTCCTTTACACGATGGTAATTCAATTAGTAGTTCATCAACAAATCAATAATTGATCACAAATCCCTTGACTAATTATTCAGTCATAACTTTTACTAAAAGATGATTCCGTACAGACCAAATTAAGGTCGTAACATATTCTTACTAGTCTACACTAAAACGAAGCGATGTTATGGGCGCAATTTACCTTAAGCAAATCTTTCTCGTCAACTGTAGTCGGGTGAGCCGCCAATATATGTCTCTTCAGACCAAAATTCAAGGAAAACGACTATATTTTATAGTTAATAAGTAATAGTTAATTAGTCAAAAGTCAAAGTTGGACGAAAGAATAAGTTGTAAATGCTGACAAACAATTTACCTTGGGGCAGTGAGGACACTGAAACGAAATTGGATGTTTTTTGGTTTTCTCAGCACTGGTTGACGGTTGCTGGACGCCTAGTTCTGCCTGTAATGTTTCCTTTCTTATTACACCTAGGGTCTTAACTTCTGCACATCGATCACAACGAACGATTACAGCACCCGACTTGAGGTTAACCACGAGTTTGGCAGGATCTAACGTGGCTCCACAAAATTCACAATCATCTGACGAGGTCCCATCACTTGTTCAAAGAAAACAAAACAATGACCAACCAAATACATAGAATGAGAAAACTGAAAATTAGCGGCTAAAAGTTCAACAAGTAACAACAAGCTTACAATAACCCTATCCGTTTCCTTGAAGGTTGCCTAGAGGGGACACTTGACGAGGCACGCTCTGACACGTCCATCTTTGCTCGCCTTACTACCGGAAGTAACAGCACACGACAATGACGAGGCGTCTTTTTTTCTTGGGGAAGGGGGGTGGGGTGGGGTAAAAATTGTTGGCGATTGATTACAGAAAAATAATCGTGAATAAATTTGCCATCAAATGGCGGGGACACCCAAAAAACAAATTAACATCATCAATTGTTTTTCAGTTGTAAAAATTAGTTTTGTCGCCATCTTGCATGAAGCCGTCGGTTGGCCTTGGCTTTTGCAACGCAGCATACATTCACACCATTCAAACAATTACTAGTTTGACACTGTTCTAACAGTTTTTCAACTATTTTGTAATATGCCCATATGAATCTAAACACTTTTCACTATTTTTTTGAACAGAATATCATATATTTTCTTTGAAATTATTTTATTGAGAGGAATTAAATTAATATTTGTGACGCCTGAAGTGGTTCATTGGCCGATAAATCCAGGCTCGATTTATGCCACAAAATAGCGCATACCATGTGTAAACGATGAAAACAGAATACGATAATAATGAAGGGTGACACACGCGACATATGATATTATTTGATATTACCATGCATATGTCTGGCGCTCTGGTGGCTAACTGCTGGGCACATGATCAAACCTCTCCTCGTCTCTTCTATCTCTTTTAACGTGCACCCGACGGCTTATACTTCCGTCCAATCCATCTCACTTCCATGCTAGGTCGATTGGAATGAATGAACAGCCACGATCATTTGGATTAGGACAGACTCATGCTTTGTATTGATGTTCTTTGAGGAGTTACTATACCAGGCCAGACAGAGGGCGTACTAGATTCGGCCGGGATCTCTTTCTTTCTGTTCTTTCTCTTTCGTCGTGTTTAAAGGGAACCGGGAAGGCCGCCCGTCTTTCACTTAATTTCAGTCCACCACCCCATTTCTTATGTAGAGCTTCATCCCTCCCCCCCCCCCTCCCCTCCTTGGGCTGACGGTGTCGGGCCGAAATGATAATGCCGCCCCTAGAAAATAACGTGACGAGAAAGAAAACTAGAAAAAGCGGGCCGAAATTGTTGGTATTCTAATGCATGACGTCCTACAATTGGTAGGACGGAACGGTCCCATTCTACCGGAACACCCACTCTTGGAAGTGTTGGAACTGTTGTCCAATCCACGGTCAGTTTGGGCCGTTTGGGCCTAATTCATCCACTCTGGTTGCACAGCATCAGCACACTGATGGCTTCTGTGTCTACATACCGACTTAGCATGAGGTACTGGTCTAGATCTTTAACCACCAGACTGATAAATCAACAAGTTCATTAGCTCAGGACGAGAAGGAAGACAAAGCCGCTACCCACTAGCTGAACTGACCAAATCTAAAATAACTAATAAGCCAATACGAAATGAAAAATTCCCATTTTTCTTTCTTTCACCTACTCATTTCACGGAAGTTTACTAGGGAAAATCTATGACGTCTACTTGTTATACGTTAAAAAACACATCAAACGACTGCCGACCAGACGAGACCAAGCTGAAATCGCTTCAGGGGTTTGTTTTTCTTTTTTTATCGACGGGCAGCTGCGTGCCCTTTTTCTTTCTCCTTTTGGTCCCCCGTCTCTCCTTCTACTAGAGGAAGCGCAGGATATTTCGCGTCTTTACCCTTGTATCGCGCTTTAATATATTCCAGGGCTATTAGACGCCATTTTGAAACGATTGGTCCATTACCAGTTCATAACTATCATCAGAAACTTTTTCTAGGATGCACAATAGTTGTTCACTCAAGCCTACATGCTACGTAATTTATAGCCGAGGCCCGAGGTTACTTAAGTAGGCAAGCAAATTGTTAAACCCCTGCGAACCCCTGTTTAAATTAAGCCAGCAAACGACGGGGCTATACCTTGGTTTTGCCACTATTTTTTCTGATGTGTTGGTGATTAAAGTAAACTTGTTTCTACCACTTAAAGTAAAGATATAAACCAACACTTGGAGAAAAAAAAGCAACACTCGAAAACTGTAGCCTCCAATCAAAGCGAAAAACGTCGTACTTCTAACCGTCGTCCTGTCTACCTTCTAACAAGGTACATGTACACCTAGTTAAAACGTCCCAGGGGGTTAGTTAACTGGGTCACAACCGAAAAAAACAGTCGTTTTATTGAAAAGAACACAAATTTGTCAAGAAATAGCAATCATTAAAGGCCTCCAGAGACTTGCGAGACTATGAAGGATGTAAAACGCAATAAGCGAAGATTTCAAAATGTTGTTGTCATTGTTAATCGTAGCCACAAGTAATCACAGCAAAGTGCAAACCGACATTGGACCACAGATCCAAATTGAACCCAAATTCAAAATCGAATACGTAAAACGATCCCAATATTCTCCAATAAAAATCTCGTTCCCTCCCGTTCTCACTGTATACCAATTGTGCCATCTTCCATCTAATTTCGGAAAAACCATGTATCAGGTACGAACAATTGTTTGTAATACGATTGTTCGAATTGTTTGTCGGTCGGTTCTCTTTCTAATGAAACGTCATGACCTAAAGTTACAAATTTGGCGATCGGACCGTTAATTATTTGGGTTAAGGTAGCCTAATACAAATTGCTTAAACAAAATTTATTCGTTCAAATTTTGAAAAATGAAATATAGGTCGTTAAATAATTGGAAAAGAATGAAATAATTTGGCTTCTATAATGGCATTTTCAGCTTAATTCTCATTGTTAACTTTTACTGCTTTTACTGTTTCTGCAGCATGACGGGCTTTTTCATGCCGTGCTGCATTGCAGCTAGTATTCATTGAAGATGTTGTCGTTTTTCCAGACATGTAAAGAAAAATGTGCTTATTTTTTAAATTAGTCCTTGATTCAACCTTAAGATTACCTCTGGGAGAAGCACTTGCCACAAGTTTTGCACTCGAAAGGTTTTTCACCTGTGTGGATTCTTTTAAAGGGTGAGTGTAAAATTACGCAAAAATACAAAATGTGAAGTAATTTGTGAAAAAAGGTTAACAAGCAACACGTACCTGATGTGACAGGTGAGACTCCTATTCAAACGAAATTTTTTACCACAGTGGTTACACTCATAAGGTTTTTCACCTGTATGGGTTCTTTAAAAAAGTGATTGTAAAACTACGCATACAAAAAATTGAAGTAAATTACAAAAAGGCAATACATACCTGATGTGAGAAGTGAGATGTGCTTTAAAACCAAATCTTTTACCACAGTGGTTACAGTCAAAAGGTTGTGTGTGGGCTCTAACATAAAGTGGAATAAAATTCTTATACAAAACGAGGTATAAACGAACAGATAGCGGTCAATAAACCCTACTTGATGTGATATCTAAGATCGTACTTATGGCCAAATTTCTTGCCGCAACGGTTACACTCCAATTGTTTTTCTACATCCTTCATATGATGCAATCTTTTTCAATCAACAGGAGATTAGTACGAAAATTTCAAATTAGTTGAAATTATTTTTACCTAACGTGGAAATCGAGATTGGCTTTTTGATTAAATTTTTTGCCACATTCGTTGCAATCGAAAGGTTTTTCCCCCGTGTGGATTCTAGAATGCGAAATGAAAACATGACTGTTAAAATGAGTCAGGAACAAATAAGCCGAACGTACAGACGGAACCAATTTGCGCTACCTGCTGTGTGCAATGAGAGAGGATTTCCTAGAAAATTTTTTGAAGCAGTAGGCACATACGAACAACTAAAACATTATAGATTTTTATAACACGTTACCCCTACATTCGATTAATAATAATTGTTACCTTTCCACGTGTTTGGCTACTATCAGGGGTTGTTCCTTTGGTTTTCTCAACAGAACCGTTTAGGGGGCCCTTATCTACTTCCTTTACACGATGATAATTCAATTAGTAGTTCATTATTCAATTTCATACAAATAACATCATTCATTCATAACTGTTGTTATAAGATGATTCCGTGGAGCCAAATAAAAGTTGCAACTTATTCTTACTACACTTCAACATTAGGGATGCTATGGGTGCAGTTTACCTTAAGTAAATCTAAATCGTCATCTGTAGTCGGGTGAGCCGCCAGCACATGTCTCTTCAGACCATAATTCATGGAAAATGACTTTAGTTTGGTAAAACAATAAAAAGGAATAAACTTTAGGACAAAATTAGATAAAATAAACAGGTTGTGCATGCTTGGAACACAAAGATTACCCTGGAACAGCGGGAACGGAGAAACGGACCGGGAAGTTTTTCGGTTTCCTCTTTACTGGTACACGGTTGTTGAACGACTGGTGCTGTAACGCCTGTAAGCGTTTCCTTCTCTATTTCACCTGGAGCGTTAACTTCTTTACAATTATCACAACGAACGGTTACAGCACCCGACTTGAGGTTAACCACGAGTTTCGTAGGATCTAATGTGGCTCCACAAAATTGACAATCATCTGGCGAGAAGCCATCATTTCTTTAAAAAAGAAACACAAAAAATTGACTATCAATATATAAACAAATTAAATTCAGCAGCTAGAAGTTCGACAATAAGCTCACAATATTAGAGATTTTCTAGAGGGGACACTTGACGAGCCACGCTCTGAGGCGTCCATCTTTGCTCGGTCTTACTACCAAAAGTTAGAGATCTCGAGCTGACGATAGTGACGAGGAGTTTTTTATTTCATGGGGAAGGGTCTGAAGGGAAGGGAGAGGTAGAAATCGAACTGCAAATTCGTTAGCGATAGATGAGAGACGAAGTAAATTTATTTTAGTAAAAATTAATTACAAATGATTGGCACGGAAACTACGAGTTATTAATGAGTAAAAGCAGTCAGTTATTTGGAAACAATGTGACATACATAACTCATGTCGCCATCTTGGATTCCGTTGGTGGCCTTGGCTTCCACTCACAAGTTATTACCTAGAAGTTTTCCAGTTATATAGTACTTGAACTACACGTACTTAATTATTTTTTAATCGTTGAATTTAAAAATTCAGAATGTCACGGACCGTGACAAAAATTTATTTTGTGAAGTCCTGACAAGCTGTTTTCCATACATGTTGGATATATTCCTGTCGATCTCTAAATATGATGGCTTTTATGGGAAATTTAAAAAGCGGTAGCATTTTACATGCTTGTAATTTTGTATAAATGCACTGAAGACATATCTCAGAAAAAAGAGGAACTATCTTTATTAAATTATCGTCTCTAGAGGAAGCTAGGGGTATTCAAATGACGAACTTTTGTTGGAATGACGTTTTTCAATTACATGTCGACAACATCAAAGCGCAATTTTTCATCGACCTTTTACTGTATAATTCGAAGATTCCGTCGGATTGCTTTGTGTTTAATATAACTCTAAGGAGCTACCGCGCTGTCCTATCGTTTTAAGTTCAGGCGAAATTTGGATGGCAATTAATCAGAAGTTATTATCATGTTTCATCTCTATGTCCCTAGCAATCTTTACAATCACCTCATCCTGTTAAGGGCTGTCAAAGTCTCAACTATATCGTATCCAATAATTAAAAAAACAAACAGAAGAGATCCGTTCTTTACGAATGGCTTTCTGTTCCAACTTCCATCGTATGATGACAACCAAATAAAAATGCTTCCGATAGCCATTGAAATGAAAAGCATTTGTCACCGTGTCACATGATTAAACCACAATAAATTGAATGGTTAGCTGATATGGAAAATTCAAAGTAGTAAAATTAACTCATACGAGTATCATGTATCGCATGGTGATATAACTTCATGACTGTTCTTTTATTCCCGTTCAAGGCGATCAGATTTCGTTTTGATTCATGTTGGATTTTTCAACAAACCATTCCTTGTTATCTTTGCATCACTTCACCAACTAAAGTAACGGAGAAAGAAGTAATAAATCATGGAAAGGCAAATCGAATCCGTATTTTTTCTACGGAAATGATTCACGAAATCATTTTCGCCTCCGCAACATGTATCACATTACGTTCAACAAAGCAAAGCTTGATCAAGCATCTTTGTCGCTCCTAGCCTGCCTCATTTATTTGTCATTTTGACCGGCTGCAAAAGTACTGACGTGGTGAGGAGGCGTTTTTCCGCCATCCATCAAAGCTTAATCATGAAATCGGTAATGGCTAGAAGCAAGCCAAAATGGAAGAAAGAAACAAATATTATGTTGAGGACATTTGAAGCGATTTTGAGGCACAATTTAAACGCGGCATTACGATCGGTAATGTAAGGACGGTCATCAATGACCGCAGTTTGCTGATATAACGACAACAGTCCGGTATAACATTGAGGCCGAGTCGTTTATTTCGCTTGCTTCCTACTCCTCCGCTTTCAGGTGGAAGCAAGAATAGCTGAGGAAAACAAGAAAATAAAGTTTGGTAAGAAAAAAACAAATTCTGGTAAGAAAAAAGAAAGATTGTCTAAGTAGTAGCCCCATGGATCGTGCATCAGCAGCCTGCATGGATTTAATAAATAATAAAAAAATAAACAAAACAGTGAAATGTGAAGTTCGCTGAAATACGATGAGGCATTCGAAGCGGTGAGCCGGCGAGGCGACCAGACAGGCGAGGCCGATCGCGCTAGCTTCGCTAATATTAAAACAATGTTCATCAACATCAACAATACACTAGTAGGACCTTTTGTAAATAAGAACGACTCACCCATCGAGTCAGTGGAGTCACTCGGGAAGAAAAGAAATAAAGTTTTATGAATTAATAGATCAGTACGTAGCAAGATAACATATAAGTTTATTTTTTTGTAAGGGGAGCTGTTGGGTTGAAACTGTAGAGGAAGAACATGCGAGCACAAGAGCAGTTTTTACATCAATGTTATTTGAACCGTATGGTGATAGCTATTGTATACTGTATCGGAGGAACCTTTGGGGTGCGGGGGGAAAATGATCCTCGAGTGTTTTTATCCATTGTTATTGTCGTATCAATAGCTACACTGCCACAACAAGTGTCTTTATTTTAAAAGTCGTAAATCTTAGATTTGTCTGTGTTATTATTCTACATCAAATTGAACATAAAAAAGAAATAATTCATTATTCTTCACATTGATCACAACTAGCAATTCACAATAATAAGAGCTTAAATCGAATTCTGTGAAAGAAACCGAAAGACATAACAAATAAACTAAGGGTCCCAGTCGACGGCCACTGACACTTCACATAACTGGTCTCGATATTGATGACTCTTCACCCACTCAATCCCGCCGACAGTAAGCGTCCATCCGAAAAATACAAAAAGAAATAATACTACAAGAGAAAAAGAAAATAATCTCTTACTTTGCAACACAAAAATTCTGTTCCCAGGCCATAATTTTCTTTGTGTCTGCTGCTGCTGTTGTGTACTAGAAGCAGATACACTCGGCGATGCGAGCCCAGTGAAAAAAATGTGGAGACACGTCGCATTGTATTTTCAACACCTGACATGTGAGGCTGCAGCGCGCAAGAAGAAAAGTTTCAAAGCCCGAAAGTTGTATTTGTTCTTGTCTCTAATTATTTCTCTTTCGTTTTTTTTTCTGTCAATTCTCGGAGGACAGTTCATTCCATAGGTTCATTCCGACCAAGTGGTGTTCACCCACCAAAAGCCGGGCCGTAAAGGTGAAAGCCGCGCCTAGGGAAAAAACGCGATGAGAAAAAAGACAACAATTGGATAGGCAATGGCTTCATTCTACCGGAACACCCCTACTCCAATACCTCCAATACGTTCTTGGAACCGTTGTCCAATCCATCAGCTTGGGCTTAATCCATCCGCCCTGTTTGCGCACCGATTGCTTTGTTTAAACACAAGAGAAATACTACTGCACATGCGCAACTTTACTACAACCTTAATTATTTAAACCTCCAGAAAAATAAAGCAACAAGTTCGAGTAAAAAAGGAAGACAAAAAGAAGCGGCAGTACTAGCTGGATCTTCAACACGGGTCAAATTAGGTCATATTACCTCTGGCAATTTATCTATAAAATTGTTCTACTTACAGATAAAGAACTCGGAGAGGGCAATAGGACAAGAGAGTAAGAGAGAGACGCAGATCGCCATGCTGGAATTGCAATTCGAGCGAGTCCATTCATCCAGTTAAAGTCAAAATAGTTTGACAGCTTGACAAATAAACAAAATAAAACACCGCTGTATGAGGCAGTAAAAGTTACAGGAGAAACACAGTGCCTCCTAAAGTAAATAATAATCTCGTCCCCTCCCTTCCTCACAGTGTACCAATTTTGCAATCTTATCTCAGAAAAGCTATGCATCAGGTACGAAACCATGGCATTAGCAAGAGGTTGCAGACTATGAACAATCGACACCAAAGCATTTTCCAGTTTCTTTGGGTAAAGCAATTACAGTCTTACCTGGCACATGGTCTTCGATTCTTATCCATCCCTTCAGATTTGGCTCACAACACCTGTCAGGTAGGAATAAGAATGTGTGACCAAAAAATTTATAACAGTACATACACTCTCAACTAGCTGTTTAAACGGTTTGCAGTGGTGTAGACGTCATGACAGAACACAGAAACACGAGAGCCTATTATATTTCCAGTGGCCTTCCTCTGGCCGCAAACACTCGAGAATAAAAGTTCGACAGAGCTTTAGAGCAAGACGCCATTTTCAAACGATTCATCACAATCAACGAACACTTCTTCGTCTATTGTAACTTATTCTGGGATAATATACGAACTGTTCACTGACCAAGGTGCGTGATTTGAACTTTGCAAAAGATTACGTATCAACAGTGACTATCATAAAGAAGATCAAATTTAACAAAACCAGTTAAACGAACAGATAGAGAGCTGGTGTGTTTATCGAGCAGAGGGAGTAGAATGACAGATTGGTTGGTTGTAAAATAGATAGGTGGCCGGCGGTGCCGGACCGTACAGAAATACTGGATCGCCCGAATAAGGAATCCTTTCGCACCGGCAGAAGAATTTGCTGGTGGCGAGATAAATTTGGGCTGAAGAGAATGACAGATTACTAGAACTCTAGAATGAAATCGAACTATCGAAATATCGAGGAGGCTATCACGTGGTGTTGGCACTGTTGCCGCGTTGCGTCTCTCGGTGAATGAATGGTTAACTTGTTTCAGCTGGTTTCAGAGCTTGTTACTATCCTTCAGTGGCCGTCAACACTTTTGTAAATAATCAACACTGCAACACACGGGGAAAATCAAAAGAAATAACTTGAAAACGATCTGTCTTCACAACGACAACAGGATAACGCATGAATAATTGAATATGGTGAAACCTGGTGACCGTCGGCTAACAGCTGAACTACTCGAGCAAGTCATCATGAGCTATTCCGATAGTGGCTCGTCCCTAATACTAAACCTGCTAAACTGCTCTAATGCACACTATTAAGTGATGACTCTCACTGAAGCGCCGGAATGCATGCATCCAGGGAATGTGTGAGGATCTAAGAAATGAAGTTCAAGTACGAGTTCTAGCAATTTAATCCGATATATGGTCGCGAATGGATACAATCTCATACTTATTCAATTCCATGCAGTAACATGGCAACAAAAGGGTGCATACGTATACCTCTTTTTGTCGGCATCGGGGACCGAATGAACCGAATGCTCCCTAACTTGCTTCTCCTTTCTTTTATGGACAATCAGCCCATTTTTCCATCGCTAAGGCTTTAACATTTAAGACGCTTCAAATATACCGCTGCGAGCATATTGTCGGCATGGAAGCATTTCCGCGTTCTTGCATACTCGCGCTTACAATTACTTTCATTGTTTGGACCGCCTGAAAAACGTCGCCTCTTTTCGATAGTGTCATGACCTAAAGTTTACAAATTGCGCGATCAGTCCGGTTGATTTATTGGTTAGGTAGTACCAAAATATTTTAAACATTCAAATTTTGAGAAATATGGAATTTCGTCGTCAAATAAACTTTACAAAAGAATGAAACAATGTGGGTTTTGATTAAATTTTCAGCTGTTCTCAATGATAACTTTTACTGCTGTACTTTTTCTGCACCATGAAGGGCTTTCTCATGTCTTTCTAAATTTTGCCTGACATTTAGTGTTAAAGATGTTTTCATAACATGTAAAAAAAAGAATGTGCTTATTATTTAAATTAGTTTATGTTTCAAACTTAAGATTACCTCCGGACGAAGCACTTGCCGCAAATTTTGCACCCGTAAGGTCTTTCCCCTGTGTGATGGGCTCTTCAGAAGAGTGGGTGTAAAATTACGCATACAAAAATTTGAAGTCAATTGCGATAAAAGATTAATAAGCAATACGTACTTGATGTGAAGGTCAAGTTCCTGTTTAGTGCCACATTTTTTGTCACAGTGGTTACACTTAAAAGGTTTCGTGTGAATTCTATCATAAAGAAGAAAATTTTTTTATATAAAACCAGGTATAAACGAACAGATAGAGGGCAATACACTCTACCTGGTGATGTGGCACTTAAGATCTTTATTATGTGCGAATTTCTTGCCGCAGTGATTACACTTAAAGTTTTTATCTGCTTCCCCCACGTGATGAAGTCTATGTTAATCAATAGGAAGTATTAGGACGTAAATTTAAAGGTTAGTTCAGGAGTAATGTGACCTGGTGTGTAAATCGAGATGGCTTCTTTGAGAAAATAATTTAGCACATTCCATGCACTCGTAAGATTTTTCACCTGTATGCAATCTTTAAAGAGTGAGGTAAATTTAAGTACGAATACAAAATTTGAAGTATATTACGATAAAAGGGTAGTAAGAAAAACCCAATACGTACTTGATGTGAAGGTCAAGTTGCCGCTTACTGCCACATTTTTTGTCACAGTGGTTACATTCAAAAGGTTTCGTGTGGATTCTATCATAAAGAAGAACAAATTATTATACAAAACCAGGTATAAACGAACAGATAGAGGGCAATACGCTTTGATGTGGCACTTGAGATCGTAATTTTGTGCAAATTTCTTGCCGCAGTGATTACACTCCAAGTCTTTTTCTGATTCCTCCATGTGATGAAGTCTATACTAATCAACAGGAAATATTAGTACGTAAATTTAAAATTAGATCGAAGTATTGTGACCTGGTGTGATAATCGAGTTGGCTTTTTTGAGAATATTTTTTAGCACAATTCTTGCATTCAAAAGGTTTCTCAGCCGTATGCGTTCTATAAATGAGGTGAAAGCATGAATACTTAAATAAGTCAGCCACAAAGTCAAAAGTATTGATAATAATTCGCGCTACCTGGTGTGTCTAACGAGACGGGAATTAAAAGGAAAGTTTTTGGAGCAGTAGGCACATACGAACAACTAACAACATCATAGATAATTGATACGCGTTACTGCTACAATCGAATGTACAGATTTTTACCTTTCCACCTGTTAGGCTATTATCATGAGATGCTCCTTTGATTTCCTCAACAGAATCAGTTGAAGAATCCTTCACTTTCTGTACACGATGATTTACGCGAATGTGGGCAATAAGGGTTTTTTGGTGTTGAAATTCCCGACCACATAACTTGCACAATTTCTAAAAAAATTTATGCAAATGGAACATGAAGCTCTTGACATAGGTGACTTATTTCGATTTTTTTGTAATGGAAATTTCCGTTATTTTTACCATTCTTTTGTTTTTGTTATGCAGCGTCATGTGAATATGAGCGTTTAGCGCATGTGTCTTCAGATCCAGTTTATGAGCAAAGGTCTAAATTTAGAATTTCTCTAGCGTCAAAGTAAAGTCAAAGACAGCACTACGAGTCAATTACCTTGTGGCATAGTGGACACCGGTACTTTCCATTTTTACAGCAGCTGATCAAACCCTTACTTTTATTTTCAGTCTATTAGGAATCATCAACAAAAACAGAATACATCATAAAAATTAGAAAATGATTCCGAAAGACCCAATAAAAAAAGGCTAAACTTTTGATTGTGGGCGTTTTACCTTACGTAAATCTTTCTCGTCAACTGTAGTCGGGTGAGCCGCCAATATATGTCTCTTCAGACCAAAATTCAAGGAAAACGACTATATTTTTGTAGTTAATTAAATTAATAGGGGTGTAAGACAAAAGTCAAAATCAGATGAAAGAATAAGTTGATGCTGGCAAACAAATTACCTTGGGGCAGTGAGGACACTGAAACGAAATCGGAAGTTTTTCGGTTTTGTCTATGCTGTTGGACAATTGGATGACTGGTGCTGTAGCTTTTTCCTTCTTTATTTCACCTGGAACGTTAACTTCTTTACAATTATCACAACGAACGGTCACGGCACCTGTTTTGAGGTAAACAACGAGATGTGCAGGATCCAGTTTTGCACCACAAAATTGACAGTCATCTGACGGCGAGGATCCACCACTTGTTAGAAAATCACACAAAACCCATCAAATAATTAGAAAATTTGAAATCAGAGACTGAAAGTTCGACAAAAATAAGCTCACAGTGGTTGTTGCCTAGAGGGGACTCCTCTACTTGACGAGGCACGCTCTGACGCGTCCATCTTGGCTCGCCTTACTACCGGAAGTAACAGCACACGACAGTGACGAGGCGTTTTTTATTGGGGAAGGGGGGAGGGGTAACAATTACAGAGTACTTTTGTTGCCGATTGATTACAGACAAATAATCGTGAAAAACTTGCAATCAAATGGTGGGAACTACAAAAAAAGTAGTAGATTCACAACACCAATTAGTTTTCCTGTTATCTTGTGATTTTACTTGAATATAAGCATTTTTCATTTAATTTCAAATCAGAAATTCTTATTTAGAAATACATATCAGCCTCCCCCTCAAAAGAAAAATTCTGAGGACGTCAAAAAAGATAAATAGGCCTTAAGTTGATAACGTCCTGTTAAGCTTTATTTGTTTTCAATGCATTATTTCGGTATCGTGAAAGTTAAGTGGCCCTTAAGTGGTGGTTTAATAATGGTTTACAGGAACATAGCTAAATACCCCTTTTGTGACGCATGGATTTCCCCGTTTTTAAATCATGTCCACTTCTTCGAAAAAATAGTTGGGCTGACAGCAGACGACGGCATGCTATTCGGTTCTGGTAGTACGTTGAGATTTGACACAGACAAACGCAGAACTAGTCTCTCGCATCACACGAAGCGGGCAAAGGTCTCCATTGAAATAGTTGCTGTCCCTTAGGCATTGAAAATTGAAACTAGAAAACAGTGTTGACATTAAGGTCTCTTGTGGCGACAGCAACTATCCTTTGTGAGTACGCTGGAGGAAATCGAAAATTTAAAAATAATATTGTTTGCAGTTATTCGGTAATTAAGGCTCCCTTTCTCTGTCTCCTTTAAACACACACACACACTCTCTTTCTGTCTCAACTTATACTCAACTTTCGATCTAAAAAGAAGATAAAACAGTAAAGGCTGTTCTGTTGTTATTTGAGAGGGTGAATATTTTGAATTGCAATTATTTCAGCCAGATAAATCTTCCTAGATACTGTAAACTGTTTTGCCACCCATGACAAAAAAAGATAAGCAAGTGTGATAATCCACACGGATCTCTTTGCTGATTTTGGTTGAAACTTGAAAGACCGCTGATCGTTAGCCACAACACAATCAGCACATAGTCACGCGGAAAAGATAAACATCTTGAACTCTACAGTTGACACAAAACGGCCTCATTTATTCAACCGGTCAGCGACATGTGATACTCGACTCATACAACTTCCATGTAAATGTCATGCTTTAGAAAAAGGAGATAATTGCTGGATTTTTTCGGAACCACTTCTACAGGAAACCAACGGAAATAAGTAACGAGTCCGAAGCCATTCTTGTGCGCACCGGAATTTACCTGCTGGTTGCAGTGTGGTAGTGCAGAGTGCAGACTACAGGAACAGTTTGTTATCGAACTGATCCGTATCCAGAAAAAGGACGCCGGGCTAAGATAACGAGCAGTACTTCGGGGACGTTCGCACTGCCAGTCGGTACTGTGACCGTCTCCGGGGCGGATGACGTTGAAGCGCTGGATGTCAACGACTCAACGTTCCCTGGATCTGGATTTTCTCTAATTTTAGGCGATATAAGACGCTGCGTGGTGCCTGGTTTCTTCTTTTTCGAATCAAGTCTGTCCTTTTCATCAAAATCATTGCCACTAGGACGCCCGCTTGTAGATGCGGCTGGTTCAATGGAAACTAGAGATGGAATGATTTCTAAGCCGATAGATCTTTGTTACTAAAATCGGACGTTCCTTGTCCGGCTGCGTGAAACGAAGACTTGCTGCTGTCGGTCGTGGAAGCGGAACGGCAACCTTTGAAAATTCATTGTGTGCCTTCGCGGAACTGAGAAAGGGAAAACCAGATGAATGTTACCGGATACTAAAGTTACCGTACGTTAGTTATTTCTTGTTACAAGAACAACCACTCGCGCAAAGGAGGAGGACTGACTTCACTAAATTCCCGCCACTTTACTACCGGCTTTTGTTTTCCAATCCAATCGGAATTGAGCTAAGAACGTCATGCGATCACTGTCAACCAATGAACCAACAACCAAATAATACACCTTATTGGTTAAAAGGGGAGGTGCTTGTTTTCAAGTTTCAACTAACTAGGTTTACTTTGGCGCACGCCGTTTTTCATGACATGGCTCCACCCTATATAAGGCCGGCCCACTCATGGGGAACAATTTGGGTAGGGGTTCAAGAAACTGATTTGTGACATCCGGTGCACAACAAGGGTGTAGCAAAATGCGGCACGACATATTTGCAGACTATGACGCCGCTGAAAGCCGAAAAATAAAAAGGTCAAACCACTCGGTGTGTTAGAAAAGGGTTACTGGGTCTTTAATTGCGTGTTTGTGGACGGAAACTGAAATAAAATGGTTGAATTTCCCCTTTTGTAATTGTTGTCTTACCTACATTTTGGCCTCACTTGAAAGAAGACTTAATCTCGTCACAGGAGAGAGCGGACCGCGATTCAGGCGGAATGGATGCCGATTGAAAGAGATTACCGGTAAATCACCTGTGAGGCTGGGACGGCGTCAATAATTGGGCATCAGCACAAAGTAAGCACGATGATTCTAATGCTTTCGCCTCTCTTTATTTCTTTTACGGCCCATCATCTTTACGTCGATCAAAACCCAAAAGACCTTGTGTTGACACGTTGGATGTTGTAAAAAAAACACCGCCACAAACCTCGATCCTTGTCGACCTTTAGCATTCCGACGTCGTTGTGTGCGCACTATCTTGTTCCTTAAGAGTAGATTCCTTATTGCGACCAGGTGAGAAACGTTACGTATTTCGCACACACTTCTTTCTTTCCGACGGGCGTCATGTAAATGAGTGGTCGGGCTGATTCATTAAATAGATGGCGAAACAATTGCTTTGAAAAATTTTAATAATTGATAGTTCAAATTTTGAAACACAAAACGTAGTCCGTCAAATAAACTTTAGGATAGAACGAAACAAAACTTAGTCTGATGAATTTTTTAGCTATCTCAAGAGGAAAAAGTTACTGCTTTACTGTAATGGATGCGCCACGAACGCCTTTCTTGTGCATAACTTTCGTTGGCCTGAATATTTAGTGAAGACGTCGTCGAGTCTTCCTCCCGCGTTTACTGTTTCATGCCAGCAAAGTTTTATTCATTATAAAAGTCAATTGATATTTGAACAGTAATTTTGTTACCTCTTGGTGGGGATGTACGTGTCAGGTTTTTCGCCTGTGTGGGCTCTTTGGTAGAGTATGAGTAAAAATTATGAATGCAAAAGTATGAAGGCAGCAGTAGACAAAGGTAAATAAGTAATACCTGATGTGAAGGGTGAGAACAAATTGACTGCCAAATTTCTGACCACAGTGGTTACACATAAAAGGTTTCATATGGATGCTTCCATAAGTGAAATAAATTCAAATACAAAACCAATTAACAAACAAACTATTGATACTACCTGATGTTGTGGTTAGCGAGATCGTAACTATTGTCAAATTTCTCGTCACAGTGACGACACGGCAATTCTTCGTGACTCCTACAATAATATGCAAATTTAACGTTCAAACTCACGATAGGATTAAAATATTTTCACCTCATGTGGGCAGCAAGACTGGATTCATCAGAAAAATTCTTATCACATTTTGGGCACTTAAAGGAACTTTCACCAGGGTGGGTTCTATTGTAAGGTGCAAACACAAATATCATGAAAAATCATTAACAAATGTACAGAATTTTTTTCGCCTGGTGTGAGTAACAAAATTGTCTTATGAGCAAATTCTTTATAGTCCTAGCACGAGAATTTTGGTTATAAATACACAAATAGAAAATGAAACTAGCAACAAACAATCCGATATCAATTATGCAGTTTTAGAAAGTCAAGTTAAGCAGTAGTTAGATAAAATAATTGTCACCTCATGTGGGTAGCAAGATTGTCCTTGGTAGCAAATTTCTTATCACAGTTCTTACAAACCAAAGGGTTTTCACCCTTGTGGACTCTATTATAAAACACAAATATCAAATGAAATAATAGCTAGCACAATTTCAATTGAAACTAGGTAGGAAAATTTAGTCACCTGGTGTGGATAACAAGTTGGCCCTTACGAGCAAATTTCTTATCACAATATTTGCACTCAAACGGTTTTTCAACTAGATTTGCAGGGCCTAACTTTGCACCATAAAATTTGCAATCATCCGGCGAGGACCCTTCACTTTTTACAAAACGAAATAATAACCAAATAAAGTATGAAAATTAAAATCAGCAGCTTAAAGTTCAACAACAAGCTCACAATAACGGTTTCCTAGAGGGAGAACTTGACGAGGCACGCTCTGACACGTCCATCTTTGCTCGGCTTAAAACGGAGATAGTAACTGACGACACCCGACAGGCGACAGTGACGAGGCGTTTTTTATGGGGAAGGGATTGGGGGTGGGGTGGAAATCGGAGTGACATTTTGGTTGGCGAATTCTAATAACTGTGAGACAAAGAATTACGTTTACTGTAGTTAAACTCACAAATGACTAGCCCACTTACAAACCATGAACATCGTCAGTAGTCAAAAAGACTATTTTTTACATTCACTGAAAATGACCATTATTGGTCATGTCGCCATATTGCTTGTCCGTGTTGTGGCCTTGGCTTTCACGACGGTTACGTTACAACTAATAGCTAATAGTAGTTAATTATAAATTTTCTTTAAGCTAGTATTGATTAACCTTTTTTCATTTATTTACGGATAATATTATCATAAATCATCTTTAATAGAATTAAAAGAATAAATCCCAGAAAACATTTTTGAGGACGTGAAAAAAGTAATGTTAAGTATAGTAGGGTAGTGACGTCCTTACAAGCTGTTTTTCTCCATGATCGATGTATTCCTGAATGATTGTGGTCACGTATAGATTAACTGCGTGTTTCAACAGTATATAAAATAGCAATGAAAAGCCTAGTTGGCAGGTTGTTTCGCAACGTTTGACCACAAGATAAATGAATCTGTACTCGATACTGCGGTCTTACAAATTAAACTATGGAAGAAGCAATCGAATGCCGTGAACGCGGGATACAGTGGAAACGGACAGATGCCGTGGCCGTCATTGAACTGTCTCGTGGCAAAGCTTGGTCTGATTCTGAGCTAACGATCGAACGACGAAGACGATGTGATCGTGCCCTTGTACAGCCATCTAGAAGACGGACAGCGTCGACGACAAACGCGTCGCCTTCGAAATCGACAAAAATAGCTGCCACCTCACAAATAATGCCAGAAATTTTCAGTACAAGATGGTATAATGAAGGAAACAAGGCCTACAAGCAATGAGTGCCTGTAAACGATGAACCTATGGAATGAAAAGGCACTTGACGCGCTTTCGCGCCACGCCTCAGTATGTGCCCATTGGAGTAGAGAACTTTTACCAGATAACGAATGGGCGGACTGGCCCGTGGAGTGGGCTCGCCCGTCGTTTGCTCTATGCTGATTGGTTGAGCTCCAGCGCTGTTGGCCCTATAGGCCTATACTTACCTCCCGTTTCTTTGTTGTTTGAATTGCTCATCCTGTGAAGACCTTGACCGTCGCGAATCTCCTTGTCGTTGCGCACTAATTTAAAAATATCGGTCTTTGGTATATTCCTTCCTGTGACCACGACCCTTCGTCCCTTCCTGCTTAACCACTCTCACCAACATCAATCCATTAAGAGACTTGGGGAGGTAGAAAGTGCAATAAGTTATCAATTTTGCTATGGTGTACTGAGTCATTCTTTTCAACCATTAACACTTAAATTGCTGCCGATAAACGACGCCCCACACAAGCATCTTCTTTAGCCCATCCATTATTAGACACAAACTATACAAATAAGTGATCACATATGACCTCATCTCATCATCTGAGGTCAGTTTATGGGGCTCTTGAAGGAGAGGCAACTAATGAACATTTCTCTTGGCTCTCTCCCTTATTAACAAGTTCCTCCCATCACGTTACAATACCATTTGGAGATTTAAGAACGAAATTCAGAACAAAAATGGGAACAGATGAAAAGCTAATTAGATAAAAATCGATAGTTCTTCTACCGGCAAAGCTTCCCTCACACTCGAACTCGTTCTTTCTATTATAGCACGTTCGCAATTACGGTTAACAGATTGTAAAATAATTTAATAAAATATTAATTATGCGAAAAAGACCAATTCAGAATTTTAGGACTTGGTGTAATTGAGACAATTCCCAATTCGCCAACTCTTTTGCTTGACTAGGCTCTGATTGAGTGATTGACCGTTACAATACTTGACTGAGACCGCAAGGCGCAAGCTGCCTATAAGGGTCCACCTAGATCAAACAGGCTGAGGCTTACCTTTTTGGTCAAAAAACATTCAGACCCTCTTTTCTATTGTTTAACCTTGAACAATTAGCCTTATTCTGTTTCATACGTCGCATCACGATATGCATAATTTTCCAGCGCCCTATCGTTTTAAGTAGAGAGAAAGCAGAGTGAAAATTCGCCCATGATACATATGGATGACCTTTCCTCTTGTATCATGATTCGCCAGTAAAATATCTAAGTTTGTAGATGCTTAACGACTTTGACGACAAGTCCTCTCTCGGACCAAGAATCGACTGGAACACTATTATGTCCGGCCATTTGTTATTTCTGAAGCCATCTTAAGTCGGCCTATGAGAAACGAAAATTGGCGCGCTGTTACCTGATGATTCTTAAATTTACAGGGGTTTACCTAACCGGCTCATCCATTCAGATGGCCAACCCGAGCTTTGAGGTTAGATCTAAAAAAAACCAAAACGTGACAAACGTCTCTTTTTTTTTGTTCTCCGTCAAAAAAGGTGCCTCGACTCGAAGAATAAAGGGGCTAAAAAGACAAATTTAAGCCACCTAGCGAGCTTTAGAACGACTACTTGGTATGCGACACCTAACGTCGAGTTGTTCAAATTACCGGCACAGACGAAGCTTGTAGAAAAACTGCCTTCGACTCGGAAAGAGCAAGCAGTTGTCTCTGTAACGTGTAGCATCGGCAAAAAAATTAGCGGTTTTCCTCTTATGAACAAACGTTCTTTTAGCACTTGTTAATTTCGTAAGTCCCACACTTTACAGTAACACATTTTAAGTATTTAAGTCTAAAAAAGTGCTTTTTTTGTTTTTTTCAGATATTTCGGGTTAAGTTTGTATTCTGAAACCATGGCGGATTTTATCGACTCGGAAGCCGAAGAAAGCGAGGTAAGAATCTTTGCTATAATGATTCATAAGTTTTACATTTTTTTCTATATATCAATGTCTTGACTTGTTTGTGTTTTAAATCACAGGAGGAAGAGGAATTGACAGACAAAGAGAGAAGCAAATTAAAAAAGATGAAGGCTGCTGCTCTTGATAGTGAGGATGAAGATGAAGGTAATCAAAAAGTTAATATATACATTAATGTTACAAAATCTTTAGCTTGTGTCTTGATACTATTTGTAGACGATGATGAACGTCTTCAAGAAGAGTTGGGTGATTTAATCGACGACAACCCAATTGAAGAAGATGATAGTAGTAGTGGGAGTGACAATGAAAAATCTGGGGGAACCAAGAGGAAACGTGATGATGATGATGATGAACTGGATGACCGACTCAGTGAAGAAGATTTTGAGTTGATTGAAGAAAACTTGGGAATCAAAATGAAGGTACAGTCAACATATTAAACAATTTTAACTTTATCCTTGTTATCTATGGTGCACAAAATATATCAAACAACTTATTCTCCACATCTTTACAGAGGAAAAAAACCTTTGTCCGAGTCAAACGAATTGTAGATGATGAATCTGATGAAGAAGGACAAGAAAAAGGAAGAGATGCCATTGCCAATGAGCTTTTTGAAGGTATATTTCATTTTCCAAAACATTTTGTTGATTTGTGCTATATTAATTTATAAATAAACAGGCTCAGATGGTGAAGACAACAGAAGAGATTCGAGTAGAGCAAGGCGGGAAACAGAGGATGATGACAATTTAGACAAGTACTCTGATGAAGAAGATGAAGACGAAGAAGATATTGGCGATTTCATTGTCGACGCTGAGGGTCAACCCATTCACGGAAAGAAAAAGAAGAGAAAAGCAATTTACACTGACGCGTATGAATCTTTCTACGTTACCTTAAAACCTGTTGCCATAATTTTTGTCTTGCTTGCAGAGCTTTGCAAGAAGCCCAAGATATTTTCGGGGTTGACTTTGACTACGAAGATTTTGATAAGGAAGGTGAAGAATACGAAGAGGATGATGAAGAAGAAGAGTACGAAGACGAAGAGGGAGTCAGAAAAACACGAAAGAAAACAGATGGGAAAATCGTTAAAAAGAAATCCCAACGCAAAACTATATATGATGTCTATGAGCCCAGCGAACTCGAACGGGGGCATTTTACCGATTTGGATGAGCAGGTAAAAATCATGTTTATTAACTTTTTGTGAATTATACTAATTTCCTATCTGAACAGATCCGAAAAACGGATATGCCTGAACGAATGCAACTCCGAAATGTACCCATTTCTTCCGTAGAGGAAGGTTCTACAGAGCTGGATATGGAAGCCGACTGGATTTACAAGCACGCCTTTTCCAAAGCTTCAATTTCAAATCAAGTAACATTCAAACCATTGCTGTATCTCTCAAAAAATCTAACCATTATCTACTCCAAATTGCAGGACGGAAATACAGATGGTCGTGAAAAGGCTACAAAAGGCCCACAGACAGTCGAAAAGATCCGTAAAGCTCTCGAATTTATGCGCAATCAACACTTTGAAGTGCCTTTCATCGCCTTTTACCGTAAAGAATACGTTCAACCCGAGTTGAGCGTCAATGACCTTTGGCGAGTTTACAAATTTGACGAGAAATGGACGCAACTGCAAACACGCAAGAAGAACATGATGCGACTCTTCAAGAAAATGCAAAGATACCAATCGGAGAAACTCACGCGGAACGTGAATGAATCAATTCCCGAGAACGTGCGCGTCCTAAAAGACGAAGACGTGGATAGGCTGAGAATGGTTCAGTCCCTGGAAGAGCTGAACGATGTCTATAACCACTTTGTCCTCTATTATGGCGCTGACGTACCTACCATGCAGGAAGAACACCGCAAAAAGGCTAGAGAAGAAGCCAAGGAGCGAAGAAGCACTGCAGCCAGAAGAAGACAAAATGAAGATGGGGAACCTATGGATGTCGACGATTTGGATCTAGCAGACCCAGACGACCCTGACGCACCTATGGACGAAGAGTCAACCATTAAACAAGCTAAGCGAAGCGACTTGTACTCTCTTTGCGCCAGAGCTGGATTGGATGGCCTTCTACGCAAGTACGGTTTAACTCCGGAGCAGTTTGCCGAGAACTTACGTGACAACTATCAACGTCATGAAGTTGACCAGTATCCGACTGAGCCCATGGATGTTGCTCTCGAGTACGTTTCGCCCAAGTTTCCAACCCCTAGCGAAGTCCTCAAGGCAGCCAATTACATGATGGCAGTACAAATTGCACGGGAGCCTATTGTCCGACAGTGCGTTCGTGAATCATTCTACGAACGTGCCCGCATTGACGTCGTGCCCACAAAACAAGGTTTGAAGGAAATCGATGAGAACCACACACTCCACCCTATGAAGTTCCTCAAGGACAAGCCTGTCCGTGATTTGGCAGAGGATCAATTCCTCCGGCTGGTTGTCGGCGAACAGGACAAGTTGCTCACCATCGTCTTCCAGACGAAAATTGACGGTGCCACGACTCCTAGTTACGCCGACGAAGTCAAGCAGCTATTCCAGCGCGACGAGTTCAGTAAACTCGTACAGGAATGGAATGATCTACGAACTGAAGTCATTGATCTTGCGCTCGATAAATTTGTCTTCCCTGCTCTGGTCAAAGAACTCAAAGCTAAATTGCTAAACGAAGCTCGCGAATGTGTTTTGAGGGCTTGCTGTCATCAACTCTACAATTGGTTAAAGGTAAATTTCAACCCCAAGAACCGTATAATTATTTTATCAAGTTATCTAAACACATTCTTCTAATTCAGACGGCTCCCTACAAAATCGATTTCCCCGATGACGAAGATGAATGGGACACTAAAAATGGCATTCGAGTCATGGCGATCAGCTACGTTGCCGATCTCGATCAAGCTGCTTTTGGTTGTTTAATCAATGTCGACGGTGAATGTACGGATCACATCCGGTTAGAGCACATCCTGAAACGCAAAAATGCCTGGAAGGAGACTGATCGGGCTGGTAAAGAAAAGGATCTGAATATGCTGCGCAACTTTATATTCAACAAGAAGCCTCATGTGATTGCCGTGAGTGGCGAATCGAGAGAAGCCACAATGATGATCGAAGATTTGCGAGCGATAACTACCCAGCTAGTCGAAGAAGAGCAGTGGCCGATGATTAACGTCGAGCTTGTTGACAATAGTTTGGCCAAAGTGTTTGCCAATTCCACTCGGGCTGAAGCTGAATTCCGTGAATATCCGCAATTGTTACGAGAAGCCATCAGTCTTGCCAGAGGATTGCAGGTATGTTGTCAATAATTTAAATTCATTGACCATGTCGAATTAACTATAAATTTTCTTGAATTCAGGATCCCCTCATTGAGTACTCACAACTGTGCAATACCGACGAAGAAATCCTCTGCCTCAAATACCATTCATTACAGGATCAACTGTCGAAGGAAGAACTTTTGGAGGGACTCAACCTCGAATTTGTAAACCGAACTAATGAAGTGGGTGTCGATATCAATCGTGCCATCAACTACCCACACACAGCAAATCTGGTTCAGTTTATTTGTGGTCTTGGACCAAGGAAAGGTCAAGCCCTGATAAAAATTCTGAAGCAAAACAATCAGCGACTGGAAAACAGAACCCAGTTGGTCACGGCTTGCCACATGGGTCCAAAGGTAACACGTTTTATATTCGTCAAAGTTGCGATTATCTACATTATCTTTCCTATTTAGGTTTTCATTAACTGTGCTGGTTTCATCAAAATTGATACCAATTCACTGGGTGACAGTACCGAATCGTACGTAGAAGTATTGGACGGCTCGCGTGTCCATCCGGAAACTTACGAATGGGCTCGTAAAATGGCTGTTGATGCTCTAGAGTACGACGATGAAGATGCCAATCCAGCTGGTGCTGTTGAAGAAATTCTCGAAGCTCCCGAGCGCCTCAAAGTATGCTGCATCACTTATAAATACTCAAAAGAAAGGATTTTTACCTGTTAAATTTTTAGGATTTGGATCTCGATGCTTTCGCTGATGAACTTGAGCGACAAGGTTTCGGCAACAAACGAATCACTTTGTACGATATCCGATCGGAGCTCAATCATCGATACAAGGACGCCCGACAGCAATATCAAGCACCTTCTCCTGAAGAGATCTTTAATATGGTCACTAAGGAGACGCCACAAACCTTTTTCATCGGCAAGCTTGTAATGGCAACCGTAACGGGCTTCCAGCACCGCAAACCCAAACGTGAGGAATTGGATAGAGCCAACCCGAACAGAAACGAATCCACGGGCTTGTGGCAGTGTCCATTTTGCTTGCAGGTAAAAAACAAAAGACTTGCAATATTATTTTAACATATTCGTTTAATATAAATTTATGTATTTCTTTAGAACGACTTCACTGATTTATCGGAAGTGTGGAACCATTTTGATGCTGGATCGTGCAGTGGTCAAGCGATCGGTGTGCGAGTTCGCTTGGAAAACGGATTGTCAGGGTTCATTCCAATGAAATGTCTTTCTGACTCTGAAGTAACCAATCCAGAAGAAAGAGTCCGGCCTGGCCAGACGATCCATTGTCGTGTAACTAAAATCGACGTGGAGCGGTTCTCGGTCGCAGCAACTTCCAAATCCTCCGATCTGATGGACAAAAACGGCGAATGGCGTCCGCCTAAGGACGCTTACTACGACACAGCAGCTGAAGAAAGCATTTTGCGAGCAGAAGAAGATGCTAAGAAGCTCAAACATCGCCAAAGCTACACTAAGCGTGTCATTGTTCATCCATCATTCAAAAATATTGGATTCAAAGAAGCTGAAAAAATCATGGCTTCTATGGAACAAGGTGAAGTTATCGTTCGACCTTCCAGCAAAGGAACCAATCATTTGACAGTCACCTGGAAGGTCGGCGAAAACATTTGCCAGCACGTTGATATCCGAGAAGAGGGCAAAGAAAACGCTTTCAGTCTTGGTCAATCGCTGTGGATCGGCGATGAAGAATTTGAAGATCTGGACGAAATTGTGGCTCGCTACATCAACCCGATGGCTGGCCACGCCCGCGATCTCTATGCTTTCCGTTATTTTCGCGATTTGGGAATTCCGGAAGAGAACTATGCCCCTGGCAAAGAACGCGAACGTGCCGATGAAGTGATCAAGGATGACAAAAAGAAAAATCCTGCAAAGATTCACTACTTTGTAACGGCTTCCCGTGAATTTCCGGGCAAGTTTATGCTTACATATTTACCCAGGACGCACACCAAGCACGAATTCATCACAGTTACTCCGGAAGGATTCCGATTCCGTGGACAGGTCCACGACAGTTTGGCTTCTCTCTTCCGATGGTTCAAGGAACACTTTAGAGATCCTATTCCTGGGACTCCCATTTCGTCATCGCGTGGAAGCGGCCATCACACTTCGGGGAGTTCTTCTCGCACACCTGGATATGGCGGTACTGGAACAACACCAAACGTCAATCCAGAGACGTTGCAGCGAGTGGCCCAATCGATTCCGTCTCACATGCTTCACTCTCTTAGTCAAGCTGCACATTTCCAGGGTAAGTGAAATCGACTTAACTAATTATGAATTCCAGATGTTAAATTTATATTTTTGATTCAACAGGAACACCAACACCATTCGGATATCCTGCAAATACTCCGTACACACCATCTGGACAAACGCCGTTCATGACCCCGTTCGCCACTACCCCGCACCAACCTCAAACTCCGCGTTATTCGGGCACTCCAGCACCAAGTGCGACACCATCAGCTGGCGCTACCCAGGGAATGTTTAGAACTCCTGCCGCTCCTGCTGCTCCTAGAGGTAATATAAGCGTTTTAAAAAACTGCAAGACTTTTATTATAACATGGTTTTTTTCGCAGGTTATGGGACACAAGCTCATTCATCTCCATTTAATCGCCCATCCGGTGGATCTAATCGCTCAAATTCTCAAGGTATTTTTTAATCAATTGATATGGCGTCCCGATTGTAGATAATAAACAAATTTGTTCTCAATTGTCGCAGGTTCATCAAGGAATCCCGCAACCGATACATCTGAATGGGGAATGGCTGCCGATTCTTGGTCGAGCAACACGAACGGCTCCAAGACGACATCACGTTCCGCAGCACCACCAAGCAGTGAACCTGATGACTGGAATGCCGCAACCAGTGCTTGGGCCTCGACCACTTCCAGCCGAAATGCAGCCAAAACGACACCGAATACCAGGCCGTCAGGTGGTGACACTTCCAGTGAATGGGGTGAAAAAGCCGACGCCTGGGCTGCGGGTAATAGAGGAGGAAAGTCGACGACTCCACGTTCAAGCGGAACACGATCCAATGATGACTGGGGAGCTAGTGCCGATGCTTGGTCCACTGGCGGAAGTTCTGCGCCTCGAGGAAGAACGACACCTAGTGCAGCCAAAACGGGAGCGAGTAGTCAGGCGGCAGACGATTGGGGTGTATCCAGCGATGCTCCAGCAACTACCAGTACCTCCGCCAATGACGACTGGGGTTCAAGTTCATGGGGTTCAAGTTCCAATCCTACAACACCCAAATCCACTTCGGCTCCCAGAGCTAGCGGTACCGACGATTGGGGAGCGAAAGCAGACGCTTGGGCATCCTCCAAAGGAAGGACCACTCCTGCCGCTAGTAAAGGAGACGACTGGGGAAGCTCTGGCGGTAGCAGCAGTCCATGGGCCACTGGTGCCAATGCAGCACCACGAGGTGGAAGCAGCGCTGGAGGAAAACGTGGAGCTTGCTTTAAAGTAAAACATTTTTTTTTTTCTCAAAAGGTTATAAAGTTAATTGTGTATTTCAAAATTCTAGTGTAATCAAGAAGGACATATGTCGAGGGACTGTCCCAACGGAGGAGGTGGAGATGGTGGTAGAAGCACCCCTCGATCGAGGTCCAATGCACCAGCTAGTACCAGTCAACCAGTTGTGGATGATTGGGGTATTACAAGCGACCCACCCTCAACTACAACTACAGCAACCACACGAAGTGGCACAACCACCACTAGCTCTGCTGGCGATGAATGGGGAGCAGAAGCTGACGCTTGGAGTACTGGAGCTGCTAGCAAACCGACTACTCCGAGACCAGCCACCACTACAACTGCTTCGTCTGGGGGCGATGAATGGGGAGCAGCAGCTGATGATTGGGCCAGTGGAGCTTCCAAAACTAGATCAACACCGAGTGCCAGCAAATCAGATGACTGGAGCAGCAGCGCTATTTCCAGTAGCTCTGCTCCGCGTTCTTCCGGCCCTAGAGGTGGAGGAGGAAGTCGCGCCTGCTATAAAGTAATTTTTGTTTATCCTAGTGCAAAAATTGTTTGTGTTCAAAGTACAAATGTTTCTTTTACAATTTCAGTGCAACCAAGAAGGGCATATGTCACGGGATTGTCCCAATGCTTCCAGCGGTGGAGGTGGTGGTGGGAGCCGTGCTTGTTTTAAGGTAAAGCTTGTGTTGACAATTTACACTTGTTTTCGGCTTTTCAAAAGAAAAAAATTGCTTGAATTTACAGTGCAACCAAGAGGGGCATATGGCTAGAGATTGTCCAAATCCTCAAGCTGGCGGAGGGGGTAATCGTGCCTGTCATAAAGTAAGTTTCAGATGATTTTCCAGTTGGAAGAAAATAATCTTATTCACTTTTCTCATTCTAGTGTAAACAAGAAGGGCACATTTCACGCGACTGTCCAAATGCCCCCGCCGGTGGAGGTCGTGCTTGTTTCAAAGTAAATTTCAATTTGGTTGATTTTTGTGCACATTCCTATAATTAATTTTCTTTATTTTTCTTAGTGTAATCAAGAAGGGCACATATCTCGTGATTGTCCCAACGGAGGTGGTGGTGGTGGTGGCGGAGGCGGTGGAAGATCCTGCTACAAGGTGAGTTGTTTTCTTGCCCTGCACGATGAAAATCTTGCTAACTAATACTAATCTTGTTTTTCCAATAGTGTAATCAAGAAGGACACATTTCCCGTGATTGTCCCAATCCAGGATCTGGAAGCGGACGTTCTACACCACGATCCAGGAGCAATGCACCACCTGCGAATGACGACTGGGGGACCTCATCCTCATCAACTACCTCTAGTAGTCCGTGGGCTACAGGTGCTAATGCTGCTCCCAGAGGAGGCGGCAGAGCTACGCCTAGTGCGAGCAAAACAGTTGATGACGATTGGGGAGCTGCCGCTGACGCTTGGACTTCTGAGAAAAGTGGTGGATCGCGATCGAGTAGATCTGCAGCACCTGCGTCCTCGTCAGCCGATTCTTGGGATACAGAGCCAGCTTCCAAAGGTTCAGCATCCAGAGATGCAGATGACTGGGGTACACCTGCCCCTGCGTCTGGAACCACACCGAGATCGAGGTTGGTCGAGTCTTGTCAATCTGATTCTGTTCTCGTATTTAATTAGCATTTTCTTCGTTTAGTGAGGACCGAAGGGGGTCGCGCCAAGGTGGTCGTAGTCCACGTCCAATGGAAATGGGTGATGCCACTCCCCTGTATGATGAGTGACATTCTCATTATTAACCCTAATAATAATGTTGGTTTCCATGTTCCCTATGCTTGTTTTTTTTGCATTATTTCTTCTCTTACCTCACTCTACGAATTTTTTTCTTCGTTGGTATCTTCGAACCAAGAACGAGCAACCAATTTGATACTTGATAATTGAATACAATGGACACATATTTGCATCGTCAAGGCTGTTCGTTGTTTGGTTTTCAATAGAAGTCTGATATTGCCGCAATAAAAAAAAAAGTTTCATATTGATTGTTAGCTTACACACGACGAGTAACCACTGCGAAAATCGGTTTCGTAAGTTGAAACATGACAATAACCTTATTAAATTACGTAATCATAGAGTTCTGGAAACAAATAATAATTTTTAAAAAGTTTTGGACGTTTTCATCGCGACTATTCGACGTGATGAGCTCGTGAAAAGAACAATAATATTTTGATTTTTGAAAATAAGCATGCGGCAACGTCGGACAGCTCAACTTTATAATATCACCCCGCCTCTTCCTTCATCAAGTTATTCTCAAGTAAGACCTCGGAGAGAGACAACGCACGCGTAACTTTTGCCGAACTTTACATCACCAAGGGTAATTATGCAAATTTAATTGATTGCTCGTGCTTGTTGGTGGTGAGGGGTTGTCTGAATTGCAAATTAGAGTGAAACTTGGGGTTTCTGCATTTTGGGGGAAACTTGTTCGTGCGTCGATTGGTAAACAAGTCCACGGCTCTTGGCGATTTTTCACCCCCCATCTTGACTTCTCACCCCCTAATTGGCGAGGGACAGCGTGGACGTGCTAATTAGCTCTAATCGCTGGGGTGTTTATCTAATTGCATCTTCGCAATCTTTTGTAACGTATTGTTCTCTTTCATTTTTCTTACATTTTGAGCAATTGAGGGTCATATCCACATGCTACTTTTTTTGAATTTCGTGTATTTTGCTTTTCTCGAAAGTCACGTGGGCTCGTTATCTAACCACTTGTTGATTTCTTGCCTTTTTCAAGGGCATTCTTTTTGAATTCCTTTTGATGTATGAATTGGCGGTTTAAAAGGGATTTTTGCTTCTGAATTTGGGGGAAAGATCGTCTCAGTTAAAGAAAGAAATTTTTTTTGGGGGGGGGGTGGTTGGGTTTCGTAAGGAAAATCAGTTTATCGTCCAAGAAATTGGTTACGAAGAAGCTGTATGTTGTTAAAATATCGGGGTGAGTGTTAGCTTTGTAAAAAGTGACAATCGGAAAACGGAGTAACTTGATTCTTGGGTTGTGGAGAATTGGAGAACCCATAGTGTGACCTCTGTTTCTTGCAACCGTTTCGTGTAACTTAACCCTTGATCCCCCTTCGCACGAATGCAGAATTTTTGGCTTGGTTCACGCTTGAGATTTATTGCCGAAAAGATTTTTCGTTTGATTTCCATGTGAGGAGGACTTGGGCAAATTTTACTCGAGTGATTTTGGAAATTATAGATTTTGCAAGTTCTAATAAGTCTTGCAGTGGGTCCTGTCCTATAATCAAAGTGAGAAGAGCAGTATAGTATTGCCCCCCCCCCAAAAAAAAAAAAAAAAGGAATAATCAATATGTATTTCACAGTGCCTTCACAATATGTTTACGTCCCACTAGCCTGAAGTAATGAGTAATTATAACTAGTTGTTTTCTTATTTCTAGATTGAATTGACCTACATAGAAGTTAACAAGTATCTAATATGGATGCTGGAAGGGCACGAGGTCGTTCCCGGGGAAGAGGACGCCCAGAGGAATCGTCCAGTGATTCGGACAAATCGGCCAGACGTCCTGGAGAACATGGAACTGCGCCCTACCCAACTCAACCACCGCACGTACGATTTTTTTACTGCATTATACAATTGTCGATCTAGAAATGTAATATCGGAGCTGAAGTAGCCAAGCAATCTCAAGTGCAGTACTTGTTAAAGAAAATGCGCTTTAAGCTCCAAATATTTAACTATCTAACTCTTATGAGAGTGGCAGGCTGGACGAGCAGGTAGAGGAGCAGGGGGATCACAGGAAATGGCACAGCCTCAGTCATATCCTCCGCAGCAGCCACCATCGTACCCCTCAACTGGGTCAGGAGGTCGTGCCAGCTCAGCAACTCGAGATGCACCCTTAGATCCTCAAGGCCTTGCTACAGGCAGAGCGGTGTCACATCGTGGTGGAGCTGCTGGACCTCTTCCAGCCGCTACACGTCCAACCCCACCTGGTGCAGTGGCGGGCCGAGAAGGACCTACCAGTATGGGCCGCGGAGCTAGTCGTGGGCGCGAGGCACGCGAACCCACCGTCGTTACACGCCCTTCGCCAGATTTCAACAAGAAAGGTGCAAAGTTCTAAAATTACATGCTTTGTTAAAGTTGGTTCTACGATTATGCAATCAAGTAGCTAGTAGCAAATGAATACTAACTGTGCGCTTGTTTCTATGCAGGATCAACGGGAAGTCCGCTACCAGTGGCTTCAAACTACTTCGAGCTTGTAAAGCGCCCTGACATGCATCTGCTCCAATATCGTGTGGATTTCGTTCCCGATGTTGATCACATTGGGCTTCGTAAAGCTCTGCTTCGTGTTCATGAAGCAACACTTGGCAAATATCTTTTTGACGGGACACTCCTGTATAACGTTACGCGTCTTGCACAGGTATCTTGATTCATTTGATACAAGACTTCATTGATAGACCTCAGTCTTTTGCCTACAGCCACTGGAATTGAATTCTACACGTCAATCAGATGGTTCAAATGTTCGAATCATTTTTAAGTTGGTGGGAGAAATTCACAAAGAAGATTCGACCTATACCACGGTATTTTACTCCTGTTCGGTCTCGGTTATTGTTTTCCTATTATATGTAGTGTTTTTTTTTTTGTTTTTTTTTTTCAATTTTTAAATGACAGGTAATGAACATCATTTTGCGCCGTTGTCTCGGCATGTTGAACTTGACAATGCTGAAGCGCGATTATTTCGACCCTGAAGCCGCCCAGGACATTCCAGTACGTTTGAATTGAATCGTACATGTTTCGAACAATTTTTTTACAAATTTATTTATTCTCTGCAGCAACATTTCCTGACTATATGGCCGGGATATCTTACCACCATTCGCCATCACGAAGATGGCTTTTTGCTGGGTGTGGAAATAATCCACAAGGTGTTGCGTCGCGATACAGCTCTTGATGTGATGAATCGAATTCGTCAGGCCGGTGGTGATATTGAGGCAAGTCAATACGACGACCATGTGCTTTGAAATTATTACTTAACGATTTTTATTTGATTTCAGGCTATGGTAAAGGCGGAGTTACTTGGTAAAGTTGTGATGACGCATTACAACAAAAAAACCTACCGCATTGATGACGTGGACTTTCAGAAGAACCCCAACTCAACTTTTCACCTTCGGAAAGAAGATCGTGACATTACATACGCAGAGTACTACCAAAAGCGGTACACCCTCACTGTGAAGAATCTTACCCAGCCAATGCTCGTTTCTCGCCCTTCACGTCGCGATGTTAATAGAGGAGATGACCAACCAGTTTTTCTTATTCCTGAGTTGTGTGGCATGACTGGACTTTCTGATGACCAGAAGTACGTTCAATTGACGACTTTTTCTTGGTTTAATTTTATTAATAATAATTACCACCATCATATAGGAAAAATTTCAATTTGATGAAGGACGTTGGTAACATAACTCGAGTTATGCCGGACAAGCGCGTGGAAAGTTTGATGAAATTCCGTAGGCGATTGGCGGAGAATCCAGCTGTGAGTTTTTCTATCGATGATGTCATTAACTGGTTACTTACAAAAATATTATGACTAGATTCAAACGGAATTAAACAGCTGGGGCTTGCAGTTCAGTGAAAACATTGTTCGTTGCGAAGGTCGCATTATCTCGGCACTTAACATCTTACAGGGAGGCAATGCTTCCTGCGCTGCTTTTGAAGGAGATTGGAGTCGGAACATTCAACGTGAGTCGTTAGGATTTTTCTTGATTGACTTTCTTTATTCACGCTGTCTTATTCTTCATACAGGCGCTAAAATGTGCGTATCGGTCGAGTTGCAGGATTGGGTTGTGTTTACTCCAACTGCTATGTCAAACGAGGTTCGTCCGTTTCTAGGGCAGATCAAGCAAGTTGGCGCACAGCAAAATTTTCATGTCCCGGAACCCACTGTGTAAATATTAGTACCATTTCCACGTTGCAACTAATCTTCTAGTGATTTTCACAATGTATTCTTTGATTACAGTATACAGATGCAAGCCGATCGTACATCCAACTATGTTGAAGCCATCCGCAACGAAATCGGCAGAAAGAATTACAGCCTCGTTTTTTGTGTCTTGCGTAGCGCTAGAGCTGATACCTATTCGTCAATCAAAAAGCTCACTTGCTCGGAATTTGGCATACCATCTCAGGTAGATACTAGTTCGTTTTTCCGTTTCTTACAATTTTGTTTTGTTATCGTATTCGCCTAAATAATATCATTTGACTGGCGTTACTTTTTATTTGTGATAGGTAATCACGGGAAGGATTCTGAAAGGAGCTCCAGGAAAGTTGATGTCGATTGCAACCAAAGTCATGATCCAGATTGCTTCGAAGTTGGGAGCAGAACCCTGGAGAGTCAACGTCCCCAAAACTGTACGCATGGAAACTTCTAACTTGCCACCTTTGGCGACTGTTACTTTATTATTCTTAATATCTAATATTCATTTTCTCTTCTCTTTTACAGAGATGGATGGTAGTTGGATACGATACGTATCACGATGCCCGCCAAAGAAAGGCTGTTGGTGCATTTGTGGCCTCGATCAACCAAGAATTTTCTCGATATTATTCTTCAGTGAAGATTCACGAAAATAACGAAGAAATTTCTCCCAGTTTCAAGGACCACCTTTTCGGAGCACTCAAGTAGTATCTTAAAGTAATAAAACAGTATGCTCAATGGGTCATAATGGTGTCGTGCGTTTGCAGAACTTTCTACATCCTCAATGGGAAAAACTTGCCAGAAAAGATAATCGTCTACCGGGATGGTGTTGGCTCGGGTGACATTGCACGTCTGAAAGAAACTGAAATTGCAGCGTTGAGGGTAATAGTAAAGCGAAAACATGTTTTCAATTGCCGATTTAAACTTGTTGGAATTTATAGGAAGCTTGTATTGAAGCCGGGCAGAAGACAAATAATCCTTCCTACAAGCCTGGCATTGCTTTTGTAGTTGTGAGTAAGCGAATCAACACTCGCTTCTTTAAAATGGAACGTGGAGGGCAGAATCCTCCTTGTGGAACCGTTGTTGACAACAAAGTCACGCTGAACGAGCGGTTCGACTTTTTCCTCGTTTCTCAGAAAGTGACCCAGGGGACCGTTTCACCAACGAGCTATAATGTAATCGAAGATTCGACCGGAATTGCTCCAGACATCCATCAGAGATTGGCTTATGCTCTGACCCATCTATATTACAATTGGCCGGTACGTTGACATTCAATATGTAATTAAATGTTGACTTAACCGAATTTGGAATACTGCAGGGCACTTTGCGCATTCCTGCGCCCATTCAGTATGCCCACAAATTGGCCTACCTGGTTGGAGAGTCGATTATGCAGCAGCCACACGATGGCCTCAGTCGTCTCCCCTATTACCTCTAAGTTATTCGAAGAATCCGTTGTCCTTGTCGTACTCTCCTTCGCTCATTTCAAACCTTTTTTTTTCTACCATGGATATGATGGTTTGATTCGAGCTATCATCCAGAAATAATTTTCTTCAGTTGTGGAAAGCATTGTTTACTCTTTGTGTTTTTCTAAACCTTTCCATATTCTGTCAGTTTTGCATTGTCGACCAAGAGTGATATCAAAAATGTACTTGTTCATAACCAAGGAGAAATAAACTTTTGTTTTTAATAAAGTCTTATTTAATGGCTCATATGGGATAATGGCCTGGTTGGGATGTGAAAATCCTCCTTGTTATCCCGCTGAAATTGCATAAATGGAAGGGCTCGCGCTGTTTGAAACAGTATCGTAAATTCGTAATCTCCGAGAGCATTCATTGAGGGGAAAAATGAATACGGCATCGCTGCCATAGTGGGCGTGGTCGAGCTGACAGCTGTACTGTATGTAGGTTTGCAGCCAGGGGTTTGACTTTGGCTTCCTCAATAGTCAATTTCCAGGTCTGTGGCCTCGAGTCAAGACTAGGTTTTTGGCGTCATGTTCATCAGAGACACCAAGCGGATATTTTTTTGTCTTACTATTACGATTCTTGTTCTATTCAAATCAAATGAATAGCATTTAAAGTCAATGCCAAATATTAGACAATGATAACAATTCTCAAATACAGTCAACAAAACTCAAGTGAAGCATAACGTGAACTGTAGTAGATAGTGTCGATTGCTGGAAAATCATATTCCGCATTACGAAAAAATACAATTAAACAAAAGGAGTACGAGTTCTGTACAGAATCGCAGCCAGTAACATGATTTGTAGTTGAAATAGATGCGTTAAAGTTAAACATGATTGATGCATTGAGAATTGAGATAGGTGCCGTTGGGTAGACGCCGTGGTCCTGCCCTGCGCGACGGAGTGCCCGAGTGGTTAGGCCTTGCTGGGTAGAGGGCTCTCTTGCCCTGGAGTTGCGGCCATATTGAGTCTTGTCATTCGCCGCCATTCGCCGAGTGTTCGAGACAAGTTCGAGGCAGGTTCCAACGGTCTCGCTTTTGTTTCTTTATCCAGTGACATCTGCTTATAGTTAACTCCATCGGCCATGGCAGACAGAGAGGATAACGTTTACAAGGCGAAACTCGCCGAGCAAGCCGAAAGATACGATGGTAAGTGTAGAGAATCAACATTAAAATAAGAAATTCATTTTGGTTCGGGGACGGCTGCGGCGGCGGCGGTTCGAGGAAATTCCAACGGCTGAAAGCGTACCTTGGGCTTGGGCTTGGGTCTGTCACATTTGGACGCGTTGGCATTTTGACATGAGTTTTCTATCGTTTTATCATTTTTCAACTCGTTTTTACCGAATTTAATGCTGGGCGAATATTTATCGACGTCGTCCGTGTTCAGGGCTCTCGTCTTGCTTGAATGCGTTCGATCAATATGACACACAAATTTAACGATCGAATTTCTCTTGCAATCTGATCGCGTCCGTCTATTAAGGCATTGTCTCATTTTCTAAACGTTTTTGCTTTGGATGTAAGTTGTCGCTGATGCTCGAGTGTCCGGTATCTCCATTGGTGGTTTTCCCTAATGCATCGACGTAACGCGCTGGCTTCATCAATGAGTCATTGCAAAGAACTTTGCACCGTTTCCTTGCACACACACACACACTAGTTCCTTTCCGATAACTTATTTTTTTCTTTTAAAGTCGTTTCTTTCCAAGTCTGCCCCGTTGCGCATCACCAAGGCGACGGATCTCTTCAAATGACGCTCGGTACCCCACCCTACTGTGCGTGATGCGTTGCTACGTTGATGAAACGAGCCGTCTAAAAAGCTTCTCGCATCAAAAGGAAACCGTTCACACAACAATGGCCGACCGTGATGGTTAATTTTCCCTTTTTTTCTCTTTCTCTCTTTCCAGTCTTGTCTGCGGCTAAGAAGCCAAAAGAATCGGTCAATGCTGTTCTGACAAGACTCGAGTGGGCGGAGAAACCGATGGAAAATTAGCCACCATTTTTTTTTCTTTTGGTTTTCCTTTCTTTTTCCCCAAAACCATCGGTTCGTCTCCCATTGCCGATTCACCGATCGTCCAAACTTCATGATGAATGGGGCGTTTTTTTTTATTATTCCCGAAACGAAAAGAAAAAAAAGTTGAAAACCACGTGACGAATAAGCCCTCGTGCCTGAATGTTTTACGACTAGTCGAAATCGGTTCAAGTTTTTTCAAAATTCATTTTCATTCGATGGACAAATTGAAGTTTCCCCCCTTGAAAAAAGGAAGTAGATGAGATAGAAAAAGGAAATGCGGTGGGTGTGTCGTTGTAGAACCTGTCATTATACCACTGCGATGTGAATCCAAGTGTAGAGCCTGTCTGCACTACGACTCAATCGTCTGGTTATTATTTTCTCGTATCGAAACATACGCCCTGCAGAGAACTAGATAGAATGTATTGAAAAAAAGGGGAAAGCTATTGTGAGGTATTGCATCAACTCTGATGGTCCGAATTACCTCTTTTTTTGTCCCGATAACGATAGTGATGCTGACATGGGGTTATATGACGACTGCGACGGGCGTGCATTGGAGGTGGAGAAAGGGCGGACCTAGGCGGTAGCGTGTTCCCTCCCGGGGCCGCTATTGATCCGCGACTCCTCAAAGTCTCTCTGTAGTCTGGTTGGGGGGAGTTTGGGGCGGGTGGGTATGGCTTGCTTGTGCGTGGAGGGTGGGGAAGGAGGAATCTCTTATGTACGTCTCAGATTGTAGCAACCAAGGAGGCAGAAATCCTAGACTGTAGACTTAATAATCATGTTTGATCATGCAGAAATGGTGGAATCGATGAAAAAGGTGGCATCAATGGACGTGGAACTGACGGTCGAGGAGCGCAACTTGCTTAGCGTGGCCTACAAAAATGTGATTGGCGCACGCCGTGCCTCCTGGCGCATTATCTCGTCTATCGAACAGAAAGAGGAGAACAAGGGCGCCGAGGACAAACTTGAACTCATCCGCAACTATCGCAATCAAGTATGTAACTTTGAAATCCAACATTTGAATCCGTGAATGTAATCGCTAATGAGTGTCTACCGACAGGTCGAGAAGGAGCTGAAGGACATTTGCTCGGATATTTTGAGCGTCCTCGAGAAACATCTCATCCCCTCAGCCACAACTGGAGAATCCAAAGTCTTTTACTACAAAATGTAAATCTCTTGTTCCTTTGATCTATTCTGCATACGAGATGCTCATTGGACATTCTTGTTTAACGCGCCAATGGATTTCTCAAAAAGTCCTTGAGCTCGGAGTGAGAGTGCCTCTTCGATTTGAAATTCCGCTCGTGTTTCGTAAAAAAAAGAAAGAAAGAAAAGAGATAGTGTACCTCCAAACTCTTGATATTTCGTACACGGCGTCAAGCCTAACTCTGTGTGGCATGAGCGCGCACCATGTATTGATTATTGATGATTTTATATCCTTGGCCATCTACAGGAAGGGCGATTACCATCGGTATTTGGCCGAATTCGCGACAGGAAATGACCGAAAGGAAGCTGCCGAAAACTCTTTGATGGCCTACAAAGCCGCCTCCGACATCGCCATGACGGAATTACCCCCCACCCATCCCATCAGGTAATTACTCGATTTCAAAACCGGACGTGTGTTGGTCCGAGGTTAACCAACTGAACTTTATCTAACGTTGATTTCGTTCACAATGATATGTAGGTTGGGACTTGCGTTGAACTTCTCCGTCTTCTATTACGAAATCCTTAACTCACCGGACCGAGCGTGCCGGTTAGCCAAGGCAGCCTTCGACGATGCCATCGCCGAGCTGGACACCCTTTCGGAGGAGTCATACAAGGACTCGACTCTTATCATGCAGCTCTTGAGGGACAATTTGACCCTCTGGACTTCCGACATGCAGGGTGATGGTGAAGCCGGTAAGTTGTTGATTGTTATGGCTTTATTACTTAATTTGGGTCGTAAAAACTTACTTAATTACACGTTGTTTTTTCATTGAATCAAGGAGATGGTGAACCCAAGGCGGAAGTCGCAGACGTTGAGGACCAAGACGTCTCCTAATCGGCGATGTAATTTGTATTGATGTGTTTTTTCTTTAAGTCCTACATGATTTGTTCAATTTTTTCATTATATTATTAATTTTTTTCCAACAAAAAAAAAAGTAATCCGGAAATCCACCTATGTTTCCTTTACTCTTATCTGTCTCCCAATCGCTCCCCCCTCCCTCTAATTGTTCATCCCGCGCTCTTCATCGAACACTGGAAACTGCATTACAACAATTACCGAAAACGGTTTGCATGGACACGTGTATAACTCCTCAAAAAAACAAAAACATAAGGCAGTGTGTGGTTTTTGTTGTCATTCCCGCTGTCCCTGCCCTCTTTTTCCAATAATCATTTCCCTTAATCTTTATCTCTTTCTCTCTCTCCCCCTCTTTGGTTCTTCCCCGTCGTTATATTCGTCGAAGATCCAGCGTGCCCGCACACAATTTCTCTCTATCTCTCTCTCTCTCTGCGCTGTAGTCTCTACGTCACACAGGACTTCACGTCGAACCTACATTAAGAAGCTGCTGTTGTCTTTTTCATCTGTTCTGTAAAACTGCCGCAACTTTTTTTTTCAAAGAAAAAACCCAAAAAAACCGAACGACATTTGTCTCATCTTATTCGATAAAATAGATGGTCCGTTTCTCGTTTTTGGACAGTGCAGGGAAGATTGAGAGAGAGAGAACCGATAATTTCATAAGGGAATCAAGTATTTGATCCAGTTTTGTCCTCGCAAATCGACAATGGTTGAGAAGAGAAAAAAAAAATTAGGAAAAAAAGTAATTTTCTTGGCTTCGTATCGCGATTTCCCCATTATTACTACTATTAAGTTTAACTTTTTCCGTGTCGCTCGCGCCATTCCCTATTTATTTCTTTGTGGTGTCCAAACATTTGCTCACCGTCATAGTTGGGAAAAAAACCAAAAAAGAAAAAAATATTTGAAATTGGAATTTTTTTGGTCCGACGTGATGTAACCAGTCTCCTTTTTTTTGCAAAAATAATCTCTTTCTTTTTATCATCATCTGTCTGGTTGTAAACAAAAAATTAAAGAGGATGGCCGTTGCAGAAAGAAAGCTAGGTCAAATACACGCGCGCATTCTTTTGTCCTCGGTTTCCAAAAAAAGAGGAAAAAAAAATATCATTGTATATATTTTTCTATTTTCTTTTTTTCAAGATGGTCTATGCAGTGTCATATTTTCCCGGTAACACTGGAGACTGCAGAGAGGGACTGCGGTCTTGGAACACGAGTAGCGTTTGGGGTTGGTGCAACCTTGCACTCCGCAGCGAACAAAAGGAGGAGGATCTCTGCATTGACACAAGAATCAGAGATGAAGTTTCTAGTTAGCTCGTAAAAATTTTAAGATAAGCATACTTTGCACTCAGTGGGGCCAGTGGGAAATCGGCACCAACAGGTATACTAAAAGATTTCTCTCCGTCGGATGTTTGTTTCCACGTGTAACAGGAAGAGACGTGACTTGAGACGGAAACGGCGGCCGACGAAGTCGAAGCGGATATACTCGCTCCGCTAGATTTGTTCAATTTACTTTCTTTCTTTAAGAGAAGGCGATCGATGGTTCGTTTCTGTGCAGGAAGCAATCGGGATTAAGAGAGAAGATCTAGAGATTACTAACATTGTTTGCGTGATACCTTTTCTTTTTCCCTCTTTTGAGCTGCGACCTCACGTCTTCGTTGGGATTTCAAAGCTTTTTTCTTCAAGAGCTCCTCTGTCATCACCGTTTCCTTGTAGCCTTAAAACAAAGAAGTGCTATGATGCGTGAACAAATCTCGACATCGTAGATTAGAGATAAGCCTACCTGTTGGTAGAGCCACCAGTTCCTCTTTGATTATCTCTTCGTTCTGTAATTCCCCTTTCCGCTCTAGAAGCGCTCGTTGTCGTACCGTCATCAATTTGGGATTTTTTATCTTCTTCAGCTCATCATCAACCTGATGGATAGTGAAAAAACATCCTATAAAACAATGTAAGCAATAATAGGTTTATAAAGAGCCTTACTTCCTCAAGCTTCCCTGATTCCAGGGCTTTAAGCCATGCTTCTTCCCCACTGGAGCCATCTCCATCATCTCTGGTTCTCTTTGATCGATCTCTAGCTCTACTCTTTCCTTTGGTGGACTCTTCTACAGCTTTAGATTTTTCGGGAGTACTCTCCAATGGCTCTTCTTCTTCTTCTTCTTCTTCTTCCTCTTCTGATTCATCTACATCATCTAGGAGATCTTCTTCTATGTCTTCAAGGATTTCTTCATCAACTCCATCCACATCAACAACATCTAGCTCATCATAGTCTTGGCCATAATTTTCCAAAACCATTTCTTCAATATTGATTGTGCCTATTTCTGCATTTGGCAAAAATGTATGAGAATCAGAATCAAGGAGAGAACTTTCAAATCAATTTACCATTTTCATCAATCTCTACAAGTTCTTCAATGACTTCAAGAGCACCCTATGAAAGAAAAAAAATTAAATCTTGTAGACAGCATCATAGACTATTGTTGTTTCCCATATACTTCACAGTGCTCTGCATCCATCAGAAAATGCTCTTCAGTCGGAATTGTTACAGCTTCTTCAATCATATCCATACTGTATTCAATTTGGTCAAGTTCAATTTCCTGTTCAGTGCTACCTTCTTCTGCTTCACTTGTTTCTTTAGCGCCTCGGCGATGTTTTTTATGCTTCTTGTGTTTATGTTTCTTATGGTGGCGATGCTTTTTGTCTGGCGAATCTAAATCTAGGAACAAAAACACTTAAACCGTCGGCTTTCTGCTCTCGTTTAAAGTGGCTTACCCATCGTAAAGGTAAAATCAATTCGTCGTGATGTTCAAAAGGTTTTTGTTGATGGCACGATAGTTATAAGGTAACTCAAAACAATCGGCACGCCACTAACATTTGTTTTCACGCGACTTTTCGGCGACTGACGTAGAGCATAGCACTGTGCTGCCATCTGGCGTTCGAAATTTTAACATTAGAGAGATGACCATGTCATTTTTGACCGACAAATTCCAGAGTTCTCCCGGCAAAGACCTGCAAAGCCGCACCTTGAAATGATGATCATTGCAAACCAGCTTCAACACGCAAGATAATCCATGATGATAGATGAATTCATTCCGTATGACCGCTGTCGGAGGATCATGAATGAAATCATTTTTATACAAGTACATATGAAGTAGGTGGTGGTAAGACTTGCGTGACCAAGAATGCCACATATTTGAGGGGTTGAATTACCCCCTTCACCTTGAAAAAGGAAAGAAGGCGAGTTCCAAGTTACGAAGGGAGAAAAGTAAAGAAAACTAACGCTCTCTGCGGGGTGTGTTTATAAGGTTTCCCAATGTTTTGTTTCAACCTTCAGGGGGGAGCCGCGCGAAAGAATCCAGTCGGAAACGAGGAACAAAAGAAAACGAGGAAGAAGAACAGAAGGCAGCGCAGTGAATGAGAGTGGAATGGAAGAAAGAATGGATAAGAGGGGAGAAGAGAGAACATGGCGCCACAAGTCTTGGTCTTGCTGAAAAGCCAGACGGCCATCTCAGTTATTTTATTTTATTTTTTTGTTTCAAAGGCGGCCCTCTAGCTCTCTCTCGGCGATTCCAAGCCCTTAACCAACATACCGCTCCCATCCATAAGCTCCGCCCCATCAGCGGTTCCAACTCGGATTCGACTATCAAACCGATTCATTCAACAATAAAACACCATTCAATTCACAAAAATCCATAAAATCATTGCGAAACGACGCAAATTTCAGTCTTTCTTGCGTTTGCTTCATTAATTGGCGCATCGATCGGTACCGGTAATCGAACGAAAGATGGCGTTGTTAACTTGCGGTTTCGATTCGAGTTAGTTGGACACAGGAAACCATGCTAAGATTTCGGCTTGAAAAAAAAAGGTAAAAAAAGAAAAAAAAATGGCTTGCGGGCTATTTGAGTTTCGTTTCGAGCCCGCTGAGTGCCCGCTCACTAGTCGGCTCTCAGTCGCGTCCCTTCCAAGTACCACGAGACACACGTTGGTCGGCGGTGTCCGTTTTGTGTGTACGACTCGTTATTTTACGTGAAACCGTTGTGAATCGTCACGACAATCTCAGACGTCTTTGATTAGTGACTAAGGAATTCCTCTGGTCAACTTGTCGCCAGTGTTTCTAGGCAATTAACAGTAACGACAACGTGTTGTTTGTGTGTCGGCCATTTTTGGAATCGTATCTGCTGGCGCGATGGCAACGTGGTGAGAGAAGATCAACCATTGGTGAAACGTCGAACTCTGGAGAGTGTGTGTTGAAATCCCCTGTGAAAGCCCCGATAACAATCTACTACTTTTTCTTCTTTTGCTGGGCTGCTGCTTTTTCTTTTTGTTGCTTTGTGTCAGTTGAATGATTTGGATGCGTGCGCAATGCCGGAGCAAAGTGGTCAGTTGGTGTTTGGCGCCGTGTGGGCTGCGTCTCGATTAAAATCTGTCGTCGTCGTCGGTCGGTGGTAGCAACGGCTCCTCCCGGCAGACAGGTCGTGGTGAATGGGTCCGGTTCGGCGACGACGGCGTCGGCGGCTGTATTAGGAGTAGGCGGCGGCAGCAGCAGCAGCAGCAATAGTAGTGGTAGAGGATCGTCGAAACTGCTGCGTAGCTGTCCGTCCTTATTCATGTTCATGTTCCGCTCGAGACGTAACGCCCTCGTCAAGCGGCTGTGGCGTCAGGCCGCACTGCGAGGGGAGGCCGACGACGGCGATGAAGATGAAGCCGAGGAGCATCAGGCGGCGGTGGAGGAGCAACAGGTCAAGAGCTGGATCAAATCCGCCGCGCACGCCCTCTTCAAACGCTTGACCGACGACCAATTGGCCCTGCTGCTGGACGCTCTTGACGGCGCAGGCGCCTCGGCGTCGCCATGCCTCCCGCTAGACACGGACCTCGTCAACAGTAAGAACTTGACACATTTCCATCATTCCCGCTGCCTTTTGTTGTGTGCCGTGTCCTTTTCAAAGTCGTTTTATTCAAGGCCAGACTTAATATAATAATGATGGATCATTAACTAGGGATCAGTCCGGAAGGCGCCCATCGACTGCTGTGTCGTATCTTTCGCTGGCCGGAACTGCCCACCGGAGCTGAATTGAAGCGCGTGATCAATTTGTGCAGCGGCGACCATCAGTCATCATCCACGATATGCTGCAATCCCTACCATTGGAGCCGCCTCTCAGGTAGAAAAATTCATTAACAAGAGGATCACGAATCACGTATAATCACGAACGAACGGACGGACGGTCGGTCGGACGGACGGGTTTTGCCGCTGCCGCTGCTGTTTATTAGCGCGGCCCAGTCTAGACAGTTGGTGGGGCCTTGAGTGCGTGTTCTTTTTTAAGGTATAGTTGGTGGTACTGGTGTAGTGGCAGTGGCTTATCACACGCGCGCATTTCCCGTCGACTGGGCAGCATCGGCGGGCGTCAGTAGGGCGGGCTAGCGCGATGGTGGTGGCGGCGGCGGGTCGGTTTCCGCTTTTGATGGATATAGTCTGTCTGGCTCCCAAGTTTTTCTGCTTGGCGCCGCCGTCCTCCTCCTCCTCCTCCCCGTCCTCCTCCTCCCTTCATTGTGTTGTTCCAATAACGGACTGTGTGCTGCTGCCTGCTGCTCCTGCTTGCTGCCACAAAAGAATCCCCCAACTATACTATTAACATTTTCCAAAAGGAAACAACAACAACAACAAGAAAACCAAATTCGATCGGGAAAAAGAGTTGCGGCCAAGGTCCTGGACAACTTTTTTTTCTTTCCCCTCATTATAAGTCCATTAGCGGCGGCCGGTTTTTCGTCTTGCTCTCTCTCGATGTGTAAACAACATTTCGATAGTAACTATACTAGACTTTTGCCTCCCTTTAAGTTTAAATGGAACCGGTGCGAATCAAGGAGTGTCACGAGGGGTCTTTGGGTGGTGGTGGTGGGCGGGCAACTTCCCGTGTTGTGTGTGTAGTATAAGAATTGCAACGAGGAGAGAGGAGAAGACGAAGAAGAAAAAAACGGAATATGTATAAATATATACAAGAAGAAGAAGAAGAGAGAGAGAAAAGAGGAGGAGTTTGGGTTTTTTTCTTTCTTTTTTAAAGGAAGAGACTTGAAAAGGGGCGCGGAGCCCTGGCGTCGTCTGGGCGGCTGCGTAGAGGAACATTAAAAAAAGAGAAAAGAGATACGAGCGTAGCCGACAAGGTGGCTCTCTCTTTCTTGGCTCCCTTTTTTGATTTGATCATTCCAATATGTTTGATCCATTCTTGTGAATGCGTGGATGGTAATATCTGATTCCCATTCACGTTCGTGTGTGCTGGCCGGCCGTGAGACGGTGGGTGACGTCACCTGGCGGCCGCCACAATGTGTCGCGACCCCATTCTCCGCGCCATCAAAAAAACGAGCGGAGGGTGTCGCGTTTCAAAATATCATACCACCACTCCGGCTTATCTTCCCTTCCGGCTGATGGTTTCGCATCACTCTGATCGAAAGGTCAAGGCCGCGATTCACCAAAAGAAAAAAAAATAATAAATTTAGTTTTTCTTTGGATTTCTTTTTTTTTTTTCGTCTTTCTTTTCTCTTAACAAGACGAGACAGAAGGTTAAAAACAAAAAAAGAAGAAGGAGAAAATGTGTCTTGTCTTTTTAGTGTACAAAAACAACCGTTTTTCTCCCCAAAATTTTCTACCTGCGAGAGCCCTTTTTCCTTTTCTTCCCCTCTTACCCCCTCGAGCTGATTTACCTTTTGTTATAGTCGTCTACCTACTACCTGGATGCTGTCTCGAGATGAAGGAATGTCGTCTAAAAGCCTCTTTTCTTTTTGTTTCCATTTGCAGATGTGGCTCCACCGCCTTACACCCGACTGGGTTTGAATCACGACCGGCCAAGTCGTCTGCCCAGCTACCCCGTCGAATCACTGGAAACGGGTGGTACGAACCAATACAGCAGCACGGGCAGCAATCTCGGTATGATGATTACACAGTCATTAGCTCAGTAAATTCATCGAATGCATTTTTGTGACGTTCTTCTTCTTTCTTTCTTTCTTTGGCTGCCGACAGATGGTTGCGGCGTCCGATTGCGGCCGTGGTGCACATTAGCATACTGGGAACTGCGTCAGCGAGTGGGTCGTTTGTTCCCCGTCACGCAGCCATCGGTGGCTATCTTCTCGGACGCGGCTCCACATCGGGAGTGCGCCACTGGCCTCTGTTTAAGTGCACTCACCAGTCAAAGACCACCCGAGACGGACGCCGTCCGCCGCACGCGACAGAAAGTCGGATTAGGTATGATATACTTTTTCTCGAGAAGAAAAAATAAAAATAAAAGAAGGAGAGTCGAAGAGTTTTCTAAAATAATTTCAATTCGCTGGCATTGTTGCAGGACTGTTGCTGTGCCAAGAGCCAGATGGCGTATGGATGTACAACCGGTCGGAGAACCCAGTATTCGTCAACTCTCCGACGCTCGATCCGCCCGGAACCGGTCCGGCCGGCGCCCCACGTACTCTACTCGTTTACAAAGTGCCGCCAAGTTTTGCCATCCGCGTCTTCGACCACGAACGATCCTTGTTATACCAGCAGCAACAACAGTGCAACAACGTGTCTGAATCTCTTACAGCCCCCTCCTATCGCGACAACGTCGATGGGAAAATGGCCGCTGACTCTTGTCTCGCCTACAAAGAGGAATATAGCGACGGACCATTCGATCCCAACGCTTTGCGAATCAGTTTCGCCAAAGGATGGGGCCCTAAATATTCTCGACAGTTCATCACCTCTTGTCCCTGCTGGATCGAAGTCCTCTTGGCGCCGTCCAGATGATTATTGTCTCTCTCTCTCTCTCTCTTGTCTTGTATCTTCTTGTTGAAAAACCAGTGCAAAAAATTAGAAATCATCCCTCCATGAACGCGCGACACACACCATGGTTCTAACTCAGGTTACGCCAAACATGTTATTTGTCCTTCTTTTTTCTGTCTCTCTGTCTCTCTACTTTTCTCTCTCAAAAAATGGAAAAATGATACCTTGATTACCTCGTTCGCTTGGAACAAATGATGAGTAAGCAGCTCGACGGACAACTTTATTCATGACCTACGGAATCGTCAAAATGAATCTCGCCGCTGTTTTTGTGGGGGTGACATATTTTGTGTTTGTTTTCTTAAAAAGAAGAATGGAAGACACTTCTCTATATATACATATACCTTTTTTTTCTCGTGAAATTTCTGTTCTCTTGGTTGCTATCTATCTATTTGTACATTGTTCGCGCATTCTATTGCACACAAAAAACTCAAAAAGTGTTATTGCGGCTATTTGGCCTCTTTATATTGTACAGTGCCGAGTGTCTTTAGTCTCTTTCGTTGAAAAATTATGACTCCGTGCTCTTCTATCACACACGCCTGTTGATGTCGTTTCCCATCTACCTTACTCCGTTATACTAATAATTAACAATGACGATATACCGTAATCATCTGTGTCCATTACTGTACAGCACTGTTGAATATGAAATTGGATTTAAAAAAAACAGAAGAACCGAACATAAAGGCCTATTTTTTTTTCTTTACGACTCGCCGCCCATCAAACTGGCTTTATTAGGCAACTTGGCAACAATGACCCAATGTTGTTTCGTCTGCTCGACGTCTCTCGAAATCTCTTTCTGCTTTCAGCCCTTTTGATTGTTTGTTTGTTGCGGTGGAAACATGTGATAAAAAGTTCAGACTAACCACACACGCAGCTTATCACATCTAAATTCAAGTACTATTTTCCCCTAAACCAATTAACATCTTGCTTGTTATTTTCTAAATTGAAACTCGAATTCCCAGTCGTCTCCGCGAGTGACGCATTTGTGTTGTAATCTGTCACCTACAAATTAGTGTTTAGAATCAACATGACGTGGATCGAAGGAGTAGGCGATGAAGTGCCAATATTTTTCGTACTAGCTGCGATTATCGTCGTGGCATTCATGGTTCTTGCATGGAAATCAACAGAGGTCCCCGAGCAGTCTCTATCTTTACCTGTTCTTACATTCACATTGTCTTCAAGAGGAGCTACAAATGCCTCTAGCCTCATCACTGATGATGATGGCCCACCATTAATTCCTGAAGAAAGATTAGCAAATGAAGAAGTTCCATTAACACTGAATCCTGACTTGATATCAAGTCATCAAGCAAATACAACAAGAAATTCAAGAATAGCTCAGCAACCAACACCTGAAACCACTGAAGAGACTAATGTGGAGGCTGAAGCTTCATCAGAGGATAAGGGCACCAACTTGAGAAGAAGAGTAACAGAAGCATCTAAAACTCAGAGTGAGGATAAAATTAGTGTGAAACTAATGTACATGGATGATACAAATAGGGTAGTAGAGAGCCCATTACATTCTACTATTGGAGACTTCAAAAAGTATAAAATGTTACCAATACTTTTTTAAAATAAAATCTTTAAACATTCTGTTACTTTGACAGAAAGCATTTCAAGAATGAACTAAATGCAAATAAAGTTGTAAAACTTATCTTCAATGGCCAAGTATTGAGTGAAGAGTCCTCCACACTTTCCCAGCTGGGTCTCGACAACAATACCGTTGTTCACTGTCTTATTCATCAACCACGTTCCGCCAATACGGTACCTACTCCTCCTACCACTTTGCCTAACCCTACACACCCCAATCCCACATTAGAAGATTATGTACCTCGCCATCCCAATAACCAACAAAGCGCCGCTGAAGCTGGAATCGACATTGGCGGCCTACTAGTCCCGCTCTTCGGAGTCATCCTTGGTCTGGTTTGGTATTGTCGGATCGCTTACGCAACCCATTTTACTGCAGCAGCAACGACGGCTCTCGTGGGGCTTTCGGGTCTCTGCGTTTTCTCATTTTTCATTATTTGGTACCCAACAGCCGATCAAGAAGGGTAGGTTCCGTAATAGATTGTAAGTTTGCGACCATTTCTAATACAGAAGCGACAGCGTTGACATCAACAATTATTTTAATATCGTTGTATTTTGTAGCAGGCATGGTTACCATACATAGTAGTATGGAGGTAGCAATAAGGAAGCCTAAATTGGAACGAGTGTGGAAATTTGTGGCAATCTTAACCAATGATCGATTTAACTTTGCATTGTCGATGGTCGAAAAACTTGGTGGTCTTCTTAAAATAATTTAAATGATGATACATGGGAGAATATTCCCTGAAAATATCGTTAAGACCGGAAAATGTGAACTCGACCACTGGAGTTACCCCCAGCAAAAATAGGCACCGAAGGATGAAACGCGTTGATCGAAGTAACCGAAGCCAGACATTCTCCATCAAAATTGTGAAGAAGTGTACCTGTTGGAGCACCATACAGCTCAACCTATAGAACGGTTGGATCAATTTTGTTCCCATTGTCTTAGACTTCATTCAAGATTTACCCGTCTTGGATGCTCCATGCTCCCGACGATGAAGACATCGTCACGCTGAGGATGCCAAACAGCTTTGAATGGAGTGAGCCAACGTCCAGTAAAATTGTTGTGACTGATGGACTTGATGCCTAAATTTAAAGTTTTCATCAACTTTAGATCTAGTCTTCTAGGCGTTATTTCAGTTTGGTTTACATTCCGGTTCGGAGTTGGTTTTCTGGACGTCGTAGAGCTTTATGGTATCGTCCGTGCATGTAGTTAGGGCGTATTTTCCCGTGATTGGAGAAAAAAACGCTCCATGGATTCCTTTAGGAGCTTTGGGTAGGCTCATTACAGGGACGGCAAGATCGTCTTTATTTTCTGCCGTGTACCGCACGTCGAAAATCCCCGCTTCCCTACAGGTTACATGAATTAATGTTAAGTTTTATCGACATCACTTTTCAGAAAGAAAGCAGTACCCGTAGCGGTTGCAGACCATAAAGAGGTTGTCGGTCTGTGGATGTAAACTGATGGATCGGGCGCTCATTTCAAAACACTGAATTAGGTTTTGCGCACGACCAGGCTTTGTTCTTATATCAACTACTGCTACATCCCCATTAGCTGTTGCGACGAAACAGTTATTGTAGTAACATTTTTTAAAGAAAGAGTTTGGGAGGATACATACAATGTGAAACGACCAATGTTGAGGCATCCTTTTGAGCGTGATAGGCAGTCCACGTATCTTTTGTTCTTTTGATTGAGTAAACCTATATCAAGCGATGATATTAATGAGTTAAGTTTAATTTAAACTGCAGATTAACTACCTCATCAATGACATTAGTGTTGAAATCCAAGCTGCGAACATATCCATCATAACTCGTAGTTAGCAATCGTGTATGATTGAACTTATCAAAAGTAGTACAGTTGACGGGCATGCCATGGACCTTAAATGCCCGAACACCTTGGTGTTTGTCTTCAAGTTTATCAATGTCCCAAAATCCTGCGATGAAATATTTTTCCGTGATAATTAAGTGTGCGTCCTTATACTCCTTTTGAAGCTACAGTGATTACCGATATTCCCGTCACGATCACCAACTGCTACAAGAAGTTTGCAGGTGCTTGGGTGCCAAGCCAGAGAATAAATTCGAGCCTTAGTCACCTTGGCAACACCTTCTTCGCAAATGGTGAAAGATTTCATCAATTTCAGAAAAGCTTGTTGATCTGCTGGTAATTTTTCTAATTCGCCTTCCTTCTCTAATAGCGGAACCATATCTTTCATAAATGTGGTGTCTTCTAGCGACTCTTGATCCCAGTATGCGTCAGCCAGTGTAAAAGCCCCTGCAAGTTATGACGTTGTAGTTTTTTTTTCACAAGGAAAATAAGGCCCCTCAAAGTTTTGTTTACCTTTTCTGTTTGGCTTTGGTATTTTTTCATCTGGGTCTTGCATGCTCACAAACTCCTCTTTGGCTGGTTTCTTGCTCCTCAGAGACATTCTCAAGGGTGGAACTTCAAGACTAATGGGAAAATTGTGTAAGTTTTATTACAGTCAAGTGAAGACAAATCTAAAAATCTATTATACAGTTCTATTTTTCTTTTAAGTCCACGTTGAGTAGCTTTAACCTTTTCACTCGCAATTGGAGTAACCGATTCCATAAAATCCTTTTTGGCATCACCAACCAGTACTTGAAACATCTTCTTCCTCTCTTCAATATTTTCAAGAACCTTTTTTTCATATTCAGAGAGTTCAGTACACTCTTGTGTTGGTTCTACATTAGTTCCTTTTTTAATGCCCAATATCTTTTTTGGAGACGGTGAACTCATGATTTTGGAGCTAGAAAGATCAACTCTTAATTCTTTTGTAATGAAGATTTTTTTTTCTGGTGAAACAATAATTGTTGGAGGAGACTGGGCCACTCTTTCTATAATTCTTGAACTCCGTCTCGCCATCACCTAGTACACAAGAATGTTTGGTAGTGAATATAGCCTTCAAACGTTCTTGGAACGTTCATAATCAAAGTTTAAAATCGTTAGGCAATTACTTACACAAATTTTTCTCTGATGATAATTCAATAAATTAAAAGAATTTCTAAAGGAATCCAAAGGTTGGCTCAAATGTTGAGGGGGAAAAACTAAGAAACAATGTTATATATTATTTTGCCGCCAATTTCCGATTCAACGTTGTTCTTAGCAGACTTATTGAGGATGTTTCTACGCCACCCGCCAGGTGTCCCATTTCATTTTAATTCAAATTTCAGATTCAAATTTCTAGCTGTTTCTAGTTTTCTAGAAGAAGAAAGACTCACAAGTTTTTTCTCTGCACAAATGTTACACCGAAAGATCTCGGTGCAATAGTCTCCAGCCATAAAAATCCACTTGAAAAAGAAAACATTTACTGGTATGCTTTCATTTATAATCAGAATTCTCTACTTCTACTCATCATGTTCAAAAAAGTTCATATTATTTTTTTTCTAGTATATTATATTATATAACTCTGGAAATTCCCCCTCCTCATTTGGCATGTCAAACAGCAAGGAGAGTAGTAGTGTTCCATCGTTACACCACCTCCCGCTCGATATTCCAGTTTTTAAACCTAACCCGCCAACCTAACCTTTACCCGCCCGTCATTTCGGTTTGCCCGTCATACACCGGACTCTTCTCAAGTGTCTCTGAGAGAGCTTTGTACGCAAAAACTACCTTCAAAGCTCTCCATCTCTCAACACAGTCTCAGAAGACTATTAATAAGACAACATGATTCTGCCCCATTTCGATATCGTCAGTCCATCTGTGTTGTCACAATGCTTCGAGGGATCAAGCGACTTCCATTTTCGACAAACCAATCGTTCATTTCATGATCTGTTGGTCTTGGTCTACAGATTTTCACGTGTGGGCAAAATCAAGACCATTACATTTTACCTACCTCTTGGTTGACCTTAGACATATACTGATATATACTTAGATATATTTTGCCAAACTCCGGTCTCTCATCCCCTCATCCCCGGTATCTGGGTTAGGTAATGTTTTCTTGGAGGTACGGAGGTTGGGTTAGGTACGAAATTTCAGCTTCAGTTGTTTCCGAGACTTTGAGAGAGAAACATTGTTGTCGGCAGCTCGTGTTTACCATTACTTTACGTGCCGTTTCAAGCGAACATTACCATGGCCATGGCTGGTTCGATTTGGTTTGAAACTCTGTTCGAGTGTTCGCGCGGTAATGAAGTAAATGCCTACCTATCTTTGTGTATTAATTCCAGGACCTTACGATTATTGATGGCGAGTCCTCTTTGACTAGTCCCTTTTCTTTTTTTTATTGTAGGTAGAGTAAGTTCGAACTGTTCCTGGCGGCGGAAAAAAATCGATGAATATGAGGATTTCCTAGATTCCTGTTATATTTGCGTAAAGTGGAGCTTTTTGTAGATAAGAACGTTTGACGTTATATACTTGAAATTCATCTTCTCTGATGAATTTGGATCTCAAACGTTAATTGTTATTCACTCAAGTTAATTATTAATTTCTCACATCACGTTTGATTTTAATTGGTTTAAATTTTATACTCCATTGTTACCGATCTTTTTTTTTACAATAGTTATATTTTTAAAGTTCTCGTCAACCTGTGGATCAGCAGTAGGCAGTCTCAACAGCTCATCCACATCTGGGCAGCTTCCAGAAGCCTTTAGCAACTTTGAACCGTTTCAATGCTTTGATGATATTGATAATGAAACAAAAACGTAACAACCTGTAATCGGTTATTACCGATACTTTTGGAAAATTAAATTAGCGATGCAGTTGTTAACACTCAGCACTCACTCATCTACAACAAGTTTGGAGAAGATCAAAATTACGGACAGAGAATACTGTTGATTTACGATGGACGTCAGTAAGGTGCTGTAGAATTTTTACTTCATATGATCAATGTTCCAGAGGTAAAAACATGTTCATCTATGACAATTTTAACATAATGTTCAAGTATCCCAAGTTATGATCAACTCTTTAAATAACGAAAATCTATTATTGCTACATATAGCGACACATTCAAGTTCATCCGAAATCCACAGTCAGCCCGGCGGAGAATTTTAAATTTCGCGTGGAGGAGCGAATACAGTGCCTTGCATCTGGGCAAGTTCGCTATAAGTACAGGTAATAGCAGGGCTTATACTTACTTTTTATTCATTTTTTTACTAATGTACAACCATTTTTTTTTAAAGAGTTGAATACCATTTACTAATCCCGGTCCCGGTCCCACTTGAAACAGCGAGTAATATGGAAGAAGTCCGCCGGTATAACGAGCTAAAGAAAGCAGCCATGATAGCAGCTGGACAAACCCTGGCCAACTTTCTCTTCGTTTCTTTGAACCCTGTTGTCCGTTTTTTTTTTCGATATGCTCAATTTTTTTTGGTAACTGTAATGTCTGTTAGTATATTGAGTAGTTATGGCCATGTGGCAAAGCGTCGAGATGTGACGCTAAAGGCTGGAGGTTCAAATCCTCATAAATGACTTGTAAATGTGAAACAAAGGTATAATCGTACCTATACAATGAGTAAACAAATAAAAAAATAAACCGAAGTATCGAAGATAAAAAAATTTTATTATTAAAATTCAACAACATGTTATTAACAGACTTGATATATATTCATAATAGTCGTTCGGATTATTACAACGATCAGAGGCGACAATCTCTAGAAGAGATAATATCGTTCTTCATCATTTCGTTCGTTGCCACTCGTCGCTCGGTACGGCCCGTACCGCCCAACGAGTGGCATGGCTAAGAGAAGCCGGAAAGAGAGAAGAGTGATGGTTGGGGCCAGTTATTCAGGGATGCGATTGAACCTAGTCGGGCGCTTGGCTGTATTCACCCTTTCGAGACAGAGCCCATCCCTACCTCCTGCATTGCGGGTATCAGGACCGGAATTGGAAGGATAAAAGGTTACAGGGGGAATCTACACTTAGCAGCAACACCTGAGTGTAGTGCAGGTTTGCGACTCCTGAAACATTAAAAGCCAAATGTTAGTTGATCAATAACTAAAACAAGTTGCAAGTTTCAACGTACCTAGTCATATCATTCCCAAAAAATGGTTCTTCAGTCAAGTCTTCATCAGCTTGGCATCAGCAATCACCTAGAAAAAAAAAGAAACTGTTGATGACGGAATGAAGTAGATTGAGCACATTGTTGGAGACCGGAAATGAACCGGAAGTTGGGAAATACTGCCTCAATAACAAAACTAAGTAGATTTTCGGAATCAGCGCACTTTCCTGAGCAAGAATAATGTGTTATTGTTAAAATCTGAGAGATTGACCAAATCGCAAATTTAAGAAGTCTATACATCACGAAAAATCTCGATTTTCGACATGTTCCAAAATTCGATCAAATCACGATAAACTTGCTCAGAATTTGACGACGAATCCGATTCTGCCCTTCATTTTGCTGTACGACGTGTTTTTCTCACTTCCGGTCCACTTCCGGTTGTTTACTTTCTATGTGTTCATCGTCTAATTAAGGATTAAATTGTACTTGGCATGTTGGAGTGGTCGGAGGTACGTTAGGAGTATGGAAACGGCGAATTGGAAATCAGAAACAATTTAAATTTGTGCATGTGATGGATGGGATGAACTATGCAGTGATGTAGTTGACATCCACAACTGTTATAGTTATCATTAGACTAAGCATCACAAATCAAAGAGTGGATAGTTTGCAATGATGAAGTTCATCAGCACAAACTATGTAACATTGTAACCAAACAAAAGAGAAACTCGCAGCACATTCTTTTCACAAGCTCATCATGTTTAACGGTCTGTTATTTTAAATAACAGTAAAAAATTACTTGAATGTGTTCTGGATCTCTTCTTATAGTTTGGTAGTGAATTGAGCTTCACTTGAATCAAATTTAGTAAAATATCTACAACATGATTGGCATCACTTACAAGAAGGTCTCTCGAGATCTGATGAATTGAGTGTGACTTAACATGAAATAAAAATTAAAAGAAGGTCTCCAAAATAAGCACTAGGGGTTAAAAAGACAAGGTTCAAGAAAACTTAGTCTAATTATGTTTACATAGCTGAATTTGAGTAAAATTTTACAGCATAACAAGATGAGATGGGGCCCAGGAGCTCGAGACTTGACTTTCGAGAAACTATTGGTAGTAGCTATAACGAACTAATGTCATTTTCACATGCAGGAATCGTTACTTAACTTTTTAAGGTACAAAAATACAAGCTTTACCTTGAGTTTTTTAGGTAAAATTGCCGTTAAATCCATTTGTCACTTCTGGGTGCGTCGCCATTACCCTTGACGAAGTCGTCCGACGGCTATTCGATATTACCGACATCTATGCAGCGATTTAACTGGCAGGATTGACAAAAGTCATTGTTGTTTAAAAGAGGTTGACAAGTAAATTAATAAAGAGACAGCTTATGGCGTCGTTTCTGACGTTCGAGTCGCATATTATTATTACGTAACTACGCCAAGTAAAAATTAAGGGGATGGGAACTAGAGTCGTGATTTTGAAGTCGGCGGCTGTGACTTTAACCATCATTAATTCATTCATGTCTTGGAGCAACAGAAAATAAAAATATTGGACATTATGAGTAACACAGAGTACTTGAATAGGAAAACACGAAAAATGTTCTAAATAACGAAATACGTTTGCCGTAATATGAGAAAAACTCGATGCCGGGCCTGGCTCTGTCGGCTGATCTATGACCAAAATCTTCATACCGGACAGCGCTTTTCTTATGCAAATCACAATCTCTTCGACGACTGCTGCTGTGCTTCTCAACCTGACGGACGTGGATCCATGTTACTATGGTCGAATTGTCGGCCGTGCGGGACATTATGTCAAACGGCTCCAATACGTTTACGGCGTCGATATACAGGTTCCACCGTACATCGAACCTGGGCAATATGGAAGGACCTCGGTTTGTGGTTATATCTGGAGGTGAGCGTGCTAACCGCCAAGCGGATTACGAGTATATCATGAACAATATTGCTCGGCGGGACAAGTTCCATCGATTACATCGATATTATTACTGAGAGTATTTCTACTGATTTTTTAAAATTGTTTTTCTTTAGGCAATTAGGCAATCAGTAGTTGTTTTAACTTTTCATTTAGGTTCAATTTAAGTTATTTAATAATTACTAAATTAATTTATCACTTGAAATTTTAAAAAAACTGATTTCACGCACTTGTACGTTGTAAATAAAAATTTATTTTATAAACTATTACTACTAAATTCTTAATTATTTTTTTTTAGGCCAATCAGTATTACAAACTTATTCGTTTAGGTTCGGTTCCAAGTTTTTAAAATAATTAATCACTTTCTATATGTATTTAAATTTGAAAAAATAACTAAATACTAAAGTTCTTTAAACCTTATACCATGCCTTTGATTTGGATTATTTATCCACACATACACTTTACTTACAAATCCTCGGCCTAAGAGTCAGGAGGAGAATAAGGAAAATTGAGAAGGGGAATTTTAGTCAGTGTCAGACGACGACGAATTGAAGCAACTAAGTAATACAAGGCTATGTATCTGTACTGATTTTATTTTGAATCACATTTAAGATTACTAATTAGTAAATTTACGATCAAAATATACAATACAAATTGAATTTAAACAGAATTTTTCCCGCCATCTTGATTATTTCTCGACCTGGAAACAAAACCAAAATCAAGTATTATATACCAGGCATTGGTCACAAGGTAACAGAAACAATACAAAAATTTCAGAGTAATCCACACATCAAAGCAATCAGCGACTCTAGTTCGTAATTCTTTCGGATAGGTCATCAGCTACCAAATACGATTAACCAGGAATTAAATCTTACCTTTGAAAACGCCCGGTGTTCCTTCGAAGCTGGATGGAGATAGCAACTGTATTCAGCAATTAGTTTTCTGCCTTCTGCGATTGTTGTCCTTTCAGTGTTTCCCAGTCAGCAAAAGGAATAGGAACAGTGGAACACATCTTGTAGGATATCTAAAATTAAGTTAAACAGGAATTAAATGTGGGGAAAAGAGCAATTTTTGTCTACTATTTCGGCATCACTTCAGCCCTGTTGAGCTTGATAGACCATCATAGACAAGTACGGCATCAAGTTTGTCATCATTTTCTTTGAATTAACACCTTTCAGAAGACATGACCCACCTTTTCATTTTAGCGAACCGAGGCGATGTGCTTGCTCAACTTCAGGAAGGTGGATAGGAAAAACCGTTGCAAGGGACAATTACCCTCAACCCGAACATTCACACCCGTCTGGGCATCTGTAAAGAAAAATCGATGAGCTTTAAAACGAATTAAGCTGGTTTGTGGGAAATTCTCAAAACTGTTATGATAATGATCGACCACTCAGTTCTGCCAAGAACTCCCATGTAATCTGGCACGTTCTTCTTCCAACTACTCCAGACAATGAGAGTAAGCTGGACTATCATTTGTGCACTATTATTGACAACAACCGGTAAAATTATATTATCAAAGAACCGTAGAAAAATTACCAGGTAAAACAAGTATCCAGGCAGGCAGGGATACAACACCAAACACCCACGATAAAAAACTATAGAAAAAGTACAATTATCAATAAGGACGCTTATGATAAATCACTTAGAATTATTATCGGCAGTATTCTAGAAGGTAGATTTCACTAATCGAAATTACCAGCTGGTACGTGCCACATTTTTCTAGCATCACTGCAAAAGTTACACCCTCATTTACAAAAGATATCACCTATCGGTAATGCATTAATAAATAATTTCAATTATCACTAGCAATTTCATACCTTAGAGTACTGTAATAACGAGTTCAACGGCTGTCTCTGCCATGGATGGTATGATGGATTGCAGTCAACCCCCAATTTAAAACGCTTCGTAACGCCCCTTCCTTCGTCCTAAAAAATAATGATTCAATACGGATCCACAAAAATCTGTCATCTTTAATTTGTCGTAGTAACTGCAGACCGAAACGCCACAAAGGCGTGTCAGAGGATGATGTACTCCTTCAGTTTATGAGAACTTTCAAACACCAATCCAAAAAAGCATGGCAGTGGTGGGGTAAGATTCTCAAATAAGAATCAATATTCTGTACACCTTACCTGCAGCTAAGATTGCCGACAAAAATGTCCTTCAATACCGCCCATCAGGAATAGCTCGAGCGTACTCGTGATCCTAGAACTCCGCCTACAACATAGAAAAAAAAAGTATCAGCCAGGACAGACCACGAGAACGCAAAACTGACTCAAGCGAAAATTCCCCTCAGACAAATGCCTCGATTCGTCAACATTGAACAGTGAACTCTTTAGACTCGTCATCAAAATCATCATAAGGATCTGGTATTGCAACCGGTATTACACAAAGATGATTGATCCCCTTGTCGAAATAATTACCGAGCAAATGGAGCTTAAATCCGAATCCGCACTTTAGATATTTGCACCTAAAGAGGATAAAAAATAGGTTAAACATTGGCCTACTTTCGCGAACCAACACGAATCGAAAGAAACATCAGAAAGCACAGAAACACCACAGAACATGATCTACCACGGAAGGACGCAGGCAGTGTCCGGTAAAGTCAAGTCTCAGACGCAAATTACAGCATCATGTAGAATATATCCACTACAGCAAACCCAGAATTTAGCAGCTATACCTTATTGGTGGAACTTAGTTGTAACTCAGCTGACATGTCAACTGTGTTAGGAAATGCCTAACGAGCAATAACAAAGAAAAACAACTTTATTCTACAGTTCAAAATTAGAGACAAGAAAAGCAAACCCCTTGAAGAAACATTGGTACCTTGGTTGAGGTGTAAAAACATGAAGAAATATAGCTATTTTTCCTTCCTCTCTCACACCATGATCAATGCACCCATCAACTAAATTCTAAATTCAATTAAAAAATATATTAGTATGAAAAAAAGCTAATATAAAAAAAGAACACTGTCAAATTTCAGAGCTTAAGAAATCATCAATAAATGATCAGACGGCAATTCCTATCATTTAATTTTAAGGTTCATCACTACAATTCTGACTAAAAGCTTGCAGTAAGAAAATTCTCACCATATTCACACCACTAAGATTGAAAAAGGAACATCCGATTGACACTTGGCAGACATGACTCTCGAGCACGTGGCCGGGGCAGTATTCCCTGACTCACTCAGTAGATACAATCTGACAAGACAAGAAAAATAGCACTCTAAGACGGTTTTACACAACTCACTTATTAAACATGAACAGAAAAACAAACTTAAAGCAACCTTACATGGCGTATGATTTGCGGTTCAGAATTGAGTCAACAATAGAGGGACTTGTCACTTGTCCGGCTGTCCCATACACACCTTCAGTCCTCAGTGCTCCGTGTCCGACTGACGCCTGACGGAAATGTCTTGCATTGCATGTCTCTAGTTGGAGAGCGGTGGCTTTTATAGGTTTTGATTGGCAGGGTTGCAAGAAAAAAAAAGCAAACACTGTAGTGGGTGTTACCTGTGTTACTATAATTTACTATATTAAAGCCGCTTTCATTTGCAGCTTATTTGGGGGATTTTTCAAGGGTAGGCCTATCTTTTTAAACGGTAAAGAGGCTGTGATTGGTAAAGGAGCCAAACATTTGAAGGGGAACAATTTAAAATCGGACTATTAGTATATTTAAAAAAATAAAAAAAGACAAATTGCCTTAATTACTTGTGCTACTTATGTTAAGTCCTCTATTATTTTCCCAAAGGAAAAAAGAAACTACTGATGTAGGATTGAAAATTTTTACTATAATAATTTTTAAAACTAGAAATATCTCCTAGCGCCCACTCATTTTGTTTAAAGACAGAACTAAATTTTAAAAATCAATTTAAAGCTTCTGTAGTTCATGAAGCGCTAACTTGTTAATACATCGCAAGACCCACGTTTTATTTAACACGGCAATGGCCAAATTCTAAAAAAAACTGTTGCATTACGGCCATAAAGAGTCCGAGTGGCACTTTATTGGGAGGCCCCTTCAGGATATTATTATTTGAAATTACGTAGAAAAAGCAGTCTGAATTCTCTGCATATGACCGAAGTCATATGTCACACTTCACTCCTCTACTTTATCTACTGCCAATATGCATTGTATTGTAGGAGGTGCACATTGCGTCCCAGACCTGGAGTTAATACAACATTTTAAATTTTAGCATTCAGTTGAGATGGTAGATTTTTTTTAGGTAAAGGCGTCCAAGGACTTTGCAACTGATTTTCTTCTGTTAATAATCGGGTAGAGGGGTGTGGTACCACTGGTCGATAGACTGGCAAGGTACGATTTTCTTAAGGCGACGGGATACCTCATTTTTATCAGCAGAGCAACCCTTTCCGGTCTTCAACTAATATTAGATCAAAAGACTTATGAAACATTCATTCATGTTTTTATCGCACAAAGTAATTTACCATAAAGCTAGAAGCCATGAGTTCGCCAGAAGACACAGCGCAGCGGTCGGGAGTTTTCCATTCGCCTTCAGTCTCTTGATTAAAGTCACCGCACATGCCACAAGTCCTACCGCGCAAGTACATGGGAGCAGACAGCTCAATCTGCGATCCTTGGACCTTAACATAGAAGTTCCAGCCTTTAATGTCCATGATGACACCCTCACCAGTGAGGTGATAGATAACAGCCTTTGTGGTTTCGTTGTCTCGAATTTCGATACGGCTCTCCTGTGACATTGTCTTGTAAGCGGTTTTAGCTCCATTAACGGTAATAAAACCGGACGGATCCATTTCGACGGTGTCCTTATCGTTAATTACTGTGACAATCTTGTGTCCGTTTCGACCCTCGTGAGCAATGACGGCGATATTGGATTTTTTGTGACTATCAGTCAAAAGGACATGGGGGCATTCGCCAATGGTGTAGTTGTAGAAAGCTCCGTCGAAAGTGTGGACGGCGTCGGGTCCAACGTAGCATCTGGACTCGGAAACGGCTCCAGTAGTTAAATTAACGGCGTCGCGAAAAATATTGCTTCCGGCGTTCAACGGGTAAAAGACCTGAGCGTAAGCCCAAGTCAGAGGAGAAAAACGAGCCCATATATTGTTTTCTGAGCGGACATTGGATGCAACTAAAGTTTCCATGGGGCGGATGAAAGTCATGTTGCTGGCTCCAGTCCAGGGATCGCGCTTGATGATCCAGCTGGCGCGATTAGGATTGTTAGACTGTCCTTGGGTATGTTTCATAGTAAAGGGATACAAGATGTGGTTGATCCATTGACGGAATCTGTTGGTCCATAGAAGCACCGGCTCTGGCAAATTTTCAGCTTCAGCGGTTAATTCGTAATTGTTGTAAGTCTGGTCCATACGGCGAGCTTTAGTGCAAGCAGGACTGCCGTACATGAATCCGGCCGCCATATCCTTCTGGCACTGCTCTCCGGCTGGACTGTACATGGCAGCCTTGGCCGCAGTTTCATCGCGGTAGACCTTGGCTTTTAAGACGATCTTGGACTGATCGCATTGCTGTCCGAAACCGATAGTGTCCTCTTCGGTCAGGTGCAAAACATCCTTACTGAATCCGTAGGTGGGAGGATTGTTCCAGTTTCGGACGGCCCAGTAGCAGATGGCGTAGCTGGTGTCCCTGTTTGCGTGGATGTTGGCCCCAGCCGATGAATATTTCTCGATCTGAATATCGGTGAAGTCCTTTGTATAGGTGGTATCTTTTGCCAAACCCATGGTGGCGTTGAAGTGAACCCAAGTTCCGTCCTTCCATTCGGAAGTGAAACCAGCTCTTAACAAATGTGCATTTCCGCTAGCAATGTTATTGAAGAGACGGCTGAGAGCTGGGCGGAATTCGGTGGCGATCGAGTTATAAGAAACATCTGACTCTGAAGGTGTCCTTGGCCGATCAGTACCGGAATTGTAGACTATAGTGTCTTCGCTAGACTTTTCGGCGTGCTGATACTGGAAAAATGTCGAAACGGAGCGAGCGCGGGTGCCGGACGGTTCGTATCGCAGAACGTATTTGCGGCTGCGAAGTTCCGTTGGGATGGAGAGGTCAAAATTAGAATAACTTGTCATTTCCCACTTGGTTAACCATTGCCACCAAGACCATTTGTCCGAGTGCGCCAACTCGCTCTGTTCAATGAGACGCATGTTAACGCCAAAACGATCGCCCAATGGGAATTCCCGTTGAATGGGTTTATCAGTGACGCTTATGAGGTGAGCAGCTGGATCCTCGAGAGTTGGTTTTATGGTGTCTGCCCGGTTACGAGTGACGGTGTAAGGCTTGACATGGTAGTAAAGAAGGTCGGTAATTTTGCTACCAGGAGTCCAGGTAACCTTGATCTGGCCAGGAGCTTCGTAGTTAAAGTTGAGCTCTTTGGGAAAATTAGAATCGACTAAAACGTCAACACCGGCGGCGATGTAGTTGCCGTTGAAGGGAACATCGACGCGGAGTTCAGCGCACAATTTCCAGCTCAATTCAGTAGCAATGTTGGACGTGATGCCTATCTGCCTATCACCTCTAAGAGTTCCTTGCATCGAAGCAATCATTGGTAAGGTGTACATGTAGCGCATAGGCAGACCCAAATCAGTGGGGAAGTGAACGTTGTATTCGCCGAGCATGCGGTATTTAGTGATGCTGACTTCGTGGGGCTTGTCTTGGTATTTCATGATGTTGGTAAAAAATTGTGGAACCAGCTCTTCCATTTTCTCCAAGTTGATAAAGCGGTTGATCGATTCAAACAAGTTAATGTGTAGAAGGCCAGCACGCTTATCGGCAGGGCGTGGAGTAATGTTCAAATCATCCCAAATTCCCTTTAACATTTCTGTGTTGTTGCCAGGTTTGTGAGCCATTGGAATGATTCGATTGTAGAGTTTATTAAAGGTGTTCTGCCAGACTTCGGCCATGTTATAATTCCAGAAAAAGGCCTGGAGTAGCAAAGAAGGTTTAATTATCGCATTCTTGGTTAATAATTGATCAAGTGAGTATTCTTACGTTAATAGGTACTCTGTTCAAGCGGCCGATCTGGTAAAAATAACGATGAGCCGTATAAACAGGCCATGTTTGGGCGTCGGAATTGCGCATGTTTATATTATGCAGCGTTGCACTGATACCTTCATCCAAATGGGATGTTCCACTGTAAACGAAAGAATAAGGTAGGCCAAAAGGAGCGGGCTTAACCAAGGGCCAAACGACGCGAGCTTTTTGGGACCTAATTCAATTCCAGTTGGATATATTTAATTATTATATCAGAATTGAATCAAAGTAAATATTTACAGCTCAAATAAGGCAGGATTGGCAGCCTTCGGTATTTTGATGAGTGAATGAATCAAGCTGTGGGTCCAAGATGCTACTTGTTGACTGGGTTCGAACCAGGTACTGGCGGCCAATTTTTGCCACGTCGCCAAGGGACCGTTAGATAAAATTGAGAGTCCCAATGAAGACATACGAATTTCGGGACGTTCGGCAACATTGGTAGCCAAACGAATCAAAATTGGATGAACCTGTTGAATGTAGTACAAAATTCAATTAACAAAAGAATGCGACTTTCTTTAATCTACTTAAATTAAGGATAAAAGAATGCCTACTTTTTCTGGGACGATATAGGCGATGCGGTGAAACGATTGGATAGCTCGTAAACGTTCAGCGGTGTCGTCGAATTTTCCGGGAGTTCCGCGGATGACGGAAACTAAAATGGGAATAATTTCTTCGACACCGAGATATCCCAATGCAGCCAAAACGGGAATGCGATCTGCGGTATCTTGACTGGACTCGAACTCCCTCTTAAGTAGAGGTAGAAATTCATCGATGATGATAGTGTCCTTGGCGTTGCAGAAATCAACCATGACGGAGACAGGGTAACGTTTGGCGGCTGAAATACGAGAACTGCAAACTGTGTGCAGCAAATCAGCAACCATCACCATTAGGGTTTGTTTCATTTCCTTCGAGGACTGCACGGGTCCGGATTTCATCAAATTCTAAGAGGAAAACGACGGACTAATAATATGGCGCCATATTTTGAAACATATTCAAACATACCACAAGCTCTTGAAGGAGTTCGCGAGTCGGAGTTTTCGCATAGTGACCAATGGCACCCACAGCCCATATTGCTTCCGTTCCAGTGATTTGATCTGACTCTACCAATTCTTTAATAAGCATAACAGCTGGATTGCTGCCGGCCTGCACGACAGAATCAATGAACAATGTCCTGCATAGAAAATGTTTGTTTGAATGACTCGTACTCCCAAGATGTCATTTTGCTGTACACTACTTACACAGTGGCGTTATCTTGGCTCTTAACGTCTTGCCACAAGATTCTCAGCTCGCCCAAAGAGAACATGGGCAATACGCGACAAACAAAGGCCAAGCGTTCTAGATTATCCTTTTCTGAATCGGGTCTTTCTTTCAGATCTCTTACAACTGCACGCAGAGCATCCAAAACGTGGTTGTGCAAGGTCAACACGGATACAGGGCTTTTCAAGTAAGCGTCAGACAAGGTTGGTGGAGCGTGACTATAATACAGATGATACAGAACAAAACAGTCCAGAGTTATTAGCTAATTGCGTAACTATAGGACTCATTGAATCACTTTATCTTACGTTTCATCTTGATCCCATTGTTTGAAGTCTCCAAAAACATAAGAAAGACTGTTATGTTCCTTGAATAAAGGCATGCTAGAAAACTGGTTGTTGAATTTTTCTTTCTTTTCCAAAGTCCATTGAGTGACAACGGCGTTCATTAGTTCATCGCTCTTCGTGGCAAAAGGCTGAGCATGCAAGTCGCTGAAACCGTTTGCTTGAACAACAGTGACCTTGGGGTAATTATCACCACAAGCCACGTATTTGTAGATTGATGTACGCTAGAGAAAGAGAAATAGCGAAGAATATTCATTAGTTTGGCTTTACTTACAAAGTAAAAGCGAACTTGATTACTTTCATAAAATCGCCGCAGTTGGCTTTGCTAAAATCGCAGCTCTGGATATTTGAGGTCGTGGAATGCCAAATTGGGTTATTTCGGCAACGGTTAAAGTCTTTAGTTTTGACAATCTTGTAGACAGGTTTGCCCTTACAAACTTCGTCGAATGAGCCCAGTTCAAAGGTGTCCTGTGCGTAAACCTGAGACCAGGGAATGCGGCTGATGGCGATGGTTGTACTGCAGTCACCAGACAAGGAGTCCTAAAACGTAATTGTGCTGTAAACAAGCTACACAAAAACATGTAGAAGTTTTTATATTACTTCAAAAACATTGAAAGTGTCACTCTTGCCATCTTTAGGGACTGTCCAATCGACTTCTGAGCCATTACGACGGACGCCGGTGATGTCCAGTTGCAACTGGCTAGCGATACCCTTTTTGAAGTTGACGATCCACAGCGGCTCCTCGGCTCCGATTTTAACTCCGGTTATCTATCGAAAGATATATATAATACAATTATAGAAATAGGATATTAATAATGAAACAATTAGGAAAACGTTTTATTTACCGATCCCTTGTTATGAGAAATGATGAAAGGTTCACCGAGCCATTCGCCATTAGGGATCGGATCTTCTTCGCCCTCAATCTCATGAAATGGATTTTTTTTACCGACAAAGTAAGGATTCTCCATATATCTGCCATTACGCTTGATGCGACCTTCTGTTAACTTGAAAAATGGTGAATAAAATATATTAACTATTATATCTCAAACTTTCTCAATTGCCTGATAGTTTGACAGCGATGGTGTTCTCGTCGATGCTCTGAACGATGACGCGGCTTTGAATTTGGATAACAGCATTTTGTTGCTTCAATTTGTAAATGCCAGTCGCTGAGCGACCAACGTAGTTGTACACGTATTGAATACCCGGTTCCCATCCTAAATTGTCGTGATAAGGAGTAAGTTTTTACCACCAAGAAAACGGAATACTCAGTCCAGAAAAAAACAACTTTTTTCTCAGAATCCATACCGGTATATAAGTACGTAATAAATTTTACATACAGTATTTCATTGAATTCAACTAGAATTATTTAATTTAAAAATTTTCACTGAGTATGACAATAACTAGATTTTTACAGTCGTAGATATTTTGGCCATTTTTCTTTATTTGAAATATAAGGCCAAGAAGGAAATGGTATAACTGTGCTTACCCCATGTCAGGCAAAACAGCGCGGCTAGAATTGTACGTGCGAAAGAGAATTCGATGCAATAAGTATTTAATATTCTGTATCGATTCTAGATTCATAAACATTTAAATACTTACAGAATAAGATTAAGACAGAAGATTTAAGCGTGCCCATCGCGTTGAGATGTTTTTCCTTCAAGCTCTTCAAGAACTTTGTGATTTACTTCATTTTATGATGCTAAGACATCTTATACTCAAGGTTAACCTCAAGACTTGACATCATGAACTTGCTTATTTGCGCTCCTTTGGATACAGCTTTTACTACGTAAAATGATTCTGAAAACAAAAATATGGCGCCTTGAAGAGTAAATATTGATGTAAGTAGTCACACGGATGAACAATGTTATGTCTATTGCTTTGGACTTCGGTTACACTTGCGTCAGAATTTTTCCTACGAGAGCAATTTTTTTTTTCATCAGTTTCCAAAACAGCAATTATGAAGTGCTCAGCGATATAAGTCTGCAATACCAAAGAATTCGAGCCAAGTTATGCTGACAGTAGGAAATTCATCGAGTACGAATAAAGTAAGACGTAACATGCGCGCCAAAATATAATGGCCTGCGGGGTGCTATTTGCAAGGAAATCGAAACACCGTATACCGTGTACCGTACACATTGACATTCTGAATCACCATGGCCATATTGATGTAAACATCAAGTGAATATTTCATTTTGAAAATGCATGTCGGCGCCCCAGTTACACTGTTCAATGAGACACTATGTATTAACATCGGAAATGAGATTAAAGGACGGCACAGGCCACCATTAATAAATAATATTAATAAAAGTGCGCTTATTTATAGCGTATATAGCAGTCAATTGTTCAGCGTCTCTCGTAGCCTTAAATTTTTTTTTATTGTGGTTCATTCTGCGAGTCATTCTGGCACTAAACATGATATTTTTCGTGATAAACCAAGGCCAGTTTCTTGCAAGTTTTCAGTTTCAATCTTACTAACTCGACTTGAAATGTAAACCTCCCATGCTTATCAATGGTCTGTCTGTCGTTCTTCACATTTATAATGAAAAAATTAATGAATATAAGAAAGGCTGATGAAATCGAATTTCACGCCTCATATAGTTGCACACAATATATAGATACAGCGTGACGGGTATTTTTTTAAGGTCTGTCGGGCGTACTCAAGTTTGAGTATTGCCCCATTTTATTGTAGCATACGTTGAATTAACCAAATATGTCAGGTTAATTCTCACATATTTAAAAACGTCATCGCATGTAAGCGCCATCACAAGTATGCGGGAGCTATAGCGTGACGGGTATTGTAACGGAAAATTGTTCGAGGTTTAGATATATAAATCAGCGTGGTGATATATACGCAAATAAGATTGCATGTACCCCTCGCTGAAAAAAAATAGCCTGTATTCAATGTGCAGTATACCGTACACAACACATGAGCTAGAGTCATCAATACATCAATATCATTTCGTACAAATCAAAAGCAAGGACCGGGTCACGAAAAAATTCTTGCGAGCCACTGATATTTCCACACATAATCTTACTATTATTACCATTAATCTCTTTCTGGGATCGTTTTTACGCCATGAAGTTCGCTTTATTAGTGACATTAGTGTCGGTTCTATTTTTCTCATTCGTTTATAGTAACGAACTTAACGGAGTTGACCTCAAACTGGCAGCGATTCACGTATGTATGAAGAGAAATTTAACTCAAATCAGAGTGCTAAAATGCTTCCGTAGTTGTTTAATTGTAATTTGTAATGGCACTTTTCAAATCACCTCCATTATATAACAGCGTATTAACAACCAAGCTGGGCGATGTTTGGCGAAAGTTAAATCCAACTAAATCGTTCATTATCACTAATATTATAGGGGCCGCCATTTGATGTACTGACCCGCGGACCGAGCGGAAATTACACCCTAACTGGAACTAGTGTAAAAATTTTTGAAATGCTAGCGGGGAAATTGAATTTTACGTAAGGATCGTTCAGAAGCCCTTTAAAAATAATGAATACCCAAGAATACATAAAAGTTTGAATGACTTTTGTTAGTTTAGTTTGTGATTTGTTACCAATCACAAACTAGGCTACCTCAAATACAAATGATTTTTATTTAGACCTACTGCATTAATGAACCCTTTTGTTCCTTATACGTACATTTTCTTACGCATATTATTCGCAAAGTTACACAGTGGTGCCGGTAGTCGAAGAAACTCTGATCTCTAAACTTGGAACCAATGAAGCCGCATTTTATAAGGTCATTAACAAAGTATGAATCGGAAAGTATTATGTCAGAACACACAAAGGATGATGTTGCTCGTTTTTTTTTATCACAAAAGGAAGTTGACGGGATATTAGCCGGTTTCATAGAGACACTAGATCGCAAAGAAAAAATGGACTTCACTCATACAGTGTGGGTGGAAGAGTACACGCTTCTTGTGCCTAAGCCCAAAGAAGAGAATCGCTTGTTCGCTTTCATCCGACCTTTCCAACTGACAGTGATTTGTTATCTTGTTTTATCTTAAATAATCTTTTTCAAAACCGCGCTGAGCTTCTGTCTTTTCCCAATTTTTAGCTGAAGTAATAGATTTTTTGTAATTGCGCAGGTGTGGATATACTTTTTAGCTACGCTAACTGTAATGGTTTTACTGATGGGCTCGTTTTCCCATTTCTACCTTACTCATAAAACGACAATTAAGAGTAGTTTAAGTAAAAGAAGTCATGGAACCGAAAATTCTAAAAAGAACGGAACAAACAGTCTTAAGAGATTTACCGATTCCACAAGTTATTTCACAGTTTACAATTTCGGAGTCGTCATAAACCAAGGTAATCTATCATTTACTTTAAGTATTAAAGCTTTAAGAAATTTTAAAGAATTGCGAAGTGCATTCACAACAGACGTGATTATGAATAATTTTATCACGGTCGTTAATATCACAGTAGCCTAATTGACCAGTTTTTTGACATTTTCATAATTAACAACTTAGTTTATAGATTGGTATACCCAAAGTGGATTAATATTTTAAAAATTTGTTTTAAAGGAGGCTACTTACCTTATTCCCAAAATTCCTTTCGGGTTTTGGCTGGAGGTTGGCTTTTAGCAGCGGTGGTTTTGGTCAATAGTTATTCCAGCATAGTCGTATCCTCCCTTACTTTGCCAAAGATGAAGCCAGCAGTCAATTCATTGGAGGACCTAGCTGCTAGCAAAGACATATCCATAATTCTACGCAAAGATTTTGTCTTAGACCAACAAATACTGGCAAGTCTTTCTCCCAAATTTTTATGTCACGTTTTCCACCAGCATTCGACACTGAATTTAATTTAACGTTATAACGTAATAATTCCTAAGAGATTATTGTATCTTAGGAGTAGAAATATCGAGTTTTATTTGGAACTGTTTCTACTATTTTTCAAACACTAAATAGCCCTACTAACTTGCAAAAAATTATTCTTTTACATTTGGATTTCTGAGTGCAACTTCAGGTGTATTTAAAGCCCTTGGAGACCAAGCTCGTCAGCAACCGGCTGACAGAATTCATACGCAGGCCGTAGCACTGATACAAAAGCTAGAAACAGGACGCTACGCATACCCACATGTGGGCTTGATTTGTCTTAATATCTTCAGTTTTTGCATAATTCCAATAATTTTTACAATATTTTATCACAGTTAAGGACATTTATTCGTTTCTTTGTTGGAAGCCAATTGAAAAAGGATCGAAAATGCCGTTTTCAATCATCAAATCGTCCCCTTCCACTAACGAGTGGAAATTTCTGCATCGTTCTTCAAAAAAATTCAAAATACACTTCGGCGCTGAGTTTAGGGTATGACATCGTATACCATGTCAGACAAAATTGTTTTTTCAAAAATACTAAGTTTTTTTGGATGCAGGGCACTTCACTTATGGGAATCTGGACTAAATCGGTTCGTGTATGACGGACTTTCTAGTAGTGGTGATCAATGCTTAGTAAAAAGTCGCAAAAGATCAGTTCAACAAATAGGAATCAAACTTGAAGACTTGATCAGCGCTTTTCTTATTCTTGGCGTCGGTATTTGCTTGGCTCTTTTCTTCTTCCTGGTAGAGATACTAGCCAGTTCAAAGTACATTAACTATATATTGGAAGAAGCCTTAATGACCGTAAAAATTCAAACTCGATAATAGGCCTACCTCGCAAATTTAAAATACAGATGAACTAAATATACTATATTAACTATATATTGTTAATATTGCAACTTACACTAGAGACTTTTCAACTATTAACGACTTAACGTAAAAACGTGTCAAAATCAAAACGGTTTTGATTTTTGAGACGATAAATATTTTCGTCGTTTTAAGCTTCAGCCAATAGAAATATTCCATGGGCGTGTACATCAATTTAAAATCCAATATTTCGTTTTGGTGCCACTTCCTTTTTGTTTTCATTTCACATATTTGTCTTTCTCCCTTTCCATCACGTGTTTCACAGCCTTGTGTATCTTTTTCAATATATATAGTATATAATACTAATATACAGTGGGCACTCAAATTATTAGAACACGGGGCGCATTCCCATTGCACCCCGTGTTATTTTCGCGTTTATTTTTCCGTCCCCCTGGGCTCAAAAATAGTGTAATTTGGAAAATTTCAAATGCATTTTTTCCCCACCGGGCATTTAACAGCCGTAAAGGAAACTTGAAATTTTTATATAAAATCAAGCGAGACTTCTTCTTTGAGTCTGGAAATTTTCATTAAATTTGGGTGATAAATGAAAAAACAACGGCTAAAAAACTAAGTCGCGTTTCGAAAAAGGTCGTTTTTTCGACCAAGGTCACGGCTCCCCATGTCGAAAGCCTATCCCGGCCGTTTTTTTCGAAACGCGACTCAGTTTTTTAGACCTAAAACTCGGAGCCTTTTATCAAAACTTAATGAAAATTTCCAGACTCAAAGAAGAAGTCTCACTTGATTTTATATAAAAATTTCAAGTTTGGGCAATCTTTCAAAAACAAGCTGTCGGCTGTTAAAGTTGACCGATTTGTGTACGAAGGATGGGGAAAAAAGGCCTGTTCTAATAAATAAATTTCTTGCCCCTGCTTCTAGTTTTAATTCAAGACAAATTAAACTCAGAAAAAAAATTTTAGCACGAAAAAAAATAAACGAAAAACACGGGGTGCAATGGGAATGCGCCCCGTGTTCTAATAATTTGAGTGCCCACTGTATAATTCAATAATACTATATATAATTATATAATACTATTTAATATTCAATATAGTATGTTCCCAAAAAAAGTAAAATAATGTTCAAGTAAATAATTCTTTATTGTTCTAATCTCCGCCTTCTTTTGAGTTAATAAAGTAGCAAATTCCCTGCGAGTGTAAGTTGAAATATTAAAAGTTTAACTTAACATCCTAACATATTAAGGAACTAAAGTAATAACAACTTAAGAAAAACCTCTAGTGTAAGCGAGGCTTAAAGGTCTATTAGCTTTAGGTTTATTTATTGTATCTATATTAAACGGAAAAAAGCGTAGGAAAATTTCAAATGCATTACCGGGCATGCCGTAGGACGTCACGGAGTTTCAAAAAGGAAACAATTCAAAATCCCGTCGGATATTGAATTCATAGCGGATGCCCCTTGTAGTTCAACATAACTCACAAAAAAAAAGAAAACTTCTATGGATCAAAAGTTTTGAATTCCAGTAAAATAATATTTCCATATAAACTCGCGAAATAGAACTCCGGTTTGACACCCTGATGAAAGAGGCCCCGTCGGAGTACATCCACCATAGCTGTACGGGCGCTGGCCATTGGAACAATTAATTTTTAAATTAAGGTAACTTACTTACCAGTGTTTTTAATCCCCGCACCTATTGCCGTGTTGTCAGCCGTGTTCCAAGATCGTTCGGCCCAGATAGTAGATGGGAATGGGATGTAACACCAAGCTGCGACGTGTTCATCGGTCTATTTGACAACAAAGTTAACTCACGTCTGTTTTCTTTTGCGCGATATACAAGGGCCGCCGATAATATTGGTAGTAAGATTTGTAAAGATATATATTTGAAGGCATGAAACTTTAAAAGCGACTAGATTACATATGTACTTGCATGCAGGTATGAGATAATTAAATATGCTGACATGCTATAATCTCCCGAATTATTGGCTAAGATTTCGCGTATGCATGGGAAGATAAAATCACGTTGAGGATAAGGAGGCAAAATTATTTAAATGACCTTGAGACGATCATTCGTTGTACTTCAGATTTCTGCATGATCACGAGTTACCTGCACCCAGTTGTTTCAGGACGACACGAGAGGCTAATGCTAACAGCAAACCAGCAGCAGCAGTACCCATAGCGCCATAAGTAATAGTCATCCCTGAAGCATTCGCAAACAAGGATGTAGATACTGATTTATTTGCCGATGACGACACATATTTAGGGGGAAATCCTTACCGAAGACAGTCATTTGTGGTGGTGATTGCCACATAACGTAGAGAGCCGCTAATCTTTGCTCCATCGGACAGATACACTGGGAAATCGATTAGCACCTGTTCTTTCACATTATGTGAATCTTATAGTACCTTCAATAACCGTTTGCCTTCCACGTTAACTTCGGCGTAGGCGGCGCATAGCAATGGCAGTATCAGCATGGGAATACAAACCTTTGTCGGAACAACTGAATTAGGTCAAGATTAAAATGGGTTTTTAACGTTTAACGATAACAGACCTGAACGACTTGTAGTGGACGAGGCGTATTTGATAGCCATTGAACCAAGCCAATTGCTACCCACGCCAAACATAGCGTCGTAACGCATGTTGTCCAGCGTTGAAAAGTCATGGATGATATGCGAGTAGCGCACTACATGATAAGGAAAAAAACAAGGTTAATCACCGTTAAAACTAAGGGCTTTGTTATCGCTTGTTGACAATTTACCGATAACCTCCAGTATCTTTGGAGCACAACCGCAGTGGACATGGGCTGAATTTGTTCTTTATTGGTCTCGGTAGCTGCTTGCGTTGTAACTGGAGTACGATTCAGGATCGAAGGAGAAACGTTCAACAGTTCCATCGTTGTTCGTTTCGGAGATCCAACGCCGAGCGATATGGAATTTGTTTGAGGACTTTTCCTAATTAGGGACAACTGATATTTAAGCTAATACTGATGCGTGAAATCGCTTGTTACGTATTACTCTATGCTGGTTGGTTGTGCTTCAATAGTAGCATGAGTCTCGCTATTATTAGTCGAATTCGAGGAGGAATTAGTATAGCGACGATGAAGTTTCGGTGCTACTTCTCCCTCTGATGATTGATCCGCATCATTTTCAGTTAGCCACATTAAATCTGAATCGATTAAAAGTTGCTTCAACATAAGACTAGCTGTAAATGAATATTAAGTTAACGAACCATCAAACGGTGCGTTAGAACCGAAGCGTTGCCGCTCGTATATGATGGCATCCCTTTCCAAATCTTGAATAAAACCACGAATACCTGTTTCGTAGGTTTCGTAACAGTTAGACGTTCGCGTCGTAAAAAAAAAAAGAAAGATCGAAATTAACTACCCATTGTGTTCGTTCGGCAGACGGAGAGTAGGACGATGCCAACGAGCGAATTCCAGAGAATTGCAAAAACGGAGAAGACGCACAAGGCGATGAAACGGATTTGGCATAGCAGAGGCGAAACGCCAGCTGTGGTTGGTGGTCGATTGCGAAAAAAGAAATAAAAACTTTTGAATTGCTGCTAGCTATAGCCACAAGATATACCTGACAAACACGTTTCCCGGTCTGAATACCAGGTGTAGTAGGCTTGAACATTGTGGACGGCCACGAACGTCGTCATCAGCAGGAAGAAAACGAAGGCCGCATTAACTTTCAGTATTGTCTGAAATAGATCAAACACAATACACGACGATTAAAAAACACACGGCATTGGCAGAGTTTAAAAACACGGAAACCGACTGGGGCGTCAGAGCACGCGATTCATGCATCAAACTCTCGTATTACAACGCGTTCAACGCCCACTTACCCGGGCTAGGTGGGAGTGGCACGATTATGCATGCCATAATACGACAATAACGTCAGGAAAAAAAAAAAGATTCTAATCAATAGACTTACTTTAGCGTGGAGACGGACCATGTCGAGAAACTTTGAAGAATTGTACAATCGATAGGCCAAATTCTTGGAGTAGAGACCAAGTAGGCACCAAAAGAATGTCAGAGACACCATAGCGATACCATCCATCACGTCGGCACGATCCGTTATCCCAACGCTTTTACTGCCTGACTCCAATAATACAGTGGGTCGAGTTTGGTTGGCACTCTTGGAGATTGCGACACGTGTTTGGATTACTTCGGCGACGACATAAGTGCTGGTTGAAGCTACCAACACTAGATAGATTTTGGTTGGACACAAAATGCAAACATTGTGGACACAATTGCAAATGATAAACCGAGACAATTCATACCTAAAGCCGAAATCATCGTCGAGGCATACAAAACGTTGGCGACAACAGATCTATCACTAGGTTTTGTTCTGATACCCAAAGCATGCGCTATTGAGATCCATAGCCACTGAGGAAGCCTTTTGGATCGGCGGACTAGACACTGTTTGGCAGGGGCGTCAGCCATCCCTACCTTTTCCGGCTCAACTTCCACGCCGTAAACATTCTGTGTGTTGTTTATCCAAATATGAGAGTTGACGTATCATTTCTCGAAAAAGAAAACAGAGTAATTACTAGAATACTTTCACTTACATTATTATTGTTCTCCATTTGACGGTAGGGCATGATGATGCTGAGTTATTTGTATCAATGCATGACTCGATAATTCGTTTTCTCTTGTTGTGAATGCTCGTTGCGCACTCGAACGCCGGTCGAGATCAACTAGTGTAATCGCGCCTCCTGGCTTATTTTTTCAACAGGAAACCAAAACTTTTTTTGATAAAATTATGAGCGTACGTAGTTGTATTCACGACAAATAGATGGCGTTGTCGACTTCTCCCGCAAAAATGGAAAAGAATCGAAATGTAAATGTCAAGTACTGTTGTATTAAATCGATTTAAAAATAATGAAATTTGTTTAAGAAACACAAGTTTATCGAATTCAGTCAAAAGAAATAGTTGACTTTATCTTAGAATTATGTTTTAAAACAACTGATGGAATGCAAGTATACGTAGAGTTTTTGGTAAAAGGCGAGGGCCGCCCACCAGTTGTGACGTCAGGTGTTGGGTAGTGTCTTGTACATAAAGCCGGAGAGAAAGGTTCGGCCAGAAGAGAGTGAAATTGTCAGCCGTTCCATCCAGGTGTGTTTCTCGTGTTGTGTTGCACTTGTGTTTCTTGTTTGTTCTTTGCGTTCGTTCACTTTTTTTCCAATCTTTGACCATCAGTTAGTAGTTTCGTTCGCACACATTGCGTCGTAAAGTTCTGAAACGACGTGATCGTCTTTAATTGTTGCCCAGAGACAGGAAAACCAATGTTCTTTTAAATAAATATTTCTTCTTCTTCTTCTTGTAAATGCCAGGGATTATTGAAACCTGTGGTGCGATGAAGTGCTAGCCGAAGACCCCATCACACATTTGTTTACTCGACCGGATTAACTCTCATCTTCCTCCCGCTCAAAAGGTAACATTGCATCTTCTGAAACCTCATCAAACGAATATCTGACGATCTACGTGATGCATGTGATGCAACGCCGTGAGGGTGGAGCGCTTAGTAATACCACGGCGTTTTGTCCAGAGACCTTCACGCTGCCATACAAGGCGTTCGTGCTGTTTTCACCCATCTCAGCTCTTTTAAGACTCATTCTATACATTTCCAAACAGCGTCAGCTCTTTTTTTCTCCATCTATCTATCTCCCTTTTACCCCAGTCGCTTTCAGTTTCATTTTGCTTCGTATCAGACTAGTAGAAGGCCAGTACGTAAATGGCTCACGCCCAAATAACGCGTTGAGTCAGAAAGAGAAAGAGAGAGAAAAAAAAATCCGTCTGGAACAGGAAGGAATGACGACGTCATTAGATTCTCTTTGAAATCGAATCTTGAGAGTGGGAAACGAAGACAATATGGCTGCTGCGGATGGCAAGATCTCCACACGGTACTAGAAATCGCCTCACCTTGGTGCAAGCTAGGCAGGTGGGCGTGCGGTGCTGGGTGCGACCCTGCGGTTGCACGAGAAACAAAAAAAAAATACCTCCAAGTCTTTTTACTTTCGAAAGAAAAACAGCAGCAACGATATACTACTACACCCTGATGTAACCGAAAGTTTTACTTTCGGGAGTCGACTTGGTCATTCCATCACCAAGGTCTTTTTACTTGTTCAAAAAGAGACGGACGGCCTTCGCGACCGGAACTGGCTAATCATCTGCCCTGCCTTGCGGCTCTCTCTCTATCTCTCTCTGAAGTAGTAGCGCCAGGTGAAAATATCTCTCGAGGGACCACTAACTCATTCCATCTTGTTTGCTTCGTTTTCTTTACTGAAATTTTTAATAGAATAACTCAAATTGTCAGCAAATGTTAATGGGCTAGCCACCTTGCCTCTTGCGTCTGTACCTTTTTGGTTGAGACCGGTTTATAGTTTTTTGAGGAAGGAGAGAAAGGCTAGCAGCTAACTTACAGCACAGGTAAAGAAGGGAAAAAAAAAAGAACGGAGGGCTCCGTCATCATCCTCTCTTTGCACCGGCATTTGCCCTCCGGGGTCTTGGTCTCCCCCCCACCAGCAGTTCAGTAACATCCTGCCGGCACCAGGTAGACGTCTCAACAACCGAAAAATCCGACGGGAAAGAAAAAAAAACAGAAGAAGAAGAAGAAAGGAAAAGCCGTTGTCTTTCTTTTAAAACGTTTGTTGGTTGGAATAAACAAGAACAAATATAAACGACATCCTCGGGTTCGTTTAATTGTTTTTCTTTTTCTTTTGTGGCTTTGGATCAGTGACCGAATCAAACAATAATTGAATGGAAAGTGAATGGCGATCAGACGAATCGAACTTGGACTCGTTAGGCATGTAACGAAATGTGTGTTTGCTCAAACGTGCGTGTAAAGAGACCATGGTGGCACGCAAAACAAAAAATTCTTCAGCAACTTGCCTTTTCTCCCTTTCACTTCTTGTCTCTTTTTCTGAAACGCCAAGTTTTTTTTTTCTTTTCTTTTGGCAGTCAACTGAAACCCGCCCGGTTTATGACGAGCGTCTAGTATTAGTCCTTTTTTTTTTTCTTTTTTTTCGTGCTGTATCACCTCCCTTTTTTTCCAGAAAAGAAATTACCGTGTTCCAGCAGCAGCATTATTCTAATCATTGCTATTTTTTGGTGTACTTTAGGCAATCATGGGGCTCATCTCCCGGCGAGGCCGTCTGGTCGTCGGCTTCTTGGTAAGTCTCTAGCTGCTCTTGTCTTGTTTGATATCATCCCAACTATTGTTTCAATTGGATCCCAACATGGCCGCTTCTTCATTCTCTCTGCTTTGATGTCTGTTGGCTTGCCTGTTGGAAATGGCGAGTAATGAGTGCTCGGTAGAGTCACGCGGCAGGGGTGTATGACGACATTCAACCTTGCCCAGCCATTTTCGCCACTCACGTTCAATCTTTTTTGGCGAGGGGAGAATGCGACTAGCGAACGAGACGCTAACCTTGAACCGGACGTGGTCGGGATCGTTACCGCCTTCCCGACATGTCTGCAGCTAAAAAAAAAAATCGTCGTTTATTATCACCAGCATATGATGGAATATAGCAGAGTCTCTCGAAATGAAAGGAGAAAGTCACGACATCGTGCATCCAAAATGCTACAATTGAAAGAAGAAAAAAAAACAACTTTCGATTGAAGAGTGTTTATGGATGAACACCAGCGAATCGTCAAGTGTTTTCTAATCGTTTTATGTTGTTTCGAGTGGGTAGACGGGGGTAGGCTTATACAGCGTGGTAGAAATAGAAAGGGAAGAAGAGAACGCGTTGCACGAGGAACTCGACGTGACCGGTCGCCGACCCCCCGTATGAACCCATCCTCGGGGTGAATAAGGAGATAAAGATTTCTTGTGAAAACCTTTATGTTTTTTCTTCTTTCTATCGTTCGTTCGTCGTTCTTCTTGCTTCATTCTTGGCTCTACCCCCGCTGTGCGTGCGTGGCGGATGGGGTCTCTATAATTTTATCCAGCGTTGAACCCTTCTTCTTCTTTCTTCTTCTACTCCCCTTTGTTTCGACTTTTCCAGCTCTTTGGCTCTTGCCATAGACATGCTGTTGCAGGGCTCGTTGCTGCTGTCTCTTTCTCTCTGTGTAAATATATCCACCACCGCCGCGCCGGTAGAGAGAGAGAGAGAGAGAAAAACCACAAGAGAAGAAACAAGGAAAATGGCGTTACTATAGACCGATGAGCCGAACCTTATGGGAATCGACAGCCTCAGAACTTCTCAGCAAGGTGGAATGACTTTCACCTTTGACGATATATTTCCCTCCGTTCCGGAATTCTGGCCGGGAACCGTTGACTTTAACCACGCCAGAGACAGCAATTACCATCCATTTCTCCTCTAGTTGCATGTCTCCAACATCTTTCACGACGAGTCCGAATGATATTCCGTTAAACAAGAGAAAGAAAAGGAAAAGCCAACGAACTCCTCTCTCTCTCTCTTTTTCGTCCAATATCTTTACCGTCTCGTGTTCCGTTTTCACCGGAAATTTAACGAACCTTGCATTTTTTTTTTGGTCAGCATATTTTTCTTTTTGGATCGTTAGAGAAAGTTACCGCAGTCGAGGGGGGTCATCACCTAACATGTACGTAGACAAAGATCAAGACCTGAAGATGACTCTGGAAAGGAAGAGAGTAATTGTCCGCTCTTTAAAAAAAAAAAAAGTTGTTTTTTTGTCCCGTCAGCTCACGATCGCCCCGTGGTAATCGTTGATCCGTTAGATTTTTCCTTCCCTTTCCCATTCGTTTCGGCTATGCGAATCATCCGAACACAACTCTGCGGGTCTGATTGATCCGCTTTCAGCTCTTCTCAGCCGTTTTCCGTCTGTGAAGCAGAACAAATAACATCATGGAAACATTCCCCGTTAGATTGACACGACGTAGGCGGAAATATTCCTCTTTGAAAAAATTCCAATGATGGGAAAAAAGTGAAGACGGTTCCGTTCAATTTTTATAGCTGTTCATCCGGTCCTGCTTGTCGATTTCAAAATGGGGAAAAAAAATGATTTATTGGGTTTTCTCGACTCAAAAATGTTAATCCTTTTATTATTTTATATCGTTTTTAGTTATCGGTGTTGACTGTTTCATCGATCGTCGCAGCCGAGGAATCGACGACAACCGCCTATCCCGTCACATCCGACGACACATCGAAAGGTATATTGCCATTACGCAAAAAAAAACCGGGACACGCATCGTGTAAGAACGTCTAACGGAAACTTTCTATCGTCATTTTGATTTTAACGGAAGAGAAAAGAAAGAACCAGCGACAACAGTTGCTGCCTGTTTTAGTTTCACGACACACAACATTCGTCCTACTGGCAGATTTAGTGTGTGAATCCCCACGACGAATGATACATGGCGGCGAAGCAACTAGGGGAAAAGAAAGCCGTCGCTGTTGTTTTGTTTCTCGTTCCGTGATTGGTGAAAGTAGGGACCAGATTGGCGGCTCCATTCTTTCTCCAACGGTTGTTCTTCTCTTCCATCCGTAGATCGGCCAGCCATTCTTTTCACTTCTGTTTGATTTCCTCCGTGTATGGCTCGTCGTCGGCCCGCACGCTGCTGCTATTCTCTTTTAGCGCGTTTTTTTAGTATGCGCTGCGCAAGCACTTCCATCCGAAAAAGAAACGAAAGAAAAAACAACAACAACAAGAGAAAGTCTTGTAGGTGCACAACGTCGTCTTCGGTGCCGAGTCGCCTTGAGCCGCGCCCCACTTTCAAAAGTCCGATGTAGGTTAGACGAGAAAGTGGCGCTACTTGCCGGTGTAAAACCATCTAAATATCACCAAGGCAACATCTCTAATCACCCATACAGTCATTCACAATGAGCCATTACGAAATATCGCCGTCTCTAGTCGATCTAGACGTATATTATAACATATTCTAATCGGCGGTTGAGCTCCTGGTTAGCTGCGCTAGCTTATTGTTACGTTTGCGCTCTAATTTTCCTTAGACTCAGTCGGAGAAATGGGGATCCGCACAGCGGCGGACTCTTTCTCACGCCGTTATATGTGCGTTGCGTGTTCCGTTTTCCATTGAGAACAATAGAAGGTGTAATACGGTCTTACTTTTAATGATCCAGATGGTCTGGTGGATACGGTCAACGTCGATTGTCACCAGCAGGAAATGCAGGTGACGCTATCGACGCTGGTGCCTTTCCACGGCATGGTTTACCCGCGCGGTCTCACCAAGAAATCGCCTTGCATGGCCGAATTCGACGTCCAGCTGGGTGACCGATTCACCTATCGGGTCCCGCTCCGTTCCTGCAACACCATGTTCATAGATACCGTATGTCAAACTTTTTCTAAACTATTAAATTTATTTATTTTTTATTGGCTTGGTGGTCATTAGCTACGCTTTTGTGGAAATGGATGGTTAATTTACATTCCGGTCCCGCTTGACTCGCTCTCTTTTCGCAGGAGGATGGATTCATCGAGTACTTTAACACGATCGTCGTCCAGCCGCACAAGAAGCTAGTTACCAACCAAGGACGCGGTTATCACGTCCGCTGTCGCTACCAAACCAAGGATACGGCCATCATTTCCGGATTTAACGTCAGGTACGATTTCGGAAGAAAAAAAAACAAAATAATTCCTCGCTAGACCTTACGGAATTGTATCAAGCGGAGAGACCGTAGCTTAACAATAAAAAGAAGATCCGGCCGTGTTGACGGTGTCGGTTGAAGCCAAGGCTGCTGCAGCCGAGTGGGTATCATGGCTGACAATAGAAAAGACGGCACTGAAGAAGAAGAAGAAGCTACAACGAACGACCTTCTCATTCAAGTCGTTTTGTTCCGCCAACTTGGAAACGACACAAAAGAAATGCGACTGGATCATACTTCCTGGATAGTAGTAGTCCTTTTTTTTCTCGACTGTGCGTTTCTTTCTGTTTACACGAACGCCACCAGACCGACACCATGCAAATGGGACTAGAACACGCATCGGAAACAGAGACACACTATCGCTATAATGTACCTTCCTATCATGGGAAAAATCCTAATATAACAACAGAAAAAAAACATGTCGACCATGAAAGGTCGATTCATATCACAGAGCCATTTTAGTGATGGCAAGCGTTTCGCTCAACCGGCGTGAAACAATTGGGGGGATCTTACTGAAAGACCATTCAGTCCCCAAAAGAGTTCGTCGACCCTTTTTTTTTTTCTTTCTCGGCAGCATTGTGTAACACAAACTTGCGTTTATGAAGCGCACCTGGAAATTCGACTCTATTCAGTGTCATGACCGGCAGTTTTCTAAATAATTTATTTTTTTATTTTTATTTTACTATCGTGATGATTAGCTTTGCTGGAAGTACCAAATTAGAGACGACCTCGCCGTTGCCCGGTACTATGATGCATATCTACGCTGGTGATGCCGTCGATCACGTCCCCGCCGAAAATGTCAAAATCGGTGACATGCTAACGCTCATGGTAGCCTTGGATAAACAAGAGGTATTCGGCATGACAGTTGCCGATTGTACCGTCCGTGACGGTCTCGGATGGAGTGAACAACTCCTCTACAACGATCAAGGGTACGTATTGAGAACTGCAAACATTGAAAAACGACAGCCGAATTAACTGAATTGATCAATTGAGCAGGTGCCCAGTTGATTACGAGATCATGTCTCCATTCGAGTACGACGTTAACCGAACCTCGGCCATGGTCAAGTTCCAAGCGCACAAATTTCCATACACGTCATCTGTCTACTATCAGTGCAACGTTCGACTCTGTTTACGCAACGGTGGATGCGAGGAGGTATATAAAGATGAAAAAAAAAAAAAATTTGCATTTGATTCAAAACAGGTTGAAAATTAACGGTGGTTTCTTTATTGGTGTACTTAGCCGCCATTGTGCGACAACCAGGGCAATAATCTTCGACGAAAGAAGAGGCAAGCGGATGAAGACGGCCCAAGGGCAGATTTCCGAATCGATCATCCTTCCTTCGCCCGGAATGCGACCACTGTCGAGGTTTTCGGTGGTTTTTACGTAACCGACACCACCGATAGCCGAGATACACGCCTCTTTGATGGCGAAATCATTGAAGAGGTAAGTTTTACCCGTTGAAATGCATCCAAATGATTGATGGCTAGCATTTGTTTTTTTTTTGTTTTGTCTACTCAGAACAAAGAGGACCAGCTTTGCATATCTCCGCGTGACTTTGCCATCGGTATCGCCGTGGCTGGCCTCATTCTGATGATCGCAGTCGTCGCTGCCATCTTGTTCTTGTGCGCCAGACGGCGACATAAGCGCGTCTCGTCTACCACCGGAAGCTCCGTCTACTCCGGCCCCTACACCAATACGGCCTACAGTCATTCGAGTTGAACGTGAAAAAAAAACTACGTCTTGAACTTTTTTTTTGATTGTTTACCCCCCTCAACTCCTTCATTTTCTCTATCCGCTCGAATAACAGCCCTGTTGAATTTGTTCCATGTACGGAATGTTCCATCGTTTTATTTTCCCCTTTCATTTCTTGATGGAACTCCCACTCGCTCGATAGGGTTGTGCGCGTCGCGTCTATGAAAGAAAAAAAACAAAACAAAAACAAACGAATTTTTGATTAGGAGTATGTGTGGGCACCTTTAATCGTAAGTTTGCACCAAAAGATGCGTTGAAATAACTCGTCGTTTCGCGAAGATTACGTCATTGATGCTGTTTTGCATGGACGGTGCCATAACCGCGTCACTCTATGTGTGTGTCTGTGTGATTGTGTGTGATGAGTAGACATTTTGTTTCTTTCAATTTTTAATCCATTTTGAATGCTTAGAACGCGAATGACTTCAGTCGATTGTTGTCGACAGTGATCATTCCGTCGCAACTTGTCGGACGGCTCCATTATAGCGGAGGCGTTGCTGGCGACTTGCTTTCGATTCCCGTGTGCAATATTACCAAGAAAAAACAAAATGAAAACGTGAAATGCCTTAACGGGAGACGTCTTTTGAAGAATTTTTCAAAAAAACGTACTCTTGGCCTTTGATTAAAAAAAAAATACTGATGATGTAATCTAGTAACGCACAAAACCAATTACCAATTGAAACACAAACATCCAAAGTGGCAAAGCTTGTGTAATGGAATGGATCGTTTTATTCTCCTTGCTGGCCAACTTCTTCTGAATTTATGTCAAATGTGGGTGCTGTCCGATATCTTTCGTCGCATTTTAGTGCATCGTCAATTTTATAATCGTCTTCCTTAAAATGCCTCTTATATTCCCCAATCTCCTCTTCACGCTTGGGCTCTACGGAACTCCCAATCCTCTGATTGCTAATATTTAATTAACTTGCAACACGAAATGACCATTTTTTATCCATAACATTTGAGCCTGACTGTATTGTTTTTTCCAATACCAAAACAGCGAAATACAACGTTCTTTTTAGACTTAACCTTGGTTCGTAAAATCAATAACTATTTTCTTTAATTAGATCTCTGCATACAGCATTTCGGCCTTGAGGTGTAGAATAACGGAAAATTTCCAAATGAATGTTCATCTTGCCCAAGGGCACGATTGAATTTGCATTGATTTAGTTGTGTTTCAATTTTATAGACGAACTTGACACGATTTTCGATAATCAGTTCAAAATGTGCATGATTCGTTCCAAGGGAGAGAGATAGTTGATATTCAAGTATGAAAGTTAACTGTAAAACGTGAAAAGAATCGAAGATGGTTTACTTATTTAAAGTCTGCCAACCACGCGGTGGACCGTGATTAACTTTAACTAGAATTAAATTTTTGACGTGGTTTGGTGATACAGATAGACATGGGGGGGATGGAAAGAAAGAATACGTCCCCTAGAAAGCCTTTTCCACGTGGCGAACTACACAGGTGATGTAAAGAAGGGTTACATAGGATGCAGAAAAGATCGTCTTTTTATCCTCAGGGCTTCAGCAGTTGCGTAATGAATCACAGGTCGGCTCAGGTCAGGTATATAAACGACAGGTAAACGTCCATTTATCAGCAGACTGCTCGATCTTCTCATCAAGCAAGCAGCAAGTCTCTCCAAGGCAGTAGCATGGGTTTTCAAAGAGGTAATTTTAAATTTTAATCATTTTTTTCAGTGTGACATATCTATATCTATTTAAAGTTAAATTTACATGTTGAAATTTGTAATTGCATTTTTCCAATTACTTCAATTATATTAAAGTTGCTAGTGTAGTGTCAGTCATAAAATGAATGTTAATTTATCTATTTATTTTTGAATTTTCACTAGTAATGGACCTGGCGTTATTTTGCGCGATATTGGGGGTTATTCCTTCTTTGGTGATGGGTAAAGCCATGGAAATGAAGGCGGGTGGTGGCACTTACTCGTATGCTGCCCCGGCGTATTACACCACTACAGCTGCTCCTTACTACACCACCACGTATGCTGCCCCGACCTACTACACCACAACGTATGCTGCTCCGACTTACTACGAGCCGCCAAAGTACTACACCACTACAGCAGCTCCTTATTATACTACCACAACGGCTGCTCCGTACTACACCACCACCTACGCTGCTCCAGCTTATTACGAGGAGCCGAAGTATTACTCTGAGCCAGCTTACTACACCACAACTGCTGCCCCTTACTATGCTGAACCCAGCTACTACACCCAGCCGCCTCAGTATTACTCCGAACCAGCTTACTACACCACAACGGCTGCTCCTTACTACACAACAACTTACTCCGCTCCAGCCTACTACACCGAGGAGCCTAAGTATTATACTGAGCCGAGCTACTACACCACCACTTACGCTGCTCCAACTTACTATGCTGAGCCCAGCTACTACACCACAACGGCTGCCCCGTACTATGCCGAGCCCAGCTACTACACCACAGCTGCTCCTTACTACACCACCACCTACGCTGCTCCAGCTTATTACGAGGAGCCGAAGTATTACTCTGAGCCAGCTTACTACACCACAACGGCTGCCCCTTACTATGCTGAGCCCAGCTACTACACCACCACCTACGCTGCTCCAGCTTACTACGCCGAGCCCAGTTACTACACCACAACAGCTGCCCCGTACTACGCCGAGCCCAGCTACTACACCACAGCTGCTCCTTACTACACCACCACCTACGCTGCTCCAGCTTACTACGCCGAGCCCAGTTACTACACCACAACAGCTGCCCCGTACTACGCCGAGCCCAGCTACTACACCACAGCTGCTCCTTACTACACCACCACCTACGCTGCTCCAACTTACTACGCCGAACCAAGCTACTACACCACAACAGCTGCCCCGTACTATGCTGAGCCCAGTTACTACACCACAACGGCCGCCCCGTACTACACCACCACCTACGCTGCTCCAACTTACTACGCCGAGCCCAGTTACTACACCACAACGGCCGCCCCGTACTACACCACCACCTACGCTGCTCCAACTTACTACGCCGAGCCCAGCTACTACACCACAGCTGCTCCTTACTACACCACCACCTACGCTGCTCCAGCTTACTACGCCGAACCAAGCTACTACACCACAACGGTTGCCCCATACTATGCTGAGCCCAGCTACTACACCACCACCTACGCTGCCCCAGTCTATTACGAGGAGCCTAAATATTACGCCGAGCCTAGTTACTACACCACCACCTACGCTGCTCCAGCTTACTACGCCGAGCCGAGTTACTACACTACAACAGCTGCCCCGTACTACGCTGAGCCTAGTTACTACACCACCACCTACGCTGCTCCAGCTTACTACGCTGAGCCCAGCTACTACACCGAGCCCAGCTACTACACCACCACTTACGCTGCTCCAACTTACTATGCTGAGCCCAGCTACTACACCACAACGGCTGCCCCGTACTATGCTGAGCCCAGCTACTACACCACAGCTGCTCCGTACTACACCACTACCTACGCTGCCCCAGTCTATTACGAGGAGCCTAAATATTACGCTGAGCCTAGTTACTACACCACCACCTACGCTGCTCCAGCTTACTACGCCGAGCCCAGCTACTACACCACGACAGCTGCCCCATATTACGCCGAGCCCAGTTACTACACCACAACAGCTGCCCCGTACTATGCTGAGCCTAGTTACTACACCACCACTTACGCTGCTCCAGCTTACTACGCCGAGCCCAGCTACTACACTACCACCTACGCTGCTCCAGCCTACTACGCCGAACCAAGCTACTACACCACAACAGCTGCTCCTTATTACACTACCACTTATGCGGCTCCGACCTACTACGAGGCTCCTAAGTATTATACTGAACCCAGCTACTACACTACAACTACAGCCGCTCCGTATTATACTACCGCTTATTCTGCTCCTGCCTATTACTGAAGCGAAAAAGATTCCAGCAATTAGGCATTAGAACTGAATTTGTTTTGTTTGCTCAAATATTTTATGTACATTATGCTACAAGAACTATATTATTATATTCACCTCGTTTCGTTCATTTGGTGTTGGGTGTTTTCCATCAAATAAAATAAGGGTATTTACTATTTTGTCTTCGATTTTGTTTTACTTTGACTAATCGTTAACAGGTTTCTTTTCTTAAGTCGAAATCCGCCCAGTGTGGTTAATCTGCCGAGTTTCGCAGAAAAAAAGGTGAACGTTTTATTTGCATATGTTTTTTATGTTAAGGTGGAAGGGAATTTTAGTTGAAGTTTGTCCCAAATTTCGTGTAGGGAATGCAAGTGAAGTAATAGCAAGAATAGGAGAAATAAGCTGGGATTTGCAATTCCAGTTTATTTTAACGACTTGGCTATTCTTAAATTATTAGCTTTTTATTCGAGCCTTATTTAAATTGGTAAAATTTTTGGTTGAGGAGGTTTTGAGTTAGAAACTTAAGTTGACATAAATTATGTGTGATTATTGAACATTCTAATTTGATAATGAACTCAAAAGTAAAACAATGCATACTCATTTTTTAAAAATTGTATTAGAGATAAAAGAAATTTGACAAAAGAGAAAGGCAAAATTTTGAAACTGGACAATTTAGTAAAAAATATCAATTTATTTTAATTCTCAGGAAGAAACGCTTAGTCTTTGTTGGGTTGAATCGAGTTTAAAGAAGGTAACCTAAAAAAAAACATGAGAAAAGTTAAATTGTCTTCAAAGTTAACATACTTTACAAATAGCATACTTAGATCGAACTTCGTCCGACAGGTGCTGTAAGACCCATGGATGTTCTAATATCTTTTTTAGAGGAAGTCGATCTTCTGCTCGTGGTCTGAGTAGCTTAGCAATCATATCTTTTGCTCCGGAGGACAGATGTGGTGGAAACCTCAAGTCAACTCTAAATTTCAAAATTGAGAATTTCAAAATAGAAAAATGGCCTTCTTCCAAAAATAAAGAATAGTCCAGACTTGCAAATTCGTCGGTAGGTCATATCCTGTTTCTCTTCTTCAAAGGGAGGAGACCCAACGAGGAATTCATAACAGAGAATACCCAGAGTCCAGAGATCTACACGTTCATCGTGAGATCGGCCTTCCACCATTTCGGGAGCAAGGTAATCAAGTGTTCCGCACATGGTGGTACGCCTGTTAGTAATAACAAAAAATGTTTAAAGACCTTTAAAAAATAAGTAAAGTAAAAGTAAGTATGCCACTGCCATTGTACCTCGAAGAGGGGGCATGAACAGACCAACCAAAATCTGCTATTTTGATTTCTCCATGGAATCCTAGTAACAAATTTTCTGGCTTAATGTCTCTGTGGATTACTTTGCGCGCGTGACAGTACATAAGAGCGTCAGCTAACTGAGCCATATAATTGGCTGTCCTTTAAAAAGAAAGTGTCCTTAGTAAAATGTCTTTATTTTTGGCAAGCGCGCAGTACTTTGGTTCGGAAAAACGACCATGGGGTTGGCGTTTTAAACATTTATACATTTCTCCATTAGCAGCAAATTCCAAGATCAGATAAATACGTGTTTCATCAAAAAAATATCCAAACAGCCGTAGTACATTTGGATGCCTGTCAGTTTAGTTGAAATGGTTTTCATATAAGCATAGACAACAATCAAATTCAACACATACCTCAAGTGAGATTGGATTTCAATTTCACGCCTCAACTGATGCTCCATTTGGCACTTCTGCAGTTGAGATTTAAACAAAACCTTCAGAGCCACTACATACTTGGATTTGAACTCTCTGGCCAGGTAAACATTTCCAAACTTTCCTTTGCCTAGAGGGCGGCCAATTTCAAAATTATCAAGACTCCATCTAAAAAGACACGAGTAAAATTTTGACATAAACACATATTTTATTCTCAGTGATTTCTAACCCACAAAAAATGATTTCAGAACTCAAAATACTGAGACCTGAAGGGAAACATAACATACTTTTCTGAAGACCTATCTGGTTTATTCTCGGAAGGTTTGTTTAAGGTAGAGTTCTCTGTCAATGGCAGTTTGGATTCCATGTTATCTGTCAATGAAACAAATAAGATCTCTATACACATTGTAACACATTTCAGTCATAAGAGACAATGAACCCACTGTTTCAGCTATCACGCAGAACTATAACTACTAATGCAGCGTTTGATGAACAAAGACAAATGAATCAGTTTTCAGATGTAACGTACACTCCACCGATTTTTTAAAACTGAATGAACAACGAAACGAGGGATGGGGATAGCGCTGCGTTGCCAAATGCTTTGCGGCTTTGCCTTAAGCCTGATTCACACTGACGGTTTTTTCACATTTCTTACGTATTTTTTCTTACGGAGTGGGGTTTAGCAACCCATGCTTTTTCCCTATCTCGCCCCTTTAATCTTACGGTTTTGGTCCCAATTTGTCGTAAGAACCCTTCGTAACCGGGGAAACGATAGAATTTTGGCCACTTTTAAGCCTGATTCACACTGACGGTTTTTACGGAAATCTTACGTATTTTTCCTTACGAAACGGGTTTCGGCAACCTGTGCTGTCCATCGTGTGCTCGCCTTGTATACTTGTTACTTTCCATCAAAAGGGAAAGTGTATAGCGATTTTGAAACGGAAAGTACAGGGGGGTTTCAACGAACAACTCAATAATTTTCATCGGTGAACGATATATGTTGCTTTTGGCTTTCGCCGATTTTCTATATAGGAAGGAAAATATAGCCCTCAATAGAACAGGGGTGAATTCCCCCCAGCCGAGCATTGCATGGAGCGCTGAGCGCGCCCTTGAGATGACGCTTTAATGGCCGCAAATGGCCTTGGTGAATTTGAGAGGGTGAATTCCGGTATTTACATGCAGGAACTTGGCGGTAGATTACTAGACATCTAGACCCTCAATAAATAGGCCAAAAAGAGTTGGATTACTGTTGCAATTGTCAAGAGTAAAAAATATATGTGAAATATCAGAGAAAACTATTTGTTGAGGGAAGCTATCGGAAATATAATATATTGATTACAATGAAATCGGAAATCTTGGGAACATGATAATGTGGTTTTCAGAGTAACACACATGACCACATGTAGTCTTGGACTCTTTAGACATATAATTAATGTAGCATATTTTTCTGGACGGGTGAAAAACACTATCCCTCAACCTTTTTAGTGGTTGAAAGCTTTTATTCATATAGCATTCTTAAATATTATATAGAGTATTATGAGAATAATGAGTAGGAAGCTCATAGCTGACCCTTTATATATTGTTTGTTTGTACTAGGCCTTCCGTCCGTTTGTACTTACAGAACAAAAAATACTACGTAATGTACCCGAAACGTAACAAAAAAATAATAGTCAGAGACATTATTCAAATGGTACGTAAAAGTGGGCAAAATTCTTTCGTTTCCCCGGTTACGAAGGGTTCTTACGACAAATTGGGACCAAAACCGTAAGATTAAAGGGGCAAGATAGGGAAAAAGCATGGGTTGCTAAACCCCACTCCGTAAGAAAAAATACGTAAGAAATGTGAAAAAACCGTCAGTGTGAATCAGGCTTTACGTACCATTTGAATAATGTCTCTGACTATTATTTTTTTGTTACGTTTCGGGTACATTACGTAGTATTTTTTGTTCTGTAAGTACAAACGGAGGGAAGGCCTAGTACAAACAAACAATATATAAAGGGTCAGCTATGAGCTTCCTACTCATTATTCTCATAATACTCTATATAATATTTAAGAATGCTATATGAATAAAAGCTTTCAACCACTAAAAAGGTTGAGGGATAGTGTTTTTCCCCCGTCCAGAAAAATATACTACATTAATTATATGTCTAAAGAGTCCAAGACTACATGTGGTCATGTGTGTTACTCTGAACACCACATTATCATGTTCCCACATTATCAAGATTTCCGATTTCATTGTAATCAATATATTAGATTTCCGATAGCTTCCTTCAACAAATAGTTTTCTCTGATATTTCACATATATTTTTTACTCTTGACAATTGCAACAGTAAACCAACACTCTGGCCTATTTACTGCATGCATCTGCATGTAAATACCGGAATTCTCCCTTCAAATTCACCAAGGCCATTTGCGGCCATTAAAGCGTCATCTCAAGGGCACGCTCAGCGCTCCATGCAATGCTCGGCTAGGGGGAATTCACACCTGTTCTATTGGGGCGATTGGGGCTATATTTTCCTTCCTATATAGCAAATCGGCGAAAGCCAAAAGCAATATATCGTTCACCGATGAAAATTATTGAGTTGTTCGTTTAATCCCCCCTGTACTGTCCGTTTCAAAATTGCTTTACCCTTTCCCTTTTGATGGAAAGTAGCAAGTATACAAGGCGAGCACACGATGAACAGCACAGGTTGCCGAAACCCGTTTCGTAAGGAAAAATACGTAAGATTTCCGTAAAAACCGTCAGTGTGAATCAGGCTTTAAGACTTGACTTGGACAAAGCAGTTAAGCAGACAAAGTGGTCGTGGTCTCGTGGATAATAGCAGACCCTGCGAATAGCAATCAAACAAGTCTAAAATCTTGCTAGAACTAAAAATCATAATCTAATATCCCTCCAGAAAAATCAATATATTTACTTTCGATAACCGTAAATGAAACTTAATCTTTTAGAAAAACTCTTAGTAAAAAGTCATGATTGATAGTCTAATAAAACAAATTTGTAAATTCTAAAACTTTTTTTGTCTTATTTGACAAGAAACTGCTAATTTTCTATCTATTGGACTTAACGTAATCGTACAACGTAATTTATTCATGGGGACTATGTAATAAGCCATCCCGCTACCCACCCTGCAGCCCATTCACTCTTATGGCAGCTACTTCATTCTTTAGTTAATTATTTTAAAAGAGCTCGTATGAAGTTGGCGCTTACACGTCAGTAATATTCTACTTCAGAAATACTAATTCAAAATCTTTAGAGAAAAATCAAATTTGTGCCGGTCAACTGTCGATTATTATAAATTTCGCCGGAATAAGAGTTTTTGGTTTTGGTTGTACAAATGTAAAAGTGGTGAAAAGTAAAAGTTATATTTTGATAAGTAAACTAGTGAACATGCTACATTTTACCATTTTCCTATGCATGGCCACTTTGGTGGCATGCCATTTTCTTTCAATCTGGCTAAAGGAATATGCTGCAATTCATTTGCATTACTTTTTAAAAAGCACTTATCTCTATGTGGATGAAATGCATTATTTTTAACCCTCTTTCTCTTTCCTTCTAACTAATTAGCCTCTATATGCGAATCACGGCATCGTTCCTGTTCATTACTCTGCCACGGCAGTGTGAAAGGAGGTTTTGGAAGGGCCATAGTAGGGCTGGGCCGCGCTCGGAGTGCGATCACGCTCGTTAATTTTTTAAAATACCGAGCGCTCGCACTCACGCTCTCGAATTAAAATTGAGCAAAAGCGTGAGCGAAAAATCTACTTTAATTAGGTTGCACTAAACTAAATAAAAATGTTTTTTAAACTGATCGCGAGTACAGCAGCGCGCTCGTAAGTGCGCTTAAAAAAAGTCGTTTGTCCCAACCCTGTCTCATAGATATATCTCTATAACTCTAGCAAATGGAGCCTGTTGATGGTTTGGGCATTCGAGCTAATCAAGCTTTCGGCTCCGGCCACTTCGGATCGGGTATTCGGGTCTGATCGGGTGTTTTTATTATTAAGAGAGTGAAGAAGAGAACTGGCAATGTTGGACCTTCGTCGTCTGCTCTCCCCTCCTTCAGGTCCTTTGCGTGATTCGTCCTATTCGTACCCATAAAGAGAACTTCTTTGCCGTCTTCATTATTTAAAAAATGGCGACCGACGGAGCTAAAAAACAAGTTAAAACCGCATCAAAAAATGCCTCAAAATCGAACGAAGAAATTATTCAAGGATTTCAGAGATTGCGAACTGAACAGAGACAATTAGCCAGCAAACTATCCGAGCTTGAAATGGATCTCAACGAGCACAAGTAAGTTTAGCGAGTTGACGGCACGGCATATAGGAAATTAGTGCATTGTATTTCTTCTTATAATCTATACAACCCGTTTTTCACAGATTAGTTATTGAAACTCTTCAGAATGTTGATGCTGACAGGAAGTGCTTTCGCATGGTTGGGGGTGTTCTTGTTGAGAGAACTGTCAAAGAAGTTTTGCCTGCTCTAACGTCAAACAGAGACCAGGTAACCTTGCTTGTCCTTATATGGTAATACTTTGAATTTATTGTTTATTCTATTTTTTTTCTCAGATGGCTAAAGTGATTGAGGTTCTAACCAGTCAAATCACTACAAAAGGACAAGAAATCAATGACTTCAAAGAAAAGAACAACATCAGAATACGGAATCAGAATGAACTTCCATCTGCTGTTCCTGATAATGAAGGGGATAATAAAGTTGCAAACCAAGGAGTTCTGGTGGGCACAAAACCCTAAGAACTGTGTTTTATGCTTTTTCTTTGTTGAACAAAATCAGAAAAAAACTGTGTTGCTTCTGCTCAGTATTTCTCTTATTTGATTTTCTTATTTCTAGGAGAAAATGAATCTTACCAATATTAATTTGAATCAAGTTCAGGCAGGGATAGGAGGTCATCTTTTGAACAATTGAAAACCAGTTTAAACTTTCCTCTAAACGAAAGCCACAGTAACACCGCAGTTCCGACACCACGAGTCCAATATCGTTCCGTGGCTGGCCTAAAATCAACGATTCGGGCCGATATTTTTCCGAACAGTGGTGTTACTGACTGCCAAAATACAATTGAAGTGGCTCAAAAAAGACGATTTAAGTTTTACCATAGGTTTTTCCCATTCAACTCAACCAAGCGAGCCCAATTTTCCAGGGAAAATACTCCAAAAAGGGGTATTATTCTAGAAAAATATTATTGTGTGAAAGTATAGAATAGAGAAGGAAGAACGATTGCAAATTTCCCGGAGTGATTCTATCTAATGAAAGAATAAAGCCTCTAAACGATCCTCTCCGCCAAAAAGTTTAAAGGCCTCAAAACTCGACGACTCTTCCGACTAAACGGGAAATTTCCAAATGATTTTGGTTTCAAAACTCACGGAGTTAAACCCTTCACTTGGTAAGATGTTAAAATGTAAGTTTAGAGCTAATTAGATCTGTGTGGTTTGTTAGAGAAATCGATGTTTGTTACTGATCTCGATTAACGTTATTATGTCGATTATTGCAGCAAAAGAAATTTTATGCCTTTCACTAAATGGAGACGGCGTAAATTTCAAATAACTTTTGCGAGCCATTACTTTTTCAAAATGACAAATTTTTTACAAATATCACGAATTAGTTTTTCCGGTTGGTTGGTCAGTTATATATGGATTTAGAAAAAAGAAAATTGCACTGCACAGTGTACGACGACACATTTCTGAAGTTTAAAACATCAGCAAACAATCAAACCATGATAGATTTTACCGGCTTCTACCGCCTTTTTACCTGTATTTTTCTATGATGTTAATAAATTAGTTTTCGAGTTTCCGGTAGGTAGCGTAGACAAAGTGACAAACAAACTAGAAACTCCAAAAGGCGGCGGCGGGCCGCGTAGCCGGGATCGGATCTGCCCGTCTGCATTTTGCATGGCAAAGGGCGTCAAGAGGAAATGTCCAAGGTGTTCACAGGTAAGTCACTGTTTTTACTAGTCTAGCTTCAAATCCTGTATTTAAGTTTGTTAGTCCTTCTCCTAAAAACTTGTTTGTGACTTATTTTGATAACGTAAATGTCCTGTCGTCATTTTGTAACATCACGTGGTATTTTCTATTATTATTTCTATTATATTACTATTCTCAAGAAATTTGGGATTAGCGAAAAAGAGAGATTGTATTTGCATTAATTCTTTGATAAATCAACAGAACTGGGTACTTCCATGTTCACATGAATCCAGACGCCAGCAGTATGACATTTTGGTTATAAGATATCTGATTGCTTGAGAGAATTCCTGCTTCTATACCATGTTTCTGTTAGAACATATGTTTCACCTAAATTTTGATTGATGTCACAGCTTCTCTAAACTTTGATTGACACAATTCGTCTAATCTTTACTGTGATGTTTGTGGTGTCTGATTATTTCTATCACACATTCATTAAAATGGCAAAAGATTTATGAAATTCTAACTGCCTCCACCTGCCACCTCTTCTGGGTTTATTCCATTTTATTCTGATCAATATTAGTTTTCTCATTAGGACACAGGCCTCTGTATCAACAGCTTTGTGTTTCATGGAAAGTTGCCTTACAATTCTTGACATCAATTTTTACTTATATTAGAGTCCTTCATTTAAGGTTGGCTCATTTCTGTATTTCAGATATTTCAGAAAACAGGGAATGTGAATGGTTACTGAAGACGGGTGTAAGCTATTTCTGGTAAACAAATAAATTAAACTTGTATCGCCTGTGCAAAGGCTTGCGTGGTGATGTACCGTGACCAGGTTTACTTGTCACGTACCGTCCGTTGTTGTTACGTACCGTCATTTTTATGAACAAACAATATAAAAACATGTAACGGAAAATGTTTGGATCACTCTCAGTGGGACAAGTGGGAAAATCAAATATACTCGATAATGTAAGAAGTTTTCATGTGTTATAACATCTTATTTCCACTATATCCGGAACTATCAAAAAGAGTCCTTCATGAAAGTATAAAAATTAGAATGCAAAATTGGTGTTGAGTGTTTATTTCTTTCTTCTCCTTCTGCATATATTTGTATGCATTGTAATTCAAACAAACATGTCAATATTAGCTTTGTGGTAAAGCGTGGAGCTGTGATGCTCGAAGTCGGAGGTTCGAATCCTCGTGTAGCAGCCGTCCGTTTGTTGTTGCCCGTTTCATTTTCATTATCCATATATTTCTTCTCCCGTTGTTGTATTCGTTTCGAGTAGCGGTTGTAATAGGCAGCAATAGCCGAAGTGGTAAAACATCGAGCTGAGATGCTCGAAGTCGGAGGTTCGAATCCTCGTGAGCGACATGTAGTTGGTCATCGGAGATTCTAGTGGAATCCCCCCCTGCACCTAATACTCAGGGGTAAAGCGCAAGTACGACAGGCCCGGGGATAATCCGGGCCTCTCTGGGCGAGAGCCGAATCGGTTTGCAGAAATTTACCAGCGCGTTCATTTATTCAAGTATCTTTTGGTTTGGTATTATATAGGTATAGTGGTATATATAGGTATAGTGGTATATATAGGTATGGTATGATGCAAACATTAAATAAAGCCAACCACCACCAAACATATCAAATACCATACCAAAAGATACTTAAATAAATGAACGCGCTGGTAAATTTCTGCAAACCGATTCGGCTCTCGCCCAGAGAGGCCCGGATTATCCCCGGGCCTGTCGTACTTGCGCTTTACCCCTGAGTATTAGGTGCAGGGGGGGATTCCACTAGAATCTCCGATGACCAACTACATGTCGCTCACGAGGATTCGAACCTCCGACTTCGAGCATCTCAGCTCGACGTTTTACCACTTCGGCTATTGCTACCTGTTACAACCGCTACTCGAAACGAATACACCGACGGGAGAGGAATTATATGGATAATGAAAATGAAACGGGCAACAATAAACGCGTTTCTCCGTTGACTATTAACTACATGTCGCTACATGAGGATTTGAACCTCCAATCTCGAGCATCACAGCTCGACGCTTTACCACTTCGGCTACTTTTGACATATTAACGTGTCACTGGAAACATATAAATACAACAACGCGGGGGTGTATTTCTTTCCTATTTTATTTACATTCATTCTACTTGATTTAGTCAACGGTAGCCATGTGGAAAAGCGTCGAGTTGTGACGCTACAGGTTGGATGTTCGAATCCTCATGCAACGATTTGTAATCAACCGCATAATATAGAAGTAGTTCTTCAAGAATTATAACATAAATATGATAGTAATTTGAAAAAAATAGCAACTTAGCCATGATCGAAATGTGTCACCAAAGCTCGGAGATTCGAATTCTAAACCTGACGACATGTAGTTGAACAATCTACAAAGCAGGGAAGAGTACAACGACAACCGCTTAACTAAAACTCGGCGATGAAGCATAAGTGACAAAATTCACGAGTTTTATCATTTATTTATTATAACCAGAATGCGCAACGATACATGGTATGTCTTGGACTATTTTATGAACGATCAGAGCAGAAAATCTCTAGAAGAGATAATCGTTATTCATCATTTCGTTCGTTGCCTCTCGTCGCTCGGACGGACCGTTCCGTCCAACGAGAGGCATGGCTCCCCGGGAAAGAACCGGAGGAGCCGGAAAGAGAGAAGAGTGACGATTCGGGCCAGTTCTTAAGGGATGCGATTGAACCTAGTCGGGCGCTTGGCTGTATTCACCCTTTCGAGACAGAGCCCATCCCTACCACCAGCCGGTCTCCCATTTGCGGGAACCAAACTCTAGCAGTTGCAAGTATTTCGACTGATGCAATTATGGCAACCAGCCGCCGTACAAGTATACTGCACACATAAGCGGCAAAGGCGACAACTACAAAATCAGAGTACAAAATCTTTTTACATCATTTATTCAGCTCGGTACTGCCCGTACCGCCCAACGAGAGCATTGCAGGTATGAGGATAGGAAGTGGAAGGATGGAAGGTTACAGGAGGAATCTACACTTAGCTGCAACACCTGAGTGTAGTGCAGGTTTGCAACTCCTGAAACGAAAAAAGAAGAGAGAATGTTAGTTACAGTTGTGTGAAGGCAATAAGCAAATCACCGAATAATACACCTAGATGCGATTGAATCTAGTCGGGCGCTTGGCTGTGTTCACCCTTTCGAAACAGACCACATCCCTACCACCTGCTGATCACATTGTAATAACTGTAGCAATTGCACAAATAACGGCTGATACAATTTGTAGCAATCAGTCTCCGTCGAGTATACGGTATGAATTTAGCAACAACAATGACTCCGTAACAAAGATTATACAATAAGCAACTAAACACTTACATAACTTTAAAGGCAATGATAATCCGGAGCCGAAATTTCCTTTGGATCAGCTCGGCATCGTCACAAACACTCTGAATAAAATAAACATATGTCGATTGGGGAATGAGATTATCTTGGCAAAAAAGACTGCCGAAAACAAACCTTCTGAGTCCTCTTCTATGATTGCGAATGCTAAACATCTATGCGAATAAAAATTATTCCCGTTTCGGAAAGAACTATTTTACAGCTTGTAACACCTGAAACATTAAAGACCAGTCGTTAGTTTATCAGATATGGAAAACAATCGATTAAAAAAGTTGTAACCTATTATAGCTTAGTGTATTTAACAATTGTCCTAAGTGCACCAACGGGATTCAGCCATTCAGGGATCTTATGGCGACAAAGGCCGGTTGGAAGTCCATTGTTCATAGATGATTTCTAATGAAAACAATGAATTTCAATCTACTTTAAAAGCGGACAAATAAAAAAGACAAATAAGGCTATGAGCAATAAAGAATTGACTTTGGTTTTACCTTATTGTTTTTAGAAATTGTAAGGGATATGAAATCACAGCTAGGACTAGAATAACTGATGACGTGATGAAGCATGACGACATCTGGCAAGGCGGATCACGCAACTTTAAAAAAAAATGGAAAATCGAATTGTTTTAAGAAAAGCAAGCTCGCATCCCCGCATCCACAATTAACAATCGATGCAATTGCATCTTACCCGGCATTCCTATTTGGGAATATAGGGGATATGGAGAATGGGCTACGGTCTTAAATGAAGGATGTTCCCCGCAAACTAAATTTCGTCAGCCTGTAAACTTAGACATCCTTAAACTTTACATCCTTAAAAGCAGTAATTTCTTAGTTGCCTATTAGCAAAACAGTTGAGCACAGTGTAGAGTATCTAAAGTTTAGATGTAAGACACATTCAAGGACAACAAGTTTTATAAACAGTTCAAGTCGACACGACAATGAAAAAGATTACTACTTAGTTTTTTGCATAACCCTTATTAGAGCAACTATAAAAACATGATTGGGTGAATTGTGTGATGTGGCTCATGTGACACGCTGGAGTACATATGTGTGTGATTACTAATTAGAGTTACACACATATCTAGACTGCTTTCTAGCTTAACATCAGGCAAATCCTAGATTTAAAATGAGATTTATAATTGCTACCATTTCAGCTACCCAAGACCGAAAAGCAGCTACCTAAGAAAGAGTCGACCCATGTCTACTCCGGTCTACTCATTAAGATGTATAATTTTAAAACTCGTTTCAAGTTACTTAGTCTCTACTAAAACCCCTTTTCAAATTAATGAACCTAACTAGTTTACGAAAATGAATTGTTACCATTCAAAGCCCGTACGTCAAACCCGTACGTCAAACCTGCGAGCCGATCCGAACGTCAAGGCGGTCAAGCAACAACAACAATACGCTGTTGCGCGATTTATTCGTATTAGTTACCTGTCAATGTCATCGCCAGTGGCGGCATAGCAGCCAGAGCCAAAGCTGGTTTTGAAAAACTTAAGAGATTCCGGTCATGATCTCATGAACGCAATTTATTAACACATAATTTTGTAGTACCTACGTATTTCCCTAGCCTTCTATTTTTTACGTATCATCTGCCGTTCCTCATTTCTACCAGTTTTAACCCCATGACTTCCGGAAACTTCGCAAGGGAAGTCGCTTGACACAATATTACATTTTATTTGAAACCGTTTGCCGTTGAAACCGTTGCACATCGCATCGCTATAGTTCTTTCGTGAAGAATGGAGGTAAGCATAGTTTAACCGTTACAAATTCATTGTATTTGCATTCCTTGCCGGTTTAAACGTTTGTAAAACAGAGAGACAGGAGCTTGACAAAATGAAGCGAATGTGGTGGGAGAGATTAACAAGCCATATATAATTATGAATAAAACCGGGATATATACGACCAGAGAACCACTCGTCACATTTGCAAGCATCCGGACAATTTCCAGATCAAATAAAACACGGGTGATTTAAATCGGTAGAGAATGAATATTGCGGAATAAAAAGAAGACGAGCTGGCGAATGAAGCCAGAGGTATTTGTTCTGAAAGAAGAGATGTACATTTACAGACAGATCCACATACATTCATAGGGAGACATGAACACAAGTTTATTTTGCAGTGGCTTCTATGAAATCGACTTTCATAAATTTCACACCTTTTCTGTTCTTTTTTTAAAAAGTCTACAATAAACTGAGGTTTGCACTGCGTGACAGATAAGCACACAATCGGCGATCGTGTCCTCATCTTAACCCGTTCATCAAGATATTACAAAAAAAAAGCCCGTTCAACAAAACAGTGAAGTGAATTCAAGAAATTCTACATCCTGGTATGTAAAGAAAAAAGACAAACAACTGATCAGAAATGGTTTGAATAAATGTACATTTTTTTTTTTCAAAAGAAAAAAAGAAGAAAAGGATTTTTAGCACAACTTTGATGTTGTCCATCATTATATAAACTAGCTACATTGATATATTGTAATGGGACAAAGACTAGTCACTGACCTTACATTTTCCAAATCATCATAAATCATGTGAATGCCGTCGGGTTATTATTTACTCATTAAAAGATCATGGTTATTATTCGTTTTTTTTTCCTTATTCTGAAATACAACTGTTTTGTAATGAGAAGACTGTCGTTAGCACATATTTAGGCAAGAAATAGCATTATCCGACTCGCAAATGAAGTTCTGGGGGAGGGAGGGGGGTTCAAAAGTACACGTAAGAAAACCACCTAACCAGTAAATATTCTACTCTATTTCAATACTCGACGCACACGGGTCTCAACATCATTGGTGAAATAAATGGAATTATACTGTTGTCGTAAACGAACGCGCCTGAATTTGAACTGAATGAATGCATTTAGTTGGGGTACCACGCTGCGGCGTTATTGGCCGATGACGCTGAGGAGGACTTTGAAACCTGTGGATGGTAGAGATGGAATCCAGAAGGAGCATGAGAATAGAATTGGCCGGCATCGGCGGACACCAATGGCTGGACGGAAGCGTACTGATGATGGGATCCGGCCGTACTGTGATGATGGTGGGCGTGGTGATGGTGCTCGATGGAGCCGTGCCCGTAGTGGACATGGTGGTGAGGTTTCAACGCCAGCGGCTGCGTCGGATTGGCAGTGTAGGACGATTCGGTTGCGCCGAGGCCGGTGGTGTAGGCCGAATGACGCAACGAGGCCTCGGCAGCGAAAAGAGCCCCAGCGGCAGCGTCGCGCGGAGAAACCGACGATGGAGGAGTCATAGCTGGTAGGTACTCCGGCAGGAAGCTCCCGGCAGCTCCAGATGCCGTGTGATAAGAGTGAGAAGAGGTAGGCGGGAAAACATCACCGGGATAGTCGCTACCGTTGGCGCCGGTTGAAGGAGTTTCACCGTTGGAGAAGTAGCTGGATGGAGCGCGTCCCGCTGCGGCTGCTGCGGCCGCATGGACGTTCGCCCTTATAACGCTTTCTCTGCTGGCGTACAATTGACGAAGCAGCGACGGCACCGAGAGGGCGGCAGCGGTTGCAGCCACTGAAGATGAGGACGAACCCGACGGCACTGGCGGAGCGCCGATCCATTGAATGGTCGATCGCTGCTTCCCGTTCGACAGCAGCGCGTCCGTACTGAAATCCGTGGCGCCTCCATTCATTCCACTCGCATCTAGATCCCGATCCTTCACGTATTGTTTGCACAATCAATATGTTAGCCCTATTTACCACTTGAATAATTTTAGAACCGACAGTTGAAGTCCAAGCGAACTGATCGAAATGATCGCACAAACAATTTCTAGTGGACTTGGCCATTATACTAATTTAATATTCAATTAGAATGAACGCGATGACATACCTGAAGAGAATCGCTTTCCATGGCACCGGCGTATAGCCTCTTCCAGCGGGCAACATCTGCTTCGGTTTGGTGATCGGACAATGTATCAGAATGTTGTTGATCCTGAATAGATGCGCTCTCATTACTGCTGGAATTCTCACCGGAATGGTGTTGATTGTTTTCGAGCCCAACCATTGCGCCGTCGGTTGTTGCCGAAACCGATGCCAGTTCTTCGTATTTCCGTTTGGCTGATCGATGATGATGTCGCCCAGAAGAACCGCGACTTGTCCTCGAAACGGATTCTTCCGCAGGTGCTGCTACAACCTCGACTTCCACTTCAGAGGACGGCCGGCTTTGTTCCGAGCTCGGTACCGACGACCCGTGCGGATCGCTGAGTGCTGTTGTACTCTTTGGTAGAGATTCGGAGCATTCAGAACCAGAACCATCGGCCGGCGAACCGTGCATGACGTCCGGGGCTCCGTGATCCGTTTTGAAACCGGTCGCTTTCAGTTGAATACTGGGCGCCGACTCAAGTTGACACTGGTCAACAACCAAATTCTTCATCTCCGTGCGGCTATTTAAATATTCAATACAAAATTAATTTTGCAGTCCCAAACTTCCTTAACTAATTAAAGGCTTTCGTACCTGAGAACGTAATTAACGCAAACGATGCTCTGTTCGTCACCGTTCTTTGAGTTACAGACTACAGTAGCACACGACTGAATCCAAGTAAATCCGCCATGACGATTAAGGATTCTGTAGTAAGGTGTCATCACCTGTCCTTTGTGCATCACTGGAGATACGTTTATATATGAAAAATATTAGTATAACATCTCGACATTGTAGCACATTAAATCCTTACGATCAGTATGAGCTTTGCGTAAAAGGCGGACGTCTTCCGCATGACAGAGCGTATAGAGACTTCTTCCGGTCAGATCTTCTGCTACAAATTCCAGAAGTTCAGCAATCCTAAAAATGAATATATTGATTAACATATTTTTCATAACATGTAACATATTTTTATTTTGAAATTGTTTCTCAATTTACCTGGGTTCGCAGTGAATTATTCTTAGATCGAAAGCTAGACGGGTAACGAACATGTCCGGCTCGAGACGGACTTCGTGAACAGTAGGTGGAGGTAGAGCGATGGCCATAGCAATCATTCCAAGTAAAGGAACGGGTCCTTGAGGTCCACCGGACTGCCCAACGCCAGATTTACCGGCCGTGTACCCTTGGCTTTGTGGCCGAAGTCGACAGAGAACCATTACCACCTTCAAACAAATTTTAAAAAACGATTTTCAAATAGTTCAATAACATGTAAATAAAGACTAAGTAAAAATTACCCTGTAGCCGGAAGATTTAAAGTGACAACCACGTTTTGTCAGCGTCGACTTCATTCTGATACAAAAGGAACGATCCAAACCTTGGTAGGCTGCATTACTCTCCAAACTCATGAGCGAAGTTACTACAATCAACAATTAGAGTTTAGTTTGATATTCAATTTGAGCGTTTGTGCTCCTACTAATTATCAATATTAGCTCACCATCTGGATTCATGCTAGAGTTTCCGTCATCGACGCTTCCAGTGCCAGAAGCTGGCGAAGGTGGAAGTTGCTGAGAAGAACTATTAGCTGAAGAACTGGCCGACTGGTGAGCTTGATTGCTGGCCAGTGTTAATCCCAACTGCTGGGCTAATTCGGCATGATCGGCAGTGTGGACGTAATCAAAGACGCTACTGCCGGTCATTTCCACTTGTGACAAGCCAAGATAGATGGACACCGTCTCGGAGATGTATAAGAAACGACCGTCCGAGCCCAGAGAGAACGCGAAGCCGTCCAAACTCTGCAAGATGTGCGTGCCTTGGTGTTGATCGAACAACTCGACGTGAACGCTCGCCGGGATCGAATTGTGTTGTTGATGTTGTTGCAGCTGCAATTGATGATGCGGGTGCTGGTGCTGCTGCTGATGGTGTTGGTTGTGCTGGTGCGATCTTGAACGATTGCCTAAAAGAATTGAAGCAATACATCAATTGTTTCAATCAGTTAAAAATGAGGCAAGAAAACTTGTTCAAATTATTAAATCAATGTACAACTCGAAACGAACAATCTAGTTAAATTCATCCGAGACATTTGTAACTAGAAAGTAGTGTGGTAACAATCCTTTTTAATGTCTTTGGTTCGACCATCGCGTGGCTGAAAACGTCAAAGTTGAACATCACTTCAGGACGTAGAAGGGAGTGAGGAAGGTAATCGAATTCAACTTTCCATAACAAAAGAGAAGGAGGGTGGATTAAGCTTGGTAGACTTGCTAGATGTGTGTCTCTGCATGTGTCAGCGCGGCTCCACTGGAGAGAAAAGGGAAAGAGAGAGAGAGAGAACGAACAACGAAGGGGTCGCGACCATCATTGATTCAATCCTGACCTGATGATCGATTGTCATCGTTCGGCCATTCGTGAAAACTAAAAGCCACAGTACTGTACTAGCACTGCTGTTGCTATTCTAGTCCTTTCCTTGATTCGTCCGACGACCACAGTCGAGGGAAAGTTTATGAAGTGTGTCATCACTTTGACTAATTGATCAGATCAATTGGTACTGCTGTGCATTTGCATATCTCGTTTCGCTCCGACAAGGCGAGGAAACGCAAAAAGGGGGACGCAATGATGGACTTGATCAGCATTTTAGCTTGAATATACCAACCTTTATTGGCCTTGCTGGACGACGACGAAGAGCCTGCCGACGTGGAAGAAGACGTTGACGACGACACATTCGACGAGGAGTTGGAACTGGCGGACGAGATGGAAGACAACGATTCCTTGATCCATGGCGGGTCGCCATTACTGGAAAAGTCCTTTAGCCGAAGGAACGAAATGGTCAATCTGATGATGGAGGCCTTGTCCAGCTGGGAAGTGATGGCCGGCGGAAGTGGTAGCATCTTGGCCAACTCGTAGAATTCATAGTTTTCTTTGCCGCGACGGGATCGGGCCGCGTCCCTTGATTTCTCTTTCCTCATCTCCAGTATACTGTTTCAAATGAATACAAAAACAATCCATTTAAAACATATAGTAGAGTAGAAATTATCTTGTTGGCTGCTGTCTTGAATCTTCGACAAACAAATAGCAGAAAAATAAGACTTTCATCTCCCTAAATCGTTGTCCTTACTCTCTCAAGTGTTGATAGCCTATAAAAAACGAAGTCTATATGTTTTTTTTTACTTCTTTCCTTGTCTGCAAAGAACAAGAGGAGACCCAGAGTGTATATGAGATGCAATCAAACGTCAACGGGCTCTATGGCCCAGTCACCATCCGTTCAATAGAGAAGACGGCCACAGCAGTCGTGCCGGAATGGGTCTTTGGGGGGCGACTTGTACATTGCGGGATGCCCGATATGGCGGGCTGTTTCACACTTGTGACCTGTCGCCCAGCTATATACGCGACGGTAGGTTCTCCTCTGTGTTGTGTCTATGAAGACTTGTCCACTCAATGGCCTCTGTTCGACCCCAACTATTGCTGGGGGTGTCCCAACAGGGTCGACGAAGAAAAAAAAAATATATAGCCTACTGTATAATATAAAAGACACCAGCACGGTTGTCTCGCCTTTTGTTGAAATGATCCACACCACTGGAGGATTCCCAGCGGTGCCGACCTACTGGTACTATATATATATATATTCGGTGAAGGGCGCGGAAACACGTAAGAAAAGGCTATTTATTATATGGATGAAAAAAAAAGAGAGAAAAGAAGGAAACCTAGAAGAGAATAATATTCGTATTTCACCTAACGTGTATTGATATAAGAGGAATGGTGTCTCACCCCCCTCTGAAGGGGTCGTTCGATAGAGGCCAAGGGGTCAGATCAATAATTGCTAGCTATTCAGATGGAAATGGCGTTGAATATGTTGACTGCATTCACAGTATGTATAGGCCTAACTTGCGTTAGGGTGACTAAAAGGCGAGCAAGACGTCGTCATCGCCCTTGGACTCATTTCCCCATTCGTAAATACTATGCACTACATAATACGGCATATGCTCTATGACTTTCATTTCTCATTATCAAACCAAGCCATTTGTTTCAGAATTTATTGTGAGTGTAAACCTACGTTTCGATCGTGGATTTGTTTGACAAACATTTTCCTAACGAGCGAGATAGGTTAATAAACAGCCAAGTTGGGACTATAGCATCCAATTTTCAATAGGCCTATATAGGTTTTTGATGGATATCTCTTTGAATAGGGCGAGAGATCGCCAACCGACACGGCACGTGTCGGTGTCAGCTCTAAACACAACAAGGCGCACTCAAGCCGTCAAGCGGCCCACCCGTCGGGGGCCGTTTGTTGAATTTGAGCCGCGTGTCGGCGCCTTTTTCCTTCTATAGTCCAACCACCCTATTCGTCATCTCTTCAGTGTCAGCTTATTCACCTGTATAAACGTAGAAACACAAACCCGTACGCAAACCAGCGGGCGATAGCTCTCTGGCCGTTCGCCCCTGTTTTCACAATAAATGGACCTGTATCGACGATCCATGTCATTTCCAAACTTGCTCCGTACACATTCAGCCTCCAAGATTGGTTACAGCTTTCGATCATACTCGATACGCTTATGATAGTAGACGAAAAAGCATAACAAATTTCTCTCAAGTATTTCCTTTATCCTTAAGAATAATTCTAAATTTAGGCCGGGGTTATAATTATAAATAAAAGGTATACATAAGTATAACAGATAACACTATACTCTAGATGAACAAATCACACCCTTCCCCATTCCTCTACCACGGACAACTCGTTCTTTTCTGGAATTCGGAAATAATTTTCTAAAAAAAGAAACCGGTTTTCATGAATTTGGAATACCTTGAGCCATGCTTGTTCACTAGCGGTAGAATGAACAAAATTTTACAAAAATTTGGAGCCAAGTAAGCATAACTGAAATGCTAGAATAATTAGGATCGTGAACCAAGTAAAAACAAAGAGTGATTTGTACAATATAGCGGTCTAAAAGTTGAAAGAGTTCCCGTACATCGTCAACAGCGGTTAGGAAAGCGTTTCAGATATCATAACCGAGCTCTGAAAGGTGAGGGGTCAAAAATGTTCCGGCACTTTGAGTACGCCAGATCAAAGACAAGACACCCCCTCAAAAAAAACTGGCAGAACTGGGGATCTAAAAGATCAAAAGAAAGGAGGCGTGATATTGATTGAGACTGTCCGCATGATAGTGGACAGTCTATATATGCACGCTGGTCGTCAACAATCAAATTGTTGGGCTCTGTTCGCCTTCTCCAGACTGAATGAACCGATACATACGACGAGAGGCGTCGCATGATCAAAATGCGCATCAGCCCGGTCATGATACCCTCCAGAGTATTAGTATACATAAGGGGGAAGCATCAACACCAACCGGGGATACCAAAAGACGAAATAAAGAAAGAAAAGTAAAAGGAGCCATCAGCAGTAGCAGCAGCAGCAGAGAGAACAGTCGGAAATAAACATATAAAGAGAGAGAGAGAGGAGGGTGAGCGTCGAGGAAACCAAATTAGCCGCCATATTGCTTCTTCTTCGTCTTCCCCAAAAAGAGAGAAAAAAAAAAGATTCGGGCTGCCGGACTGTCGACACCTCTAGGCCCGCTGATTTCTCGTCTAGAGAGATCCATCAGAGAGGAAAGAGGGGCAGTAGCTAGCAGCCTATCTAACATGTATGAACGATATGGTACGGGGCTAGACTATAGCATGGGGGTCTTGTTGTACCATCAGCGGCAGCATCAAAGTTAATCCTAGAGTGTGATGCTGGGACGGGATCCTCCAGAGAATAGAGGACAAGCTAGCGACTGCTAGCCGGACGATTGGATTATCCACCAGCCTCCCCCCTCCACTGTCTCTCCGTTCGTTTGCCTCTTCTATTTTCTTTTTATGTACTACTACGTACTACTGTAGTAGTAGTCGTAGTAGGCGATGGAACCACTTGAGAGCCAGTTGCAAATGGCTAAAGAAGAAGAACAAGTCCAAGAGAGAGAGATAAGAGAGAAAAAGAGAGAAAAGACTTGGTACTGGCCTCTATAAATCAACTTAGCACTTCGTTCTCTTTTCCCCAGTTGACTTTCTCTCGCTCACTCAATGCCTATTCTATGATAGCGCCTATGTTCTTCTCCTCGATCTGTCGACAGTGGTGTCCAAAGAATAATGGCTGTCCTTCTAGGTTTCAGTTTAGGTTTTTCTGCGGAGTTTGTGGTAACACGGAAACACCACGAAGATGTTACTATAGCCTTTGATTGATTTCGAGAGAAAAAAAAAAAGACAACAAGCCCAGGAACCGGTTAAACACGAGATAAAGGCGAGCTATTCCACTGATAAGCTTCCCCGAGATCATCTTCATTAACATAACTGTCGTCGAATCATTTCCTGACGATTAGTTCTAGTCTACCCGACACTCCTAGGACAAACGATCGTAACTTGAGGTCTCATCAACAATCTCTGACACATGCTCGGAGAACATCGCAGTTCCAGCCGTACAATTTAACCACAGGGACAGTTTCAAAAATGAACATCGATTAAGATTAGACCAGCAGACTACCTTCTCTAAATTCTTAGCTTCTAAGAAAACTCAAAAAGAAAATGTTGGGCCTTTTGATGGGATCGGCCGGAATGGCCAGAAAAGCCTACAGCTGACTGGAAATGCGGACGTTGCTGTTGGAGAAGCAACACTGACCATGAATGGGTGTAAGCGGCGGATGAGAGAGGTGAGCGACGCTGTTGCTGTTGTTGTTGCTGTTGTTGTTGTTGTTGCTGCTGCTGTTGTTGTTGTTGCTGTTGCTGCTGGAGCGAGGAAGCCAGTGCGGAGTAGTCGGCAACGGCCGAGTGATGGTGGCCCATACTAGCGTGACCGACCAGACTTCCAGCCATGGCAGCGGCGGCGGCCGCCGCTGCCGTTAAACTTCCCGGACCGCCAGGATACTGATGATGCGGATACGGTGGCAGAACCATCCAAGAGGCGGACGACGACTCGTCACTAAAATGATCGCGGATTCCGGCAGCGGTGGCAGCGGCTCTTCCGCACAAGCCCAGAGCGTAGCCGGCCATCGTCTCGGCAACAACACACAATGTTCCACCAGAAAAAAAAATAAAAAATAAAAAAAAAAGGAGGAAGGAAGAAAAGAAAGTGGACGACGACGACGACCGACGAGGAAAAGAGACAACCACAGAAGAAACTGTCCCGTTCAAGTTCAATTCTGAATTCCGGAGGGCGCGAGGATTCGAATCATCGATTCCGACCAGGTCACTACTACTACTGTCCACCAGCCGGATGCTCTTGCATATCAATGATTCCAAACGGAGGGTTGGGTTGAGGGTGGTCTAGTTGACTTTTCTCCGTCAGGACGGACTGGCTGGCCCGGGTCCGGCTGGCAGAGACGAGGAGGAGGAGCTAGGGCGAGCGGAGCCCTAGGTATTTGTTATGATCTGCTGGTCCTGTTCATCCGCCCTTTTCTCGTCCGGAATGTGACCGGGCTGATCAAACAACTCGTCCGGCACCAGGAGCACGATTCCGCAGTCAGAGTAGTTCAAGAGAGAAAGAGAGAGAGAGCGAGAGAAGCAGGTACGCACTTACTGCTAGCCACTGGGATGGAGACTGTCGCCGGCGACTCCTCATCCGTCCCATTTGGTATGAGCTCCTCGTTCTTCATCCGCCCCCACCTCCCTCCTCCGCCCCGACTCGCCTCCTCTCCTACCCTATCTCCTCCTACTCGATCCCGTGCCCTCCCGTGCCCTGCCTCGCCGTGCCGTGCCGTGCCCGTCAAAAGAGGAGAGAAGAAGAAGAAGAAGAAAACAAAAAAAATCCCTAGACCTTAACTATCGATTCCCGTTTTCGTTTTTCTTTTATAAACTTTCCTAACCCAACAGTGAAAAAACACCAACCAGCCCATCGATTCGCTTCGTCCGTTCGGCGTCCAACACACCGGAATTCCACGTCACAGAGAGAAAAGTTTCTTTTTTCTCTTTCGATTTCAACACCAAAGATCCGCATCAATCATAAATAAATAAATGTTATATAGAAGAAAGAAAAAGAGAGAAAGATTTTCAACACTTGGTTACGTATCCTCGTGTGTTTTGGCGTTATAGATTGGTCGTGGGATTTGTCCTCACTAGGTGGTATAAACTGTGAGAGATTTTTTTTCTTCGTCTGACGGCTATTAAGCACGCACATTTTTGTCGGTTAGTGATTCCGGACAACTACGTGTATTTATTTATATATAAATTATATATATAGCAAGCTAAGAGATTTCTCCTTTCCCTTATGTATAAACAATAAAAGAATCGGTCATATTATAAAGAATTAGACCGACCGGAAGTGTTCCGATCGTCGGCCGTCAAAATATCGGATATCGTGTGAACCGACTTGAATGACGATGACTCCAATAAGACGTGGAGATTTTTATCAGCAAGTTGCACACTCGGTGAATCAACGATCGTGAAAAACGCGCGTCACTGTGCCAACAATTCTGACCAGTCGAGTAAGAAAAAAAAAATTGGAGAACTGAGTCGCATTTCTGATGCGAATTTGCGGAAGTTCAAACTATTTGTAGAGTTGTAGAATATCATTTGCAAGTCATCGTCGATTCAATAAAAATAGGTGACCTTTCCAACAAATATAAAGCATGTTGGGAAGAGGAAGAAAATATCGACTAGAGTTGATAGACAGGGGAAAATGGCAGCCAATAAAAACTGGTGATCAAATCGAATCGAATCCCCTATAGTATAGCCGCAATTAAGCCCACGCAAAGTTTACTCCGGCGGGAGAACCCTTCATTTGTTCATGGAAATTCAATGCAATTACGGACACAACAGCCATCGGCGGCGCAAGCGCAAAAACGTTTGACACAGCATCCCGCCTTGCCGTTCGACTCTAATATTGCGTGGAGGGATCAAAAGTACACAGACACGGAGGAAGTTGGGAAAAGGAGGGGATTTTCCGATCAGGGCGAACCGAAACAGGGGGAGAAGGAAAAGGCGGAGGTAGTCGCTAGTATTGGATTTGCGACCCAAGTCTATATAAATACAGAGAGGTCTTTTCCATTTGATCAAACCAGGCCGACCACACGAACCTTCCAATAGACCTTGATTACCCCCCTCAGTAAAAAAAAAGGCTTCTCTTCTTTTATTCTGGTCCCCCCCTTTCTGCTTACACACTACGTTAACTCGTACGTAGTACGTTACTGCTGCTGCTGCTTGAAATCGCTCATTCGTCAACAATCAGCCGGCAGCTTTAGCTTGTCATTCTTTAAGCTTTTCAATATCGGATTTGGACATGTTTGATACAAAAAACACCACACGAAACATTTAATCACATTGGGCTCCATAGTTTGACTGTAAAGAGTGTCTTCAACGTCTGGAATAATTCATTTTTTATTTATTGGGACATTTGTCGATTCTCAGGAAGATGGCCGGCTGAATAGACAACAACAGATGATTGCCAAATGAAAGTGGTGACGAAGCTCTTTTTTAGATTTCTAGTTATATCCACCTTGGTTTGTTGTCTATCTTCCTCTTTTTATGTGTGTGACGTGACGTCTCATAATCTTAATTATTCAACAGATGGGAAGATTTCTTTGCCTTTCTCTCTGGTAAATAGCAGAATCTCTATCAACAATCTCGACCCCATGATAATCAAAGAAAAATGCAGTAAAGGCGGATGTCATGATCCGGGTATTGTCCCAACAGTATGGGCCCGACATTTTGAATTGGTTAACATGACTGGTCGTTTTAATTAGTGGCAATGCAATGCTATCCGTCGGCCGACCGACTTGTGTCCCGAAATGCCCAGTTTGCGGGATTAGGGCTTCCCGTCACGTCTCTAATTGAATTGATCGCCGCCAAGCCAGTATACACCCAGTCTAGTATCTTGTAGTGAAGAAGAAGAAATGGAGAGGACGGCCAATGTTGAATAGCTAAAGAAAAGCCCGGCGTCAGATGATGGTTTTCAATAAGGTGCTAATGAGGTTGAACTAACCCATGACCGCCCGTTCGTCGTCGCCATCCGCTTCTCTCTAGGTCACGTGTCGGCCGCATCACAATCACTCTATTACAAGTGCCGGACTGTTCGACGTACGTCGACGTCGACGCTACACAATTGGACCTATAAATGCTGCCGCTGAGGTTGCAGTTTAGTTTATATATATTTTTTTTTCTCTCTTTTTTAGCTAGCTCTGTATATTATATATCCAGCACAGTAAATTACCATCGATTCAATCTGTTCACTTGACTGAATGCACCACTCTTTCCGCCTGCTGCACGGACATTGATTATCGTTTCAGTTGTCCAGTCTGTTACCGGACGATTCGAACGTGCGGCTCTGTATATAATATATATGGAATTCGACAAGATTGTAATAATACGAAAATCGTAGGAGGTGATAAACAATCGGCAAAGGGTTGGGGTATGTTGTTGTCACACGAAAAATCGCCAAGTGTTACACCGGAAAGGCAACGCAGCTCAAAATAGAGCTAGGGGGGTTTGATGAGGTTGTTAACGACGCATTAACACAGAGAGAAAGAAGGGGGACGGCTTCATATAATAACGATGCTCGATATCGTGGGTCGGAATCTACCCCCGTATAAGCTAATACTTAACCAATAAGTCTAGTGACGACAAATGGCCAACCCTCGACCCCCCCCTACCACTCGGTTGGATATTGCATTTTCACGGACGTGAGCTTGGGAGCAGCCCAGAAGAATGAGTACAAGTTGGATCAAGATGAAATGGGCAAATGTCACTCGGGGTCGGCCATTGACTCATCGTTTAGTCAGACTATGCACTGTTTCATCTTCCATGCGGAATAGGCAACGTCGTTCTGCTTTTCAGCCGGAGCATCCATCAACCGAATTGGAATCGTGATGCGCCTTTCTTCATCTCTAGCTTCGCAGCATACACGAAAAACACAAAAGCTCTCTCTTTTGATGTCGAGTGCCTCTTTTTTCTCTCTCTCCAAAAGCTTATTTACACCTGAGCGATCTACCGTATACCAGGATTTTCGATTGACCTAAAATATATATATATACATCCTACACAATGTATCAAGAGACATATATATGTGATACCTATTAAATTACAGCTTCTGCCATTAGATTGATATGCTTCGCTGGCAAAGCTGGAAAATATTCTGAAGTTTTCCAGGCTAGTTGTGCTTTTCTGTCAGGTTCCTATACCCAATCTTTTGACATTTCCCCCCGCAGAGATGTGCCCTTGACACGTGTTTGACTTGGCGCAGTGCTATAGCGCCATTTTCGCAATCGGAATTGTTAAACAAATGCGCGTTTGGTGCCCCGGTCTATGAGAACGGCCGAGATCAAAACAGAATTATTGCACGCGGAGATGCATCTTTTGAGATGGCTCGTTCATGACGAGCTTGTCAATCTAAGTCTGCGTTTCAATTGAGATTGCATAGACGCATCATATAGAAATGACAAAGTCTAATGACTCTTTCTTTTTAAATTTTGTGTTTTTATTTTTCGGAGGTAGGATGTGCTGGCAAGGCGCATGACTATGGCGGTTGACGCCCGCCTCTTCGAACATGGAAGAAAGTGGGCGGAGTTTCTTGGTCGTCCGGATGTCGCCGACGCTCTAGACTACCAATCACGTAGCGCGGCAAGACACTGAGGGCTTTCTGGAACGGATAAATCGTCGAGGATGAAAAGGAAAAAAGAAAGGAAAAAAAACGGGGATGATGACTCTTTTATAGATGGAATAAAATCCCCACAACGATCCGTCGGCGGCAGAATCAGTCTGTGGACAAAAGAGCTCATTCGCCATGAATAAATTAGGCGGGTCCTGTGGTCTGCGGCGCAAGTCCGCGGCGACCAACATTGATGGCCGCCTCTTTATCAACTTCAAATGAATAAAAGTCTACGTGTTTTGATAGTCTTTGTCCACTTGGCCATTTCATTAATTCAAAGTCTGCTGATAATGGCTTTTATTATGTAACGATTGTTATGTATCGTCCATATGAGGATCAAGTTAACGTATATTATTTGCTAGATTCAGGGGGACTTGTGGGTTAAGGCCTAACGGCCAGAAATGATGATCCTAGTCGAGCCCAATGGATTTGGAATAGGACCCGAGATGACCTCGGTAGTACGTTACTCTTCAAAAAAGTGTGATCAACTTGCCGCTACCAGAACCCTTGACCCTCAATTTAGAAGTTGGCTTACTATAACAACAACTTTTATGTACTGATCCTATTAGTCTATTATTGTACGGCCCATCTTCTCTCTATCGATTAATTACTATAGCTGACTCGAGTTATTGAACCCGAATAATTCGAACTTGTAACGTAATAAGTTTGGTACTAAGGTGTTCTCTAAACGAATACGTTATATATACGAGAATATATATGTTTTAAATATACCGTAACATTGAACGATTCGTCATTTTTTCCCCCTTGATGGATCTAATTCGCCATGGCGGCTCAACAGCTTTGAGGGAATCCCTTCATTATGCATGCACCATAGAGAGAGCTTCATTGCCAGGTCCCCAGGGTGTCAAAACATGCACCTCAGCAGCCAGGAAATCTCGATACGGATTTACTGACTGATGATCTATCAGCTCATATGCTCGCTGTTTGAATTTTATGGATCAAGCCTAACTAAACTAGAATTTTTTTTTCTCCCGATTCAACCTCGTATAGACTAGACAACCTCAAAGTATTTACACCATATGGAGGCTTGGAAATTAAACAATAGAGCGCTAGAATGGTGGATAAGAAAAATAGAAGATTGGAGTTCGTTCTGTACATTTATATATATATAATATATATATTATATATTGAGAGAGAGAAGTAGTGGTGGCGGCAGCAGCAGCAGCCGTCGTCGCAGTATAGCGCATCAAGAGAGAGAGAGAGAGGGAGCGAAAGAGGGCAAAGCTGATGAGCAAGAAGCCGGCCGGAATACCAAATGACGTCACGACGTCCTATGCTTACTAAACAGGGACGAGCTGTGCCGTACCGTGTGTGCTGCACTTTTTCTTTTTAGATTTTTTTTTTTCTTTTTCCTTCTCGAGTTTTTCTTTTTCTTCTTGCCAACATCGTCTCCTTCCGCGCTCGGCAGCTCTTCAAATCGGATCACACACTCCACTCGTACACGTACTACTGTACCTTCTCTCTGCGACTCTATATAGGTCGATATCCTCGTCCCCGGCTCGCTCTTCTTTTTTTTCTTTTTCTTTTTCTCTTTTTCTCACCAGCAGTCTCATACTAGTACATTCTTTGAAAACACTTTGGCTGACGGTCCGTTCCTTACGTTTTATTGAGCTGTCATGTCCAAAACGGCGGGCGGAATCGACCGCGCCAAAGTCTCTCAATTCCGACGAGGACGTACACAACACGTCCTAGCTCCGTGTGCGGACTTGTGTATTACGCAAAATGGGTTGCGACGTTAAGAAGGAATAAATACAAACAACTTTTGAATACGAAAGAACTCATCTACTAGTGTGGGGTTTTTTTTTCTCTCCTGTCGGTCGCTGTATACTGAGTGATGGAGCTTCGTTGTGCTGTGTCTTACAAAGTTTCAAGTAGCGAATAAATGCGGAATAATGTGACGCCTTTGTTTTCAAAGTAGCCTACATTTGGCAACGGTTATCTCCTCAAGTCCGCATTCTTATTGCCGTTTAGAGAGACGCAGAGAACCAAATAGAAAGCCAAAAAAAAACTGAAATGACAAGGTTGCTATTTCAGACTGGTTTTTGACAGATATTTCTGCAAGCAAATCATAACACAGACGGCGGTGGTTGTCTGAAATTTGAATCGTCTTTTTGTTTTGAATCGATTTATTCCGAATTCGTTCAACTATAGTAGTTTTCATTCTTCAAAATAAGATTATGCAGTTCAGTCGCGCCTTAATTTATTCCGGTAGGCCCAATAAATCGACGCGACCATTTTTCGGCTCGATATGGTCAGGAAATGACGGCAACGCTACCTCGCGACAAATACTTGGAATACAAGTGAGGATCCCGCTAGATGGCTACGTGTATCACAATTCGGGCACATAAAGAGCTCCCGCGCTCTGACGCTCATTTGCATTCATTTTCACGTTATAGCTTTCTCGCATTTCCCTGAATACCGTCTGGAAACTATCAACAAAGCCTACCATACGGTATTCTCAGAAATTAAAGAATAAAGGAAAGGCGTTTTGATCAGACAAGATAACAAAAGTTGTTGAAACCAGCAGAATCGACATTTACACATGTGAAATGAAAACTGACGAATGAATCATTTCAACGGAAAATGTAGTGGCAAAAGATGTGATGGCTACCATCAACTTTGTCGTGGAACCCCAGGAAACCGGATTAAATATCTGAATCGGATTTTGCGATGGCGAAAGAATGGGAAAAAGTTGAAGAATGTTTCTCTGAATAGCAGTTGTCATCAAGTGTTCCCAAGTTTTTCTTTTGAAGAGATGATGTGTTGACGAGTGACGGTATCGGGTAGTTCGTTTCATTCCGACTGTTTGAAGCAGCAGCCCAACAGTTCCAGCCCTCACCAACTAGACGCGCTCAACACTCATTTGCATATTCAAACGCGTAACACATGTTTCTTTTCCTTCAACAACGGCACGCACTTAAAGGTGGGAGAGTGGAGGAACGATTGCACAGCCCCTGTGACCAGGGTTGAAGAGTTACGATGGTCGGGGAAGAGTATTTTCCCGATACTGTAACAGCGCGCACTCAAGTTCCAATCGAATTCCCCCGTAGCCCGTAGCCGTAGCTCTTTTCCCATGAAGAAGAAGAAGCAAAATACACACTAGAAGCCCTTTACAAAATGCTACAACGCTATTTCTTAACGATGAATGCTAAATAACACTACCGTATACACAGGACTCTACGACGACGTAAGAGTGGAAGGCCGTTTGGTCTTTTGTGATTCGTGCATTAGTCGCATACTGAGCATCTCTTCCATTACTAGAATTCCTGATTTGTTTTGTGCTTTCTTTTTTCTTTTTTCAGTTTAAAGGACTTCTCACGAGTACTTGCTGCAAATCAAGAGTATCGCGATCTACATCTTTGTGCAATGAAAACCCGCCAGGGTTGAGATAAAATCGTCAACATTCCCATCGACCAGTCGAATAAAAAGCTTCGGATAAAGATGTGCTAGATGTATACATCTACTATGCCATCCAATAAAGGAGACAAAAAAAAAGAGTAAAAATAGGGTTGATGGATAATGAGAGGGGAGGTAAGTGGAGTCTCCCTGCCGGTTTTCATTGCCACTGATGCCTCCCCTATTTATATAAATATTTTTTTTCTCCTCTTACTTTATAGTTTCAGCTTATGCCCGTATGCAAATGTGCTTGTACGCATTCTTCAAGTCCCTTCTCCGTCCGTGTAATTTTTTTTTAAGATACATTATTCCTCCACACCCCCCATTATTCTCGTAAGGTGAGTCTACAGCTATTCTCTCCGCTGCTTTACCCTTTTGTTGATATTGTCCGAGATGATTATTTATCACTTGCTGCCGCTTTGCCGACACAAAACAGATATATCCGTACGTTGGAATAATAATCATAATAATAATAAATAATTCTCACCAGTAATTCTCCTGCATGACGTTATGTACATCGAACGGTGCGATAAATTTAATTTTTCCATAGTCTGATTTGTCATAGTACTACGGCACATACCTTCATGTATGCGCCGTTCCCTCATATTTATGGTTATTATACATATAGATATGGATGCGTCGTCATCATTTTTGAATGGATATACAAAAATAACTCGAGAGAGAAGAGACGGCGGACACCAGCGACGGGCAAAGAGGTGGAGCGATGCGCCCGTGTTTTTTTTTTTTAGAAAGTATTGAATTACAATGTCCTTAAAAATAGATAAATGACGCGCGGAGGGGGCTAGATGGAAAAAAAAAAGACAAAGAAAATCGTAGATAACAGTTGGTCTCATTAATTTGAAAAGGACCCTAAAAAGTCGCTGTGACAATCGAGAAAGAAGGAAGAAAGAAAAAAAGAAGAGAAAAAAAAACTCTCGGAGAATTTCGTCTGATTCTCACAAGAGATATTTATTACATTATTCTTATATATTCTTTCTCTCTTTCGACTTGTGTTATGCTTCTTTTAGAAGCTTCTTCAAGTCTCCTCTGTGTGTCTCGCTCGGAACCGGTGGTGACGCAAATTCGTCAATGTCAAGACATGGTCCAGTCGGCCATCTTGGAATCCCTCCCATTACGACAGCATAGCAAAATAAATAAATAAAAAAATACAATAGCTGGAAGCATACACAAAAAAAAAACACACCAACCGGAGGAAAAAGAAGAAGAAAAAAAGCAACACAGTGATAGCCTTTACGTCAATATCAATCATTTTCCTAATATGAATAGCATTCAACCGGGTTCGATTGTTGATCAGGAAAACAAATATTCGAAGAAAAAAATTTTGGGAGACAAGTATGTGTAATTGGTTTATCAATATGATATGATAGTAGGGTTCAATAAAATATGCATTCCATTACTTGAATCTTCTATTAAATTGTGAATGAAAGATGCGCGCTCTATATATTTATAAACTAAGAACTAGTAAAAAGAAAGAAGGTTATAAGAGGAAACCGGTAGCCGGTCTCATAGGGTCGGCGGTGTCACTGTCACCAAATAGTAAATGAGCAGCCGCAAGGATTCGATCCATCAACAGTCTCCCCGATGGATTAGCATCTCTTTTTAAGTTTATTACGTACATATATAACATCTCAGAGATTTGAAAGCCGTCTTTTCTTCTTCCTTTATTTCTTTGGTTATTTTTCTTTACCTAGGTTATTTATCTACATATCAACGAGAGCCTTATCAGGACAACCTCAATACTAACACAACTTTGAAGAGAATTCAAACTTCTTTCACCTTGCGTACCCTTCGAAAAACATTCACGGTTACCAAGTACCAACATTCGTCGCTTGTAAGACGGGAAACAAGGCGAAACAAGTACCCACTACGGCACTACCAAGCGACTGACTGGTAAATGACCCAACAAGGCCACACTTAAATGTAACAAGTCGCGTCCGGTGAAGCAAATGAATGAACATATGACCACATGGACCATAATCGAAACTAGCAACTAGCCATATCGGGGACCAGCAGCTCGATACTTGGAAGGTGGATAAAACAAGGGAAAAGTCGGTGGGTAAAAAGCTTTTTCAAAAAAAGCTGCTGGGCGCGAACGAACAGTAGCAGCTTAGCTAGCGCGCTATGTATATTACATCACAAAGTATTGCCATAAAGAACTGGAGGAAAAGCGTTTGGGTTCGCTACAAGCACCTTGCATAATACAAGGACAAGAAAACACAAAACAAAAGAACACGTCGAAGGAGCTAGCGCGAGCAGATAAAGGGTTTTCCGAACCGCGAACCAGCACTGGATCGCGCCGCCACTCCGAGATTTATCAGATTCTGGAAAAAAAAAAAAAAAAGATGGCGCCCGAACGACCAGCTAAATTGTTTCGCTGTTTTTCTCTCGTCCAAGCCCCCCAATGTGCAGGCACGCGCGCAATCGGCGAAATAAATTGACAACCAACGAGGAAAACCAGGAAATCCACTTTGTTTTCATTGGGCGCGTTTTACCTGAACGATTTGATCAAATCAAGTAGGCGCCCGGCTCAACAGATGGCGTTGACACAAGAGACGGGCGAAACGGTAGACCAACAACTACCTACAACAACTACCTACTTGGAAAGTCGAAAATGCTCGAAATGCGTGTTGTTGTGCTTTATCATGAATGATTCAAATGCCGTTGAGAGCAAGTGGTTTTGATATCAGAGCGCGCGCGCGCTCACTGCCGCATTAAAAGGGAATATTGATTGGATGCTATGGCTCTGAATCGAAACCAAGCAAGCGGTGAAGACAAACCCAGAGTCCCAGACACAAGCAGCATGGAAAAGATAGTCGGAATCGGTCGGCGACTTTGCATCGCCCATTTTGCAGACGGTCTTCTTCCACCGCTCGTGTGATAATTTGTCCTGTTTGCTTGGTTTCTTTCGTCTGGCCCCAAAACCGACTTGAATACATCACCGGCCATTCCTTCCTTCCTATAAATCACACATTACACTGTAATACCGGCACCAGTGTAAATATTTAATCTACAAAGGGGGGATGGAAAAACTTGTGAAATAAACCGGCGAACGAAAATGGGCCTCCTTCAAGACACGGCGTAGAATATGCTAATGAGGCTTCTCATTATTCCTATTTGGGCTCCGTCCGTCGTCTCCAACAGGGTGAAATTTTTATTTATATTTCTTTTTAAAAGGCCCGGTGTTAAGTTTTGTTTTTTTTCTTCCTTCCCCCGGCATTACAAAGTCTACTCTACCTACTACAACGGCCAGCAAATTCTCTCCGAAGTCGACATCATAAAAGAGTCAGAGAAGAAATTTAACATACTTCATTTTACTGACGGGCTGTTGATTTATTAGAGTCAGTCAAACTAGTCGCCAGGGGTATATATAGGCGGGCAGGAGGCGGGTAAAGAGGAGGACGATTCTCATCGGACGCGGCGGGCATTTTCTCTCTGTCCGTTTTGATACGATTTCTTTCTTTGGAGAAATTTCCCTTAAAATAGTAGTAGCTACTGTCCATTTGAGTGACTGAAAGGCGAAGACGGGAAAGAAGAGCCGTTCAGTCAGAAGTGTCAGATGAGAGAGAGCGCAAACAACAGTGCGAGGCCGTCTGATGGCTTGGCATCTTTCAGTAGCACTTCAACAATGTCACAGTCATTTGACTTGGACTCCTTCAACATGGGGAACAATGTTTGAATAGGCCGGCATCGGGAAGAAGAAAACCAGACAGGATGCAAAGCTCCTCCTCTGCAGTCCATATATCTTTAATGTCACCTGATTTCATTATAATTGTATAAGGTCTGGGACTTTGGAATGATTAGCTGTTTTCATTTGGTTAACATCATCCAGACTTGAGCTGCAGTAAGTCCGTGACTCTATGGCGCCATTTTTAAATTCTTTGCATTGACCGCCAGTTTACCATATGACATGGCGGCAGTTCCACAAGTCAAATGAAACAATACCGCCTTGGATACTGGCGATGAGACAAGCCGGTGGCGGCAGTTTGAATAATTTGCCAATTGCCCGCGCGCCGACGCATTCAATAAGCGCATCCAAGATCCAACAAAAAAAACAAAATCTAATACCGAATTCTGTAAATATATACAGAACGATCACACTATAGCGTACGAGTGAAACAAATAAAAAAAACAACAACGATTTCCATCCTGCTCCCAATGGCGTAATCGAATGAAATTCAATCTGTTTAATCGAATCAAAAGTTATTGTGTGTGGCATTTTGTGATAGTGTATTTCCTGCTGGGTGGGCTGTTCTCTAAAAGGATGTTTCCTCAAAGCTATGAATGAAAATGCAAAGTTTTATCTTTGGCCTATTTCCTTATTCCGTCATTTTTCGTCAACAAGGAAAACGTGTTTCGACTTTTTTTCGAACCGAAAGGAAATTCTCCCTTTCACCTAACCTTCCCCGTTTCAAGTCAGGTAGAAACTAATCAACGGCGCCGTCTGTTGACATACTACAACACGCAAAAAAAAGAGAAGCGAATACCCTAAATGCCTGTCGATTTCAAAACAGTCGAGGGCTACAGCAGCACGCTTAAAGGCTAAAAGATGAATAGAAGAGCCAACAGGCGTGGCTGGAGGTGTTAACGCGATTGAGTACGAATGTGCGTGATCGATTCTATCACGGCTGCAACGAGTTTCAATTGAAAAATCCCAAACAACTCACACCTGGCCCTAAGGCGATTTTCAACCCCTTCGATTCGTCTGTGCATCCGTCATCATCAGCGTCGTGTTGAACAATCAAGGTGATGATGCGATTCGACACGCCACACCCCCTCTTCCCATTCATTCAACCCGTCGGCTTCCTCAAACCATTGTTAACGTGCAGCAAAACACACAAAAGAAAAAAAAGGAGGTGCTGACAAATTGATATTAGAAACAATTCAATAAGGAATGGGACATTTATTTAGGTTAATCGAATGTAATTTGAGTGCATGATTAGAGCCGATTTGGGCAGTTTCAACTGGGAAAAAAGTCATGTTGGGCTATTTCTCTTTTTCGCTCTCGCATCTGCCACGTGTTTGTAACATTCGCACTTGTTGCGTCATAGTCGCTTGCCAATAGTTTGACCATTCGGGTGTACGAAAATAAAACGACAGCAACGGTCAGCTGTCGGCCAGTTGACTGGTCAAAGACAGGTGACCATTTGCCGTACTCGGGGCGGCGGCTGTATGGCGGCATTCTCAAAGAGCACTCGACTCAAGAGACTAATTGATTGGCCATCATCGCAATCAAATAATAAGATTTTAAAAAATAAGAGAGCGACTTACCCCGAGTGGAGTCCACTGTTGGGATGATGGTGGCCAGTGACGAAATCCTCTAGTCCGCCTTTCCTGCTAACCAATAATTAGAATTTATCAGTACGTACTACATTTCTTCAACAAAAAGACGAAAAGATGTGTTCACTGTCGATGAGGGAATATAGTGGAGAGAGAACTTACAATAGGTGAGACTGATTCCAACACCTGAGAACCACTGAAGCTGGCGAGACTTGACTTGTGTTAAATGCTGACGGACATATGGACTGGCTAGTTTTTTTTTTCTTTCTCTGTTGCCGGACTTGAGCAGGAGAGGATGAGGACGAGCAAAGTGTTGGGAAGAGCCCGCGCGCGCGCGCGCGTTAAAAAAGCACACCTTGATTCTTTGGCTGTGGCGTTCTTCTTTTTCTTATAGTCTCTCTTCTGTTTCTCTCTCTCTCTCTCTTTCCTTCTGTCTATCTCTTTCTGTCTTCCAACCCAATGGCCTTCTTTAGAAATCTGCTGGCGGCAACTTAACCTAACCTGTTATTCCCCCACTCTCTTTCTCATCGTGCACAGACACACAGAAACGTCTAGGTGAAAAAAAAGAAAAACAATTGACGTAAAAAGATTTCCTCATCATCTCAGAGGAGAGAACCCATTCTTGTTGTACAATAAATCAAAAAGAGATCATAAATTGATCGAGTTGTTATTAGAGAAAGGCAAACGAGTCGGACGGTTGTGCGCTATGCGTGGAGTATTATTCCGACACGTCAGGAGAGCAGAGAGAGAGGCCATAGGTGATCTATCCGTGTATTATCTTTATTGTCCATCTTGATTACTCGCACCTCTGCGCCCAGCTCGTAAAAAACGGGCGTGTTTATAAGGCGCCGGTCGACCAACACGCCGGAGATTCTTTTTGTCCAACTCTTTTTGATTCCGTCGTATACCTGTCTGCGCGCTGGCACAACTTGATGATGGGTATATAATGCCCAAGCACATCACCATGTCATCAATAGGCCGATCCTCGTCGTAAAACATTTTGAGTAGATTTCCTACGAAATAATCGACAATCGAACATGTCTTCCCATCAGGGACGTGTTTATAAACACGGCGCATTCCCATTGCACCCCGTCGACCAACACGCCGGAAAATTTTTTTCTTTTTAATTTGTCCAGATCTCTTAGTGGTTTTTTTTGATTTATCCTAACAATAAAACCCTAGAAGCAGGGGCAAGAAATTTATTTATTAGAACAGGCCTTTTTTCCCCATCCTTCGTACACAAATCGGTCAACTTTAACAGCCGACAGCTTGTTTTTGAAAGATTGCCCAAACTTGAAATTTTTATATAAAATCAAGTGAGACTTCTTCTTTGAGTCTGGAAATTTTCATTAAATTTGGGTGATAAATGAAAAAACAACGGCTAAAAAACTAAGTCGCGTTTCGAAAAAGGTCGTTTTTTCGACCAAGGTATATAAAGCCTATCCCGGCCGTTTTTTTCGAAACGCGACTCAGTTTTTTAGACAAAACTCACCATCAAAACTGTCAAAATTTCAACTCAAAGAAGAAGTCTCGATTTTATATAAAAATTTCAAGTCGTAAAACATTTTGTGTACGAAGGATGGGGAAAAAAGGCCTGTTCTAATAAATAAATTTCTTGCCCCTGCTTCTAGATTGTTAGGATAATCGACAATCGAACATAAACGGCATCTTCCCATTTTTGAGCCCAGGGGGACAAAAATAAACGCTGACGCCGTTCTAATAATTTGAGATATTTGCATTGAAAGCCGTACCTATTCATCGAGGTAAATTACACGGCGACTTGAATTCATGGCGGTAAAATTTCGATTTCAAATTTTCTTTTTCTTTTTTTTTTCAATACGGGAATATTATATCGATGAAGGAATGTCTACATTTCTAGGTCGTGATGAAATTTGAAAATATTCCTTTATGCGTTTTGTGGTCGATCAGGCCCGATTCATTTGAAAACTGATGGACGATTTATTTCCTTTAAAAAAGAAAATTCGCAATCAATCACGTCGTCTGCACAAGAATACAAGGGATCGTGGAATTGTGAAAGTTTTCGAAATTCTTGTCGTCTACTTCGTTGGTCTAACGAAGAAACCTTGTTTCGATTGACATGTGCGTCTTCCTAGTTCGAAGCCATTAATCATACATTCGCTGACCGAGTTTTCCAAAAATATATTTCTTGCTGGGAAAAAATAACTCGGAGACGAAAAATGTTATTTAGGCCTATAGTAGCTCGAAACCGTACAATAGGGCGAGCTATAGGCGTGACGTATCTTTCTAAATGCGCATGTGTTTTGTGTTGTCGCCACAATAAGCAACAGCTGTCATCCAATGCCGCCCAATAACAATTTCACGGGTCTGCGGGCTCCCGATGACGCGGAAATCGGATGGATCCAACACAATCCGTGAGAGAAAACAAATATGTAGACAACACTACAGATCCTGATATAAATCGAGGAGGCTGGCTGATTTGTTTTCTTGTTTTGTTTGGGCCGTTTTCCTTTCTTTTACGATCATCTTCACATTTGAAAAAAAGAAAAAAAAATCCGAGATACCAACGGGGGGTTTGCACGGGTAAGGGGTGGTCGAGCATGGCAGCAGTGTCATTCCGAATCGCATTTTACAACGATACAACCACCGCGCTTGGAAACGGCATCCGCACGTCACCCTCCTCTTCCTCGAATATATATACAAACTGGAGTCGTCCCTATGTGTGTATAACGTTTAACGACTGGCGCTCTTCATTTGCATATGCTAAGCCGTACTACAACGAAAAGGGGTGAATAACGAAAATGCACAAAGAAGACTGATACGATTTGGAAAGTGGGGGGACACAAAAAGACGGTACAATTTTTCCCTGGAAATTTATTTCATTTGTCTCAACACCACAGTAGCCAGATCCTAATGAACTCGACAAGCTCTTTCTAATTAGATTTCCAGACTAACTTACAATTGCAATGTTTCATCGGGTTGCAAATTTGAAAATTCGGGAAAGTCGAGTAGGTCTCTTTCGATTACCGGAATGAAGAAGATTTACAGGACGAGACTGATTGAATCGGTCCCGAAGGCTCCGTTTCAAATCCAAATATCTAGATTGTGTCTGGCTCTGTATATGTCGAGACTTGAGAGAGAGAGAAGAGTTGCTCCAGCTACTCAGACCGGGCTGGGCGACGATGGTTATCGCTTGAACCATCGCCGCTATAGTCTCTGCTGTAGGTTTTGCGGAGGCGACACGCTTATACAATATAACCATGCAAATGCCACCCACAACTTCTTCTCTTTCTCTATCGCCGCGCTGCTGCTGCCCCATTCCAGTCCCACTGGGCTTCCACTCTCTCTCTCTCTCTCTCTCTCGATCCACGGCAACTTATATTTCAGCGGCGGCGGCAGGAGAAACACCAAGCGTCGTACAACCACCACCAACCAACTTGTATATAGAGTGTATGCTCTCTTGACGGGGAAAACCAATCAGCGCAGTTCTCATTCTGAATTTGCATTTTCGTTCTACTGCTTCTGACTCCTCGACTTGCGAACGTTTCACTTTAATTAGATTTCACTTCGGGTTCGCCAGTGTCGTCGTATCATATCTCACTGCTGCGAGCTAGCGCCAAGAGAGCCTGTACCTAAACATAATAAGAAACAGGCACGCCATTTGTTTCGGGTTTTGGACGGCTGGTCTGAGTCTAGTATAGGTACGTGGCGAACGGATTCTCAATCAAATCGGTTGTGTGTTTTTCGACCAAGATGGAAACTCGAAACGTTTAGTTATTTAGCGTCTGGTGCGTGCCGATGGTGCGGATGGCGAGATGTTGGAACATTCGTAGAAGCAACAGATATAGCAACAGCAGGAGCAGCTGGGCCAGCAGTCGTCTTCTGCTGTATAATTATACACGCAGATCAATGACGTGCGATTAATCCCGTAGCAGTCGCTACGTTGTCTGTGCCTTGGCGACGATCGAATGCTTATAGCCAGCGCTTAGCCATCAGAGGCGACTTTGCGTGCTTCCACATCGAAGATTCGTTGGTTCGCTTCGTTTTTCTATATATGCCGTCGTCCGCGTCTGTCCGTCTGCTTCAGAAACGCTAGCCTGGCTGCCTGCGCAGGCTTGTGTGGGGCGACTGGCTATCAGCGTCAACTCGACACCCGATTGAATCCATCTCTTTCGTCGCTGATGAATCGATATCGATCGAGACCGAAACCTTAAATAGGCCTAAATATACAACCCGCTGAATATATATAAATCTATATATACATATAGACAAAGTATATATATAGGAATAGGAAAATAAACTGCGTGTCTATTATACCCGAACGTATATAACGGACCGTATTGTCGGAGAAGTTGAAAGAGACAAACGACGGCCCGATTATCAAAGGCAACGCTCTAGCAGTTGACTTCCTTTTCCATCAAGTTTTAAAAAACAAACGGAATCACATGTCGAAATAATAGAAACTTGTTTCTTTTTTTCTTTATTCATTTCGATCCGTCTCCCTCCGCCATCCTTTTCTCCTTCTTGACATTTTCAACACAAAAACGATCAACCTATTTTCGGCTGTAGGAAATTAAGTAAAACTTTTTCATCAAAGCCCGTCGATTAATGTTTTGTTTTTCTTTTCTTTTTAATTTAAAGAAAGTCGTGAACTTTTTCGGTGCAGTCCGGGTCAACGCAACGTCGATATCGAGAGAGAGAGGGACACCGAAAACTATCAAGCCATTTTGGCTGCGTGTTTATATTTGTTGTAGATTTTTGTGTCGGTGCTTTTCAAAATAAATTGAAGGAGAAAAAAAGAAAATGAATATAAAGTCAAGAAACCAAACTAACGAAACAAGAAATCAAAAGCCACCCCGGTGTCGCCAAGACGGCCCTCCCAAGTTGTCGTTAACACACGGCGTAACTGGTATACCCTTCGTTACCGCGCTGCTTGCTCCTGCTGCTGCTGCTGCTAGCTGATGCCTATGGGGGGAAACCTATCGTCGCGCGATATATATACCGGTGCCTTTTATGAAATACACAACAGAGAACCGAATTTCCAACCAAAAGAGCCAGTCCAGCGCGCGCAAGTCGCCCGTGTGACAGTCTTACAAGATTTGGAAACTTGTTTTATTGTTGTTTTTTTTTCTCAAGTTTTATTCTTTCCATTCTTTTTCGTCTTTTCTCTCCCTTTTGTTTTTTTTCCTTGTTTCTTTTCAGTTTCTATCAGCAGCGGCTCCGAGTGCTGCTCGCGCGCGTCTGTGTGTGTCCACCTGATTGCCCATCTAAGTATCTATCGGTCGCGTTGCTAACGTTGAAAACAATCAACCCTAAGCGCTGACCTCTCTACGACCGAGTCTACGTCAACCGAATCGACAAAAGAAGACAAAAACCCATCGATTGTTGTCTGGCGGTTGGAACCCATCTTGGATTTTTACCAATGTTCTTCGGTTATGGATTCAAAATAATACAAAAAAAAAGTCAATAAAGGCTCCGTATATGAACTTGGTCACATGGAACAAGTTCGATCATTATCCAAGATAGCAGCAGCAGCCGTATAGAAAAAGACGGTAGATAAATACATCGGCCCGGGTACTTGTTCAGTACCTGTAAGTTTTGTCTCCCAAGACAAAGTAGTAGTAGGATAGTCAAAGAGATTTTTTCTCGTTTCTTAAAAGAACAGTGGAAAGGAAAGATAAAACAAAACAAAAAAACCCTACGACAAAAAAGAATCTGTGCTGTTCTAAAAGTTCATAGACAAATGAGTCGCGTCCGGCCGAAAGAGCGCAGCCCCTCTCTCTCTTTTTTTTTCTTCAAAAGATTCCAAACAGCCGCTACAGTCACAAACAAAAAGAAGAAGAAGAAGAAAAAAAAAGGCTCAACTCGCCGTGAATTAATGATAACGTCCATTCGAAAAGAATAAAAAGGGAAAAAAAGATTTAAAAGAAGAAGAAAAACGAAGAAAAAGATAAGCCCGATGATGTAGACGGTTAATGAAGTGAAATTGGCGTGCGAGTTTCTAGGAATTGGCCCAAAAAACCAGACGATTAAAGACTGACTGAGAGGGAATTTTTCTCAAAGGATATTGGTCAGGTGATTGGCCACACAGTTGAGAGACTGCGATACAGATTGGTGAGTAATGGCGAGGGATTCAATGACCATGTGAAGTCGCAGTCTCAGAGAAAGGGAAGAAGAAAAGAAAGAGAGAGAGAGCGAGGTGAGAGGGGGGAATCTAGAACAGGGAAATGCTCTTTGGAGCTGCCGCTAGTGCAGGCAGCTGGCCACGTCCAGCAGGAGGCAGAGCGAGTCGCGCGCGCCGCGGCAGTGTTGTGTGTCTATAGGATACGTCCAAGACGGCCGGTCATTAATTTCTCCAGTCCACGGGCCAGTGAAGTCGAGCGCGTAGTAGAAAAGACGAATAAGAGAAAATAAATGTTAAGAGAAGAGAAGAGAAGAAAGAACGAAAGAAAGAAAGAAAAAGAGGAAGGAGAAACAAGGTCACCACCTTTTACAGTAGTCTGTGAGACTCTGAAAAACTATCGCGATGGATACCCCTCATCCATCGATCACTATATATCCTATCCACTCGGGTCCCCGTTCTTTCTCTCTTCGATCTTTGGGTGGCCCTCAAACTCTCTCAAACGCCGTAACAGCATTCATCAACTCGACTTCCATTAAGGCTCATTCAAGTCGCCGATTCTGCGGCTGAGCTCTGCCAACATCAACAGTTGTTGGCTTCGATAGCCGGCTCGGCTGGCTGACTTCACGGGTCTCATTAGCTAATCAGTTGATCACGATAGCAGGTAGCAGCTAGTCGGTTCGGTTTTTTTCTCTGTCCGAAAACTTTGAACGCAAACGACAATCAACCGTCGTCCAGCCAAATCCGGATATGAACAGCATATTCATACGTTCGGGTCGTAGTGCGTATCGTCTCTTATATAACAGGTGGCCCATAGGTTGTCTTAAATGACGAAAGATATCTCTCGAGCTCTTCACCACTAATTGCAATCTAGCTCCATCTCTCTCTCTCTCTTTCTGTTGTGATTCGTCTCTATAGCGAATCATTTATTATAGTGAACGGCATCGGTGAGGTTGCCGGATCTACGATATAGGAAGGAAGTCTAGAAAAGGGGAATGCTGATATGGAATGTCTCATTAATCCTTCACCGAGTATGCCGTTCATACGGCAGCAGCTATACAGTACGCACAAGAAGTCGGGAAAATCACCATAATGAAATGTCATATCTATAATATATCTATGGGGTTTCTATTCTCGGCTTCTGCTGGCATACCTCTACAAGCCACGGCTGCAGAGGAATCCAGTCAAACATTTAACCCGATGTTCCATCGTTTCTTATACGAGTTTTTTTTTGTATGTGGGTCCGATGGAAAACAGATGATTTTTCATGAAAAAAAAAGAAAGGAAGAATAAAACAAAGTCAAAATGTCGCCGGAGAAATGAAAGGGGAAGATGCCGCCGCCGCTGCCGCCGCCGCGACATCTCTCAAAGATGGCGGGATGATGAGTTAAGTGAACGTAGCCGACTGGAAGCGAAACAAGGACACCTACCTCATTCCTACCCATTTGAAAGAATAAAAATAAAAACTTTTCTCTCTTTTCCCGAGTGCTATCAAATTGCGTACGAGAACATTCCAAGATTATTATAGGCCTTCATCGATCACATCTTAGTGCTAGCATCAATCAAGCGACGTGATATCTATTCGTATTGAGGCGACGCCACTGCTGCTACTGCTGCTGTTGGGGTCGGATCTCACGGGAGGTGTGTATGCGGACTTGTTGTGATCGTCAGCCGAATCAATTGAATTCCGCAGCCGTGCGCGCAGAGAGAGGGTGGAAGTATATAGGGAGAATGCCGAATGAATCAAGGGTGACGTCACGACGGAATCGATTCTTCGTTTTTTTTTTTTGACGTCTAACTTACAAGATAGTTTCGAGTTACGCGACAAAGTGGCCTTTTGCGCGATTCGATACCCCTCTAGTCCAGTCAGAAAGCGGATCTGTTTTTTATATAGTATGTACCTCCATTCGGATTAAGTGTTAAGCCCCGGCGATAGTTTTAAAAGAGAAAAAACAAGAAAAATCGAGTGAGAAATGATTTTTTTACCTGCTATTGTTGTTGCCGCTGTTGTTGGTGGTGTGGGACGACGTGTAGAAGGGATATCCCTGAGGTAGGTGCAAGTCCATGGGCAAAGCCGCGGCAGTGCCGCCGCCGCCGCCGGAATGGTGCTGTTGCAGATGAAGCTCCTGTTGATGCGTAACTCTTTCCCACTGATGATGAATTAGCTCGGCTGGATTGGCGTACAAATCGTCTGATGGATGCTGCTGTTGTAGACCGTGAGGCGACGATTGTTGCAACATCTCACTCAAAATTGTTCCAATGAAATCGAAATGGTGTCTCGCCGGGGCTCGAAAATCACAGCACTGGATCCAAATAAGGCACGTTCATGTCGCTGATGCTCATTGTCTCTCACAACTAAACACTTTGTGGACCAAGTCTCTACTCGACGACGATGATATACCACTACGACGTTGTATATATATATATTCGACGGAGAACTCGCAATGGACAACAATTGACGAGAAGAGCGCACGTGTTCAGTTGGGCGGCCAACAGGCGACTGACTTGCTGCCGACGGACTATTGTGCCTTTTATTATACTAGACACACACTACACACACGGCAGCAGCAGCACCCAACAGTAGGTCTGTTTTTCCGGGAGGTTTGCTTAGCTCTACAACACTTTGGCCCTGTGCGTGGTCTTGTTCCCTTCCGTTTTTTTTTTTGTTTTTTTCTTGTTGTTGTGTAGAACTGAACACACCTCCCGTTCGGCGCACAGCAGCGTCGTCGACTCGTTGGCTACCGGCTCGACGTTCGTAGTACCCTTCTCCATCCTTGGTTGTGGCGCGGCACTGAGATTCGCAACTGGTATCAAGCCCCATCTGCTGGTAGTATCGAACGAGTCTGTCATATCTCTTGACGACGGGCCGAAAGTTTCCTGACTGGGACTTCAAAAAAAGGGGGCGCTTTTATTTTACTTCTGGTCAAGGGTATCTATTATCTAACCCTTACTCTTTCGAGAGGGGTAAGGGGTTACCTTTTTCAACGCAACTATGATTGGCTGTCAAATAAAAGCACCTCATTTTTTGTAATTTCATTAATTAAGATTTATATAGCTTGGTGATTATATGTACTAAGATAGCATCGTCAAACTATTGGATGAGAATTTGCGATTATTGGCGCACGTGTGACCGTTTCAACTTGAACTAAAGTTGTAGATCTACTTGAGCTCTAGTTCGAGACAGAGACGGTCGTATCAACTATATGTTGGCGTACGAGCGACACAGTTACGACAAATTACGTATGCAGCTACGTGACAAAAGACGGTTCTAATCCGGTTAACATCTTTGGCGCGCCCACCACATCTAAAGCATCCAGTTTGCGTATCAATTGTGCATGTAAGATGCTGTAGTTTTCATCTTTTGAATCGATGACGGGGTCCTAATGCTGCCTCGTCGTTGATGCTTTTCTCGTTATCTCGACATGTTTTTCTTTCGAAACCTTTGAGGCGTTTCAGACGAGTTTTGTTATCCATTCATTTGAATATCAGCAGGATAAGATTCCGAAATAAGTCATTTTCCCGGATTTGATGATATCGGATTCATTGAATGGTTGCAGATATATTCAGGCGGTGGGGATATATATATATACTAGGCTTGTTTATTTGAGGACAAATATTTCGGTCGACGACTGTTGGGGTGTCAAAAAAAAAAGAATCTGTACGAAGAAAAGAGAAAAGATAAGAGAGCATTAGCCAAGGACATCATGGAGGACTTTTGGGCTTTTCCTCCTCCTTCAAAGTAGGTTTGTGTCTATTTTTCTTCAACTTGTTGCTAGTCGACTATTTAGCGATGGGGTATTTTGGCTTCGGATGACTGACGAGACCACCCGGACAACGAACAGGGACAGCAGACGTGATAAGTGAACCTTGTACGTCAAATCGGATGAGATCAACGCTTTCGGAATCTCGGAAAGGGAGTTACGAAGCGTGCTGGCAAACGTCAAGCAGGATTATCAGCCTCGCTTGCTCCCAAAACGCCAGAGCCGCGCGCCTTGGCCCTTGCCCAGTAACTCTAATTGCTGGAAAAAAAGGTCCCCGTCATCGAATCATCGGTGAATATTCTTATATACAAATATTCAAGTTGTAACAGAATTCAATTCAAGTTCTATCGTAGTTGGAGAGAAAGCAGAAACAAGTACGTACTTATTGGTTGGAGTTTCTCTTTCCACAACTTACCAGTCTTTACAAGATTGAGTCATCTTTTAATTTCAAAAAATTCTCCAATTAGAACTCCATTAGATGAAATGAACCTGCAAAATAAACTGCGTTACAAGTTACTTTGAAAATTGTGCAACTTGGTTCGAGCCGTCGAGGTTATTAACTTGTACATTTGTTGTTGTGTCTCGTATATAAATTGAGATGAATATACCTTACACGCCGTGCATTTGTGAGTTATTTTCTTGTTATTACTTTTGAATTTCTGGATGATGAACGGTACTGATGAAGTTGCGCTCGTTAGACAAACAACCAACTCTCAGCAGTTGGTGACCTGCCGCTGCGTTAGGATCACTCGTCATTTGGCTTTTTGTTTTGCGGTTTTCGTTAGTTTTTTCTATTTCCTTTCTTTTTGTTTCTAATGTTGTTTGCTATGGACGGAACTTTCTTTTTTCTTTCTTGTTTTTGATTTTCACGTCGGCGAGTAGACGAAGACGACCCAAATTGTCATTTCAGTCAGCGATGTGCCGTGTGTCCGAGTCGGGAAAGATATCCCACACAGCACACACAAGGTCCCTCGCATCTGATAAGCAAGCTTAGCTTACTTTGCCGACCAGTCCGATCCAGTTGGTCCGTGACATCATTTTGTTATTGCGGCCAGCTCCGATGTATAATTACATCATCTGGCATCGACGGCACGGAAGCTTCACCTTAGCAGTGGTTCAATTAAAGTTAACGAAGTTGATCATTAAAGATGAAAACCCATTTTCTCTCTATATAACTTTTGAAAGACGGTGGCCTGCCTGTTGTTGCAGCCGATGATTGGTCATTGACGATTGCTATCGTTTGACAATGGCCTTTTAGATGTCGTCTGCTGATAGCCGAAAATCCCAGGAAGCTACGAGACCCATGTCACATATATATACAAACCTGCGCGGCTTTCATCGCCCAACTCATTATATGGCCCCTCCATTTTGGCCCTTTTTTTCTTTCTTTCTTCTTTTTCTCCTCCTCCTCCTCCCGTGTGTTTTGTTCGGCGGCGCTAGGCATTGACGGCAAACAGCAGGCGGTCCAGGCAGCAAGCAGCAGCCATCTCCTATTTACAGCCCGACTCTTTCGATCATCATTTTTCCGCATGCTCGGCGCTGCCAATTTCACCATCAACTGCGACGATATAGCAAAAGAATTTTTTCGTAGACAATTTTTTTTTCTTTCCTACTACCCTACCCCAAAAGAGGCAGAGAAACGGTTAATGTCATGATTTATCGGCTCAACAGCTTAAGATGCGATTAATTATTCATATGTTTCGCCGGGCCGTGAGAGAGAGAGAGAGAGGGTACAAATAAATGAAATGACGCGGATGTTGTAGATATACACACATCACATTTCTGTTATGGGGAATATTTTGGCCTTTTTTTTTGTTTTTTTCTTAATATTTTTGTTGTTTTTCCTTGCGCTGCGGCGCACACACACAGAGAGCTGATGCAGTTCACGACAGCCTACGACTCTCGACTCGTAAATCATGGAAACTACAGCCACTCCATCTCGACGGCGGACCGAAAACGCTAAAAACAAAACCACAAAAACTATAGTCTCTGTAGGTATAGGGATGGATCCACCACGGGGCTGTGGGTTTGTTTCCAGCGCGAAACTTGGGGGGAAAAATCCGAAAAATCATTTCCCATCTCGTTACCGACCGACGCATCAAAAACACCGTATACGGCAATTGACCATGAACCGAAAGGGGGAAATAGCCAAATTTGGTCGAATTCCTACTCCTCGCGGCATTTTGCAATGCAAATTATTGGTTTTATTCGTAGTCGATAGTTAAGATTGGTATTTTTTTGTTTGTTGGAAAAAAAAGAAAACGGAACGATTCCTATATAGCGACGCATCTTTGATTTAGTTTATTTTTTCTCTAGTTTTTTTTTTAAGGGGAAAAACTGTGGGGGGAGAAAAGAAAAGAAGATGAAGAACGGCCAGAACAATTCGAGTCAATTAACTCGGTCTGGTCGTAAAATGTGCTCCAGCAGCGCGAGAAGCCGAGCCCTTTACACAACAGATAGCTATAGAGAGAGAGGGACGAGGCGAGTGAAGCAACAACTGAAACATCGCGCGCGTTTGAATAGATAGCCGAGGTCAGGGGTTGGCCGGCCAAAAGATGTAAATGTTTCGACTCTTTTCCACTCATCTACTAGCTCATACCACAAAATGTTATGCACTGTAAGTACCCTTACGCAATATTTCATGTGAAAGAGCAATCCGTAGAGCAGCAAGAGACTCGTATCTCCGGCATTTTGATGGCATTTCATCGTGTAGTGTCCGAATGAGTGACTCGGAACGCTAACGGAGCCGCCCTGCACGTGAACATGTGTGCAAACAATCTCACCTGGAAAAAAAAGGAGGAAATAAATATACATTTTTTCCTGTTTTTTTCTTTTTTTCGCTTCTCTTTTTCCCATTTGTTTTGAGAGGGAGTACACAACAAAAGAAAAAGAAGAGAGGAAAGGTGTTCAACCGTGAAGCCGCCAGCAGAGAGTTTGTAACGGTCGCCTTATGCAGATGATGGGAGCACTTATCATTCTTCTTCTTTTGACCCTTTTTTTTTCTTCTTCTTCTTCTTTCAACAAAAATTTTCAAGTTGTGTTTTTCTCTTCTGGAGAACCATCACTCGGGGAAAAGAAATAAGAGTTGGTGCGTCATTTTCAACAGGCACTGACACGGCGCTGACACGGACGCAGCTCGGGACGCGCATCCGATGCAAATTTTTCACCATCAAACAGATTCGTGTGGGTATCCTTCATGTAAGTACCCTATTATATAGCAGTCTGCGTGAAGCAGTCGAAACTCATCTCAGCCCAGCCGAGAGGAGCTAGAGAGAGAAGAGATGATGATGGGGCTCCCGTCGGCCATTAACAGGTCTATTTAGCTGGGATTTTTTTTTTTCGCCTCTCTTCGTCGGCAGAGTCTTCCATAGCTAGAGCTATGTATAAAACTCAAAACCTTGTAATGGGAAACCCCGAAATAGATGATTCACACAAATGGCATTTTTTTTCCTCCTCCTGTTCCTGTTCGTGTTGCGAAAAGAAAAGAAAAAGAAACAAGTGTTGAAACTTGTTCGATTTTTGAGAGCAGGTCCAGCAGAAGCGGATTGGGAAGGTGAACCGGGCATTCATTTTCTTTGGGGTCCATATTTTTGAGCGAGTTAATGTGTTGAAACTACGTCTGAGCCGGCTCGTTTTACGATCTTCAAAGTATCTTGCTCTCGAGGAGCAGTTCGGTAGTTCAAACATGGTCAGTGTAGTCTACTGCGTTTGGTCTAAAACTTAATAAGCGCTGGTCAGCGTCTCACTACTGTCGTCCTTTCTCAGTTTCCCGCAGGTTCTCTAGCAGACAGTCATCACACACAAGTTCATAAAAAAAATGCCAGTCAATTTTGATAAGTAGGTAATTAATGAAAGAAACAAAAAGTTTCGAGTGGAGTTTCAAGTTGCGGGAAAACGGGTTTTCGATTTGCAAATAAGATTGCATTGCCCTGGCAATTAAGAGAATCCTGTTTGCGACTTTGTTTTCCCTTTGAAGCGAAGCAGCTCTACAGACAATGAATCGAGAGGTAGTCGTCGCGCGCAATTTCAATTAACTTCTAATCGAATCACGCACTGTACATACATCATGCAAGTTTACGATGAAAGCGTAGGGGGCGTGTCAACAGACAACATGAGCCCCGATGACTCTCTGCTGAGGGAGAAAAAAGATTTTCTTGTTCATAACGAGCTGTTGTTGTTGTATGCACGGGGGCTTTTCGGGTCGGTTCAGGCTCTCTTCTGAGCGGGCGGCATTTTGTATAAGGAAAGCCTGCTGGGCTGATCAATGGCAGTTGAGCATTCGCTCCACCGCAACGGGCGGTATACTGCATCCCTAGACCAACTCACGGGATTATATAGAAAAAGGCAGTTTCACGGACTCCCATCGAGCCTCCTTCAACAAGTGATCTCCGACTTGTTACACGCATCATCCATCGGCGCGCACGCTCGTGAAAAACACATCAACGGCCATTGGTCACCCTCGAATTTTTTTTTTTGTTTTCCTTCCCTTTTCCTCAGTTTGATTTTCTTAAAAGCAAAGAGAAAGCCAGAGCTCACGACCGCTCGGCGTTAATGCAATTAAAGTATCGTACATCATCGGATCCGATATCGGCGAGACGCCTGGGGATGCTAACTAGTTTTCTTGAGATTTACGACGCCGGATTGAGACGTGCTGAAACAGGCCGAGCGCATCGGTTATTATATGGGGAGATGATTTCAAAAAGAAACACACTTCGGGGTTGGCAACTCTAATTTTTCCTGCATTTTCTTCATGTGGATTTAGGGGAAACTTGGAGAAACTTTAGGAGAAAAATTGGAAAAAACCTGAAAAAATAGAGGAATGGGTAAGGAAGAAGCTTACCCATCCCTATATTTTTCATATTTTTCTCCAGGTTTCTCCTAAAACCAAAAAAGTGCAAGAAAAATTAAGAGTTGCCAACCCCTCCTCTTTTTCTAGTTTTTAAAATCGTGTATTCAAACCAAACTGTTGGAGCAAGATTATAGAAAGAAGTTGATTGACGGTACAAAACTAGATTGATTTTTTTTTCTTCTTCATCGGTGCAATTGTAAAGAGTTCTTGGATAAACAAAATTCAGGATTATTCGATGTAAATGAATGCCGTAATAGTACATACTCATCCAAGGAAAACAAAAAAGAAAAACAAATTCTAATATAGCACTTTGGAAGCAAAAAGAGATGGACAGATATTCGTTTTTCTTTCACAAAATAAGCCAGTTGGTTTATATATGACAAAAATTTGGTAATCTATACGACGGGCAGACATTAGTTTAGGTACGTTATGGCCACTTGATGCAACACAAACCGAAGTTAATAATATGACTTCAGACGGACAGGCACTCACTAATTCACACACATGCGCGCGAAGAAACAAGTACCGGGTGCTTTTTGTTTTGTGATTAGTAGTTCTGTAATATAAGGCATTTCGGATTCAAACTAGACTATTTCCCTTCTTAGTTAGGTAAAATACAACCACGATTACCCCCCTGAAATAACCGACAGGTGTGTTAATCAAAGTGCACTTGTTTGAAATTGTTTTGATGATTCCTAGTATATGATCGTTGTTTTTAAAGCGTAGGCTTTCTATAATTCGACAGATTCTTCCTTTATGAGACTGCGATATAATTAACTTAAGTTCAGATCGAAGTTCAGTGGGTGATGATCGAGGGGAGGGGAAACAACAATGGCGTGTGAGATTTGCTGGTCCGTTGAAAGCCAACATTGAAAAAAAAAGGATGAAAGAATGAAAATGAAAAGATGAGCGAATCTCAACGCCATCTAACGAACGTTGGAAGCAAAAGGACCCAATTATAATAATTAATTACATACTTGGTACTTTTCGTTACGAAAAAAATGAATGATGGTACAAACTACACACACAATCGCTAGGTTATCTTTACGTCTACTCAACGGTTAACTACGCTCAAAAACTTGCCAGTCGGCTAGTCGGCTTACGAAGGAAGTATCAAAGAATAATAAGAAGGCGAAGGATTTTCTGGAATTGTTGGGCGAGTTGTCGCATAATTCATTTTAGATGGGAGGAGGGCCTCCGAGGTAGCTCAACTTTGGAACAAGAGAGCTGCCAAAAGTGTTGAGGTAATTGCAGCAAGAAGGCTCCATGACACAGGCGGCTAAGAGCAAAGCAACGAGAGCGAGGTGAAAGGGAAGCGCCGCTTTAAAGATACGCCACCAATAAGGAGCCGCCGAACGATAGTCAATTGCTGCAGAGGCGACGCTAGTGACCGCACCGACTGCGCGTCGTTGTTTTTTCTTGGGGACAAGTAGCGGATCAGTCTGCACTGATATCTCCTTAACAGGCGGCGGCGGAATGAGCGTGTTTGTGGATAAGGCTTTCACCGGTATGGGCGGCAGCTGTGAAAGCTGGTTGTGCAGCAAAATCAGGTCTTGCTGCGTTTGATCGAGCGTTCTGTTGATGCGCGTCAGAGCCGCGTTACCCGGAGCCAAAGCGGTTTCTAGTTTCCGAGCCAGCTGCCTGAGAGTGTGCAACCGTTTCTCGCGTTCACCCAGCGATATAAATTCACCGTCCGATCCTGATGAAATTCCAGAGTCGCATTGTATACTGAGCTGAATACTGCTCCAGTTTTCCATCCAATTGGAATCTGCAACACAATGGCCATATTATGTAAATTGTCTACACGCTTACTTAGGTCGTTTGAATTATTCCTACTTTGACATGGTTCCAATGGGGAGTCTGGAGCTGATTGCGCAGGATCGCCGTTTTGTAAGTCGATAAATGACTTCACTTTCTTCTGATCTGCAGCAATTTCAGCTTTCAGGTTTAGCAACTGTTCTTGGAATTCTTTCCAGGTTTTCTCAGCATCTTCCAAAAGCGCCTCTTTCTCCGAAACTTTAAACACAAGTCTCTCCCACATTTGGTAAAGGCCAGCAACATCCTCCTTCAAATTGACTCCAGTAGCAGCAGTGGGTTGTTGGGCCATACAACTGTGCACATCAACATTGACTTGCAATAGAGATTCTTTCTCTGCTTCAACTTGAGCTTTGATTTGGTGAATCTTGTTGAGATTGAGTTGGAAGTCTCCATCTACCCCAGTAGCCAAGACAAGTGTTTCAAGCTCTAGAAGCTTCCCACGGACAGACTGAACTTGTTGTTGCAGCTGCCGTTGCTGAAGCCCTTCCTCAAACACAGGAGTAACTTCAGAATCCAACTGACTCCACTTTTCAATCAAATCTGAATATAAATTTAAAAAGAACATCAATATAGTTTCTGTCATGGAATTCAATTATCTTATTGTCATTGATACCTTGAACAGGCTTCAGTTCACTTAGTGAAGAAGGCACACGGTTATCATTGCTGCTTTCAGACATCTTTAGATGTGAGAGTATGGTCTGCAGGCATTGAATATTTGTACGGCAAGTAGCCAGTAGTTCAGCCTGTAATAACAGAACAACAAAAACATTAAGTTAACACAAAAATCTGTTGTTGAAGAACAATTCACATGGCCTGTGCTATTGACCTTTTATTGTGACTCAAAGCCATGAAAAATTTCTCAAGAACAACCCTAAAACAACCTCAAGAATCTTCCGGGCCTAGAAACGGTTTCAAGACTCGGTTATAAACTCTGGGGAGAGAGAACCTCTTGCGAACACAACGGTGGATTCGCACGAAAACTAACCTGCCAAACCACGCGATTTCACACAAGGTTGGCCACGGATAAAGAAAGTTGATGCCATTTTCAGTTTCCAGGTGTCGAGATTGTTGTCAGGTATGAGTCAACAACAAACAACAACTTATAAGGCCATCTACCGTTGCAATGCGATATCAATGACTCCTTCCCAATGGCCTGACCTCGAGCATTTTACAGTTTCTTTCGTGAATCGTGACTCGCTGAAATATAGTGAACGCGTCATGGTTCCATAGCGAAATCAGCTTCAAAAGATGACTTGTTCGTAACGGAAGCCCGTTCTTAGTCTGAAAGTCTAAAAAAATATTCACATACATATTGGGATGGTTCCAGTCTGGAGCTGTTGAGCACTTTATGGAAGGTGTTGAGCGCAATGGTGAACTGCGAGGCAGAAGTTTCGACAATATGAACCAGGTCGTCTACATCAGAATCCGAGTCCAGGAGACGCAGTTCGGCCAGCGCAGAACGATCCGCCATTCCGAATCCTTTGGGTCGTTTGGGAGGTGAGCGTTTGGGCAGGTGATGCGGGCGGAAACCGCGCAAGTCGGCGCTAAGGCTTGATGGGCAATCCGACAAGCTGTCCAGGTCATTGCGGTAATCTTCACCAAATTCAAGTAACCGACGGGCACTTTCAGCGTCCGGCGGATCTTCACTGTACGCCTCACTAGCATAACGATCCTGAAACACCAATTCGTAGAGTTAAATCCACTAAAAACGAACGGAAATGGTTAATAAAAACAAAATATATTACCACATAGTTATCCCAGGCCTGTTCAGAGAAGTTGCTCGTTTCGTCGACATGGGCGAGGCCGAGCTCTCCGTCGCTGGGTGCGGAACGCGGGCTGGAATTGGTGGAGGGTGGCGTTGGCTTTTTAAGCGGACTCGATTGTGCGTTGGCGACAGGACCGGTAACGATGGGCAATGGGGCACTGGCATCAACGATGCGCGTCAATGTAGAAGATTTGACGATGCGACGACTACGTTGACTTCCCGCTCCAGCGCTACTACCCTCACCGGAAGAAGAGGCAGACGCGGCAGAAACCGAAAGACGGGCCTGAACTGTAGTGTTATTGCTTTCGTTGGCACCCGGGACGATTTGTGCGTCGTGCGCGTCACCGCGACGAGTAATGGATTTCATATTGCGGAGACGCGCAGAGTGCCTGCGACGACGTTGGCGAACTCCGCCTGCGCTGGCCGAACCAGAACTGCTCAATCCAGCTAATGAAGAACCAAGTCCCTCAGTCGACGGAGACAGACGATCCTTTTGGGTCGAAGCATGGCACATAAGAGGCCGAGAACCGGCCAAACAAGGTGAGAGGGCAGGAGAAGACATCAAGTGGTTCAAGGCCGTCTCTGATGCGGCCCAGCGAGCAGAGGCCCCGTCAGCGCTGTTGGAAAGAGCAGCCAGTGTGCCCGAAAGTCCCGAGAAGCTGAGCGGCCGTTGAGGTTTGATCCTCTGGCGGTTTCTCATGACAACAGGTGAGGCTTCGGCGACGTCTGTTCCACCCGGAACAAGAAACGTACGGTTGAGCGTAGCTGATCTGCGTCCGCTGCTTCCAGGAGTTTCGTGAGTTTCAACTTCTTTATCCGACTCGCCTTCAGAGGTGAGCTCACTGCTTGCATCACACTCGCTATTGTGGGCCACGTCTGGATTGCTGTAGCGCGCTTCCGGCTTGCGGTTCTTGCCTCGGCACGCATCACCGGACATGGAGACCATCTGTTCGGCTTCCGTCACCAGTTTGTGCACCTTCTCCTTGTTGTAAACGCGGGCAGCGTCTGTGGAGAAAGAGAATCATTCAACGAATTTAAGAAATTGTCCAGCAGCTTCTATTTATACCACACCAAATAATTAGAAATGGACTATTCACGATGTTACCTTTGTGAGCCGATTCTTCAGGCAGATCGGCCGGCGAGCCGAGAGGAGGAAGAAAACTGTCATCCGGTTCGCTGGCTTCATCCAGTTCAATGCCGCCGCCTTGAAGCCAGTCCGACTCTGAGCTGGAATACTGATACCAGGACTTGCTGGAAGAGGCGTTGTCTTCCTCGCTTTCAAAGCTGAGCTTCTTTCGCACGCTGGCATCATGGTGCCCGTCAATCTCGTCCGCCTGTGTGAACCGAATGCAACAACAACAAAACGCGCCGTGAATACCTTCAATTAAGGGTTGGATTGTGTGTTGGCGGCAATTTACCATTCGGCCGGAAGTGTTGGGCGAGTAGATCCACTCATTCTCGCTACTTTCGTTCGAGCGGACCAGCAAACCCTCGGAAAGGTTGGAACGTTTCCGCGCCGAGCCCTTTACATCCTCCTCCGAACTCTGAAAAAAGAAAGAGACCGTAATAATACATAACATTAAAAATGCTTCCGGATATACGTGGGGTGAAATGTCCAAAAAAATGAAAAAAGGGAAAAAACATAAAGTAATAAATAACTAGTAAGGCTCGTTTTAAAAAAAGGTATGTTACCGGTTCTTGTGCCCGCGAGTTCTCTGTATCAGTGTCCGGGTGCTTAAACTCGTAGACGCCCATGTTAGTCCTCGAGACGGGGACGGCGGCCGGTAGCGGCGGTGACAAGCCGCCTTCGGCATTCGACTGACGCATCTTTCCGCCTTTCTCACTCACCACCTTTTATTATCAATACAATGGAAAATGTGAATAGACTGAAACTCACTCCCAGCACCGATCGATTCCCCAGATAATCCCCAACCAACGTCGGCAGTCACGAGATCGGTTATGTTTGATAATTCCCGTTCGTTCTCTCTATCGTTCTCTCTCTCTCTTTTATTCCAGGCTCCCTCTTTGGACGTCTCATCGTCTCATATTTATGATTTTAAATTTTTAACGAGATCTATCTTTCAATGGATTTCGTTAGTTGACGTTGATCTGGATTTATCTGACGAGTCTGGCGCCGCCAAAAAAACATTGGTTGTGAGAGACGGACCTGTCCGGCTGTGTGATTGATGCTAGGCGGGTTGAAATCGTCCAGCCGGGGATGCTTACTAGGCAATCCGACTTCGCTTTCCGGGCTGCTGATTGCCGCTCTACGCCCGCTCCAGAATTCCTGTAACGAAAGCGAAAAAAGAAACAAAAAGTAAAATAAAAAGTTTAAACGTGAAACAAACAGGAAAATATGTCAAAGCCAGTAGGGGGATTCGAAAATAGAATGCGCAGGAGCATCAAGGCGGTTCGGTAAAGCCATTCCAGAGTGCGTTCACAAAAGGAGACGGACCGAGAGGAAAGAGAAAATGAAAAGAGAAAGGGAGAAAACATGAAAGTAGGCCATCTCCTTCCCTCCTAAATTGGATGGTGTGGTGGTGCAGTAAGTCTTGTCGGGTCTTTGTGTGTTGTGTTGGGGGATGCGTATACATTTCTTTCTTTCTTTCTTTCTCTCTCTTTCTTTCTGTTTTTGTGATTGGGGGAAACCTGTATCTTTTTTTCCCGCACGGTATCAAACACGCGAGCCTCTAGTCACCCAAGTCCCCCCTCTTGTGTGTGTCTAGAGGACAGATGCCCGGCTATTACACGGGCCACCATTTCCGACAAAAACTCCACCTTTTCCCAACATCCAACACGGCCCAACAGAGTGTACACGGAACAAACTGGAATGACTCCCCAGAGACGTTGTCATCGAAAACTGACCATCGATAAATTTTCACATCAATTTAAATAACATTAGGCTAATTCCGACCGTGAGAGAGACGTTATCAGCAAACACCAAACAGTTTCGAGAGAAAGAAAACGACGTTCGTTGACGTCGCTAAGGTGACCGTTTGGTAAACGGGAGAAGGGGGGAGATGTTTTTAGTCACGCAGATATATAAGGAAATGGAACGATTATCAACTTATCGGGCCACCGAATCGACAAGCATCCCAAAGTAATAAAGCGATTTCCAACGTTGATTGTATGCGATGCGTCGTTTTTATTAAAGGATGGTGGGGCCATCAACGTTTTTGTTTTTTTTCGAGGCCTTGAAATGTATAGGGGTGTAAGTTACCTTGAGTACGGGTGAATGAATTAGAAAGCTTGAATAATGAAGTCGACGGGGGCCAACAAACCGTTTCGAATTACGCCGACACCGACACATGAATATATCCAATCGATTATTGATCTCAGGTGATCCATTCAGACACGTTGGAATTGAAATGAGCAACGCAATCATCAAGCCCCGCACGCCCCATTTGAATAGAAATGATCCGAGAGGAAAGAAGACGGCACGCACCGTACCGAAAACCTTAACTATTTAGAGGCTTCATTTGCATGTCTATTGCTGCCCGATGGACGGAGATAAAGAACCCATTTTCATCTTTCTACCTCCGAGTCAAAAGTAAACAACAACCAGTAAGGGCTGAGATACGGCAAGATAACGAGACACCTTCGCCACCATCTGAGGGGCATCGAAATGGTAAATGTTGTTGATATTCCAGTCATCAACATTCTAGGCGCATGGCATAATGGGTAAAAAAAGGAACGGGCCAAGTACTGCGATTAGTCAACGGGTCTAATGAAGTTTGACGTCATTCCCTCCGAGGTTGCCATCTTCTTAATCGCGTAAAAAAGACCTCCCGCTGCAATTTATTTCAGTTTTCCAAATGATAAACGTCATGAAACACAGCGGAATCCCGGCTTTTAACGTAATTAGTTACCATAGAAAAAAGAGGCCGACAGCGTTCAATTCTCGTGCAGACACCCCGCGTCGAGTGGCAAAGGCCACCCGAGTGGTTGGCTTTGCCTCTTCTGCAGGCACAGGCCCAATCCTTTGAGAAATGAAGACACAAAAAGTGTAGAAGAAGAACACACGGAGACAAAAGAAGGAAAAAAGAAATTCAACCGAGTGCCGGTTGGAAGGAGACGTCACTCTATAATATAGGCAGCTGTGATATGAACACAGAACTTGGAGAAGAAAAAAAAAAGACCGCAGAAAATGCCTGAATCTCGACTGAATTTCTCACGACCGTGCCTCTGACCCCGAGGCTCAAGATGAGGCTCGATAGAATCTCTAGTGTTTCCAAAACTATATAGTCAGCTCCTCAACTTGATTCGTACCGCCCTAGGGTTTTCCATCATCACACATGGCCCTATTGTTCCAGCATCGACCCCCTCGCTCACCTGCACCAACAATCGAGTCCTCCATTGCACCTATCTTACCTCATTTCCCCCATGATCCTACCCATTATTTTTACTTTTTTTTTTTGTTTTCTTTTTTCGGTTTTACCATTTTTCTCTTTTCGAGTGGACAAAAGGACCCCCAACACAATGGCTGTCGGCCAATCACGTGACATTCTATAGGGAGAACGAACTCTTCGCTTTTTAGCTGACCACATGGTTGTTGAGTTTAGGTAGGGGGGAATTTGGGGAATGAACTTAAGATAATAACCATTGAAATAAAACCCCGAAAAGGTGTTTCCTGTTTTAACGATCGCAGTGTGTGTGTGTTGATTATTTGTTCCAGTTGATCGGGGCGACCCGGTTCACGCCGTTCGGGAAATAAACACGAACGCACGGAATCCATTACAATTCCACCCATATAAAAATACGCAAATGCTGTGTAGTACGACAGACAGCGGACGTCAACCCCATACAACTTTTAGCCGCAGCTGTTTCAGTGTGGTGGTCTTTCTATTTCAATGCCTATCAATTCCAGTTTGTAACGGCAATCGACGGGCAGTATAGCTTAAGTTATGGCTGCTGCTGCTGCTGCTTCTTACGCAGTGGCTCTTTTCCAAAGAATTCCCTGAAAATCTAGCAGAAGTTGTAAACATTTACGACTTTAAAGCCTACACCAAATCGTTGATCCGGAGAAAATCCCGACACGAACCTCCCTCCAAAAAAAAAGTTTCATCCTTTTTGTAAGGAAGAAGCAGAGAAAATTTGACTATTTCTGGGTTTAACCAACAATAACACGGTAGTGTAACACAAGACCGTTAGTATATAGTAGTTACAACGTGGAAGCCCGTGGAAAACAACAGAGAAAAGGGTTAAGTGATTTCGGCGTGTCACGAAAAGGTCGGAACGGAGGAAACCGTAGAAATTGCACGAAGAAGGAAACACCACTGCAATTAAAAAGTGGCCTACATCCAGGGAAATCGATCTCGCTAAGGTTACTAGGTTCCGATTATCTCGTGTCTCCATGTCGCCGTCGTCATCGTCGTGCTTATAATAACGGTGTCTGCCGTGTGTGTGCCACAAGTATCAAGTCTCTCAAAGAGGTCGCCGTGGTTAGTTAACCGATCGACCATTTTCGGTTCAGTGAACCAAAGGAATGCCGTTGTTGCTTTAGAGTCTTGTGCGATAATGACGTAAAAACGATCGATTAAAAACGCATCGGCATCGGTAGGGGCAAAGACGACGCCAAAGTGGTCGGTAATCGCCCGGGCTAATCACAGGGCCGACTTTTTGTGAGACCTCCTTGTACGGAAACGTCAATTCTTTGTCCAAAAAAAAAATGTTCAACTAGTGTAGGTGTTGGCACGAAACGCGTTTTTTTTCCTTTCCTTAACCCGGCACGACTCTCGCCAATTTACTTGGCAAGTAACAACAACAAGATGGTCAGGTATACTGGTACGATTATGAACCATGTTTATCTTTCCTCGTATGTTTCTGCCAAGGTAAAACGAGGGAAAAAAAAAAAGAAAAAAGAAATCTAAATGATAGTGACGGGGTCACGAGCCGTAAGATACTTTGATATATACAAAACCTAGGTTCCGCTCAGCTCTAGCTTTTCCCCCCTCTCGCTTGTATTTATATTCCTCGGGGCGGATTAACCCAGAATCATCCAGATTTCTCCCTCATAAACAATATGCGCTCTTGTGGCGCGCGGTCACTTATTAAAGTAATCATCTTTTCTCCCTCGCTGGAGATCAGGGGGAGGGCCAAACAAGGGGGTGCCGAGATAACGAGAAAAAGCTGGGCAACCAGTCAAAACTTTTGGATTTTATTTTATTTTTTTTGGTTTTGTTTTATTTTTAAAGTTTTCACAAAAAGAATTTCCCTTCTACTCCTCCTATATTTCCTCTTTGTATATATTGTATGCATCCTACTATCACGAGCCTCGAGTTCCAGTCCGGTGAGTTTGATGAATCGACATCGTGAGCTGGATACTCTCTTTTCTACTCTCTTTCGGTCATCGGCAGCCGATTCGATCTGATTGTGTTCGGTCAAATGATGAAACCCCAACGGCCACGACTATTTTGTAGTCAACTGGCAAGATAATGTCATGGTATTGTTTTCCAAAGGATCGCTCAACCCTGTCGCCGCCCGACCGGAAGTTTTATTTTCTTATTTTTAACATTTTTGCAAAGAAATTTTGGGGAAAATGGGCAGACGGTGTGACCCGATTGTGCTTGATTGGCAGATGCGTTTCTCAGTTGTGGGCAAGAGAGAAATGTTGTGTGAGGAAAAAACAACAAACCAAAGAGGAGAGAGAGAGAGAGAGGCGGACCGCCGTAAAAGGCGCGGCCATTGTGGGTTTACGGACAAGAGAAAAGGTTTTTAAAGAAAAAAAAAAGAAGAAGAAGAAGAAAAAAACGGGTAAGGAACCGAAGGGAAAAGAATAAAAAAGAAGACATCCCTATCGATCTGTTTAATACTGACCGGTGGTTTTTTGGCCAAGGCCTCCAGGTGGTAAGTCCACTCGAGGATGCGAAGCAGCAGGCGATGATAGCGGTTCTCCAGCAGCCGGCCAACTCGAGGGTTCCACGAGGCGCAACGTAGACAAGCCGCTCCGAATTCAGCTGAATGGGCGTCGATCTCTCGCTTGAGTCTCTTTAGAACGCACAAACAAAAATATAAAAGATGTTAAAAAAATAAGAAATAGGAAACAATTGAGCATGATTATCATATAAAAAGCAGTGACATCCAAGTCGTTGTCATAACGGGACACAACTCGGCTATAATTATTTCAAAAATGTCGCCGATTGTTGTCCCAGCTTGTTCATGTTCTTGTGTTTTTATTGCGTGAAGCAGTCGACACGAAAATTCGATTAGAAAGGCTCCAACCACTACTTTCAACCACTGCTGGAGAGCCAGCCAGAGAGAGAGAGAGAGAAAAATTTTTTTAATTCCACAGGGAGAAGAAGAAGCGAAAGACTCTCTTTTTATACATCGGGAGTCACATTACATCGACGATACCGCCCCCCAGTGAGCTGATCGACCACGTCTCTTTTTACCTTCTTGCCCACAACAATTCTTTAGAAACAAAAAAAAAGGAAATGAAGAAAAATTCTTTAAAGAAATGAAGAGATATGTGTAAAAACACACATAGAAGGATTGGCGTAGAAGACTTCTTTTACAGCATAGAGAGATAGAGGGCGTTTCACTCCGCATAAGGTATGATCCTTCTACGTCCTTGTAGAGAGACTCGAGAGGAGGGTCCACTCGACGAAAAAATAAACAGCCGCCAAAGTTAGAGACAGCACCATTTGTTTTACGAGTCCGGAAAGTTGTAACGGGCCCTTTCTAATAAGTTAGGGACTAGCAAAGACTTCCATGTTTCAAGAAAAGAGGTAAAGAATAGGCTTAACAATGGTGTCCGGGTGGATCTCGTTCCAGCCGACCAATCTGTTTAGGGTTGTCCAGCAAACAAACACAAAAAACCGAGAGTCGTAAACAATCGAAAGTAAAGTCATCCTTCAGGTGAAGAAACTTCAGGTAGCTCAAACGCGCTAGGCTAGCTTTAACGATCTAGAAAGTTCAGATATATTTCTAATTCAAAAATGAAAAAGATGGTGGACCAGCCCGGCGGAGGTTGTTTTTTTTTTAAACGCACAATTCGCCATTAAATAGATATCCATATTTTTGCATTTCATTTCAATAATTCCATCGTTTTAACATTTGGCTCCGAACCCCCCTCCAACAATCCGCCCACGCAAGTCAACAGGAGGGGGACCCCTATATACTAGGGAAAAGGGTCGATTACCTCCCATCTTTATTCCTGCGGGCCATCACGGCCATCGCGTCAGCTATTCCCACGTGACTACGCAACCCAATGGAAAAAACACAACGTCATCCATCATTTGAGGCCTATCGATTCACGGCCTCGACTCCGTGACATCATTGCTTTGCGAAACCATCAACATGCTAATATTCTCGTCTGCAAAATTTATCCAGAGAGAGGAAGAGAGGGGAAAAAAACGGATGATGGATGATCCGTAAATATATTACAAGGAAAAAAGAATGCCAACACGAGGCCATGATGGTTTAGGATTGGCCACGGTCAGACGCTGGTGCTGACGATATTTAGCACAGAAATGATGAGACATAACGGATACCCCATCCGAACAGCCCAGTAGTGCCGACGGCTACCTTTCCGTATTGTTTGTAATTTGAAAAAAATTATAGTTTACGACCCCGTAGAAGAGAATAAAAAGAACCAAGCCTAACCCATCTGTGATTGAAGTGTGGATACTCTTCTTCTCTCCACAGGGCGTGGGTTCATTTCGCTTCTCTTTTGTTGAATTGTCCGGTACTGTGCTGCTGCTATTGCTTCTGCTGTCCGGAAGAAAAACGACTGGCGCATAAAAACAGTCGACTTTAATTGGATTGGTCAACAAAGCGGCGCTGATGGCAAGGCAAAATGTGGTTTCCAACTTAGCCGGAAGCGGACTGTCGCTTCATTCTTTTCTCTCTGAACATTTTCAGTTTTTCTCCACTACGTTTTACAGTTCCAACCAATTTTCATTGCTGGTCGGGGACGACGACTGGGCATTGAGCAAGCAACCTTCAACGACGATTGCGAACAAACAACCCAACGGGCCAATTTTCGATTTTCCCTTTCAAATTGCTTTTCTCTCACACAAGTTTTATGTTTATAGAACTTTTCTTCACACATCCACGCCGGAAACCCATCCTATTCAAACCCTCCTTCTTCTTCTGTTTTTAAATGTCCTAACGGACACCAAAAGAGAAAAAAAAACCCGAAAAACTCCCAAGAGCCATTTCCAACTTTCCTACGCTATCATTTCGGTATTAACGCCGATTTCGATATCGAATCCTATCATCAAATTCGCCCACTCACGCAACGCGTCGTCGTCCTATCACAAAATGACATCAACAAACGAAAAGAAATTGTCAGATTGGTTACCGATGATGAAGAGGTAAATTTATCCGAGAAACGGAGATGCGGACGTCATATTCAGCCACCGTTAACACTTTGGAGAGAGAGAGAATATGGTAATAAAAAAAAAACACAAGAGGGTGCGAGTTGGTTGTAGATATATTCCCTTTTGGTGTTCTCTCTTTCTCTCTTCCCGTCTCACGAATGGAAACAACCGCACGGCGAGATAAGCCCAACACAACTGGCGGCCCTCAGCAGGGCTGACAACGTTCTTACCCAGTTGTGCCTGGACGTTGTAGAGGCGGCGGGTTTCAGCCCGCCAGTCGGCGCCACATATCTAAGAACTCGATGACACATGACTTGTACGGACCCACACAGCGAGTAGGATAAGTACTTTTGGTTCGTGTTCCAAGCCGTCGCTGAACATCAAAACGGTACGTTGCCAATTGGCGAAGACAGCCAAAACCCATGGCTACAGACAGGTGACGGACCGCCCAACTATCCAAGGCCAAGATGGCAACGAAAAAAATCCAAGAAGAAAAGCAAAAACAAAAAAAAAGGTTTCTTTGCCAGTTCCCAATAAGGTTTCCGATCGAAAAAGTGACAATTTGAAAAGTGTGATGTAACCTTTTGTCAAAGACATGAAAAATAAAATACAGAAGGTAGACGTCGCCCTCAATAAAGGTTCGGATAATCCAAACTTTGAGCGGTTGACAAAGTCCGAAAATAGCCAAAGCGATGGGGACCAATCCGAAAACGGCCAAGACTTGGAGAGATTCTTCGAGTTCCATTGCCCGTTCAACTTCATTTCGTTCTGGGTTTTTTTTTCTTCTTCTCCACCGTCTTCGCCTTTTCTTACCATTTTGGAACAAGTGCCAAAACAACCGTCTTTGTAATAAAAGACGACCTCAACAAGGCCAGACGCAACCAAGCGTAACGACCGGCTTCGAATGGCGACCGCATCATAACTCGGAGCAAGCCATTCGTCAATATATATATATATACATTTATATGCAGAAATGAATAGGGAAAGATTCTCCAGACCAGACAGACAGAAGAGAAGATATTTCTGTCACCTCGAGTTTATTCCGAGCTCTCTCTCTCTCTCTCTCTCTCTGCATGGGGTCACCCGTTGTTGTTTGTCGACCACACGGGAAAAAACGTCCGCTACGATTCCTCTATACATTTTGGCAGTCGGCAGAGCGAAAGAGATAAGGCGCCCAAAAAAATAGTTACTACTAGAAACCTTAAAAACGGGTTGGCAAGCAGAACGATTCTAATCAGCACCGACCCATCAAGCCGTCAGTAAGTTAACATTTTGTCGAAGATAATTTTTTTTTCTTCTGTTATCAATTATTTTCATTTCCTTCAACTTTGTTGCCGTCGACTGTTGCGTGACGAGGCGCGAGTCCATTAGTCACGAAGCCAACACTCTGCTGCCGCATTATGAACCTCCAACTCTTTCTTCTCTCCTACGCGCTGACTCTAATGGGATCTGTAGTTTATTTTCCTGATGTTTTTTTTGTTGTTTTGCGTGGGCTGGATATTCATCCTGTTGCTCCTCTCTTCCCCCATTCGCCCTCTATTCATCCGTCTGTCCGCTTTGAGTCGAATCGAGAATGAAATCCTGTTACGTACCGTCGTCACGCTCCACACCATCTTTCGTTTCCCTCTCGTCATCATCACCAGAAGTTTCATTCTGTTTTTAGTCGAATCAAAAAAGTAAAAAATAAAAAAAAAACCAAGCTTCCCGCACCGCGACAACCCATTTTCCACCCACCAGCGATCACAGGACACGGAAGAAAGGCCGCACGCCGCCGCAACTGATTACTAATTCTAATTTCGTGTTTTTCCGTTTTCGAAAATAGTCGGAAAACCGCAGGGGCCGTACGATGCCATCTGGTGTTCGTTTTCTAGCTTTCTTGTGCTTCTTTTATTTCTTTACGCCATCTAGCGGTGGAAAAACTCACCTTGTATTCGACGATGCGGCGATCTAGTGTTTCCCGCGTCCACTTGGGTCGCACGACCAGTTTGGGCACTTTGGTCTCCATGCGAATGAGCCACTCGCGGAGTAATTGCAACTGCAGCTGCAAATCTATATAGGGAAAACAAGGAAACGGACCGTTAATTTGAATCGAAACAAGTCTGGACGAGCATCACGAGGAATGTCTCATGTCTCTCTCTCTATCCACTCTCTACTCTCCAGTTATTTATTCTGCACACATTGTGCAAGACGAAGCGAGACGGACGAGAATGGAATTCGAAAAGAGCGTTGACGTACCCGGAATGGTGACTTCGGCGTCCGTCTGGCAGCCTACGGCTACAGATTCGTTATGACTTCGATTAGTGCAGCCAGAACGTGCGCTCACGTCGCCCATTCTCAAATGCTCCAGGTCGCCATTATCCCACGACATTTCACCGTTGAGGCTGCGGCAACTTTCAATCAAGTCGCAGCTCATCAGGAAAGTGTAGTCGGCGTTGCCCAGCCAGTCCGTGTTGGCACCGTTTTGTCCGGCCGACCCGGATCCGTTCGAAGCAGCCGCATCTTCCTTCACGTTCAAAGGAGATGCGCCGAAAGAGCGGCGCCATTGAACTCTGCCTACGCCTCTCTCCCTGTGAACCGAAAAAGAAAAAGAAAATAGATTTTTATTTTTAGGTTACATTTGACTGGTCTAAATATATCGATCGACACAGTCCTATTGAAAGAGACACAAAAAACGAAAATCCCGATGACTTTCTGTAGAAAGAAAAGAGTGTTCAAAGAGCACGAGGTCTTGAGCCAAGACATCCTTCCCCCCACTCTCCACGTCACATCTGGTCAGGAATCGCCGGCAGCGTTCCGTGACCGCTACGGAAGTTGGTGGGTGCCCAAATAAACTTCTGACATTCGTTCCGACCGATGCATCAGGAAGTTAAGAGTGATTGGAATCACTAGAATGACGTCTATCCATTAAGGCGAAGGCAAAAGAAGAAGAAAAGAAATTCGGTATACAAAGAAAAGTTTCCTATTATCCAGAGCGTTCGTGATCTGGAACAGCTAGGACAGCTGATATCGCAGACCATGACCGATCGGGTTTCCTGGTCTTCTCTTGTCATCGGGAGAGAAAATTTCAATGAATAATGACCAAAGTTGTTCTATTTGGCGCCCCTTTTCTTATGGTATCGGTTTTTTTTTCTTCTTCTCCATCATTATTCTACCTACGTACTATACTGAGAGAAAATGACAAAAATATCGTAAGATATCTTTTTTTGTTGTTGTTCTTTACTTGAGGCGAGTCAAGCTGTTAAAAGGTCGTTCCCATTTAAGCCGAGCGGCTACATCCGGCGTCTGCTGAGCGGCAGACGGTGGCGTATCAGCTGGCGATCCAGCCCCTCCGGGATGACTCGTTTGCGACAACGACGACATGGAAAAGCTGTTCTTTAAAGCCGAAAGAGCGAAATCTAGAATGAACGAAGAAAGAACTTTGGTTAAGGAAAATTTTGTGAAAGCAACTCGATTTTCTCAGAACGAAAACCAACCAGTGGTGAGTGAATGTCGCGATGGCTGCTCCATGGGATATTTGAAGGCATTCTTGTGGAACAGGTCGAGCGACATGCGCGTGGTGGCCGCTGACATGGGCGCCGGAGAGATGGTAATACCGGGACTGAAGTGGAGTGGGGTTGAGCTAGTCATTTGCATAGGCAATGCAGCCGATGCAGAGCTAGGCGGTCCTCCATTGGTAGGCGGGGATCTCCACGGTTTCTCCATCCTAGACGAAATAATGCATTATATAAAAAAAAGACGGATCGATATTTGAGCTCGGCCCGACAACATAATCACTTTACAGCTTTAAAACTTTGGCGTCCAATCCGCCAAACAAACACTATGATCCCTAATTGACGGAAACTTTTTGGACAAATTGGTTCAACCTAATTAAGGAATTACTCGGCCAACGCACACGATCAAAGCCGATCCCGAAGCCTTTTGTCGATAAGAACTCTGACATCAAGCAGAATACGTTATTGGGGTCAGAGTTGAAGTCTTTTCAAGAGATTAGTTTTCATCGTATCGTAAACACAGCGTGTGGGGATCACTAACACACACGAGGGTCTGGAAAACTCGCCTGACAGATGGCCCCAAGTCAATAACTCGTCTATCCTCTTCTCAAAATTTATCTAAACATTTCAGAGTTTATTACTTGACTTTCTCGTTCGGGGACGTTGGTCCATGATGTTTCGGTGGTAAGCTAGTTAAGTAATACGAGCTAGAAAGTCTTCAACCGTTCAATGACTGTCGCAAGAAACCAATAGGAATGAACCTTATCGGCGTGTAGCCAACAGTTATCTTTGCGGAATTTAGATGCTATTTAATATGGCATTTGTAAAAGAGAAAAAAAAAAAGAATTCTCAGACGGACAGCCGACTACATTCATTAAAGATTTGTGCTTACTTAACGTTCGCTTATACTACGCAGTTGCTAAGCTCTGCGAATATTTGTTGGCTTCTTGCATACCCCCTACCGACATCCTTCATGCAAAATTCATATAGTTTCGATCCTGCGGTCTAGTGTCACCTTATGTAATTCGAGAATTTCTGCGAAGCTCAATGAGCGGAAGAACGAAGCTCAACAACTGTCAACATTAAAGAAAACTCGGTTTTAGTTTCAAATTAACTGCCTAGCACCAAAAACCATATCCATGTACTAGTTTGAACTAGGTATTCACACAACTGAATTCGTTACTTGAAAAGAAAAAAGAACTGATGCTGATTTTACACCGCTCACCGCGGGGTGGTCGTGATAAGGCGGCTTACTTCCTTAGGAGGAATGACTGATAAGCTTCTACCATATATACAGACAGTAGGTCTGCATATGAGCTTCTTTCCAGGGAAAAAAAGGGAAGGCCGACTTATTTAGCATTTGTTTTTGTCGGGCTTCCATTCCGTAGTAGTATCTGTCTGACCACCTGAAAAGCGACTACATATCTGCAGATGTTAGGCCAGTTGTACTAAAATGATTGATGTGGGGGATATAAGCCAGGACGTAAAGGCCACAAACACGCGATACGCAAGCTTTGGTTCCCTATCGACCAGGGGCGAGGACAAAAATATCGCCACAAGCTTAGGGGGACGTCATTTGTTTTTTTTCATTACGGCTAAAAACGTAAATAAAAATGTTTTAACAGAAGCTATAACCAAAACTGAAGGATAAATTTGGATGGGACAACTTTCGCCACTAACAGCATTTTAACTTATGCGACCTTTCGTTAAGAGTTAGAAAGTTTTACAAAGCGGCATTGACCGAAAACGGACAACAATGGAGGAAAGGCCAAACAGAAACTTTCATCCCCCATTATTTCCAAAGAACAGTATTGAGACAAATGTGTCTTTCATGCACACAAGGGAATCTTGGAATCCGCTCCCTAATGAATTTGTGATATCAACGCCTACCGAATTCCCCGACCCTTTATTTCTCAGTATATTCATAACGGTCATTTAACGACACCAAAGAGAGACCTAACGAATAGACGCGCTAGAATGACTTGTAATTCCGAAACGCCTGCAATAAAAACTTAATGAGATGTTACACAGGCCTTTTTTGTTACTTCCAAGCCTTCTGTGAGAGTTTCTTGCTGCCTACTCTGAAGGAAAAAAAAGCACTCCATTCCCAAAATACCCCCTTAAAGAGTACAGAGTAGCCAGTCAATGGCCGCGATCAAGAGTTGTCAGTAACGATTTACGAAGGAACCAAGGCAAACAACTTGAACAACATCTGAGATCTTTTTTGTCTAAACTGATGAAATGCCGTATTATAAACAATAAACAAGTTTCGTGAAAATAAAAAACATTTCACCATTGAAAATGTTAAGACATTTCGACTGGAGGTCGTCTGACCAAGCAAAAAGTCAACCAGCATAATGCTTTACCTTCTACAGACAAAGATCTTTTATAAGCGCATGTTAAATGTCTGAATAATCCAGGGAGGTTCGTTGGCACTGGTCTAACCTGTAACGTCTTTCCACGTTCGAATGTAAATCATTTGGAAATGCAGCACCATTTAGGGTATCTCGCCTTACAAAGCACACACAAGTCTAATTCTGAATTGTTGATCACCGCCGAAACTTTTTCGTTTTGAAAAACAAAAACAAAACAGCGCACAAGTAGGCGAAATGCGACCGACTAGCCAGGAGGCTTTACTGGTAGTACTCTCTCTTTCTCTCTACAGCGACTCGACTTACATCGAAGGTCCAGCCAAAGACTTACGGTTTCAAAAATACGTCTTCCAGTGGATCGTTGCCGCTCTGTTGATGTTGCCAGGCCGTAGCAGCCTTGGCTGGCGGCCTGCGCCCGGCCGAAGGAGTTTGGTCGACGTCCGCATCCCGGAAGCCATTCTTCTGAGTGGACATTCGGTTCCCTTACTTCCTTCGGGACCAAAAACCTGGTGCCATAGATAGGATAAATAAACAACATATTAGAAGACCGGTTGATGTTACATACAAAATTCCAATCTGTGTTAACATGAGATGACGAAAATGTTGCCCTCGCCGCCGCAACATTTACGGCTGAAGAGCTTCACTTTTCGTAAAAAAGCAAGGTCACGACGCAACTCTCAAATGTTTCACCGCAAAATGTGTGAGAGCAAGTGGAAAAAAAAAATCAAAAGCCCTCCCACTCGTATTGTAATAAATGACGGCGGCGGCGTCGCCCGTCGCCCTCAGGCAGCTCGTGTAGTAAGGAAGTATTGCAGCCAAAACCAAGGCTGGAATAACGTGAAGTCGATACCTTTCATCCGGTTTTGCGTTTCACAGTCTCCGGGAAGGTACGGCCCGCATTCCTACACAGACGTCGTCGTCGTCGCCCTTTATCACCCTTCGTCTTGGAACGTCGAGGGGAGGGTGTTACAAATTGTTACGAGTTGCTGAAAAGGGCCCGCACAAGCCGACGGACAACTTTCCCCGAGCCGATCCCATCAGTTTCATTTTCTTATCGCGCCCAATAATCGTAAAACGTTCAGAAACCATTCACATAAAAGTTAAAGACACGTACACGTGGCTCTTGGTGACTCTTCCCGCGCCCTCTTCTTTCTTTTTTTACAAATGAATATTTAATTCACGGTTCCCCCCTCCTTGACTTATTACGAATTCAGATTCTCGACCAAGCGTCTCTCTCTCTTTTTAGGGTGTTTCTCTCTTTTTTTTTTACTTGTTATTTTGTGTGATGGCCCATTCAACCAACCGCATAGAGAAACAAATGAGAATCGGGGAGAATGGATACAGAAAGTTGGGCGAAAACGAAGCCTACAAAATTCACTACGGCGAGTGAAAAACACGGCGAATTGCCTCAGGAAGATTTGTTAGATCCATGTCTACAACGGTAATCTACTTGGGAGTGCATTGTTTCCTTAGGTTTCCCACTATAATCAAACGTTCCGAGGTGATTCGGCCAATGGCTGAATGGTGTCTGATCAGAGAGGGAGAAAAAAAATATGTACTTTACCTTCGAATAGCTACAGCGTCAATCCTGAGCTCGTTGTATCGTTTGAAGTGTCGGCGTTGTCTTGTTGGGTGTCACTTGTTCTCGGGTCACACTTGATCAAACGTTTAAACCTGTGCAAAAACATTTAAAAGTGAGGCAGTGGACTGGACAACGCCTGATGGTTTGACACTGTAACAACTAGAAGCTCGAGCCGCCATTCATAGCCTTAGCTCTCGTTGAAAACTGTTGTGGGAATGACACAAGAAGTCTTCAAGGCCCCTTCCATTCTACACGAACACCACCTAGTGAGCTATTAGCTAAACTGTTTGAACGACTGACTGGTAAAGCAACCAATAGCCACGCAAGCCGGGTGCCGAGGATGAGTGTCAATATAAGAGTTGCCGAACCTTTTTTTCACATGAAAACGATATCCTAAGATCAAGCCGCAGGGCACCATTTGAAAAGTACCATCCCAACCGATTTCTTCTTTTGTTTTTATTCCCGCCAGGAAATGTTACCGTGTTTTAGCATTCACAATCGTGAATGGCAGAACCTCCTTCAAAACAATTTTGGCGAAATAAGTGAGGACAAAAATTACATAGGTAATCAGCATTGTTGTATTGTTCGTCAGAGTCGTACTATTACATGAAACATGACATTTCCTGAAACGCCAACGAGAAAGCGACACACAAGACGCGGAAAATTTATTCAGACAGAAAGGCTTAAAAAGGGAACATTAACGACCGAATGAATAAAAAAAAGAAAATACGCTTTGTTAGAATGACAATAAATTTCTAAAATCTTCTTTTTTCTCAGTCAAATGATATTAAATTCTCATTTGGAATTACGGGTGAAATGGAGGTAGTTGGTAGAAGACTGACCCTTCCTTCTTTGGGTTGTTCCACCGTGACGTTCGATCCACGAAGTCTAACGCTTCTACGCGGACTGAATGCGGCACCCTGTTCTTCAATCTCTTCCTTAGCTAAATGAGGAAATATATCAATTCTCTTGATCGATCGGAAGCCCTCGAGGTGTTTTCCAATAATTAATAAGATTCTTACCTTGTGCGCATAAGCTCCTTATTTGGGCCTTTGAACGTTTCGTGTCGAGGGGAGAACGGAATATTTTGAGGGGTGTCATGCGGTCCAACGATTCCGAATTGGTTTTCAATGCATCAAACGCCTCTGACAAACGCTCTTCTGGGCTAACACTTTCCATCACATGTGTCCTACTAAACTCCCAAAAAATAGATAACTTATTAACATAGAGCTAGACGGATAAATATCAACCGGAAATACCCATAAGTTTTCTTTTGGCTGGGTGTGGCATCCATTGCAGACTCCTCATTATTGTCTATAAAAGGAAAAATGTCTAATGAAAGGTAACACATTGTGTTGATATGGTAAGCGCGTACCTAACACAACAGGGCTCGCCTTTAAACTCGTGTCTAGTCTTCTCGATACACGTTTGGGAGTGCGTATATTGTTGTCGGATTCGCTGGTGGGACAGCCTGCATTAGAATCGTCAACCATTTCATTTTGTTCGCTGGGCACTATATCTGTGACGATGAACACGGGTTTCTTTGCGGAGTTGAGCAACACCGAACGCCTAAGCGATTGCCGTTTTCCTGGTGTTCTTAGAGGGGAGCTCCTACACGGTGACATCAAAAGTGAACTTCTTCTTTTAGCGACAGGTGATCTAAATGACAAATTTAACAATAAAAGGATTTTTATATAAATTTCATGACAATGTTTGGACTTACCCAGAGCCATTCTCAGCTAGTTGCTTCTTGCGAGCAGCAGCAATAAGGGCCCGCATATTTGATTTCGCTGCACGAGCTTGGACGACGGGCGCTTTCTTCTTTATAGCGGCTTTAGATTTCTTTTGAGGTTCTGGAACAATACTGACCCAGCCATTATCTTTCAATTTAGTCAAATCATCAAATTTTCGGTCAACATCTGAAACCTAAGTTAAAATGTGATCAAATAGCCAAAGACTAGAGCAGCATTTCAACTAATCTTACTTGTAGATAAATCATCTCCCAAAATCCTTCCAGGTCCGTAGGTGTAATTTCTTTTTCACCACTCTTGTTTTCAAACTGAGTTACGAGACCAGCAAACTGCGTAAATCTTTCACGTTGCAATAAATGGGCTTGCCCAATAACGGTACGGACAGAACCTGTCTCTTCTTCCGGTACCTCTCCATTTGAAAGAAGTTCTTCCCAGCTGTTGCACAGATTCGTCAGACGACTTCCTTCGCTGGCCATCAGAGCTCGAAAATGTAATGCATCTGGATTACTGAGCTCTACTACAGATTTTCTTTCTCTGATGGACCTCCTTTTCAGCAAAGGAGATGACTGTGGCTCTTGATTTACTTGAGCTTCTAAACTCAGTCTTTGTTTCTTTGATGAGGATCCTCGAGTTGTGGAAATCCATGGATGGTTGAAAACCAGAGGAGAGATTTTCATTTCTTCATTACTTGACCCAGGCATTGCTTGCCTTAGAGGAGTTCCAGATATAGCAGAAGGTTCTTGGAACTCAATGGCTTTGACTGCAATTTCTGTTAAGTACCCATAAAAAAAAGTTTAAGCTTTTTGATGCTGTTATTTTGTTTCCTATTGAATTACCTTTTGGTGCAGTGAATACAAATCCTTTGGGAGCAAATGATTCATTTTCTTTCTTTGAATTTTTTGCTGCTAGCTTCTTTGTTTTAACTGTTTCGGTTGTTGTTACTGTCCACTGTTTCTCAACATCAACAGGTTTCTTTGCCTGAGATCTTGTAACTCGGCCAGTTGGCTTGCTAGTAGCTTCAAATTTTGTTTCTATCACTGCAGGTTTGCTTGCTCTAGCAACCCCAGGCACTAGAAATGGTACTTTTTTCTTTGCTTTTGCCTTTTCATCTGACTGAGCACGTTGTTCACGCCATACTTTCAATCTAGCCAACCTATTTTGTAAATCTTTTTTGTGGGTAGTTTCAGCATTAACAGTAGCTAAATCAGCTTTGGATACATTGATGGTGTTTACATTCAAAACATTCTGGTCAATTTCAGCAAGCCCTCGTTTGGCATCATTTTTGGCCTGTCTGTGAAACAAAGTTAACATGGGTTGTAAATATTAAAAAATGTAAGACTTGAAAAGTAAATCTCCTACCTTGCCATCCTACGATTTCCATTTTGTTCATCCAGTCGTTGAGCTCTGGCTTTCGTTGCATTGGTCATTTTGAGACCCGACATTTTATAAGCGTTGTTACGATTCATGATTACTATCTACGAAGAGAACTATCTATGATAAAAATCAGATAAAAAAGGAGTTTGACGTAACTATAAAAGCCTAAAATTAAGTGACGTGCTACACTTCTTACTACTTGACAGTAAGGAAGGCGGTTGCAAACAGAATTTATTTCAATTTTGAACGAAACCAAACACTGGTGCCGGTTTTTCATAAAGCGTCATTTCGGAGTTGGGCGGGACTGGGAAATGAATGGGACCCGGCGACCGGCGTAGCTTAAGCAGTTCTATGATTTTGCTTAATTTATTACACACGACTTAAATTGAAAAAAAAAATTGAAATCAAACTGACCATGGATAGTCTGACATTCGAACGTCAGGCTCCAAGCGTTCCGGCCCCAACTTTTCCGGTCCCCCAAATTTGGAGCAGGAAGGGTATGACAAGAGAACCCATACCGGCCTCAAATTAATTAAGGATGTATAACATGTGCATAAATCATATAAAGCCAAGAGATGATAAAAGGTATATTGGTGTTATTAGTGTTTGACATGTAATCGGAAGGGACTAGTGTCAGCACTTAGGACGAAATATACCATACTTGACACAATTAAATACTCGCTCGATTCTTATATGCATCGTTCGGAGAGTGCGTAACTTAACCATGGGGGCAGAGATAACCTAACCTCCTAGAGTGAATACAGTAGTTATGTTTTAGAATATATACGAAGCCTAAACCCATCGCATTAGTTATTCGTCTTCTTACGTGAACCTTACCAAAAGACACACGCGTGACGAGATCCCGGTGTTGACGACCGTTCTTTTATCAGTTATTAAATTACATTATTTTTAAAATTTTGATTTAATATGATCATTCATTTGGGATCATTCATTCGGGGCCGGAACGCTTGGGACCGGAATGACTACATACCATAGTTTTCCGTCTTTTTTCCACGTCTCATTAATAATAATATTTTGTTTTCCGAACAATTGTTCCAGAAACGTAGTTTAAGTAATATAAGCTTGGACGACTTGTTCGCCCTCCCCATTGCTTTTGTTTTTGACGTCAATAGTGTTTGTAAACCGGTTTACAAGTCCTTCCTGATCGAATCTAGGTGTTTGCACCAGATTTTTTTCGCCAAGGTTATCTGTTCAGTCCCCGGGTTCCATGGTTAATTACTTTCGCTAACACATCGATGATAGTATTCGGTATAGGTATACGTCTATGCGAGATCAGTTTTCTTTTTTAATTGTGTTGCCGACAGCGCCCCACAGATTTTATCAAAAAGGCTTATGGCAAATAGGTCTTCAAATTTATACAAGAAGAGTTTGGTACCATTATCAAGTATATGAAATAAAGGTATATTATTAATTCGACAGTTGAGAGAACCGAATGTAATCAAAATATTAGCCGCAAGGATGGATTCCATTGAATTAGGGTTGGGCAACAGGTTTCTTCCCCCGAAAGGTAATCATGATGCGGAAGACATGATCTCTTTTCTACCAACAATAAGCAACAACCTTGCTCGTGGGTCGGTGACAAGAACGCGAGACTTTCAGTATAAAAGGCCGTTTCACTAAACAATATTCGTCAAACCACCACCACCTTAGCTCAGCTTAACAGCCAGAATAAGCGAATCAATATGAGGATCTTTGTAAGTTAAACTAAATAAATTTGAATTCATCTTCTTATTCTATAAAAATTTAAAACAATCACTAGATTGTCGCCGTTCTCTTGGCTTTGGCCTGTGTCGTGTCGGCCCAGTTTCCTGCTGGCTGGAACTACGACCCATTTAAATACTACCCATATTCTGCTCTCCAGCCACCAGCACAAGAAACAGCCGAAGTCGCCGCAGCTCGCCGTGCTCACATGGCTGCTCACGCACTTGCTCGAGGCAAACGATCCTTCGACTTAGAAACCCCCGAAGTTAAGGCCGCTACCCTTGAATTCTACCGCGCTTACAGCGCCGCAGCTGCTGCCAACGGAATTGTCGCATCTTTGCCATCCCGCTATGCTCCCGTTCAGACGATTCCCCAACCAGTCAAGGAAACACCCGAAGTAGCGGCTGCCCGTGCTGCTCACATGGCCGCTCATGCTGCTGCTCTCGCCAGGGGTAAACGATCCTTCGAGAGTGAGACACCCGAAGTCAAAGCTGCCACCATGGAATTTTACCGTGCCTATAGCGCTGCCGCCGCCGCCGCCGGAGTTGTTGCTTCTTTGCCATCCAGGTACGCACCAAAGCCATCGACTGTTGTTCTCCAAACGGTCCCAGAAACACCCGAAGTTGCCGCTCTTCGCGCTGCTCATATGGCTGCTCACGCTCAAGCCCTTGCTCGTGGCAAACGATCCTTCGACTTAGAAACCCCCGAAGTTAAAGCCGCTACCCTTGAATTCTACCGCGCTTACAGCGCTGCTGCCGCCGCCGCCGGAGTTGTTACTTCTTTGCCATCCCGCTATGCTCCCGTTCAGGCAATTCCCCAACCAGTCAAGGAAACACCCGAAGTAGCGGCTGCCCGTGCTGCTCACATGGCCGCTCACGCCGCTGCTCTTGCTAGAGGCAAACGATCCTTCGAGAACGATACACCCGAAGTTAGGGCTGCCACTATGGAGTTTTACCGTGCCTATAGCGCTGCTGCCGCTGCCAACGGAATTGCTGCATCTCTGCCACCTCGTTATGCTCCCGTTCAGGCCGCTCCTCAACCTATTCAAGAAACTCCTGAGGTAGCCGCTGCTCGCGCTGCTCATATGGCGGCATACGCTCTCGCTGTTGCAAGAGGCTAGCGCTTGTCTCTATGTGTTTCGATACTCAAGTGTGTCAATTGTCAAACAACTCCTCGAACATCGACGTTAAAATTTTTAACTCTAATATTGATTTACTCTGGCTGATAAAAATGTACATTTTCTTGTACAAAAAATAAAAGTTACCATGTTCAATAAAGTTGTTAGTTCACTTAACAATTACTTAGATACAGGATTAAGCCGAACTATTAGTTGCATATTCTTTTCTGTCAGTCTGCTCAAAGTGCAAATAACGCACACAAATCTTTTACTTAATGTAAGTGTGCAGTTATCCAGTTAAGCTGTTATTAGGCTACCTCACTAACATTAAATGTTACCAACAGGATCAGTAACAATCTTTAATTTACACTTATGTTCTTTTACGTCGCTCAAAAAAGGAAAAGGAAAACAGAGTACTTGTCAGTTATACGGCGCACCTGGCTCGAATAGAAGACAGGTGTTTGAACATGTGTGAAAAATCTTTATATGCCAGGAAAGCCTAGTTGTTATGTAGAGAATCTGAAGCCAACTCAACACCGACATGGTAGGTAAATTGCCAAGCTCTGAATATACTCGTCAGAATGTCGACGTTGAGACAAAACCAGTTTGGAACATTTCGACGATCTCTAGCCATGGCAATACCCCAATCAAACCACTTCCTGGTAAGAAAAACGAATTTAAATATATCAGAGCAACTGTGGATAGTCGAATGTCGGTGAAAATCCTCGAACGCATACGAAAACCAGTCATCTATAGACCTACGCCAACAACCTTTGGCCCGCAATTGGGGAGGTCTATGACGATTTTTCAAAGCCCAAGAATCTCTGATTCCAATATTCTATCTGGCAGTAAGAAACATTTGGAAGATTTGAAATCGAAAAAATTCAGTGAAGAACCTGTTTCAAAATTTCAGTCTGCTTCGTCACATATGCAGGACAAAAGCGTTTTCAAGAAACCGGAAATCAGGAAAGAACCGCTTGCGGAAGAACTCGACTTAGATTTTCGAGTACAAAACAATGTTCCTTTTGCCGGATTACCATCATTGCGTAGGACATACTCGGTTGCAGAATGTATTGGAATGACAAATCTACTGGCTGTTGAGAACTAATTTCGTTTAGAACCGTGACAAAATAACAGCAACTTGTTTTCCAGATAGTTTTTTAGTAGTTTTGTAATGAGCTAGTTTTTACTAATTGATTTCTTTTTGGCTTTTTCCTTCCTGCTCCTTTGCAATTTGTTTCAACATATAAAGTAAAAGCTCAGAAAACATTAAATACATTAAATTATAAAGAAAATATTTCACTGAACTAGCTTAAAATTTTGACTTGCAATCCTTACGCTTCGACGCGCGTTTAAGTAAGATTAGATAAATCCAATTATTAATGTTAACTCTGACTCACCAATAGCATTTTTTCCATCAAACCCTTCTGAATCTTTTCTTAGAATTTCCGAAGGTTACACACTTTGATTACACTTACACATAGGTTACATATTTACGCTTGAGTGACGTCTCTTAGCCCTCAAATTTCACCAACAGCACGACATATTCGTGATGCTTCTTAGAAAAAATAATAAGAGCTATCAATTTTGAATTGCGCCACAGCGCCAGCGGGTCAGATTAGCTTATCTTGTTTGGTCCGGAACCGTTGGGAAATTGGAAAGCAAATAAAGCTTGACTATTTTAAACGTGCCGTGATGCTTGGAACCCGACAAAGTTGTTTCAGTTAGAACGCGAAATGTGTGCTCTATTTCATTTTTAACTTTTACACTCTTGTTTCGTGGTTTTACATTTAGGCACCTTGAATTATATTGTGAAGTGTTGTACCGTATACTGTGTCGGTTTTTAAAGCGGCATAATATAAACATTTTTACAAAACAGGAGAAGGGGATTCCTATGGGGATTCCCAGATTCCCGCAAATAAATTTCAAAATGTATACGCAATTAAATAATTGGCTACTCAGCAACCCTGGAAGTAGGAGCAGCCGAGCAGTCAGCTTAAAAAAAAGTTTAGCAGGAGGGAAAACACAAATAAAAATCAGTCAGTTACAGAGTCGCTTGTCGGAACATAACCTCGCCATATCAGTTATCACAAAATCACAAACCAACGAATCAGTTCGATTATCTTTTTTAGTGTCATCTGCCACCTGAGTGACGTACGTCTTCTATTTATAATAACTTTTAGGCGATTTAAGACCTCGACCAAGTCCAGTTTTCAGGTTTTGTTTGCCTCTTTTGAAACACAAAATTGGGAACAAAGATAAGTAGAGATAATATTATCTCTAGTTTGAATAGGATGGGTCTGTCGAAAACAGCTAAAATGAAAAGTATTTATGTAAGTTGAAAACTTTCCCTACATTTTCTAACTAGTTCACATAGATTTCTTAGGTTTCCTAGTTGGCTGTTGTAAAAGTTTGTGAAATATGTGTCTTTGTAATTAATGTGCCATCTATCAATTTAAAATCTTGCATGTGTTGTACACATAGCTAGCCTACATAACATTTTCTTGATGTAACACAGATGGCCAATTATTTTAGAAAAGATATTCTTCATCTGATTCACTGTACTGCGTTGATGGGATTTGTTGTTTTGATTATGGTTTTTGGTGAATCTTCTGTGCCAAAAAAATCAGATTCTACAACAGAACAGACCATAAGCTCATGGGAAAAGTATGGATTGATTCCAACTTTATTTCTGTATTTTACAAGACTATTGACTTTACTTGGCTTGCCCTTGGCCTTTGCCAATTTTTTGGGTCTTATAATATTCAATGCATTTCCAGATCAACCTAAAACAAAGGTATTAGACAAATTTAATTGATTACAATTGATATCTTTGTTAATAAATCTTTTATTTTTACAAAAATAGGTTTACACTGGACGCGTTGCTGTCCCCTTCATTTGTTTTCGAGTTGTAACCAGAGGAGATTTTCCCGATCTGGTCCGCGGCAACATTCAGAAAAACATAAAGACGTGCAATGAAGCTGAATTAGGGCACTTTATTTTTGAAGTTGTTACTGACAAAACAATTTCCCTGGTCACTAGCAAACTGTCGCGTGAAGTAGTTGTTCCACGAGAATATAAAACACAAACCGGAGCCTTGTACAAAGCAAGAGCGCTTCAATACTGTCTAGAAAAGGAGGTTAATATCTTTAGGTGAACATATACAATGTGATGGCTTCATATAGTTGATCAACATAGGTGAACATCTTGAACGATGACGACTGGATTGTACATTTGGACGAAGAGACTCTCTTAACTACTGGGTGTGTGAAGGGAATTGTCAATTTCATTTGCGAGGGTAAACATCAGTTTGGCCAAGGTGTGATAACATACATCAACGACCAAGTAAATAGATGTGATTCATTCGTAAATAAGTACTTTCTAGCAGGCTATTATTTTTTATAGGTCGTAAATACGGTTTTGACCTTGTGTGATTCGATTCGAGTCGCTGATGATATGGGAAAATTGCAATTTCAGCTCAAAATTATGCACATGCCTCTTTTCGGTTGGAAGGGATCTTATGTCGTATCGAATGTGAGTTTCCTAATAGGGTTAGTTTTTGTTCAATTTACTGTTTATGTATTTAATTTTCGACTTTATAGGTGGCGGCTGAACTAAATGTGACATTTGATCACGGACCTAGGAGCTCAGTGGCAGAAGACGCTTACTTCGGTCTTTTAGCAGCCAGCAAGGGCTACTCATTCGGTTTCATTGAAGGGGATATGTTGGAAAAGTCTCCTTTCACGGTTAAGGATTTCTTGCATCAAAGAAGGCGTTGGCTACAAGGTCTCCTACTAGTCGTCCATTCACGAGAAATTCCTCTAAGGTATAATTATGAGAAGCTATGAAAGGATACAGTTATTTTATCCTTTGTCTTTAGGTTTCGAATACTTCTCGGATTATGCGTGTATGCAACAGCAACGGCACCGATAACAACTTTAAACATTATACTTCAACCATGTTTCCCAATTGAGATTAGCCGGGTAAGATTTAGACATATCCATTATTGATATGCAAACGTGGTAATTTGCTTTTTAACAGTTTGTAGATCTCAGTACGTGCTTTGTTGGAGCTGTCATTGTGTATATGAATTTTTACGGAACGGTCAGATCCTATTTATGTAGCAAAGTGAGAGGAAGCAAAATTGTGCTAATGGTTTGCCTTGGAATGGCTGTTAAACCCTTTAAAGTTGTTTTAGAGTTAGCGGCTATTTTATGGGGGTTATTCACTCCTAAAATTCAATTTGTAGTGGTGGATAAAGACTTTGTGGGACATAAGGAAGTGCCAAACACAATTTGATCGATCTCTTGCGCATAGACCTGTTATTAAACATGGGGCGCTAACCCCTAAAAACATCTTTCCATGTCTTCAGTATGCTAAAAAGAATGCTTTAGCAATACTTGTATCCAAAAGTATAACTACAGAACTGTGCAAACTATGTTACATTCTATTTTGTCTCATTTTTGTGGCTCTATAACTGTTGCTAAGCATTAATTTATTTGAATTTTTGGTCTTTTCATAATCCATGCCTGCATAATTTGCATAGTTGTGTATTTCGCCTTTAATACGGCGCCAGTTTCCCGGTGGGTTGGAGTGGAAGGTCATGGCAAATTGAAGTGTGTAATAGAAATCTGTATTAACCCAAGCCGAAGATTGAAAGACTCGTGTAATAAAAGCAATGGAATTATTAGTATGCAGATAGTTACATAATATATTTGCATATAGTGTGGTTTCTTGTTTTCTGTTTTTTTTTTCGATATGCTTCAAGTTTCTTTGCCAAGTGTATTGTCTACGTTTCAGTTCTTATCGCGAAGTCGTAGCCGTGTGGCTAAGCGTCGAGATATGACGCTAAAGGTCGGTGGTTCAAATCCTCATTTAAAGACTTGCAGTACGACGCAGATATCAGAAGTAGTACTTCACGAAAGAAACAATGGAATCATTTCCAAAAATTACTTCCAAAAATTATTTTACCGACCTATATTAGCTAACCTTTGTAACATACCGTTCTTAATTTTTTCCGGATCAAATCCCATTTTTTCCATACCCTCCAGGAACCTCGCGACGAATCACGAAACGAACACAATTTGAATTTAGCGGCGGATGTTCGTGTTTTGGTCAGGTCTGGCTGTCACCTTTCGATGTCAGGTTAACTAATAATCGCAAATCGTGCAACAGCGCATTGTTGTTCTCTCTGTCAAGTTTGTGATGACGTACGGAATTCGAATGGTAACGATTTCAATTCACTTCTTAAATTTAGATTAATTTGGTAAGGGTTATTTTAGTAAAGACTAAGTAACTATCAGGGAGTTTTAAGAATGTTTGTATCCATCATTGTGAATTATGAGCAGACTTAAATTCTTTGTGTCTCAGCCTCATCTCAGCTAGTTTAAATGGTATTAACCATCTCACTTTGAATTAAGCCGGGATTTGCCTTACTATCAAGCTAGAATAAAGCAGGGTAAAATTTGTATGTAACTTCCAGCTCATTAATGCATTTTGTGTTTGTTGTGGGACACGAATTACATCACACCCAATGATGATTCCAGTTGCTTGAACCCTAGACTTTTTTGTATGTAACTTTCAGCTCGTAAATGCATTTTGTGTTGTTGTGTGATACAAGTTACATCTGATGTTTCCAGTTGCTTGAAGGGTAATAAAAAATAGCAATTAGATTTTAAAAATTAGGTTATTCATTGTTGTGTTGACTGGAACTGTTTCAAAAACTTATTTTTGAATTGAATTTGTCTTTAATCTGAACTTTAGTGACTCTGTGCTGTACTTTATTACCCTCCAAATAAGCCTACTAAGGAGAACTGCCTTTAAGGGTGTAAAAGTTTGCAGGCTGTTTAGTTTGTGAGAAACATGCTTCATTTAAGCCATAGCCCATCCTATTCTCTATCCTTAATAAATACAAATGAGGTTAACTGCCTAAGACTTAATTACATTGATCGTTTGTCTTGATGAGAGCTTGTTTTCCCCTATTAGCCTACATTTGATTTTACATTTTTTTTTAGTAGCGCGATCCGGCCTACCAGATATCATCACATCATTCTAATCCTGGGATGTGTGTTTGTGTGACTGCTCATCCCTAGGTTGTCTCGTTGGAAGGTGCATGGTGTAGTATCCCCTAAGAACTGATCGCTTCAGTGACAGACTATATGGGTGTATTTAGAAATTGCTATATTGTATTCAGATTGACTAACATTTCTTCTTCCAATGTTTCAAGCATCACCAACCTGAACCCCCGTGGAGCTATCGTAAGCTGCTTGCGTCATCATATGTGCAGTTTCTGCACATAGCGGGACAACCTCCTACCACTCCAAATTGCCAAGTACAATTTAATCCTTAATTAGACGATGAAAACATGTAAAAATACAAAACCGGAAGTGGGCCGGAAGTGAGAAAAACACGTCGTACAGCAAAACAAAGGGCAGAATCGGATTTCTCGTCAAATTCTGAGCTAGATTATAGTGATTTAAACGAATGTTGGAACATGTCGAAAATCGAGAATTTTCGTGATGTATAGACTTCTTAAATTTGCGATTTGGTCAATCTCTCAGATTGCAATAAAAACACATTATTCCTGCTTAAAAAAGTGGGCTGATTCCGAATATCTACTTTGTTTTGTGATAGAGGCAGTATTTCTTACTTCCGGTCTACTTCCGGTCTCCGAAAATGTGCTCCATCTACTTCATTCCGTGATTTACAGTTCGTAAATTTTTTTCAGGTGATTGCTGATGCCAAGCTGATGAAGACTTGACTGAAGAACAATTTTTTGGGAGAGATATGACTAAGTACGCTTTTCGTTACTCATGCAAAATACTCGGACGGCGACTGATGCTGCAACTTGCATCAGTCGATGTCAATTATGTGATCAGCAGGTGGTAGGGATGGGCTCTGTCTCGAAAGGGTGAATACAGCCAAGCGCCCGACTAGGTTCAATCGCATCCCCTAAGAACTGGCCCGAACCATCACTCTTCTCTCTTTCCGGCTTCTCTTAGCCATGCCACTCGTTGGGCGGTACGGGCCGTACCGAGCGACGAGTGGCTCTGAACGAAATGATGAAAAACGATATTATCTCTTCTAGAGATTGTCGCCTCTGATCGTTCTGAAAATAATTTGTACGAAAATCATATGTTTATATAAAAAATGTTAATAAAAAAATTATTAAATTTGAATTTTGTAAAACACTTGTATTTATTTTATTTGTATTATTTGGTATCGGGCGCCACTCGGTTGCATCTTATCGATATCGGGAACATTCTGTCGGAATAACAGTTGTAATACTTGGAAGTCGTTTCATGAGGATTCGAACCTCCGACCTTTCGCGTCACATCTCGACGCTTTGCCATACGGCCATGACTTCACATTACTTACTGAGATATAGACAATACCGTTGGCAAAGAAACTTGAGAACGAAAATGAAAGAATAACAAGAAACCACGCTTCATGTAATATGAAAGACTTGAGTATTTTCAATTCTAGTTAGATTGCGCGAGGGACCGAACCTCGGACTTCTGTCGTCACTTCTCGACGCTTTGCCACACTGCTACCGCTGACATACTAAACGACAAAAAATGCAACGCAATAATTATGGTCGGAAAAGAACTGTAAAGATTTGAATAGCATAGGACTTGGCGCTCGATTGAAGAAAAAAAAAACGAAATGACAAGAAGACCGAAAATTTTTAAAATCTAACAATCAGTTTTGTCTAAACGAGTGCCGTTTACCTAAGCAGTACTATAGTGACCGAGCATACGCTTCCACATTTACACTTGAGCACGTTCTTTAATCGATCGTCACTGTTTAACGTAGTGAGCATTACGCGAGTGGGAATCAATTATTAGACATCTTTCTTTCAGAGAAATCCCAAGTTTTTCTTTTACCCCGGTGATACTACTCGTATTGGATTCCCAGCCTGCTGATCCATATTATAAGAAAAAAAAAATTTTACGATCCGATGTCCGTAAAGGGGGTATATTAACTAATAATACTTGTTACAACTTTACAAAAGGAGTGTTGACCGGATCCATGACATTCAGGCCCAGTCGTTTCAGGCCTACTATATACTAATCCCTTCGTTACTCGTCGGTCCCGTCGGTTAACCGTATTGACTGGGCATGAAAGTTCAGTCTTGCTACGCCTGAACCACTTGAACAATCGAATGTAGACTTTTTGAGTATTTTGAGTAGAAACTGAAATGTAAAATTTTATAAATTAGCCAAATAAATAGCTTGCGCTTTCTATGGTAGATTACCCCATTTTTGGCGAGAAGGTCATTGCGATAGGATTTTTTCATTTGCTGCAGGGAAGGATTTCAAGAAAAAGGTTTTTCACCGCACACAAACCTATATATCCTTGCTTAACAGTAAAGAGAACGTCGGGAATGACAAATTTTTCATCGAGGATCGACCAGAAGGCAGCTGGCTGGTTGGATGAGCCTGGACTAAAAAACAGAAATCACAGCAAGTGCACAGCTCCCAGCTAACCTAGCCTCCAAACCTAGTAAATAGATTACTTGACATCCATAATTAACATTTAGACAAGTTGTGTAGTTTCCTCACAATAGCATTGAAAACATGGTTAAACAAACAGCAACTTCCTCAATCAAATCATTACCAGCTTAGAGATTTATGCCATCGTGAAAGTACCAAAGGTCTGATTATAAAACAATGCATGTACTTTTCATTATTGCACAAACCCAGTATCAAGAATGCTTGGATGCTTGCTAAAACCAGTAAGTATCCATTTAATAATTACTAGCAAATACAATTTCTTTTCACTGAAACCCAGTTCCTCGAGAACTGAAAACAATTGTGATGTTGGGGACGTTTATGCTATCAAAATGAATCAAGAAGAAAGTTTTATAGGACTAAAAACAATTTTTAAAATATGATTTAAAGCTGTGGACTTTAAAGTGATGTTTGAACTTTACCCGTGACATTTTTTCCTCTTGCACGCCCAACTTGTCATGTCTGTGGACTTATACGTTTCTCGTGTTGTGCATCAAAAGAGTGGCATCAATAATAACTGCAGGTTTCATTAAATTTTAATGAACATTATTTCTACGGCCGAGTAATCAAAATGCGTAAATAAGGTCTACAAAGTTGTGAAGAAATGAGAAGAAAAAGATGTAAATAGATCGTAAAAAAACAACCTGGGTTTGGCGACTATGGCTGCGTTTAGTTGGCAACGTTGTTTGTGAATATTTTTACCCAGTTTCTAGCATTCAAAACATATCCTGTCCATTTGTTTGTGATCAAGTCTGTTATTAACTATACAAATAATAGATCTATACTCAGCATCGACTCTAACAAATCAATCGTAATGTTTCGATCTAAGTTTTTTACTGTCACGAGTTGTGCTTTGGGAGGTTACTTTGCCGGTCTCGTAACCGAAAAATTTTATGGATTTTCTAAGCGAGAGTATGGAGATGACATTGAGAATCCGTTCAACATTAATAGTTCACAGCCCAAACCAGGTTTACCAATTTTCGGCACTGTATCAGCTGCCTCAATTGTACCTACCAAACCTAATTTAAATCAACCCAAAAGTATTCCGCCTGAACCTGCTCTTGGTGCTCCAAGAGTTTCTCAGGTATATCTAATATAAAGCATTTGTATGGAAGTTGAGTCTTTTACTATACACAGTATCTAGATCATGAGGTTTGGATTCCCTGGATTGGATAATGTACGATCATTAGATGATTTTGTATTGTCATATGACAGAAGAAATAGAACTGCTCACTGGGTCTTTGAGCATTTGAATGCTGATTCTGTGGCCTATAATGAAAAAGTTGATCGTTCAAAATGTGATTTTGTTGAAGATGAATCAGTCCACCCCTACTTTAGATCATCTAATTCTGATTACAAAGCTAGTGGTTTTGACAGAGGTCACTTAGCTGCAGCTGGAAACCATAGAAAAGATCAACTACACTGCCAACAAACTTTCCTATTATCTAACATGTCACCACAAGTTGGAAAAGGTTTCAATCGAGACTCATGGAATAGACTGGAAAGACATGTTAGAAACCTAACTAAAACTAATAAAAATGTTTATGTATGCACAGGTAACAAAAGAAGCACACCTACCATTTTGTTAATTTCAAAATAATATTTTGTTTTGTTTTTTCAAATTTCAAACATTCCTTTTCAGGACCTCTCTACCTACCTAGGTAAACTTCTTAACTTTCCTATAGCTAACGGTTGTTTTAACATTTCAATTGTCTGTATCTACAGGAAAGAAAATGATGGTAAAATGTATGTAAAATATCAAGTCATTGGCAAGAATCATGTAGCCGTGCCTACCCATTTTTTCAAAGTCATCGTCACCGAAAATCAAAAACAAGAACTATCGCTCGAGTCCTATGTGATGCCAAATCAGCCAATTGATGATTCAACTCCGTTGAACGTTTTTCAAGTACCTCCTGAAACCGTAGAACGAGCAGCTGGACTTTTATTTTTCGACAAATTGTCTATTGACAAGTTAAAAACTATAAATGGTAAAAGCCAAGTTTGGCTGTAATACCAACGAAACTCAGTATCGATGTAAAACTTGCGAAATCAAACAATTCGAGTACTGCAGTTATAAGTGTAGTGCAATCGTGTGTGCAAACAAATTCATAGCAAGTTGATATTCTTTCTCTTATTTTATTTAATGAAAAGAATACAAAGACTTGACATCAACATGAATCAGAAATTTGACTCCAATCAATTAGTTACAAAAGTAGGCTGTTTTAATTAATGAATGGAAATCAACCCTGATTCAATCAACTTCTGGATTTTAGCGGCGATGGCTGGATTTTTCAAATGACTGAAAAGAAAAAAAATTTTACTTAGAAATATAAAGTTGTATGTGTTGTATAAGATAAAATTACTCTTGAAGAGCGCGGGGTTCATTTTGCATTTGTTCTAAAATCATGCGCATTGCAGGGTCACGTAAGATGGCTTGGACTTCTGGATCTGCCATTGCTCTCTTCCGAACTTCCTCTGGATTTGAGTTAGTTTCCATCATACAGGCACGGTAGCCATCAAGTGCTTCCTGATAACGAGTTTTATTATAAGAACATAGTAAGAATTTGGCATTTGTTATTCAGGTACCGATGCGTTTGGATCGAGTTCCATAGCTTTTTGGAAAGCAGTAGAGGCCTTACTATACTGTTGCATTCCCTGCAGGATCTTGCCTTTTCGAATCCATCCTTTCACTAGAGGACACAAAGAATATGTTGACAACCGACATGAAAAATTCGAACTTTCATTCTCACCAAATGATGGATCAAGTTCTAAGCAGACATCGCAATCTTTTAAACCTAAATCGAACGCTGCCAATTTCGTATAACAGGCAGCACGATTGCTGTAAACTTTTGCGTCGCTAGGATTCCGCTTTATCGCTTCTGAGTAGCACTTTAACGCATCGGCATATTGACCTGAATCAAAGAAACAAAATATCGTATGAAATATTGATCACTAATACATTTCAATGAAAATCGCAGTGTATACAAGACAGTACTTTTACCTTTCCGGAAAAATTCATTTCCTTTTTCTTTCTCTTGTTCTGCAATCTCCGGGTTAATATAAGCTTTACGTTGTTCTTCGCGTAGTAAAGATTCTACTTCAGACAACAATGTTTTTGTCTCCGGAGAACGAAATTCCGATAATGATTTCTCGTAATTTAACTTCGCATTTGAGAAGTCCTAAAATCATATGGCAACCGTTAGTGAGTGCAGTCGCATTTTTAATACGTTTATGATTTCTACTTTGAGTTTTTTGTACGAGTTGCCTATTCTTGTGTAAGCTTTGGCAATAAGCTTAAAATCAGCTCGGTTTTCTCTACCAACATCAATGGCTCGAGTACATAATTCCACGCACTTTGTATAATCTTTTTGTTCGAAATAGACAGCAGCCAAGTTGGTAAGGTAAGTCATGTCCGTTGGGTCTAGCTCAACAGCCTTGTTGTAATGTTCCAAGGCAGCAGCAAAACTTTTCTTCTTGTAGGCTGCATTGCCCTTTTCCTTTTCATCCAAAGCCTTAAACAAAACATTTAAAACAAAAGTTTCAGGAGATAAAATTCTTCCCACAATTCACAATTGTAATGTACCATTTTTTTCTCTTGTGGCAATGCATCATACTTGGCTTTTTCTTCCCTCTTCCTTTCCTCTTCCTCTCTCCTTTTTTTCTCTTCTTTGGGGTCCACTGGTGGAGCAGGAGGAGTAGGCTCGGTATCCATTGGTTCATCACCTGAATTGTTATTGATTTGCCTTAGTCAACAAATCATTTATCCTTTTCAAATAACTTTACCTTCATTGGTAGCCTCAAGGTCAAGTCCTAGCAAAACACTTAAAGTGGTCAACACTCTAGGGTCTCCCAGTTTTGTGGCCATTGCACTAGGATTGCTTTGTAGCTCTTGAATTAACTGCCTATAAGATGGGTCATCAAACAATTCTCTTGTTTTGGGATTATTTTGCAGTTTAGTCATAACATCCGGTCCAGAAAATGGATTCATGAGTTTTGCTCCAGGCTGCTGAGACGAAAGCTTTGCTCTGACTTCTTGAAGACCTTCTTTAAGTTGCTCATTGTTTGGTTCATATTTAAGACCTTCTTCATAAGCTGTTTGAGCTTCAGCATCCCGGCCCAAATAAGCGAGTGCTGCTCCTTTTCTAGAATGGCCCTTACCCCAGTCTGGCTTCAACGATACAGTTTTTTCTGCATCTTGCAAAGCTTCCAAATATTTTCCAGCTTTGGCATAGGCAGCTGATCGATTACTGTAAAGAACATATTATTGAGATATTGTTACCTATTATTCAAGAATTACCTATTAGTCATGATTAGACTACCTGTAAAGGACATGATTTTCTGGATCTATGGCTAACGCTTCGGAATAAAGTCCCACAGCTTCGTCTAATTTGCCGGCTGCTAGGGCGGCATTTCCCTGATCTTTGAGTTGTGTAGCCTGCTTTTCAAAGACATATTAACTAAGATGCGGCAATATGAGCGTGATTTGTATTACCTTGTTTGCCATGATTAATAAAATACGATCACGACTAGTAAATATTTAACCAAACGTTGGTATACAAAATGATCGCGTCTATTCTTCTCACCAGAAACGTTTTACTTGTGTGACAGGGTGTGCAATGAAAGATATATATCGAGTGGGCGAGGGAAAAACAGTGAACACGAGAGAAACTTCCCGAAGGTTGCCGCTAACATGCGAGTTACAGACGACGCAAGACGGAAACTTCTGGATCAGAGGTGTGCGTTAACTGATTTTTCAAGTTTTAATCGAACAATTGTTCGATTAATTGTTCAGTTAATGGTTAACTGACGAGTTCAAATTGTTTGACTTTTGTTCGATTAATCAACAATTAATCGGTCACAAAAATTTTGTTTAAATTTCAGTTTTTTGTTTGGTTAACTGGTTAACTAGTTAACGAAAGGAAATTGTTAAGGCTGAATTTTGAAATTTTTAAAGATTCTTCTGCTACTTTTTCTCAAATTCTCGAACTCAAACCCAAAAATCACTTCGCCTTTTGGAATTTCGGTGTTTGGTTGGACTTGACAAATTTTTTCATTCGCTCGTCCAGAAACAAAACCAAACACTCGAAAAAACAACGTTCAGATGAATTTGAAATTGTAAATCTATAACTCCGACTTTAAAATAGTAAATAGTTTCTTATGATTGTCACAATGGAAAGGAAAATTTCATAAAATTAAATTAAAATATATAAATAGAACATTTTCGAGCTGATTCTTGTAATACGATTAACTGTTAAAGCATAATTAACTAGTTAATTGGTTCCAATTAACCAAGTAACTGATTAACTGATTAATTATCAGTTAAAATATCGGTCCCGTATTAACCAATTAATTATCAGTTAATCGGTTAATTTGTTTGAAAGTTTCAATTCTTTCAGTTAAGTTAATCAGTTACGATTTGGGCATTAGCGCACACCTCTGTTCTGGATTCGTTAGGGTGGGTTAGCGGGCTTACCCGGGCTTTTACTAGAACTTACGGCCCTGACAAAAATCCTTTACCACCCAAACGCCGCACGAGCAGTAAGTTGTGAAATCCCCATTCACAATCGTTTCTTACTTTAATTCAACATCATACATCCATTGCATTGCAATGGGCAATCATTTGAAAAATTCTCCATTAAAATTTTTTTTATTCCCAGTTAAATTTGACTTATTTTAAGCCAAACTGAAAGTAGTTTGAAAACATTGTAAATTTAACTGATTTTTTCTCTAACCTAGATGGCGTTGAATGAGAGTCTCAAACTTGCCTGGCCTGTACTAATTTTAGAACTTCTGTTTTTTTTTGTTTGTGAGGGAATTTTGAAACTTGATTCATGATACACAAGGAACTTCCTCTTGTATCATGCTTGATCAATCAAAATGCGCAAGTGGTAAGTTTCTATCTATTTTTTATCACACATTTACACGTGTGTGACATGGTCATACATTGGCGCATTTGTTGGCTGTTGCAACTGCTACATGCACGACGAAGTTCAAACACAGAACTCCGAGACATCAAAGCCATGCAGGTTATAGACTCAGATTATTAGTTGAATAGGGCATTATTGAAGGCCGAAAGGGGTTGTGCTGCGACAGGTGCTGCGAATCTCAACGGAGATTCGCACCTGGATTAATAAAGCCCCTTGGGCGCCTTCGGGATTTATGCTTACGCTTCAGACCTTTAAAAAAATTATTCAATAGTATATTAACAATGTAAATTCAATTTAATGACATGATTACTAGATGTAATCACAGAAAGGATAGTTTTATCTTTATTCTCCCTGTTTTTAGAAATTAATTAGTTTTTACGGATTTACGAACGCACCTTGATTTCTTTGTTTACAAAAAACAAAAAACAAAAAAAAACCATTTTTAAGATGGCCGCTTTTTTCGTTCTATTTTCGATTAAAATCGCATAAATGTCAATAAGGTTTGGCATTTTTTGGGGCCAGAAGGAGCCTATCCTTAAATACTAGCTTTGTCATAAGATAGTTTCAAAAAAGTTGATTAAATATAGAATGTTTGCTAATTTATCACGTTCTCGTTTCCTATTGGTGGAAAATTTCGACAATAAAGATTTGCGGGGCCTTCAGAGAGGGCGGAGCCTACCGCGTTAAAGACCCCTTAACCTTCGGTTGATTTAGATTACTAAATCCCTCAGGGATAATCCTGAGTTTTTACATAACCCGTCCAACAAAATGTCCAAGGATCCATTACGGTACTTACGTAGTAGTTTAATAAGACTATTGTGAAACCTTATTTCACAAAAAATAACAGATTTCAATGTAAGATTTTCAAATATTATTATTCACCATACAATTAACATTTTCAGTCAAATTTAAACTAAATTATGACAGAAAATCGCCGGCTCTAGCGACTGTAATAGGACAGTGTTCGCGTGCCAGGACGGCGTACAACTGATTTGAATGAACATCGAGAGGCTCATTCTTGGATTTGCCACTCCAACAATGAACACCATAGCTACCATTTTTTATTGTGGTCATTTGCTCTTCAGTGACCTCTTTGAAAAGAGTTTCCCATGCAGTATTTGAAATGGGACCAAAAGTGTAGTGTGGCATAAGGCGGACGTCAGTGCAATTGTTGGAGTCGGGTTGGCCACGTTTGACACCACATTGTTTGTTCATGACGTTGCTGACCATTGAGGGTCCGTTCCACATGTAATCATCTGGTTCATAGTATTTTACTAGTCGTTGAATCATTTCTTCGATTAACCGGTGTCCGCGTTCAAAGTGCAATACAGCATTTGACAATAATTTCATCTCCTCAGTTTCAATTAGATAGAAATTCCATAAAAGTTGTTCGTCAAACGGTTTTATCGTGACAATGTCCAAGTCCATATACATTCCTCCACCTTTCTGGAGGGTCACAACTCGAATATAGTCCGATAAGTGAACTATTTTGTACATGCTCGTCGTCCATTCCTGCTCTTTGTACCAAGTTTCAAGTTGAGTATTGGCGAAATATTCATCCAGATCTACTAATACGACTGATACGTTGCTGTAGTTCTGCAAGACACTCAACCAAGGACTTGAATAGTCAAGTTGGTCTGTTGTCATAAAAACTTGAATCGGCCGATGAGGATTGTTTTTGGCGGTCGATTCAACTGTGCAGGTTTGTCTGAGACTCAAGTTACCTCTGCCACTGGTTTCGTGGAAAAAAATCCTGCGGTTAGAGTTGCCGTGCTCCGTCTCACCGTCAGGTACCCATTTGGTAATTCCAATGGTGAACCCAAGACTGCGAGCGTAAAGCTGTTCATCACGTCCGCCAGAGAAGGAAATGAGGTAGAAGAGAACGGCTACAGTCGTCAATACAGACAGTACATTCTTCACCTTCCAATCACGCCAAACACAATATTCGGCGATTCTTCCTAAAAAAAACTATAGGATACGACATTTCCGTTTTACCAACTAAACTAATTAAGGTGTTGAATCTTTCTTTTGTTCGTGAAAAAGCTTACCCCTATTTTAAATGTCCGGCGTGTTTGATTTGTCTTGCTCATTATGAGTTGGCGTGTTTAGATGCGAATCGTCACTTGTTTCCACTTTCAAACCGACCGGTTAAGGGTAACTGCATTACTGCAAGATCATCACCGATGCCGTATGCTGACCAACTGACGTGGCACCTAACTTGCCCTAGAGAGAGAGAAAGCTATTTCTCATCTCACTCGATGAAATTCATTCCTTGAATTACGGATGAGTCTGGCCAGGTAAAACTGATGCTTCGTTTTTTGTTCCCTCAAGGTCAATGCCCACTGGCAGGGTTCAGTACCGCCCGACGTGACATTGATGGATCATGAGTTAATCTTTTCCTAAATTTGTTGTGACTCAAGTTGGTGAATTGAACATAAACATCGTCGTTAAATTAAATCGGAAAAATTGTAGGTGCGCTATTTTTTCCCCGTATCGTTCATGTTCAATGTCCAGGGTTCCTGAAGTTCATTACCCGTTGACTATTAATGCGCATCCACACTTAAAGTTTGAAACCAACACCCAGCAAAACATACGAAGAACGAATAAAATATGACGATGAAATGGTTCAGTCGCACACAATTTTACTTTCATCAGGATTCTTCATTTCATTTTAAAATAGCACAAAACGCCAAAATAAAAGTAGAATAAGTGAACAATTGAACACAATTTCTGCCAGTTAACATAGTAAATGCAACACAAAAAATTTCCAAGGGAAAAACATTTCCAAGTTCAAAATTTAACACAATCTTACTCAAAAGCAAAAATAACAGATGCATGCACTTTGATTATCATTCTTCAAGGTTGCGTTATTGCACCAATTTCGTTAGGAAATTAAATCATGACTGAAAAGTTCTTTCATTTTAGAGTTGGGGGCAGATCTCAGAGTCTCGATCGATCGAGAGGAATAAATCACCAGATTTTCTTGATGCTGGTGATGGGCAGAGCATGGCGGTCAACCGCATCTAAAAAATGCGGAGTGGCAATCGCAATTTTAAAAAGAACGTTTACGTCACCTTCAGCTTCGTGGAGGCCTTCGGGCTTTTTTTTTCCATAAATGCCTTTGTAAATGTCAATGAGTTTGTAAGATGGAAGTGGTCGTTTTCTTCCCGTGATCTGTGTTAATTTCCTTTTAGGGACCGGTTTGCCCTTGACGGAATCGCCAGAAACACCCTGAAGTAACTCCTATTAGAGTAATAAATCAAGTTAATCTGGCTTTTGATGCTTTAAAACTAATTGATGTGCTTGTTAACTTACTGTTGGGGTATTAACAACACATCCTAACACTGATGAGTCCAAAAGAGGCCGCTTGATGGCTGGTTGGGGATTTTCCTGGAGATCTTTGAAAATCAAAAGGGAATCAACACACCACACTCCAGGCAATTCCTTCAGAAAAATAAGCAAATAAAAAGAAATCATTATTACATGTTTTAAAGAAATATCTTTTATTCACATTACCTTTCCAAGTTTTGCTATTTCTGACACCAATATGGGGAAGTCAAAATTCATACCATTGTGGGCTATAAGGCAGACAGGCTTTTCAAGCCTATTCAAGAAGCTAAATATAGCATTGAAGACATCATCATCAAATTTACTTTGCTTTTCCAAACTAATGTCATCAAGATTTGAAACTTCAGCAGCCTTTGGATGAATTTTCCTTGCAGGATTGATGCACAAGTTTAATCTATTTGTAACTCTTGGTCGCACCTTTCTTGACTTGCTACAATCAACAAACTGATTTCTCCCTATGCAGCATAAAAACAGCTCAGTAATTTTAGTTGGAGAATCATCCAAGAGGCCAGTTGTCTCCAAGTCAAAAAACACAAGACTGTTCATAAATGTAGTACTTGTAGAATTTGAAGACATCTTTGAATTAATATCTATAAATTTCACCTAATAGTATTAATAACCAAAAGTAATCTTTTTTTACTATACGTATACGTACGGTGTGGAGCGACGATGAGGAATAAGCAGCGAATTTAAAACTTCGTCAGAATCTGGAACCACGTGCTTCTCTGAGCCTTATCTTTACTCTCGCGACTAGTCAATGATAGCGGTGATAGAAACATAAACGCGATAAGTAAAGAACAAAAGATGAAAATGAGCAAATGACAAAATCGAAAATCATATTTCAAATACAAACAACACTGCTGCCCACTAGTGCCAACCTTGAAATCAATTGGGCCAATCAGCGGTTTTCGGTTGGTCATGTGACCACCAAGCACGCGCCGAAAACGTTGGACAATGAACCATTTTTGACTGGATACTTGAGATTTTACCCAACCCTACGAGCTCGTACTTTTAAATTAACAACTTAAAATAATGAGAAAATATATATTAGATAAATACATTTAAATAAGTAGATTAAAGTATATTTCTGCTTTGTTCTACATACAGTTGCACCGGTTTTCATTGTACATTTGTACAGACTAGAAAAAACTGGTGCCTATATTGCTTTTTCCATCACTAGAAAGATCCGATCACATCACATTAAATCCAGACTGCTGGCCTACTTTCCTTCGTGGCGTCAATCGCTGCGACGTCCGGCATTGTAGGCGGCCATAGATAGAAACACGACACCCAATACCACAAAGTAACCTCCGTATACTTGAAACTAAATGAAACAATCAGTGCGTTAGAACACGGACATAGAAAAAAACATTTCCTCCTCAATTAGCTACCTGGTCTGGAGGCGAAAGTGCTAGTCCAGCACTATCTGCCACAATCAAAGTAAGAATAGTTTGGAAGAGCAGAGCTAGAAAAGTGTTTATACCAAACACAAGCCCATAGCTCTCTTGTTTTAATCCTTTCGCCACTTCTGAGCTATTGTGGAAAATTTTTGTTGTTAGTAAGACTTGCCAATATTTTTACGAAAGAGATCACATACCTTGCAATTGTAATAAGGATACTATAGGTAATACAAAATGCCATGTAAGTGACGTAAGCCACCCAAAGTTCGTTAGATGTGCCTGCTATGTATAACATAGCGCCTTCAAATAATGATATTACGGCTATCACTGGCTCACCATACACGGACCAATTGATGGGAGCATAACCAATTGCAATGGTGGCTAATGCACCTATATAGACAGTTTAAAATGCTGCAGAATTAGGAGACATGTTAAAGCTAAAATTTTTTTTTTTTTACTGAGAAAAGTATGAGAAGCCTCTACGGCTCCATTGTAGATGGTTGTTGTTTCTGATGGAGCTACCGTTTCCCACAACGGCTGAATATAGTTAAGTACCTGAAAGTAACCGCACATTGCAAAAGCCCACCTGAAAAACAACTGTGATTGTGAGTACCGCATGCCATCAAGAACGATTCATTTCCTAAATATTTTTTTACCAAAGGGACCACTTCAACATGTATGAGTTTGAAAATGAAGACTTGAAATCGATCCACAAGAGCCGATATACCGATCCCAATGTCCATTCGGTTTCCGAATCTGTATCGTTAGTCGAAGTAACCCGATCGACTTCCGCTATGGGAGAAGCCCGTGGACTAGTTTGGCCAGCGAGCGCTTGATCTTCTTTAGGTTTCCCACGATGAAAGTAGACAGATTGGGAAACGTCAGGGAGGAAACATGCGACGACAGTTGCGGCCGAAACAAAAGCCAACGAGATGAAATTCAAGGTATAGTAATCGCAAAGGCCGGTAGCGACAAGAATTTGACCCAATACACCTGCAATACATCTGCCAGTTAATAATGCAGCTTGGGTGTAGGCAGTGACAACCTGAAATTTTTCAAGAGGGACTTGAGCGTAGATGTATGTGTTATAAGCAACTTGGGTTGCTGTAGCAGCTGCATACAAAAACTCCACACCCTGTGATTGAAAAAAAAGTGGTAATTCTGGATATTTAAATGCTGATGCAACATTTCTAAATACCTGCATTGCTGCTACTCCTTGACCCCAGATAAGGACACACCATGTCATTATGTAGCATATTCCTTCAAACACAATTACAGGTTTGTACAACAAAAAATCTGTGACCAGGAAAACCACAACTAAAAGTGCCAGGTACGAGTAGGTCCAAACTGGGAAAATTTCTGAATAAACCTGAAATACATTATCTTGTTGTCAAGTTGGCATACAATTTATAAAAACATATGAACGAGTTAACCTGATCTGTAGTCAAGTTTTTCCATGGACCAACAAGGTACTCTGTCAAAAATGGTTCAGAAGGCCTCAATTCCTTAAGAACACCAAAGAGGCATAATAACAAACAAATTTTGAACCACCTCTCCATTGTGCTCTCCGAATCAGGCTACCGATGAAGGACTATTGAGTAGCGACCGGCTATTGTCGGCATGGTTGTCATCCGCACCTCAGACACTCGGGCAACATCTCTCAATCAATGATAAGGTTATTGTTCACAACAATCTAAAATCACCCCTCCTAAGACTCCTAAGATCCAAGATCAAGCTGTTGAAATGAGGGGTTCCGTGTGAACTTTAACCGGAACAAACACACTACTCTTTGAACTGTTTATTTTCTTATTTTTTGGACGTCAAGCAGATCTGTCGTCTGCATAGCCACCTAGCGGCGGGAATTTCAACGGAAAAGTCCGCACAAGTTTCTTTTAAGTTAGACAACAAAGAAAGGAACAAATGTTTGCGTAAATAACGAGCACATGTTTTTCTATTAGTCCAATCGTTTATAATGAGTACACAAAAGTATAAAGGGGCGGGGGAGGGGGCAAAAATCAGGGGGCTGTTGGGATACTTCAAAGGGAGACAGGAGGGGGCAGGAGAATATATAGCGGGCGGGACCAAAGGCCACCACCACAATGCACACACATGAAAGCATTGTACTCTCTTATTTCATTAAATCTCAACCACAAAATGTTTTTTTTTTCTTTTCCTCTTGGCTTTCAATTCCATGTTACTTGAATAATAGATGTAATAACGAACAGAAAAAGAAAAACGCCACTATTTTTTTCACACGCGTCAATGGTAAATTATATCTTCGTTTAGCTCTATGATATAATGCATATTATATAAGGGGGCGAGTGCGTAGAAAATATTACTTGCTTCCGTTTCCCTCGCAATGTGTCAATATAATGTTGTGTGTGGGTGTGTAATCCGCGTATTTAACAAAGATGATAGAATTTTTCTGTTTACTCCTCGTCAATGTGTTTGTGAGGTTGAAATGTTTTGTTGTCTTGTTTCTAGCCCGGGATAATGGAGGGATCATATTAACGAAACAGAGGATATAAAGAGAGTTTTGTGTGTCTGTGTGTGTCTAAGCCCTGTGTGGAAATAAAATCGAAAACAAAACTGAGATGGCGACAAATTAGACAAGAGACTGAGTCGGGAGGGGGGGGGGGGGATTGGGAGGGAGAAAACAAAATGGATGAAGCGTGTCGTTCCACGCACAATTTTTTACAAGGGGTAAATTTTGACACAAGCAGCTGATTCCTTCACATTTTGCAATTTCAATGTTTACATATTTACTCTAAGAGGCCACAGAATGTTTAACGCTTCACTGTGAACCGGGCGAGAGGAAAGAGAGGAGAAAAAAAAAGAACTTTTACTCATATTTTCACAACTTGGTAAATTTCATTTCGTGTGTGTATGTGTGTGTGTGTTTAAAGAGGATTTCTCTCAACGCTACTGGGCCTTCACGCGTGATCGTTGCTCTCGAATATGCCACAAAGACACAAAGTTAAGCTCTTCTCCTAAGTTCGAACTCGTGCTTCGATCCAGCGGCGATGAAAAAGGCACAACCTATGTTTTCGTGAAAAAATCTTCTTTCTTCGCTCTCGGAACTCTTAAGTTGTTTTGATGACGCAAAAACACACACGAAAATTTCTAACAAAAAAATTTCCCGAATAGACGAAAGGGACCGGCCCGTCACGTGACCAAGAAATGAAGAGATGGAGGAGGAGGAGAAGAGAGAAAAACGAAAAAATAAATTAAAAATGAAAAATAGGGATAACGCGACCTGCATAGACCGCGAGGTTTTCTTTTTGTTTTGTTTCAATTCAACGGTTTTGCACTTGGGTTCGTTATGTGTGTCTCCTGACGAGGATAGCGAAGTGAGAGATAAGGACTGTTGTGGTCACGTGAACGAGATCGGATAAGTGCACACACTTGTTTGTTTCCCTCTCCCGTCTTCTCTCTCGTTTCAAAAAGAGGCACTTTGGCAAGTTTTTTGTTAATTTTTTTCGTACGCGATCAGAGAGAAAAGGGAAACAAAATTCCCTGTGCCCATCCGACGAGATGGCAATTCAATTTTCCTTTTTTTTTTTGGTATTGCAAACGAAACAACAAAAAATGCTTTTACAATAAATACCCGGTAAGAAGGCAAACTAAGTCTACATTTCCTTTGTGTGTGTATCTAGCGAAGATATCAGGAAATTCAAGTGATTGCGTGAACGACCTTTCCTATGCGTACGGGTATTTTTGCTGGCTACCGACCCGGTTGAATGTAGGCGTCACGCAGTCGTTGAACACCAGCCCGGACGTAGCGGACAACGTCTCTTAAGGAACTGTGAAATGTGAGCGGCCCGCATTGCCGATCCAGCTGGATAAAAAAATCTGAAAAAAAAAAACGAAAAATAGTTGACATAAAAGTTTAATTCAACAGATGCCAGAACAACTCAATGTTGACATACCTTGAGCTTGCGCTCTTTGTACTAGATTGTCCGCCTGTTCCCAGAGCTCGTGGCAAGTGCACAGGTAGCTAAAGTACTGATTCTGCTTCTGCATGACACTGTGCACGCCGAGCGGTACCGAAACGCACGGGCCAGCATTGAGGTGATTGGGCGTCGACATGGCTAGCGGTTGACTGTTGGCCAGCTGTTGGGGTCGTTGTTGTTGCTGACCAACCTGACCACTGTTGGGTTGACCGGGTGCTAATTCGCCACTACTGTAGCCCGACGATTGGCTACCCACTGAGCCAACCGACCCCGCTGGTGACGGAGTGGGTGAGAGTGGAGAAGGCGTCCCGGTGGTCCGGTAAAGAACACCTCCACCGGCATTAGCCTGTCCATGCATATCCAAGGCAATTCCACTACCGGACGCCCCACCCATGGCGGGAGAAGTCACCGAAGCTGTACTAGCCTGCAAATGTCCGATAAAAAAAAAAAACGCGAAATGTCGTTGAAAGAGTTGGGGGAGAAAAACGAAAATAGAATACGGCTGCATGCGGGCGTTTGGTTTACCTTGGCGTGATAATCTCCGAGCACCTTGGAGAACTCTTTGACCTCGTGCCGCCGCATTTTGAAGAGTTTGAGGTAGAGGAGCGACTGGCAGCGTAGCGACAGGATTTGAAGCTTGGCGTCAATGTTGGCCGATTGGGAGCCGGCCTGAGGCTGATGCCGGAACTTGGACGAGATGTAACGGATCAGATTGAGCGTGTCCTTGTACATGGTAAAAGCTGCTTTCTCCGTCATCCGGTCGTGCTCCATAGCGTTGCCCGTCAGGATAAAAAACAGCACAGCTTCCAAATATTGAACGGCTTGCAGGGTTCTGTCGGTCTGCTGTCAACGTTAACAGAAGAAAAAGGGAATTAGCTTCCACTGACGACGAGGATAAAAAAAAAGCGATCGTTGTTATGTTCGATAGAGTTTTACCTGTTTGTCGGCCGCGTGTTTGAGAGCTTTAGCTTCACTGAGGAAATGATTATGATCTCGATCTTCCTGTTCCAGCTGATGTGCTGGCGGTTCCTCGAAATAACTAAAATACACGATGCTGGTGCCCGGCTGCGTTTGCTGTTGGCTGCGCATCATGGGCGGTGGTGCTGGTGAGGCATTTCTTGGATCGTATGGAGATAGACAAGACTTGACATCGACGGACGGAATGTGTGTGGGTGTAGGAACGACCGGAGCGAGAGGGCCAGCCTCGTCCTCCTCTTCTTCCGTGCTGCGTTTCCGCCTGCTTTTCTTCTTCTGAGCCTTGCCCGTCTCCACTGTAGCGTCTTCCACTTCACTTTTCCGTTTCCGTTTGCTGTCTTTACGGTGCGACGGCGTCGTTTCGCTCGTCGGCGGCGGGACAGAGACGGACGAAGTTGAACTGATGCTAGACCGTCTCTTGGAAGATTTCGACGACGATCTGTTGGGCGTCGATGATGGTTCAGCCTCACGTTTGGGATGCACCGGAGTTCGCGCTTTACTACTATCGGCGGCCGGCCCTTGGCTCTTCTCCTGAGTCGACGGACGGCCCAATTTACTCAGAGGGACTTGGCAAATCAGACTAGGCCGGCCGTTGATGTAAGGGACGGATGGGACAACTTTCGCTGGTGGAGGTGGTGGCGGGGCTGCTACCGGTGCCGGGCTCGCTGCCACTGCCACTTCAGTTGCCACTTTCTTCGGCTCCTGTTTGCCTTTGACGCCTCTACTGGTTGGCGTTGCGGGTGCTTCGGGTCCTGCCCGGTTGCTTTTAGCCCCATATATTTTCATGTATATGTTTTTGATCGAAGCGCTCTTGTTTCGATCGGCGTTCGGCTTCGAATCCACTTTCGGTGGGCTGCAATCGTTCGGTCTCGGTTGGCCTTTGCCACCTCCGCTGGGCATTGACCGGCCGCTGCTGCTGCTGCTATTGCTAGAACTGCTACTAGAACTGCTACTACTGCTACTTCGGCTACTGCTGCTACTACTCCGGCTCCGGCTACGGGAAGTAAAGAGGACTCGGTTGGCCCCAGCGGCCGGTGGAGTGGGCATTTTCACAGCAGTGGCCAATTTCGATGGACTCTGAGAATGGGCGTTAGTTTTGCGCGGAGTAGTGGGCGGAGTAACGGTCACCGATAAACTGGGCTTGCGAGACTTGAGAGGCGACGGCGTGTTCTCAACATCCACTTCGCTGTTTGATGGCGAAGACGAGCTGCTCACCGACGAAGTGGTCGTGTCGAGGATTTCACGCGATAAAGGAGCCTGAACGTTGGCAGGTTGTTTCTTGGGCCGACCCGGCCGTTTGGGTGGTTCCTTTCCGGCAGGAGTTGGTGCTGGTGCAGTTGTGACTGGCTGCGGCTTTTTAGGCCGGCCAGGTCTTCGTTTAGCAACGGGCTCTACAGGCACTGCCACTGGAGCTGCTATTGGAACGGCTACGGGTTGTCTGGCTCGTACTTCCGTGACTGGACGTTCATCCTCACTGCTACTACTCTCCGATTGTGATAATCGGTTCAAGTTCACTTTGGCAGAAGGTTGAGGCTGTTTGACTCTTCGGCCAGCGGGCGCTTTGGCGCCAGATGAAGGCAAGTTAGGCCGGGGTGTAAAGTGATCCTCCGAGTCGGACATCTCCGACAATATGTTCTCGGGCACAATCATTTTGGACAAGGCAGAATTGACGTCCGGCTGCTCAGAGTCGCTATCTGAAGTCACTTTGGCTACGGATGAAGATGCCGTGGCTTTGTCTCCTTTAAAAGGGCGTGCATCGTCCAGCTCAGGCACGTGAACCGGACTGTCAAACGTAAGGCCTGATGAACCGCCGAAAAAGTCACCGTCGTCATCATCTTGTCGACGAAAAGAGTCACACACGTTGGTGTCTCTCCGATCCAAAGAGATCTGATCAAGTCCCGACTGCGAAACATCCGAGCCTCTCGTCTCGAATATACTGCTGGGAGGATTAATTGGCAGAAAGGCCTTAAGGCTCCAGCTGGGTGTATTGGCTGGCTGCTGCGGCTGAAATAATCAAAAACAGAGAAAAGACAGAGGTAAACAAAGGGGGGATCATGTCAAAGGATCAATAAGATTGTAGTAGTATCGCGAGAGTGATCTGTCACGCACACCGTTGTCCTGGAAACGTGCTCGTACCTGTTTTGGGGGAGAAGCATGTGGAGCTTTGTTTTCCGGCTCGTGGTGTTCACCCTCAGAGCTAGAATCCGAACTGGAACCCTCCGATTCCGAACTGGAATCGTCATCTGAATCTTCAGCCTCACTAGGAGCGGCTGTAGCAGGACCAGAGAGTGGCGAACGAGGTCTTGGTGGACTGTTCATCAATGGTTCCATCGGACTGGAAGGCAGTGGGCTGAGAACTGGGGCAGTTGAGGTGGTGGCAGCGGCGGGAATCTTGATCGAAGATTCTGCCTCAGAGTCCTGATCACTATCAGAGACACTTAAATCGTCCAACAGCCCGCTATTTGAACGCTTCATAACAGGTGGATGAGAGAAATCGAAATGATCCACTTCTTTGCGCGGAGTGGCAGCAAAGGCCGTTAACGGTGTCACAGCAGCCGATTTCATCTCCTTGAGGATATCATGGACATCCGGTCCTTCCGGTGTCGACGGAGGAGGATTGTTGAAACTCAACTTTGGTGGATGGGGTCGAGCATTGTTCATTGGCGGACGCTGTTGCCTCTGCGACGACGAAGAGGCAGAAGAAGAAGAAGAAGATGATGACGACGAGGAGGAGGAAGAGGAGGAGGACGACGACGACGAGGAAGAGGCACCGCTTATGTGATATCCTCCGCCAGGGCCCGGCCCGGGTGCTTTGTGCAGACCCGTACTACTCGGCCGGCTAGGAGGAGCCGACGTCCTCTGCGGCGCTATGTGTGGCGCTGCATGTGACGGAGGTTTCATCAGATTACCGCCCGATGAAGAGAGCCGTTGGTGAGAGTGTCCCTGACCCAGACCCGAGGACGGGGCCGGCTTGGTAGGTGTAGCGAATTCTGGCCGGCTACTACTGCTCGATGGTGGAGGTGGAGTGTCGGGTGGGTCATGATGTTCCCGACTCGGTAGGGGTGTAGAGGGTTCTTGGTACACTCCGATCAAATATTTGGAATCTTCTATGATCGACGGAGCGTACCGGCCCAGCGTCTTGACAATCATCTGATGCGTCGGGTCGACTGATGAAGGCCGGACCTAAATCCCAGATAAAACCATTAATAAAGGAAGTGGTGAATGTTATCTCTTCTTCTTGTTTGTGTCGATTGATAAGGAGAGAAAAAAGAGTAAATTATGTAAATGTTATTATTATTATTACGCGGACGGGCGCGTCAAAGACGGGCATGAACGACTCCTCGGGCTCGGCCAGCATAGATGACATCTGGGCCCTGGCCCTGGCCTGGAGTTCACGATCACGTGATCGATCACCGGCATCACGACTGCTGCAATAGAAAGAGAGAAATTAATTAGTCAGGAACCTAGAAGAATCGAGTCGGGGGCAGGGCCAACTAGTTTGTTATTATTGAAATTGGCCAGGCGGCCTTGGATTTTGTCATTGGCAAAAGAGTCGGGCATGTTTTTGCGGTGACGAAAAATGGGCAGAATCGAGCATGAGCTGTTTAGGTCTACCACTCTACGCCTTTCGGATGAGATGCACCGTTATTAGAGCCAACAGCTCGTTCCCGTTAAGTTCAATGGCCCTTTGGGCGGGGAAGAGACGACGAAATGCCTCTACGGCAATTTGGCGTGACGGCCTGATCATCTTCTTCTCGCCCGCCTCGCTCATTCATGGGGGGAACGATTTCCTCGATTGTTTTTCCCAGCTTTCATTGATCCATAAATCCGCTCAGTTAAAGTAAACAAGGCTGGCCATGCAAAATATGGAAAAAGGCTTCTCCATGGTGCAAAAAGGATGACTATACTGTTCCAGTAGCTGGACTTGACTTTTACGGCCTTGGCCGAGCACACACACACACAGAGGGACCGATTGAGGCCACGGACGAGAAATGCGACTAGTGCACACATAGAACGTCATCTTCCATTTTCTCTCTACTTCTTTCTTTCTCCCTAACTGTAGATGGGCAGTTGACACTAAACACAATCTTGAGAGGGGATTCCTTCATCAGCCATTATTTGGCATTCAAATCAGATACAAGAGGGACAAGGTTCAATAACTGGGGAAAAGAAACAGAGAAAACACCAAGCACTGGATTGGTTGATTGCGCAACACAGCCCCACCACTTTCTTTTCTTTGGATTCAGTCGAAAGTAGGGCAGTCTTTTAAGTTTCCTGACTCTACCCTCCAAGCGCTGCCAAAGGAAAACACAAGGGCAGATTGTGCTGGAAAATAATCCCGTTGCAAAGTAATGCAACACCTGCGTTTATAAGTTGGGGATGAGCATAAGAAACGGTCTGAGAACAGGCTTGGGTTCCTAAACAGTTTCTCTCTCGGAGACCTGTTAATCAGGACCAGTTGATAAGGATGGGTAGTTTTGTATGGCCCTGAATCCTTTACTGTAGTTATCAAAGAGTAAACAATCACCAAAAATTGGAATAGTGAAAAGCCTGCAAGTAGCAGTTTCACTGGGACACTGAAAAATGGTGACATAGAAGCGATGATAAAAATATGAATGTAGTAAACGAAAGATGATTACCTCAAATAATTAGACATTGTAGAGTCAAGATCATGAGTGATAAGATGAGGTCAACACCGGAAAATAGAAAGAACGGAATATTCTTTTATAGGCGACGAGTCGAACAATGAAGAGGTAACACACTCAGGCGTCGAGTGTGTGCAGAAGATTGAAATTGTTTTTCTTCCTTCTCTTGGTCGTCCGCCACAAGTTACAAAGGCTTTTTTTTTCTCGACCGTGTACGTTTGTCTTGTTTAGATATTTAAATGGCGAATCAACTGGCCCACAGCAAAGTCTGTCCAATCGATAGGGCTGGTAGTGCACATTTTCCACCCCATACGTGCACGTACGTAACCAATGAGAAATGTGTGCAAGTCTCTCGGCCACCACAATCCGAGACGCTCAGACGCTGTCGCGAGATGTCAGAAATCACACACACACACACACACACAATGGAGGAAGGGGAGGAGGAGGGGTAAAGTGGAGTGAATAACCACACAGTGGATTTCCGAGATAATATTCCAGAAAACTGATGGCCAAACACAGAGAGAGAAAACTTCCTTTTGTTCGATGGAAAACCCCGATGTTTCAACTGTAGTAGTAGTAGTACTAACAGTGATAGTAGTAAGGGGCCAATATATATATACACACACAACAAGCAAATGGGGGCCTTGTGTGTGTGTCGACTGGCCAACGAAAACTTATGAACCCTCTCACTACTCGAACTGCGCCACTGTCAGCAACGACGAATCACGAAGATTGCAAGTTCCGTCCAAATGGACACTGGAAGCCATTTGTGGCTTCATCATCACTAAACACTAAACACGAGCAGATCGTTTCCTGACTCTACGCACGGCTACTACACACTCGGTGGAGAGAAAAACGTATTTCTCTCCGTTTCTCTCTAGCACAGTAGATGCTACAGGTCATGTCACTCCGCCTTACTGTGGTGTGTGTGCTATTGCTGCTGGGGCCCTTTTTTTCGCCCACTTCCCTACCCAGTCTATCCGCACATACTACACAGAGCCAGCACACAATCCTTTTAACTACCTTTGAACGATTAAAAACGAATCTGATTAAAACAATTGATGATTATCGAATCCGGGACGACGCGTCACTCGTCAATGAATTTCGGACGACGTGACGGGGAAACTTTATGTCGTGCCAAAATAAAAAAACACAACCTAACACGAGAACTATTTAGTCGGTGCGTAGTGGGTTCTGGGCACCCGCCGATCTCTTGTTTTCTTTTTTCACCGTTCTCTCTCTTTTCACTTCTTCTTCTGCTATTTTCCCAAACTCTCTCTTCTACGAAATGGCGGCGTTGCATGCGCGCCAAGTTTGAACAAATCAGACACAACACATTTTTCTCTTCCGATTCTCTTACAGTAAAAGTGTATTTTTTGCCTTTCAAAAAAAGAGCTTTGTTGTTGACAGCTCTTAACTCTTTTCATTGATAGAATGAAAAGGAAAATAAAAGAAAAATAGAGGAAGCTAACCAACTTGTATGCAAAAACTGAATAATGAAGAACCAAAAAGGTGAAATGATTTTTCTTCTCGTAAAAAAATTACCATCTAATTCATGTCACTACCTATAGTTCGACAGAAGGAGGGGGTGGGTCATCAATCTGCTAAGCCGGGAAAACAGCAACAGGGGAAACAATTTCAAATTCCATCGTCAGCAAAAAAAAAAGTAGGGAGGTCAATCAAAAATGTTTGAACACTAAATTCCAAAGTATAATCGGAATAGTTGCAATTGTTTTCCTTGCCATGAAACAGAAAAAAAGAATAGAAAATGAAAAACACGGAGAAGTCCAACTTTGACGCAGACACAACTACAGGTGACGTATTCTGCGAACCCACTCATCCATATTATAAGATTTGTTGTTTAGTTTGCACGGGCGATATAATAATCTAAACGAGGATTTGACGGGCGGGAAAGGAACCAGGTTCCACTTGGCAAAAGTCACTGATGAAGAGCGGATGATTTAGTTTTAAGAGGTTCCAAAACGAGAAAAAGAAAATTTCCTTCATATAGGAGGCTATTGATTAAGTTTTGTTAAATTTTTGTTATCAAACAAGAAAAGTAGGGAGGGATTTTTTAAAAAAACAACTTGATGGCAGATAATTTTTTTTTGTCTGTTTGTGGGATTTTAGAGAAAGATGTGAGGAGGATTTTGTATGAGGCATGAAGCGATGCAGTAAACGCTGGTGTGCTGTGTGGGCTGGCATGTTGTAGTCGATTGTTGTTTTTTAAAACCGGGCCCGAATATAGACAGCTGAAACGTCGTGATCGGCGTAGCCCAGACGCTTAGCGTGTTTATAGACTTCGTTGGCAGCGGCCGAGACGGGCAAAGGCTGCTCAAGTTGGTCTCCCATAGACAGCGACAATTTCAAGTCCTTCTGCATGTGCTGCAGCGGCAGGTTGGTGGGGAAGGCTCCCTCTAAAATAGCTAAAAATGAGCAAAACAAAAAAAATCGATAAAGGCGACTGACTTGACTTCCTCGAACTCATCTAAGGTTTCACAGTCACTTCGAAACCTTACTTAAGCCAGTCAAATTCAAACTCTAATCTACGACACCATAAATTAGGCACTGGTGGCTGGACAAGAGAAAGGCCAGCATGTTGTAATACCTTTTCCCTTTTCAAGCAACAACGGACACGACAAGGTGGTAAGCTCAAAGATCTCTAGGACATCGCGTTGTTGTAGACCAGCTCGATCAGCAAGTGCCATTCCTTCAGCAACACCAGCTACGGCTACACCCATCATCAATTGCAAGACTAGGTTCATCTTTGACGCGCTTCCTACTTCACCTGTTAATTAAACAAATGCGAATGATTGTTAATTATTTAGATCAAATATAAATATGATGATTGACAAACGGATTACCGAGGAAATAAGAATGTTTGCCCATGGCTTGGAAGCAAGAGGTACAATCGTCAAAGAGAGTCCTATCTCCAGCAGCTAGGATGACCAGCATTCCTTCTTCAGCTTGAACTTTACTGCCTTGAATTTGCGCCTCCAGATAACGACCTCCTTTACCCGTGATTGCCTAACAATACACAAGGAATATCATATACAACTGAGACAAATATGCTTCGTCGTACGATGTAATATGGTTGGCACACAAACCTCGGCGATATCTTGCGACGTTTCAGCATCGATGCCCGTCATCTCGACGAATCCCTTGTCGGACGACATTTCCTGCAGGACGCCGCAATTGCCAAATACCATCTACACGGCGTGCCAAATGAAACAAATGTCAGGTTAGTGCCAGTTGTCACGAACGAGGCCACGAGGTTAACGAGACGGGATATAAATAAACAAACAAAACAATGACGACGTCAATTAGGTAGTAGGTAGCAAATAAGTGTATCTTACGTCCTTGGCCACTTGAGGCTCCGAGACACACGAAAAGGTGATATCAGCAGCCGATATCACATCCGAAGGAGTCAATGCCTCTTCTGCACCAGCTTTCACGAAATCTCTGCACTGTTGAATTTCAAAAATACATACGTGTTAGTGTATTAGCAAGTTTAAACAAAAATAAATAAACAGAAATGGTATTGAATTTCATCGCCGCTAGATGCCAGTAGGTCGCCGGGCACAACAGGAAAAGTCTTGCGATTGAAGAAGATAGATAAAAGGAAGTGGGCAGAGTAGGCCAAGATAACCGGCCGTAGATAACGGACAAATAAGAAAAAGCGCGCGCCGTTGATCAGAGAAAATGGGTTATTAAAAATAAAAAGTTCGACGCTGTCCAACAGCGCCGTTTTGACGTTAGCGGAGCAAAGCTGGAACAAATGGAAAAGAAACCAGATGAAACGGAAAACTGATCTTTCATCTTAACACACACTTTTCTTGTAAAGTAGTTTGAACTGGTTTAAAGGAGTATGGGACCTTTAACTTTTCTTGCTGGTAGGGAGGCGAGGATATCATATTCCAGGCACAAGATGGGTCGCCGTCGTGACTAGCCACATAATAATCTTTTTTTTCCTTCTTTCTTGGAAAAAGCACTTTTGGGGGTACATACAGGATTCTGTAAGCTGTCTTTCATCGCAATCATCAGTTTCTTTGTGAGATATACTCCCCCGACATGTCTCGAAAGTCAAGCAGTGGAAAGTGAAACTGCTTTTTTTTAGAATATATTTTTCTTCTTCTTTTCAGCAAGGGCAGAGAAAGGTATCGCTATTATCAAGGGCATAAAGATGGAGGATAGCAGTGTATGTGGACAGCTTCCAAGTCGGCGCAGATGGTGGCCGGTATTACCACACCCTTCCTGACCAATATCTACCCAGTTGTGGTGCCACTAAGATTTCTTTTTTTCTGTCGACAACTTATTTCAAAAAGAGAGCCCCAGCCTTTTAACAGCGCCCCAAGCGGATACCATGATCACAATAATGGATAACGGTCTTTTTTTACGACCCAAGCTGTGCACTTTGAAAACATACAGGGAACTTATAGTTTAAACAAACTCTAAATTATGTTGAAACTCTATTTGTCGTTTTGTTGCATTTGGTGCAATCAAGAGGATTTTAAAAGGTGCTCTTACAAAACGTCATCCCAAATGAACAAATAGATAAAGGAAAGCGGAAAAAAGGGCTAGTGGCCATTTTGGAAAACTGGAAACGCTGTATCTGACGCGAACTGAACGCCACAGCTGATGCAGAAGAGCTCAAGAGACGAGAAGCTTCAGCAACAATACGACATCATCCGAGTAACTTGGGCTTCTGGGGCGACCGTTTCCAAACGGGAGATGTTAGACGTGTCGAACAAGTGATTCCACTTCATTCCAAAAGGACATTCAGGTAGTGGTAACGAACACTTATTTGACTCAAAATGGTGGCTGGACGTGGAGGCTCAAGAATGTGGCCGAATCTGATGGTGGCTCTGTTGCTATCCTCCATCACGTCAGCTACCGAGACACAATGCCCTCTACCCTGCCAGTGCCAAGATGGCAAAGTAGACTGCACACAAGCTGGTCTCACAGCATGGCCCGTTTTTCTACCAAACGATACCACGCATCTCATCCTCAGTCGAAATCAACTGAAACGGATTCCTGTCGATGGACTCTACCTCTACCCACGACTCAAAAGGCTTGACGTTAGCTACAATCAACTAAACCTGGTGGATGCCAATTTGCAGCTAAACCATTTAGAAGAACTTGATATTTCACATAATGTCATTAACAATTTGGAGTTTCTACACGGATTGCCGCAGCTAAGACGTTTGGATCTGAGTTTCAACCAGCTGGACGGACTACAAAACGACACATTCATCCGTTCTACCAAGCTCCACTGGCTACGAATCGATAGCAACCCCATCACATCTCTTCCATCAGGTCTGTTTCGACGAAACGAAATGATTGGCTATCTTTCGTTATCAAATCTTGAAGTGGAATCGTTCCCAGTGAGACTGCTCGATCCGTTAACTCGATTGCAGCAACTGGAAATCCGTGACAATTATAGACTCGAGTCATTACGCGACGAGATTTTTCATTACTTGGGCAACAGTTTAAGGCTGCTCAATCTTGCAAACAATACTCTGAGCTCACTACCACGATCACTACGTCAACTAGATGCTCTGCGAAGTCTCAACTTGGATGGCAATCCGTTTCAGTGCGATTGTCAACTATTTTGGTTCGCCAACTGGCTCGAAAAACGACCTACGATCATCCCTTCGACTGGAATGTTTTGCAAAGAATCGGGTCTTCCATTAATCGAATCTCTGTGGAAGATGCACTGCAGTGCTGTCCGCCTTGAGACGTCAACTTTGTTCCAGGAAGGACTCTATGGACAGCCCGTTGTTTTGACGTGCAACTTCTCTGGCAACCCACAACCCAGCGTGACTTGGGTCACACCCGATCGCACTGTTCTACGTTGGCCATCAAAAACTCCGTCAGACGAGAGCGTCGCACTTTTGTCATCAGGCCAACTTCAAGTTAATACATTAAGTCGTCAAACTGCTGGTGATTACGCGTGCCACGCCTCCAACGCCCTGTCTAATGTGACAGCTTTTATGCGCATCGAGATAAAGCCAAAAGGTTTCCGTCAAGTTCAAATCCAGAGCATCATCGCTGGATTCTGTTGCGTTGGCGCGTTTGTTTTGATCGCTTGCATTGTGCAAGGATTCCGCTACTTGATGGATAGGTTGGTGGAAAACGATTATAACGAATCTTCTACGGTCGCGTTTCTTACTCTTTTTTTTTCTCTTACAGATTTGGATGGTGGGAATGTTGCTATTGCTGTGGAAAGCGGCTTTCACCAAGAGCCAAGCAAATCCGTAACTTGCTGGAAGCTATTGAGCAATACAAGAGTCAACAATTGGAACGTCTCCGTGATAACTATACCGGGCAGGTGGGTTCAAAGTCGCAAATATGTGGATTATCTAGATTTATGTATGACATCCTCCTTTATGCAGGTTCATCGCATTAGGGAAAACTGTGTCCAGCAAATGGAACGTATCCATCAAGGCTATGCTGGGCAGGTAAAGTATCTGCGAGGCGTACGCGTTTACGGTACTCAACAGTTGACAACTATCCGCGAACAGTACAACGACCAGGTGAGCCGACAGAAAATAATGACGTTTCCATTGATACAAAAGCTAATGTTTGAATCAAATTTTAAGGCGAAAAAAGTATACGATTACACGGTAGATCGACTACAAACTGTGCAACGCAACTACGTAACCCAGAGAGCTCGCGTCCGGAAATTCAGCGCACATCAGTTGATCCGTTTGCGCGAAAAGTACAAGTTCCAGCAAAAGACACTCAACAAGATTATGGAGAATCTGCCCGCATTCTACTTGGATTCCTGTCGTAGCGCTGCATGTGCCCGCACTGACTCTGTCTACTTCCAAGATACTGGGGAAGTTGACGTCAACATCGATGTGGTGGAATCCATTATCAAACAAGGGATCCGACTCGATTTGCCTGACGATGTCTGCCTAGATGATGTTGGTCTTGAATCGCTCGGAGATGGTGAACTGGAAGGAGCTATCGAGGAGATGGAAGCGGCAGGAGCAAGACCACGCAAGAGATTTGGTCACGGAAGACAACCTAGCGCTGGCAGTTTAGATCTAAGCTTTCTTTTCCCTCCAATTCGTTTCCCTTCTCTTAACTGGAGACGGCGTAACACGGTAGACGAAGAACCCAAGGTTGGCGTCGTGGCCGTCGAAGTAGATGTTGAAATCTGTCCCGTTCCAGCTGAACAGGACACCGAAACCAGCGCTCTACAACCTGGACCTTCGGCGGATTTGTAGAAACACTTTCTAATCGCTGGATTCCCTATTGATGTTTCCTATTTGCGTTTTCCTTGTTAACCTGCCTCTCGAAATATCCTTAACACGATTTATGGATGTCTGTGATCAAGTGGCTCATGATATAAATAAACGGAAGACATCCTTCGACTAATGGGGTATAAATAACTGATTGAGAAAATCGTACCTTTTCTGTTGTGCGGTTCCAGACGATAACTTTATGACCCGAGTTGAGGAGGTTCTTGACCATACCCGAGCCCATAATGCCCAGGCCAAGGAAGCCAAACTTGAGCGTGGACGGTTGAACGTTTTTCTCTTTCAGTGTCTGAGTCACTCTTTCAACATCAAGTGGTGGAGTGTCCTGGTGAGAAAAACAATAATTAGTTTCTGTAGAAATCGGTCACAATATAATGAAACGGCTAGGAGATTGCGAAATTGCAACGGTAATTTAAACTCTTCATATCGTATCGTGTTCTTACCGGTCTCTGAATTGTGGCGGGTTGGTCTAATATTCTGGAAACCAAACCACTTTTTCGAGGAGAGGTGTGATTGGTCAAGATTGAGGTGTCACTCGAGTTGTCGTTGGTGGTGTTGCTGCGAGCCTTTTTCCGGCTAGGGGTAGGTCCAGAATCGCTCCCTGATTCGCCAGATGTCCGTCGCTTGCGCTCCTGAGAAATACCAGACAACAAAATTGAAGAATTTTTTTTTTTCAAAATAAATGATTTTTTTTTAATTTTTTATTTTTGCTTCACAGCAGGTTGTTTAAGTGCAAAACTTATTAATTTTGAATTAATGTATATAATCAAAGAAATGCTTAAATTCCCATACCTTAGGTGTTCGCTTGACAGCTGGTTTAACTTTCTTAGGGCTATCTTTTTCTTTAGATTCATCTTTAAGTTTGTCAAAATCTTCATCACTCTTGTTGTCGTCAGCAATAGCCTGCACCTGCTCTTCTTCTTTCTGCAAAATATACAATTGTAGATTGGAGACAGCTACTTTACAAGTCTTTTACAACAAGTACTTACAGGTGGGTTAACAATGTGTTTTTCAATTGCTTGGCAGGCATCTAAAAAGGCACGGCTCTTGCACGCTTTGGTAAACTGTTCTTTATATTCATGGTATGGTTTTATGTTGAAATCTTCAATCCAGGCACTGTAAAACTCAATAGTGAGACATTTCAACTTTGCAATTTATTTAAAGTATTGCTTACAAGTTATCTGTTCCAAAGAAAAAGACGCAAGAGGCTGTTTTTCCAGAGGGTTTTGAAATCCTCTTTAAATCCTTAGGTGGATTGGCAATCTAAATGACATAAATAATTTATATAATATATTTATATTGTACAAAAGAATTAGGGAGGACCAATTTGACTTGTTCGAAATCCATCACACGAAAAAAACTGAAAAACGAACCTTTCCCGGCCAGGGTGAGAATCCTTTCATCTTGGCCCTGTTTTCACACAAACACAAGAGAAAAAAATACGAATTTAATAATCAAACCACAGTCATAACACGACCGAAAATTTAAATTATCAACTAACCACACTAAATCGCCTAATTTTAATGCTGTTTCCGACATGCTGAAGCAAGTTTTTTAACCGGACGAGGCGTAAAGTTTTCAACTGACTACACGCAGATGTATGTTAAGCGGCGACAACACAAATGTCCTGGCGGCTGGCGTCAGGCAGCGAATTTTGAAATGACGTTGCCAGATTGTGTCGCCAAGCAATCCGTGAGTTGTTGTCCCAACCCGGCCCCGGGGGCGCGGGGCCCCCAATCCAATAATCTAAATAACTACTGTGAATCGAAATTTCAAACATTTAAAAACAATTTTTCATAGAAAAAAGATCTTATAAAGGATATTTAATTAAAAGTTTAAACATACGAAAGCACCAGTCTCCGCCTCAGCTCCGGATCTATTTGGACTTTTAAGAAACCAATCCACCAACCATCATTTAGTGATTCGGCAATTAAAATAAATAAAAAATAAGGATTTAAAGAACATTACTGATGAATGCAAATTGCCGGAAATAATAACGTGGTTTTTGTTTACTCAAACGTAAGATTTTTTTTAAAGAGAAATAAATGAGGAGTTTCTCCTTGCCCTTCCTAGATAGCAGCATGTGATTGAAACCATGTAACAAAGCGCCAAGTACCAAATTTTCAAATATTTTTAAAAGCATTTAAAAACGCAATATGCAGTGTTTGCACATTGCGTGCAAACACCACTCAATCAACAAAAAAAACTGTCAAATTATTTTTTGTAGACCAAATTAAATTAATGTTTTACATAATGCGGCCTTCTGCAAATTTTATTAAAACTCTGACATTAGCCACATACTTTGTAAACTAAGAAATTCATTAAATACCTATTGGTCTTGTGATAAACACTGTAGCATAAGCCTACCAAAATGAAAGAAGCCAAAGTGATCCGTCAAAATTGACTTTTGGCCCCTCCTTAATTGATGCCTGCCCCCCCCCCACCAAGTAGGGATGACTTCTAAAAAAGAAACATTGACACAGGTAGTGCAAGGTCTTCATACGTGAATGCTCGATATTGGGACCTCAGGTATTCCTCTACTTGCTATTATTTTATACCGTCTTTTGCTTCTTTTTTAACGGGCGTTAATGCCCGACACCTGGTATCTATCATCTCGCCCCTTTTTTTTTAACATTTGAAAGCTTAAGCTTAGCTTAAGCTATTATACAATAGACATAATTATGTCTGTTTAAAACACCCACCTGAATGTACATCATTGTTAAAAATTTCTCCTTTTACGTTAACTCTTCTTGAAGGTTCTTCGACGATCCGACTACATTGCAGTAATAGTGTTTGTTGCACAATTTTGTCAATATTTGCTATCGCTTTAGCAGAACTCCAGTTTATCGACACCGAAATGGATCAGAACACAGCTGAAAATTCCCTCTTGCCGTAGCCGTACTGATTGCAATATCTGCGTCGTCGTCCATATGCCGAAGGATATTACGAATAAAATCTCCCATATCATTATGGCTATAAGCGTGGCCCTGCAAACAAGACCGCCAACATAGCGTATCTCAATACTGCTGAGAGATGAAATTTGGATATAGCTACCCACTATTATACGGTTACCGTGGATCCAGTTACTCTGGATTTGTACGACGGATATGGCAATGGCAGGCCGTATTTCAGTCATCACTGCTATGGACTGTTGCCAATCGACCAATGAGATCGCCGTATAAGAACATATAATCAACGCTACATAACATTAATGTTATGAATTTTGAGAGCGGACATCATAACGACGGCTGGGCCATGAAGTACATCTTCCATCATGGCTGGGATATCACAGAAATGAATACGGCGAGGAACATACCCTATTTGATAGACGCTGGCCTTTGCCCTCACAGTTCTATTGACGAGGTCGTCGTCAAAGGACAAATCGCTGAGTCTCGGCGAATATTTGATTAATGAATATCGTAAGAGGGCCATCGTAACAAAGGATGTCCTAACTCTGATTTGCATTTGAAAGGGCTAGCAACAAAATGCTGTTTACATCCATGTTTTTTTTCTGTTATTTGATTATCATAACGGTCTGCATGGCGGCCGGTTCTTCCGATTTTTTAATATTGAGTGTGCTTTCAAAACTTTTTTTGCGAACCCAACTTTTCTTTTAAAATATTTGTAAAAGTAAATGTTAATAGAATTTTGAACCGTTGCCTGTCCATTAGAGATGGCGGTATTACAAATAAGACTACGTACAGTACAATGAAACCGTTCCGGCCGCCTCGTCTAGAGGCGGAGCAAATGAATGGGCGCAATATGAATGAAAGCCGAAAAAATTTGAAAGGTGAAATTTTCGAAGAGAAAACTTCATTCATTTTGAAGGACTTAATACTCCCTGCGAGCGACGAAAGTCAGCGCGAGGAAACATTTTGGTTTGGTTTCGTTATTTCTAGCGTTTTTATCTTCAGTTAATAGATGCCGCTGTAGGCGAAAGATGTAGACGACAGTACAGTTTGCCGAAAAATACATATAATCGTGTTATTTTCTATATTAGAACACCGAAATGCAAACTTCCGAGGCCAAGGCGAGTAACTTAATTTTCAAATTCTACAGAAAAAGTGTTGCAGAATTGTAAATAATATTGTGTTAAATTTAATGCATTTAGAGCCCTGAAACTATTGCGGAAGCCGAAGTACCGCTGCAGCTTTCAAATATCAAGGCACGAGGGGTTTTTATTCTGCACATTCTTACCTTCTGTGCTGATCCTTTCCTTTTCTTAATGCAGGCCAAAGTTGATAGGATCTACGTGGATGGGCTTGGACGGACGAAAGATGACCTTGTTATCAAAAGTGTACAGGAGCTTTTTGAGGCTGGAGATTTCCAACAAGTTGTACTGAAGTCTCAAGAAGTCAGAACAAAACTGGAGAAACTGGGATGTTTCAAGAATGTTGGTGTGTTCATTGATACCAGTCGTGGAGACCATTCTTCCCCAAATGGATTGGATGTCACCTTTACAGTTAAAGAACTAAAACGAGTTCTTGGAGGCATAAACACTCTTGTTGGAAATAATGAAGGCTCTTTAGTCATTGGCAGTAATTTACCTAACACATTTGGAAGAGGAGAAAAGTTGCAAGCAGAATATACCTATGGCACAAAACAGTCAAAAGGATTCAATGGAATGTTTGTGAAACCCTTTCACAACAAAGCCAATAGCATGTAAACTAAATTATAAGCAAATAATTATAGTTACCAGTTCTAGAATTTAAAGACAATTCATCACAAATTAGATTTACCACCTCATTTTATCAACAAAACTCTGAATGGCCATCATCTGGTTACCACCTATGTGAACATGGAATCTCTCTTGATACAGGCTTTGACTCTGTTCCACTTGTAAGAAAACAAAACTAAAAGTTTCACGGCAAAATATTGTACAAGATTTTTTTTATTTAGGTACGTCATAATGTTACGTGGGAAGGTATTTGGCGTGAGCTTTCTTGCCAAGGTCGCACGACAACGTTTCCCGTCCGTGAACAAGCTGGCCATTCACTAAAATCTGCCCTGCGTCACGTAATACACTTTGATAACAGAGATTCGACTGTTTTTTCCAGTCATGGTACCCTTTTCCGAATGGTCCAAGAACTTGCTGGACTAGGTGGAGATGTTGGTTTTATCAAACACGAACTCACTTATCAGCTAAACGTCCCAGTCACCGAAGATGTGGTGAGTAGCACACTTGGCTATACAGGACTGGATCCTAGTACATAGTTACAGCTGTGTTGGATGCAAGCCGTTTCATTTTGAATTTGTTTATAGGTTATTCAAGGTTCCTTTCAAGGTGGTTTTATGAAGCGACTCAACAATGAGAAGTTGATCTACATATGCGATCGCTTCTTCTTGGGTGGTCCACACACTATACGAGGCTTTGAGCACCGCGGTATCGGGCCTCATTCAGACAACCAGGCGCTAGGAGCCCAGGTCATACCTTATACATTTTGAACCATTAAAGTTGAAAACCCTTTAACAAACGTTGGTATTACAGGCGTATTGGGCTGCCGGCCTGCACTTGTTCACCCCTTTGCCTTTTAGGCCGGGCCGCGGTGGTCTAGGAGACATCTTGCGTACGCATTTTTTTGTCAACGCTGGAAATATAGACAATTTTGATTTCAGTAAGAACGCTTCCCTTACCATTCTTTGTTTTCCAAATGACTCACAAATTTCTTTTTTTTCTGTTTCATTAAGGTGATAATATTAGAGAAAGCGCCAGGCTATTAACAGATAAATACCGCCTTAGTTACGGAGTAGGATTGATGTTGAGGCTGGGCGCCGTAGCACGAATCGAACTAAACTACTGTGTTCCTCTCAAAAGCCAGCGTGGAGACCGAACACACCACGGCGTTCAAGTTGCAGTTGGAGTCCAGTTCCTGTAAATGAGAGCACAAGCCGAAACACCGAGGGTGATCTATTGAAAGGAATGAACGTCACGTGTAGCACGTTTTCGACTGTTTTGAGATAAATGTTAAATCCCAAGATTCATCGGTAGTGCTTGTCAGCAATATTCAGTTGCCTGAAAACTAGTTTGCAAAGAAGGTTTCTGTAAATACAGAGTTCATTTAGTTTGTTTTGTGTATTCGGATAGGCGCGGGAAAAGAATAGACGGATGGTTTTAATGCATGCAAATAAAATACGGGATTGGAGGCGACACAAAATCATTAACGGGGTGGGCAAAATAATTAAAAACAAGGGGAGGGAAACATTCCAGCCGCCTACTTTTTCATGTATGAACATCTAGAACGAGGAGGGTCAAGGTGAATTCCATCCCACGAAAAAGAAATTCAATTTAATTTTATGATTTAGGGCTTATGCTCTGGTCTCCACAAAAAAAAAATTTACCCACAAAAACTATGAATGAATGGAAATTCACTACACACACGCGCAAATGGAATTTGATCTCAACCATTCCTCGTTCTTCTGTTGTAAACCGCAATAATGACCTTCAGCGCGTCAGATGCTGATTGGGTATTTACAAAATTTTTACAAAATTCACGTGGAGATTTTTCTAATACTTGCAAACTTCACCATTTAAATCTTCAACATTTGCTTTTGGGGTGATAGGGATAAAACAATCATTTTTATATGAAATTCAAAACCATTGCTGTCCCGTTTCACCTTCCTTCTAGAGAATGGCGCAGGAAATCGAACAGCAGCTGCTGCGCCCACTTTTGCTTTTTTGTCGTTGATCTGTCGAAAAATGAAAATGTGAAACCTAATTCTGAAAAAATTGCATACAACATTTTAACCACAATTTACCTTGAGAATTAGGTTCAGGTAGAGTTTCTCGTGGAACGAGATGCATCACTGAAGTGCGACCAGGCGGCAGACCCAATGCTCCCAAGGTTACATTTCCATGTAAAAATCTCCCTTGATATATCAAACGCAGTATCTCTGCTCTTGACACACCTTCTTCATTCCATTCTAGACCCAAATAAAGAAATTAGTTAAACATGGCTTAAGTAATGCATTTTTAAATCTTGAAGCACATACCTTCTGGCCAATTGTCAAAAACAAACTGTGCAATCTCTGAAGCTGAGTCCTCAGGGGAAAAGAGGAACTCTTTAGTCTTGCCAGAGACCAGAATAAGTCTCAGGTTCACCTATAACATTTTAAAAGAAATTTGCCAGGTGTTATGTGAGTGTAACAGTAACAGGAAAAATGAAATGAATCTGCAGTTATAGAGCAATTCCACTGTGATAGTCAATGACCTCCCTGGCAGACTATGGCTGAAATAACTGTATTTGGGGGCCATCATTGAAAATATACAAGTGCATTTACCTTATCCATAGGAATGTGTTTGCTGGAGCCCATTGTAGTAATAAATGTGAGCAGCTTATCAGAGTGTTGAACACTTTAAACTGATTAAATGTTTTCTTTGTTTAAAAGATCACAGTTGAACACCTTTAAAAACCTCACTAAGCGAGCCACATTTTAGTGATGCTTAAAACACTGGTATGCCGTCAGCACTGCCATGGCACAATTTGGCACACTGCAGAGGAGGTGGTTGTTGGAAGGAAAAGATCGTTTTAAGAGTAAACTCGCTTTGAAATCCGATCGAATGAAATAAATATTGTGTCGTCGCACTGCGGTACACGGACCAGCAGGGAAGAGTTGGGAGTAGGCCTACACACAAACGAACAATACCCAGTTCGGGACCAGAGAACAGGGTGTGGACAAAGACTAAAATGGCGACGATATCAATAAAATACGTTAGGCCACCTGAAAGAGAGCGTTTTGTTCGAGTTTATAATGAGATTTAACAGGAGAGATTCGCAAACAAAATGGCCAGAAGAAGCTGGACTAACTAGGTCAGACAATGGCCTGGGCTTCCATGACTTTGACGGAACGTTGCCAGAGAATGGCTTTGCTTTGCCTTTTTTCTCCTTCTATCGACTTATCGAGGGGGTTTGCTGTATATCGATCATGCTTGTAAGGCTTCCTTTATCGATTGCTAGCGACCTGACTTTCTGGTAAAAGCGGGTAAATATACATCTTTTTACAAATACTTATACGAGAGTAGCGTTACTTAACAAGATAATGAGTTTCTTAAAAATGGGAGTGGCTACTTGGCTACTTAAAAGAAAAAAAGTGAATCACAATGAATAATGAGACACATAATTCATTAAAATTGGATAACTCGGATGCATGTCGCATCGTTTATTTTGTACAAATGCCGTGACAACAAACTCGTCAATAAATTCGAGTTTTTTATGACTGACTACATTATTTTCTTTCCTTAAAATAAAGGAAACTGACGAGCGAAATCGATGCACCTCATCTTCATACTTTATTCTGTCGTCTGGCTTTATCCTCCTTTGTCTCGCTAGGACTGGAATCGTCCTCTCGGGCAGAACGAACATTCTTCAACCCCATTCCTCCAGCATCATTCGCTTTTTTCTCACCTAAGAAATAAGCAAAAAATTCTTTTATTGTTGCAGTTTTGTTTTCTTTCAAAGTGTGATAATCATCCAGTAAGAAATAAACATTCTCTTCACAATTGACTAGGATCAAAGGCTGATTCAAGAACAGTCACCCAGGGGTTTGGCATTTCATTCATTTATTAGCTTACTTACTATACGAAGTTGTCTATTTAGCCAAAAATAGCTTTCTTAAGGCGACCAAGAAGACCATTTTCTTTCCCCTGGGTGTCCTGGCTGGCCGTTTGAGACTCCGAACCAGCCATCGGTGCTTCATTGATCCCATCCATTCGTTTACCTAACAACAATTCAACGCATACTATACGAAACGCTTATTCTGTCCTTGCGCAAAACAACCTAAACTAAGTCTCCGTTGCAAGTCTTATTTTAGCTATGACCTAGCAAATCATTTGCTGCAACAAAATTTTACATGCTTACCATCTTTTGTATATGTGATGCCATTTACAGTTCCCGGTGTGTCCTCTTCCAGTTCAGCATAGGCCAAAATTAGGTTTCGCTGCTTCTCCGTAAGACGGACAGGAACTTTAATTTTTATGTGGACGTAGTGATCGCCGAATCCGTAGCCATTCACTTTACGTAATCCTTTTCCATTAAGTCGGATGCGCGTATGCGACTGTGTTCCTTTCGGGATATCTACTGTAAGGTCTTCATATATTCCTTGAACGCGGACGGCACCTCCCAAGGCAGCTTGTGCTAGTGAGATGGAGGCGTCTGTATGGATGTCGGCACCATCGCGGCGGAAGTAGTCCGATTTTTCTACTCGAAAAGTGATGAAAACTTCTTTTTGGCCCACCTGCATTCTTACTGTTTGCCCATCTTCGACACCTATAGAGAAAAATCATACGTTATCTATGAAGACATCGTAAACAATTGAATGAAAAATAAATACCTGCCGGGACTGGCACAGTGACCTTTTTCCTCTGAACCGTAGAGCCTTTTCCTTCGCACTCCATGCAAGGATTCGATATGTGCATCCTGGAACCCATACATCTCCTACAAGTCGATCTCATGATGAAAGGTCCCGTACTTATAGTTTCCATTCCGGTTCCGTTGCAGTACGGACATTTAACAGCTTTCGTTCCAGGTTGGCTTCTTGATCCACGGCATTTAATACAAGTATCAACGACGTTCAAAGTGACATCCTTGTTTACTCCTTTTGCAGCTTGAGCAAAAGTTAGATTCATTGTCATCTAATAATGAGACAAGTAGTTAGTGTATTATGAACTTTCATGGCTCTTAAAATGGTTAATAGTCTCTCTACCTCTTGTGCTGCACCAAATCCAAATCTGGATTCTGCAAAATCGTCACCACCAAAACTTCCTCCTTGGAAACCCCCTTGGCCAAAGATTTTTCGAAACAGCTCCTCTGGATCCACACTTGATTGGAAATTCCAATTCTGATGTCTTGAAAAATCAGGACCTGCATTTGGTCCACCCTGTCCACCACCCATTTGCTCTGAAGTAGCTCCCCAAGTATCAAATTGCTTCCTTTTGGTATCATCACTCAAAACCTACATCAAGATGGCATTTTCAACTTGTGCTCATGGTGATTGAAAAAAAAATACATACCTCATATGCTTCAGAGACTTCCTGAAATTTTTTTATAGTTTCTGGGTCATTTTTGTTTGTATCTGGGTGATACTTTTTCGCCAATTGGTAATAAGCCTTCTTGACATCTTTTAAAGCTGCATTTCGAGGAACACCAAGTACTTCATAATAATCTCTTTTCTTCTGGAAAACAGAAGTGGTGGTGTGGAAATTTCTACAGTCTTTGTTTTGAAAAGCGCCGGAAAGAAAAAAAGGGTTAGAAGAATAAAATATTACTTACTAATTACCGGCGTAATATGTTTACAAGCCTACCTGATCCATCGTTCTGGAAGGCATTGACCACAGATTTGGCGATTAAAAATTTGTTTTTCGGCAAAATTTGGCATCCCACACATAAATTCCCCGTTCGGTGTCTGAAAGTAGTAAAAGTTCGGGGACTTATGTGATATCCATTCAAAGCTACCCACAAAGTTCTAGAACTGCAGGCAGACATTTTCACTCGTAACCACATGGGCTACCGGTGTTGCCAACTGGCTGTGAAAACTGTATGCATTGCCTTGCATCGCTTTGCATGACCAGAGTCGGCATGACGGATACGGATTACGGTATGATCGGTAAGATGAAACGTAGTATATACAGAGTGGTACATATAAACAAGTGGGATTTCTTCAGAAAATAAACGCAAGAAATTGTATTGTATTTGTAGCTAATTTTGATAGTTTCTCGACAGTTCGGCATCCGTCCAATCAGAGATGAAGTTCGTTTGATTGATCCGCTTCGGAGTCGATAACTTTAAAATTGTATTATGATTATGATGATTACTTCTTTTATACTTTACGCATTTTACTAGTGTTAACACTAAGAAAATTATTATTTAAAAAGTTGTAAATCTAAATGCCTACGTTAAGCTCTTCTGTTGGTAGAATATTGCTTAAAACAAGAAAAACAGCGATGGCACTGCGTTTCTCCTTTCTAATCTACTGGCAATAAAAATATAAGTATCAGTAGGCAATATCTTTTTCATGTGTAATACAGTAACTGAGAAAAACAAAAGGAAAAAGTCTTGACAGTAATCCTTCAGGGGGGAGGGGCCAAGAAGTCTCCGGTAAATAATCGCACATTAATTTGAGCACCCGCGCAAAGTTTTGTTCATTTCATATATTTATTATTATTGAAGCTGAATAAAAGTATAATAAGTCATCCCTGACCACAGTGGTAGTAAGATCAATTTTTAGAATAAATTTGTACAATTTTATTAGATTTAACTCATATTTTCACTAACACCATTTTCCGAGAACACAACCCAAAAACATAAGGGCACCTATGTTTTTGTTAGACTTGAATTTGTTCGCGCAATCTTCTGCATCATTAATCTTTAAAGTCGCAATCTGTTTGGAAAATATTAAACATTTTTATTAAACAATAGATCACGCTTTTTCAAATTATAGTACCTGACGGATTAAATGTCCACTTGATAACAAAACGGCTGCATAGTAAGGCCAGGATGGCTCTGCGGCTACTCCAGCAGCAGCAAATCCCGCAATCGTGATTAAGCTAAAACCTGTGAGCCATTTGGGTGTAGCATCACCAAATTTCAAAGCCGTTGACTTTACACCTACAACAGCATCGTCGAATTTATCCTGATGATATACTCAATTTTAGATAGGGATGACTATTTATTAAGCTGGCAAAATTATACCTGATGTGCGTATATGGTGTCGTATACCAATGTCCAAGCTACTCCAGCTGCGTAAAGCGGCAAACATACATTCCAGTCACAATAACCTTTTACAGCTGCATATCCAAGCAGTGCTCCCCAATTGAAGGTTAAGCCAAGCACAAGCTGTGGCCAGTAAGTAATTCGTTTCATAAGTGGATAAGACACAACAAGTGCTAACAGAAACAAACACTTTACTATGTGAATGTTTGGAGGAATCATCTAGTTATATTTACTTACCCAGTGAACTTGCTCCCATAACAATACTATACCAGTTTAGTTGTAGAAGGATGAAAAGCCCAACACTCAGCTGTGCACCCAAAAAAATCCAAGCATTAAGAGGTTCAATTTGTTTACTGGCCAATGGTCTGTTTTTTGTTCTTTCAACCTGTATGATGGAAATTAAAATAAACAAAACAACAAAACATTTATGTTTATGAACAATACCTTGCGATCAATTTTCTGGTCCCACATGTCATTGATAGTACAACCAGCACCTCTCATCACAAAAGCACCTGAAATCATCAAGCTTAAGATGCCAAGATCTGGGAGAGTTCCAGGTGCTGCAGCTAATGCAACACTCCAACTGCAAGGCCAAAAAAGTAACCATGTACCTATTAATTGCATTAAGGAAAGGTGTTATTTTAATTTTTACCATGCTACTCTTCAAGAAGGATATAGATTTGTCTTGGCTTCTAAATAATAAAATATTAAATAATAAAAAACTAACCAACAGGGCGATCTATCCTCATGAGCCTAAAATATGGTTGCATCTCCTTAGGACAAGAATCCACAAGCCTTTCCGCGAGTGTTTGATTGACATTTTGAACAACCGGTCTGTTGTTTTTCACGTTACTTGTACAGAAAATTGCCCCTGTCCAAGGTTTAATCGGAAAATTATGTCTAATTGAATGATTCGGGTATAGGCACAGAATTCGTTTAGATTCCGCGGCAAAACGGACCGAAAGGCACGATAACGACATTTTTTCGTCTGAAAGGGAAAACATTGCTAAGACAAGACTGGGCATTGCCAAATGAAAAAAAAACATTCCGGACGATTTTAAAAAGGCGATTGCGGCGATTGCAAGGATTGCAAACGGTACCAAACCAACAAAACCAAAGCAATATTCCCGTTTGGATTCGACCATTAAAAAAAAAAGATAGTAACTTCAGTTTTTGCTAGTGATTTTTGTATTTTCTTCCCATTTAATCATTCAGACCTCTACATCAGTCTGGCCTCTACACAGAAAAAAAAATGTAAGCGACTTTAGTGAAGAAGATTTCACGCTTAGCGTATATCCACAATCCACATTCAAGGCTAACATTAAGAAAGAAGTTATAGACAAGATAGCAGATTCGAAGTATTTTTAAAAAATAAACAAATTAGACGTTTATTCGCATCATCCTGCTTGTTATGTACATTGTTTCATTCAGGTTTCAACATTTCCATTAGAATCATTAAACTTTTTACATGATGGAACACAGTCCAGAGGTTTCGACGCCTTTTGTCATAAGAGGGAGTACAGTTAATTTTCGGCCGACCAACCTCGGCTTGTTAGTCAAAGCATTATCGTCAGAAGCGGGAATTAACAGCTCACTGTTATTACTTTTCTCTGGATTTGGGACATCAACAGAACCAGGAAGTGTCGAAACCGGTTCGGGTTGTGGTAAGGGTTTCGGGGCTGCAATCTGTTGGAGTTGGTGGGTCGTAGTAGAAGTATTGGTAGACGCTTTATTGAAAAGATTGATCTTGATTTTGATTCCGGCAGGTGCTGGAACAGTTTGTTTGTTTGTCATTTCCACGTTGCCGTCCAGCGAAGAGTTCACTGTAGGAGTTTGAGTCACAGCAAGTATAGGATCAGGAATTGAGGCAGTTTCTTCGTTGACAACCTTGTCTTGACTTTCAACTTCCTCGTCGATTTGAGGATTTAATGAAACTGGAGAGACTTCTGTATTTTCGACTTGTCCTGTTTCTTGACTTTCCGTATCGAGCAAATTGTCCTTTTCCATTACGTTGGCAGGTTCTACTGTGACACTACTTGATAAATTTATTTCAATAGAAGTTTCAGTTTCAACAGATAGAGCACTCGTAAGCTCAAATGGCACTTCGGTGTCAACAGGTTCTTCTTTAACTGTCGGCAAAATGGATTCTTCCTGCGCGATCAACTCTGCGATGGGTTCGCTTTCCGGCTGTTCGGTTTTGATGAACGGAACCTCTGCGACTAACTCCGTTGGTGCAGATTCTACCGTATCTATGGATTCGCATTTAGTTTGCTCTCTTTCTTCAAATTCGTTCATTTCAGCAACAGCTTCATCTTCACAAGACGGAGGTTTGTTGTCATCGTCTACAGTAGACGACTTTTCTTCGACTAAATCTGTTGGTGCAGGTGCAGACTCTACCTCATCCATGGATTCGCATTTAATTTGCTCTCTTTCTTCCAATTCGCTCATTTCAGCAACAGCTTCATCTTCACAAGATGCAGGTTTGTTGTCATCGTCTGAAGCAGACGATTTTTCTTCTTCTTCCGAACCCGACTTTTCTTCTTCCGAAGCAGATTTATATTCTTCTAATGCGTCGGACGGAGAGTAAGCTCCCGTTTCCTATTATTTAAGTCATACAAATTCTTAACATTTCTAGACATGAATATTCCTGCGTAAATTAAATACCAGGTTTGCGAGATGATCTCGATAGCATAAGCGGTGGAAAGTTATTCCTTCGGCACGAACAGCGTCTTTCAAATGCCACTCTTCACTCTCCTCGTGGAAAAATTGATCCAACTCCTCGTGACAGACGAAGCACTTATTTTCCTCGGGAGCACTGCCGACTGCAACCGAAGTACTTTCTTCCCTGCTAAAAAGTGCATAAATAACTCGCTCAATGAAAATTAGGAAAAATACATACGGTAACGATTCTTCTCCATTGCGCTCTCCATCTTTCTCCGACTTTTCTTTCGCCTGGGTTTCAAACCAATTAAGACGCTTGTCCTCTGATCCTTCCGTTTCTTCAAACTGGATCCAATCAGAAACACTGCAATACCTACAAAGCAAATTTAGTCGTTATCAATAGTTCGAAAATCGAAAATCAAGATAAGTACCATTTCCGACTCTGAGGTCGTTTGGAAGCGCCTTTCTCGCGTCTGTTCTGTCGGAAGTGCCAATCAAGATGAGTACTATAACGCACTGTTTGATCGGCAGGAAAACGTAGTCCACAACTGCCACATTGCATTCCACTATAAAGGAGCATAACAGCGACATTGGGTCGGATTTTCATGCACTCGGAATCACCTAAATTAACAACTGTAAACCAATATAATTAGTTCACGATCACTTAAACAACAATACTCTAACAAACATTTACCTCGCATCTTCTCTTCTTTTTTGACTTCTTCTTTAACAGGTGCTGGTTTAACAGTTTCGGGTGCAGCACCCGGCAATAGGCCGGTGGCCACCAATTTAGATAAAAGCTCGCCAATATTAAGCTGACCAAGGGGAGGAGTCTGACTAGCGCTCTTCTCTTCTTCGAGGGCTCGGCGAGTGTTTTCCTCAGCTTGCGTTAAAGGTTGCAAAACACGACCAGGTTCAACACCTCGAGGTAAGGAAGAGAAGCGGACGAAATGTTTGCGGCCGTCAAGGTGGATTGCCATTGGCAACCCGCCAAAATCAACTCTATAAGGATTGCCGTCAACCACGGCTGTTCGCAAGGCATCCTTGAATTGAAGGGTAAATATTTGGCCTTCCATTTCAAAATGTTGCAGTTTGAGATCCAAGTAAACAGGGACGACACTGTGAGCATCGATGATCATCGTCACACGTCCAGCCAACAGATCTAATCGACGTTCAGTGCCGATTTTGACTGTCGGTGGCGGGCCTTCTAACACAGCTTGCACTGGCCTGCCACCGATGTTCACCGTAATAGGTGGTCCGCCAAACATACATTCATACCTGGACGTAAAAACGGATTAGAATTCCATTTCGCGAAGTGCAAAAATTTTTGATAATTACCAATTTCCATCTATGTACAATTCTCTGGTGGGAGCTCCAATTTTGATTTTATGAAGTTGCCCATCGAAGGGAAAATCCATATAATCATTTCCGACCGTGCATTCGACAGGCATATTATCGAGAACAACTCGTCGAACACAAGTCTGGAAACCTAATAGACGCGGATCTTCGGCGGCCATCAAAATTATAGCTTTATCACCGTAGAATCGAATTTCGCGAGGAACATTATCAATAGGAATAGTTTTCATATCTTCGTCTGGTCGAACCTTAAGAAAATAAAATTTTGTTTAGTACAAACAGAAAAAAAAAACTTAATTGGGGAAAAAAACGTACTTCGAAAGCAGAATTAATCGGACCACCCATACCAGGTGGGCCTGGATGGCCACGAGGTGGCTGCATCACATCGAATCGTTGCATACGACCCGGAGGACCAGGTGGAAACGGATAACCGCCCCGACGGGGATCATTCCAGGCTGGTTCGGGACCAGGACCGGGACCATAAGGTCCATGTGGCATGTCCCGTCCTGCGAAACGGAAATCATGCTCTGGGTGGGGATGTGGTCCTGTTGGACCAGGGGGGCCTTGGGGACCAGGAAAAGAATCGCGACGTTCGGCTTCGCGGATCATCTTCGTTTCCGACATTTGGAAGACTTGGCGAATGATGGTGCTGTACTCGCCGTCGTTGATGACTCCGTTGCGATGATTTTCCTTGGCTTGTTCCAAAATGTAGTCCATGTTGCGAGGTGAACCGCTGCCATCCTGTTCTCTTTCTTCTTCTTCACGAAGGCCTCCTCGTCCACCACGTCCTCCTCGACCGGGCCATGCACCTCGACCTCTAGGAACACCATGTCCTCGTTTGGGATGCGGCCAACCTCCTCGAGGTGGGCTATCTCTACTAGCCAATGGTGGTGGAATGACCACACCTGGAGCAGCAGGAACTACTGGTGCGGCGGGCACTTTTCTCAGGTCGATGTCTTCATTGCCAAATAAGCTAAAACGATAGACAACATTAAAACAATATCTAAACATTACTTACTCATTAAACTTACTCATCAAAACGATTTGTTCTTCGTTTCTTGGGTTCAACAGCGCTTTCCTTCTTCATGGCGTCAATTTTACGTCGTTCAGCTGCAAAGATAAACGTCCCCAACAGACAAGCTTATAAAAACATTCAAATTACTCAATCCAATCCCCCAATGACTACGTATAAACTACCAAAAGAGTGCAGTTAATAATACTAATTAAAAAGGAGGAGGGATAGGTTATTAGTAAGGGTGTCCGCGGAATATTATCAACCTTGGATTCCAGGTGAGTGGGGGCGTTTGTTGTTGTGGCTGTTGCGCGAACGGCCGACGTTATTTCGAACATTATTACTTCGGAAGGCGGCCACCACTTGGATATCGTCCTCAGACGCGAGTGCACTACAGTTTTTACCACCACCAACAATATCAAGACCACTGTGCACATCCTTTGTTAGATTATGTGTGTGTCCGGCACCTGGAATGAAGAGAGAGAGAAAAAAGAAAGAGCTGAGATTGGTCGACTCACCCTGACTTGGTTTGAGCATCATCAATCGCGGGTCACGGCTTTGTGGGGCTGACGGGCCAGTCGCAGACGGGTGGCGTTGACTGATTTTTGGAATGCGAGGCATTGCCTTGGCTGCTTCTCGCAAGTTGGGCTGATTCCGGGATTGTGGAGCAGCTCGTCCGCCAACCACTACCACCTCGTCTTCACCAGACGGACCCTTGCCAGTCTCTCCTTCTAACACGACCACACTTTCTTGTTGATCCTTGCCTTTGTGTGAGCGCGACGAGTCCTTAACCTTGCCTCGGCCATCTTCTTTCTCCGAATCCTTACGCGATTTCTTACGACCAGGTTCCTTGTCGCGATCTTTACTTCTCTCCTTGTCACGGTCCTTCTTCTCTTTCTTGGCTTCGGCCTTCTTCTCAGGAGATCGACTTGGTCGGTGGTTCAATGGCGCCAAGCTACTGATGACTGGTTGTTGAAGAAGACCGATGTCATCCACGCTTACATCCGGCGGCGTCAGGGCCAATTCCATTGGTTCTGGTACAGAAATAGTATCGTCCACTGACGAAATAAATGGCAGCATCGGTTCAGCTATCACGGACGACACCAAAGATGCCGGTCTCTCATCTACAGCTCCAAGCCCTGTGACCACATCTGGTGGAGTTTGGTGGACTGTTTGAATGAGCTGAATCTAGAAGGAAAAATAATTCGTTAGCAGTGTTCGAGTGGGTAGTTAATTGTTTCAATAACCTGCTGCTGTTGAAGGCGGGCTTTGGTTTGTAGAAGCTCGATCTCTAGTTTCTTTTGTTGAAGCTCAAGCAACTCTTTTTGTTTTTTCAAGAGACTTTCGCGCATTTCTGTTTCGCAGAGGTCACTTGCAGGTACGAGAGGTGCAGCTGCCGGCTGGGCAGGCTTAGCCGCTGGTTTAGCGGGCTTTGCACCATGGCTTGAACCAGACTACAAATAATGACGAATTTTAGTTTCAAGACCACATCTTCTTTTCCTTTTGCAAATCATTACCTTTCTAGTTGAATTGGGTTTATATCCCACGCGTTCCTCCTGAACGATCAACGAAAAGTAAACATGCCATCAAAATTATGAAAACAACTTTTTGTAAAATGAATGAATGAATTAGTAGTTCCAAGCAACTCGTTGCTTCTAGAGGAGCCGCATCGGGATATAAGATACCCAAAATAAATGCTCAAACTAAAAACATATTTCAAATGACAGCCGAGTACCGACAAAGGACAACATACCTTGGGTAGGAACGCGGGATTAAGATGAATACTTGTAGGTAGCGGTGCAGTGACGGGCCATGCAGGATCGATCGACTTAACTCGAACGTCCAAGGCATAAAGTTTTTTAGGCGGGAATACGTCCGACCATGTCTGGCGAAGTTTAAACATCGAGGCTCGCGTCGATTCTTCCACCTAAACGAAGTTTACGTGACATTGGTTTCGCGCTTCTTTTGTTTTACTGTTTAGTTTGTTCTGATGTTGGCGCGTTTTGTTTTGATTTTTTTTTTGTCCCAATACAAAACAACGACGACAACTTTCCTCGGCCGGATTGTATTTCAAAGACAACCGGAAAAGTTGTTTCGGCGAAAAACGCTCTCTAAGACCTAAGCTCCCGTTGTGTTGGAATGGTGTCATGAAAAATACAATCAGACAGAGACAGACAATAATAACACTTCGACCTTTGTACTCCAATGCAATTTTAAAATAGGAAAAAAAAGCACCACGCTTCAATGTAACAAAATGATTACTCTTATCAACTTCAGAACGATGGCTGTGTCGATGGCAGACAAGATCATTCCATTAGGCTGGCGGAATTCCAATAAAAAATGAAAAAAACATGTCATAACGATCAACACACAAATCACAATAGCCCATAAAAATTTGCGAGATTTGGAGGGAAATGCACTCCATTTATTTTCGAATTCAGGATTGAAGGGTTTAGATGGAAATCACAATAATTTAACGTGTCAAATCGTATGCCTAAAGCTGAATGTCGGTGTAGGCGTGTTTGTTTCCTTTGTTCCGCAAAAATTAATACCTTTTCAAAGACACTGCAAAATGAAGACACGATGTTCTGCGTGAAGAGCGATGTGTAAGCGCCGCCAATATTCTTCACTATAGAATCCACCAAGTAGAGAACAGGCAACTTCATCTCCGGCTTCACCTAATTTTGGAGGACCGTTTCAAGTGACATGAGTTTTCATTCAAGAGTTTTCACAGCAGTGAGACCCAGGAGTGCAACAGTTTCTGTGTTAAGCTCCACTAAAGCACTAGTGTGCTGTGCAGCATTCATCGACAGTGACCAGAACTCAATGGGACTCCAAAGCAATGATCTTAGTGCTCGTGTGGAACCCATAGTTCTTTAGGTCAGTCTCCATAAGCACACGTTTTGCCAACACACACTGGATCACAACACATTTGATAATTTTGTTTTGTTTTGATTTGTTTCTTTTTTTTCTTTTGATTTTTTTTTACAACCACAGGGCATTTTCAGACCATCAGGATTGAGTGAAATGAAATACAAGAGTTGTGAGAAAACAACTGATACTCGGAAGAAAAAGCTTTGTTCTTTTCAACCTAGAAATCAAATGTTATACTTCTTCTGTTTTTTTACTCTACTTTCTATCGTGACCCATAACAGTTGGACCATGTATTCACCACCACTACAAAAAAAGATTTTCAGAAGACTTGTTGATGTGCATCAACAAATACAAACAGGCCTTTATCACCACGGAGATAAAATTTTATTGTATATAAAAAGAGAACTTAAAAGTTAAATGTAAAACCTGTGATAGATGCTTTTCAATAACTTTGACGATGACTGGGGCAGAGTCGACATTCTCCTCGGCCAGCATGGTCAACATATTGATGAGAGGCTTGCTATTCACCGTCAAGTCGGCCAGGGACGACATGTATTCTTCGGCGATGACTTCCTGTTGCGAGTTATTTTGCGCTTCGCCTGCCATTTTGTGGCCAAAGTCCTGGATTTCTAAAATCTTACCACATTCGACGGATAATATTTACTAATGAATCGAAGAGACGAGACGAATAACCAGGCGAAGATTGATCTGGAAGCTAGGTCAGTGGATTTGACGTCGTATCTCCGAGCTCACAAATGGCCGACCAGACAAAACGATGCGTATTTCCAACGACTGGTCGTTGGGAAATGTTGCCAGATCGACAACTTTCGCCCAACTTTCTCCAAATTGCCTCACAAATCTAGCGCGAATAAATAGAATTCTGAATTCCAAATAGACATTGTTTGATACGGACTGTATGTATACAGTACGAACAGCAATCTTCGACGAGAAAAAAAATTGTCTATTAGCGGATAGATATAGCACGTAAATTCGCTATAGATCTTAATTTACGTACTGTACTTCTCGTTAAGTATTGATCTCAAAATACCACCCTTATCTCGTTTGGTGCTGTGGGAAATATGTGCCCACAAATAATTCTTAAAACAATGGCACTCCTCCGACTCTTGCAATATACACCGTTCTAGTGAATTCAGTGAATTGTAGTGAAGCAACGTACAAGGCCCTAAGTTATAGCAGAGTTATAGAGTAGATGGTACAGCCGCCGCGTAGGACTTTCGCCATAAGGCTTTGTCCTCACTGTTTGTTATCGTCAGTAGTGGCGCCTGGCGGATTTTCTCGACAACAAAATATAAAACTTAAGCGCGATATAAGATTGAACATTGCATCCCGATTGTAATGGGGCTTTTTACTGGGGACAACGTAGTACAATCGTTCAATGGGGGTAAAGGTGGCTAAATATTTTTAAAATGAGTTTTCAAAAAATAGAAATGTGTAATATAATTCATCACTTATCATTGAATTTAAAATGTGGGTAATTGAAATAACCAGTTAAGAACCAACTCCGAAGGAACGTTGAAATCGAAATTTTATTTTAGAACAGCTAAGACATGATTTTTACACAAATTAAAACATAATGTGATAAATGATATGAATTATAAGATGGCTGTTCTTGATAATTTCTAATATTCTCTCTTTCGTTGAATTATCAGTCGCCGTGCAGACGTCGTCACAGATACGTTGCACAAAATCACAAATCAAATTCAAACAGTACCTATTTTTACATTTCAAACGACTGCCCATTCCAACATCACTTTTAACATGACGTGAGAAGAAAGTAACAATATTTTTAAAAAATTCTGTGCACTAACGGAAATATTCGGCCATATTCTACCGAAGCACAAAGGCCAAGATCCCAAGACGCACTAAACATAGGCTACACAAACAATAAAACACTGCGCTGTGCTAGGTGGCAGCAGTATCTGTAGCAAACAAATCCTTTTTTCCTGGAATTTCTTCGCTTCCTAGAAAACGACACTTTCAAAAATCCCCCCAAAACCTGGGACCAAGCCTTATGGCGAAAGTCCTACGCGGCGGCTGTACCATCTACTCTATAACTCTGGTTATAGGCAGAGAAGGCGCTTTTAAGGCGCCATCAAGCGATTTTTCCATCCCGAATTTTCCAGAGGAATAAAGGTGCATGATGCAACCATCGATTGAATAGACTAAACAGAGACGTAGAAGTTAGTGGCTGAAGAAGTCATTGTAGTTATCTTATCGTGATGGATATTCTTAGTTTATTACCGGCCTCTTCTATATTCTCATTACATATATATGGTCTTCGGCTAAGAAAAGTACTATGACATTTCAATCAGTTATCTTAGATGGACTGCCATGTGATTTTCTTTGTCAATATGAAATAAGTTATAATTTTGATAAAAGGAAAACAAAAAGAACTTTCCATAACAATCACATTCATTCATTTGTAGTTAAATTTTAAGCAGAACGTTTTATTGGATTGACACTCATCTTCATCAAGTTTGTCGGCGCGTGATGGACGCCCATACTCTATCTGCGCACTCTTACATCGTCTTGTGAGCGTAACCGCAAAAATATGTACATAAGGGTAAAATTTAGGACAAACTTTAATTTTCAGTTCAAAAAGCTTTCAGTCATTAAAATCCCGTTTTGTTTACAATAATCCCGTAATGTTTGCAATAATTTTAAAAGCCTTGGAAGTCAAAACTAGTTCGCATTCTATTCACTTTAGTGTCATATTCCTCAACATCCGATTTATGCATGCATCTGTGACTGCGACCTACATTTGAAATACACTTGGTGGTGTCTTTTTTACAGAAAAAAAAACACCTACTTTTCAAAATAATAATACTGAATTACAAAGGGATGGATCCGCTTTTTGTTCTTGAACGAAGGGGAAAGTTTCAGGGAAAAGCGACAAGCCGCTGATGGGCACCTTTCGTCAAAAAGGTAACAGTTCATCCAAGAATAGTCTGAACGAGTGGAACGGAAACGTTTCAAGTCCTTTCAAAGATGGGTGAGGCCATCATTTGTTCTGCCGGAAGCAGTAAGTTCTTTATTTTCTTCTCTCCGGAAGACTGCTGTGTCGGAAGGCGTCGGTGGAAATAGTTTGCAGGAAAACCCGCGATCTACTTGATAGCTACTGACAACTTTCCCTACTGTATTAATAGCTGTCTGTAGTTGACTCCCAACATCAGTTGATTCTTTGCCACCATGTCAACAACTTCAGAAACAATATTATTTTACTTCAGTTTGCTGGTGCCAAATAATTAGTTAATATATTAGTTTAATGCAGGTTGATCTAACGAAGATGTTATATGATCCAGGTGGTGATAAGCCGGTGCCAGGATTACGAGGTGGCCGATGTCAAATGTAACTTATACGGAGACTCGGCAACTGGAGCGGCAATCTCGTTAGTTGGACCAAAGCAACAGCTGGTAGCTCGATTAAAGAAGCCAGAGTATTTTCGTGGACATCCCCTTTTTGCCGATGATTTGAAAGTCAATCCGCGCAATGATCCATACTGCTCTATTGTGTCCGAACCTGGCGACATTTCGGGTCGCATCTACAGATTAACAATTACGGATCTTTCTCGTTGTGGAGTTACCCACCACAGCGTAAGTAAATAAATGTCATTAAAAAGTATCCCGTAGGCTATCTGTTATAACTTGTATTTCCGTTCAGGGCTACGTACACGTGCGGATTTGGTTTCCACTATTATCGGCCGCTATGACGTCACACGATCAAGAAGTTATTTTAGTCTGCAAGCCGCCAGAATCCACTATTCTTACTTCCAGAGTGACTGAGTTGGCCAGCACCGCGTAACTTGATCAATTTAAATTCAAATGAAGTAAAAATGTCTAAATTTTATACACGCACTATAACAGTCCGAGACAAGCAAGAGTCTCTGGCGTAGTCGAGGAAAGCTCTTCAAAACTCGAGTACCAAGTTGCAGTCTACAGATACCTTGAAGAAGGTCAAATCCAAACGCAACGGCCAGTTCAATTGACTAGCGTCACAAAGACTAGCGCGACAGGTCCTTACTTACTTCCTCTAGATGAGGCCGTTCCAATCGGCACTAAATTGCAACTGAGGACACATATCAGTCCGCAAAGTGGTTAGTTTTCATATTCCGTAATGCGTCTGTTGTCCATCCTCCCTGTGTCCTTAAACACTACTATTTTCTGTTCAAAATAGCTTGGAAATACGTAAAATTAGTGGAAGTCACCGTTTCTACCGATCGCCAAGATCCACACGCAGAAGGTCACGTCCGGTTGCTTCATCTAAGGTGGGCTTAATTGTGCAAATAAAATTTATAAAAAAACCGATGTACATTTTTATAATTAATTCATCGGAACTGCTAGCTGTTTAACGCCTGAAATGAAGACCCTGATGCGTGGCCAGGCTAAACGACTATCTACGAAACCGTCCGAAGTCTGGCTCGATTTTGAAGCTTTCCTTCTAGCTCCAAGCAATTATGTTAACGAGTCCAAGAGAGCAAGGCGCCAAGGCCAGCAGTGGATTCACACTACCGTTCTAGCATGTTTAAAAGAAGAAGACTGTAGACCGGTAAATGCTAAGCAAATTCTAACTTTGTCTATACACTATTTTAGTCTTCATAATTTCCAACATACAGGGTGCGTGTGGTGATCCAGCAGATCCAGAAGGTTACGGAAGGCGAAAGAGGGCAGCTGCCGAACTAAATGAGACAGCCGGTGAAATCCAGTTTGATAACAGATTGGCGATTCAGATTCTCTTACCGGAAGGTTATTAACCGTTACAACTACGAAGACTTCATTTGAATAAAATTATTTGATAATGCCGAATGACGAAATAATACATTCAATCGTCTGAATTTGTTTTACAGAAAAAGATGTCGTTAACGGAGAGGCTAACTGTGGAATGTGGATCATTCCAGTTGGCATATTAATTTCGACGACAGTCGCCAGTCTTCTGCTGTTGTTACTTACGTGTCGCTGGAATGCACAGAAGAAAAAAGAGCTGGCTAAAATGGGACTTCATCCAAGCTTCAGCAGCCCACAACGAAATTTTCAGCTTCAGCAAAGTTCGTCTCGATGATTGATATATTTGTGAATTAAAGACATTGAGGAAGCCATACACACAAATGTGAAGGAAAGATTAATCATATGTCGTAGAATATTAATTATTTGGAGAGCTAGAGTTCATCTGGAACAAGATTTGGCAACACGAAAGAATTTAATTTAAAAGGTCTTTTTGTATTTGATTGATTGCGCAAAGTGACAGACGGATGAAAAACAGTGGGGATGATGAAAAGCTTGGTTCAAACAAAGTCACATTGCCTTGCGCTCGTTCTCGAGACGCTAAAATCAATAGAAAATAAGGATCTGGAAGAAGAACCCTAATCCAATATATAGTTATAGAAATAGAGCTTGCTCTGGATGTAGCTACCGCTGATGTGTTTCAGTGTCAAAGCCAGACCGATCGACCAGACCGATCGACTTGGTCTTCACAAATCGGTGGATTTAGCCACCGAAGGCTATAGAAATAAACAAGAGCAATGAGAAAGGGGAAATTGACTCGTTTTACGATGTCACACTTCTTACCTTTGGGGAAGACGTTTTCTCACCATCCAGATCGGACGAATCAAATGGTGGACAAACCCAGTCCTCGGGATCGAACTCGTCTGGCTTACCCTTCCGGCGTTTCAGAGTAAACTGCGATTTCTTAATAATCTATAACAGAGATTTGAAATGAAAGCAAGCTCGAATCGCTTCTAACCGATTTTGGATTACATACTTTGACTTTGGCGACAGGAGTCAGGAGTGGATAGGCCGATGAAGTCTCCATTTCGCGTTTGGCTTGCACTACTTCCCGACCCACCAACTGATTAAAGTGGGTGGCCAAATGACGACGCAATAGCGTCTTACCCTGAGGAATTGATAGCAGAGTGGCTAGCAGCTCGGCATTAAAGCGGGCCTCGTGCACCAGCAGACCACCGTGAACACCTTAACACATGAAAATGCATCACCAGGTTTCCATTAGCATTTTCCATTGATAAGAAATAAAATTGAGTATACATACCAGATCCTCGCATGTTTGGGGCGTACTCAGACAGATCAACAGCTCTTAGCCATTCCATGACACGGTGATTAGTCCAAACAGCTACTTGGCCAGGAGTAGGATGGGCCGGTTCTTCCGGAACCGAGCGACGTTGCAAACAACTCGGATTGTAATCGTTCATTCGCAACACTTGAATCCCCCGCCGAATGCAGATGAGGTGAAGTAGGTTTGTCACCTTCAGATGGGTACACAGGTCGTCGACTGTTAGTAAATGAAGCATACGACCATCCAGTCTAGACTCTAGGAAAGCGTCTTTGTACTGGGGCAAGCCGATATCATCCAACCAACGAACAGCCCATTGATGATCCAATTTCCCAGCGTTCTTTAGCAAATCTGTAGAGAAAAATATAAAAACTTGAACACTGAAGACTTTGCAAAAAGCAGTTTTTTTTAGTTACCTGGAAGAATCGGAATAGGTGACATGGGATCCTGTGGTCGACCTTTAGCTTCTAAGGCCAAGACAATCTTCTTTTTGTGCAGTGGATGCTTTACAGAGAGTTCTTTTTCGATTTCGGCTGCTGGAACATCCAGCAACTGTTGACCACGACAATTCCAACGTTGGACTTCACTAACATATAAATGCAATCCCATATCATGCATCCAAGAAGCAATATCGTCGCTGGTCCATTGAGGGAATGGAAGCTCAGATCTAGGTCAACAAATTGTTTTAATTTTAAAGTAATTGAATAGTCGATAAAAATACAAAATAAAAAACATACTCTTGAATAGGTTTAATGTTTTCAGCTGGCCCCGGAGACCCATTTTTCCATCCTAATCGTGGGCCGGCTGTTGCACGAAGAGCACCACCGCGACGGAAATCTTCGCCCGAATGGGGTGTCGACGGGTCTCCCTCCAGCGCACCAGAGTTGGCTCGTTTTAACCTAACAACATTTCATTTTAAGATTCATCTCAATAAACATTACTCGGACAGAGAGAATTACATACTTGTCGAAAATTTTCTTAAGACTTCCACGCGGTTGTTTGGAAAAGCTATTAAGCGACGGCGAATGTGGCGACGTCGGGCTGTTGAAAGACGACTCGGTCATAACATCATCTCGTTCGGCCGAACCCGTTGCTTGATCCTGAAGACGCTTTTGCTCCGTTTCGGCTGTTGGTTAATTTATTCAAAAACAGTAAAGATTAAAACTCCATCGACGGCGAGATACGAAAACCGAAAAACAAAACATGCGTCCTGCCATGCAACAACAACAACAAGCGGCCATGCTCTCAATGGTTTGGTTGAACTCGTCAGGCAGTGACGAAAGAGGGGGACCAAAAAGACGTCGCTACTAACAGGCAAGCCGAAGAAGCGCTAGACGGAAACAAATGACTAAATTTCAAACGCATCCGGTTAACCGGAAGTTTACGGGGGAAAGGGCTGCAAGCTAAAAAGAAATTATTTTTTTTTTCATTCCGTGAGAGAATGACATTCTCTGTTGGTCGGCTTGAGCCGTCACCTAGATTGGGGGCCGAACTGCTGCGTTTGCTGCTGACGCGGAGCGAAGGGAGTTGAAAATGTTTACCAAACACCACGGCACGCTTGTTGGTGGCAGCTGACTGCGGGCTGTTGCTCGCCGATGACGGGCTGCTATTGTGAATGCTGTTATTGTTAAGATTGCTGCCGCTCTGGCGTGGCAGAGAGTTGTAGGCATCCTGATCCAATTTACGAAAGGTGCTGGCAGGAGGAGTCTATGTCAACATTTCACACCAAACTGTCAGATCACCAACACTTCTCAAGACTTTCTGGTGAGGACAAAACATGTCGTTTACCTTGGGCGATTGCAGGTAGGATGGCCGTGGTGATTCCGACACTTGATGCGACTGGCTAGACTGCAGTGACGATGCGGAATTGGCCGACAGCAAAGCCTGTTTTGCATTTTGTAAACGAAAGTTTTCAAGTTCATGTTTGACAAATTATTGAATTTCATGTTACCCGTCGTGGAAGTTCGGCTGTAGCGCTGCCGGGGTGGCGAGGAGGTGTGCCCATAACGGAAGCTGGTGAAGCTGCTGCACTTCTTAAATTCATTGATTGCAAATTTTCCAACATATCCTATTCACACGGAAAAATGCAATTACTATAAATTGTAAGGGAAATTTAAATTTTGACACAAATCGAATTTACCTTTTTATTAAATCCAGGACCTAATGTTGCACCGCATAAGGTGTAACACTGTCATCGATAACACAAAGGTAGGTTAGATATGAAATACCCATGTTTAAATTGACAGTGCGAATAAAGTTTTACCTGGCTGACCAGCGTGATCATATCTTGTTCGCTTCGCTTCAGCTGTCCCCTTAATTCCATATTGTCTTTTTCTAGGGCGGCGTACCTCAATTTATGACCGGAAATTTCACTGAGCAATTCTAACTGGCGCGTCTCGGCTGCCGAACGCGACAGCAATTCCTGCAATTTTCAAAAAAGACGCATGACGTACAGTTTGATACGTCAATTACTGTTGAAAAAAGAATTCTCAATTCACCTTTTGTAAATTTTCTTCGGATCTTTGGAGCTGAAAGGCGCGATCGGATAGAGTTCTCTCCAAGTCGGCAATTTTGTCCGTTTGGGCTTCGATTTGGTCCATAAGGATCGAGACTTGCATTTGTAGAGAATCCTTGTCGCCTTCCAGTCGTTGAAGACGGTCGTCTATCTCCGGCTGCAAATAGAAAAAAAAAAAGAAAATATAGGGATGAGACGAGAGAAATCCCTCTAAAGGCTTCAAAATCAATCATAAATCTCATCCCAAACGACGACGACGACAACGAGTAAACATAAACAAAAGAGCGAACGTCTGCCAGACAGACAAGCAGTCAGGCCGGGAGAGATGCCTTTTAACCAACACAATCTAGCAGATCCGCCCTGAAAATTTTTTTAAAGGAATGATGGATAGACGGATGGAGGGATCTGGAAAAGCAGACATCTTTTTTTCTCGTAATGTTTCAACCTGACAGGGAACGGGCGGCGTCTGGTTGCAACAGCAGCACGAGCCGCGTTGCACGGCTGGATAGATTTCGGCGGGCGGGTAGAGCCACGGGGATGGAGAGGCGGACCAAGCCGGTGTTGCGCACCATCCTGCCGCGTGTCCGTGCGGATGCGATCGATCAAGACTGTACGTCTGCTGGACGTGATAGTGATGCGGCGACGGATGAGGGTGACATCGACGACCGTGTCTTTCGACGCTTGACCGACTGGAAGGCCGACGATGACGGGCGCGGTCCGTCTGGTCTAATTCACTCTTGCCACTTGGCAAATTCTTTCGGCGGATGAGCAGCTCTTCGTCGCTACTGCTGCTACTACTACTATGATTGCTGATGCTCGATTTCGAGATGACGTGCTGGCGACTCTTGGGACCTGCCCTTCCGTGCTTCTTCTTACTGACCGGACTGGTAAACATGTCGTAATGATTCGAGTCCGTTGATTGAATGCGCTTTTTTCTTTTCCCAGTCGAACGTTTTCACTTCTTAACGAGGGGTCTCATCAAAAAGCCATTAGACCCCGACTAGATTGTCAAGTGCTGACGGAAATAACAGCCGGGCAAAAAAGGGGGACGGTCACAGACACACGAGGCGTGGAACTGGAGCGAACACGTCGAGTTTTCATCGAAAAAAGAGAGAGCAAGCGAATGATAGCAACATCCGCAAGATCCGACGATCCGCGACAGACCGCACGTACTGAACCGACGATCGCTTCTGACCGGACTAGATCTACTGCCACACGGCCCTTTCTTCCTTTTTTTTTTATTTTCTTCCTTCTTCTCTTTCTTTTTGTTTTTCACATTTCGTGAACGTATCCGCATGTGTGCCTGTGTTCAAGGAGGGGGGAGAGCTGTAGAGTAGGACCAATGGATCTGGCATCGCTGGTCTATGTCGACGGAAACGACAGCCAAGAAAAGTTTTGAAGAGGGGAAACAACACTACAGAGAGAGAGAGAGAGAGTCTGGTAGAGGGTTTTAAATTTAGAAACGCACTCTCCGGTCTACTGCTGTAGGTGAAGACAGAGAAAGAGAGGAGGGAGGGGGGAGTAAAGAGTCTTATGCTTTGGAACAAATAACAGAAAAACGTACCCTGGCGACGGAAAACATTCTTTGAATAGTGGCGCCTTTATCCATAATCAACGCTCTTTTAGTGCTCGCCTCTTCCGCGAGATTCCCTTTCTTGTCTTGGAACGGAATGTTGGGGTCTCGGGGGGTCTCTACGTAAACCGAATTTCAACGGTTGCACTCATCCATAACCGGCGCACCGAGACATCCAGTAGTAACTACTCGGGGAGGAGATAAGGTTCGAGTGTGGCGATGCCAAGATAGAACATTCTCCCATACATTGAAAAGAGCGTTAATAAGATAACCAGTTTTCAATTTCTTCCCTTTTGTTTCATCGCGTATTATTAAAGGAACAAAACGTCGTTAAATTTTGCCAGCGCGCCGGATCTTGGGAATCCGGTGCCAGCGTAAGCAAAAAGTTTTTTTTTCGAGAAATGGCAGCAGGCTGGAACTGACGAGAAGAGGAAAAGGGAGGAGTGAAATGGCGATCCCGAATTAGTTTGCTGGAACGGGCCGATTTCAGACAAGACAAGTTGGTTTCTTTGTTGAACTACTTGAGGGGACTCGTTAAAAAAGAACAAGCCAGTTGTGTAACGTGGGTAGAGTGTGTTGCTCCACAAAAACAAAGACACTCTTCTCTTCGGCGCCTTCGTCCTCTCTGAAATGTCCGTAAATAACTCGGGTTTAAATGTCGGACCCACTGTCTCCCGTTTCTTCCCGCTGTGACTAACGAGCTGTACATCCACACACGGCGTCCTCATTCAATTCAGATGGGCAACAGAAAGAAGAGAGGCGGCCGGTGGTTTGACACGCCACCAACCCATTACGCCCCACTTTATGAAAGACTCTTTTTTTTTTACGGGGGAAAAACACAACGATGTTGGTAGAACTATACCGAGACCAGATTTAGCACAAAGACGATGTCGTCGCTGGTAGGCCGTCGTGCCATAATCCATCACTTGGAATTAGTCATTTCAATAGCATAGGCAAAGATAAATAACGGGATTTTTCCAAGGAAAACCAGAGAGGCTCACGAAACGCAAACAAACCCGCCCGGCCGACGACTGGAAAAGAAATTGAGTGGCCAAATAATTTAGTTTTGAAGGGTAAAAAAAAACCCTGTATGGGTGTGGTGGTGTAAAAAGTAACGAGATGGAAAAGGTGTCGCGCCCGGATGGCGGCCCGCATTCAACGCCCTCCCAGGGTGCCAAAGTGGATCTCGTCTCGACACCAAAAAAAAAAAGTTGAGCGGCTGAAGGAAAGAAAAAAGATAACGTAGTACTACACGACCGGTATGGTTCCATCTGCCAATTTGCATCCATGAGGGCACGATCTATAAATACCTTGGGTCGTGAGGAGTTGAACGCGAATGGACTGGGAGCGCCGCTAAAGGTGGCCGAACGTGAACGAACTAGCGGACTGTTGGCAACCATTTCCAAAGCGGCGGCGGCCAAATCGGCCGCCAATTGATTGTCCACCCGTGAAGATCTACTGCACGACAATGGTGGCCCAGCTGGCGGAGGTGTGGCCGCCGCAAAGGCTTTTAATTGTTCGTAAAGAGAATCCAAACTCGGGATTTTGCTGCTCGCATCCAGCGGTTTCTGCGGATGGAACGGGTCTCCATCGACAGAACCGTCTGCAAAATCGATCGTTTTCGCTTTAATTAACGTCGGACGTTGACGGAGTGGTCGGGGAGGTTTGGAGGCCGGACCGTTCTTTGGAGGTGGGACAGGCGGAATCATCCGACGTTGAGGCTGTACGGAGCGATTCAAAGACAAACCGGGAGAAGATCCTCGGGCTCGGCTCAGCACTGGCGACCCGGACGGAGTGTGAACTGGTGACGGAGCGGGTGAGCGAATTGAATAGACGACGGACGGATGATTCAGCCGTTCCATGCTGTAAGATTTGTAAGGCGGAGTGGCGGGCAACGGTCGGTAAGCCAACCACGGATCGACCGGCACATACGGGTATCCCGGATAATACTGCGGCGAACCGTTGACACCGTAGATGGGACTGTTCTGCCACTGCCACGATTTGTCGGTCGGTGGAGGCGGCGGAGGCGGTGGAGGACCGGACAAATAAACTGTTTCGTATTCGTTGTGTTGAGTTCCATTGGACGGATGGGCAAACGAGTCTTTATTCATCTGTTGGTAATCCGGTTGCATGTTGACGGCTTCAAGCGGATACGGACAGTCGTAGATGCGATTGGGCGGTGGTGGTGGTGGTGCTGGCCGGGTCGGAAAAGGTGGGAAAAGAAGGGCACTAAGGTGATGAGGAGGCGAGGAGTTTCGATTGAATGACCACATCAACAAAAAGAGAGATAGACAAAGTCACATGTCGAAAATCACAACACAATGTGATGTCCACGAGATCCGACTCATCCGAATCTACAGAAGCGGAGCAAGAGAATTTCTACACCGGGCCGGCTGATCGGCAGCGAGCGACTGTTGTCGTGTTGTGAATGCGAGTCAGCTGGGTTCGCTTCTAAATAGGAGACGCACGCCCGCGCTGCGCCTTCGACTGAAACACACACACACACCGGGGACCGTAGCAGCTCGCCACATTTTCATTAGGTCCCAGAGAGGACAGGAGGCTACGACCAAAGTTGTAAGACATCAGGGTAGAGCGGAGACGACGCCTCATAAATATGCGCAGCTCGTTTCCCCGGCTCACTCGCTGAGCTTTTCAACCCTGTGCTAATTGTATTTCCCCCCACGACGCAATGTCATTAATCACCCCCGATGTACTTTGGGGTCCGGATATTTCAAATCGCCGCTGGATTCCTAACACAAATGTCTAACTGGTTGCCTGATGAATTCCTTGACTCAACCCGTCTCTCCCTCCCCACTGGCTTCCTCAGGATTCTATATTTGAAACCCCAGGAGTTCTTTGATTGTGAGCCTGATGAAGATCAACAAGCTGAATGTTTTCAACAAGAGGGCTGTTTTTCTTTCATCTAAAAGCCGTAGGGAGAATGTTTTGAGAATGTAGATGAAAGAATGTCTTACCAGTCCAAAAACATTCATGACCCACTTGCAGACTTGCTCCTTGTCTGCTCCTATCATCTCGACAGTGTTGTGGAGTTGCTCGAGGGCTTCTTGGATAGACTTTGGTGCTGTATGGGATTCCGAAACAGAGAGCTTCCTTAGCTCTTGTTGTGTGCCTGAGAAAAAACATACTCTTTTTAACAAACTGTTAACAGTTGTCTGTATGACATCTGATTAATGTACCTGCTATAATGCCATCCATTTGTAACAAAGCAGCTTCCAGCATTTTGCTCGCTTCAGCATGAGTGTTCAAAGCAGACTCTGCGTGGGTCGATTCTAGCACCTGATCGCCATCATCATCCATGGGTGCAGGAGGTTTCATATCACAAACTAATCAACTTTTCGAACATACAGCGGATGTGATCGAAAAGAGGAAAAGAAAGTAACTTGTTGATTCCAGCAACAAGTCATTAACAGTTTTGTTGATTCCTCGGCCCTTCCACGAAATCTATTGTCGGACGCTTTGAAGACGATTTACAGGGAGGAAAGTTCAGTTGCGAGGATATGGAATGAAAACAAAGGAACAGAAAGGAAAACAATACGAAAATAGGTGAAAATTCCTGGCTGGGTGTGACGGAATGAGCCAAGAAAAACAATTTTTTTTCCACATAAATTTTTTGACGGTAGGCCAGACATTGCCAGATCGGTTTTTCGATGTTAACAACTCAAAATGATTTTAAAGTTTCTACTTTCTTGTGATTTTTCATTTTTCTAGGTTTATTGTTTCGTGATCACATGACAAAGGACTAAATTACCAAAAGATTCACAATTAATCTTGATGACCAAGCTTTAATTCGCAAAATGGCTGGAATTATTTAATGTATTCTTTTTTGGGGACTTCGCAACGGTCAATTGGGATTTCCTTTGGTTTCTCCGCTTCCGGCTGAGGCGCTTCAATGCACAACACCTTAGATTGACAATTGTTTTAATGAGTTTGACCTTACGATGATAAACGTATCCACATATAATTACCCCATCATCGGTGAAAATCGATTTCAGCTCCTCGGTTTTCAACGTTTCCGGAAGCAAATAATCCCTGTAGACCTCCTGGTAAAAGCGACCACCGTCGTCGGATTTACGATCCATCTTTGCTTGAATGCTCAACATCCTATCCTTCAGGGAAACTGAAATTTTCAAGAATTAATTATTTTAAAGGAAGTTGTAAAGGAACTTGGGACCAGTATGCTACTGGAAAAGTTCTTACTTTTGATGTCTTCCGGCTTAAATCCTGACATGTCGATGTTGAGACGATACATTGGTTTAGTATCATCAGACGCAATTGAAGCGTGAGGAATAGCGCGTGGTAGAGCAGAGTTCAAGGAGCGCCCAACATCTTGATAAAGATGGTTAAAAGTGCGTTCCATGTCACGTACGAGGGAACGGAATGACGGATCAAAGAAACCACGACTAAACATGGTTCTCACCTATAAATGCCATAACTAATTTGATGACTTCGTTCACACACTATTTTTTTTTGTTTGTTTTGCTTTTATTTACCTGAGGCCGAGTAATTTTAGCGACTCCATGCGCTTGGCTGAGAACGTGACGCACAATCATTGAAGACATTGTCACCACGGGGATTCGACTAAGACTGACGAGCTGGAAACAGTGCGTTTGTCGAGTATTTAAAGAGGAATTCAACGTTTGGATGATGATATCCGATCGTTCACCATACGACCGACGTACATCATATGATATCCGAAGCATATCACAAACGTACAAATAGTCCGCCGCAGCTATCACCCAATCAGTTTTCATGATCTAACAAAGAATCAGATGTAAACATTTTTAGCGAATGTAGAAAATTGGGATTTACTCATCAAGCTGCCTCACGATGAAATAATGTACACATCCGTGCGCTGTGAATTTGCAACGTTATTAATGTTTGTCCAACGTAATTAATGATCATTTCTATGGAACTGGAATCGGTATTGCCACAAGCGATCATGATCGCTAAACGATTTGTTTCCCGTGACTAGCCTGCGCGTGGACCTCCGTCTACGTAGACGCGTGCGATGACAACTTATTTTATGGTAATTCATTCGCATAAACCTTTTATGAAAACCTGCTTTTGTAGATGCTTCTAAGAAAATTCGCTACTCGTGTGGTTGTGGAATCCGCGTTCTAATTTAGCAAGGACTACATTCACATGTTCGAATTTCCCTGAGGAGGAGACTACGTCCCCATCCGATGGCCTAGCCTAGCGGTCTTGTCTGCAATAGAAGACGAAATTAGTCCGCCCAGGACACGTAGACCTCTATCCTTTTCCTTTATTGCGCCTTGAGCTTTAACTAATGACCGATGCTAAGCTTTTTTCCGAAATCCATCGATATCCTACGAAAACTTAAATTTTTAGCTTCTAGTATATTTTTTCTTACTGTCACTTATGTAACGGGTCGTAATCATTATGTTCGGAGGAATAAACGGCAATATATAGGGCGCTTTTTGGTGTGACTGCTTATATCAAAAGGGTATCAAAACAAGATCGAGAATCAATCATTCAGGCAAGATGATACTACATACTGATAATTGTAGATTTGTAGTGCATCTGTAGTTTTCATAGTTTATGAGTAATGGCGGACCATAGCTGGACCTTCCGCATTTGGAAACAGGACGGGTTGGTCTGATAAAGATATATGGATGCTACATAACCGTCAAAATATGCAATATGCATTGCACAAAACCTTCCTTTGCTTTGCATCTCTGTCCTCTTGCGGTTGCGGGCTAGTGGGCTACCAGTGGCTAAAACTAGACGAGACGACCGCAAGACCCGGCATCAGATAATGATAGCAGAGTGCCAAATAGAATCTTAAAATTTGTTTTTCATCATTCAAGCCCAAATCTCATAGCGAGTTGGCAAGCTACTTGGTTATTGCTGTATTGTGAGCCTGTACGAAAAAGTTTGAATATGCTAAATGCATAAATACTTATTAACACAGCAACTCAAAATGGCCCCAGCCTATTATGCCGAAGCTAGTCCCCCGCAAAGTCCTAGTTTAAATTAGTTGCGATCAAGTTTATGCCGATGTCTCATCCATAAATAAACGTATCGAAAGTCGGGAAAGATACAATGACAATAATGAAGGAACAAGGAAGACGGAAGTACACGATCACCATATAAATTTCCTTACATCACAATGAGTTAATTTGGAGTTCGCTTCAAACTCCTGCAACAAGTTCTAACTTCTAACACGCGTAATATAATATAAAGTTTTGTCGCGCTAACGTAGGTAGGCGTGTAATATTTTCCTGTAATATAATGAATTACGAGAACTTCTTATACAAGGTACATGTGTCAGAAGCAAGGCGTCAGCAATAAAAAAAAAGATCCTGGCTCCTGAGAAAACATGTATGTTTATTCATTAATCTTGTAAGAAAGGTCTTATAAAGTATTTTGAAAGCGTCACATCCTATAGCAAGTTGACATCTTTTTTCGTCAAAAGTCATCTTAAAGATATGTCTTCAGCGCTCTTATAGAGTACGCTCATTACAAAATAAAAAAATAAAAATAAAAATAAAATTTCTTTGAGACAGAAAAGTCGTCCCTGTGCTTATACGGGAGGAGAAGGTTTCCTAATTAAAATTTTAATTTGATTGTAAATAAAGCGATACTGCACAATTTAGTCTTGTATGATCAATGTATGTTGTAATAATGATTTTCATAATCATTTTTGTGAGTTTAAGGTTGCTGCTTTCTAGGGCCTTAGATTTAATAAAATGCCAGCCATTTTCTACAAAGGTGTTTTATGTCTCGCTACAGTCCTGTCAGGAACGATTCATCAGCGACTATCGATTTATGAGTTACCATATCTTTCCTTCTACAAAATTTTGTCCCCTTTCCAGTGGACAAAGAATCACACTGATAGTGATCACACTTAAATCTACTGATAGAGAAACCTTGAAAGTGCTTGGTAAAATTTGAACGAATTACCCAACAAACTATATATGGTTTAAAGTGCTATAGTGTTTCACATTTCATCTTGTTTGGGGGGGGGTCACCTTGCTGTTGTAAATTCTATAGCAACTTCATTGCGACAAAAAAGTTTTATGAAGATTGAAATATGACGTAAATTTTGAAAAAAAAATGTATTTGGTTCGTAAAATGCCAGATATTTGCTTTCGTTTTTCACAGATGTACTTGTGAAGTAGCTCGCGTTGGGTGTAAGGACGATCTAATAGACGATGGAGTATCCATGTTGCTCGACGGGCTCGTACTTGGCAACCACTTTAGCGCCAGTCTGGTAGGAGATGGGTCCAGGAGCGGCATAAGCAATGGGAGCGGCGACTGCGGGAGCAGCAGCGGTGTAGGCAACAGGGGCGGCACCATAGGCGAAAGCAGGAGCAGCAGCGTAAGGAAGACCAGAGTAACCCAAAGGAGAGTAGCCGGCGTAGGGCAAGAACTGGGGCGCAGCAGCAACAGCGGCCACCAAAACAGCCAAAACCATCTGTTCAACAAAAGAAAAAAATAATCCGCAAAAAAATATCCGATTAAAATCTACATCTTTAGTCCATTGAGTAAATTCTCAGGAACCTTTTAAAGCTTTTTACGTACCAGGCACTTCATGTTGACTTTTGAATTGAGGGGAAGAAGCTGCTTTCTCAAACTGAGAGAACTGGTGATTTTTTCAGCGAAGACAACAGCTCTTATATAGTGCGCCGTGCATGTTGTGGCCAATAAGTGGGAGCTTCCGCGATCCACATCAAACGCCTACCTAGCTCCAGGCATCTTATTGTAAGATATTTAGTATACCCACCTTTGATCACTTCGCCAAGGTTATCGGTGCGCAGCTCACACAGACAGATGGTATTTGGAAGCACGTCTTACTCTTTTGGGTGTGGCTCACGACTCTCGTGAGTAACCAGCAAACACCAACATAGACACACTAGCCCAATGCCATGCTGCTGATAAAGTTATGCAAACCAACATAAAATCGGAGATGGGAATTTCTCCTTTTTCCGGGCATTTACAGTCAAACTTGTAACGAAATGAGGGCGAAAAAGAGTTGAAAGAAGGAAAATCGATAACTTGTTGCTACAATTATTGGGTTGAATCCACAGGAGAGATACGGTTCTATGTTTGCAACAGGGCGTTAGACGTCATTCTCAAACGGCCTTCGGAGCTGAGGTAATTACGATTGGCCAGGAAGACGGCATGCGCGTCAAGATCGCGGGCCCCGACATCAGTAAAGCGTAACGCCTTGGCTTGAGGCGTCTCACAAAGTCACACACACGCTGTATATTGCTGTCGTCAATGGCAGATATCTATGTTTCAGCGTTCTATCGAGCTAGGATGGGACGCTTTGGTTTTTTTTTAAATATGACTTAATCTATCGTGTATAAATTGATTCAAAAATCTGGTGAATTTAATCTTCGGAAGTAACTTGAATAGAGTTACCATGCATATACCGTATTATCTCACATATAGAGATATATATAGACTCCTGAGCTGGGGATTAGAAAGCAACATTGAACATCAAGAAATCAGCCAGTACTCATAATTCGGTCATAACTTTGACTTTAGGTAAGAAGCTTTTGCAAAAAAAAAGTTAAGTATAGTTGGAAATCTGTCTGGCAGCGGCTTAGTTGTAGCATTTAGAAGATGTATTTGTCTGGTTTTTGTTTTGAATTACAACTATATCGTCACGCTCGAGTGCCATTTGTCTAAAAAATTGGAAGTAATGCCAAATATTGATTTCCATTTGATACAGCCTACTGAAATAATATAGTGTAACCAAGTACATATTTGCGTATATATTTTACAAAGCTCTCACTGTCTTCAAATTGCCACCAGCGAAATGACAAAGAAACTTCAAGGTAGTTCCTGGTGTTTCGCTAGATGAATCTGTTGATGGGTGCGGTTCTTCGTGCAGATACACTAGACAGGTTGTTGTTCAGCATGGTAAACAACATTCGAAATAGCAAAGCCCGTGCATATAAAACTGAGCGAAGATGAAAATGGAGTCACATTCCTTCAAACAGTTCTCTTGGATAAATCCACTTCGTCTCGACATCATCACAATGAAATTCTTGGTAAAAAATAAAAATAGTAGATATTTGTTGAAAATTAATTAACTAAACATTTATTGATGTGTACAAAATTAGGTTGTCCTTATTGCTTTGGTGGCCGCCGTTGCTGCTCAACTGGGTTTGCCCTTTACTTCATATGCCGGCGTCTCTCCCGTGGCTTACTCCGCACCGTTCCCGTACGCCGCTGCTCCGGCCATGACATACGCTGGTGCTCCTTTTGCCTACCCCGGAGCTGCCGTCGCTTACACCGCTCCAGGCCCTATCTCCTATCAAACTGGCGCTAAAGTTGTAGCTAAATACGAACCCGTCGAGCAACACGGATATTCCATCGTCTATTAAAGCCACAATGGAGATTGCCAAAACGACTCTTGTTTTCCCTATGAAATCGGTTTCTGTCTTCAACTATAAATAAACGTGATACAATTTTTTAGATTTGTGTTCAGTGAATGTCACTGGTGAATGCAGGGTTTGGGCATCTCTGCTTGAGCGCCTTAGCGCGCTCAGTGTGCGATCACGCTCTTTGATTTTTAAATTACTTAGCGCACTCGTTTTTTACTATGATAAGTTAAACAGAACTTGTCTCGAGGTTTTTTATTACACATAACAAAAATTTGAATAAGGGTGAAAACTAGGAAAAAGAGCGCGCTCACGCTCGCGCTTTTGAAAACTGAATCGCGAGCGCTCTTAATTGAGTATTTTTTAATGACGAACTAAGATTCAAATGAGATCGCATCAGTAAATCTTGATGGGCAACAGCAATACCGATAATAAAGTCAATGGCTTATATATTACCTGGGGTTACTTTTATGGTTGTCCATAGCAAACATCAAAGTAACCGTTTCCGCCCGTAACCTATAGCTATACAACTTGCTCCGCATCAACGACACAATAAAATTTACTACATTTAGATGTAAGACGTCAGCAAAGACGTAGTTCCAATCTCCCTGAAAGAAAAGCATTTCATGCTCAAGAACAAATGTCTTTCTTAATTTTCTATTGACTGGCACTTTCCCGATTAATTTGCCAACTATTAATATTGTTTTTTCACCCGGCCCAATCCTGGGCCAATGTCGGATAGCTTAAGGCATTGCCCGATGCATGTCCGATACTGGCTCAAGCTTGGGCCGGGCGAAAAAACAATAAATTGGGCCAACATCGCCCTAATTTTTGCTTTTCGGAATTAATAGTGCGCAAACCAACATTATTACACGAGAATGAAATTGCGTCACTTTCCGCTGAATGAATCTACTGTTGCTTTTAGAGAAGGGAGACTTCAATGGCGAAAGAGGGGAAGTCGGTCTGCGAGAAGCCCGGTCCAAGTTTGAACCAGGCTTGGGCCCGGGCGAAAAAAACAATATTGGGCCAAGATCGCCCAAAACATCCTGAAACTTAAATCACCAGCATTCGAGAACATTCGAGAACTTAGTTAGGTACCTCCATTACCGTCCAAGCACTAATAACAGAACTCTTCCCCATGGGCTTTCGATTATTGATTCGCTCGTACGACATTTACATAAGCGACCCTTCAATATGCGTTTGTTGCTAGGTTTTTTTTCAAAAAAAAAATTGACAAAGCTGAATCAATCATCCTTATCCTTAGAATAGGTACACTAAAGCGACAATCGCGCTGGCAGGGCCGACAGACGGCAATACACCACATCCCATATTTCAAAGGCGTTAAGCCCTGTCCACGAAGAGCACTTTTGATAGAAATATTTACATGAAAACAGGCATACAGGCATAAAGAATTACGGCTACGCTATTTCCGAGGCTATTTCAATTTTTCTGGAAAACATCCATATACGGACAGAGAGTTTATAGATTATGTTCGCAAACTCAGCATTACAGGGGGCGTGGCGGAAAAGTGGAAAACGTAATACTTGGTTTCATCGAACCTTACTTTGCAGCTTATTAGTGAGCTTACAAAGCTCTCGATGACGGAACAAATTTGAAAAATACAGGCATACAGACGTTACGAATACCGCGAATTGCCCGTATGAATGTGAACAATTAAGCTTTCTGTATGCCCGGAGTAATTTTCCTGTAATAAAAAGTACCCTTCTGGATGAAGCTTTACTGTTCAACCAAGAATAAAATAAACTCCGCCTTTATGATACTATACATGTACGTAAACTGTGAAAGAAAGTTACGTAAGTAGCCATAATTGACAAACTTAATACAATTCCTGGAGAGCGGAACTGTCTAACAATCTTATTCGTGTGGCGTCTTGTTAGTCTGAGTCTCAGGCGATCTGGAAATCCAGCAGGGTGTAATAACAAGGTACAATATATCGACAGTTATGCAGGCCTTACTAGGGAACATAGTCAAAGTCTAGGAAAAGGTTTTCATTGTTATGGGGTTCGTAAGAAATCCTCACCATATAGTGTACGCGAAACGATTATATTAGGGCCTGAGAAAATCATCGTAGTCTTCTCTAAGTTACTAACACGAGATGCGCATCATCAAAGCTTGTTATACGAGCATATTTCCATAGTGCACCGGTCCGGGTAGATATTTAAAGGTAAAAATATATATATGTATATGTTTCATATTTTCGATCGATCGATCGAATCGATCGAAAGTTAACAAAATATTTCAAAGATGGTTTGAACTCATCCACTTCAACCGGTTACTGATTTAAATGCCAGCTGATTCAGGAGAACATTTAGAATTCATTCCCCTTCCCTCTTCTTCTCATTTTCAACTGCCACTAAAATACAGAACTCAATTGTCCATCGAACAATTTCCAATTAGTTTAGAGTGGTTTAGAGTCCGTCCCGAATAATCGGAGTATTGTGTTTTTCTTGCTATTTCTGGCACGTAAAGAGCTATGCAAGTGGTTACTGGTAAATAAGTCTTTCATTCATATCATAGCACAGTGTAAAGAAAAAATGTTTATAAATATATCCAACATTTGTGGTTAGACAAATCATTGGGTAACCAGCTAGAAGGGAGCGGTGTTTTGTTTAGGTTAGTGGCATTTTTAGAGCAATATGCGTACAGCAGGTGCCGAGCTGAAGCTGAACTGCAAACCGATACAGGGACGTCGTTTTGTTACGAGGCCCAAATTTTGTCATGCGCCGTAACATTGTCATAGGCGGGAGTACTGACTCTGCGCTGTCCACCAAAACTCTTCAGTATGATTCACATTTTCGGATTGAGTGGATTGTTATTTCAAATCGGAAGCATGAGTACCAACTACTCAAACGAAACAACTATCAGTTCGGAGGACCTGATGCCCATGTTTCGAATGAAAACAATCCACCTAATCAACCGTTTCATGTGCGTAATTTTAGGTATTCCGTTGAACCTATTGGTAGTGACTGTCATCCTGCGCTCAAGACAATTATGGACACCGCGCAATATTTTCTGGCTTGCCGTCACCTTATACAATGTACTTGCGTTGACTCAAGCCAGTGCTGAATTGTGCATCTATAATCTCTACCGACTAGGGGACGGAAGTCACCAAACTTTGTGCAAATTCTACTCAACAATTGTAGGATGTCCCTATGTTCTTCTATTAACTGGATTGATGTTGGCGACTTGGGATCGGTATCTAGCCCTTTCTCGACAACAATTTTATAAACGTTACGCTTCTTCAACAAACGTCAGTTTGATATTATTTAGCGTCTTTGTTATTGTCGCAGGTAAAAATTTAGTACATGCAACGATGGTTACGTCTTAATTTGGCGTAACTGAATATCTTTCTGGGTACAGGTGGACAAACTGCGCCTTATTGGCTGGGGATTTTCCCCATCAGCTGCAAATTGAGATACGGATGGTTATTAATCACTGTCTTCTTCCAGGGTATCTTGTCAGTTATCTGTCTCTTTCTCCAAATAAGACTATACATGATCGTCCGCAGTTGTATTCGTTACTCTCCGCCAGACAAAGCGACCACCATGGAACTGGTTCCTCAACAACTCTCCAACAGTAACAGTTCTTCCATGTGTAGTGATCGACACAAACTCCCTCAAGACATCTCCACTCAACGACTAAATAAACTTGAAATGAGAGCCGCTCGTATTTTGGGTGTCGGAATTTTCCCATTTTGTTTAGTAACTTTAACTATTTGCGTCAGCAGTATGGTGCTAGTCCTGTTTCGTTACAAAGGTCTAGACGTCTTATGGATAGGCTTCATCATGGAAGCCTTCAGAGAATTCCTCTTACTTCACTTGATTTATATTCCAACAGTCTTTATTGCTCAAAGCCGGGAATTCAGAGCGGCTGTTAGACGCTTCTGTAGAAGTAGACCTCCCACTTCTGCAGTTCAATTCGGCTAAAAGGCACTTCAACATTTAGAAATCAATTTGAACTACTTCTTCATCCACCTACTCCTTCATTACCAGTGAAGAAACATGACGGAAATTGAAAACCATGATTCCTAAAAATTCCAGTGCGATATACCACACGTATGTAACTTCCTTTTTAAAATGCTCAACAAAAGATTGCCCTGTCAAATTATTTAAAAAATAAAGTCAAATGTGTCAGTACCTTTCTTTTGTTACAAAAAAGGGACAAGTAAGTACAACATTAACGGAGCAATGGAAACAAGGCAGTGATAACTTTTAACTTGTACCAAAAGAAAAATAATAATGATTTGCACACCATTCGTTTTTGGACCACATTCACCACTTACGGATTTGTCATCTTTTTTTGTTGTAATTTTCATTTTAAAATTTTCCTAACTGGGGTTCATGAAGGAAGATAGGATTTGCACTGGATAGGAAGAAAGACAATTTAAATGGATTGTAGAATCAAAAGATTACGTACCCTGGGATGAATTATTTAGTTGGATTTACTTCAAAATCGTTCTCGTTATTTGTTAATCTTTAAAAAAAAGGGAAGGGGGGGTTGAGGGTCTTCTAAAATGTTTTCTAATGAACAGACACCGACTTGGTGCTATCGCCCACTCTTTTACTAGACTGCGACCAGCGCTGAATGCATGGAATGAAGAAAAGCATCAGGCCACTGGCGGCGATCATCGATCCCGCCAAGTAAAAGCCCGCATCGTATGATCCAAGTTCGTCCTTCAGTCGACCTGTTGCATTTCACAAGACATTTCAATTGAGTCAACCATCAACAATGAAAGAAGTTTATCAATTATCAAAATACCTGCAATTGGAGGCCCGACCAGCGAGGCAATTCCTTGGAACATCAATAATAATCCGAAAGCATTCGTCAACTTCTCTAGCCCGAGCAAGTCGACCAAGATTACAGATGTCAGACCGACATAGGCACCAATGGTAAATCCAAATGTGGCACAGTAAATTATCAACGTAACGTAATCATCGCAGAAGGCGCTCAAAGCGGTAGCTGTTGAAACCAAATTACAATAGGTGAATATATAATAGTAAGAGATGAAAGAATTATTCTTTCGCATACCTATTCCGCAGACGGTGAGTGCTCCATTGTACAGCCAAAGCCTATTGAGCCACGGTTTATCAGAGATATAGCCAAGAATCACACGACCGACTGTATTAGCAATGCCGACGACTGATAACAAGAAACTAGCGTTGGCTGACGGAATATTCAATTCGAGGGCTTTGTCCTAGAATTCGAGAAAAAATTATATTAATAATTAAGACATTTCCTCTCCCAGTAAGTGTTACTTAAGCGGATTACTTTGATGTAGACGTAGGGTACATTGAAGCCGATACTGGTGCAGAAATTGGATATGGTGAACAAAATGAAGACGGGATCTTTCAATAAGTTAAAGTCCATCATTTCCTTGTAGGCATCGTAGGACTCCTTTTCACAAGGAATTAAACCGCAGACTTTAACCTTCTCGTCGCCGTCAGACGTCCCCGAGCGAGTGTCTTCCGGGATGCGCATCACAGAGCCGGAAAATCCCTTGGGGTCAGCTCGGTATTCGGGTATGTTCAACATGGAGCCGCTGTACAACGCGTCCTTGCGATACATGACACCGGACCCTCCGTGCTGTGAGCGCATGTCAGCTGTGGAACCCTTACGGCTAGATACGGTTATGCCAGCTTCCGCATCGCGTTTACTGGGCAAATTGCCGTAACTTCCGAACTTGCGGCTGTCCTCGCCAGGCATATCGGGCACCTGGAGTAGGTGCGGTTGGCTTCGTGCCATACGAGCGATTGACGCGTCGCCAACAGCTGCGCTGACTTGCAATGTGTTGTTGGCGGAATTGCCTTGACCTTTGCCATTCGTCTCTCCGTTTGCTGGGACGTCGTGCACACTACGTCGCGCTGGATCTGATGCTGCCGGATGAGTCGGAGAACTGCCTGTCTCTTCCCTAATGGCCATCAGTTTCTCCTTTTCAACCATTTCCACGCCGACCTCTGATGTCGTTCTCTTCTTGCGAGGCCTGGCCGTCTCCAGGGGACGGAACAGCGCTCCAAAGATAATGCAGTTTAGGGTGATGGCCGTGATGATAAGCAGAGCTCCCCTCCACGAGTAAGTTTTGATGAGAGCTTCGGTTAATGGAGCAAAGATGAACGTGCCTATTCCAGATCCGCAAACGGCAATGCCCGTGGCAAACGAACGCTTTTTCTCGAAGTAGCACGTGACACTGACGATGGCCGGCAGATAAATCAGACCGAAACCGAAACCTGTATTTTGAAATACAAGTCGATGCAATCAAGATCAAAGTCAAAAATGTCAATTGCATTGAACCAACCAGCTAGAAGGCCGATAGTGACGTAGAGTGTGGTGACATCATTGGCCAGCGTGCTGATGCCCAATCCGAATGCCGCCACCAAAGCTCCAACAATCGTGATGGTCCTGCAGCCATATTTGTTCACAAGCGAACTGACAATAGGCCCTGTTGTTGGATCAATAATTATGAGTGATGTAATGAGTTTATCTGCATTTCATGTGTCCTAGTTTACCTGATCCTAATGTTACGCCAACCATTATCGAGGCAATCCAGGATGTGCGCTCAGAACCTTCATCAAAGTACCACATGAATTCGACGATAAAAATACCAAGCGTGTAAGTAAATCCGTCAGCTGAAAATATAAACAATTTATCTTTAGTCAGGTCGTGGACTGGTAATTCTATTAATTATAAAATTACCAATTATGTGAATCATGAAAGAACCAAAGACGACAGCCCAACCCCAGCCTCCATCTGGAGGCGGGATAACTTCTTCATCATCATTTGCTGGATTCTTTTTGGCCGGTGCTCCATGCGTCATTTCAAGATTGCGTTTCTATCACGGTTGAATATTAAAAAGAAAATCCCTTTTCTAATTTCAGCAAGTCGAGTTGAATGATGGATGCGCCGTCTTAAGGGAACTCGTCTTGCAGTCCTCGCTCACGAAATGTTCTCTCCGGTTTGTGTCAGTTGACTAGTGCATTGTTTCCACCCTGTTGAGTAATAAAATACCACATACAAAAGATGAAAATCTCTTTTAGAAACTATATAATACTGCTGTAAAAAAAAGAATTCACTGATGAAATCGGGCGGTGGCTGCTGTAACTAAGCTTGAAACCATGGTTTCTGCGTTCTCACTGTTGCGTTACTACTGTACTAAATATCTGCACGTTTCCTTGAATCTAAAATTAGGATTTTTAAAAGGCTGTCTGAGTGCATCCAAACCGAGACATTTCACGAAATGCAACATTTCAAAGAGAAACATTAAACTGTTCGCGATGAACACACAGCGGATAGTTTACTGCAAGGTCGACAGTGCAACATAGGGGGGAAATTTCATCAGAAAAAACTGAGAGCTGTCACAGCACATAGAAACCGCAGCTCGAATTTTTTTACAGCTGAAATGGCAACCAAGAAGGCAGCGAACCACGTGGTTTTCAACGTAATCAGATATTCAAGTCACCACACGCGCCAAACTTCCTATCCAACAATGAAATCCTTCTCTGTTTCTGATTTCTGTTCTGAGTCTGACGACAAGATCTTTTCAGCCGATCGTTATTTACAACTTTTTTTTTACCTGGTGTATTGATCCCGGACGATACACACACACCTTATCCCAGTCACTAGGTTCCTTTCCTTCAAAAACTTTTTTTTTTTTTTTTACGGTGTGTATGAATATTGGCGCCCGCGCACGTTGTTGCGTGAAAAGCAGCTCACGTCACGAGCTAGAAGTGACTGAGAACTGAGAGCTATGGCGTCACCAGTCAGTCTCTCTAACACTGGTAGCCTCGTGTGTGGGCGTGTCTTCCTCTCCAACTAGGGGGAGAAGCTTTCCTACGTAATAACAAAACGTACAAAAGAGAGAGTAGGGAAGCGTAGACCTCCATTCCATACAACAGGATGAGGGGAGAGATATCGAGGGGTTCAACGTAACTCTCATGTCCCCTTTTTCATCCCCCCTAGTCTTTTCTTTGGACTTGCCCAACTGGAAACGAGGAACACGATGGCAAAAGATAAAGAGGACTTTTTTTCATTTAGAACTAAAGGAAAAACGTGCAAGGAAGAATAGCTGTTTCCTAGCCGCCCATATTGATTGAAATGGAGTCAACCGTGGACCTTTTTCGGAGTTTCTTCAAATGGCAATAAACAAACACTCAATTGTGCTACAAAAATACATTCCATTGCCAATATATAGCTGTACAAAGTGGGTGGGTAGTTTGCTTTGACGTTGTGAACTCAACAGCAGCTGAAACTTTACTTTCATCTGGTACCTATATTTCCTATACGTGGGTCGAGTCCGTTTAAAGTCACATTTAATTTAATCAAATAGTTTGCCACTATCTAGCACCTATATCATTAAATTCTCTCCGTGAATTTATCAAAACAAACCTATCTTTTCTACGTTTGAAACATTTTTTTTTCTTTATTCTTAGTTTAATTATTGCGGATCACTGACGACGCGTGTTGTGGTAAATGGAGATGGAAAATAATCGAAACTCTAGTAGGTGAGCTAATGAAGCAAAAAATTCTTTTTGAGAGAAGGAAAAAAGCAAGAGGCGAGCAAGAATGAAACATCAGCACAGTTTCCTTTTTGCTTTCTTGTTTTCCTTCCCTTTCCTTTTAGTAATAAGCAATTCAGCAATTCGAAACCGGCATTCAATTCAAATTACCGGATAGGACGGGAAAAAAGAAAACAAAGCAACTAACAGATAGGACGAATAGACTAAGGACCATATGCAAAGAGTCGATAGGGCTGCTGAAAACGATGGCGACCAAAGTCTGATCGATATTGACTAGACTCTTATCGCTTCGTCTAGAAAGTGAAAATGAAAAAAAGAAAAACTTATTGGGAGCTTTAAAGAACGTAGATGGGCGTGCACTGTGGGAATATCCGTTCGAAAACTTTTTTTTTTAAACAACAGATAATGTCGTAACTCCGACCTTTCGTTCAATGTTCGTTCACAACTTTGTAAAAAGCGATAGGTCAATCCATACCGGTTAAGTGACAGATTATTGAAAATTGTTTGAGAGTATTGAGCTATTGAGACGTTACTATATTAGGGATGAAATCGAAGCAGCCGGTCAATGTCTTATTTACTGTTTGGTGGTTGATGGTGAGACGACGGAGTTTGACGTGTGCGGGTTGTGCTCACATCAATCCATCACTCTAACGCCTAGCCTTTCGGGATTGACGTGCATGGCTTGTTTGTTCGCCAAGCCGGCCAAAGCGAGTAAACAAGAAGCTGTGCGCGCAGTCGTGATTTGATTTGGTTGGGGGAGGCAATGTAGGCTAAAAGAAAACGATCTAAGGAACGAGCGGCCGGATAAACATCCAGATCATCTGTCAGTGGCAGCAGGGTTCCCACAAAGTTTCGGCTCTAACGCAGCGAGTAATGTTAGCAGCGTGGGTTGCGTTTGAAGTTGTAACTGGAATAAAGGGATCCCAAATTGTGTCTGCTGACGGTGGCATGTACAATTATTGTACAGTGAAACAAGGATGCAGTATGCACCTCCGCTAGCAGCGCAATAACTCAACTTTTCAACTTAGAAAAAAGCAGTCTAGATCCCGGATGTAAACTAAAGGGTTCGAGTAGTACATATTTTAAATACCCGGACTTTATAAATAACACCCGTGATATATAATTCTTTCGTATTGAACGTGGAGTGTGGAGGAGTAATGGAATGAAAATGAAAGCAACCGCTACGAACTAGCTTGACTTACCTTAGAAACTTAAGGATGAAAGCCGGCAGTATAAAAAATGGAAGTGGAGAAGGACCTCGCACCCAACCAGACGACGTTACGGCCGTTGAATAAATGATTTTTTGTATGGAATGGATGGCCGGGACAAGGAGATATGGCGGTGGCGCTAGTACAGGGAGAACGTTCACTCTATGTGATCCTCGTCGGTTGAAAATGAAAATGCACAGCATCAGCAGTTTCCCGATAGTACTCTAGCGTGCTCGGCACTGTACACTGAACAGAAAGCCACCTTTTGCTTTCCTTGAACATCGGCAGATATGCGATTCAGCAAGCGCGATCAGGTTTCAACATTTTGTTCATTCCACTGGGCCATCTGGTGCTTTCACACTAAATTATTATGAGAATCCTCATTTAAGGACTAATAGCCATTCCGACTAACCTATCTCTCAGTTCGTGTGTCGCGAGTCTTTCCACTTTTATACAGGTGCTGGAATGTTTTGAAATTAACTTGAATTTAACAACACATTGGGGCCGAATGTGTTTTTGTTGGTTTTAACGGCGATTTTAGTGGCATACGGTGGCATGTCACAATATTGTCCGAGGAATGCAGAATTGGAATGTATTGTGTCAAGGGTGAAGTCCTAAATGCAAAAATTTCAAATAGTTCATGAATATTTTATGTTAAGATTTTGTTAAATGATTTGGCTGTGGAAAATACTTAGAATAAAAAATTCCATAATAAATACTGATAAGACTTAAGAGACTAGTGCATGGTTGGAAATACTGAATACATACCAAGGCTTTCTGTTGTAGCACTACACAAAACTGCCCATAATGGTTTGAAGTATTCCCACTAACTGAATGTGGGTTTCCAACGACAACACACCCCTACCTGAGAACACAACACAGCAAATACATTAAACATTTTCAGAACTATTACAGCTGTGAACTTAAAAACTGATTCCAGGTTACCTATTATTAGTTGCAATATGATTATTTGCACTGAAATGATTCAAATGGCACATGGTTTCCTAAATCTTGGATAACAGTGATTGAGTCTCTTTTGTGGATTTTCTAACATGACAATGCCACAAACACACCACCTGGGAGTATGCGGTTTAATATACATTTTCCTTCTGTTTTTGCCTTTTGAATTATTGGTTCTTAAAATCGAACTAATATTGTTTCCTTTTCGAAGTGGTTCGTAAGTAGGCCTCGCCATGCCGATCTCTTCTCTCACATAATTTTTTAACTAGTAATTCTCAGCTATTAAAACTCTTTCCGCTAGAAAAAAAACTAATAAATTTGAAAAAGTGATACGAATTTGGTTGAAAACAAACAAATTCAGTGGATTGTGATGTATTTGGATGGATTTTCAGAGACTGAAAAGGATTTGAAAGGGTACAGAACACAATAACAAACCCAACAGCCAATTACCTATTACCGCCCGAACAGTCGAACAGTGTTGCCAGATATGGTCATCAGATATATGCTTACCGTCAGCCGAAAGCGGGAAGCTGGCGGGAAGTCAGAAATCACTCAAATCAGAATTAAAGTATGTTACGACGGTTACAACGGTTACGAGAATTTAGAAATTTCATCACCACAAAAATGAAAAAAAGGAATATAAATTTTAGGCATTCAAATGAACTGCTGCAACACTTAGCAACAAATATATATCGGCATTTCCTGCTAATTTTCGTTCGACGCCGCCGATAATTTGACCGATATCTACCTCTTCCAGTTCTCGGGGGTATTACTTCATTGGGTTTTCTTTTTCCCCCTCTTTTTCCCCTACTTGGTTACAACTCCTTACCAGTGAAGCATAGCTTTCAACTTTGTAGGTGCGTTAACTAATGATTCGATGACGGATCCAAAACTTATGGCAAAATAACGAAAGTCATTAAAAGGGAATTCATTAAAAGTCTTATTCAAAGGTCGGACATCGAAGGTAAATTAGTGGGCTTTTACATAAATCAGGGTCGTATCTCTAAGTTAAGGTCGACCATTAAAAGTCTGGAAAACCTGTTTGACGATAAGTAATCCATCTTCTTTACGTTTAAAATCCTTTTCATGTATCAACCGAGGCCAATTTCGAAATGGCTGGGTGTGGTGCACAACTGGACACACCAGCTGCGCTTATTCGTAGATTGTTGTTGAATGTTGTATGCCCAACAGGATATATATCGAGTTAACCAAGTGGAAATTTTAGACGGTACGTATGTGTAGTGACAGATGGGGCGGTTTATTGTTTGTACAACTCAACAACTCTCGTGACTGTACCTCATTATATCCCGGTTAGACCAACTGTTCACCAGCATTTTTGACTGGCAAATTCAATGAACGCCGATAAATTTCTTTTTTAATGTATTCGGCACGTCATCGCTATTAATGCTCACATTTACAAATTCAAATTTACCCGAATGTAGTTCAAGCCGCTAAAAGACTGATGATTGAAACCAAAATCAATAGCATAGATGGAACTTTGATGAAAGCGGCAGCATCCTTTGCACAGCGGGCACTGTAAGCTTGGGAATCAAGATCCACAAAATACGTTCCATTGGAACACGAAGCTCCCGACAATCTTGTTAGCAAGTATCTCTTTTCATTGATGAGCCAGCTCAAATGACAATCATCGCATACGATGGGGTCTGTAAATATTCAAAATACTCTACTAATAGTAAATGAGTGAGTGGAAAGTAGATAATCTGGGATTTACTATCGTAAAGATCCATCGACCCTGATCCTTGAAGCATATCTTCCAATATATTTTCGAAAACTTCACGTGGTAGCGCACTCAACTTGTCGAATACCATGTAAATCAAAGTTGGCCGGAAGTTTCCTGTGATTACACGCAGACCACTTATATACGTAATAGATTTAAAAAAAAACATTGATTTTGTACCTTGAAAAGCTCCTGGTTCAACGTTCCTAAGAGGCATATTTTGAAGCCAGAGGCTACTGACAGTTGACAATAAAGCTAGCGAGCCGGTTGGTAATGTTGTTATTTGGTTTTCACTGAGATCGAGAATGTTTAAACTGCTTAAGTTTCTCACAGCTGGTGGAACTCTAGTCAGTCCCAAATTAACCAGGTACAGCCGGATCAATGACCATTCATAGTAAAGCAACGTGTCTGTGATTTGTTCCATAATGGTATTATTCGTGTCCGTCGCAGAGTTGATTGTAATTGTATCCAGCCACGGAGTTTGCGCCGGATTGTGCCATTCACGGAATCCGTTCGGAGCGTACAATTCAATCGTCCGCAGATGAGGCATCAGCGGCATCTGTGCCATCGTCGTGATACTATTATTCCTGAGACGAAGCGATGATAAAACTCTCAACTGAGCCAAAAAGGCAAAATCAAAGTCTGTCAAATCGCAAAAACTAATTTCAAAAAAGGTCGTCTTCGCAGCAGAAGAAATGAATGCTTGCGGATCGATAGTACCCAGTCCTGCTGAGTCACCTATACATTCGATAATAATATTCACTGATGTCTTGTTACTCAACATATTCGCCGGAATTGACATCTTGGATCCGGTAAGAGTAATTTTCACCTCGGTGTGATCAACAATGGGGGTGAGTTGGAAGGTCTGTGAGATGGCATTCAGTTCCTGGGGAGATGACGCATTGCAGTAGGCGTTGTAAGTTTCATACGGCCAATAGTCACAAATGCACTGGGGACTATAGTCGAGCTCGATTGGACACTTCAGACCAAGCCGTTCTTCCGGTTTTTCGGCCAAGCGAACAGATGACAACTGATGGCTCTCTGTTCCCTTTAACACCGCCGCCAACTTTACAACAACAAAATGAGAGTAAATTCCTCGTGATAAAAAGCTTAAATGTTTCTAATGCTTGTATGACACAACTTGTTTATAGGTAACCAATTGTTTCTCAAAAATTCAAACTAATTAGGATAATAGATTATAGCGAAGGCAGGAAAATAAAACTTACTGCGAATAATACCCAAAATAAAATAGCCATGTTCTTGGTCAACAATTTTTTCGTTACTGAATGCAGCACCGCGCCGATATCTATTATATTCAATCCTGTGTACAAAATCTTAAGATATACCAGGATTAACCGGTGAAGCTGCCTTATCGCGTATGCAAATACAAACACCAAAACGAAACCAACTGAATTTGTTGCGGCTGTACCGAGCTGTTCATGCAGTATACGTACGTAGAAGTTAACTTTAGACTTTGGTTATCCTTTCCATCAACTATCAATCAAATTTACTTTGAAGAAGTCAACAAGTATCGAGCGTACTTGGTGGCCGCCTATGGTAAAACTCACGGAATATTTTGTCGATCACACAAACAACAAACCTCATGCAATGCGTAATCTCGAGTTAAAATGATTGGTTTTTCTTACTCGGGATGCGCTAGCATGTGAAGCAAAACTCTGTAAGATATGACCGTTTTACACAAAACCCCTCTAATAATCAGCAGTTATATCATTTGAATTGTTCAGTGATCAAACACAACGTATAAAGGTTATACCTATATATTTATATGTTATAACCTATATTTTCAATTCGGCAGAGAATTCAATTGGTCTTGAACGATGATAATTTCTGAAAATACATTTCACAAACCCTGTGCCCACAAGACGGTCATCATGTACTTTGTTTTAGTTATTTATAGGGCTCTTCGGTTAAGTTTAAAAACGGATTCGGTTTCGGTTAATCCAGACAGAGAAGGAAGAGATGCGGGTGTAGACGCCATACGTGTCAGTTGCGCATCCGATTCCCCAACTCACGATTCCTACTTGACATTGGCGGTTGCCACGGTTCATCATCAATGGTCCTCCGCTGTCACCCTGTCAGCAGAAAATATGAATCTATCAAACCGAAAATTAGCTTTCGTTGAACTTTACGGCGCATGAATCCTTGTTCGGAGCCGCAGCGCAAATGAAGTGATCTACGATGCCTCCCGGTGCTCTACTTCCGAAAGTTCTCCGACAATCATCTTGCGATTTGATCTGCAGAGTAACTTTTTTCAAAGTGTCCGCCCTAGGCCCACCTGAAAGTTTTTTTTTTAATTCTTGCATTATTTGCCTCAGATAAAACTTTAAAAATGACTAATTATTGAGTTACCGTCTCTGATGTTTCCCCATCCAATAGCCACTGCCTCTTTCCCGTCGTGACTGACGCCCTCGTCGTCGTAGAGACAAACAGGAGATATGGTGCTTGTGAATTTAACTGGCGAGTCCATGGTTATCAACGCGATATCGTTGTACTTTTAGGTAATAGAATTTCACAGAAAAACTATTTTCGTTGCTCGCATCTATTCACTATTCATTAAAAGAAACCTACCAATTTAGTTGCGTCGAATCCCCTATGGCGCGTAATACTATGTACTCGCTTGATAACCATTCTCGAGTCTCTCAGATCTACAGCTCCCATAATAATCGTGAGTTGGGCAACGCCTTGTGATGACAATCTTGACAGAACCATACAGTAATTATGTAGGAATACGGTTGTGCCGTCTTTTATACGGCGAGAGATAAAATACCTGTGAACACAATGCGCGGCCGTAAGAACGTGAACATCGTCCAACAGCGAACCTCCGCAGTAAACTTTTCCGTTACTCATAATACCTGCCTTTTAAATTAATCTTCGTCATGAAATCATCATTAACCAAGAAAATTCTAAAGTGATTTTCACCATAAAAGGGTACTCTCCATTGTACGTATCCCATCCTCCTACTATCCGTGACAACGAATCAGGATAGCCGGTGTGATTTTCAACAGAGTTTTCGGCTTTGACAGTGCGGTTGTCTCGTTGTATGGATTGACAACAGACCCCATAAATCTGTAAAAAAACGGACCAGTGCATATCAGCCCAGAGATATATTTTAAGGTATAGATAAGATTTAAATGTTCATTCCAATTCACTTCGGGCAATGTTTGTGGGGATGCCTGCGCTTAGACTGTCGACCAAGATTCGATCCGAAGACCAACGGGGGAATATTTATTTAAAGATCAGACTGTATATGATTGAACCTACTTGTTTGCCACTGGGCTCGGCATAATTGCATGTACCCCGAGTACCCATTACCCACGTCTCGAGGTTGCCGATTGTTTGGTGCATCTTGGTATAAGGGTAGCACTCTGACACAGGCATGCAAGTACCAATTTTAAGTTCGTAAGTGAGGCACGAACGGTCACCAGAATCTTTCATTTCTGATTGTTGGCCGTAGAATTTTGATTTTCGCGCCAGTTCGTCGTTTTCTTCCGTTGCGTATCCCGTAGCCGCTAAATACAAAAAATAAATAAACACTATTTATTGGTGCCACGCTGTCGGTGAATCAAAATCAGGTATTCCTAACGGGTTTCCTACCGGCATCCCGTGATGTTTTTCTGAATAAAACTTTTATTCTTATTTACCTTTAATAACAATGGCGTCATCCGTCTCGAGAACGTGCGAATGAACTGCTATACATTGAAACACTAGCAATATTCCAACAAATTTAAGATTAAGAATCAACATATCCATGTTATGGGTAATCAAGCAAATTTGACAAGTCTCTCTGTAACCGATTGAGCATCGGTAGATTACTATTTTTTGTGTTATATTGTCCGCCTCTCGATCATCCCAATTCAGATTTCGTTTTTTTTTGTGTTTCTTCTTTCTTCCCTTATTCACCACCCCAGTCCTGTTTCAGTCGCCCCGTTTTTCACACTATGACTCGCCCCCATTGACCTAAATGCAGCTGTCTTCACTCAGATTTCTAGATTGTTGTTTTGTTTCTTTCCCTCTCATAAAGCTGTCGTCTAGCTCTTTCCCCAATGCCCATTTATCTCGCTTTCCCTTTTTTCTGTATTGATATGTCGACACCCGTGTGACCAATTTGACCGTGGGAAACGGCCTGCCGTCGCCTTCTTGCGAAATCTCGGAGCAAGGGGAAGGCAGTGTTTTCGGAGGATTCGACGGAAGGAGACGTTGCGATGAAGCTTTCGTTTCGACCAAGAAATAAACTCAGCCTTTGAATCGACAGAGTGTTTTTATTTAAACACTGAGTCCTCAGTCAGGGACATTTTTTGGTGCATCGACCGGGAAATTCCGCCGCATTTGAAATCGACCGACTAGCCTACCACCTACACCTTCTTTGAGTTTCAACATTCGATTGTAAGTTACCTTTCTCTTAGTGCGAATTGTCTGTTGTTGGAGGCGTCGTTCGTTTAGGGGTCTTTGGGAAAAGACCCACTGGCGCGTGCCTTAAACTGTTGGGGCACAGGACCACGAACACGGCCGTCGACAGATAATTTTGCACGTAGGGATTGGGCTACTGTTTGATCAATCGTATTGTTTTTCTTTATGTTGTCTTACAGACGACTTTTTTATACATGTGGCAATCGCTTCGTCTTGTTTGAATATTTTAAATGTTATTCGAATAGACTATCTTTGATAGTCTATCTGTGGCAAATCGTTTCGTTCGCTTGGCTATTAGCCATTATTCGAACAGACTATCTTTGATAGTCTATCTGTGGCAAATCGTTTCGTTCGCTTGGCTCTTAGCCATTATTCGAATAGACTATTTTGTAGTCATTTGTGGCAATCGTTTCGTCTCGTTTGGCTATTAGCCATTATTCGATTAGACTATCTTTGATAGTTATCTGTGGCAATCGTTTCGTTTCGCGTGGCTTATAGCCATTATTCGATTAGACTATCTTGAAAGTCATTTGTGACAATCATTTCGTTCTGTTTGGCTATGAAAGTCGTTGCAGTTAACCTGTCTTTCGTTGTATTAATCGTTAAATTGGCATGTTTCAACAAATTTAACTGTAATCGGTTCCTCTGAAAAATCTGACTATCGGATTATTATGTCCTACTGTTAGCATAGAATCAGTGTCTTATTCATCAGGCAAAGGACATAATTGATAATGTCTATCAATGAATCGGTTAATAGTCCTTCACGGGAGGGAAGGGACGACAGAATTACCGAGGAAATTGATGAGGTTTATGGGATCGGGGCATTAAAGGTCGTTCGGGACACTATCCGTCGGGGTCTTGTTCGTCATTGTAGTAACCTAGACTTTGTTTTATCGGAAGAAAAGAATAAAGATTCCATTATAGCTCATCGTGAGCATATTTCGATTGCAATTGAGGACCTTAGAAAGGCGCATTCGGACTACGTGGAAGCCTTGCGGCAAGATGGTCAGTCAATTGAAGGAGCCTATATCTATATAAACGAGAATGAATGTATGGTCCGAGAAGTAATAGAAAGGATTGATCACTATTTACAAAATCTAGATACGTCTCATTCTATTTCCGAATCGTTTGATATAGGCAGTATGGACAATGGTTTTCCCCCGCCGAACCGTCGTCTTTTAGAAATCAATCTGAAATAAGACCTTCTGCCAGTATGAATTCGTTTATAAATCCCTACAGCAGTCAATTCCATCGCAGTAGGCCAAATTCGCCTTCGTCGTCTATATGTTCACACGTTTCAAACTACAATCCGTCAAAACGGCCCCGCTACTCTCCAACATCTGAGCAAAAGCCGGTCACGGACTGGATTGACCACAGACGTTCCGTCTCGACGAATCAATCACATTCATTTAACCCAATGTGGATGATGAACGCCATACCCCAATTAAAAATTGAACCTTTCAATGGAGATCCCCGTGAATGGCCCACCTTTTTATCCTCATTTAAGGACATGATTCACGATGTCCTACCCTCCGATAGCCAACGACTCGCAGTTTTGAAACAGTTATTGTCATCTGAAGTACGCTCATATATTTCCGAATATCTTGAGAATGCTTCCACCTATTATGACGCCCTAACAGAGTTACGTAAGCGCTATGGACAGCCACAAGTAGTCGCCCGAGCCCATTTAACGTCTTTGATGAGCCTACCGACTATCAAAGACGATGACTATTCAGAACTTGGCAAATTTTCAAGAACGCTTCACGGGGCGATGTATGCATTACGAAACGGGGGATACGAACAAGATTTAGAGGCGGGAATGACTTTAGAACACATTGTCGGTAAACTCCCACCTCGAATGCGCAATACTTGGGGCATTAAGGTTTATAAAATGATACCGAAACGGGCAACTCTTAAACATCTAGCTCATTGGCTCGATGAGATTGTGATGGGCGAAATGATGATCCGACCGCCGTCAATACAAAATAAGTCTAGTAAAAAGGGGTTTCGAAAGGAACAAGACAACAGTAAGTCACGCACTAACTTTTCGTCTGGTTCGAAGCCTACAGTTTTGTTAACAGATTCGCGGGCTATCTCATGTTTTTGTTGTGGGAAAAATCACTCAATTGAAAAGTGCAATGTATTTATGGAAATGTCAGTAGGGGAAAGAGCCGAGTGCGTAAGAGATAAAAAACAATGTTTTCGTTGTCTTGATGGCCTTCATCGCAGTGTAGAATGCCCTTCCAAATCGACCTGTTCAATCGATCAATGTGGGCAACGTCACCATTATTTGATTCACGGGGCCCCGCGGATGTATCCCTTGAAAGCAAGGGATGTTGAAAGCCACAGCCAGACCGTAAATACGATGTCAAGTAAACGCACTATCTTAAAAACGCTATTAAATGTGGTCCCAGTTATATTACAGGCCAATGGAAAGACGGTGTATACACACGCCTTGTTAGATAACGGAAGTGATGTGACGTTGATACGATTGGATGTTGCCAAAAAACTGAAATTGAATGGAAGGCCTCGTTTAACTACTTTTGGAACGTTTCACGGCAGAGACCCGGCTATTCGAACGTCACAGGTCAGCTTTATTATCAAATCATTAGATGAGTCCTTCGTGGTTGACGTCACTGAAGCTTCCACCGTTCCAAATCTCAAATTACCGAAGAGAGAATACGATTTAAAGAAGCTGAAACTTAGATGGCCTCATCTAAGTGACGTAAAAATTAATGATACTGATTTTGGAGACGTTACGATTCTCATCGGGGCAGAAATACAAGAAGCTCATCAACAATTAGACAGGCGTGCGCCACCAAAGGGAACTCAAGCGCCTTATGGAATTCGCACTCCGTTCGGGTGGTGCTGCGTTGGGCCTGTTCCGGAAAGAGACAAAACAAACCAACCACAGTCACCATTTGTTCTTACAATTAGGAATCAATGCGATTTACACAAGACGGTGGAGAAGTTTTGGGAAACAGAGTCATTTGGGCTCGTCCCCAATTTAAGATTCCCTGAATCAGAAAGAGATAAGCGAGCCAGGGAATTAGTGAAAGCAACGACGACATTCAATGGAACTCGCTACTCCGTAGGTCTTCCTTGGGTGTCCTCCACCATTTCTTTAACGAATAACTATGAGACAGCCTTTCGCAGGCTCCGCTCTATAGAACATCGCTTTCGCCGGGATCGGATTTTCGCCGAGAGGTACACAGCCGTGATAAACGATTATATAGAAAATGGGTTTGCGCGAAAGGTGAATGCAAGTGAGATAGCCGGATGCGAGGGCCGAACGTGGTACCTCCACACCACGGCGTGATAAATCCTCAGAAACCTAATAAGGTTCGTGTGGTCTTCGACGCTTCAGCCAGACATTGTGGATCGTCTCTTAATGATGTATTGTTAAAAGGACCTAACCTTTTAAATGATCTTGTGACTGTACTGTTACTATTTCGCGAAAGAGCTATTTCTTTGAGCGGGGACATTAAACAAATGTTTCTGCAGGTTCAAGTTAAATCCGAAGATCAATCTGCGCTACGTTTTTTATGGCGGTCACCCGGGGTCCACACTCCTCCTACTATCTATCAGATGCAAGTTCAAATCTTTGGTGCAATCTCTTCCCCCTTCATTTGCTCGAGTGTACTACGACGGAACGCAGAGAAACACTTTAAGGAATTCCCAAGTGTAGCAGATAAAATTGTAACGAACTTTTACGTGGACAATCTACTTGATTCTTTTGATTCGGAGGAGGAAGCGATTTTGTCCAGGAAGGCGTACAGCGCCTTGTTAGAAAGAGGTGGATTTCATTTGAATCAATGGATCTCTTCGTCTAGAAAGGTTTTGACTACAATCCCCAGAGAAGATAGGAACAACCCCACATTAAACTTGGATTTAGAAGCACTACCTATCGAAAGAACTTTAGGCGTTCTATACAACAGCGAATCGGATGAATTTATGTTTAAAATTAACCTAGACTCAGAGGCGAATACCAAGCGACGAATTTTGAGCGTCATCTCAACCGTTTTCGATCCGTTGGGTTTTTTAACACCTGTCATTTTAATCGCAAAAAAGGTGATGCAAGAAATTTGGGCGTCGGGGTGTGACTGGGATGAAATAGTAGGAGAAGCTATCTTAATACAGTGGCACCGTTGGATTTGCCACCTTCCTTATTTAGAAAATATAAGAATACCCAGACCTCTCACGCTATCACCCCATTTTAAAGAGGCTCAAATTCACGCGTTCAGTGATGCCTCGATGGTTGGTTTTGGTGCCGTCGTTTATCTGCGAGTTGTTTGCAACAAGGATCTTGCCCGAGTCTCGTTCGTTTTATCGAAGTCCCGCGTGGCACCTATTCGACCGTTAACAATCCCGAGATTGGAGTTACAAGGTGCGGTTGTAGGCTTGCGTCTCGTAAGAAAGGTATTGGACAGCCTTAGGATTCCAATAAATCGAGTTTTTTATTGGTGTGACTCAAAAACAGTTTTACAATGGATTAAGTCTAAAACATGTCGTTATCATACGTTCGTAGCAAACAGAGTTGCAGAAATTCTAGACGGATCCAGTGCGGATGATTGGTCACATGTTCCGGGAACGGACAATCCGGCAGACGAATGCAGCCGCGGATTGTTTCCTACGGAACTTAACGATAATCACCGTTGGTTCTCTGGGCCCGCGTTCCTTTATCAGTCAGAAGATCACTGGCCCGAACAACAATTATGTCGAGAACCATTGTCAGATGACCCCGAAATAGCAAAATCAAAGTGGATCGGTGTGATTAACCATTCTAAAGGGATTGAAGGGATAACAAACCTAATAAAAAATTCATCGAATTTCTTTAAATGTTGCAGAGTAGTCGCTTGGATTGCTAGGTACATACACAATCTTAAAATGAAGGCCAGTGATCAACCAATTCGATTTGGATTCCTAACTATTCCTGAATTAAAAACAGCTAAGGAGACATGTATCCGCCAGGGACAAATAGAATGTTTCGGTCAAGAAATAAAGGCGCTCAAGTCCGGTAAACCGATACGCAATGATTCTCACATTATAAAACTTGCTCCATTTCTTGATAAAGTTGGTTTGTTACGAGTTGGCGGACGTATCGATAAGGGAGATTTTTCATACGACATCAAACATCCTATCCTTCTCCCTCATGATCATCCACTCACAAACCTTATCGTGATGGAGGAACATCTTCTTTTAAGACACCCATCAGTAGAACGATTGCTAAGTAGTCTTAGATCCCGCTTCTGGATTATTCGAGGCCGCCTTACGATCAAAAGATACGTCAATCGATGCTTTACATGTAAGAGGAGGCATAAACAGCCCGATTTTCCGCTCATGTCTTCTCTTCCCCGATGTCGCATTGAGCCTTACCAGCCGCCTTTTACTAATACCGGTCTTGATTATTTTGGTCCATACACTGTTAGCATGTTTCGGCGAAAGATAAAGCGGTACGTCCTTTTATTTACTTGCCTCGTCACTCGAGCTGTACACCTAGAATGGACAGCGACTCTTGACACCAATTCATTCCTCATGGCGTTCCAACGGTTTACTGATAGGAAAGGATGTCCCGCTATAGTTTACAGCGATAACGGTACGCAGATTGTCGCTGGAGATAAGGAAATCAGGGAATGTTTAGAAAGATGGAACCAAGCAAAAATTGATGGAGCTATGAGTAGGCGTTCGATTGAGTGGCATTTCTCTCCACCTGCAGCACCCCACTTTGGTGGTGTATGGGAGAGAATGGTAAAATCTGCTAAGATTGCACTCAATTCAATCATGGATTCACGTCCGCTAACTGATGAGATGTTGATAACTATACTAACTGAGGTAGAATCCCTACTCAATGGACGACCACTGACGCATATAAGCGTTGACCCGCGGGACCCTGAGCCCCTCACGCCTAATCATTTTCTTATAGGAAGAGCAAATCCAAATATCCCAATGGATGTATTTGACGAAACAGAAATAAGTTCCAAACGAAGTTGGCGAGCTGCACAGGTGATGGTGAACCACTTTTGGCGCCGGTGGTTAAAAGAATACCTGCCTACAATTACCGAGCGAAAGAAATGGCTTCGACGAAAACCGAATTTGGAGGTGGGCGATATCGTCCTGTTGGTCAACCCAGATTCTCCGAGAGGACACTGGCCCATCGGGAGAGTCCTTGAAACAATTACCAGTCAAGATGGTGTTGTTAGAGCTGCCAAAGTGAAGACAAAAACCGGAGAATACCTGCGCCCCGCAGCAAAAATGTGTTTACTAGAAAAAGATGTTTTTGAACCTCAGTCAAAAACAGGCCCCGCTGTAACCGATTGAGCATCGGTAGATTACTATTTTTTGTGTTATATTGTCCGCCTCTCGATCATCCCAATTCAGATTTCGTTTTTTTTTGTGTTTCTTCTTTCTTCCCTTATTCACCACCCCAGTCCTGTTTCAGTCGCCCCGTTTTTCACACTATGACTCGCCCCCATTGACCTAAATGCAGCTGTCTTCACTCAGATTTCTAGATTGTTGTTTTGTTTCTTTCCCTCTCATAAAGCTGTCGTCTAGCTCTTTCCCCAATGCCCATTTATCTCGCTTTCCCTTTTTTCTGTATTGATATGTCGACACCCGTGTGACCAATTTGACCGTGGGAAACGGCCTGCCGTCGCCTTCTTGCGAAATCTCGGAGCAAGGGGAAGGCAGTGTTTTCGGAGGATTCGACGGAAGGAGACGTTGCGATGAAGCTTTCGTTTCGACCAAGAAATAAACTCAGCCTTTGAATCGACAGAGTGTTTTTATTTAAACACTGAGTCCTCAGTCAGGGACACTCTCGATAAACGAACGCTGCTTGTGACGATGTAAAAATGACGGCGTGTTGGAGCTTCACACTTTTTCACAACCAATCACGAGAACCGACTGAAAGAACTTGACTGTTGTTTTTTAACCTTTTCCTTTCCAAGACAACAACAAACAGGGTGCAGACTAAAGCAAGTTGTTGGGCAACGTTCTACTTCACGTTTCTTGCCTTTGTTGTATGTTGTTTCATGTTTCTCAAGAAAACACTACTACACCCGCACTTGTTGGTGACCGAGCCAATGGGAAAAAGTCAGCAAAAGACGGCTACATCACTTGAGCTGCCCCCTTGAGAGCCAAGAGCGCAGTTTCGTACTTCTAAAATGCGGAAGTATCCAGAGCTGACATGATTATGCATAATGCTATCAAGACGATACAGGGCTACTGCATTTCTTCCATTTGAGTGTCTCCGCCTTTTTGACCTGTGAGGGTCGTCCTTTCAAGAAGAAAAAGGGGGGTTTCCACTACATTCCCGAAATGGGGCAGTGTTTCTTTTCAAGCGTTCAGGTTCGAAAAGCCTCGGGGTCAACGATCTTGCGTGACAGCCATCCCGGCGCTCGTTTCTTTTCTATACTAATTAGAAGGTTCAATATCGCGGTCACGCTACGCTTCCAGACAAATTCAATTAGTCGGTGTTTGACCACATATGCAGACATTTCGGTAGCCATCTTCCGCTTGTGCGTCAGTCATTCATCTGTATCTCAAGAAATGGGATTCAACATGACGTAATAGCTCAAGAGGCGTCTCTGAAAGTCTTTGAGGCGTCTGGCGGCGTCACGTGATTTAAAAACAAAATTTTTCATATATACGTAACATTTTCGAGACTATGAATCAGTATTCCACGACGCCTTAATTTAAAGACGTAAAGATTTATTGTTAAAAATATACATTTTCTCTAAGGGCTCACTAGTATACGGATTCCGAAAAAATAAATTACGGTAGAGCTTACAGCACAACGGCAGCTTACGGCGCCGTGGCCGTGGCGCCGTGGCGGTAAAACGAAAATCAATTTTACTTAATGGCAACAGTGTGCTAGAAAATACATGTACTCTGCTTGAAAATCTGTTTTCGTGTTACTGTTACACGGGACGTTTGGAAGTAGGCGCTCTCACGTTCATAATAATTAAGTTCTTACATGTTGGAACAATTTCTTGGTAATAAAGTTAGAAGGACTACTCATCTACTTTGTATCATTCATTATTTTATGTATCTTAGGCTAATACAATATAAACAATATGAAGGTATTATAGCTTTAAGAGTTTCTGAATGCACCAAACCTCTGATATATTAACAAGCCGTTTTACTTAGGATCTTAAATTGGACGTGAAACAACTAATTGCTGAAAGAAAGGCGAGATTCTTGAGAGAACTTGAACTGAATGGTGGACCATCTGCGAGCAACGATGATTCAATGCCTTTAACACCAAATTTCTCAGGTTCAACTTATTCCAAAGATCAATAAAGAATAAGGCTTTTGTTATTTGTAACTTACAGATATTATTTATACCAACAGACTCCCTGCTTTTAGAATCTCCATCCCAAGGTGCATCTCAGAGCATTACAGACAGTACAGGAAACAAATTGGATAGGATTGTTGTGCTGGATATTTTTGACAACTCTAAATTATTCAGGATATTTTCAGAAGGTATTAAGTCATAATTGGTTATTTATGGTCTGTTTTAGTGTATGTTGACTTCATAATTTTTGGATCCATCTAAAGAAGACATAAACTTTTCAATGATGGGAAAAAGTGCTTCCTCTTTCAAAGATGTTCCTAAATTGTCCCATGATGATATGGTGACTTATATAGAATCTGAATTACAGGTATTCCTTACCATTAAATTTTTATTTGTGTTTTCTAATTTAAAAAATATTGACGTCAAAGGCTAAGGTTAAAAGGAGTAGGTCCACAAGCAGCAGGTCCACAAGCAGCAAAGTGGCCTCCAGATACTTGCTTTTCCTTCTATCTGTAACGACAAGTGATCATGTTCTTGAAGTTTGTCTCAACATACTTAAGCAACAAATTTCAGAAACATTTTTTTGTATTGAAATATCAGATTTTCTGATCATTCTTATGAATTATGGAACCATAAAGAGCAAACTTTGGTCAGATGAAGTGGAATTTTCTAGACAAAGGTTTAAGAAATTCCCTGCTAATTCCTTTTCAGAAGAACAAGTAAGAAACAAGGATCTACCTTTCCCTCGTTTGAATTTTGAAAGAATATTAAGTCTGCTGCGCTTCAACATATCAACATTCCCTGCTTTTTCCGAAGACGAGAAAGCTGGATTAGTTCATCTGTTGCTCAATCTCTCTATGGTCGATTTCGTACTAAAAGACGATTTTCTAACCGTAATAATCAAAGATATTATAGCATCTCTACTTGATAGCTACACAGAAGAAGAATGGTGTGACCTTGATTGTAAACGGGTACTGCAGAATATATTATAGAATTCAAATTTAACTTTTTATTGGAACTTTGTTTTTCATTTCAAGGTTGAAGATCTTGTACTCAAATGCTGGTATGATGGGATGGATCCTGTCGGAATAGTTCAAAGAATCACCTCTTTACCAATCTCGACTCGAGGAAGACAATTGCAACAAGCAACTGCGTACTTCGGGTTCCAGTATCTGATGGATGTAGAAGAGGTTAACCTATGTGGACGGGTTTCGGTATATAAAAAATCATCAGATTAAATTTGCCGGACTAACATAAACCCATTTACTATTTATTTTTAATTTTTTAAATTTTTTTTTAGTTAAATGAAGTGTACAAGAAGGTTGTGTTATTAAATCAAAACAATTGGAAAGACTTTGTCTTATTTCACTGCGTTATGGAATTGATTTTCTTATCATTTGACCTCGGCGCTCCTTCGGTGGATACAGTAAGATACTTAGGATTTAATTTTGTGAAGAAATACTAATTAAGCATCTTCTTGTACTTTAACAGGAAAAATTGAAATCCATTATGGAAGTGGTAAAGGAGGCTCGAAATAGAATAAGGGAGATTTCAGTTGAAATGGACTCAAACCGTATCGCTGTTAAGGATCTCATGACTCAAATTGGCGTGTGGATCAAAGATTCTATCCCGAAGGATTGTGTAGTCTAAGGTTTTGCGTAACTTATATCAACTTTGCCAAAAAATACCTATTCATGCAAGTTATTGCAAACACAACAAGTTAAAAAAAAAATCAACTACTCATTTGAACCAAGTTTTGTGTTGCATATGTGTTTGAGAGATTTGAACTACCGAATGTACATTTCATGAATTGCTCCTCTTTTTCCGGAATTTGTTATTACAACTAAGTCAAACTCAATTATTGACAATAATGTTTGCTCTATTTTTCCCTGTAAACGTGTCACGTGTCAATGGTAGTCGGAATTCTGTTGCAGTATCTGGTGTTCTTAGTTATAAGAAGAGGTGGCCAATTTGATTTTTAATCCCGAGTCGTATTTGCAAAATAATAGTTCTTAAACCACTTCTCTTCGATCTTCTTAACTTCATTCGACTTAGCGCTAATCGATTCGATAGATCTCGTCAAGGCAAATTTTGTGCAAATTATTGAAAGGAGGAGTATTTTGCATTTAAAGCTTTGTGTTTCAGGGATGTACTACAGCGACCTAAGCGGCAGGAATTCCCTTTAGGTCGATGTTAAAATCCCCCTTTATACCCCTCCTCGGCTATCACTTTCTCTCCTTCACCTTTGCCATAGACAAACTTTTCACTGGGTAGCGGCTTCGAACCTGATGCGCCCGAGTGACATATTCCGTGTTGTTACCGATTGACCACTTTAATGTTTTATGAAATATGGGTTCAAAACTTTCAGACACATTCTCTCGTATTTGGCTATTGTCCGCTTGTTACGAGCTTGAAAGAAACGGTTCGAAATCTGATCCGAAAATTTCGTCGCAAGGATATATTCCCCAAATTCCATCACCAGAACAGCCAAAACATACAGTTTTCTAAAGTAACTTTAAAGCCAAAAGTTCAGCATCAACAATTCTATCTACTGCATATATTTTTGAATTAAAATGTAAACGAAATACTGAAGAGGGTACGTCAGAGCAGACTTCGAATTCGATTGGCAAGATCATGTCAATCTAGCAAAATTAGGGAGTAATAGCTACTTGAGCGGCAAAGACATTTAAAGAAGGGAAGAAGTCTTTACACACAGGTATTATGTTGGAGGAGGGCAAGTTGAATCCGTAGGTGCCCCTATCAGCTAGCTCTGCAGTGTAGCTGTACTTGATTCCGATTGATTTTGCCCAGTCATCCGAACCACCTAAGCACGGTATACTCATTTAGCAATTTTATTTTAATTTATTATTTGATTCTGTTCTAGTTTAATACCTGCAGCTGGATAGAGAAGTTTAGCTGAATTGCCAACGGTGAATTTGTAGGTAATAGATTTGGCAGCAGCATTTTTAGCAAGTGTCAACATGTCGTTGTAATCGGACGGATAAGCTACATCATAACCCCAAGGAACTAACATGTACTGGCCGTAGCTGTGTAAGGTCAAGTAAAGCTATAAAATGACATATTTACGTAAAGAAATTGTTAGTAGCCACCCTTCGGGAATAGAATAAAAACCATTTGAACTTTTACCTTTAATTCCTTGGATTTGCTGCTGATGTAGTTTGAAACTGCAAGCGTTTCCGGCTCAGAAAAAGCCTTGGTTCCCTTAAAAGTATCAGAGCATGGATTCGTGCTCGTTCCCAGACCTCCCCACTAATTATGGAGAAAAAAAATTAATTTGAAAGTTGAACATAAATTATTTGAAGCTTATGATCATCAAAGATATATTTATTAGTTCTTAACCTTATAGCCGAAGTTTCGATTGGGATCCGTACCCCGACAAGTCGTGCCCGTATTTCGAGATCGAGTTTTGCGCCAAAAACGATCATTCGTGTGGGTGTACTCGTACCCTTCAATACACCGGTATTGAAATTTATCTTACAACTTGTCGGTGAAGGTGTTGTAAATAAAATTGTTAATACCATCAGGATTCATCACAGGCATAATGTACCAGTTGACTTTCTCCAAAAGCTTAGCGTTCGCTGGAACTTCGACAAGTTGTTGGATAATGTAAGTTGCCGTGGCTGGTGAAATCCATTCCCGAGCGTGAATGCCTTCGTATTATGCGTGCCATATTTTCTTTAAGAATTAGATATACAATTACAATCTCTTTTGTGAGAAAAAAAGAACCTCCGTCAATCCAAATGGCCGGTTTCGTGCTAGCTGAGTTAGAGATACGGACAACGTAGAGTGGGCGACCTTCGTACGATGTTCCAATTTTAATCAGTTGAACGAGTTTTGGGTACGTGGTAGACAAATAAGTTAAATATCCATAGATATCGCTGAGTCGGTGGTAGCTTTTCCAGTCCATGTTATGAGCTAAAAGTTACGAGTTAATGAAATTCATCGCTGCCGATATAAACGAAACGTGCGGCCAGGCTGCAAAAAGATTTGAAATTTATTTTAGTACTCATTCTGTCATCAGCAGATCTTTCCGTATTGACCGGGTTCTCATTATTGATGGCAGTTTGCAAATCGCTTATCTTGACAACGTGGGGAATATTTGCCTCTGTTAATTTCAATTCCAGTTTTTCTTGGAAATTTGGTGGCACCATCACATCCATCGGATTGTTGAGAGACCTGGCTTCTTTCCACACTTCAAGCCCTTTTTTGAGTGGAAAGTGTTGTGTAAAATGCATTTTTTACGTTTCAATAGTGAAATTGAATTTGCATACCGTTATCTTGTATAACCTTCAAAAGTAACTCGTTTTCTTCATTGGAACGAGGTGTAAGCCCCCAGACCTGGTATCCAGCATAAGAAACGACGTCTTCTGTTGGAGCAGCATAGCAGGAGATGAGTGCAAAGCTCACCAACGTGAATGCGGAGAAAAACAACGACATTCTACTATGGTTGATGGAAAATTGAAAACCAAATTAGAAACAAACAAAAGGAGAAAACTAGCTTACCTTTATTTTGTTTCTCTAATGATTATTTGAAACCAACTTGCTGAGGAAGAAATGGTTTTAACGATTAATAAAAAAGGTAGATCGCATTGACAGCCGCGTAACTATTAATTTGAGGCTTTATAAACCTGTCAATCTGTGTATTTTTATTACTTGGTTCATGAGCATGGGGATATGTAAACACAGCTGCTTCACGCGAGCGGAATGAATACGTGTTACAGGTGTCTAAAAATGTTTTATCCGTATCAATAACTTTCAGAAAAAACTTGTCCCTTCATGGGGGGCCGGGGGCGTGACACACAGACACACCAACTTACCAGTTTCTCCTACGTGAATAGCAGAGAAATAAGAAATATTTTTTGTTGAAGTAGACCAGTTGGGACTTCAGCTGTTCTTCGGTAATGAATTATTGTCAATACAGGTGGCTTAATGAAGCCATGGCGTTAACTTACAGTGTCAATTCGAGTGCTTGAATTGGTTTTCTCGCATGGATATGACGCACATCCATCGATGCATTTTCAGTTTTTTCACCCTTTCCGAACAGTTGTATAAATATTGCAACCGGTGTTTTCTTCCGTCGCTGAGTTTAGCTACATCTAGTCGGTACCGGTCAGTACGTAAATCAGTAATAGTAAATGTTTCTGCAATTGCACGCGAATGCTCAAGGAATATCCGATTCTAATCTTTGTATCTTTTCATTGGCTAACTGAAACGTACATGTGCTAATTGAATTTGAAACGGCTTTGTGTCAACTTTAAAAGCGTTGTATTATGATAACTTAAACATGAACTAGGCGCATGATCAAATGTTCGGTCGGCTTTAATATACAAGGAAATAAATTTAAAGTGCGGCTACTTGATCGGCAAAGACATCCAAAGCCGGAAAGAAGTCCTCGCACACAGGTCGAATTTGTGAAGCGGGCAGAATGAATCCGTAGTTGCCCGTATCGGCCAGCTCGACTGTGTAGCTGTACTTGATACCGATAGATTTCGCCCAGTCATCCGAGCCGCCTGCATTTTGCACCGAAAAGATTCATCAGTTTTGGTTTTGATCTTGTCTCCCCTTTTTCTTGTTTCGCAAAAGATTGAAAATGGTACCTGCAGCCGGATAAAGTAGGTCGGCTGAATTGCCAACGGTGAATTTGTAGCGACGGAATTTAGAAGCAGCTTTATTTGCAAGCGCCGCCATATCGCTGTAATCGGACGGGTAAGCAACATCATAACCCCAAGGGATCAAGATATATTGTCCGTAGCTATGAAGGGTCAGGTAAACCTGTAAATAAGGCCAACACAGTTAATTTCTTGAGCTAAAAAAAACGTGGTCGCATGCCAAGAAGAAATTGCCTTTAGTTTATTGGCCTTGCCGCTGATGAAATTCGCTACGGCCCGAGTTTCTGGCTCCGAGAAAGCGCTAGGTCCGTGGAAAATTTCGGAACATTTGTCTCTGCTTGTTCCCTTGCCGCCCCACTAGAAAAAAAATCAGCCGTGTTATTGGAAACGATACGCAGTTGCCAAATTGCGGAAGACAAAAATGCAAATCGTGCTCACCTGATGACCAAAATTGCGATTTGGATCGGCACCTCGACAACGTGACCCGGTCTGAGAGCGAGTTTTGCGCCAAAGGCGGTTGTTTGTGTGTGTATACTCGTAACCTTTAAGTAGGATGTTGAAATATAAACCGTTTTTTTTTAAGGATAACTGGAACTAGATGCCGTAACGGGAAAATTCGTAATACCATCAGGATTCATGACAGGCATAATGTACCAGTCGACGTTCTGCAAGAGTCTTTCGTTACTGGGCACTTCGACGAGCTGATGGATAATATATGTAGCTACAGCTGGTGAAATCCACTCCCGAGCGTGAATGCCTTTTAGAGACATTATTTGTTAAATACGCTGCACATGATTTTCAAGAACACGTCAAGTTATTACCTCCGTCTATCCAGATTGCGGGTTTAGAGCCAGACGATGAGGAAGAGATGCGGACGACATAGAGAGGTCTGCCCTCAGATGAGCTGCCGATACTGGTGAGCTGGACAAGTCGCGGATACGAGTCGGCCAAGTAATTTAAATACCCGTAAATATCTTCCACACGATGATAACTATTCCAGTCCATTTTGTGGCCTGTTTTCATTTTCAGAAAGGATGCCGAGTTTAGAGAGCATAGAACTTTTGTCGATGGTTAACGTTTGGTGGAATTACCAAACGTGTCTTCATCGTCGTCGGGAAGGAAAGTGATAAAGGCAGCCATATACCGCTTAAATCGACCCACTGATTATTCAAATGATTAATTCAAGAGCAAAATGGAAGCTTATTGTTAGTTTATGGTCAGTTATTTCGCAATCTGTTTAAATAGCCCGCGAAAAAAAAATTACTGAATCGGTTTTCAAATTCGTCGCCGCTGTCAGTAACGTTAGGATTTTCGCTGTTGATTGTCATCTGCATGTCGCTGATTTTGACCTCGTACGGAATGTCAGCCTCTTTCAGTCGCAACTGTAATTCCGTCTGGAAATCCGGGGGCACCATCAAATCCATTGGGTTGTTGGCAGATCTGGTTTCTTTCCATACCTCCAGTTCTATGTTTTTTTTTTTCACACAGGAATTCAATCGATAAAACTGCTGATGGGTCAAAGTGCGTAATTTTTAATCCTATTACCGTAGTCCTGTCTGATTTTCAAAAGGAATTCGCGTTCTTTATCCGATCGAGGTGTTGCCGACCACAATTGAAATCCTGAATAGGAAATGGGATCTTCCGTCCAAGTTGGATCCGGCGGAGCGGCGTGACTAGCGACGAAGACACAAATCAAAACGACGGAAGAGAACAATAGTGACGACATTTCTACAGTTAATGTATGGGTGAGCGCGGGGTTTCGGACGACACCGATCGGCGCCACGACTGGAACAGTTATACTGCCTCTCCCCGACAGTGCCTTTGAGAATACCAGTATTTATATAGTTTCTGGCTAGCTATAGACAGAAGAGGCGAGAGACAAGAGCAAGATGACCCACATGGATAACGGTGGTGTTGATGCCCTGACCTTTTTTTTGTTGTTGTCTTCTTATAGTTTCTCTTTTTTTAAATTTCATTTTCCTCGATACTCACTTCCGCGTCTCTTGAAATCCGCTTACCTCGACCTTTTGGACCACTAAAGTGATCAGGCTTATTAATTGCTATTCAAATCGGAATTTGTTTTTTTTTCATTGACAATTCATACTCTTTTTTTCCAGTTTTTCTTAGTATTAGTATACAGGAGTACAACGGGTTACCATCAAGAGAAACTGATGTACGATTTTACTACGTGACTGTTGTGTAGGGTTAACGGACGCCCTTGAAACGGCCAGCAAGCCAGGCTTCTTATTTACCCTACGGAATTCCCAATATCCGTTCCATCAAGCTCTTCCAATTGTGTTGAAAAAAATCAAGAAGATGACATGACGTTTCCTGCCGATCGAATCAAGACAGGCACTAGTCTAGGAATACGGATGTCAGAGCGTTTTTACAGTTTATATACTTAAAAGCAAAACATTAGAGGGAGAATGGGCGGAGTCTAGCCGTCCAGCTAGCGGAATTTCATCAATAACCAATGAATCAGTATAGATGGGGATTACATATATACTATAAGTTCACGCTATGCGCTGCCTGTATGAATAAAGGTTAATTTCCCTCTTACAACCTAGTAAATTTGATACAAAATGAAAAGTTCTAATATTTCAATTATATTTAAATCTTAAAGGAAAGGTAGCTCAGAAGTCGGTTTAGGTTCAGCAAGAGAGCTCTCTGCCAATGTCCCTCTTCTTCCTACCTAGAGTTTTAAGTTGTACAGTCTAATTACTTACTTATCTGAATGGTTGGTTATCAGATGGAGATGTCAGAAGAGACTATCATGTGGCTTAAAAAGAATTTCTGCGAATTTCTGTCCATTTGAGGTCTGTGGATATTGATTCAACCAAGCTTGCGCTTTCTAACTTGAAAAATTCAGTTTCTTTCCGTTTGCAACAGATACATAGTTGAACCAAAATATAATTGAATTTATCTTGAAATTATTTAAATTTCAAAAACGTAAAATGTTATTGGGCTCGGCCGGGATTTGAACCCGGGACCTCTCGCACCCTAAGCGAGAATCATACCCCTAGACCACCGAGCCTTGGGAAGAAGTTCTTTTAACTGCTATTGCATCTAAGAATAGAATCTTTAAATACCATTTCCCCGTCCATGTGATAGGGGATATTGGTCCAAAGACTCTGCCGTGTCTCAAGGTCCTCAGGGATCTAAATTATTGGAGTCTTTAAATGGCCTATGAAGGAACCAAATGTCTTGTACAAGTTCATCCTTGAAGTTTCACACATGTCTTTGCGGGAAGACTGTGTGTTGCGTCGTGACACGATTTCTTTTCCATCTTCATAAAGAAAAAGCTGTAGTTTGGTCAGCGTGCAACAGGTGGCATGCATTTTTCATTGCGTTTTCCTCCTTTTTCTTTTTCTTATAATATATAATTCTTATATAATAATAAAAATATAAATTCTTATATACTGCACATAAGATTTTTATTGGTGCGTCCCGTCGGTAGACCTTAAGCCAAACGTGAGTTTGCTGGGGGAATGAAATTTAAGAGATGGGCATTAGTAATCGCTTGTGCGGTCGTTCCCATAATCGTTCGAAGAGAACATAGAGAGAGAGAGAGATATAACGAAGAGCGCGCTTCAAATAATTTCGCTGTCGACCTTGGCAGCGGTTCTTATCCCCTCTTTTTCAGTTGTATATAAACATATAAGAAGAAAAACTAGCCCTGATTATTTACTATTTGTGTTTCCGGCTCTCTTTGTTCCTTTTTGATTTTCTTCCTGACCAGGTTTTTTTTTGTTTGATGCTTCTTCGGAAATTCCGACAGCGCATTCCGCGGTTGCACACTATACAGCCCGGCACGTGACTTGTTGCGGTAAACGCCCAAACTCTGACCAACAAACAGGTCATCTTGTGTAAAGATGTTGCGAAAGAGGTGGGTAAGTCGGGCAAAAATGAGATGGGTGCTTTTGAATGGAACCGGGTCAGCACTCAACAGATCCCGCTGCTCAATTCGGCCACGTCCGTTGTTGCGCAAATCCTCTGCTAATCAAATGTAACCTTATGCACTCTAAGGTTATCACCACTTCCCATTTTTATTTCTAGACGTTACACGTAAAATATACAGCAGTCGGGATTTTTTTGTTTTATTTTTATTTTTGGCGGGATTCACGGTCTGAAGCCCAGTCTCATTAGAAGCACGAATTAATGTACGCAAAATGAAACGAGGACGACGACTGTGTAAAATGATCAGGTAGGTCGAGGTTGATGCACTCACCCGGCTGAATAATTACCAGGAACCTCAGCAGAATCGTCAGTGTTGGCTGGTCTTGTGCCCCAGAGAAATTGAAATCCATTACAACATATGAATATCAAATCAAGACAAATCATGAATATATTTTTGAATGAAGGTTGCTCGTGGCTACTGGATCAGTCAACCGACGTCATTGCAGGTGCTGCTTCATTGGGCCAAAATTCACCGACAAGGCCTCTCGACACGACTAAAGCGTCCTTCGTTCTTTTGTGCAAGTTTTGTCGTGACAAATATGTTGCAATTTTCCAACGTAAAAATTATTAAGAAAGCCTCCGTCGCTCCGGCGTGGGCGAGTATGGTAAAAAAAAAAAAGTATCCTGGTGATTTTGGCCGGTGTTACGGGTTGTCTGTGCAATAGCTCATTTTGCTCGCGGGAGGAAACGCGGCAAGGACAGCCGTGATTATCGTCGACGATGATGATGACATTTCTCGAGCATGCACGAACTTGATCATTTTCATTCTGGTGCTATTTTTTTTTTCAGGAGATATATGATAAAGGATAGTCTATATTGACGAGAAGGGACTTGAATCAACAAGACGTTAAGTTTTGCCCCTCGGCCCATCTTGCGCCATAAGGCCGTCGAGACGGACGAATGAAAACAACAAACGCACCAGGAAGGTAGAAGAGAAGAAGAAGAAGAAGAAAGAAAAGAAAAGTGGAAAGTATGTAAGAGCACAAAGTGGAAGAGACGAAGGACACGGAAGAGTACGATTATTGCGTCTGATGACGGCCCAGCACCTACCAGCAGCATATGGGGGAGGAAAACAAAACAAAGGCAAAGGTTTCGGAGAAGTGTGTAACGAGCCCCGGCGCGTTTTTTTTTTCACGTGGATGCGTAATAATATATTATATCTATATATTTAAGGGGTAACACCACTTTTGCCGACCTTGAACTCTGACTCAGGTAGAGAAACAAAAAAAAAAACAAAGTATAATAATAAAAAAAAAAGAGTTTTCCCTTTTAATATTTGAATTTTCCATGTTTGTGCCGGGTAATTTCTGGAAATTTCTCGTTTTTTTTGTCTGAATGCTTCTTTCTTTTCCCCTTTATTTTTACGACTGACACGAGAAGCTTTAGGTAAAAGAATCCCTTCATTTGAGAAGCCTACCATTCGTTAGGAGCTTTATAAGACGGCGGGAGACAATCTTCATTAACCGGCATACTCCGTCAAGTCGCCTGTCCAGAATGAATGAGGAGATCGCCCAGAGTCCAAAAGATTCTTTTGGCGATGATTCAGGTGATGACGTCTCTTGTCTGAGTATAGACCCAGACGTAGCACCAAACATTAGCGCTTTTTTTACTTCTATTGTACGTAACATGTAATCAAATTTGAGAATCAAAAAATCCCACCCAAGAAAAAAGAAAAGAAAGGGACAATAATTATCGGGCTGCCCGCTCAACAGTGATTATAAAGGGGGAAAGATGCTTGGATGGCCAAGAAGAAGACGGGGGAGGTAAATGAGCAAAGGGTCCCCCTCCATTTTGTGAGGAAAACGGAAGAGAAGACGCTTGAGGGCCTATTGCGATGGAGACAGAATCATTCAGTTCAGCACACGTGGATTTCTTTGACTAAGGGAAAAGAATAAACGAACAACAGGAACAAAAAAAAAGTAGAAGAAGAGAAAAATGATATTTAAAAAAAAGTTCTAGTCAATTATCCGGACAGAAGCACTGGTAGGTAGACTTTTGGAGGGGTGGAGGTGGAGGAGGCGACGGCGGCGCTTGGTCTTGGGTATAACCGCAAGATACCTTCAGCGCCCCGGCCCGACCATTGGTCACGGAATACACAGGAAAAGACCTTGAAAAGGCCGCCTGTGAAAACAAAAGTTTTTACCACGCAAGACTCCAACAACCCTCCCAGTATCCCGCCCCAAACACCCCCCGAAAAAAGAAGAAAAAAAAAAAAAAAAACACCGACTCCGCCGCTGCCGGCCGAAAGCCCCGACTCCGCCAACAACAAAAACTTTGTTGAGCGACGAATGATAGAGAAGCCCTCAGTGTTCTGAGAAGAAGAAGAAGAAGAACCAGCACCGAACCTAGACTCGTCTTCAGTCCACTAGGTACCGATGGTCCGTACCGGAACGTCCAACACTCCCCGGTCCTATTGAAACAAAAAAAAACTTTTCCTTTCGTTTCCCCACAAAGACACAAATCGATTTTACAAGTTCTTTATCGAGACGTAGATCATCTTCCTATTGTAAGTCTATTTTTGGCTAATAAAAATTGCCATTTTTGTTGTTTTGTTCTTCTTTTCTAAAAATGGTCCCCTCTATTTGTTAGTTTTTTTTACAAGACACAATTGGCTCGTCATGGCCGATCGAATTTCACTTGCATTGATCTTCTTGATCGTCCTGTTATCTCTATGTTCCGGTGCACCGACAGACACTGCGGCCACTCATTCCGGTAAAGGAAAATACCGCACAGTGTTGGAATTGTTTCTTTAATTAAATTAATTGTCGTTTCGTAGATACGACCGAGACTAGGATCGACGACACGACCGAACAAGTTGCCGAATTGCTCACGCCCTCAGTCGAACTTTCAGACGAAGAAAAGGCTACGACGGACGTGGTGGATGCAGTTGCCGTCGATTTGATCGAATCGACAACGCAAATCGATTTGGAAGCAATCGAAATCGACGTCGACAAAGTCTTGAAGAAAGACGAGCTCCCAGTTGCAGATGAAGACAAATCGACGACCGAAATGGCGGAAGCAGCGACGGTCATCCTGGCGGATCCCGTCGATGTCCCAGTGGAGAAATTAGAGGTTCAAGCAGAGGCTAGCGCGGAGAAAGCGCCCAGCACAACGACACTACTCCAAGGATCGCAATCGTTGGCGGCTATCCTGGCGGAACCTGTCCATGTTCAGCAAGATATTCCGGTGGAAAAATTAGAAATCCATTCAGACGATCATACGGAATCCGTCCAAGCATCGCCAGTAGAAGATGTGGCATCCACGGAATCATCTAAAACGGACGGGCCGGAAACCAATTCGGCAATCCATATCGTTTTGAAGGCCGACTTGAAAAATCGTACGACAGAGCGGAACGAAGCCACCGAGACCGTCATGGATGTCGCTACTGCTCAAGCAGACATCGCTGAAGATGATGGACACACAGAATCCATTCTTGTTGTCTTGAAAGGTGGTGCGGATTCGACGGATGCGACATTCGACGAAGCAACGGCCGCCGATTCGACGTCGTCGCCGGACGAACTTTTTAAGAACGACGCTTTAGCTACGGCCGTTGCTGATCCGGTAGAAGACGAGACAGAACGTAGCATCCAGTCAACTGATTCCGTTGGCGATTCGACGGAATCATCAGTTAGCGCCCAAGCGGACGACGTTGTGCGGATGGAGCCGCAATTAGTCAAAATTTTTGACCCAAGCGTTGATGTGGAGGCCACGACGTTCCTGGCGGAAGCCAATCTGCAGACCGAATCGGATACGACGGAATCGTTCTATCAAGCGGATGAAGTGGATGAGAGAGGCGGGCAAGACGAGTCCTTGGCAACCACCGACGAATCGGTTATGATGACGACCGAGATGGGAACCGAGTCCGGAACCGAGTCCGGAACGGAGTCAGTAACCGAATCCGGGACGGAGGTAATGAGCGAAACGACGTCGGCCTTGCCGGTCATCATCAAGCAGCCGCTTCCATCATCAACCAATACAATCCCCGCCACCGCTGCTGCTGCTGCCACCAGCAAAAGACGTAGTTACAAAGGCTACAAGGTCTATCGTGTTATCCTGCCCACCGAAGAATCCGTCCGTCGGATTCTATCCATGGAAGATGAACCGGGCGTGGAATTCTGGGCCGATCCACGACTTTTACTGCGACCCAGAGGTCTCTTCGTGACGTCAGCCGCCGATGTGATGGTCGCCCCAAAAATTGTACCCGTAATGGAGGCCGTCTTCCGCGAAGCCCGTCTCACTTATACCGTCCTTATCGACGATGTCCACGTTAGTCTCATATTTAAACTACAATTTTTATAAAATATTTATTCTTTATTTATTAAAAATTACAGACTTCCATATCTAAAGAGAACCCGTCTGGCTCGTCTTTCGCCCGTAGCCAGTCCAACAGTGATAAACACCGATTGACTTGGGAGCGATACCACCGTTTAGCAGGTATGATGGCGGATTGTGTCTAAATTGTCTTGGATAAATGTCACACAATGAACCGGATCATGGAATGGCAATTTGAAAAATGATAGATATCAACAGTTACTTGGATTACCTCAAAGAAGCTCATCCGGACTGGATTGAAGTGGTGCCCATCGGCAAGAGCAGTCAAGGCCGTCCGATACAAGTGATCAAACTGAGCCGGAGTCGCCAACCGGGCGGAATGGAAGCCAGCCAAAAGAAGGCCATCCTCATCGACGCAGGTGCGGCTATTTTGCTGTTGTTGTTTTTATTTTTAGAGAGTTTTTTTCTTACTTTTTTTTTTTGCCCACATTTTTTGCCCATCGCATCACCGACACGGACAACAACTTTATGGATGATGGAACGATAACATCACGTGACTGTTTTTTCCACTCTTCTTTTTTTTGACAGGTATTCATGCCAATGAGTGGATCACGCCGGCCGCGCTGACTTGGATGGTCAATGAACTGGTGGAGAACGCCGACTCTTACAGTTGCATCTTGGACCGATTTGATTGGTATTTTGTACCCATGGTCAATCCGGATGGCTACGAGTACTCGCACTCGGTTGACCGGATGTGGCGCAAAACGCGACGCAACTATACGTCCAACTTGGTCCGCTCCAGCGCTCGCAAACTCCGCGTCGACTCGGACGACGAGCAATGTGTCGGTGCCGATATCAACCGCAATTTCGAGTTCCACTGGCGTAAAGGTGGCAGTTCCAGCAATGTCTGCTCGCCGGCCTTTGCTGGCGTCAAGCCGTTCAGCGAGCCGGAATCCCGCGCTTTGGCTAATTTCATGCTCAAACAGGTGGGTTTTGGGGTTTTTTATTTTTTTCCCTTTTTTGACTCAACACTCGACCACAAAGAGATTATTAATTTCTGATTTTTTATTACTTTACAGCGTTCCAAATTGACCATGTACATGTCGCTCCATTCCTATTCCCAAATGTGGCTGCTACCGTGGGGCTTTGCCGAAGCGCGACCAGAAGATTTCAGCCAACTGTAAGGAGTTGAGACAATTTCAAAAAAATATTATAATTTCTTTCATCTCTTGAAAGTTGACAATTCTAACTCATAATTGAGAGTGAAAGGTGATATCTTATATATTTTCATTTAATTTATCTTATTAGGTACTCTTTGGCCAAAATCGGGGCCAGGGCTTTGCAACGGGTCCATAATACTTCTTACCTTATCGGCAGCGTCCCAGATCTTCTTGCATTAGCGTCAGGTAAAAAAAGTTTCGCTCAATTCCAGATTAACTAGTCCTTTCCCTCAAAATGCCCCGCTTTTTGTTTTCCCTAACCGACCCCATTTGGAACACACCCATGTTGAGCAATATTTGAAAGGGAGCAAATTGAAACGTTGTACATCCAGTCGGGGAAAAAGAAGGCTAGATTGGTAATTTGATATGTCGGTTAACAGGTACGAGCCAAGATTGGGCAAAAGGAGTAGCGGGCGTTCGCTATTCTTACACGCTGGAAATGAGGGACGCCGGAGTGCGAGGAATGATTCTACCGGCCCATCAAATCATACCGACGGCCGAAGAGACCTGGGCCGGTATCTACGCCGCTTCCGTCGAGCTGGCCCACCGCCTCTACGACCATTTGCCTTCCTGTTCGCCATTCTGATAATGCGATCAGTTTTCCTTTTTGTAATTTGAATTGAATTGACGTTTGTTTTGAAGAAAAAAAAAATTACGACGACGTATTAACCTAATCTTGCTTACGAATTCTTGTTTTGTTTGATTTGTTTTACTTTTTACATTTCCCGCGAATCGTTAACAAAGGCTGTTGTTTGTTTTCCTTTTCATCAACCGCAACATTCACGCCCGGCTTACGCTCTCTGTCTCCCAACGTGTGTCAAAATAAAAATTAAAAAAAAAAGATACCATAGCCTACTGTGACTCAATTCTTGAGCCAAAACGAAGTCAAAACATTTTCCAAATTTGGAAAAAGAACGTCATTATTATACTAATCAAAATAAATGTACTGAATTTGGTGCGAGGAAGGTTTGGTCATTTTCGTGGCAGCATCATCTCTTTTGTTTAGGAAAATTTTGGTGTTTTTTTTTCCCTTTTGGTTTACTGCTGTTCCATCATTGTCACCGTAAATGCGAGACTCGTGTTGTTGGTACCCGGTACCGATGGCCCCCAGGTGTCTCTCCGCCTCTCTAGCGGAGCGAATTCAGATTGCGCCGTCCACTGTCTAGCGCGTTGTATAATAGCGGGAGGCACTAGATGTCGAGAACTGAGAAATAGCTCTCTTTTTACATAGTTTTGAAAAGAAAATTGACATTCAAATAGATGCGCAGAGTTTTATTAAAAGGGAAAATAGTGAGAGACCTTGAAGTAAGTGAAGAAATCCAGAGTCCTCCTAGAAGACCCTAGTCGAGCCAGACGGTTTTTACATCGTTGGAGTTTTAGCGCGGTCTTTTCAAACCCACAAAAAAGTGCTGACTATTTGTTTGGTTTTGTGTCCTTCTGTCGTTTCCGTTTAAAAGGAAGGGAATATATATGAAAGAGAACTTTTAAAAAAATTTTTAAAGGCCATTCTTCTTGGTTATCAATATAGACGAGCGTCACCTTTCGAGGGTGCAAATAGGCTTTAAAAAAAAAGGAAAAAAAGGAGAAAGAAGAGAAAGAAGACACAAGGAGAATTAAAATAAAAAAAGAGAAAAAAGAAGTAAAAACGAAAAGAAGCAACAGCAAGACAGAAGAAAAAGGCTGAAAGGAGAGTTCACTGGCCGAACCCCCCCCCCCTCCCCTTAGCACGCGGGTCCGCTGGATATCCGCCCTCTCCGTCGGTCGTGGTCGCAGGCAAGCTACAACCAAAGCTGCCAGTTGAACACCTTTCTCGTTTGGTGTATAGAAGGAAGTTTGTTTCTTTTGCTTTTGATTTCGCTTCTCGCGTTAGTGTTCCGAACGTCTTCTCAACAACAGCAACCACCCGGCTACCAGCTAGCGCGAATAGCCATGACAGGTAGCCAAAAATGTTTTTTTTTTCTTTTTTTGCGCTTTCCAACATTTGTTTTTTTTTTCTTTTCACTTAGAGTTGTATAATTATTTACGGTTGTACTGTTTGTAATAATTTAGTTCCAACACTTTACTCGTTCACTGTAAACCTGTCTGTTTGGTTTTCTCATCGTGACAGCACAGGAGAGAGGTCCGCAATACTCGGTTGTCTTTATTTGGGTCTTGTTTAAACAATCTTTTTTACCATCATAAATGAAAGGAGTTGGGACAAACGGAAATCTTAGTCTCCTGACCTAGCGACTAGGCCTTTGACAATCCAGGTGTTTTTGTTTTATTTTGCGTTTGAGACTTTGGTCTTAATAATGAGGGAACTACCGCCCTTTACGGTCCCTTTATCATCTAGCTTCTCATAGTTATATTCTGTTCGGATTTACGGTCCACCAAAAGTAAAATATCTTATTGCCTATATTCCATATTCGGATTTTTCAAAAAACCACCGAAATAAAATCGAAGGCTATTCATATTGATCATATCATTTGTATTCCATCTACGCACAACGACGACGGCGTAGTAAAAAAAAAAGATTTGATAAAGTTAAAGTTCGAGACGACGAGCCATTTTAGTGGTGCCAATCACGTCTTCCTACCACTACACTTTTGCCAGAGATTCTCGGGTTGATACTCTGCCATATAAGGTGTCGATGACACAACGTGCGTTCGAGAGGTTCCGCATAAAAAGGTCACGGCCACCTGATATATAAAATCCGTTGGTTCCATCTCATTCCGAGGGGACGTGCATGGGGCGACGCTCTGTTAGAGTCTGTTACAAAACAAATGGACAATCAAGAACAAATAAAAACCGGCAACATGCGGCGATTTCAAATATTTTTCTTTTCCTGAGAACAAGATTCCAATTGGAACTTTTATGATATGATATTTATGGTTGCAGGATTATCGCCTATAGTCGTCAGGTGCTTCCTCGCGAGTTGCTGCCTTCTGATCATTTGCCGGGCAGCTCCAGCAGCCGACCAAGCCCTCGTGCAGTCTGGTACAGAATTTCTCCCCAAGTTTATTCAGAATAGTATTCAGGATTATAGGGTTGTATTTTATGTTTCGATTTTAGTGCGGACAACGACGGAGGCGACGCCAGTCACGACGGAAGAACTGGAATTTAAAGATGTGCCCATCTTCGAAAAAGACAAACCGCGTAAACCGGCTCCAGGCACCAAAGTTGTGGCCGTCTTAAAATGCAAGAACAAAGACGGAGAACACGCGCTAGAAACAATCGCGTCAGAGTCGTCCGACGGCCAACGATCCCAGGACCAAAAAGAAGAATCTCATGAAACTATTCATGACCCGTCTGGAACGACAGCCAAGGACGCTCCACGGGTTCCACCCACTGGGCAGCAGATCCAAGACAAAGGACAACACCAACTTGTTCCAGACGCTCAAACTGATTCCATAGTCGGCATCGTTGCCGGCATCGTTGCCGGCGCGGAACCGACGCTTCATCTAGCTGCGACTGCTCAAGCTGTCCCCGCTGATGACGGACAGGCCACTAGTTCGGCCAAGGTGGAGAAATCCGAAACGGAAGCGTTGGATGCTATTACGGACGTCAAGATGACCAAAGACGAATCTATTCTGGTTGAGGACAAGTTGGCGACGGTGAGTCAAAAGCCGGCCAAGGGTAGTCAACCGTCCAAGCCCGTGGAGGAGCCATCGTCCGATAAATTAGCCGAGGAGCTCATTAAAACGGCGCCTGTCGTTAAAGAAGATGCCAAGAAAGAAACAACGATTATTGCCGATGAAGATAACGAAGGGAAAATAGCGGCGGCGGATGCCGTTCTTGTAACTCCAACAGAAGAGTTAAAACCGGAATCTCAGGTTGTTCCTGTTGCTTCTGTCGGCGTTAAGGAAAAAGACAGTTCCATCAACTTGGAATCCACCAAATCTGACGTCGTCGTATCAGACAATAAGAAAGAAACCACTAAAATCACCGATTTTGTTCCAGTTGTATCAGCAAATTCAGAGAAAACTGATAAAGTTGTTGCCTTGGTTGACGTATCTTCCGAATTTCTAACAGCGTCTACACCAGAAAAGTCAAAATTAGCCGTCGTCGACAGTAAAACTACCGGGACAATAACTGCCGATGCCACCGAGTTGGATGATAAAAAAGATGTTTCATCAGAAGATTCAGTTCCAGCAGTATCGAAAATTTCAGAGAAACCTAATGAAGTTGTTGCCTTGGTTGATATATCCTCTGAAATTCTGACATCAGTTCCAGAGAAATCGGATCTCGTTGTCGACAGCCAAACTCCAATTGAAGAACCAAAACCAGATTCTCAGGTTATCCCTCTAATTTCTGACAAGGTTAAAGTGGAAACGGAAAAACTAGAAGAAATTTCAATTAGCTCAACTGTGGAACAAGCAAAATCCGACGCCACTAAATCGGATGATAAAAAAGATGTTTCAAAGGACTCTGATTCAGTTCCAGTAGTATCGAAAATTTCAGAGAAACCTAATAAAGTTGTTATTTTGGTTGACGTATCCTCCGAAACTCTATTAGAATCTGCTCTAGACAAGACAGATCTAGTTGACGACAGTCAAACTGCTGTGACAACTCCAGTTAAAGAACAAAAACCAGAATCCGAGATCATCCCTCTTATTTCTGACGAAGTCAAAGTGGAGACAGAAAATGAAAGTTTAATCAGCTTAGCCGTTAAACCAGCAAAATCCGACGCCACCAAATCGGATGATATAAAAGAAATTTCCAAGGGCTCTGATTCAGTCGCTACTGTTGTTGACGTAGCCTCCGAAATTCTATCTGCGTCTACACCAGAAAAGTCAAAACTGGACGTCGACAGTAAAACTTTCGTGACAACTCCGATTGAGAAACCAGAATCTCAGGTCGTCCCTCTTATTTCTGATGAAGTCAAAGTGGAAACAGAGCAGGTAAAAGAAAGTCTAATCAGCTCAGCCGTGAAACCAGCAAAATTCGACGCCACTAAATCGGATGATAAAAAAGATGTTTCAAAGGACTCTGATTCAGTCGCTACTGTTGTTGACGTATCCTCCGAAATTCTATCTGCGTCTACACCAGAAAAGTCAAAACTAGACGTCGACAGTAAAACTGTCGTGACAACTCCGATTGAGAAACCAAAACCAGAATCTCAGGTCGTCCCTCTTCTTTCTGACGAAGGTATTAAAGTGGAAACGGAAAAGGTCAAAGGAAGTTCAGTCAGTTCAGCCGTGGAACCAGTAAAATCCGACGCCTCTAAGTCGGATGATGAAAAAAATATTTCAGAGGTCTCGGATTCCATTCTAGCAGTATCGGCAAATTCAGAGAAACTTGATAAAGTCGTTGCCTTAGTTGATATATCCTCCGAAATTCTGACATCAATTCCAGAGAAATCGGGTCTCGTTGTCGACAGCCAAACTGCCGTGTCAAGTCCAACTGGAGAAAAGAAACCGGAATCTCAAGTCGATCCACTTAACTCTAATAAAGTCAAGGTGGAATTGGAAAAAGTAGAAGGCGATTCCGTCAGCTCTGCCGTGAAACCAGCAAAACTCGACGTCACCGAGTCGGACGATAAAAAAGAAATTTCGGCAACCTCCAATCCTGTGTCAGATGTATCGGCAGTTTCAGACGATAAAACTGTTGCCTCAATTAACGTAGCTCCCGAAACTCCTGCGTCTATCCAAAAGAAAGCCAATTCGACGATCAATACAATCAACAAAGATGACTTTGAAACTAATTTCGAGTCTACCAACGCCATTGCAAACAAAGAAGAAGGTGTCAAAGACTTCACGGGCTACAAAGTTTACCGAGTAATCGTTCCGACTGAAGAGGTACTGAACCCATTCATTTTCAACCGACAACTGCGTAAAACAAAATAACAGAATTCATTTATGTAAATTTACCATTCACTCTAGGCAGCTAGATGGATCCTTAAGTTCGAAGACGTTCCAGGAATCGAATTCTGGGCCGATCCGAAATTGCTTTTGCGACCTCGTGGAATGTTTGTCACTTCAGCCGCCGATATCCTCGTGGCTCCGGATGTGGCCGAGTACATCGAGGAAGCCCTTAGACAAGCCCGACTTCCATTCGAGATTCTTATCAAAGACGTTCAGGTAAAAATCTTTATCTAGTTAAGCGCATCTAGTTCAAGTGACTAATAATAAATCAAATTAAAACTTGAACGGAATTCAAGGATGCCATCCGGAACGAAAACCCATCAGAACCAGTAGACGTGGAGGAATTGACCAGCCGCAATGGCCACTCTCTCACTTGGGAACGCTATCACTCGCTGGAAGGTAATAATTTGTTACATTCTCGTTACGATCGATGGTCCACGGTCACAGTCCAGATCTGTAAATTATATGATCACTACTTCAGGATATAAGGGAACATAATTTCAGATTGTGCAATTGATGCCAATCAAAAGAATAACCTGACTACCTAAGATTTCATTCTTAAATCGGAAATTAAAACATAAAATTTATCTGATCCTAATTCCATATATTTAGGCAACATTTAATGGTATTAATAAATCTAAAGATTTATTTTTCTGCGAATGCAGATATTTATAGTTACCTGGACTATTTGAAGGTAACATTCCCCGATTTCGTCACTGTTACCGAAATCGGACGCACGACGGAAAACCGTCCCATCAAAGCCATAAGGCTCAGTCAAAAGAGCAGCCGGAGTGACAAAAAGGCCATCCTCATTGATGCCGGTATGGGAACGCGCACTTTCGGTTTTCGTGATCGTGTTTTTCTTGAAAACCTGCTGACTCAGCGATCGTGACTTAATTCTATACACTTTTCTGCAGGTATTCACGCCCGTGAATGGATCACCCCAGCAACAATCACCTATATGATCCGTGAGATTGTCGACAATCCGACAAAGTACAATTGCATCATGAACGAGTTTGACTGGCTCTTCGTTCCCGTACTAAATCCGGGTAATAATATTTAATCATCTTTGTAATATCTCACTGGAACTCAAAAAAAAAACTTACATTGTAATTTTAAGATGGTTATGCGTATACGCAAACGAACAACCGGATGTGGCGTAAAACACGTTCGCAAACGGAGAACATTATTTTCCGGCAGTCGGCAGAAGCCTCTCTACGAGCTGACCGGCTTACCCGTTTCGAAGACGATCCTATCCTGGACGATGCTATCCTGGAGAAACTGAGAGCTGAAGTTGCCAGTAACAAGGCCAGCTTATCGTGCACTGGGGCTGATGCCAATCGGAATTTCGACTATCACTGGTTGACGGGCGGATCTTCTAGGAATCCGTGCTCAGACACATTTGCAGGTGCCAAGCCCTTTTCCGAGCCGGAGGCCAGAGCTTTACGCGACTTAGTCATGGACAACAAAGACCAACTAAGCATGTACATCTCGTTGCACGCCTACAGTCAAATGTGGCTCATCCCCTGGGGTAAGTGTTGAGTGGCTTTTGCGAAACCACCGTTGGCAGCAATTTAGCTACGTACCGTACGTACTTGATTCCCATCTGACGGATGTTCTGGTATGTTTAGGTTTCAAACAACAAAAACCTGACGACTTCTCGGACCTTTACTCTTTGGCCAAGATTGGCAGCAAGGCTCTGGAGACGGTCAATGGAGTCAATTATTTAATCGGATCTATTCCCGATCTCCTCTATATCGCTTCAGGTAACTTACTGGTGTATATTGATGTATTAAGTTGAATTATATTTAATGCAAAACATGATTACGCAATGCAGGCAGTTCAATTGACTGGGTGAAAGGAGCTGTGGGCGTCAAGTACAGTTATACTCTTGAGTTGCGCGATTCCGGCCGTTATGGCTTTCTTCTGCCCGCCAACCAAATCATCCCCTCTGGTAAGGAGACATGGATCGCATTGTATGCTACAGCCGTCGAACTGTCAAGCAGAGTCTATACCGATTCGGCTAATTGCCCGTCAATTTAAATCTCATAAATTAACCCCATATTCGTGTTGGACAATCTTACTTTCTCTCTGTTGTGTGCTGTCGTTGTTCAATATTCTTTCCCTGATTTTCAAATCTTTTAAAAATATCGTAAATTTATGTTTTCTGCATGTATGGGTTTCTTATGTATCAATGCTTACACATCTGGGGATGCGTTTGGGCATAATAACTCACTGATTGACGGGACTCGTATAAGCGCGCTTCCAATCAGCAACAATCTATAATTCGTTTGTACCACGCCATCTACGTTGCTAATATACAGGATCTAAATTCTTTCAGTTGTATTCAAGTTCGTTTCGATCGATGGTCACCAAGACCACCCTAATAAAAGGTGCCTCATGTCCCGCTATGTTGTGCAATATAAAGATAGCCTACAGGTTGCTGAAATAATGGGAAATACCCGTTTCCGTGATTGCTGGACGTTTGTTTTTTTTTCTTTAGCTATTTTCCTTTATTTGAACACTATTCGTCGCCTTCTTGGCTGGTTTTCAATTAACAGCGTTTAACGAAAGTAAACAGGCTTCCAGACTTTTTAGCTAGCTTGCGTGCTTGCCGTCCGGCATCAGTGTCCGGTTGCAGCCATCCAACATCTCGCTGACCATTCTCGGTGCCCGGGAAATGATTTATGTTACCATAAAAGGGTGAATTTTCATTTCGCCTGGCTACAGGTTGGCTTTTGCTGAGCTTCTTGCTCGACGTCTTGGCTCTTCGTCTGCATATATATGTTGCTGGACTTGGCTATCCTCTTGCTTGCGTGACCTTGGCCTTGGTCGGACTAAAAGTCCGTCCACTGCCTCGTGTAGTCATGTGTGTGTGTGTGTATTTAAATGCGTTGGTGTGTGCTGGGCAGTGCCAGGTTTGCCTTCTTATAAAAGATCCTCGGTTTAGGTTTCCATCTCTTATTTTCTTTTCCAACTCTTATTTTTGTTTCTGTCCAATTAATATCAGCTGGTAAAGAGACAGAACAATCAGACACGTTGGCAATGAAATGCGTTGAAATGCAGACAGTCGGAGACTCGTTTTCGCAAACCTGAATTATTTGACTTTTACTACTATAATTAATCTGATGTTTCGTATACTCTTGTGGGATTGTGAATCTTGACTTTTTTTCCACAGATGGTTGGATTTTTTCTCTCTAAATTTAGACCTTTTTCGTCGTATTTGTCATTAGAAAAAGATAGATGTTTAGAATCTGAGATGTACTTTGGCGGCCAATAGACGACAGGCAAAGACCAAGAGCCATAAAATAAGACGAAGAATCTTTTCTCTCCTTCTTCATTTGTTTTCTTTTCTATTTCACATCTTTTTGTCTTATCGGAGTGGTAGTCGTTTAGCTGGTAAAGAAGACGGAGCTATTTTGTTTCCATTCCTTTTGTACTTGGGAAATTCTTCCTATTTTGAAACAAAAAGAGAAGAGGGAGGAGAAGGATGGATAGAGAAAAAGAAGGGAGGAGGATCTTAGCCAAAAAGAAGAAGAAGAAGAAGAAGAAAAAGAAGGAAGGTGAGAGAGACAAGTGGCGCCACACTGTCAACCCCTTAAAAAAAGGTGCGCGGACGGAGCAGTAACTCAGAAGCGGCTCTCTTGTGCCAGGGGGGGCTGACTCGAGCCTTCTAACTAAACTTTTTTGGCTTCGTTTTGCTTCCTGTTTTGTTCTAACCGTCCGGAGTCGTTCACAGAGTCGGCACTCGGCAGCCAGGGTATACATATATACCTCTACACTGCGCCCTGATCCCTAATCAATCATCAGTCGAGCTCCGAGTGTGGAAGAAGACCTCCAGAGGAACTTTTAACTTTCCGACTACCTGGTGTTTTGAGTTGTCGGCAACCTCTCAGCAGGTGTGGTGTCTACGACAACTCCTCCTCAGCAGCTACCGGTATTTAATCATTTTTTGTTTGTTTCTTGTTTCCTCATATCTATCTTATGTTACTGTTGAAATTTTGTCTGACCGAGACCCTCAATTCGGATTATATTTCGACAGCCAAGACATCTGCAGAAATGGCTCGTCTACATCAACTAACAATCGCATTATTAGCGGTTATCTTCCTGTGTTTCGGTCCGACCAGCGGCCGTGTCTATCAAACGGATGATGCTATCATTGTTGAAGGTGAGAACTCATTTTTTACTCTTACATATCGTCATCTAAAGTTTTGACCGTTGAATGTTCCTTCCAATGATGAACGACTGCGGATATTCGTTTCAGCGAAGCAGAAGACAATAGACAAGAGATGTGTACAAAGAGAAAGGTAGTGGAGGAATAAAGAGAAAGAGAGAGAGAGAGAGAAAAAAAGATATTTTGACAATGATAGCATAGGTCAACGACCGTCCGTAAGGAGAGAGAAAATAAGAAGTAGAAGAATGAAAAAGAAAAACAAAAAGAGAAGAAGCCAGAGCAGACCTTGAAAGTGAAATGTGTGGTGGTTTCATAATGGGCCTCCATTCCACATGGTCACGGACGGAAGATTCCGCCCTCCCTTCCACCAAATGCCAGTGGCCAGCACCACCTGAGCCACCACCATTACCTTCACCTTCACCTCCGCCTCGGTTTGGTTTTGTTTGGTTTTGTTGTGTTTTTTTTTTCTCTCCCTATCGCCTTTATTCCCTCCTCTTTTAAGTGCCCAACTTATAGACGCTCATAGCCCTTCTTGCCATATACGAAAACGAGTCAAAGAGGCGATGCTGGCGCGACGAAAACCCGTTTCACAATTTCAGTCGGAGCAATGTGTAAAATTATTAGGTAGAAAGGAAACTAAAGGGAGTACAGAAAACGGTTGGTTGCGAAACGTAAAACGTACATCGACTGCAATTTTCCGGCCACGTACGGCTGTGCCCTCTACGACCGTTTATCTAACGTCCGGAACGTTATCTTCCATCAGCCTAAACTAACGACGCATGACGGAAAGTGAGCCTACACTCGAGGAAGTTTATTAAACTGGTTCTATTAGGATGAACGAACTCGTTATTTCTAAATCTCAAATGACGTAAATAGACTAATTACATATGTCAAAATGTTTTTTCTTTGAATTTTTAGCCGAAGACATTAGCGACCGGAAAGATCGATCAGCCCGGGACGACGTCGAGGCCAAATTCCCGTTTCCATTCCCGTTTCCATTCAACTCACAACCCAGCTCTTTCCCTGACAGCCAACCAACAAATTTGCCAAGTGCAACTTTTTTGATGGCCGAACGGTCTTGCTGGACGACGGAAGGCAAACTAGGCACTTGTTCGTCAGTCCGCTCATGCTACCCGAAATTCAAGCTACCGGAATTGAGCAACCTCGAGACTTGGGTCATTGGAACGCGGGGCACTTGTCACTACGTCGAGAAAGACGGTCGACAGGTGAGGCACCTTCCGCGTTTTATGTGATTTAAATTTGTTGGAATAATTTGACTTGTTGGAATACCGCTACATTTTTTCACATCTTACGTAATCATCTGAATTTCTATTGTGAACTTTGATAATCTGATACTGTTGTTAACGTGACAATATCTATTTTTTATTCTGAAGTCAAAATTAATGAAGTTTTAGAAATGAAAAATTCAAAACTTTCTTAATTTTAACTAGGTCTATGGAGTTTGTTGTTCAAGACAAACCATTGACGAAAATGGTGTAGCTTACGGTAGTCTTTATGGAACTATCCCAACTGTGCCGATCGACGAAGGCACTGGCCTGCCTAAACCTGGCTTTCCGTGGTGGTTGTATTTCCCATTCAAGCCCGTAAATAGCACGACAACTACATCAACGACTACTACCACTACAACCACAACTACCACTACGACTACAACTCCACCACCGCCACCTCCTGTTGAGCCCGTCATCAGCGAAGCCGAAGCGAAGTCCAGTTGCGGCGCCGGACCTTTCAAAACTTTGAGCATCGACGAGCAGAGACGCATCGTGGGTGGAACTGACGCTGTCAGAAACTCTTGGCCAGGCATCGTAAGTTTATCCCGTTGACCATGCTCTTCCATCAGATGAAATATCAATATTTTTGTAGGTTGCGCTTTTAAATAATGATCGCCAATTTTGCGGCGGCTCTTTGATGGATTCAACTCACATTTTGACAGCGGCTCATTGCGTTGCTCAGTAAGATATTTACGTATAAGCTGTTGTTGAATATCACCTCTTATTCTTAATCGATGGTTTGTATAGTATGTCGTCGTGGGATGTTTCGCGACTGTCGGTTGCCTTGGGCATGCACGTCCTGAAGCCTGTAAAAGACCCACAGGTGACAAAGAAGGTTCGACGCGTCACACGCCACAAGGGATTTGATTCGAGGACGCTAGTAAGTAATAATAGATCATCTAGACTCTTAGAAACTGCTTCGTGACCCGAATAATCTAAATTTCTGTCTTTTTTATTTTTATTTAATTTTTGTTGCTGGCCCTTTGGCGATTTTGCGTGGCTGTGCTGGATGCTCATCATAGTACAATGACATCGCTATTCTAACGTTGGAATCGCCTGTGTTTTTCACGTCGACTATTTCTCCGGTCTGCTTGCCATCAGCTGGATCCGATGACCAATACACCAATAAAGATGCGGCCGTCATCGGATGGGGAGCATTGAAAGAAGGTAATGAATCTCAGTACCCATTGATTTGGGATCAAATATCATTAACTGTTTTATTCACGATTGTTCTAGGTGGATCCCAGCCGTCTGTTCTACAGCAAGTAACCGTTCAGGTTATCACCAACAGTCAGTGTAAGAGCAACTACGGAAGTGACGCGCCAGGTGGAATTGTTGACCACATGCTCTGTGCAGCTTACCCCGGAAAAGACTCTTGCAGCGTAAGTTAGAAGTTGTAATAATTTGTCACTGGAAAAATGATTACAAACAATTTTTAAATTTAAATATAGGGTGACAGTGGCGGTCCGTTGCTTGTCCAATCTCAGCCAGGTTCTCCATGGGTTCAAGCTGGTATCGTCAGCTGGGGAATTGGTTAGTTACAGTCGAGTCATAGTCATACATTGAATTATCGGCATTACTAAACTTTAATTTTCCTTCTGCAGGGTGTGCACAACCGAAATACCCCGGTGTTTACGCTAGGGTTACATCGTTCATGGGTTGGATTACGAAAAATACTGCGTAAGAACCACAACGCTCCGAGGACTGATGGGAACATAACACAGCAGCATTTAGAAGCCCAGTGAAACGCACTGGGAGAAAAAAAAACTCTGTCCTCTCTTCACACTTGATTGTTGAATGTTTTTGCTATATATTTTTTTTTCATTTAAACATCCTATTCATTATTAAGGCTCCTTTAATGCTACCTTCTTATTCGGCCGACGTTTTTTATACATTATCCAATGTCGTGATACGAGATACCGATTTCTTATTCCAATTAAACTATTCAAAAACCGTCAAACAAAACTAATGTTTTTTGTGACAACATACACGATACGTTCTGTTCCGAGGTTCTAGTCATAGTTTACATAGTCTTGTGAACGAATGTAAATGCTCGCGCCAGAACAAATCAATTTTAGGTTGTAGGAAACTGACATACGTATTCTTTGTAAATATTATAACAACAAATTTACGGAAACGTATTTAGATTTTACGAAATTTTTGAATCAAAAATTTTTAAGTAAGAAATTGAAAGAAAAAATTTAAAAAAAAAACCTGAACTACAGTTCAGGTTTTGCTTTGTTCACGACTTGAACAACAAGCAATAACACTAGAATTCTTTCGAATAAATTGTTGTGTAAAATAAACAGAAAAGTTCTTTTGTTCGAGACGAAACAAATTATCACTTGATGACTATTTTACAAGAACCGAAGTTCAGTGTTCTCGATGGGTCAAATGGTCGGCATTTGAAAATTATGTCATATATTTCCTATTCGTATACACTTACCAAAATTATGAGAAAATAACCATCGAAAATTGTTAGTGGAAACACTTAGAAGAACCGTTTACTGGAAAGGAAAATACTAAGTGTACGTAACACTACTTGTTATTGTATAGTGTTTAGGTTTCAGGGCTACATGCAAAAGTTAACGTCCCCACTTAATTGAATCTAATAGTTTCCATATGCTCGACTGATTTCTTGGAAATCCGACAAGGACGCACTTTGCGGCTGCGCTGTCGATTAAAGGACGTCAACATTTTCCGCTACATGAGGGCAGTACAACCACACCCCAGCATATGTGTCTAGGTGTTCATGAGGGCAAGAGTAAGAAAATGCGCAAAAAAGCGCAGAATTTTCTTTTATAATTATTATGAACAACGAAGTTGGAAAAAGTTTATTATCCGTATCATGATTTTATCGCGCTTTAAAATATTGCTTTTGAATCAGCATTCTTAGTATAAAATAAGGGTCAGGTTGCAGTCGCCGATGTTATTATTAGTAATAAGAACTGTAAACGGTAATGTAATTCAGTAGTTAAAGATAGTTGTGAAAGAGGGTACGGAACCAAGCCCCGCGACATTAAACCTATAATTATATTCCGCAATGGGAATTGTTTGTCGGGTCACGACAAATGTGACGCAATGGGGGGTTATATATGTGTGTTGACTAAGCATGGATGGAAAACGGCCAGCTCGTTAGGAAACCCATTATAGTTTCATTTCCTTTTTTCATTTCCTTGTTTTTAATTTTCCATCTCCTTTGCCCAGTCAGTCGATGTGTTTCTTTTAGCGGGTTCGTTGTTTCTGTTAGTACTTTATGTGTGAATAATGACGTTTTGAAGTCTCGTTAACTGAAGCGAAAAGACGTTTCGCATTTATTACCGCTTGTACCTTCTTTAACCAATTTTCTATTGGGTTTTCAACATGTGTTTTTTATCGAACAGATGTTAATTCGTGAGAAACAACTTTTGTTCTTCTACAGGAAATGCGAAAAAAAGATTCAATACACATTCGTATAGCCGGGGGAAATATATAGTAGCTTAAAACTTGCCTCAACTTCTTTTGTTTTTTTTTCCCCTTCGTTTTGGGGGGCCAATTTGTTCTTCAGTTGCACCAATGATTTTCATTGTCAAATACATTGAAAAAAGACCATGGATCACGAAAACGGAATAAAGACGATTCTATTGTTTATAGACGAGGGTAACCAGTTTTTAAAATATATAGTTTCACTTGTTCGGGTGTCAAAAACTCGATAACGATGGCATTAGAAAGAAGGAAGTCCTGAAGATTTGGTCCCGATTTTGTCATACTTTAATTAAGCGACTTCTTAAACCAGAAGTGCGAATACGTGTCGATATAACGGCGTAGACAAATAACCCTACTTTATAGCAGCGATTCCGTCTGGCGAGATTGATCGAAACGCCTAAGATTGGGGCATCTTACTTTATCTATTATGTTTTGAAGCAATATGTAAAAAAAACATGCCTTGATATTTCGGAAATAACGTTCTACGACAGCGGTTATCCGACAAACACGTTTCGGTGCTGGGTTAAAGTAATGCGCAACGTGCGATGGAAGCAAACAGTGCTCTGGCTTCGACTGGTTCCGTCTTACCCAATCTTTAGCATTTGCATTTGGCAAGCGCAGTTCTATTTCCGTGATTAAGTTGGGTGGCTGTGCTATGAGCACAAACATCCTCTCCTAGAGTTAATCTGATCATAATGCTATCTGTCTAGTGCTCACCTTTGATGGTGCAATGACATTTTATTTTGTGGGGTCTCATAAAGAAAAATTCATCTGGCTGCCCGTTACAAATATTTTGGTTTGAAAAATGAATTTCAAAGTTTTTTGCCTCCATCAGAATCTAAAATGATGCACCGTAACATTGGAAAGAAAATTGCAGTTCCAGTTGCAAAAATCGATGCAAAAGACTGGTCTTAAGTGTTAAAGAAGATTACGTGTTTGCATTTTTCTAGCAAGGCGGTAGTGTACTTCACGCTATGTACGGTACCCTGTACCCGGTCAAATTCAGCAGTCTAGTCATGGGAAAAAACTAGATCTGGGAATTTTTTTTTGTAGGTGGAAGGGAGGAGGAGGCGTCGGAAAATCAAAAAGTTGAAGAGGCACAGGTGGTGCGATGAACAAACTTTCCCGAAGAAGGGAGGAAGTTATGGGGAAACAACAAATGGAAAAGAATTGATAAAGGGAAAGACTTAAGGGTAGTAAGGTACAGACACCGGACACATTTTGCTGGGTCCGGCAGCACCGATTTTTTCTGATTCTTTTTCTCGTTGCATCGGTTACATAGTAATTCAAATATTTTAACATTAACACTAATTAGCACTTTGTCCGAATAATTCACTAAGGTAGGATAATTTTTATTCTCCTCATTTGATCGGGTTATCGTAAATACCAAGTGACAAAATTTCGTCCCAAAAGTTTAAGGAAATGATCACTCGCTTAATTTTGGCCGTCCTCGTCTGCTACACGGACCATCTGGTCGACGCACGCATCTATCAAACGATCGACGCTATCATCATTGAAGGTATTCTTTTTGCTTGGAATATATGATGCGGAACTTGATTGACCAGTTTATTATCTGTATGGAACGAAAGCAAAATATTTCACTCGCGCGTCTCTGACAAATCTAATACCGGTACTTTTCGACAAAACGTTTGCGTGCGCAATTGAGATTTTTAAAAAGTCGAAAACGAGCAGCCAAAAACTAGTACGGTACGCAATAATTCATTGTCAGAGAAACAAAAACTGCTTCATTCGCCATTTTACATACCGTAGACTAGTATTTACCAGGGTGTATGTCATTTCATTTTCATTTTGTCCGTCACTATAGACTTCCTACTGTGTCTATATATGATGGTTGAGTCAAGCATTCCTTTTTCTTCCACTCTACACAAAATTATTTTTATTGGGAAGATTATTAGTGCTTTTAGGATTAAAAGTGCATACAAGCACGGATTTTCCCATACATAAAAATGTTCTTCTTTTCCTTACTCACGTTTTCCCTACTGCTTTTGAAAATAATGACACAGCGTGAAATGAGAAGCAACAGAAAAAAATGACGGTTTACACTACGAAAAGTTCATCGGCCCATTCAGTATACATTACAGAAAAGTTGTGGTAAATAAAATCACTTCTTGAGAGCGAACATCAACCACCAAAATTCCAATGTCTTCGTTAATCGATATTAGGGAATTAGGCTTTCTTCATAATATAATATCCCCCCCACTGATGGTATCGTTATTGTAGTAATAGCATTCTATTTACAGCTTCAATTAAAAAGTCGAAAAAAAAGCATTTAATTATTACCAACATATCCCATCAACTAATACGTATTCCGCGGGAAAATCTGTTCTGCAGTTATGATCTTCTTAAAACTTATAATAGTTCTAAACTTTTCCAAAATTTCGTGGTAATGAGCCTATTTGTATATGTACTGTAATTTCCAATTTTATATGTATGTAAAATGTAGTTAGTTTTATCAGCTTATATACGGAGAGAGGGCATTGAACGTACGGAGATGTTAAAAGGAAATTTCTTTCTTTATATTTTCCTTTTCCGGACTGGTGGCTTCAAAACGCCGGTCCAAAAGTATGTGTTATACACCTGATCATCGACAAAACGTTAGCCTTGAACACGCACTTGGGTTTGGTTCTGTTGGTTTCTATAATAATCAGTATACGTACACCAAAAAGCAAACAAATTTTCACATTTTCTCGCGAATTTAAAAAAAATGTCTTTCTAAGATAATCCGAAGATAACAATCTTTCTGTCATTGAGATGATGAGCATGAGATGGAAATAAGGATAATTGCATTTACTGATCTCCGAAATGAGAAAACATTTACCGACCCTCTCCAAGAACTTACAATTCAACACATTTAAAAAATGGAGAAAGAAACAAACCTTTTTAAACAGACTTTTAGAGTGAACCAGACAAAAGATTTAAACATTTAAAAGAAACAAAAAAAGGTGCACCTAAATTAGTTATATATACTTGAGACGTTGCGCGTTTAATACGCAAGACTACGATACCATTGTGTTCTTTGATCATTACCCTGATCTGCAATATATGCCGCAATTTGTGGCAGTTACCAATGCTACGAACAATTTTTACCTGGCATACTTCATAGTCGAATAGAAATTCTTATCTTATCCAACATCAATTAGAGTCAAATTGATGTTGATATTTCTTCCTTTTTTAGCCGACGAGATTATTGTCAGCCGAACAGAGCGCTCTGCAATCTACAAAGATGAAGTTGATTTTTCGTCTCCTTACCGGTACCCTTCGTTTGGCGAGCTTTCTTTACCCGACAGTACCTATTGGCTGACAGATCGTGCTTGCCGGACCTTAGATGGGGAGTCCGGCGACTGTACCTCCATTCAAGAATGCTTTCCAAAAATAAGGATGCCAGAACTGAGTAATGCCGATAAATGGATTATTGGCTCAAGAGGAACGTGCAATTACTCTAAATCTAATGGCAAACAGGTAACTATTTAACTATAATCTATGAATACTCTGCACATGAATAGATTACAAATTTTAACAACATCAATCTTTTATTTTCTAGTTTTATGGAATGTGTTGTCCAAGACAAACCATAACCACCACCACGGCAATTCCTATATCAGCAATCCCTGTAGTAGAAGTGGATCCATTAACTGGTCTACCCGTCGGGACGTTTCCCTGGTGGCAATATTTTCCATTCAACCCCCTTACTACTACAACGACGACAACAACAACCACAACTACTACTACTACTACTACCACAACTACTCCATACACAACAACCGTCCCATCTATTTGCGGAACGAATGGAGTACCAACTGTTCCAATCGATCCCGCCACAGGACTTCCAGATCCAAATTTTCCATGGTGGTTGTGCTTCCCCTATTGGCAAAAAACGACAACAACCTCAACCACTACGACTACGACAACTACTACGACTCCACGTCCTACAACAACAACAACTACGCCAACCACAACTACTACACCAACAACTACAACTACGCCAACGACCACAACTACACCAACAACTACAACTACGCCAACCACCACAACTACACCAACAACTACAACTACGCCAACAACCACAACTACACCAACAACCACAACTACACCAACAACAACTACAGAGCCCACTACCACGACTACACCAACAACCACAACTACACCAACAACCACAACTACACCAACAACCACAACTACACCAACAACCACAACTACGCCAACCACTACAACTACACCAACAACAACTACAGAGCCCACTACCACGACTACACCAACAACCACAACTACGCCAACCACTACAACGACGCCAACTACCACTACAACACCAACAACTACAACTACTGAGCCTTCAACCACCACAACCCCGACTACCACCACAACCCCGACTACCACTACGACCCCCACTACCACCACAACCCCTACTACTACTACAACCCCCACTACCACCACAACCCCCACTACTACTACAACCCCCACTACCACCACAACTCCGACAACTACAACTAGAACAACAACCATGCCTACTACTCCTGTACCTTTCATGGGAGGATGTGGCATCGGACCTTACAAGTCGCTTACTTTGGAAGAGCAAGATCGCATTATTGGAGGAACGAATGCCATTAAAAATTCTTGGCCTTTTGCTGTGAGTTTCTTTTTTTTTCATTTTTTCCTTTGACTTAATGTTTCGTTTATAATTTTTCAATAGGCGGCAATATTGAATAACGGAAAACAGTTCTGTGGCGGCTCTCTAATCGACCCCATTCACGTTTTGACAGCGGCTCACTGTGTAGCTCAGTAATTTTCAGCTAATCGATAACCTTGGATAAATATAAATAATAAATTATTGAAACAGCTTGTCTTCCTGGGACATCCCCCGCTTGGAAGTTGCCCTGGGAATGCATATTCTGAAACCCAAAATTGATCCTCAGGCGGTGAGAATAAAAGTCAAACGCGTGACCCGTCACAAAGGATTTAATTCTGCAACATTGGTACGTTTGAATTAAAAAATGTATTTTTGTTCTAGTTCTTTCATTTTATTAAGCAATTTCCCTTTTAATGCCTGCAAACCATTTTTTTCTGAAACTGGTTTCATAGTATAACGATATCGCTATCATCACACTTGTCTCGCCCGTGGCGTACGGAAAGACCATATCGCCTATATGTCTACCAACATCTGGCTTTACTGATTTGTATACGGGGAAAAATGCAGTCGTCGTTGGATGGGGATCTCTTAAAGAAGGCAACTTTCTCAAAATATACAGTTCAGCTTAGTATTAGTAAAATAAAAGTATTTCAAAATACTAGGTGGAGTTCAACCTAACGTCCTGCAGCAAGTGACGGTTCGAGTTACGTCCAACGCAGAGTGCCAGAAAAAATATGGAACGGATGCACCGGGAGGTATTGCTCGACATATGATGTGTGCCGCCTCTAGTGGAAAAGATGCCTGCAGTGTAAGAATGAAGAGTTGTTTCATTGTCATCAACTAGATATGTGACGTGAGTTATTGCATTTACACAGGGTGATAGTGGCGGTCCATTAGTTATCCAGGCAACTCGGGGAGCTCCTTGGGTCCAGGCCGGCATTGTCAGCTGGGGAATAGGCAATGAAAATAATAAGCATGGAAATGTTTTTGAAATCTAAATTTTGGTTCACTGCTTTGCAAACAGGTTGTGGCCAAGAACGTTACCCGGGAGTCTACACTCGGACTACTTCGTTCATGAACTGGATCAGAACAAATGCGCAATTTGAGAATGAGGAGGAAATATCGTCTTTTTGAATAAAACTTACCATTAAACAAAAATAATTTGCACAGTGGTAATTAATTTGGGCCACTCGTTCAACTTATTTGTCCTATTATTATTTAAACAAATCAATCATGACATTTTTTTACGGCATGGTCAATCCCAATCGGCAGGTGCACGTATTCAGTCAATCGTTCTCAATACACATTGTCTTTTTTCTTCCCTTCAGATTGTTTATTCACATAATCTGAACTTGAATTTAACTTCTTAAATTCGAAGATTATCGACTCTTTAAGCCTTATGTTATAGGTTATTGTTATTGGTGAAGCAAGATCGGCGGTCGTACAATAAGCAATAATCACCAAGCATTTTTAAAAAAGAGCTGATTGCTAAGTGTGGACGACTCATTTTTTAAATTTTAGCAGCAATTTTCCTATCTTCTCCTCCTTTAATTTTTGAAAATACATTACTGACAGAAGAACCGAAATAAATCGATGGCTTTCTGATAGTGATGGTCGAGTGCTTTTTAATTTTTCATTAGCCTATAAATTTCTTGATTTTCCTCTGGTTGACGCCTTGACGGTTCGCAGTATGGAACGGGTGAAAGAAAAGCGGACAATCGAGCTTTAAGCCGAAAACTGATCAGGCGCGCGTCACCTCACCTAGCGACCTTGATCCAAGAGCAACATGTTGCTCTTAACCTTCTTGTTACTGCAGTAACAAGCAGTGTTCTAGAGGAACAAAAAAACAAGTTTAATTGCACTCCAAAATACTTTTTTCTCTCTGCATATTGTTTCTTTTGTTCTTAATATGATGCAGCTCGGTTATTTAATGTTAAACATCCAGACATAAAATTTGATGAAGAAAACAAGACGAGTTCTTCTATGGCCTACTCAAGACCAAACTCAATGAGCAAGACGATAACAAAAAAATCGTTGAAATAATTAAGAAAACTACCATTTCTAACCACAAATTTCAGGTCCGAAGCGAACCGGTTTGCTTTGATAACACTTAACAATCGAATCGATAATTGATGTTTCAAATGATTTTTCCTACATCGAATGTAGGCTACAGATCGAAATGGGAAAAGACCATCGATAGCGGGGAAGGCCCTGTTTATTGGACTAAACCTTTCTATCATGTAACCATCGAATCCTTCTACAAGAGTAATACCCGTATTCACTACATCGATGTCATAATGCGACGCACCATCTCCAACCCTCCTTAGTACAAAGGGAAATGCGGGCATGATGTAAAAGCTGGTGAACACATATCACGGAAATGAGCGTGAAAGAGACGATCCAGTGGCCAACTTTGATCAGGTCTTCCCGTCAGAATAACTGGTTGCCAACTGGCAAACAAAAAAGAAACGCATCTTGACGAGGGTCTTAAAGTTAGGTGGATGCTCTCCTTTACCACGTATTACCAGTTGCTTCGTGGACGGGCCACCAAACAGTGCACATTTTAAAGAAGGGGTGGCTGCTGACGAGTTCATTAATTATATTCTCTATTCCCAACGGATAGTCTTCCTAACAAGTAACAACTCTCGTGCTGCAAAAGTTCGTTTTACAGGTACTTATCAATAACCGATTCCGTCCTTAAATTTTCGACACCGCTGTCAAAACTCTAATACGTTATCTTCTTGTCAATGCTTTTCCAGAACTCAGAGGAGTACTTTCAGTGATAAAACATAAGCTTTACGGGCTTTAACTATGGGTGTAGTCAACGCGAACAGCGCCGCGATCTTGGTTGTTTTTCTATGTTTTATTGGATTGGTCTCGTCTCGTATTTATCAAACTTCCGATGCTGTCGTCGTAGAAGGTATGTTATATTGTATTAATCCACGTTAATCTAATCAATATTATGACAATGACCTTATCCGCCCCAAAAGAATGTGTTTATAATGCGGTTAGACGATCCAAAATTACCATACCTGAAATGCGTACACGAACCTTTTCTGTGGCAAACAACTAAAAAGAATATTTAAGAGAAGATAAACACAAGGTACGTGTTTACAAGGAATATGGCGAACCGCCAGCGTGTTCGTGTTTCTTTGCAAAAGCAGGGCAACGTCCAGGGTGCACAAAAGAGGTCACATAAAGGCAGATACAGAGGCAAACCTGCTTGTTTGTGGGTGAGGCTTACATAGCGAGTGACAGTAGTTGAGAAGTTTTGTAAAAACTCGTTTTCTCCGACGAATGAGTTGCTGGTATAACCTGGATTTGAGCTGCTAGTTACCTGGATAATGATGAAACATGCACTGATCAAATTTTACAAATTCTAGTATCTAATTTTCATTGATAATCTTTTATGCTCACTATATCTGATTCTAAAAAAACGACTAATAGATAAGTAATATTATAGCCTATAATTTCGTATGGTAATTTTGCTTCGTAAAATTGTCGACATGGAAATTAACTATGTCTGATTGTGGCTATTTAGTCGAACCCAAAACCGCTGAAAGAAATGGGAGATACCTTAACGATGCGGTAAAACAATCGGACCCCTCCTACCATCCGATTTCGGAGTTGGCGTCAATCGCTTCCAAGAAATCATTTAGATACAAATCTTCAGGCGTGCCAGCCAGCACCTACTTGATGACAGAAGAACAACCTGATTGTAGGATGCCGGACGGAAAACTCGGCCTTTGTGGCCCTGCCCAGTTATGCTCTTCAAACGAGAGAGAAAAGAGAAAAGACCAAGATCATTTGTTTCGTAGCGTCTGCCGCTACCTCAACTCAAACGGAAAACAGGTTAAAATTTGTTTCTTTAATTAACATTAACGTAAAAGGCTGATGGCGACGTGATTGAATAGTTAAAGGGCAAAGTCCCTCTCATCACTCCTCTCAAAAAAGAAAGAAAATCGAATTACAAAATTAGTAAAGGATGAGGGGAGTATAAGTTGCTGTTGGCAGTCAACTCTAAATGTTTATCTCATCCAGTGATCAGAGACTTGCCAATTGTTTTCCAAAGTTCTACTTACCAAAACGGAAAGATGCGTTTATTAGCATTTATTGCAAAACAGCTTTTTAGCGCTCGTTCCGATGAATGCTGACATTTTTATCAATTGTTTAGGATAGCGGAGTGTGTTGCCCTAGGCAGATATCATTTGGCTTTTCTGGTACGGCCACGATGCCCTATTTGCCGTTTAGCGGCTATTCCATGATGTACTACCCTTTCTTGCCTCCGATTTCGTTGCTGAGCATGCAAGCAGCCCCTCCGACCGCTAACTGGCCTTGGTGGGTTCCGCAGTTCCCGGCGGCTCTAGCTCCCAGCACTACAAGTCCCTCGACAGTTCTTGAGACTACGAGTACGTCCACATCACTCCCCAGTACTACCACTCCGATGTCAGAAAAGTCTTCTACTACTAGTCTGCCTTGGATAATTTACGGTGAAAGTACCACTGTTAAAACAACTACTTCCCCTTCTACCACTACTAGCCCTTGGTGGGTACCTGAGCTTTCTTCGACGACCCCGAAACCTTCCACTACTACTAGTCCCTGGTGGACTCCCGATTCTACGACAACTACAAGACCACCAACAAGTCTTGTCGAAACAATTACAAGCACAACCAACGGTCCAAGTCCTTTTCGTTCAACCTGTGGTACAGGGCCATACAAAGCCATCAATTTCGATGACCAGCAGCGCATTGTTGGTGGATCAAGTGCTGTCAGAAACGCGTGGCCGTTTGCAGTAAGTTAACCCTATTAAACCTGACTGTGATATTGTTAGTGTGTTGAGTATGTTGACTTATGAAACCGTCTTATATCACGAATAATAGGTATCATTGGTTGGTAAAGGCCGTCATTTTTGCGGCGGTTCACTACTGGATTCGACCCACGTCTTGACAGCGGCCCATTGCGTGGCGCAGTGAGTCGCGTTAAATAATTTATGCTTGATTACATTTTGAATGAGCTATTAAATCATGGAATTCAAAACAAAAAATCACAGGCTATCTTCAGAGGAAATTAAGGGATTGGAATTAGTCCTTGGTCTACACACCATGAAACCAATCGATCCTCAGTCCGTGCGGAGAAAACTTCGCCGCGTAACACGCCATAAAGGTTATCACGCAGCTAATTTCGTAAGTCAGATAAGGTCAAGTGATTTTTTAGTCATTTTAGTAACCATGTGTCTTCATTCATTTTTCAGTATAACGATGTAGCTATTTTGACGATGGATAAGCCGGTGGAATTCAGTGCTACGATTGCACCAGTTTGCTTACCGTCGGTTGACACTAAGGACCTTTTCGTGGACAAAGAAGCTGTTGTCGTTGGATGGGGAGCCCTACAAGAAGGTTTCTCTTGGATTCCATACAGAGTACGGGAAGACTAACGACCTTTTTATCCCTTAGATGGGAAATTATTGCCCAGCTCGCTGCAACAAGTGACTGTTCAAATTCAGAAGAATGACGAGTGTAAAACTAGCTACGGCAGTGACGCTCCAGGAGGAATTCTCGACAACATGCTCTGTGCGGCCTCTCCAAACAAAGACTCATGCATGGTGTGGATTTTTTCTTATTTGTTTATTGTTTTAAGAGAGAACTGACATTTATTTACTGAATAGGGTGACAGTGGCGGTCCTTTGGTTCTTCAAGCAACTCCTGGTGCTCCTTGGGTTCAAGTTGGCGTTGTCAGTTGGGGAATAGGTATTACAAAATAAATAAAGAAAAGCGCATTCGATTCATATTGAATTGATGCAGAAAACGTTGAAAGGAACAAATATTAAGTGAATGATTTTGTCTCTCTAGGATGTGGACGACCAAACTATCCCGGAGTGTACGTTAGGATTACTTCTTTCATCGACTGGATCAAAAGGAATTTAAATTAAGCTAATACCTACAGTACCGGACCTGCTGTTGTTCCGACTTAGCTATAAATGCATCTTGTATTACAAGTTTCAACGTGAAAGCGATTTTGCACGAATCTGTGACATTTAACTTTAACTCTTGAATTTCGTGCAGGACATGTTATTTATGCGGATCAGGCTCTTGCCTTCTGTCTTTACAGCCTTTCTTTTATCGCTAATCACAAACAAGTGTTTGATGAGTTAGCACAAGGGTGTACCAAGATATGTAATTTTTTCGAGTTCTTTAATTTTACATACAGGCGTTTACATACAGTGTGACATTCACTGTGACATTATTTCGTCATTGGTTCATTTTTGTTAATGAATCGCAAATCGATCAACTTTAGTTGTGTTTGAGGAAACGAAGGGTACAGGGTACGCTGCCGGTTTGTAATCCGTTCGGTCTAGGAAGATTGGCGGAAAGTAATAAAGATTTGTGTTGAATTCCACAAAAGGGATGGAAGTCAACGAACCTTTAATCTTGCTTGCCGAAAGCCAAGCCAAAACTGGTGAGCAATATTTTAATTCTCTTTGTGGAGCTTCTAAACAGCCATAACTGATGCGTACATCTATTTTCGGAATTTTGTGGGTTTAGTTCTATAACAAAATCATTCACAAAGATGGAACAAAACCATTTAAAATACCAGATCCTGCATCACTTAAAAAAGAGAAAAGGATGTTTGTAAGGTTAATCATTTTAGCTCGATGCGCAAGCGCACAATTTGACAGTGCAAGGCCCAATGTAAAAAAATTGTTACGAAACCAAAACCCGGACATCCCGTATAGTTGGGCGCTGTGTGAAATACTCAACAAAAACTCTGATAAAACTCGACGGGATTTAGGCACTTGTGCGACAAGTTTTTTATGTAACAGCACCGCATCCATTACTTGCAAGACAGTGTCGATTGCAACACAACAAAGTAGTTTCGGCGCTCAGAAAATTGAAGCTGAAACATTAGTTTGGATACGCACCAACGACAACGGAAGAGAGAAAAGAAATAAAAAAACAGAGGAATTTCCGCCGTGAGAAATACTTTAAATCAGCATATCAACAAAAAGAATAGTGAGATTTCCCAACGCTGTGTAAAGAACCAGTCTAGCGATCAGTTCTAAAAGCTTATCTACTTATATAATTGTAAACTTAAACTTTGGTAAAATTGAAAATTTCCTAATAAAGGACACTTGGCTTGAGCTAGTCAACCATTGAAAATGTTGTAAACTATACTGTAACTGCCATTCAAAATTACAAGCCCTTCCGGATTTCCGACTAGATTCCGGATGTCCGTGTATTTACCGCCTATCGTACATCGCAATAATGTGAGGTCAACGACTTATTCATTTTTTAGAAATTCGATGAACGTATGTAATGCAATCCAAGCCCCAGCAATTAATATACCAAATGATGAAGACTGAGTAGAAGGCAAAACTGATGCTTGAAGATCAATTACTGCCTCACTGAATTGAATCATTAATAATCCTTGACCTTCCAACTGAATGCTTTTTGGTTGCTTTTTGGTTTTCATACGCATGACAACAGCGTACGTGGATTCCAGGCGGCGCAATTTCCATATGACTTGGTCAACGTCGATTCATGAACAAACAGTATCGAATGCATAACTTCTTGAAACAAGCTTGCCAAAGCTACTTGGAAAAACCCAAGAATGTTCTGTATGACCGGACGAACAAAAAACGGCTCTTTTTATCCGACGTTTCCTTGACAATACCCACTGATAGTGGAGAAGAGATTCAGGAGAATAAAAAGCAAAGCAAATAAAACCATCTTTTTCGTTACCGAAACATGTTGCAGGAATAACGTAGTTACGTAGGAGGAGCAGCCAAGATTCCCGACAGGGATGAGCCAAGACAAGACTAGTGGCGCCGCTATCGCCTTTAAAAGCAACAATAGTTGCTTGGTGATCGGACACGTAGCAGCGCACTTTTGAAGAAGTCGGTCTCTGGTGTTATCGCACGCTCTTGAGGACATTTTCTGTCGCCTCCAACACTCGTTTCAAGTATCCACATTTCACTTGCGGATTACGATCCAGGCAGCTCCAGTCGGACGTTTTCGGTGCTTTACGACGAGTCTAATGAGACTTGAATCTACGCGCATGGTGAAAAGTGAACTCCTTTTCTGATTCTTTCGAGGAAACAAGCGCCATATTACGAGAGTTAGTTAAAGATAATACGCCATGAAGTACACTGTCTGTACGTTCCTTCTGGCTTCGCTGCTCTGTTCGGCCAAAACCGTCCACGGTCGCATCTACCATACCTCGGATGCCATAATCGTTGATGGTAAGACGACATCGCAAGTGTGGTTAGATATATATATCTTTGTTGATAAGTGCTTTATATGATATCAATTGGATAGGAATTGCGTATGCGATTCTCTTGAAAGACTGGCTTATTGTTATTGTTATTTTCCGCTGTGCTGACGCAAATTTGGCTCCGGGTGAGTGGTTCAGCTTGAAGGTGACGACTGTTGTCCGTCATAAAAGACGAAGCCAAGAACGCAATTCAAACATCTAGTTCATCGACCGACGTGAACTAGATGCATGCTTCGTAACGGAATCGCAATATGGTACTAAAATATTGTGAAAATCCCAAGTCGGAACAGTGAACTTTTAAGCGAGTGATCGGTACAATCGATGGATTTCTCCTCAATAGTCAACGATCAGCTCGTCTCTTCCTGTTTAATAGATACTGTACTACTGATAAGCCAACAAACCTGTTTTTTGATTATTTTGGCCTCAGAAAAAATGGAAAATCGGTTTAAAGAAGGCACGACCGCCGTTGCATTCCTTTCATTCTCTCCATTAATTTAATTTCGGTCCGCTTTGACTTTGAACTTGACCGATTCAAATTGTAACGTTCTCTTCCATGTACCTTCAATTCTTCTTACAAATGTTGTCGAAATCTTTAAAAAATCTTTAAAAAATGCCTTCAAGTAGCAGTTACAAGGTGCACTCAAGGTTATAAGGGCTACGTTAGATGCACGTGTGAAATGTACTGATGATGCTCGTCCGAGCAGGACAAAGGCGTGGTCTTGATCCGTTCACCTTAACCTTGAACGATGAACGTTAGGTAGAAAAAAGAAACGAGCAGGATTATAAAAGAAAAAGAAAATAACGAAATTCTCTTTCTTTCTTCGTTTTTTTTTGGTGTGTGTATACAATAACAACCACTTTTCCACTTCGCAACGGAAGGTGGATGGACTCGACCTCCTTATTGGATGTATGGCACCATACAGGAAAACTTAACGATGCATGAATCAAAATGAAAAATGTAGAGGATCACATTGTTCTAGGTCTGTTTTGGAAAGCCCCCACTTCCAATTTGTATTCCTCCGTTTCAAATGGCATTTTATATGGAAGTTTACAAGCGTGGTTTTCGGAATTTGAGAAGGGTTTGCTGCTATTCGTGAAGGTCGATGTTTAAAAAAATCTCCCACCTTTATTTTAAATACAGACAGGAACAGAGAACAGAGAAAGAAGAGATATTTGACAATGGGAGGTCCTGAGACTCGATCTTACTGATTACTTACCCGCTTGCAGTCTTTTGCGCTTGAGTTGAATGACCATTGGCATCATAGTCGTCTTGATGGATCCAGTTGGACGAGTTATGTTTTGCATCGTGCAGACGTTTTTTTTCTCTTCTTCAGTTCTTCTCCTCTTCTTTTTTTTGCACGAGATTCTCTCATCTTAAGTTTTGCTTCGTCTTTTCCATCTACTTCTTCACTTCATATCGAAATTATTGTGTTACTTTCTGCGGGTGTTTCGGCTGCCCGCAGGTGTGGGCGTGTACATTGAAGAGAGATTCGACACGCGCTTCTTCGCAGCCAGCATGTTTTCCAAACTTGTCCTTATGTGAGGCTATCTGGAAAATGTCGGATTAGATACGACAGCAACCAAAAGAGACGCTGAAGTTGAATCACAAAAGCTGGTCACTTGGTGAAAAATAGACAGCAGCCGGATGAGTGTACAAATTGAGAAATATAATCGAACCTTGGTAGCCTACACCCATGCCCCAAGCGGTTATCGAAAAGTTGCAATTGAAAGAAAAAAACTCGCATTAACTAGCTTCAACTAGCTGCTCGTTAATAGAGTCATCAGTTTCTACTTAAAAATACGAGTCATTATTAGTTAAAGATTTCTTATACTTATAATGGGTATTCATTAATTTTTTCAGCCGAGGATTTCAGTGATGGTAGGAACGTTCCTTCAAGGGATAGTAATGTAGACGCCCGGTCTTTGCCGTTCCCCGAGCTGTTGGCAACTTCGGATGTGAAAGGATCAGCCATCCGAGTTTTACCTGGCGGCACTTTTCTGATGACGAGCCAGACTTGTTGGACACCAGATGGCAAGTTCGGAACCTGTAATTCCGTCCGTTCTTGTTACCCGAATCTTAAACTCGCATCGGCAAATGATTTGGATTCTTTGATTCTAAGTGTTCGTGGCACTTGCATAATGGCCGAGCCAGACGGTAAACAGGTGAGAATTGAAAATTCAAACAACATTAAATAATCCAATAATATTTAAAATCAAATTATTGTTTCTCAAACTTAGACTGATTACTGATTGTTTTCTTTCATTTAGATTTACGGCGTTTGTTGTCCTTCGAAACAAGCGCAAGCTCCGCCATTCTTTATCGGCGCAGGTGCAAACCCAGGCTTTCCTTTCGGAATAATGCCAGGATTCCCTATGTGGCCGAGTTATTTCCCCGTAATGCCTTCGCCAGTCTCCAGCGTTCCCGCTCTTCCTCCACCGACAACCACGACAGCGAAACCCAGTACTACGAGCCCCTGGTGGATCCCTGAAAGTACTACTACATCCCGACCTAGTACTACAAGTCCGTGGTGGGTTCCAGAAAGTACGACGTCCCGGCCAGGTACCACAAGTCCGTGGTGGGTCCCTGAAAGTACTTCTACATCCCGACCTAGTACCTGGTGGGTCCCTGATCAGCCATCGTCTACGACGTCCCGTCCAAGCACCACGAGTCCATCGTGGATTTCTGAACAACCTTCGACAACGACTTCGCGTCCAAGCACTACTAGTCCATGGTGGGTCCCTGAGGCAACGAAGCCGTCAACAACGAAGCCGTCAACAACGAAGCCGACAACGAAACCGTCCACAACGAAGCCGACTACGAAGCCATCGACCACACTGCGTCCCGCCCCAGTTGCCGTTGAAGGTCCAGAGACGATTCCGAACGAAAGTAAATTCGCTTGCGGAGCCGGACCTTACAAAACGTTGAGCATCGATGAGCAGAAACGCATTGTTGGTGGAACGAATGCGGTCAAAAACTCGTGGCGCTTCGTCGTAAGTACTTTATTCGATATCAGTTATCAAGAATTAGGTTTTCAGTATCCCATTGTCAGGTCGCGTTGTTCAACAAAGGACGACACTTCTGTGGAGGTTCGCTGATAGACTCGGAACACATTTTGACTGCTGCTCACTGCGTTGCTCAGTAATTTCATTTATATTTTTTTGCGACTACTTTAATAGCTCGTGTAGTAAGAAAATTAATTTCATAAATTAATTCATAGCATGTCGTCTGTTGACGTATCTCGCTTGGAAGTTGCGTTGGGAATGCACACCCTTAAGCCTTTCGATCAGAACGCTTTGCGAAAAAGAGTCCGCCGAGTAGTCCGTCACAAAGGATACAATGCTGCTACTCTGGTATGTTACGTAAATGAAGCAAGTTAATATTTTATTGATAATGACATCTCTTGACCCTTTTATAGTACAATGACGTTGCCATTTTAACATTGGATTCCCCAGTCCAATATTCCACAGCTATCTCTCCAGTTTGTCTGACGCCATCCGGCACTAATGACCTTTACGCCAAAAGAGAAGCCGTCGTTGTTGGATGGGGAGCATTGAAAGAAGGTATGTACAATAATAGAAATTCTGTGGTGATGATTTTAGCGTTGATTAGTCAGTACTGATAGCGACAAGTAGGTTAGATTACTTATGGGCTCTATTATGTCGGACTACTATACTAATGGCAAAGTAATAGTCAGCAATTTTCCAACAAATAACAGCTGCTCGGCTATCGACTAACAAAAAGAAAAATAGACACAATAGAATTTTTATAATCCCTTTCTAGCTTTCACCGTACGGTACCTCGCCTAGACAATCAGTTTACCTCAATACATGCGGAAACTTTGATTTGTTTGACAGCTACTTTAAAGTGGCCGTTAAGAAACGAGGACACACAGTTGAATATACTTTGGCTCTTTTAGGCCAACATGAGCTTTAGACAATAGTAGAAAACATCAATTAAAAATGGAAAAAAGTGAGAACGATATACTACCTTTACAATTACTACGTTTGATTGAATAACAGGTGGTCGGCAGCCAGAAATATTGCAACAAGTGACTGTACAAATTCAGACTAACGCTGAGTGCAAGAAGAACTATGGAAATGACGCTCCGGGAGGAATTGCTGAGCACATGATATGCGCTGCTTATCCGGGAAAAGATTCATGCAGCGTAATAATTTGCATCCAAATTGGAGAATATTTATACTAAAACATAATAATACTATGGCCTTCAAAGAGACTTATTTACTGTTTTGATTTTTTAAAATAGGGTGATAGTGGAGGTCCGATGGTCGTTCAGGCAACTTCTGGCGCACCTTGGATGCAAGTCGGTATTGTTAGCTGGGGAATCGGTAAGACACAGAAAATTTCAGTACGGAAGTACCTAGTGTTAGTTTCACCAATATTTTGAATTGGCTTGGATTTGATGAGACGGTATCAGTGAAAACTACTAATGAAATTCTTTTATATTTTGACCATCCAGGATGCGGAAAAGCTCCATATCCAGGTAAATATTAAATATTTACAATCCTTAATATTCTTGTTGAGCATAAATTACGAATTGCTGTTCTTTTTTTTTTACAGGAGTTTACAGTCGTGTCACGTCGTTCATGGATTGGATAACGAAAAATACCCAATAGGAACAATGCAACTGGTGCTTGACGCAACACCGAAAAAAGACTTTGAATAATACGCTCTACCATGACGCCAATCTCGGTTAAATGACAAAAAATTCTAAACTTTTATTAAAAACATCTTTTTCCATTTTTATGAAACATCCCATCATTTTTTTATTTTACCAAATCCCCGTGATACGAGATACACTTCTTCGTACTAAAATAATTATGAAGCGTGATGCCATTTAGAGTTTGAATGAATTTGTTTTTTTAAAGAGGATTTGATTTTCAAGATTAAAAGACCATATGGATAATTCTATTTCCGAAAACTGACGCCAATTTTAACGAAATTCCTGTTTTAAAAAGGGAATGAAACAGTATGTGGGAATCAGGTTGGGCCTTCCCCGGAGACCACCTCAATTTGCGAAAAGGAAACGCTGGATTTCATAGACGGAGTTCATTTATTTCCAATAATTTTAAAGGGGAGAAATGGTATCGGTAGCGATTTTTATGTGACTGGGTTTTCCCTAAAAATACGCACTCGTGCTACACACCGCACTAAAGCTATAACACGCATGGTGGTCATTTTCGGACTAGTTTTTAAATGAGGATGGGAGTTCGAAGAATCAAGAGAAAATAAAAAGTTTTTTTTTAGAGAATCTTTACTGGATTTTCCCGACCAGGCGTGTTGTACAAACCTTATTCTCGAACTGTAGTTCTAGCGCCACTGACTTTTTACTTTAAGGATGGAGAAAGTGGGGACAAAAAGACATCCGCTAAGCACAAAACTGAGAGCGTACTATTTCAGATGCTTAGCAAAAATTTGTAGACATTCGTTAGCAAACTAGAAATACGGTAACATCGCTCTGTAGTCACTATATTTAAACTTCGTAATAATATTCAACTTCCGTTGTTGTTGGAAACTACAGAACAAAACCATTCATTCCACCGTCCGATGCCATAATGTTTGGCGGGATTACGGCATCCTTTAACTTGGAGTATTTGTACATGATACATGCGAAGAGGTTTTATATTATTAATTTTGTTTGGTCCACTGATTAAAACTCAAGATTTACATAATGGAAACGACGACCACATACTCAACTATTCCACCCAATCAAAAAAAGCACCCGCATGCATAACCATTTATTTCCTCTCAAGGTTGTGCGAAAGCTGTAGATTGTTGATGCAAATCCAATGCAAATTTATATAAGATTGTTTTAGTTCGTAAGAATCTGCCAAATACCAAATTAGTTATTGAAACATTTATAATTGAGGAAAATGAAAGAAAACTCAACAATTTCGAAAGGGTTTTTAAGAGATCTCAGCTATTAAAATAAGAAATTTACATCGGATGACTGATTTCCTGTCTTTCTCCACTTTCTTTTCAAACTAGCACTTTTAAACAGCAGGAGAAAATAAGACTACGACTTTCTGTTGAAACTTCAAACGTAAATGTGCCCGTCGGATTGCCGTCTGTTCGGTTTAAATTATCGCACTTAAAACTAAGTTGCTGCAGATAGCATTTTAGAATCACAAGTTGAAACACTTACCGTACATAACGCACTTACCACATTACGTACATACCGTTATAACAGCAAATTATAGCGTTTACAAAGTATAGCGGTGTACCTGAACCGAACGGAAGTCGGCGTCCAGTATTTGCTGCTTCTCGAACTTTAAAAATTGCTTAAACTTGCAGTTGAAACTAAGCCCTGGGTGTCCGTTGACAGTCGTATTATCTATTATCGCAATGGAAACACATCCTCCTCATCGAATAATTCGCATTAAATTGGAGCACCAAACGGATATAAAGCGTTGTTATTTCCACTTTTTTATGATAACTTTCCTTAATAGTATTTATTGTTATGGCAGGAAATAAATTGATCTCGCTAGTACATTTTCAACGTTTTATTGTGATGGTAATAATTACGAACTCAACGGTGCCAACTACTACAATTCATTGGAAACAATTGAAGAGTCATTATATTTGCGCGCCATGTTCTCCCTCTGCAGACCCTAATTTATTGCATATTTACCCCTCGTGGAATCTAAACGTTTCTTAAAATTCAACGAAATTGTTAAGGCCCAATCTGGCTAGGTTTGCAGGTCCTTTAATCATGCACTAATTCTAATGCTTGAGCGCTGTATGCAAGGCTGGCGTGACCTGATCGCCTCGCCGGGACCCCACGTCCGCGTCTGCGTCTCCAGTAGCGACGCGATAGAGTCGTCGCCAGACATTGCGTGCCAGCCCAAGAATATTTTAATTTTTGCCCTGTTTTGTAGGGGCTTACGCTCTTACAGCTCCTTCATTCGCATTTCTTGCTTCTGCAGGTTACCTGAATTATCAATCATTTCTCGACTTACAATTTTTGCACAGTGGTAATTCAAGAATATGCGTAGTCACTGGTGTCCACCTGTAGTACACTACGAGTTACCGGTTCTAGTTTAGTATACGTGAGTCCATTCCTTGATGTTTTTCGAAAAATGGTTTACTGTAGAAAAATAAGAGTCTAATTTTATCTATTCATTCATGCATGTCCGGACATCGTTATCCGTTAGTTTCATTCGACCGGTGGAATGCTGACTCGAAGCTTTCTTTTATGATCAGCTCAAAAAGGCGTTCCGTTTCACTCCACATTAGAGTGACGTCGTAGCGTCTTCCATCCACCTGTTCCAACAATTCAGGTACTATACCAACTTCACCTGCGAGACTTCATCAAAGGGTTTATGCCTTCGCCAAGAAAGATTAATCTTTATCTTTTTTGATCGCAAAATGTTATTCTGGTAATTTGTAAAGAAAGAAACAAGGTAAAAGAATGTTCTCAAGTTATACTACTTATGACCGATTGACTTTTTCCGACTTCTCCAAGTCTCCCAAGTTTCCAAGTTATGAAGTAAAGGTAAATTTATTTCTTTTTTTATGGGGTGTGCTTTTAAGGACTTTTTGTTTGTTGCCTATAAGGAAACGAAACATGTTCATCTGTTTCTCATGAGTAGCGCCTCACGGAAACGGCATGTTGGCTTCTCTTCAAAGGGAACAAAACATCCAACACTTCCAGTTGAGAGACTTTACGAAAAGGAAAAAAATTCATACACGTGATGGGCGTAACATCATCGAACCGTCAAGTGACGTTACAAATAATAATATAATAAATATAATTGAACGAATAATAAATAAAATGCCAATGAAACAAGAATACGAGAGCTACGTTAATACTTAATACTTAGAGTGTACCGCTGTCGATGACGCCGCTGCGCGGCCAACTTATTCAATGACCGGCTCGCGTGATGCAAGTCCGCGTGCTTCCACTCGCCTTCAAGCATCAACGCGACCAGCAACTTGATATAGGATAGGTAATATAGGAGGAATCTCGTGACTCTCTAACCTACATCTTGGCTTTTTCTTGGCGATAAAGACCCCAGTTGCCCTAGCCACCGTCATGGAACTGGTCTGGTGACGTTTCAGTTCGTTAACTTGGACAATTAAAAAAAACAACAACAAGTCTTAACTTGTGCGGACAAATTGAACGCTAGACATCTCAATGAATCGACACCGAAGTCAATATCGGTGTTGCTGTGGTTTCTGTCCAGCGGGGAAGCGAGGGTGTTATTGTCGTTTTAGAAAGGCGCTATTATTCCACGCTTGTATGGGGACTCTTTTTCTCATTGATTTAGATCAGCCATTCTCACGCTTGCGTTTCGTGTCAAGCAAGTGTTGTTACAGCGTACAGCTGCAGGCTGATCAGCCCAATATAGGTCAGCCTCCTGCTGTGTTGTGATGATACCATTTCTTTCTTATTTTTTTCCAAAAACGCTCGTGCCGACTAACGATCTTGATACAAGTCCGAGAACTAATATGATTAATCAAATCACCTCCTTTTTTTGTTGCTGCTATTTATGCAATCATTTGAGCTACTGCGTAAGGTAGATTCGTATATAAAAAAGAGACAACAATAGCCGGCCCCTTTTCTGATTGATACCTACCAAGTTCTAAATAAAAACAGCGCAAAGGTGTGGGTCGACGGAGGAATTGAATTGATGATGAGCCATTTGTAAACAAATCGTGTTAGTTACGTGATTATTTGCCAATTCATCATACTTGGAAACTCACGTCATGCTGGTATTAATGAAATTAGTTAGGCAAATAAAGTCAAACAGAAAAAAGACAAGAACTTCGATAAGACGGAATTTCATAGCGGAATCGGCCGCTGCATTCAAGAGTGAAAACTCTGCGCTGGGCTGAAGTGTTTCGAGAATTCGGGGAGCCCGGCTTGGAGTCTGGCTTAGCGATATAAACAGACGGCGGAAGTTCTTATCGTAACCTATTCTATCTTTTGATACGAATACGAAGAAGAAGAAAAAAAAGGAATCCATATGGAACCTTAACATCTGGAGCCGTAGGCTATTCCGATGTTCGTGTGATTTAGATTAACCTATTTAGGATTTTTCCTCCAAAATGGGGTATCTAGGAGAGTAAAAATTCTTCAACGTTAAAAATAAAACAGAAAAACATCGTAAAAAAAGGAAAGAAAAAACTTGCACTGCCCATAGGCCACACATATACCCCCGTTTTCTTATTTTCTTATGTCCTTCTTCTTCCTGTTCTTCAGATAAGAAAATGAAGAAGACTTTCTTTGGACCTAGAACATTTGTCCACGCTCACGCTGCGCATTATTGCTGGCCGGTGCTGACTTGGCGAGACAGGTGTTGAGCTGACAACAGTATGTTTTCCAAGCAAAAGTTAGAAATCAAAGTTCTAGTGCTACGCGTCGACGATGGTGGTTTAGTGCTATGCCGCATTGTTTCCAGTCTGCACATGTTATACCGTCAAAGATCTAGACGCACACATTAAATCGCAACAGGCCATCATCCACGTAATGGCGTAGAAACATGTCTGGTTTCCGGGGAAACTTTTGGCCAACCCGTTTGGATGCTGCTTTTTCTTTCACTTTGGTTTATTAGCGGGCGGTTCTAATAAAACTGCCACTGCTGCTGGTTTCGGGAGGAAAAAAAAAGAACTTTCTTCTTCAGAGGCATCACATCCGTCGTCGTAACTCTTGGAAGCGACGAACTGAACGCTTCTAATTACAAAACATCGTCTGTACTTTCTCCGTTTTACCTCGGTGAAAACTCATCGTAATCATACCACCCAGAAACGCGTGACAGATAATAATTAGTTCAGGAGAAAGGAACAAGTCTTTATAGACAGCTGCTTCTAGTATGGGTCGTGTCGATAATGAGATGAGGTCGCGTTGTTTAGAAGAATCAATTTACGAACGATACAAGGGAACGTGTGATAATCATTCTAACCCGACGTTGCTGCGACTAGGAAAGTAAATTTGCTTTTATACAACTTTTACTGCAATAATTGAACTCATTTAATATGGGCTGCCGATTGAACGTTATTAACTCGGTAAAAGTTTCCACATAAATGAAGAAAGTTATCTTTTATCGAGAGCTTTCTCGTCCATCAGCATCTATTGTCATGTATGGGCAGAAAAAAAAACGCAAGCGATAAGAAAGCCGCCGAAAACCGAAAACTGGGCTAAGGAAGAAAAGGTTGACAGCTACTCAAGCCAGCTGCTGTTCCTTTTTGCTAATAAGAGAACGTCCAACGGAGAGAAAGAGAGAAACAGGCAGGAGCCCGGAAAGGAATCGAGTTGCACAAATCACACTGGCCCATCCGGAGAAGCTGGACTATATAACCAACAACAAACAAAACCACAGCAGGCACCGTGGCAGAAAAATAACCATGAAAAATAACGATGGCCATTTTACTAGTCGGGAATCTAGAAAGTCTATGATGACTCGGCGCTGGGTGCTGTATACATGTCTTACAATGCACAGCTTTGAGTTTCACATCTCAGCTGCTCACGGTGCTTACTACGTCAATGGAGAACAAAAAAAGTAACGGGACGGTATTTCGCGAAACGGATCTTCGACCCGAGTCGATTTTTTTACTTAGCTACCTGCTAAATATTAAAAACGCTATTTTTTAATGATTGCGACGAAGCTTAGTAATATGATGATGTAGGGCATTGGGCTCAATTTTTTCGTCTCTCTACTCTTTTTTTTTTCCAAACGTATTGGTATTTGTTTCTCACGCGGTAGAAAAACTCTTGCCTCTTCCAGTCGTGCGAATGCCTTATCTATATGTGTGCTTCTGCCGGCATTGGTGTTGTTCGCGTACAGGGCTGTTAATAATAACTGAACAAAACATTTTGTGGTTTTGGTTCCTCTTCTTGTTTTTTTTTTTGGGGAGGACTGGCGAATGCTCCTGATACGTAAACCCATATAGCCAACTTCAAGGCGACCTTCTTTTCCCCTGTAGGTACCTTGTTGTGTAGTATCGAAACAATTAAAACACGCAAGTCGGAATGGCACGGCTACGAGCAACAAGTCGTGCGACAAAATCGAGACCATAAAATATTTTGAAGAAAAAAAAAACGGCATAGGGAGAGAGAAAGCTTCATGAGGGAAGATATCCTCCTCCTTCTCCTCGGGAAAAAAAAGAGCAGATGGCACAAAATCATGGCGCTTCGGCCCTGTACCTGTCAGTGTCTTCCCGTTCGTCGTGGAGGACAGTGTTGGCTTTTGTATCGTGCGCTAGAAAATACAACGACCAACAGTTGTACAGTGACCAACTTTTTTTTAGTGTGCTGCGTTTTTCGTCAGCGTGATGGCACTCAGCCGTTGAAAAAAATAAACCGAACCGGGTTTCCGTCTTCGTCATCTAAATCAATTGCACCCTTTGGTAATAATTCGTCGCTTTTGAGCCAATGACGCCTGTAGATTATCCCACCCTAATCAGCTATGACGTCTACTTTGTTGACACATTTTTCTTTGTGGATTAGTTCTCGTTGATGCTAAATACCGGGAAGAGTCAGCCTTGTCTTCATCTCTGTATTTTTACTTGTTTGCCTTCCTTTTTTTCGAGCGTCTCTGTAGCAGATAATTTTTCCAGAAATTCGACTTATTCACACGTTCCTCTATTAGGTCGTTGTCGTGAGAAGTAAAAAAACAGGCTAAGTAGTTGAAGGAAAATAGTTTTTTTTCCTCTTGCTACGCTTGGACACATTTAAGCCGAAGTTGATGAATTTGTATCGAAACTTTATGCTACAATAACTTTCTATGGGCAGCTAATTGGAGTAAGGGATCTGTCGGGACGTGGAGTGCAGAGTCGCATGGGCTAGCACAACAATAGTGGTATAGGCTACAGGTGTATAATAGTGCAGGTGAAGCGACACACATTGGCTATATTCCTTACGGCGTACAACGGCGTACTGTTCGGCTCGACCCCCTTTCAGGAAGAAAAAAAAATTTATTTCTTTATCATTTGTTACTGTTCGTCTATAATCAGTGGGTCGTAACGGTTCCAATCAACGAGGCACGCGCTTGCATTGGATAACCTATTTGCTGCATCAACAATGGCCCGTCATATTGCCTTAGGTGAGTCCCTTAACCTGTTTTGATTGTTTGCTTTCAGTTATACTGTATAATGGTCATTGAAAAATCTATTCAAAATTACTTCCGTCGACTAATTTTTATCAGCATCGATGGTTCAGTGGTAGAATGCTCGCCTGCCACGCGGGCGGCCCGGGTTCGATTCCCGGTCGATGCATGTTTTTAGTTTTTCCGCGCGAAAATTTTTAAATGTTTTCATTTCCGACCATTCCCAGGAATTCGGACGTTTGTCGGCGTTGCGGTTTTGTTTTTGATTGTCTCCAGTGCCCAGGAACTCGATTCCAAGGCGACGGAACAATTGGACAGTGTGGAGGAAGTGGTGGATAAGCAGCGTCAGCCATCTGTGCCGGCAGTCGTCCGGCCGAGCGCAAGTAATCGGCGCCGTCCCGGTGGAGTCATCAAGTACAAGAAAATAAGCGTCAAACAAAGTTTAAGTGGGATAGAGACATCCGGCACGTTTGAATCGCTTGATTTAGGACAAAATAAGACAAGACGATTAAAGCCAAAAACCTCTCCCCGCTACACAATGATCTACAAGCCTTCAAAGAAGACGGTTCCACTGTCGACAAAATACAGTCCAGCGGCTAATCAGTCGCCGGAAGTGAAAGTAGAAGAATCGCCCAGCAAGAATCGAAATTACGGAACTAAATCGCAACAGACAGAAACCGTTACTGAAGTAATAGACAGCTTCATTCGGCCAACGAAGCGGAATCGAGTCCGCGTCAACAACCGACCGGATAATAGTTATTCGTCACCGACTCCTGCCCCGAAAGAATCGACGATTACAGTGGATCCACTTAGACCCATTTCTCGATCCCGGAGCAGTACGACGACCACAGCGATCCCGACGACGTCTCATTTCATCCGTCCAACACGTAGGCCATCGGGTTCTAGGAACAACGAGAAGATTCGACAGCAGCAGAAACCGACTAATGAACGCGACGGTACCAGTGAATCGTTGCCTTCAGTTCTAGTTTCGGCCGAATCGACATCTGTCACCCCAGACATCTCATCCAGTCCAAAAACGAGTCGACTAACGGCCGGCACAGTTTTCAATGAGCCAGCAGATATCATACATTTGGAAGAAGAATCTACGATTCGTAAGATCGCGGCTAAACCAGATAAAATTACGTACTACGAGGCAAAAGATCCATCGCCGACAAATCCCACTCCATCAACCGTTCGCCCGAGAATGCATGTGCCGAAAAAGTCCGCACAACAACAAAATTCAGAGCCAATTATGTTGAAAACTAAAGAACAAAGGGAGCAAGAGCAACGGCAGCAGCAGCAGCAACAGCAAGAGCAACACGAAGAATCTCATCGAGCGGAGGAATCCGGCCAGTCGACGAGAATTCGGCAACGGCCACCGCAATCTGAAACAAGTCCACAAGGACAACCTGAAACACCTGAAGAAACTAGAAAAAGAATAGAGAAATACGAAGCGGAAAAGATGAAGCAACTGGACCGATTGAGAGGCAATAAGAATCCAGGTGCGGTTCGAGAAGAAGAGGAAGAGTCTCTAAAAGGACGTAGAATTCCGTCCAGCAGCGACAACCAACAGTTGCCAGTTGATAGTTCTGCTCCAACTCGAAACCGCGAAGAAGAATCCGTGGATTTCATCCGAGTTCCACCGTCGAATTTCGGCCAGCGACTTCCGCAATACGATTCTCGACCTGTTTACTTCAAGTTTGATTCGCCGGAAAAATTAGAGACGACCAAATATATTTACAACCCGGCAACTAGCCATGAAATTCATTCAAATCCGAACACGGAACTATACCGAAGGCCGGAAGTAATATACCTTACGACACCTCGACCAAATCAAGAGCTGTACAGAAGACCAGAAATCATTTACAGCACAACAATGCAGCCGAATCCGTTAAATCCAGAACAATATCGACGACCTGATGTAATACACAACACGACTCCGCAGCCGAATCGAAGACCAGAGGTGATTTACAACACTTCACCTCGGCCGAATATTATTGAAGAATACCGAAAGCCCGAAATAATGTACACAACGTCAAGACCGGTTCCAAACGAAGATCGAAGACCTGAAATTATATACCACACAAGCCCTAGACCGAGCGAAGAAAAGCTACGAAGACCTGATGTAATTTACACGCCACCCAAGCACGAGTACCAGCCGCCGTCTGCTTACCTGAACAGTCACGAAACTTATCCACGTGTCAGAATTGTTTATCCTCCCGCCCCACCCACTGTACCACCTCCTCCGGTTACTTATGAGCCTCCTCATTTGGAGTTCATGCCACCATCACCATCTCCTCCACCGAGGATTTATCTACCGCCTGTGGAAGAGTACAAACCTCCATCATCAACATGTAACGAAATTTATCAAACTAAAACTATTTGTTATTTTTTTCGTGTTTTTATTTTTTATTAATCGGGAATTTGTTGTGTAATTTTTAACAGCTGTTGGAACCATTCAAACTCGCCGCCCCGAAGAGGAAACGCCATCTGTGAACTATCGGCCAAGACTGGAAGATCCTCGAGTCATCGAAGGTTTGCGCCAGTTGGAAGCAATCAACTCTTATGCCCGCCTGGTCTCGGTTGGCCACCCGGCAGTAAACGAACTACCGTATCCGCCAATTAGGGAGGGTCAATCCGGATCCAGCCGTCCGCACCAACAAACTGAGCAGCCTGCTGCTACAAGAGTCACAGAAAATCCGTACAACACTTACGAACAGGCTAAACGCGTCAACGATCATGAGATACCTGTAATTCGGCCGGGAAATTATCAGTCGGAAGCGACCCTTGTGGTTGGAAATCCTGTGCCTCAAGCGAATGAAAGGCCTCGTGGTTCTTATGACGGTGCTAGTTTAGTTGTTGGCCAACCTTACATTCCAAGAGATGAAACATCCGTTAAAGTAGAACCCCCTCAGCCATATGTTTCGTACGACCGTCCTTTTAGCGATCCCGCCTTTGTTAACACTGGACGTCGTGTGCCCGATCCACCTCCTCCATCGGCTCCACAACAATACCAAAATCATCAGCCTAACCAACAATATCAGTTCCAGCAACCTAACCAAAATCATCAAGCTCATCCTCAAAACCAACCCAATCAGCCTCAACAATATTACGAGTCGCACCCACATCATCAGCCTCAATCGGTGTCTGAGAGACCTTACAACCCACCAGGCAGGGATGTAGTCGACGACGGACGATACGAAAATGTAATCCCAGTAAGCGAACAACCTTATCAAAAGCCTTACGGGCCACCAGAAGGTATCGTCACGCGCACTGAAAGACCTCCGCAAGAAATACCGTACGGTCAGCCGGAGAGGCCCATCACTGTTACTGTGCGACCTCACGGTATCCCTTCTCCAGAACCTGAACGTGCTATTGAAGTCGTTTATCGGCCTCAAGGACCTGCCGGCCAGCAGCAGAGTTCATTCACGCCTCAACAGACGGAGTCCAGACCAGATTTGGCAAACAATCAAAACCAGCAGCAGCAACAGCAGCAGCAGCAGCCAATTCAACCACAAAGTCCGGAGCAACCGGTTCGTCAAGAATTTGCTGACCATCAAAGACCTCGATACCAACAGCAAGAGATATCTAGCAAAATTCCGTCCTCTTTTTTCCCAGTCGGCCCAGTAAGAGCTTACCAAGTGACACAGGCAATATATTCACAACCACCAGCTAGATTCTTCCAACTTCCGGCGCCATTACCAAATCCATTTGAAAATCAATTTCCGTCTAATCCTTCACCTCCGTCCCAGGCGCCACCACCACCGGCGCCAACACCACCTCCCCCACCTCCTCAGCCGACGGCGCCGCCACCGCCGCCACCTTCGTCTAACTCATTTGAGAATCATCACTTACCTTCGGGCGACAGCTGGTCTGTGAAACCGTTGTTCGAGAATCAGTACCAATTCCCAACGAGTCGACCTTTTACTAGCAGTATTCAACCCCTACTACCGGAAGAGCCACATTCGTCAGAACGGCAAGTACTCTACAGGCCGGCAACAGTTCAGTATCTTGAGAATCACAGACTGAATCGAAGTCTGTCATTTAATTCCCCGTCGTATCAGCAACTTCAGCCACAACCACAAAATTACGAACAACAAATAGTGTATGAGAGGCCTATTATAATCCAAGAAACGCATCATCAGCAACAGCAGCCAATTTATGAAAGGCCCGTCATCATCCAAGAAACGCATCAGCAACAGCCGGTTTATGAGCGGCCTGTAATCATTCACGAAACGATTCCTCAACAGCAACCAACAGTTTACGAGAGGCCTATTGTAATTCAAGAATCTTTCCATCGGCAACAACCGCAAGTTTACGACAGGCCAGTTGCAACTCAAGAAACAGTTCATCAACAGCAGGAAATTCCGCAATATCTAAAACCACCCCCGAATTTCAACCAACCACTTATACTCAGAGAAGTATTTCGTCCTCAATCGGAGGACTCGTCCAACGACGATCAGTACTCGGAAGGGGATTTCACAGGTGTCAAGGGTACTCCAGGTGTAGACTACCCAATCCTAGAATCAGTCCCTACCACCCTTCAATTCAAATGCGAGTTGGTGGATACACCAGGCACTCGCCATCCGGCATACTACGCCGATCCTTACACCCGATGCCAGGTCTGCATTCTTCTTTTTTATTTTTATACCTTATATATATTTTTTTGTGGATTATATGGTTAATTTGTTGTAATCTATTTATTAGGTGTTTCATGTATGCCAAGCCAATCGAGCCAAAGATTCCTTCCTCTGTCCAAACGGTACCATTTTCAATCAGAAGGTCCGCGTTTGTGACTGGTGGCACAACGTTCAGTGCGGTAAGTCTTTGGACCGAAATGAAATAACTTTCCACTCTTATCTCGTTTTAAATTATTCCATCGTCGTTTTCAGAGGAGTCTGCGGCATTTTATAACGTCAACACGGAACCTGAAAATACTTATCATCAGCAGCAACTTTTAATCTTTTAGAACCGTCGCTTGGTCGATAGTTGTGGAAGACTCATCATCATTATTATGCATTGTTACATTTCCGAAAATCGTCGGTGGCTATTTGAATGGACGCCAACAACATATGATCTATGTCTTAACGTGTACTGAAGTACTAACCATTAACAAAAAGCTTTTTATGTACACGCGGTCGGAGCTGGTCTTCAACCACAAAAGATATGTTAATATATTTTATAAAACTAGGTATTTAGTTTCTTTGGGTACCTCGGCTTACTGACAAAACAAAACAAATCCATTTCCATATTTGAAATAATTCGAATTAACGGTCAGTCCAGTTCCCCTGTACCGTTGGTACCGTTAGCATAATTTTCAGCATACACACAGCACGTAGTTATTGTAATATGGCCTTTTATTTAACGACAGTTGGAGTAACAGCAAGTAATTGGACAAAGAATTAGTAGGATAGCAAGAGAGCCAACACAGAGCTACTACAAATTCTTTTAAATATTAATAAGATTCTCTGCCCAAATAATTTGGAGGTCGCCAATATTTGAGAAAGTCTTGGATGAAGACGACGAGGCGTCCGCGGTCATCAGTTTTTGGTTGCACTACATAACCCAAGTTAAGAAATCCGTTTGCCGTCATGAAGTTTGAGAGAGACGTTTCCTTTTGTTGGATACGATCCTGCTCTACCACCAAAGTCTGTTTCAAAAACAATAATTTTAGTAATAGGCTGCAGATCTTTTGTTACACTAACTTTGTCTTGTGCCATTCGATAGATATCTCGAAGAGTTACTAATACGCTCGAAGCTACTAATCGTAGCTAGGGCGCAAAGTTAATATTTATCGGAGAATAATAGTTTTTGGAAAACTGTTGAGTTAAGTAACACCGCTGTTCAGTCCAATATCGGTTCGTGGCGAGCCTGATATCACCGAATTGGGCCGACATCCTGCCGATATCGGTTCAAACAGCGGTGCTACTAGAGTGACTAATGGAGGCCTAGCCACATACAATTTTTTTGAATTTACCTTAATACCAACAATATGCCAAGGAAGAGTTTTAAGGATTTCGAGGTCATGACCAGCACCATCCAAGCTGAAATAGTCGAGCTCTGTTCGTTCAGCGGCCAACAAGAGGGAATATAGCGGAAAGCATTGTACTTTTATTACATTAGTGTCATTAATTAGTGCTGGACTATGATGTTGAGCATTTTTTATTGGTGTTAAGTCATACTTTGTATCGATAAACACCTAAATATAAAATAATCTGTCAATATAACAATACTTTTGATTATAAAGAATTTGACTTCCTCGTTACTTCTGTTGGATATGGTTTAAGACTAAGGCAGAAGGGAAGGTCCAAAGAGTTGCTGGATGAAAATGTTGGTAATTCTTTCATGATCCGCATGCCACGCCATTTGAGGATTCGGTCCAGTAACAACTTGTGGAAGTTGCTTCTATCATTGAGAGCGCGACACTCTAAAAATAACTTCTGTTTTTTTTTTCGAAATATATCGAAATCAGTTTGCGTTATAGTATGTTCAATTTCACAGTTACATCTAATACGTTGGCTATTTCTAATCTAAATAATGATTCTACAATGTTACCTTTTTAAGTAAATGGCAAAAAATGGCGACATCCGGCGGCGTCACGACATCCGTTAAGTTACGTAACTTTATAGTTACGTTTAAATAATTGTGCGGTGCCGATACACCTTGATTATTATGATAATACTGACGTATCATATAAACGACACACGGATGATCCTGCTGTAGCTTGTGCTCGTTGACAAAATCTATTTTATTGAGCCAGTAGAAAAATAGTTGCCTATACCTTCCCAGTTGATACAGCGGATAGAAAAGTATGTATTACCTAGAGTGCATTGAGTGCGGTTGAAATATTTTATTGCTTCACGATCTTCCAGAAGATTCAGCATTTTAACGTCGATGAGAGATGACGGGGTGGCTTTTGATATGAATTCTTCTAGCATTAAAGGCAAAGGTGTTGTTACAATTGCAATTAATACCAAGATCCCGATAGCAATCAACGATAAAACGAATCCTTGTTGGCATCGTAATGTGCATGATTTCACGGGGCTTGTTTGTCTTCTTTTCGATTTTGGTAAAAACATTGTGGAATCGCAAAATTAAGTAATAGAGATCAATCAGAAGTCAACGGTTTTCAGCGAAAACTTCCACTAAATTCTATAATGACGTAACTAAGCTACTACGTGACTTCACTGACTGGTTGCAAACATAAAAATGTCCTATTTTAAGTTTCGAGGGAAATTGTAGATAAATATTTTTTTGAAAAGAGCAAGAGACAGGAAGTGGTGACAAAATTTGTAGGAAACGACTGCAGAAACGCGGCTAGTGTGAGATTGTTTCAATCTTTTGCGGATGGAGCGCGGTTAACCTAGCTTTCTCTGTAGAAGACCTTTTTTAAAAACTGGCATATGTACGAAACATCCAACAATTTCTCCTCAGTCAAATAAATATCGGAGATTTGTTACAATGCCTGATTATGGTAACGTGTACACACTGTTCACATAAAAAAAAGTGGAGTATTGTGAATTCATTTTAAAATTACAATTTCCTTTACTCATTGGAACTAATATAGGTGATATTGGGAGAAAGGTGTCGACAGCTTTGGTTTTGTCTTTGTTAGCGTTTTTAACCGTCTTCTTGTTTGTTATTTTGTGGCCTTTTCGAAAAAGGTAAATATTTCTGTCACATTCATTTCAAATATATATCTCATCGCAGACAACAATAATAACCAGGATCAGGAAATTTACAAAGCCAATTTTTGGACGTTGCGTCAAGTCAACAAGAAAAGGAGTGAAACGATCGCGGAAAATTGTATCCCAGACATTTATTAAGAAATCGCCAAGTTCAGCGCCAAACGCAGAAACAGTGGAAGCGTGTGAGAATTCCGAGGGGCCACACATTTACGCTACAGTAACCAAGCATAAAAGAGAAACAAAAAAACTGCGACGCAACAGTCAGGAAATTAGTGACTCTTCATCAAATTCTTCCTCCGATTCTTCATCAGACAACGAAAATGAAACTGAAGGAAAAGGAAGCGGCATGATATCTGTTGAATTACACGCATATGAAACCGTTGGTTTGGAGTCAGTTCGACCAACTACGATGGGGAATGTTCCATCATTGAATAATGCAGTAACCTTTCAAGATTGTTCATCAAACACTGAGAAATTTAATAATGGCATTTACGACGAAGTAGAAGGGCTTGAAAAGACGCCTCGTAGGTAAATGTCACGAAAGCTATGTTTTATTGTATCACGCGCGGTGTGTGTGCTTTAAAAAGAATAAAGGCATAAAATGTATATTGCTTATACTACGGGAAATTGCATACCAGCAACTTATAGCGCTGTATTTTGCAGATATTTCATCACAGACTTCAGATTTCAAGTAAACCTTATTCATATCATGTTGACCGTTGAGGTAATGAATATGAGCTTTAGTGAAGAAAATTTTTTTTTCTCGTACACCTATGTATTGTCATCGCAATAATCAATCAATGAATCAAAGCGTAGTATTTTTTTAAAAGTGAAATTTAAACGATTTGTGTGATAAAAACTATATGCTAGGAATAGAATTGGATTTTGACGCTGTAAAATACGAAACACACTGGTAGCCTATAGTAGGCTATACAGCGACCATCATTCATGAAATGTAATTAAAAATCATGTATCCTTCTTCAATTCCGGTCGATTTAAAAAGAAGGAAATTATAGATATGATAGATATAGATAAGATACGGGACGCATACCCTAGGTGAACATCTTTTTAATAAATGGTCCCTCTTTATTGGGAATTCAATAAATTACGTAATTAATGCAGAAAATTATGTGCTGATAAATTACAAAATTGTTTAATTAATTACTTTCGTATTTTGATAATTTGGGATCACTGCATATGACTACAAAGAATTCTATCTGAGACCGATCATCTAGCGAATGCTGTAGAAGTACTAGAATGGCTTTTGTTCAAAATTGAGGTAAAATCCTGTATTTTGGGTATCAGTAGCCGCTTGTTCGGTATTATCCGTTCTGTAAAGAGCATGAAAGTCCCGGACAGTAGCTAAAATAAGATAAAAATTGGCTTTTGTTGTTGTTGATTCGTTTAAATTTCAATAAAATTACTAGGCCACTCACGGGGAAGCTTCTTCCTCCACCAGTGATAGGGCATGCATTGAAACAAATTTACCTTGCAACATAAATTAATTAATATAAGAAGGCACGTACATCTCAAATACCACCATGTATTAGCATTCGTTGATTTTTGAACTTTCCTTGTAAATACAACATTTTGGTAGCAAAAATTTTTCGTAGATTACGAAAATCGTCATCAATGTTGGGGGAGTTTGATTCTAGGGGATGATAAGACGAGAAATTGTGTAAATTCGTTCGGAAACAACCAAGTCTTTCAACTTCTGACGACGATTTACAGAGAAGGCGAGATGATAGAAAGACGTACTTGGTCTCAATTTGAAGTCTTAGGTCTCTTGTATGTTCTCCCTCAATATAATTGGTATGTAAAGCCCGTGGAACACGCATCACGGATTGCATTATGTTACTTGTTTCATAGACACCGTTCTTCAACTTCTGACGACGATTTACAGAGAACGCGAGATTAGAAATGGACGTACTTGGTTCCATTTTGAAGCTCTGGGTCCCTTTTATGTGATCCCAAAATATCGTGGTAATGTTTAGCCCGTTGGACGGCAGCAAGGATTGCAATATTTAGCCTATTCCATTCACTTTCGAATGAAATACTCAGTAAACGACATAAGATAGCGCAAATCTGAAGAAAACCCAATAATCTGCGTGAAAAACAGTACTTAATCGACCAGTTTCCAAGGATTTTCATTTTCTGACGAAAATCGCACTTTTTTCCATACTATAGACTTCCTATTTTTGCCAATTTCGTTGATTTTTGAACTTTCCCTATAAATACAACATTTTGGTAGCAAATTTTTCGTAGATTACGAAAATCGTCATTAATGTTGGGGGAGTTTGATTCTAAGGGATGATAAGACAAGAAATTGTGTAAATTTGATCGGAAACAACCAAGTCTTTCAACTTCTGACGACGATTTACAGAGAAGGCGAGATGATAGAAAGACGTACTTGGTCTCAATTTGAAGTTTTTGGTCTCTTGTAAATGCGACCTAAATATCGTTGGTATGTAAAGCCCCAGGTACGCGCAGCAAGGATCGCAAAGTTACTTGTTTCATAGAGACTGTTCTTCAACTTCATAGACACTGTTCTTCAACTTTTGACGCCGATTTACAGAGAAGGCGAGGAGATAGAAAGACGTATTTGGTCTCATTTTGAAGCCTTTGTTTTCATGTATATGCTCCTCAAATATCGTGCGTATGTAAAGCCCGTGGTATGCTCTGCAAGGATTGCAAAATTACTTGTTTCATAGACACCGTTCTTCAACTTCTGACGCCGATTTACAGAGAAGGCGAGGAGATAGAAAGACGTATTTGGTCTCATTTTGAAGCCTTTGTTTTCATGTATATGCTCCTCAAATATCGTGCGTATGTAAAGCCCGTGGTATGCTCAGCAAGGATTGCAAAGTTACTTGTTTCATAGAGACTGTTCTTCATCTTCATAGACACCGTTCTTCAACTTATAGACACCGTTCTTCAACTTCTGACGCCGATTTACAGAGAAGGCGAGGAGATAGAAAGACGTACTTGGTCTCATATTGAAGCCTTTATTTCCGTGTATGTGGTCCTAAAGTATCGTGCGTATGTAAAGCCCGTGGTATGCTCAGCAAGGATTGCAAAATTACTTGTTTCATAGACACCGTCCTTCATTTTCTGACGCCGATTTACAGAGAAGGCGAGGAGATAGAAAGACGTACTTGGTCTCATATTGAAGCCTTTATTTCCATGTATGTGCTCCTAAAGAATCGTGCGTATGTAAAGCCCGTGGTATGCTCAGCAAGGATTGCAAAATTACTTGTTTCATAGACACCGTTCTTCAACTTCTGACGCCGATTTACAGAGAAGGCGAGGAGATAGAAAGACGTACTTGGTCTCATATTGAAGCCTTTATTTCCATGTATGTGCTCCTAAAGAATCGTGCGTATGTAAAGCCCGTGGTATGCTCAGCAAGGATTGCAAAATTACTTGTTTCATACACACCGTTCTTCAACTTCTGACGCCGATTTACAGAGAAGGCTAGGAGATAGAAAGACGTACTTGGTCTCATTTTGAAGCCTTTGTTTCCATGTATGTGCTCCTAAAGTATGGTGCGTATGTAAAGCCCGTGGTATGCTCAGCAAGGATTGTAAAGTTACTTGTTTCATAGAGACTGTTCTTCATCTTCATAGACACCGTTCTTCAACTTCTGACGCCGATTTACAGAGAAGGCGAGGAGATAGAAAGACGTACTTGGTCTCATTTTGAAGCCTTTGTTTTCTTGTATATGCTCCTTAAATATCGTGCGTATGTAAAGCCCGTGGTATGCTCAGCAAGGATTGCAAAGTTACTTGTTTCATAGACACCATTCTTCAACCTCTGACGCCGATTTACAGAGAAGGCGAAGAGATAGACTAACGTTCCTGGTCTCATTTTGTAGCCTTGGTTTCCATGTATGTGCTCCTAACGTATCGTGCGTATGTAAAGCCCGTGGTATGCTCAGCAAGGATTGCAAAGTTACTTGTTTCATAGAGACTGTTCTTCATCTTCATAGACACCGTTCTTCAACTTTTGACGCCGATTTACAGAGAAGGCGAGGAGATAGAAAGACGTATTTGGTCTCATATTGAAGCCTTTGTTTTCATGTATGTGCTCCTAAAGAATCGTGCGTATGTAAAGCCCGTGGTATGCTCAGCAAGGATTGCAAAGTTACTTGTTTCATAGAGACTGTTCTTCATCTTCATAGACACCGTTCTTCAACTTTTGACGCCGATTTACAGAGAAGGCGAGGAGATAGAAAGACGTACTTGGTCTCATTTTGAAGCCTTTGTTTTCTTGTATATGCTCCTTAAATATCGTGCGTATGTAAAGCCCGTGGTATGCTCAGCAAGGATTGCAAAGTTACTTGTTTCATAGACACCATTCTTCAACCTCTGACGCCGATTTACAGAGAAGGCGAAGAGATAGACTAACGTACCTGGTCTCATTTTGAAGCCTTGGTTTCCATGTATGTGCTCCTAACGTATCGTGCGTATGTAAAGCCCGTGGTATGCTCAGCAAGGATTGCAAAGTTACTTGTTTCATAGTGACTTTTCTTCATCTTCATAGACACCGTTCTTCAACTTCTGACGCCGATTTACAGAGAAGGCGAGGAGATAGAATAACGTACTTGGTCTCATTTTGAAGCCTTTGTTTTCATGTATATGCTCCTAAAATATCGTGCGTATGTAAAGCCCGTGGTATGCTCTGCAAGGATTGCAAAATTACTTGTTTCATAGACACCGTTCTTCAACTTCTGACGCCGATTTACAGAGAAGGCGAGGAGATAGAAAGACGTATTTGGTCTCATTTTGAAGCCTTTGTTTTCATGTATATGCTACTCAAATATCGTGCGTATGTAAAGCCCGTGGTATGCTCAGCAAGGATTGCAAAGTTACTTGTTTCATAGAGACTGTTCTTCATCTTCATAGACCCCGTTCTTCAACTTATAGACACCGTTCTTCAACTTCTGACGCCGATTTACAGAGAAGGCGAGGAGATAGAAAGACGTACTTGGTCTCATATTGAAGCCTTTATTTCCGTGTATGTGGTCCTAAAGTATCGTGCGTATGTAAAGCCCGTGGTATGCTCAGCAAGGATTGCAAAGTTACTTGTTTCATAGAGACTGTTCTTCATCTTCATAGACACCGTTCTTCAACTTTTGACGCCGATTTACAGAGAAGGCGAGGAGATAGAAAGACGTATTTGGTCTAATTTTGAAGCCTTTGTTTTCATGTATATGCTCCTCAAATATCGTGCGTATGTAAAGCCCGTGGTATGCTCAGCAAGGATTGCAAAATTACTTGTTTCATAGACACCATTCTTCATTTTCTGACGCCGATTTACAGAGAAGGCGAGGAGATAGAAAGACGTACTTGGTCTCATATTGAAGCCTTTATTTCCATGTATGTGCTCCTAAAGAATCGTGCGTATATGTAAAGCCCGTGGTATGCTCAGCAAGGATTGCAAAATTACTTGTTTCATACACACCGTTCTTCAACTTCTGACGCCGATTTACAGAGAAGGCGAGGAGATAGAAAGACGTACTTGGTCTCATTTTGAAGCCTTTGTTTTCTTGTATATGCTTCTAAAGTATGGTGCGTATGTAAAGCCCGTGGTATGCTCAGCAAGGATTGCAAAGTTACTTGTTTCATAGAGACTGTTCTTCATCTTCATAGACACCGTTCTTCAACTTCTGACGCCGATTTACAGAGAAGGCGAGGAGATAGAAAGACGTACTTGGTCTCATTTTGAAGCCTTTGTTTTCTTGTATATGCTCCTTAAATATCGTGCGTATGTAAAGCCCGTGGTATGCTCAGCAAGGATTGCAAAGTTACTTGTTTCATAGACACCATTCTTCAACCTCTGACGCCGATTTACAGAGAAGGCGAAGAGATAGAATAACGTACCTGGTCTCATTTTGAAGCCTTGGTTTCCATGTATGTGCTCCTAACGTATCGTGCGTATGTAAAGCCCGTGGTATGCTCAGCAAGGATTGCAAAGTTACTTGTTTCATAGTGACTTTTCTTCATCTTCATAGACACCGTTCTTCAACTTCTGACGCCGATTTACAGAGAAGGCGAGGAGATAGAATAACGTACTTGGTCTCATTTTGAAGCCTTTGTTTTCATGTATATGCTCCTAAAATATCGTGCGTATGTAAAGCCCGTGGTATGCTCTGCAAGGATTGCAAAATTACTTGTTTCATAGACACCGTTCTTCAACTTCTGACGCCGATTTACAGAGAAGGCGAGGAGATAGAAAGACGTATTTGGTCTCATTTTGAAGCCTTTGTTTTCATGTATATGCTACTCAAATATCGTGCGTATGTAAAGCCCGTGGTATGCTCAGCAAGGATTGCAAAGTTACTTGTTTAATAGACACCATTCTTCAACCTCTGACGCCGATTTACAGAGAAGGCGAAGAGATAGAAAGACGTACCTGGTCTCATTTTGAAGCCTTGGTTTCCATGTATGTGCTCCTAACGTATCGTGCGTATGTAAAGCCCGTGGTATGCTCAGCAAGGATTGCAAAGTTACTTGTTTCATAGTGACTTTTCTTCATCTTCATAGACACCGTTCTTCAACTTCTGACGCCGATTTACAGAGAAGGCGAGGAGATAGAATAACGTACTTGGTCTCATTTTGAAGCCTTTGTTTTCATGTATATGCTCCTAAAATATCGTGCGTATGTAAAGCCCGTGGTATGCTCTGCAAGGATTGCAAAATTACTTGTTTCATAGACACCGTTCTTCAACTTCTGACGCCGATTTACAGAGAAGGCGAGGAGATAGAAAGACGTATTTGGTCTCATTTTGAAGCCTTTGTTTTCATGTATATGCTACTCAAATATCGTGCGTATGTAAAGCCCGTGGTATGCTCAGCAAGGATTGCAAAGTTACTTGTTTCATAGAGAGAGTTCTTCAACTTATAGACACCGTTCTTCAACTTCTGACGCCGATTTATAGAGAAGGCGAGGAGATAGAAAGACGTACTTGGTCTCATATTGAAGCCTTTATTTCCGTGTATGTGGTCCTAAAGTATCGTGCGTATGTAAAGCCCGTGGTATGCTCAGCAAGGATTGCAAAGTTACTTGTTTCATAGAGACTGTTCTTCATCTTCATAGACACCGTTCTTCAACTTTTGACGCCGATTTACAGAGAAGGCGAGGAGATAGAAAGACGTATTTGGTCTAATTTTGAAGCCTTTGTTTTCATGTATATGCTCCTCAAATATCGTGCGTATGTAAAGCCCGTGGTATGCTCAGCAAGGATTGCAAAATTACTTGTTTCATAGACACCATTCTTCATTTTCTGACGCCGATTTACAGAGAAGGCGAGGAGATAGAAAGACGTACTTGGTCTCATATTGAAGCCTTTATTTCCATGTATGTGCTCCTAAAGAATCGTGCGTATGTAAAGCCCGTGGTATGCTCAGCAAGGATTGCAAAATTACTTGTTTCATACACACCGTTCTTCAACTTCTGACGCCGATTTACAGAGAAGGCGAGGAGATAGAAAGACGTACTTGGTCTCATTTTGAAGCCTTTGTTTTCTTGTATATGCTTCTAAAGTATGGTGCGTATGTAAAGCCCGTGGTATGCTCAGCAAGGATTGCAAAGTTACTTGTTTCATAGAGACTGTTCTTCATCTTCATAGACACCGTTCTTCAACTTCTGACGCCGATTTACAGAGAAGGCGAGGAGATAGAAAGACGTACTTGGTCTCATTTTGAAGCCTTTGTTTTCTTGTATATGCTCCTTAAATATCGTGCGTATGTAAAGCCCGTGGTATGCTCAGCAAGGATTGCAAAGTTACTTGTTTCATAGACACCATTCTTCAACCTCTGACGCCGATTTACAGAGAAGGCGAAGAGATAGACTAACGTACCTGGTCTCATTTTGAAGCCTTGGTTTCCATTTATGTGCTCCTAACGTATCGTGCGTATGTAAAGCCCGTGGTATGCTCAGCAAGGATTGCAAAGTTACTTGTTTCATAGTGACTTTTCTTCATCTTCATAGACACCGTTCTTCAACTTCTGACGCCGATTTACAGAGAAGGCGAGAAGATAGAATAACGTACTTGGTCTCATTTTGAAGCCTTTGTTTTCATGTATATGCTCCTAAAATATCGTGCGTATGTAAAGCCCGTGGTATGCTCTGCAAGGATTGCAAAATTACTTGTTTCATAGACACCGTTCTTCAACTTCTGACGCCGATTTACAGAGAAGGCGAGGAGATAGAAAGACGTATTTGGTCTCATTTTGAAGCCTTTGTTTTCATGTATATGCTACTCAAATATCGTGCGTATGTAAATCCCGTGGTATGCTCAGCAAGGATTGCAAAGTTACTTGTTTCATAGAGACTGTTCTTCATCTTCATAGACACCGTTCTTCAACTTATCAGACACCGTTCTTCAACTTCTGACGCCGATTTACAGAGAAGGCGAGGAGATAGAAAGACGTACTTGGTCTCATATTGAAGCCTTTATTTCCATGTATGTGCTCCTAAAGAATCGTGCGTATGTAAAGCCCGTGGTATGCTCAGCAAGGATTGCAAAGTTACTTGTTTCATAGAGACTTTTCTTCATCTTCATAGACACCGTTCTTCAACTTCTGACGCCGATTTACAGAGAAGGCGAGGAGATAGAAAGACGTACTTGGTCTCATTTTGAAGCCTTTGTTTTCTTGTATATGCTCCTTAAATATCGTGCGTATGTAAAGCCCGTGGTATGCTCAGCAAGGATTGCAAAGTTACTTGTTTCATAGACACCATTCTTCAACCTCTGACGCCGATTTACAGAGAAGGCGAAGAGATAGACTAACGTACCTGGTCTCATTTTGAAGCCTTGGTTTCCATGTATGTGCTCCTAACGTATCGTGCGTATGTAAAGCCCGTGGTATGCTCAGCAAGGATTGCAAAGTTACTTGTTTCATAGTGACTTTTCTTCATCTTCATAGACACCGTTCTTCAACTTCTGACGCCGATTTACAGAGAAGGCGAGGAGATAGAAAGACGTACTTGGTCTCATTTTGAAGCCTTTGTTTTCATGTATATGCTCCTAAAATATCGTGCGTATGTAAAGCCCGTGGTATGCTCTGCAAGGATTGCAAAATTACTTGTTTCATAGACACCGTTTTTCAACTTCTGACGCCGATTTACAGAGAAGGCGAGGAGATAGAAAGACGTATTTGGTCTCATTTTGAAGCCTTTGTTTTCATGTATATGCTCCTCAAATATCGTGCGTATGTAAAGCCCGTGGTATGCTCAGCAAGGATTGCAAAGTTACTTGTTTCATAGAGACTGTTCTTCATCTTCATAGACACCGTTCTTCAACTTATAGACACCGTTCTTCAACTTCTGACGCCGATTTACAGAGAAGGCGAGGAGATAGAAAGACGTACTTGGTCTCATATTGAAGCCTTTATTTCCGTGTATGTGGTCCTAAAGTATCGTGCGTATGTAAAGCCCGTGGTATGCTCAGCAAGGATTGCAAAGTTACTTGTTTCATAGAGACTGTTCTTCATCTTCATAGACACCGTTCTTCAACTTTTGACGCCGATTTACAGAGAAGGCGAGGAGATAGAAAGACGTATTTGGTCTAATTTTGAAGCCTTTGTTTTCATGTATATGCTCCTCAAATATCGTGCGTATGTAAAGCCCGTGGTATGCTCAGCAAGGATTGCAAAATTACTTGTTTCATAGACACCGTTCTTCAACTTCTGACGCCGATTTACAGAGAAGGCGAGGAGATAGAAAGACGTACTTGGTCTCATTTTGAAGCCTTTGTTTTCATGTATATGCTCCTAAAATATCGTGCGTATGTAAAGCCCGTGGTATGCTCAGCAAGGATTGCAAAGTTACTTGTTTCATAGAGACTGTTCTTCATCTTCATAGTTCTTCAATTTATCACCGTTCTTCAACTTATAGACACCGTTCTTCAACTTCTGACGCCGATTTACAGAGAAGGCGAGGAGATAGAAACACGTACTTGGTCTCATATTGAAGCCTTTATTTCCATGTATGTGCTCCTAAAGAATCGTGCGTATGTAAAGCCCGTGGTATGCTCAGCAAGGATTGCAAAGTTACTTGTTTCATAGTGACTTTTCTTCATCTTCATAGACACCGTTCTTCAACTTCTGACGCCGATTTACAGAGAAGGCGAGGAGATAGAAAGACGTACTTGGTCTCATTTTGAAGCCTTTGTTTTCTTGTATATGCTCCTTAAATATCGTGCGTATGTAAAGCCCGTGGTATGCTCAGCAAGGATTGCAAAGTTACTTGTTTCATAGACACCATTCTTCAACCTCTGACGCCGATTTACAGAGAAGGCGAAGAGATAGACTAACGTACCTGGTCTCATTTTGAAGCCTTGGTTTCCATGTATGTGCTCCTAACGTATCGTGCGTATGTAAAGCCCGTGGTATGCTCAGCAAGGATTGCAAAGTTACTTGTTTCATAGTGACTTTTCTTCATCTTCATAGACACCGTTCTTCAACTTCTGACGCCGATTTACAGAGAAGGCGAGGAGATAGAAAGACGTACTTGGTCTCATTTTGAAGCCTTTGTTTTCATGTATATGCTCCTAAAATATCGTGCGTATGTAAAGCCCGTGGTATGCTCTGCAAGGATTGCAAAATTACTTGTTTCATAGACACCGTTCTTCAACTTCTGACGCCGATTTACAGAGAAGGCGAGGAGATAGAAAGACGTATTTGGTCTCATTTTGAAGCCTTTGTTTTCATGTATATGCTACTCAAATATCGTGCGTATGTAAAGCCCGTGGTATGCTCAGCAAGGATTGCAAAGTTACTTGTTTCATAGAGACTGTTCTTCATCTTCATAGACACCGTCTTCAACTTATAGACACCGTTCTTCAACTTCTGACGCCGATTTACAGAGAAGGCGAGGAGATAGAAAGACGTACTTGGTCTCATATTGAAGCCTTTATTTCCGTGTATGTGGTCCTAAAGTATCGTGCGTATGTAAAGCCCGTGGTATGCTCAGCAAGGATTGCAAAGTTACTTGTTTCATAGAGACTGTTCTTCATCTTCATAGACACCGTTCTTCAACTTTTGACGCCGATTTACAGAGAAGGCGAGGAGATAGAAAGACGTATTTGGTCTAATTTTGAAGCCTTTGTTTTCATGTATATGCTCCTCAAATATCGTGCGTATGTAAAGCCCGTGGTATGCTCAGCAAGGATTGCAAAATTACTTGTTTCATAGACACCGTTCTTCAACTTCTGACGCCGATTTACAGAGAAGGCGAGGAGATAGAATAACGTACTTGGTCTCATTTTGAAGCCTTTGTTTTCATGTATATGCTCCTAAAATATCGTGCGTATGTAAAGCCCGTGGTATGCTTTGCAAGGATTGCAAAATTACTTGTTTCATACACACCGTTCTTCAACTTCTGACGCCGATTTACAGAGAAGGCGAGGAGATAGAAAGACGTATTTGGTCTCATTTTGAAGCCTTTGTTTTCATGTATATGCTACTCAAATATCGTGCGTATGTAAAGCCCGTGGTATGCTCAGCAAGGATTGCAAAGTTACTTGTTTCATAGAGACTGTTCTTCATCTTCATAGACACCGTTCTTCAACTTATAGACACCGTTCTTCAACTTCTGACGCCGATTTACAGAGAAGGCGAGGAGATAGAAAGACGTACTTGGTCTCATATTGAAGCCTTTATTTCCGTGTATGTGGTCCTAAAGTATCGTGCGTATGTAAAGCCCGTGGTATGCTCAGCAAGGATTGCAAAGTTACTTGTTTCATAGAGACTGTTCTTCATCTTCATAGACACCGTTCTTCAACTTTTGTCGCCGATTTACAGAGAAGGCGAGGAGATAGAAAGACGTACTTGGTCTCATTTTGAAGCCTTTGTTTTCTTGTATATGCTCCTTAAATATCGTGCGTATGTAAAGCCCGTGGTATGCTCAGCAAGGATTGCAAAGTTACTTGTTTCATAGAGACTGTTCTTCATCTTCATAGACACCGTTCTTCAACTTCTGACGCCGATTTACAGAGAAGGCGAGGAGATAGAAAGACGTACTTGGTCTCATTTTGAAGCCTTTGTTTTCTTGTATATGCTCCTTAAATATCGTGCGTATGTAAAGCCCGTGGTATGCTCAGCAAGGATTGCAAAGTTACTTGTTTCATAGACACCATTCTTCAACCTCTGACGCCGATTTACAGAGAAGGCGAAGAGATAGACTAACGTACCTGGTCTCATTTTGAAGCCTTGGTTTCCATGTATGTGCTCCTAACGTATCGTGCGTATGTAAAGCCCGTGGTACGCTCAGCAAGGATTGCAAAGTTACTTGTTTCATAGTGACTTTTCTTCATCTTCATAGACACCGTTCTTCAACTTTTGACGCCGATTTACAGAGAAGGCGAGGAGATAGAAAGACGTACTTGGTCTCATTTTGAAGCCTTTGTTTTCTTGTATATGCTCCTTAAATATCGTGCGTATGTAAAGCCCGTGGTATGCTCAGCAAGGATTGCAAAGTTACTTGTTTCATAGAGACTGTTCTTCATCTTCATAGACACCGTTCTTCAACTTCTGACGCCGATTTACAGAGAAGGCGAGGAGATAGAAAGACGTATTTGGTCTAATTTTGAAGCCTTTGTTTTCATGTATATGCTCCTCAAATATCGTGCGTATGTAAAGCCCGTGGTATGCTCAGCAAGGATTGCAAAATTACTTGTTTCATAGACACCGTTCTTCATTTTCTGACGCCGATTTACAGAGAAGGCGAGGAGATAGAAAGACGTACTTGGTCTCATATTGAAGCCTTTATTTCCATGTATGTGCTCCTAAAGAATCGTGCGTATGTAAAGCCCGTGGTATGCTCAGCAAGGATTGCAAAATTACTTGTTTCATACACACCGTTCTTCAACTTCTGACGCCGATTTACAGAGAAGGCGAGGAGATAGAAAGACGTACTTGGTCTCATTTTGAAGCCTTTGTTTTCTTGTATATGCTTCTAAAGTATGGTGCGTATGTAAAGCCCGTGGTACGCTCAGCAAGGATTGCAAAGTTACTTGTTTCATAGAGACTGTTCTTCATCTTCATAGACACCGTTCTTCAACTTTTGACGCCGATTTACAGAGAAGGCGAAGAGATAGAAAGACGTACTTGGTCTCATTTTGAAGCCTTTGTTTTCATGTATGTGCTCCTAAAGTATGGTGCGTATGTAAGGCCCGTGGTATGCTCAGCAAGGATTGTAAAGTTACTTGTTTCATAGAGACTGTTCTTCATCTTCATAGACACCGTTCTTCAACTTTTGTCGCCGATTTACAGAGAAGGCGAGGAGATAGAAAGACGTACTTGGTCTCATTTTGAAGCCTTTGTTTTCTTGTATATGCTCCTTAAATATCGTGCGTATGTAAAGCCCGTGGTATGCTCAGCAAGGATTGCAAAGTTACTTGTTTCATAGAGACTGTTCTTCATCTTCATAGACACCGTTCTTCAACTTCTGACGCCGATTTACAGAGAAGGCGAGGAGATAGAAAGACGTATTTGGTCTAATTTTGAAGCCTTTGTTTTCATGTATATGCTCCTCAAATATCGTGCGTATGTAAAGCCCGTGGTATGCTCAGCAAGGATTGCAAAATTACTTGTTTCATAGACACCGTTCTTCATTTTCTGACGCCGATTTACAGAGAAGGCGAGGAGATAGAAAGACGTATATGGTCTCATATTGAAGCCTTTATTTCCATGTATGTGCTCCTAAAGAATCGTGCGTATGTAAAGCCCGTGGTATGCTCAGCAAGGATTGCAAAATTACTTGTTTCATACACACCGTTCTTCAACTTCTGACGCCGATTTACAGAGAAGGCGAGGAGATAGAAAGACGTACTTGGTCTCATTTTGAAGCCTTTGTTTTCTTGTATATGCTTCTAAAGTATGGTGCGTATGTAAAGCCCGTGGTACGCTCAGCAAGGATTGCAAAGTTACTTGTTTCATAGAGACTGTTCTTCATCTTCATAGACACCGTTCTTCAACTTTTGACGCCGATTTACAGAGAAGGCGAGGAGATAGAAAGACGTACTTGGTCTCATTTTGAAGCCTTTGTTTTCTTGTATATGCTCCTTAAATATCGTGCGTATGTAAAGCCCGTGGTATGCTCAGCAAGGATTGCAAAGTTACTTGTTTCATAGAGACTGTTCTTCATCTTCATAGACACCGTTCTTCAACTTCTGACGCCGATTTACAGAGAAGGCGAGGAGATAGAAAGACGTACTTGGTCTCATTTTGAAGCCTTTGTTTCCATGTATGTGCTCCTAAAGTATCGTGCGTATGTAAAGCCCGTGGTATGCTCAGCAAGGATTGTAAAGTTACTTGTTTCATAGAGACTGTTCTTCATCTTCATAGACACCGTTCTTCAACTTTTGACGCCGATTTACAGAGAAGGCGAAGAGATAGAAAGACGTACTTGGTCTCATTTTGAAGCCTTTGTTTTCTTGTATATGCTCCTTAAATATCGTGCGTATGTAAAGCCCGTGGTATGCTCAGCAAGGATTGCAAAGTTACTTGTTTCATAGAGACTGTTCTTCATCTTCATAGACACCGTTCTTCAACTTCTGACGCCGATTTACAGAGAAGGCGAGGAGATAGAAAGACGTACTTGGTCTCATTTTGAAGCCATTGTTTTCATGTATGTGCTCCTAAAGTATGGTGCGTATGTAAGGCCCGTGGTATGCTCAGCAAGGATTGTAAAGTTACTTGTTTCATAGAGACTGTTCTTCATCTTCATAGACACCGTTCTTCAACTTTTGTCGCCGATTTACAGAGAAGGCGAGGAGATAGAAAGACGTACTTGGTCTCATTTTGAAGCCTTTGTTTTCTTGTATATGCTCCTTAAATATCGTGCGTATGTAAAGCCCGTGGTATGCTCAGCAAGGATTGCAAAGTTACTTGTTTCATAGAGACTGTTCTTCATCTTCATAGACACCGTTCTTCAACTTCTGACGCCGATTTACAGAGAAGGCGAGGAGATAGAAAGACGTATTTGGTCTAATTTTGAAGCCTTTGTTTTCATGTATATGCTCCTCAAATATCGTGCGTATGTAAAGCCCGTGGTATGCTCAGCAAGGATTGCAAAATTACTTGTTTCATAGACACCGTTCTTCATTTTCTGACGCCGATTTACAGAGAAGGCGAGGAGATAGAAAGACGTATATGGTCTCATATTGAAGCCTTTATTTCCATGTATGTGCTCCTAAAGAATCGTGCGTATGTAAAGCCCGTGGTATGCTCAGCAAGGATTGCAAAATTACTTGTTTCATACACACCGTTCTTCAACTTCTGACGCCGATTTACAGAGAAGGCGAGGAGATAGAAAGACGTACTTGGTCTCATTTTGAAGCCTTTGTTTTCTTGTATATGCTTCTAAAGTATGGTGCGTATGTAAAGCCCGTGGTACGCTCAGCAAGGATTGCAAAGTTACTTGTTTCATAGAGACTGTTCTTCATCTTCATAGACACCGTTCTTCAACTTTTGACGCCGATTTACAGAGAAGGCGAGGAGATAGAAAGACGTACTTGGTCTCATTTTGAAGCCTTTGTTTTCTTGTATATGCTCCTTAAATATCGTGCGTATGTAAAGCCCGTGGTATGCTCAGCAAGGATTGCAAAGTTACTTGTTTCATAGAGACTGTTCTTCATCTTCATAGACACCGTTCTTCAACTTCTGACGCCGATTTACAGAGAAGGCGAGGAGATAGAAAGACGTACTTGGTCTCATTTTGAAGCCTTTGTTTCCATGTATGTGCTCCTAAAGTATCGTGCGTATGTAAAGCCCGTGGTATGCTCAGCAAGGATTGTAAAGTTACTTGTTTCATAGAGACTGTTCTTCATCTTCATAGACACCGTTCTTCAACTTTTGACGCCGATTTACAGAGAAGGCGAAGAGATAGAAAGACGTACTTGGTCTCATTTTGAAGCCTTTGTTTTCTTGTATATGCTCCTTAAATATCGTGCGTATGTAAAGCCCGTGGTATGCTCAGCAAGGATTGCAAAGTTACTTGTTTCATAGAGACTGTTCTTCATCTTCATAGACACCGTTCTTCAACTTCTGACGCCGATTTACAGAGAAGGCGAGGAGATAGAAAGACGTACTTGGTCTCATTTTGAAGCCATTGTTTTCATGTATGTGCTCCTAAAGTATGGTGCGTATGTAAGGCCCGTGGTATGCTCAGCAAGGATTGTAAAGTTACTTGTTTCATAGAGACTGTTCTTCATCTTCATAGACACCGTTCTTCAACTTTTGTCGCCGATTTACAGAGAAGGCGAGGAGATAGAAAGACGTACTTGGTCTCATTTTGAAGCCTTTGTTTTCTTGTATATGCTCCTTAAATATCGTGCGTATGTAAAGCCCGTGGTATGCTCAGCAAGGATTGCAAAATTACTTGTTTCATACACACCGTTCTTCAACTTCTGACGCCGATTTACAGAGAAGGCGAGGAGATAGAAAGACGTACTTGGTCTCATTTTGAAGCCTTTGTTTTCTTGTATATGCTTCTAAAGTATGGTGCGTATGTAAAGCCCGTGGTATGCTCAGCAAGGATTGCAAAGTTACTTGTTTCATAGTGACTTTTCTTCATCTTCATAGACACCGTTCTTCAACTTCTGACGCCGATTTACAGAGAAGGCGAGAAGATAGAATAACGTACTTGGTCTCATTTTGAAGCCTTTGTTTTCATGTATATGCTCCTAAAATATCGTGCGTATGTAAAGCCCGTGGTATGCTCTGCAAGGATTGCAAAATTACTTGTTTCATAGACACCGTTCTTCAACTTCTGACGCCGATTTACAGAGAAGGCGAGGAGATAGAAAGACGTATTTGGTCTCATTTTGAAGCCTTTGTTTTCATGTATATGCTACTCAAATATCGTGCGTATGTAAAGCCCGTGGTATGCTCAGCAAGGATTGCAAAGTTACTTGTTTCATAGAGACTGTTCTTCATCTTCATAGACACCGTTCTTCAACTTATAGACACCGTTCTTCAACTTCTGACGCCGATTTACAGAGAAGGCGAGGAGATAGAAAGACGTACTTGGTCTCATATTGAAGCCTTTATTTCCGTGTATGTGGTCCTAAAGTATCGTGCGTATGTAAAGCCCGTGGTATGCTCAGCAAGGATTGCAAAGTTACTTGTTTCATAGAGACTGTTCTTCATCTTCATAGACACCGTTCTTCAACTTTTGACGCCGATTTACAGAGAAGGCGAGGAGATAGAAAGACGTATTTGGTCTAATTTTGAAGCCTTTGTTTTCATGTATATGCTCCTAAAGAATCGTGCGTATGTAAAGCCCGTGGTATGCTCAGCAAGGATTGCAAAATTACTTGTTTCATAGACACCGTTCTTCATTTTCTGACGCCGATTTACAGAGAAGGCGAGGAGATAGAAAGACGTACTTGGTCTCATATTGAAGCCTTTATTTCCATGTATGTGCTCCTAAAGAATCGTGCGTATGTAAAGCCCGTGGTATGCTCAGCAAGGATTGCAAAATTACTTGTTTCATACACACCGTTCTTCAACTTCTGACGCCGATTTACAGAGAAGGCGAGGAGATAGAAAGACGTACTTGGTCTCATTTTGAAGCCTTTGTTTTCTTGTATATGCTTCTAAAGTATGGTGCGTATGTAAAGCCCGTGGTACGCTCAGCAAGGATTGCAAAGTTACTTGTTTCATAGAGACTGTTCTTCATCTTCATAGACACCGTTCTTCAACTTTTGACGCCGATTTACAGAGAAGGCGAGGAGATAGAAAGACGTACTTGGTCTCATTTTGAAGCCTTTGTTTTCTTGTATATGCTCCTTAAATATCGTGCGTATGTAAAGCCCGTGGTATGCTCAGCAAGGATTGCAAAGTTACTTGTTTCATAGAGACTGTTCTTCACTTCATAGACACCGTTCTTCAACTTCTGACGCCGATTTACAGAGAAGGCGAGGAGATAGAAAGACGTACTTGGTCTCATTTTGAAGCCTTTGTTTCCATGTATGTGCTCCTAAAGTATGGTGCGTATGTAAAGCCCGTGGTATGCTCAGCAAGGATTGTAAAGTTACTTGTTTCATAGAGACTGTTCTTCATCTTCATAGACACCGTTCTTCAACTTCTGACGCCGATTTACAGAGAAGGCGAGGAGATAGAAAGACATACTTGGTCTCATTTTGAAGCCTTTGTTTTCTTGTATATGCTCCTTAAATATCGTGCGTATGTAAAGCCCGTGGTATGCTCAGCAAGGATTGCAAAGTTACTTGTTTCATAGACACCATTCTTCAACCTCTGACGCCGATTTACAGAGAAGGCGAAGAGATAGACTAACGTACCTGGTCTCATTTTGAAGCCTTTGTTTCCATGTATGTGCTCCTAACGTATCGTGCGTATGTAAAGCCCGTGGTATGCTCAGCAAGGATTGCAAAGTTACTTGTTTCATAGTGACTGTTCTTCATCTTCATAGACACCGTTCTTCAACTTTTGACGCCGATTTACAGAGAAGGCGAGGAGATAGAAAGACGTATTTGGTCTAATTTTGAAGCCTTTGTTTTCATGTATATGCTCCTCAAATATCGTGCGTATGTAAAGCCCGTGGTATGCTCAGCAAGGATTGCAAAATTACTTGTTTCATAGACACCGTTCTTCATTTTCTGACGCCGATTTACAGAGAAGGCGAGGAGATAGAAAGACGTATTTGGTCTAATTTTGAAGCCTTTGTTTTCATGTATATGCTCCTTAAATATCGTGCGTATGTAAAGCCCGTGGTATGCTCAGCAAGGATTGCAAAATTACTTGTTTCATAGACACCGTTCTTCATTTTCTGACGCCGATTTACAGAGAAGGCGAGGAGATAGAAAGACGTACTTGGTCTCATATTGAAGCCTTTATTTCCATGTATGTGCTTCTAAAGAATCGTGCGTATGTAAAGCCCGTGGTATGCTCAGCAAGGATTGCAAAATTACTTGTTTCATACACACCGTTCTTCAACTTCTGATGCCGATTTACAGAGAAGGCGAGGAGATAGAAAGACGTACTTGGTCTCATTTTGAAGCCTTTGTTTTCTTGTATATGCTTCTAAAGTATGGTGCGTATGTAAAGCCCGTGGTACGCTCAGCAAGGATTGCAAAGTTACTTGTTTCATAGAGACTGTTTTTCATCTTCATAGACACCGTTCTTCAACTTTTGACGCCGATTTACAGAGAAGGCGAGGAGATAGAAAGACGTACTTGGTCTCATTTTGAAGCCTTTGTTTTCTTGTATATGCTCCTTAAATATCGTGCGTATGTAAAGCCCGTGGTATGCTCAGCAAGGATTGCAAAGTTACTTGTTTCATAGAGACTGTTCTTCATCTTCATAGACACCGTTCTTCAACTTCTGACGCCGATTTACAGAGAAGGCGAGGAGATAGAAAGACGTACTTGGTCTCATATTGAAGCCTTTATTTCCGTGTATGTGGTCCTAAAGTATCGTGCGTATGTAAAGCCCGTGGTATGCTCAGCAAGGATTGCAAAGTTACTTGTTTCATAGAGACTGTTCTTCATCTTCATAGACACCGTTCTTCAACTTTTGACGCCGATTTACAGAGAAGGCGAGGAGATAGAAAGACGTATTTGGTCTAATTTTGAAGCCTTTGTTTTCATGTATATGCTCCTCAAATATCGTGCGTATGTAAAGCCCGTGGTATGCTCAGCAAGGATTGCAAAATTACTTGTTTCATAGACACCGTTCTTCATTTTCTGACGCCGATTTACAGAGAAGGCGAGGAGATAGAAAGACGTACTTGGTCTCATATTGAAGCCTTTATTTCCATGTATGTGCTCCTAAAGAATCGTGCGTATGTAAAGCCCGTGGTATGCTCAGCAAGGATTGCAAAATTACTTGTTTCATAGACACCGTTCTTCAACTTCTGACGCCGATTTACAGAGAAGGCGAGGAGATAGAAAGACGTACTTGGTCTCATTTTGAAGCCTTTGTTTTCTTGTATATGCTTCTAAAGTATGGTGCGTATGTAAAGCCCGTGGTATGCTCAGCAAGGATTGCAAAGTTACTTGTTTCATAGAGACTGTTCTTCATCTTCATAGACACCGTTCTTCAACTTCTGACGCCGATTTACAGAGAAGGCGAGGAGATAGAAAGACGTACTTGGTCTCATTTTGAAGCCTTTGTTTCCATGTATGTGCTCCTAAAGTATGGTGCGTATGTAAAGCCCGTGGTATGCTCAGCAAGGATTGCAAAGTTACTTGTTTCATAGAGACTGTTCTTCATCTTCATAGACACCGTTCTTCAACTTTTGACGCCGATTTACAGAGAAGGCGAGGAGATAGAAAGACGTACTTGGTCTCATTTTGAAGCCTTTGTTTTCTTGTATATGCTCCTTAAATATCGTGCGTATGTAAAGCCCGTGGTATGCTCAGCAAGGATTGCAAAGTTACTTGTTTCATAGAGACTGTTCTTCATCTTCATAGACACCGTTCTTCAACTTCTGACGCCGATTTACAGAGAAGGCGAGGAGATAGAAAGACGTACTTGGTCTCATTTTGAAGCCTTTGTTTCCATGTATGTGCTCCGAAAGTATGGTGCGTATGTAAAGCCCGTGGTATGCTCAGCAAGGATTGCAAAGTTACTTGTTTCATAGAGACTGTTCTTCATCTTCATAGACACAGTTCTTCAACTTCTGACGCCGATTTACAGAGAAGGCGAGGAGATAGAAAGACGTACTTGGTCTCATTTTGAAGCCTTTGTTTTCTGTATATGCTCCTTAAATATCGTGCGTATGTAAAGCCCGTGGTATGCTCAGCAAGGATTGCAAAGTTACTTGTTTCATAGACACCATTCTTCAACCTCTGACGCCGATTTACAGAGAAGGCGAAGAGATAGACTAACGTACCTGGTCTCATTTTGAAGCCTTGGTTTCCATGTATGTGCTCCTAACGTATCGTGCGTATGTAAAGCCCGTGGTATGCTCAGCAAGGATTGCAAAGTTACTTGTTTCATAGTGACTTTTCTTCATCTTCATAGACACCGTTCTTCAACTTCTGACGCCGATTTACAGAGAAGGCGAGGAGATAGAATAACGTACTTGGTCTCATTTTGAAGCCTTTGTTTTCATGTATATGCTCCTAAAATATCGTGCGTATGTAAAGCCCGTGGTATGCTCTGCAAGGATTGCAAAATTACTTGTTTCATAGACACCGTTCTTCAACTTCTGACGCCGATTTACAGAGAAGGCGAGGAGATAGAAAGACGTATTTGGTCTCATTTTGAAGCCTTTGTTTTCATGTATATGCTACTCAAATATCGTGCGTATGTAAAGCCCGTGGTATGCTCAGCAAGGATTGCAAAGTTACTTGTTTCATAGAGACTGTTCTTCATCTTCATAGACACCGTTCTTCAACTTATAGACACCGTTCTTCAACTTCTGACGCCGATTTACAGAGAAGGCGAGGAGATAGAAAGACGTACTTGGTCTCATATTGAAGCCTTTATTTCCGTGTATGTGGTCCTAAAGTATCGTGCGTATGTAAAGCCCGTGGTATGCTCAGCAAGGATTGCAAAGTTACTTGTTTCATAGAGACTGTTCTTCATCTTCATAGACACCGTTCTTCAACTTTTGACGCCGATTTACAGAGAAGGCGAGGAGATAGAAAGACGTATTTGGTCTAATTTTGAAGCCTTTGTTTTCATGTATATGCTCCTCAAATATCGTGCGTATGTAAAGCCCGTGGTATGCTCAGCAAGGATTGCAAAATTACTTGTTTCATAGACACCGTTCTTCATTTTCTGACGCCGATTTACAGAGAAGGCGAGGAGATAGAAAGACGTACTTGGTCTCATATTGAAGCCTTTATTTCCGTGTATGTGGTCCTAAAGTATCGTGCGTATGTAAAGCCCGTGGTATGCTCAGCAAGGATTGCAAAGTTACTTGTTTCATAGAGACTGTTCTTCATCTTCATAGACACCGTTCTTCAACTTTTGACGCCGATTTACAGAGAAGGCGAAGAGATAGAATAACGTACTTGGTCTCATTTTGAAGCCTTTGTTTTCATGTATATGCTCCTAAAATATCGTGCGTATGTAAAGCCCGTGGTATGCTCAGCAAGGATTGCAAAATTACTTGTTTCATAGACACCGTTCTTCATTTTCTGACGCCGATTTACAGAGAAGGCGAGGAGATAGAAAGACGTACTTGGTCTCATATTGAAGCCTTTATTTCCATGTATGTGCTCCTAAAGAATCGTGCGTATGTAAAGCCCGTGGTATGCTCAGCAAGGATTGCAAAGTTACTTGTTTCAGAGAGACTGTTCTTCAATTTATAGACACTGTTCTTCAACTTTTGACGCCGATTTACAGAGAAGGCGAGGAGATAGAAAAACGTACTTGGTCTCATTTTGAAGCCTTTTTTTCATGTATATGCTCCTAAAATTTCATGTATATGCTCCTCAAATATCGTGCGTATGTAAAGCCCGTGGTATGCTCAGCAAGGATTGCAAAGTTACTTGTTTCATAGAGACTGTTCTTCATCTTCATAGACACCGTTCTTCAACTTATAGACATCGTTCTTCAACTTCTGACGCCGATTTACAGAGAAGGCGAGGAGATAGAAAGACGTACTTGGTCTCATATTGAAGCCTTTATTTCCGTGTATGTGGTCCTAAAGTATCGTGCGTATGTAAAGCCCGTGGTATGCTCAGCAAGGATTGCAAAGTTACTTGTTTCATAGAGACTGTTCTTCATCTTCATAGACACCGTTCTTCAACTTTTGACGCCGATTTACAGAGAAGGCGAGGAGATAGAAAGACGTATTTGGTCTAATTTTGAAGCCTTTGTTTTCATGTATATGCTCCTCAAATATCGTGCGTATGTAAAGCCCGTGGTATGCTCAGCAAGGATTGCAAAATTACTTGTTTCATAGACACCGTTCTTCATTTTCTGACGCCGATTTACAGAGAAGGCGAGGAGATAGAAAGACGTACTTGGTCTCATATTGAAGCCTTTATTTCCATGTATGTGCTCCTAAAGAATCGTGCGTATGTAAAGCCCGTGGTATGCTCAGCAAGGATTGCAAAGTTACTTGTTTCATAGAGACTGTTCTTCAATTTATAGACACTGTTCTTCAACTTTTGACGCCGATTTACAGAGAAGGCGAGGAGATAGAAAAACGTACTTGGTCTCATTTTGAAGCCTTTGTTTTCATGTATATGCTTCTAAAATATCGTGCGTATGTAAAGCCCGTGGTATGCTCAGCAAGGATTGCAAAATTACTTGTTGCAGAGACACCGTTCTTCAACTTCTGACGCCGATTTACAGAGAAGGCAAGGAGATAGAAAGACGTCCTTGGTCTCATATTGTAGCCTTTATTTCCATGTATGTGGTCCTAAAGTATCGTGCGTATGTAAAGCCCGTGGTATACTCAGCATGCAAAATTACTTGTTTCATAGACACCGTTCTTCAACTTCTGACAACAATTAACAGAGAAGGCGAGGAGATAGAAAGACGTACTTGATCTCATTTTGAAGCCTTTGTTTTCTTGTATATGCTCCTAAAGTATGGTGCGTATGTAAAGCCCGTGGTATGCTCAGCAAGGATTGCAAAGTTACTTGTTTCATAGAGACTGTTCTTCATCTTCATAGACACCGTTCTTCAACTTATAGACACCGTTCTTCAACTTCTGACGCCGATTTACAGAGAAGGCGAGGAGATAGAAAGACGTACTTGGTCTCATATTGAAGCCTTTATTTCCGTGTATGTGGTCCTAAAGTATCGTGCGTATGTAAAGCCCGTGGTATGCTCAGCAAGGATTGCAAAGTTACTTGTTTCATAGAGACTGTTCTTCATCTTCATAGACACCGTTCTTCAACTTTTGACGCCGATTTACAGAGAAGGCGAGGAGATAGAAAGACGTATTTGGTCTAATTTTGAAGCCTTTGTTTTCATGTATATGCTCCTCAAATATCGTGCGTATGTAAAGCCCGTGGTATGCTCAGCAAGGATTGCAAAATTACTTGTTTCATAGACACTGTTCTTCATTTTCTGACGCCGATTTACAGAGAAGGCGAGGAGATAGAAAGACGTACTTGGTCTCATATTGAAGCCTTTATTTCCATGTATGTGCTCCTAAAGAATCGTGCGTATGTAAAGCCCGTGGTATGCTCAGCAAGGATTGCAAAGTTACTTGTTTCATAGAGACTGTTCTTCAATTTATAGACACTGTTCCTCAACTTTTGACGCCGATTTACAGAGAAGGCGAGGAGATAGAAAAACGTACTTGGTCTCATTTTGAAGCCTTTGTTTTCATGTATATGTTTCTAAAATATCGAGCGTATGTAAAGCCCGTGGTATGCTCAGCAAGGATTGCAAAATTACTTGTTTCATACACACCGTTCTTCAACTTCTGACGCCGATTTACAGAGAAGGCGAAGAGATAGACTAACGTACCTGGTCTCATTTTGAAGCCTTGGTTTCCATGTATGTGCTCCTAACGTATCGTGCGTATGTAAAGCCCGTGGTATGCTCAGCAAGGATTGCAAAGTTACTTGTTTCATAGTGACTTTTCTTCATCTTCATAGACACCGTTCTTCAACTTTTGACGCCGATTTACAGAGAAGGCGAGGAGATAGAAAGACGTACTTGGTCTCATTTTCAAGCCTTTGTTTTCTTTTATATGCTTCTAAAATATCGAGCGTATGTAAAGCCCGTGGTATGCTCAGCAAGGATTGCAAAATTACTTGTTGCAGAGACACCGTTCTTCAACTTCTGACGCCGATTTACAGAGAAGGCAAGGAGATAGAAAGACGTCCTTGGTCTCATATTGTAGCCTTTATTTCCATGTATGTGGTCCTAAAGTATCGTGCGTATGTAAAGCCCGTGGTATGCTCAGCAAGGATTGCAAAATTACTTGTTTCATACACACCGTTCTTCAACTTCTGACGCCGATTTACAGAGAAGGCGAGGAGATAGAAAGACGTACTTGGTCTCATTTTGAAGCCTTTGTTTTCTTGTATATGCTCCTAAAGTATGGTGCGTATGTAAAGCCCGTGGTATGCTCAGCAAGGATTGCAAAGTTACTTGTTTCATAGAGACTGTTCTTCATCTTCATAGACACCGTTCTTCAACTTCTGACGCCGATTTACAGAGAAGGCGAGGAGATAGAAAGACGTACTTGGTCTCATTTTCAAGCCTTTGTTTTCTTTTATATGCTTCTAAAATATCGAGCGTATGTAAAGCCCGTGGTATGCTCAGCAAGGATTGCAAAATTACTTGTTGCAGAGACACCGTTCTTCAACTTCTGACGCCGATTTACAGAGAAGGCAAGGAGATAGAAAGACGTACTTGGTCTCATTTTGAAGCCTTTGTTTTCTTGTATATGCTCCTAAAGTATGGTGCGTATGTAAAGCCCGTGGTATGCTCAGCAAGGATTGCAAAGTTACTTGTTTCATACACACCGTTCTTCAACTTCTGACGCCGATTTACAGAGAAGGCGAGGAGATAGAAAGACGTACTTGGTCTCATTTTGAAGCCTTGGTTTCCATGTATGTGCTCCTAACGTATCGTGCGTATGTAAAGCCCGTGGTATGCTCAGCAAGGATTGCAAAGTTACTTGTTTCATAGTGACTTTTCTTCATCTTCATAGACACCGTTCTTCAACTTTTGACGCCGATTTACAGAGAAGGCGAGGAGATAGAAAGACGTACTTGGTCTCATTTTCAAGCCTTTGTTTTCTTTTATATGCTTCTAAAATATCGAGCGTATGTAAAGCCCGTGGTATGCTCAGCAAGGATTGCAAAATTACTTGTTGCAGAGACACCGTTCTTCAACTTCTGACGCCGATTTACAGAGAAGGCAAGGAGATAGAAAGACGTCCTTGGTCTCATATTGTAGCCTTTATTTCCATGTATGTGGTCCTAAAGTATCGTGCGTATGTAAAGCCCGTGGTATGCTCAGCAAGGATTGCAAAATTACTTGTTTCATACACACCGTTCTTCAACTTCTGACGCCGATTTACAGAGAAGGCGAGGAGATAGAAAGACGTACTTGGTCTCATTTTGAAGCCTTAGTTTTCTTGTATATGCTCCTAAAGTATGGTGCGTATGTAAAGCCCGTGGTATGCTCAGCAAGGATTGCAAAGTTACTTGTTTCATAGAGACTGTTCTTCATCTTCATAGACACCGTTCTTCAACTTCTGACGCCGATTTACAGAAAAGGCGAGGAGATAGAAAGACGTACTTGGTCTCATTTTCAAGCCTTTGTTTTCATTTATATGCTCCTCAAATATCGTGCGTATGTAAAACCCGTGGTATGCTCAGCAAGGATTGCAAAATTACTTGTTTCATATACACCGTTCTTCAACTTCTGACGCCGATTTACAGAGAAGGCGAGGAGATAGAAAGACGTACTTGGTCTCATTTTGAAGCCTTTGTTTTCTTGTATATGCTCCTAAAGTATGGTGCGTATGTAAAGCCCGTGGTATGCTCAGCAAGGATTGCAAAGTTACTTGTTTCATAGACACCATTCTTCAACCTCTGACGCCGATTTACAGAGAAGGCGAGGAGATAGAAAGACGTACTTGGTCTCATTTTGAAGCCTTTGTTTTCTTGTATATGCTCCTCAAATATCGTGCGTATGTAAAGCCCGTGGTATGCTCAGCAAGGATTGCAAAGTTACTTGTTTCATAGTGACTTTTCTTCATCTTCATAGACACCGTTCTTCAACTTTTGACGCCGATTTACAGAGAAGGCGAGGAGATAGAAAGACGTACTTGGTCTCATTTTGAAGCCTTTGTTTTCTTGTATATGCTCCTAAAGTATGGTGCGTATGTAAAGCCCGTGGTATGCTCAGCAAGGATTGCAAAGTTACTTGTTTCATAGAGACTGTTCTTCATCTTCATAGACACCGTTCTTCAACTTCTGACGCCGATTTACAGAGAAGGCGAGGAGATAGAAAGACGTACTTGGTCTCATTTTCAAGCCTTTGTTTTCTTTTATATGCTCCTCAAATATCGTGCGTATGTACAACCCGTGGTATGCTCAGCAAGGATTGCAAAATTACTTGTTTCATACACACCGTTCTTCAACTTCTGACGCCGATTTACAGAGAAGGCGAGGAGATAGAAAGACGTACTTGGTCTCATTTTGAAGCCTTTGTTTTCTTGTATATGCTCCTAAAGTATGGTGCGTATGTAAAGCCCGTGGTATGCTCAGCAAGGATTGCAAAGTTACTTGTTTCATAGACACCGTTCTTCAACTTCTGACGCCGATTTACAGAGAAGGCAAGGAGATAGAAAGACGTCCTTGGTCTCATATTGTAGCCTTTATTTCCATGTATGTGGTTCTAAAGTATCGTGCGTATGTAAAGCCCGTGGTATGCTCAGCAAGGATTGCAAAATTACTTGTTTCATACACACCGTTCTTCAACTTCTGACGCCGATTTACAGAGAAGGCGAGGAGATAGAAAGACGTATTTGGTCTCATTTTGTAGAGTTTGTTTCCATGTTTGTGTCGCTATAATTTCGTGCGTATGTAAAGCCCGTGGTATGCTCAGCAAGGATTGCAAAGTTACTTGTTTCATAGAGACTGTTCTTCATCTTCATAGACAGCGTTCTTCAACTTCTGACGCCGATTTACAGAGAAGGCGAGGAGATAGAAAGACGTATTTGGTCTAATTTTGAAGCCTTTGTTTTCATGTATATGCTCCTCAAATATCGTGCGTATGTAAAGCCCGTGGTATGCTCAGCAAGGATTGCAAAGTTACTTGTTTCATAGAGATGTTCTTCATTTATAGACACCGTTCTTCAACTTTTGACGCCGATTTACAGAGAAGGCGAGGAGATAGAAAGACGTACTTGGTCTCATTTTGAAGCCTTTGTTTTCTTGTATATGCTCCTTAAATATCGTGCGTATGTAAAGCCCGTGGTATGCTCAGCAAGGATTGCAAAGTTACTTGTTTCATAGAGACTGTTCTTCATCTTCATAGACACCGTTCTTCAACTTCTGACGCCGATTTACAGAGAAGGCGAGGAGATAGAAAGACGTACTTGGTCTCATTTTCAAGCCTTTGTTTTCTTTTATATGCTCCTCAAATATCGTGCGTATGTAAAACCCGTGGTATGCTCAGCAAGGATTGCAAAATTACTTGTTTCATACACACCGTTCTTCAACTTCTGACGCCGATTTACAGAGAAGGCGAGGAGATAGAAAGACGTTCTTGGTCTCATTTTGAAGCCTTTGTTTTCTTGTATATGCTCCTAAAGTATGGTGCGTATGTAAAGCCCGTGGTATGCTCAGCAAGGATTGCAAAGTTACTTGTTTCATAGACACCGTTCTTCAACTTCTGACGCCGATTTACAGAGAAGGCGAGGAGATAGAAAGACGTACTTGGTCTCATTTTGTAGCCTTTATTTTCATGTATGTGGTCCTAAAGTATCGTGCGTATGTAAAGCCCGTGGTATGCTCAGCAAGGATTGCAAAATTACTTGTTTCATACACACCGTTCTTCAACTTCTGACGCCGATTTACAGAGAAGGCGAGGAGATAGAAAGACGTACTTGGTCTCATTTTGAAGCCTTTGTTTTCTTGTATATGCTCCTCAAATATCGTGCGTATGTAAAGCCCGTGGTATGCTCAGCAAGGATTGCAAAGTTACTTGTTTCATAGAGACTGTTCTTCATCTTCATAGACACCGTTCTTCAACTTCTGACGCCGATTTACAGAGAAGGCGAGGAGATAGAAAGACGTATTTGGTCTCATTTTGAAGCCTTTGTTTTCTTGTATATGCTCCTCAAATATCGTGCGTATGTAAAGCCCGTGGTATGCTCAGCAAGGATTGCAAAGTTACTTGTTTCATAGAGATTGTTCTTCAGTTTATAGACACCGTTCTTCAACTTTTGACGCCGATTTACAGAGAAGGCGAGGAGATAGAAAGACGTACTTGGTCTCATTTTGAAGCCTTTGTTTTCTTGTATATGCTCCTCAAATATCGTGCGTATGTAAAGCCCGTGGATATGCTCAGCAAGGATTGCAAAGTTACTTGTTTCATAGAGACTGTTCTTCATCTTCATAGACACCGTTCTTCAACTTCTGACGCCGATTTACAGAGAAGGCGAGGAGATAGAAAGACGTACTTGGTCTCATTTTCAAGCCTTTGTTTTCTTGTATATGCTCCTCAAATATCGTGCGTATGTAAAGCCCGTGGTATGCTCAGCAAGGATTGCAAAATTACTTCATCTTCATACACACCGTTCTTCAACTTCTGACGCCGATTTACAGAGAAGGCGAGGAGATAGAAAGACGTACTTGGTCTCATTTTGAAGCCTTTGTTTTCTTGTATATGCTCCTAAAGTATGGTGCGTATGTAAAGCCCGTGGTATGCTCAGCAAGGATTGCAAAGTTACTTGTTTCATAGACACCGTTCTTCAACTTCTGACGCCGATTTACAGAGAAGGCGAGGAGATAGAAAGACGTCCTTGGTCTCATATTGTAGCCTTTATTTCCATGTATGTGGTCCTAAAGTATCGTGCGTATGTAAAGCCCGTGGTATGCTCAGCAAGGATTGCAAAATTACTTGTTTCATACACACCGTTCTTCAACTTCTGACGCCGATTTACAGAGAAGGCGAGGAGATAGAAAGACGTATTTGGTCTCATTTTGAAGCTTTTGTTTTCATGTATATGCTCCTCAAATATCGTGCGTATGTAAAGCCCGTGGTATGCTCAGCAAGGATTGCAAAGTTACTTGTTTCATAGAGACTGTTCTTCATCTTCATAGACACCGTTCTTCAACTTCTGACGCCGATTTACAGAGAAGGCGAGGAGATAGAAAGACGTACTTGGTCTCATTTTGAAGCCTTTGTTTCCACGTATGTGTCCCTCAAATATCGTGCGTATGTAAAGCCCGTGGTATGCTCAGCAAGGATTGCAAAGTTACTTGTTTCATAGAGACTGTTCTTCATTTCATAGACACCGTTCTTCAACTTCTGACGCCGATTTACAGAGAAGGCGAGGAGATAGAAAGACGTACTTGGTCTCATTTTGAAGCCTTTGTTTTCTTGTATATGCTCCTAAATATCGTGCGTATGTAAAGCCCGTGGTATGCTCAGCAAGGATTGCAAAGTTACTTGTTTCATAGAGACTGTTCTTCATCTTCATAGACACCGTTCTTCAACTTCTGACGCCGATTTACAGAGAAGGCGAGGAGATAGAAAGACGTACTTGGTCTCATTTTCAAGCCTTTGTTTTCTTTTATATGCTCCTCAAATATCGTGCGTATGTAAAGCCCGTGGTATGCTCAGCAAGGATTGCAAAATTACTTGTTTCATACACACCGTTCTTCAACTTCTGACGCCGATTTACAGAGAAGGCGAGGAGATAGAAAGACGTACTTGGTCTCATTTTGAAGCCTTTGTTTTCTTGTATATGCTCCTAAAGTATGGTGCGTATGTAAAGCCCGTGGTATGCTCAGCAAGGATTGCAAAGTTACTTGTTTCATAGACATCTTCATAGTTTCTTCAACTTCTGACGCCGATTTACAGAGAAGGCGAGGAGATAGAAAGACGTACTTGGTCTCATATTGAAGCCTTTGTTTTCATGTATATGCTCTTCAAATATCGTGCGTATGTAAAGCCTGTGGTATGCACAGCAAGGATTGCAAAATTACTTGTTTCATACACACCGTTCTTCAACTTCTGACGCCGATTTACAGAGAAGGCGAGGAGATAGAAAGACGTACTTGGTCTCATATTGAAGCCTATGTTTTCTTGTATATGCTCCTCAAATATCGTGCGTATGTAAAGCCCGTGGTATGCTCAGCAAGGATTGCAAAGTTACTTGTTTCATAGAGACTGTTCTTCATCTTCATAGACACCGTTCTTCAACTTCTGACGCCGATTTACAGAGAAGGCGAGGAGATAGAAAGACGTACTTGGTCTCATTTTGAAGCCTTTGTTTTCTTGTATATGCTCCTCAAATATCGTGCGTATGTAAAGCAAGAGCACACCTCAGAACTCATTGCACACTAACTATTATCATAGTGACTGTTCTTCATCTTCATAGACACCGTTCTTCAACTTCTGACGCCGATTTACAGAGAAGGCGAGGAGATAGAAAGACGTACTTGGTCTCATTTTCAAGCCTTTGTTTTCTTTTATATGCTCTAAAATATCGTGCGTATGTAAAGCCCGTGGTATGCTCAGCAAGGATTGCAAAATTACTTGTTTCAGAGACACCGTTCTTCAACTTCTGACGCCGATTTACAGAGAAGGCGAGGAGATAGAAAGACGTCCTTGGTCTCATTTTGAAGCCTTTGTTTTCATGTATATGCTCCTAAAATATCGTGCGTATGTAAAGCCCGTGGTATGCTCAGCAAGGATTGCAAAATTACTTGTTTCATACACACCGTTCTTCATAGACACCGTTCTTCACGACGCCGATTTACAGAGAAGGCGAGGAGATAGAAAGACGTACTTGGTCTCATTTTGAAGCCTTTGTTTTCTTGTATATGCTCCTAAAGTATGGTGCGTATGTAAAGCCCGTGGTATGCTCAGCAAGGATTGCAAAGTTACTTGTTTCATAGAGACTGTTCTTCATCTTCATAGACACCGTTCTTCAACTTCTGACGCCGATTTACAGAGAAGGCGAGGAGATAGAAAGACGTACTTGGTCTCATTTTGAAGCCTTTGTTTTCTTTTATGTGCTCCTCAAATATCGTGCGTATGTAAAACCCGTGGTATGTTCAGAAAGGATTGCAAAATTACTTGTTTCATACACACCGTTCTTCTACTTCTGACGCCGATTTACAGAGAAGGCGAGGAGATAGAAAGACGTACTTGGTCTCATTTTGAAGCCTTTGTTTTCTTGTATATGCTCCTAAAGTATGGTGCGTATGTAAAGCCCGTGGTATGCTCAGCAAGGATTGCAAAGTTACTTGTTTCATAGAGACTGTTCTTCATCTTCATTTCTTCAACTTCTGACGCCGATTTACAGAGAAGGCGAGGATAGATCTCATTTTGAAGCCTTTGTTTTCTTGTATATGCTCCTAAAGTATCGTGCGTATGTAAAGCCCGTGGTATGCTCAGCAAGGATTGCAAAGTTACTTGTTTCAAGACTGTTCTTCATCTTCATAGACACCGTTCTTCAACTTCTGACGCCGATTTACAGAGAAGGCGAGGAGATAGAAAGACGTACTTGGTCTCATTTTGAAGCCTTTGTTTTCTTGTATATGCTCCTAAATATCGTGCGTATGTAAAGCCCGTGGTATGCTCAGCAAGGATTGCAAAGTTACTTGTTTCATAGAGACTGTTCTTCATCTTCTGACGCCGATTTACAGAGAAGGCGAGGAGATAGAAAGACGTACTTGGTCTCATTTTGAAGCCTTTGTTTTCTTTGATATGCTCCTGTTATATGCTGCGTTTGTTTATCCCGTGGTATGGTCAGCAAGGATTGCAAAATTACTTGTTTCATACACACCGTTCTTCAACTTCTGACGCCGATTTACAGAGAAGGCGAGGAGATAGAAAGACGTACTTGGTCTCATTTTGAAGCCTTTGTTTTCTTGTATATGCTCCTAAAGTATGGTGCGTATGTAAAGCCCGTGGTATGCTCAGCAAGGATTGCAAAGTTACTTGTTTCATAGACACCGTTCTTCAACTTCTGACGCCGATTTACAGAGAAGGCGAGGAGATAGAAAGACGTCCTTGGTCTCATATTGTAGCCTTTATTTCCATGTATGTGGTCCTAAAGTATCGTGCGTATGTAAAGCCCGTGGTATGCTCAGCAAGGATTGCAAAATTACTTGTTTCATACACACCGTTCTTCAACTTCTGACGCCGATTTACAGAGAAGGCGAGGAGATAGAAAGACGTACTTGGTCTCATTTTGAAGCCTTTGTTTTCATGTATATGCTCCTAAATATCGTGCGTATGTAAAGCCCGTGGTATGCTCAGCAAGGATTGCAAAGTTACTTGTTTCATAGAGACTGTTCTTCATCTTCATAGACACCGTTCTTCAACTTCTGACGCCGATTTACAGAGAAGGCGAGGAGATAGAAAGACGTACTTGGTCTCATTTTGAAGCCTTTGTTTTCATGTATATGCTCCTCAAATATCGTGCGTATGTAAAGCCCGTGGTATGCTCAGCAAGGATTGCAAAGTTACTTGTTTCATAGAGACTGTTCTTCATCTTCATAGACACCGTTCTTCAACTTTTGACGCCGATTTACAGAGAAGGCGAGGAGATAGAAAGACGTACTTGGTCTCATTTTGAAGCCTTTGTTTTCTTGTATATGCTCCTTAAATATCGTGCGTATGTAAAGCCCGTGGTATGCTCAGCAAGGATTGCAAAGTTACTTGTTTCATAGAGACTGTTCTTCATCTTCATAGACACCGTTCTTCAACTTCTGACGCCGATTTACAGAGAAGGCGAGGAGATAGAAAGACGTACTTGGTCTCATTTTCAAGCCTTTGTTTTCTTTTATATGCTCCTCAAATATCGTGCGTATGTAAAACCCGTGGTATGCTCAGCAAGGATTGCAAAATTACTTGTTTCATACACACCGTTCTTCAACTTCTGACGCCGATTTACAGAGAAGGCGAGGAGATTGAAAGACGTTCTTGGTCTCATTTTGAAGCCTTTGTTTTCTTGTATATGCTCCTAAAGTATGGTGCGTATGTAAAGCCCGTGGTATGCTCAGCAAGGATTGCAAAGTTACTTGTTTCATAGACACCGTTCTTCAACTTCTGACGCCGATTTACAGAGAAGGCAAGGAGATAGAAAGACGTCCTTGGTCTCATATTGTAGCCTTTATTTCCATGTATGTGGTCCTAAAGTATCGTGCGTATGTAAAGCCCGTGGTATGCTCAGCAAGGATTGCAAAATTACTTGTTTCATACACACCGTTCTTCAACTTCTGACGCCGATTTACAGAGAAGGCGAGGAGATAGAAAGACGTATTTGGTCTAATTTTGAAGCCTTTGTTTTCATGTATATGCTCCTCAAATATCGTGCGTATGTAAAGCCCGTGGTATGCTCAGCAAGGATTGCAAAGTTACTTGTTTCATAGAGACTGTTCTTCATCTTCATAGACACCGTTCTTCAACTTCTGACGCCGATTTACAGAGAAGGCGAGGAGATAGAAAGACGTATTTGGTCTAATTTTGAAGCCTTTGTTTTCATGTATATGCTCCTCAAATATCGTGCGTATGTAAAGCCCGTGGTATGCTCAGCAAGGATTGCAAAGTTACTTGTTTCATAGAGATTGTTCTTCAATTTATAGACACCGTTCTTCAACTTTTGACGCCGATTTACAGAGAAGGCGAGGAGATAGAAAGACGTACTTGGTCTCATTTTGAAGCCTTTGTTTTCTTGTATATGCTCCTTAAATATCGTGCGTATGTAAAGCCCGTGGTATGCTCAGCAAGGATTGCAAAGTTACTTGTTTCATAGAGACTGTTCTTCATCTTCATAGACACCGTTCTTCAACTTCTGTCGCCGATTTACAGAGAAGGGAGGTGATAGAATGACGTACTTGGTCTCATTTTCAAGCCTTTGTTTTCTTTTATATGCTCCTCAAATATCGTGCGTATGTAAAACCCGTGGTATGCTCAGCAAGGATTGCAAAATTACTTGTTTCATACACACCGTTCTTCAACTTCTGACGCCGATTTACAGAGAAGGCGAGGAGATTGAAAGACGTTCTTGGTCTCATTTTGAAGCCTTTGTTTTCTTGTATATGCTCCTAAAGTATGGTGCGTATGTAAAGCCCGTGGTATGCTCAGCAAGGATTGCAAAGTTACTTGTTTCATAGACACCGTTCTTCAACTTCTGACGCCGATTTACAGAGAAGGCAAGGAGATAGAAAGACGTCCTTGGTCTCATATTGTAGCCTTTATTTCCATGTATGTGGTCCTAAAGTATCGTGCGTATGTAAAGCCCGTGGTATGCTCAGCAAGGATTGCAAAATTACTTGTTTCATACACACCGTTCTTCAACTTCTGACGCCGATTTACAGAGAAGGCGAGGAGATAGAAAGACGTATTTGGTCTAATTTTGAAGCCTTTGTTTTCATGTATATGCTCCTCAAATATCGTGCGTATGTAAAGCCCGTGGTATGCTCAGCAAGGATTGCAAAGTTACTTGTTTCATAGAGACTGTTCTTCATCTTCATAGACACCGTTCTTCAACTTCTGACGCCGATTTACAGAGAAGGCGAGGAGATAGAAAGACGTATTTGGTCTAATTTTGAAGCCTTTGTTTTCATGTATATGCTCCTCAAATATCGTGCGTATGTAAAGCCCGTGGTATGCTCAGCAAGGATTGCAAAGTTACTTGTTTCATAGAGATTGTTCTTCAATTTATAGACACCGTTCTTCAACTTTTGACGCCGATTTACAGAGAAGGCGAGGAGATAGAAAGACGTACTTGGTCTCATTTTGAAGCCTTTGTTTTCTTGTATATGCTCCTTAAATATCGTGCGTATGTAAAGCCCGTGGTATGCTCAGCAAGGATTGCAAAGTTACTTGTTTCATAGAGACTGTTCTTCATCTTCATAGACACCGTTCTTCAACTTCTGACGCCGATTTACAGAGAAGGCGAGGAGATAGAAAGACGTACTTGGTCTCATTTTCAAGCCTTTGTTTTCTTTTATATGCTCCTCAAATATCGTGCGTATGTAAAACCCGTGGTATGCTCAGCAAGGATTGCAAAATTACTTGTTTCATACACACCGTTCTTCAACTTCTGACGCCGATTTACAGAGAAGGCGAGGAGATTGAAAGACGTTCTTGGTCTCATTTTGAAGCCTTTGTTTTCTTGTATATGCTCCTAAAGTATGGTGCGTATGTAAAGCCCGTGGTATGCTCAGCAAGGATTGCAAAGTTACTTGTTTCATAGACACCGTTCTTCAACTTCTGACGCCGATTTACAGAGAAGGCAAGGAGATAGAAAGACGTCCTTGGTCTCATATTGTAGCCTTTATTTCCATGTATGTGGTCCTAAAGTATCGTGCGTATGTAAAGCCCGTGGTATGCTCAGCAAGGATTGCAAAATTACTTGTTTCATACACACCGTTCTTCAACTTCTGACGCCGATTTACAGAGAAGGCGAGGAGATAGAAAGACGTATTTGGTCTAATTTTGAAGCCTTTGTTTTCATGTATATGCTCCTCAAATATCGTGCGTATGTAAAGCCCGTGGTATGCTCAGCAAGGATTGCAAAGTTACTTGTTTCATAGAGACTGTTCTTCATCTTCATAGACACCGTTCTTCAACTTCTGACGCCGATTTACAGAGAAGGCGAGGAGATAGAAAGACGTATTTGGTCTAATTTTGAAGCCTTTGTTTTCATGTATATGCTCCTCAAATATCGTGCGTATGTAAAGCCCGTGGTATGCTCAGCAAGGATTGCAAAGTTACTTGTTTCATAGAGATTGTTCTTCAATTTATAGACACCGTTCTTCAACTTTTGACGCCGATTTACAGAGAAGGCGAGGAGATAGAAAGACGTACTTGGTCTCATTTTGAAGCCTTTGTTTTCTTGTATATGCTCCTTAAATATCGTGCGTATGTAAAGCCCGTGGTATGCTCAGCAAGGATTGCAAAGTTACTTGTTTCATAGAGACTGTTCTTCATCTTCATAGACACCGTTCTTCAACTTCTGACGCCGATTTACAGAGAAGGCGAGGAGATAGAAAGACGTACTTGGTCTCATTTTCAAGCCTTTGTTTTCTTTTATATGCTCCTCAAATATCGTGCGTATGTAAAACCCGTGGTATGCTCAGCAAGGATTGCAAAATTACTTGTTTCATACACACCGTTCTTCAACTTCTGACGCCGATTTACAGAGAAGGCGAGGAGATTGAAAGACGTTCTTGGTCTCATTTTGAAGCCTTTGTTTTCTTGTATATGCTCCTAAAGTATGGTGCGTATGTAAAGCCCGTGGTATGCTCAGCAAGGATTGCAAAGTTACTTGTTTCATAGACACCGTTCTTCAACTTCTGACGCCGATTTACAGAGAAGGCAAGGAGATAGAAAGACGTCCTTGGTCTCATATTGTAGCCTTTATTTCCATGTATGTGGTCCTAAAGTATCGTGCGTATGTAAAGCCCGTGGTATGCTCAGCAAGGATTGCAAAATTACTTGTTTCATACACACCGTTCTTCAACTTCTGACGCCGATTTACAGAGAAGGCGAGGAGATAGAAAGACGTATTTGGTCTAATTTTGAAGCCTTTGTTTTCATGTATATGCTCCTCAAATATCGTGCGTATGTAAAGCCCGTGGTATGCTCAGCAAGGATTGCAAAGTTACTTGTTTCATAGAGACTGTTCTTCATCTTCATAGACACCGTTCTTCAACTTCTGACGCCGATTTACAGAGAAGGCGAGGAGATAGAAAGACGTATTTGGTCTAATTTTGAAGCCTTTGTTTTCATGTATATGCTCCTCAAATATCGTGCGTATGTAAAGCCCGTGGTATGCTCAGCAAGGATTGCAAAGTTACTTGTTTCATAGAGATTGTTCTTCAGTTTATAGACACCGTTCTTCAACTTTTGACGCCGATTTACAGAGAAGGCGAGGAGATAGAAAGACGTACTTGGTCTCATTTTGAAGCCTTTGTTTTCTTGTATATGCTCCTTAAATATCGTGCGTATGTAAAGCCCGTGGTATGCTCAGCAAGGATTGCAAAGTTACTTGTTTCATAGAGACTGTTCTTCATCTTCATAGACACCGTTCTTCAACTTCTGACGCCGATTTACAGAGAAGGCGAGGAGATAGAAAGACGTACTTGGTCTCATTTTGAAGCCTTTGTTTTCATGTATATGCTCCTCAAATATCGTGCGTATGTAAAGCCCGTGGTATGCTCAGCAAGGATTGCAAAGTTACTTGTTTCAAGACTGTTCTTCACACACGTTCTTCAACTTCTGACGCCGATTTACAGAGAAGGCGAGGAGATAGAAAGACGTACTTGGTCTCATTTTGAAGCCTTTGTTTTCATGTATATGCTCCTAAAGTATCGTGCGTATGTAAAGCCCGTGGTATGCTCAGCAAGGATTGCAAAATTACTTGTTTCATAGACACCGTTCTTCAACTTCTGACGCCGATTTACAGAGAAGGCGAGGAGATAGAAAGACGTCCTTGGTCTCATTTTGAAGCCTTTGTTTTCATGTATATTCTCCTTAAATATCGTGCGTATGTAAAGCCCGTGGTATGCTCAGCAAGGATTGCAAAGTTACTTGTTTCATAGAGACACCGTACTTCAACTTCTGACGCCGATTTACAGAGAAGGCGAGGAGATAGAAAGACGTACTTGGTCTCATTTTGAAGCCTTTGTTTTCATGTATATGCTCCTAAAATATCGTGCGTATGTAAAGCCCGTGGTATGCTCAGCAAGGATTGCAAAGTTACTTGTTTCATAGAGACTGTTCTACATCTTCATAAACACCGTTCTTCAACTTCTGACGCCGATGTACAGAGAAGGCGAGGAGATAGAAAGACGTACTTGGTCTCATTTTGAAGCCATTGTTTTCATGTATATGCTCCTCAAATATCGTGCGTATGTAAAGCCCGTGGTATGCTCAGCAAGGATTGCAAAGTTACTTGTTTCATAGAGACTGTTCTTCATTTCATAGACACCGTTCTTCAACTTCTGACGCCGATTTACAGAGAAGGCGAGGAGATAGAAAGACGTACTTGGTCTCATTTTGAAGCCTTTGTTTTCATGTATATGCTCCTAAATATCGTGCGTATGTAAAGCCCGTGGTATGCTCAGCAAGGATTGCAAAGTTACTTGTTTCATAGAGACTGTTCTTCATCTTCATAGACACCGTTCTTCAACTTCTGACGCCGATTTACAGAGAAGGCGAGGAGATAGGAAAGACGTACTTGGTCTCATTTTGAAGCCTTTGTTTTCATGTATATGCTCCTCAAATATCGTGCGTATGTAAAGCCCGTGGTATGCTCAGCAAGGATTGCAAAGTTACTTGTTTCATAGACACTGTTCTTCATCTTCATAGACACCGTTCTTCAACTTCCGACGCCGATTTACAGAGAAGGCGAGGAGATAGAAAGACGTACTTGGTCTCATTTTGAAGCCTTTGTTTTCATGTATATGCTCCTAAAATATCGTGCGTATGTAAAGCCCGTGGTATGGTCTGCAAGGATTGCAAAGTTACTTGTTTCATAGACACCGTTCTTCAACTTCTGACGCCGATTTACAGAGAAGGCGAGGAGATAGAAAGACGTCCTTGGTCTCATATTGTAGCCTTTTTTTCCATGTATGTGGTCCTAAAGTATCGTGCGTATGTAAAGCCCGTGGTATGCTCAGCAAGGATTGCAAAATTACTTGTTTCATAGACACCGTTCTTCAATTTCTGACGCCGATTTACAGAGAAGGCGAGGAGATAGAAAGACGTACTTGGTCTCATTTTGAAGCCTTTGTTTTCTTGTATATGCTCCTTAAATATCGTGCGTATGTAAAGCCCGTGGTATGCTCAGCAAGGATTGCAAAGTTACTTGTTTCATAGAGACTGTTCTTCATCTTCATAGACACCGTTCTTCAACTTTTCAACTGACGCCGATTTACAGAGAAGGCGAGGAGATAGAAAGACGTATTTGGTCTAATTTTGAAGCCTTTGTTTTCATGTATATGCTCCTCAAATATCGTGCGTATGTAAAGCCCGTGGTATGCTCAGCAAGGATTGCAAAGTTACTTGTTTCATAGAGACTGTTCTTCATCTTCATAGACACCGTTCTTCAACTTCTGACGCCGATTTACAGAGAAGGCGAGGAGATAGAAAGACGTACTTGGTCTCATTTTGAAGCCTTTGTTTTCATGTATATGCTCCTCAAATATCGTGCGTATGTAAAGCCCGTGGTATGCTCAGCAAGGATTGCAAAGTTACTTGTTTCATAGAGACTGTTCTTCAATTTATAGACACTGTTCTTCAACTTTTGACGCCGATTTACAGAGAAGGCGAGGAGATAGAAAGACGTATTTGGTCTAATATTGAAGCATTTGTTTTCATGTATATGCTCCTCAAATATCGTGCGTATGTAAAGCCCGTGGTATGCTCAGCAAGGATTGCAAAATTACTTGTTTCATAGACACCGTTCTTCAACTTCTGACGCCGATTTACAGAGAAGGCGAGGAGATAGAAAGACGTACTTGGTCTCATATTGAAGCCTTTATTTCCGTGTATGTGGTACTAAAGTATCGTGCGTATGTAAAGCCCGTGGTATGCTCAGCAAGGATTGCAAAATTACTTGTTTCATACACACCGTTCTTCAACTTCTGACGCCGATTTACAGAGAAGGCGAGGAGATAGAAAGACGTACTTGGTCTCATTTTGAAGCCTTTGTTTTCTTGTATATGCTCCTAAAGTATCGTGCGTATGTAAAGCCCGTGGTATGCTCAGCAAGGATTGCAAAGTTACTTGTTTCATAGAGACTGTTCTTCATCTTCATAGACACCGTTCTTCAACTTCTGACGCCGATTTACAGAGAAGGCGAGGAGATAGAAAGACGTACTTGGTCTCATTTTGAAGCCTTTGTTTTCTTGTATATGCTCCTTAAATATCGTGCGTATGTAAAGCCCGTGGTATGCTCAGCAAGGATTGCAAAGTTACTTGTTTCATAGAGACTGTTCTTCATCTTCATAGACACCGTTCTTCAACTTCTGACGCCGATTTACAGAGAAGGCGAGGAGATAGAAAGACGTACTTGGTCTCATTTTGAAGCCTTTGTTTTCTTGTATATGCTCCTTAAATATCGTGCGTATGTAAAGCCCGAGCAATGCTCAGCAAGGATTGCAAAGTTACTTGTTTCATATATACTGTTCTTCATCTTCATAGACACCGTTCTTCAACTTCTGACGCCGATTTACAGAGAAGGCGAGGAGATAGAAAGACGTACTTGGTCTCATTTTGAAGCCACTGTTTTCATGTATGTGCTCCTAAATATCGTGCGTATGTAAAGCCCGTGGTATGCTCAGCAAGGATTGCAAAGTTACTTGTTTCATAGAGACTGTTCTTCATCTTCATAGACACCGTTCTTCAACTTCTGACGCCGATTTACAGAGAAGGCGAGGAGATAGAAAGACGTACTTGGTCTCATTTTGAAGCCTTTGTTTTCATGTATATGCTCCTCAAATATCGTGCGTATGTAAATCCCGAGGTATGCTCAGCAAGGATTGCAAAGTTACTTGTTTCATAGAGACTGTTCTTCATCTTCATAGACACCGTTCTTCAACTTCTGACGCCGATTTACAGAGAAGGCGAGGAGATAGAAAGACGTACTTGGTCTCATTTTGAAGCCTTTGTTTTCATGTATATGCTCCTAAATATCGTGCGTATGTAAAGCCCGTGGTATGCTCAGCAAGGATTGCAAAGTTACTTGTTTCATAGAGACTGTTCTTCATCTTCACACCGTTCTTCAACTTCTGACGCCGATTTACAGAGAAGGCGAGGAGATAGAAAGACGTACTTGGTCTCATTTTGAAGCCTTTGTTTTCTTGTATATGCTCCTAAATATCGTGCGTATGTAAAGCCCGTGGTATGCTCAGCAAGGATTGCAAAGTTACTTGTTTCATAGAGACTGTTCTTCATCTTCATAGACACCGTTCTTCAACTTCTGACGCCGATTTACAGAGAAGGCGAGGAGATAGAAAGACGTACTTGGTCTCATTTTGAAGCCTTTGTTTTCTTGTATATGCTCCTAAATATCGTGCGTATGTAAAGCCCGTGGTATGCTCAGCAAGGATTGCAAAGTTACTTGTTTCACTTGTTCTTCATAGACACCGTTCTTCAACTTCTGACGCCGATTTACAGAGAAGGCGAGGAGATAGAAAGACGTACTTGGTCTCATATTGTAGCCTTTATTTCCATGTATGTGGTCCTAAAGTATCGTGCGTATGTAAAGCCCGTGGTATGCTCAGCAAGGATTGCAAAGTTACTTGTTTCATAGAGACTGTTCTTCATCTTCATAGACACCGTTCTTCAACTTTTGACGCCGATTTACAGAGAAGGCGAGGAGATAGAAAGACGTATTTGGTCTAATTTTGAAGCCTTTGTTTTCATGTATATGCTCCTCAAATATCGTGCGTATGTAAAGCCCGTGGTATGCTCAGCAAGGATTGCAAAATTACTTGTTTCATAGACACCGTTCTTCATTTTCTGACGCCGATTTACAGAGAAGGCGAGGAGATAGAAAGACGTACTTGGTCTCATATTGAAGCCTTTATTTCCATGTATGTGCTCCTAAAGAATCGTGCGTATGTAAAGCCCGTGGTATGCTCAGCAAGGATTGCAAAGTTACTTGTTTCATAGAGACTGTTCTTCAATTTATAGACACTGTTCTTCAACTTTTGACGCCGATTTACAGAGAAGGCGAGGAGATAGAAAAACGTACTTGGTCTCATTTTGAAGCCTTTGTTTTCATGTATATGCTCCTAAAATATCGTGCGTATGTAAAGACTGTTGTACGCTCCGCAAGGATTGCAAAATTACTTGTTTCAAAGACACCGATCTTCAACTTCTGACGCCGATTTACAGAGAAGGCGAGGAGATTGAAAGACGTACTTGGTCTCATTTTGAAGCCTTTGTTTTCATGTATATGCTCCTCAAATATCGTGCGTATGTAAAGCCCGTGGTATGCTCAGCAAGGATTGCAAAATTACTTGTTTCATAGACACCGTTCTTCAACTTCTGACGCCGATTTACAGAGAAGGCGAGGAGATAGAAAGACGTACTTGGTCTCATTTTGAAGCCTTTGTTTTCTTGTATATGCTCCTAAATATCGTGCGTATGTAAAGCCCGTGGTATGCTCAGCAAGGATTGCAAAGTTACTTGTTTCATAGAGACTGTTCTTCATCTTCATAGACACCGTTCTTCAACTTCTGACGCCGATTTACAGAGAAGGCGAGGAGATAGAAAGACGTACTTGGTCTCATTTTGAAGCCTTTGTTTTCATGTATATGCTCCTCAAATATCGTGCGTATGTAAAGCCCGTGGTATGCTCAGCAAGGATTGCAAAATTACTTGTTTCATAGACACCGTTCTTCAACTTCTGACGCCGATTTACAGAGAAGGCGAGGAGATAGAAAGACGTACTTGGTCTCATATTGAAGCCTTTATTTCCATGTATGTGGTCCTAAAGTATCGTGCGTATGTAAAGCCCGTGGTATGCTCAGCAAGGATTGCAAAGTTACTTGTTTCATAGAGACTGTTCTTCATCTTCATAGACACCGTTCTTCAACTTTTGACGCCGATTTACAGAGAAGGCGAGGAGATAGAAAGACGTATTTGGTCTAATTTTGAAGCCTTTGTTTTCATGTATATGCTCCTCAAATATCGTGCGTATGTAAAGCCCGTGGTATGCTCAGCAAGGATTGCAAAATTACTTGTTTCATAGACACCGTTCTTCATTTTCTGACGCCGATTTACAGAGAAGGCGAGGAGATAGAAAGACGTACTTGGTCTCATATTGAAGCCTTTATTTCCATGTATGTGCTCCTAAAGAATCGTGCGTATGTAAAGCCCGTGGTATGCTCAGCAAGGATTGCAAAGTTACTTGTTTCATAGAGACTGTTCTTCAATTTATAGACACTGTTCTTCAACTTTTGACGCCGATTTACAGAGAAGGCGAGGAGATAGAAAAACGTACTTGGTCTCATTTTGAAGCCTTTGTTTTCATGTATATGCTTCTAAAATATCGTGCGTATGTAAAGCCCGTGGTATGCTCAGCAAGGATTGCAAAATTACTTGTTTCAGAGACACCGTTCTTCAACTTCTGACGCCGATTTACAGAGAAGGCGAGGAGATAGAAAGACGTCCTTGGTCTCATATTGTAGCCTTTATTTCCATGTATGTGGTCCTAAAGTATCGTGCGTATGTAAAGCCCGTGGTATTCTCAGCAAGGATTGCAAAGTTACTTGTTTCATAGAGACTTTCTTCATATAGACACCGTTCTTCAACTTCTGACGCCGATTTACAGAGAAGGCGAGGAGATAGAAAGACGTACTTGGTCTCATTTTGAAGCCTTTGTTTTCATGTATATGCTCCTAAATATCGTGCGTATGTAAAGCCCGTGGTATGCTCAGCAAGGATTGCAAAGTTACTTGTTTCATAGAGACTGTTCTTCATCTTCATAGACACCGTTCTTCAACTTCTGACGCCGATTTACAGAGAAGGCGAGGAGATAGAAAGACGTACTTGGTCTCATTTTGAAGCCTTTGTTTTCATGTATATGCTCCTCAAATATCGTGCGTATGTAAAGCCCGTGGTATGCTCAGCAAGGATTGCAAAGTTACTTGTTTCATAGAGACTGTTCTTCATCTTCATAGACACCGTTCTTCAACTTCTGACGCCGATTTACAGAGAAGGCGAGGAGATAGAATGACGTACTTGGTCTCATTTTGAAGCCTTAGTTTTCATGTATATGCTCCTAAAGTATCGTGCGTATGTAAAGCCCGTGGTATGCTCAGCAAGGATTGCAAAGTTACTTGTTTCATAGAGACTGTTCTTCATCTTCATAGACACCGTTCTTCAACTTCTGACGCCGATTTACAGAGAAGGCGAGGAGATAGAAAGACGTACTTGGTCTCATTTTGAAGCCTTTGTTTTCATGTATATGCTCCTAAATATCGTGCGTATGTAAAGCCCGTGGTATGCTCAGCAAGGATTGCAAAGTTACTTGTTTCATAGAGACTGTTCTTCATCTTCATAGACACCGTTCTTCAACTTCTGACGCCGATTTACAGAGAAGGCGAGGAGATAGAAAGACGTACTTGGTCTCATTTTGAAGCCTTTGTTTTCTTGTATATGCTCCTAAATATCGTGCGTATGTAAAGCCCGTGGTATGCTCAGCAAGGATTGCAAAGTTACTTGTTTCATAGAGACTGTTCTTCATCTTCATAGACACCGTTCTTCAACTTCTGACGCCGATTTACAGAGAAGGCGAGGAGATAGAAAGACGTACTTGGTCTCATTTTGAAGCCTTTGTTTTCTTATATGCTCCTCAAATATCGTGCGTATGTAAAGCCCGTGGTATGCTCAGCAAGGATTGCAAAATTACTTGTTTCATAGACACCGTTCTTCAACTTCTGACGCCGATTTACAGAGAAGGCGAGGAGATAGAAAGACGTACTTGGTCTCATATTGAAGCCTTTATTTCCATGTATGTGGTCCTAAAGTATCGTGCGTATGTAAAGCCCGTGGTATGCTCAGCAAGGATTGCAAAGTTACTTGTTTCATAGAGACTGTTCTTCATCTTCATAGACACCGTTCTTCAACTTTTGACGCCGATTTACAGAGAAGACGAGGAGATAGAAAGACGTACTTGGTCTCATTTTGAAGCCTTTGTTTTCATGTATATGCTCCTCAAATATCGTGCGTATGTAAAGCCCGTGGTATGCTCAGCAAGGATTGCAAAATTACTTGTTTCATAGACACCGTTCTTCATTTTCTGACGCCGATTTACAGAGAAGGCGAGGAGATAGAAAGACGTACTTGGTCTCATATTGAAGCCTTTATTTCCATGTATGTGCTCCTAAAGAATCGTGCGTATGTAAAGCCCGTGGTATGCTCAGCAAGGATTGCAAAGTTACTTGTTTCATAGAGACTGTTCTTCAATTTATAGACACTGTTCTTCAACTTTTGACGCCGATTTACAGAGAAGGCGAGGAGATAGAAAAACGTACTTGGTCTCATTTTGAAGCCTTTGTTTTCATGTATATGCTTCTAAAATATCGTGCGTATGTAAAGCCCGTGGTATGCTCAGCAAGGATTGCAAAATTACTTGTTTCAGAGACACCGTTCTTCAACTTCTGACGCCGATTTACAGAGAAGGCGAGGAGATAGAAAGACGTCCTTGGTCTCATATTGTAGCCTTTATTTCCATGTATGTGGTCCTAAAGTATCGTGCGTATGTAAAGCCCGTGGTATGCTCAGCAAGGATTGCAAAATTACTTGTTTCATACACACAGTTCTTCAACTTCTGACGCCGATTTACAGAGAAGGCGAGGAGATAGAAAGACGTACTTGGTCTCATTTTGAAGCCTTTGTTTTCTTGTATATGCTCCTAAAGTATCGTGCGTATGTAAAGCCCGTGGTATGCTCAGCAAGGATTGCAAAGTTACTTGTTTCATAGAGACTGTTCTTCATCTTCATAGACACCGTTCTTCAACTTCTGACGCCGATTTACAGAGAAGGCGAGGAGATAGAAAGACGTACTTGGTCTCATTTTGAAGCCTTTGTTTTCATGTATATGCTCCTCAAATATCGTGCGTATGTAAAGCCCGTGGTATGCTCAGCAAGGATTGCAAAATTACTTGTTTCATCTTCATAGACACCGTTCTTCAACTTCTGACGCCGATTTACAGAGAGGCGAGGAGATAGAAAGACGTACTTGGTCTCAAATTGAAGCCTTTGTTTTCTTGTATATGCTCCTTAAATATTGTGCGTATGTAAAGCCCGTGGTATGCTCAGCAAGGATTGCAAAATTACTTGTTTCATAGACACCGTTCTTCAACTTCTGACGCCGATTTACAGAGAAGGCGAGGAGATAGAAAGACGTACTTGGTCTCATATTGAAGCCTTTATTTCCATGTATGTGCTCCTAAAGAATCGTGCGTATGTAAAGCCCGTGGTATGCTCAGCAAGGATTGCAAAGTTACTTGTTTCATAGAGACTGTTCTTCAATTTATAGACACTGTTCTTCAACTTTTGACGCCGATTTACAGAGAAGGCGAGGAGATAGAAAAACGTACTTGGTCTCATTTTGAAGCCTTTGTTTTCTTGTATATGCTCCTTAAATATCGTGCGTATGTAAAGCCCGTGGTATGCTCAGCAAGGATTGCAAAGTTACTTGTTTCATAGAGACTGTTCTTCATCTTCATAGACACCGTTCTTCAACTTTTGACGCCGATTTACAGAGAAGGCGAGGAGATAGAAAGACGTATTTGGTCTAATTTTGAAGCCTTTGTTTTCATGTATATGCTCCTCAAATATCGTGCGTATGTAAAGCCCGTGGTATGCTCAGCAAGGATTGCAAAGTTACTTGTTTCATAGAGACTGTTCTTCAATTTATAGACACTGTTCTTCAACTTTTGACGCCGATTTACAGAGAAGGCGAGGAGATAGAAAAACGTACTTGGTCTCATTTTGAAGCCTTTGTTTTCATGTATATGCTCCTCAAATATCGTGCGTATGTAAAGCCCGTGGTATGCTCAGCAAGGATTGCAAAGTTACTTGTTTCATAGAGACTGTTCTTCAATTTATAGACACTGTTCTTCAACTTTTGACGCCAATTTACAGAGAAGGCGAGGAGATAGAAAAACGTACTTGGTCTCATTTTGAAGCCTTTGTTTTCATGTATATGCTCCTCAAATATCGTGCGTATGTAAAGCCCGTGGTATGCTCAGCAAGGATTGCAAAATTACTTGTTTCATAGAGACTGTTCTTCATCTTCATAGACACCGTTCTTCAACTTCTGACGCCGATTTACAGAGAAGGCGAGGAGATAGAAAGACGTACTTGGTCTCATTTTGAAGCCTTTGTTTTCATGTATATGCTCCTCAAATATCGTGCGTATGTAAAGCCCGTGGTATGCTCAGCAAGGATTGCAAAATTACTTGTTTCATAGACACCATTCTTCAACCTCTGACGCCGATTTACAGAGAAGGCTAGGAGATAGAAAGACGTACTTGGTCTCATTTTGAAGCCTTTGTTTTCTTGTATATGCTCCTAAAGTATGGTGCGTATGTAAAGCCCGTGGTATGCTCAGCAAGGATTGCAAAGTTACTTGTTTCATAGAGACTGTTCTTCATCTTCATAGACACCGTTCTTCAACTTCTGACGCCGATTTACAGAGAAGGCGAGGAGATAGAAAGACGTACTTGGTCTCATTTTGAAGCCTTTGTTTTCTTGTATATGCTCCTTAAATATCGTGCGTATGTAAAGCCCGTGGTATGCATGCTCAGCAAGGATTGCAAAGTTACTTGTTTCATAGACACCGTTCTTCAACTTCTGACGCCGATTTACAGAGAAGGCGAGGAGATAGAAAGACGTCCTTGGTCTCATATTGTAGCCTTTTTTTCCATGTATGTGGTCCTAAAGTATCGTGCGTATGCTCAGCAAGGATTGCAAAGTTACTTGTTTCATAGAGACTGTTCTTCATCTTCATAGACACCGTTCTTCAACTTTTGACGCCGATTTACAGAGAAGGCGAGGAGATAGAAAGACGTATTTGGTCTAATTTTGAAGCCTTTGTTTTCATGTATATGCTCCTCAAATATCGTGCGTATGTAAAGCCCGTGGTATGCTCAGCAAGGATTGCAAAATTACTTGTTTCATAGACACCGTTCTTCATTTTCTGACGCCGATTTACAGAGAAGGCGAGGAGATAGAAAGACGTACTTGGTCTCATATTGAAGCCTTTATTTCCATGTATGTGCTCCTAAAGAATCGTGCGTATGTAAAGCCCGTGGTATGCTCAGCAAGGATTGCAAAGTTACTTGTTTCATAGAGACTGTTCTTCAATTTATAGACACTGTTCTTCAACTTTTGACGCCAATTTACAGAGAAGGCGAGGAGATAGAAAGACGTACTTGGTCTCATTTTGAAGCCTTTGTTTTCTTGTATATGCTCCTTAAATTTCGTGCGTATGTAAAGCCCGTGGTATGCTCAGCAAGGATTGCAAAGTTACTTGTTTCATAGAGACTTTTCTTCATTTTCATAGACACCGTTCTTCAACTTTTGACGCCGATTTACAGAGAAGGCGAGGAGATAGAAATACGTACTTGGTCTCATTTTGAAGCCTTTGTTTTCATGTATATGCTTCTAAAATATCGTGCGTATGTAAAGCCCGTGGTATGCTCAGCAAGGATTGCAAAATTACTTGTTTCATAGACACCGTTCTTCAACTTCTGACGCCGATTTACAGAGAAGGCGAGGAGATAGAAAGACGTACTTGGTCTCATTTTGAAGCCTTTGTTTTCTTGTATATGCTCCTAAATATCGTGCGTATGTAAAGCCCGTGGTATGCTCAGGATTGCAAAGTTACTTGTTTCATAGAGACTGTTCTTCATCTTCATAGACACCGTTCTTCAACTTCTGACGCCGATTTACAGAGAAGGCGAGGAGATAGAAAGACGTACTTGGTCTCATTTTGAAGCCTTTGTTTTCATGTATATGCTCCTAAAATATCGTGCGTATGTAAAGCCCGTGGTATGCTCAGCAAGGCTTGCAAAGTTACATGTTTCAGAGAGACTGTTCTCCCTCTTCACAGACACCGTTCTTCAACTTCTGACGCCGATTTACAGAGAAGGCGAGGAGATAGAAAGACGTACTTGGTCTCATTTTGAAGCCTTTGTTTTCTTGTATATGCTCCTAAATATCGTGCGTATGTAAAGCCCGTGGTATGCTCAGCAAGGATTGCAAAGTTACTTGTTTCATAGAGACTGTTCTTCATCTTCATAGACACCGTTCTTCAACTTCTGACGCCGATTTACAGAGAAGGCGAGGAGATAGAAAGACGTACTTGGTCTCATTTTGAAGCCTTTGTTTTCTTGTATATGCTCCTTAAATATCGTGCGTATGTAAAGCCCGTGGTATGCTCAGCAAGGATTGCAAAGTTACTTGTTTCATAGACACCGTTCTTCAACTTCTGACGCCGATTTACAGAGAAGGCGAGGAGATAGAAAGACGTCCTTGGTCTCATATTGTAGCCTTTTTTTCCATGTATGTGGTCCTAAAGTATCGTCACTTTGGTCTCATTTTGAAGCCTTTGTTTTCTTGTATTGCTCCTTAAATATCGTTGTTTCATATTGAATTTATAGACACCGTTCTTCAACTTACGCCGATTTACAGAGAAGGCGAGGAGATAGAAAGACGTATTTGGTCTAATTTTGAAGCCTTTGTTTTCATGTATATGCTCCTCAAATATCGTGCGTATGTAAAGCCCGTGGTATGCTCAGCAAGGATTGCAAAGTTACTTGTTTCATAGAGACTGTTCTTCATCTTATAGACACAGTTATTAAACATTAGACGCCGATTTACAGAGAAGGCGAGGAGATAGAATAACGTACTTGGTCCGTATGTAAAGCCCGTGGTATGCTCAGCAAGGATTGCAAAATTACTTGTTTCATAGACACCGTTCTTCAACTTCTAACACCAGTTGACAGAGAAGGCGAGGAGATAGAAAGACGTACTTGGTCTCATTTTGAAGCCTTTGTTTCCATGTATGTGCTCCTAAAGTATCGTGCGTATGTAAAGCCCGTGGTATGCTCAGCAAGGATTGCAAAATTACTTGTTTCATAGACACCGTTCTTCAACTTCTGACGCCGATTTACAGAGAAGGCGAGGAGATAGAAAGACGTACTTGGTCTCATTTTGAAGCCTTTGTTTTCATGTATATGCTCCTCAAATATCGTGCGTATGTAAAGCCCGTGGTATGCTCAGCAAGGATTGCAAAGTTACTTGTTTCATAGAGACTGTTCTTCATCTTCATAGACACCGTTCTTCAACTTCTGACGCCGATTTACAGAGAAGGCGAGGAGATAGAAAGACGTACTTGGTCTCATTTTGAAGCCTTTGTTTTCATGTATATGCTCCTCAAATATCGTGCGTATGTAAAGCCCGTGGTATGCTCAGCAAGGATTGCAAAGTTATTTCTTGTCTTCATAGACACCGTTCTTCAACTTCTGACGCCGATTTACAGAGAAGGCGAGGAGATAGAAAGACGTACTTGGTCTCATTTTGAAGCCTTTGTTTTCATGTATATGCTCCTAAATATCGTGCGTATGTAAAGCCCGTGGTATGCTCAGCAAGGATTGCAAAGTTACTTGTTTCATAGAGACTGTTCTTCATCTTCATAGACACCGTTCTTCAACTTCTGACGCCGATTTACAGAGAAGGCGAGGAGATAGAAAGACGTACTTGGTCTCATTTTGAAGCCTTTGTTTTCATGTATATGCTCCTAAAATATCGTGCGTATGTAAAGCCCGTGGTATGCTCAGCAAGGATTGCAAAGTTACTTGTTTCATAGACACCGTTCTTCAACTTCTGACGCCGATTTACAGAGAAGAAGAGGAGATAGAAAGACGTACTTGGTCTCATTTTGAAGCCTTTGTTTTCATGTATATGCTCCTAAATATCGTGCGTATGTAAAGCCCGTGGTATGCTCAGCAAGGATTGCAAAGTTACTTGTTTCATAGAGACTGTTCTTCATCTTCATAGACACCGTTCTTCAACTTCTGACGCCGATTTACAGAGAAGGCGAGGAGATAGAAAGACGTACTTGGTCTCATTTTGAAGCCTTTGTTTTCATGTATATGCTCCTAAAGTATCGTGCGTATGTAAAGCCCGTGGTATGCTCAGCAAGGATTGCAAAGTTACTTGTTTCATAGAGACTGTTCTTCATCTTCATAGACACCGTTCTTCAACTTCTGACGCCGATTTACAGAGAAGGCGAGGAGATAGAAAGACGTACTTGGTCTCATTTTGAAGCCTTTGTTTTCATGTATATGCTCCTCAAATATCGTGCGTATGTAAAACCAGTGGTATGCTCATAAAGGATTGAAAAGTTACTTGTTTCATAGACACCGTTCTTCAACTTCTGACGCCGATTTACAGAGAAGGCGAGGAGATAGAAAGACGTACTTGGTCTCATTTTGAAGCCTTTGTTTTCATGTATATGCTCCTAAAGTATCGTGCGTATGTAAAGCCCGTGGTATGCTCAGCAAGGATTGCAAAGTTACATGTTTCATAGAGACTGTTCTTCATTTCATAGACACCGTTCTTCAACTTCTGACGCCGATTTACAGAGAAGGCGAGGAGATAGAAAGACGTACTTGGTCTCATTTTGAAGCCTTTGTTTTCATGTATATGCTCCTAAATATCGTGCGTATGTAAAGCCCGTGGTATGCTCAGCAAGGATTGCAAAGTTACTTGTTTTACTTCATTTCATAGACACCGTTCTTCAACTTCTGACGCCGATTTACAGAGAAGGCGAGGAGATAGAAAGACGTACTTGGTCTCATTTTGAAGCCTTTGTTTTCATGTATATGCTCTCTAAATATCGTGCGTATGTAAAGCCCGTGGTATGCTCAGCAAGGATTGCAAAATTACTTGTTTCATAGACACCGTTCTTCAACTTCTGACGCCGATTTACAGAGAAGGCGAGGAGATAGAAAGACGTACTTGGTCTCATTTTGAAGCCTTTGTTTTCATGTATATGCTCCTAAATATCGTGCGTATGTAAAGCCCGTGGTATGCTCAGCAAGGATTGCAAAGTTACTTGTTTCATAGAGACTGTTCTTCATCTTCATAGACACCGTTCTTCAACTTCTGACGCCGATTTACAGAGAAGGCGAGGAGATAGAAAGACGTACTTGGTCTCATTTTGAAGCCTTTGTTTTCATGTATATGCTCCTAAATATCGTGCGTATGTAAAGCCCGTGGTATGCTCAGCAAGGATTGCAAAGTTACTTGTTTCATAGAGACTGTTCTTCATCTTCATAGACACCGTTCTTCAACTTCTGACGCCGATTTACAGAGAAGGCGAGGAGATAGAAAGACGTACTTGGTCTCATTTTGAAGCCTTTGTTTTCATGTATATGCTCCTCAAATATCGTGCGTATGTAAAGCCCGTGGTATGCTCAGCAAGGATTGCAAAGTTACTTGTTTCATAGACACCGTTCTTCAACTTCTGACGCCGATTTACAGAGAAGGCGAGGAGATAGAAAGACGTACTTGGTCTCATTTTGAAGCCTTTGTTTTCATGTATGTGCTCCTAAAGTATCGTGCGTATGTAAAGCCCGTGGTATGCTCAGCAAGGATTGCAAAGTTACTTGTTTCATAGAGACTGTTCTTCATCTTCATAGACACCGTTCTTCAACTTCTGACGCCGATTTACAGAGAAGGCGAGGAGATAGAAAGACGTACTTGGTCTCATTTTGAAGCCTTTGTTTTCATGTATATGCTCCTCAAATATCGTGCGTATGTAAAGCCCGTGGTATGCTCAGCAAGGATTGCAAAATTACTTGTTTCATAGACACCGTTCTTCAACTTCTGACGCCGATTTACAGAGAAGGCGAGGAGATAGAAAGACGTACTTGGTCTCATTTTGAAGTCTTTGTTTTCATGTATATGCTCCTAAAGTATCGTGCGTATGTAAAGCCCGTGGTATGCTCAGCAAGGATTGCAAAGTTACTTGTTTCATAGAGACTGTTCTTCATTTCATAGACACCGTTCTTCAACTTCTGACGCCGATTTACAGAGAAGGCGAGGAGATAGAAAGACGTACTTGGTCTCATTTTGAAGCCTTTGTTTTCATGTATATGCTCCTAAATATCGTGCGTATGTAAAGCCCGTGGTATGCTCAGCAAGGATTGCAAAGTTACTTGTTTCATAGAGACTGTTCTTCATCTTCATAGACACCGTTCTTCAACTTCTGACGCCGATTTACAGAGAAGGCGAGGAGATAGAAAGACGTACTTGGTCTCATTTTGAAGCCTTTGTTTTCATGTATATGCTCCTCAAATATCGTGCGTATGTAAAGCCCGTGGTATGCTCAGCAAGGATTGCAAAGTTACTTGTTTCATAGACACCGTTCTTCAACTTCTGACGCCGATTTACAGAGAAGGCGAGGAGATAGAAAGACGTACTTGGTCTCATTTTGAAGCCTTTGTTTTCTTGTATATGCTCCTAAAGTATCGTGCGTATGTAAAGCCCGTGGTATGCTCAGCAAGGATTGCAAAGTTACTTGTTTCATAGAGACTGTTCTTCATCTTCATAGACACCGTTCTTCAACTTCTGACGCCGATTTACAGAGAAGGCGAGGAGATAGAAAGACGTACTTGGTCTCATTTTGAAGCCTTTGTTTTCATGTATATGCTCCTAAATATCGTGCGTATGTAAAGCCCGTGGTATGCTCAGCAAGGATTGCAAAGTTACTTGTTTCATAGACACCGTTCTTCAACTTCTGACGCCGATTTACAGAGAAGGCGAGGAGATAGAAAGACGTACTTGGTCTCATTTTGAAGCCTTTGTTTTCATGTATATGCTCCTAAAGTATCGTGCGTATGTAAAGCCCGTGGTATGCTCAGCAAGGATTGCAAAGTTACTTGTTTCATAGAGACTGTTCTTCATCTTCATAGACACCGTTCTTCAACTTCTGACGCCGATTTACAGAGAAGGCGAGGAGATAGAAAGACGTACTTGGTCTCATTTTGAAGCCTTTGTTTTCATGTATATGCTCCTCAAATATCGTGCGTATGTAAAGCCCGTGGTATGCTCAGCAAGGATTGCAAAATTACTTGTTTCATAGACACCGTTCTTCAACTTCTGACGCCGATTTACAGAGAAGGCGAGGAGATAGAAAGACGTACTTGGTCTCATTTTGAAGCCTTTGTTTTCATGTATATGCTCCTAAATATCGTGCGTATGTAAAGCCCGTGGTATGCTCAGCAAGGATTGCAAAGTTACTTGTTTCATAGAGACTGTTCTTCATCTTCATAGACACCGTTCTTCAACTTCTGACGCCGATTTACAGAGAAGGCGAGGAGATAGAAAGACGTACTTGGTCTCATTTTGAAGCCTTTGTTTTCATGTATATGCTCCTAAAATATCGTGCGTATGTAAAGCCCGTGGTATGCTCAGCAAGGATTGCAAATTACTTGTTTCATAGACACCGTTCTTCAACTTCTGACGCCGATTTACAGAGAAGGCGAGGAGATAGAAAGACGTACTTGGTCTCATTTTGAAGCCTTTGTTTTCATGTATATGCTCCTAAATTATCGTGCGTATGTAAAGCCCGTGGTATGCTCAGCAAGGATTGCAAAGTTACTTGTTTCATAGAGACTGTTCTTCATCTTCATAGACACCGTTCTTCAACTTCTGACGCCGATTTACAGAGAAGGCGAGGAGATAGAAAGACGTACTTGGTCTCATTTTGAAGCCTTTGTTTTCATGTATATGCTCCTCAAATATCGTGCGTATGTAAAGCCCGTGGTATGCTCAGCAAGGATTGCAAAATTACTTGTTTCATAGACACCGTTCTTCAACTTCTGACGCCGATTTACAGAGAAGGCGAGGAGATAGAAAGACGTACTTGGTCTCATTTTGAAGCCTTTGTTTTCATGTATATGCTCCTCAAATATCGTGCGTATGTAAAGCCCGTGGTATGCTCAGCAAGGATTGCAAAGTTACTTGTTTCATAGAGACTGTTCTTCATTTCATAGACACCGTTCTTCAACTTCTGACGCCGATTTACAGAGAAGGCGAGGAGATAGAAAGACGTACTTGGTCTCATTTTGAAGCCTTTGTTTTCATGTATATGCTCCTAAAGTATCGTGCGTATGTAAAGCCCGTGGTATGCTCAGCAAGGATTGCAAAGTTACTTGTTTCATAGAGACTGTTCTTCATCTTCATAGACACCGTTCTTCAACTTCTGACGCCGATTTACAGAGAAGGCGAGGAGATAGAAAGACGTACTTGGTCTCATTTTGAAGCCTTTGTTTTCATGTATATGCTCCTAAATATCGTGCGTATGTAAAGCCCGTGGTATGCTCAGCAAGGATTGCAAAATTACTTGTTTCATAGACACCGTTCTTCAACTTCTGACGCCGATTTACAGAGAAGGCGAGGAGATAGAAAGACGTACTTGGTCTCATTTTGAAGCCTTTGTTTTCATGTATATGCTCCTAAAGTATCGTGCGTATGTAAAGCCCGTGGTATGCTCAGCAAGGATTGCAAAGTTACTTGTTTCATAGAGACTGTTCTTCATCTTCATAGACACCGTTCTTCAACTTCTGACGCCGATTTACAGAGAAGGCGAGGAGATAGAAAGACGTACTTGGTCTCATTTTGAAGCCTTTGTTTTCATGTATATGCTCCTAAATATCGTGCGTATGTAAAGCCCGTGGTATGCTCAGCAAGGATTGCAAAGTTACTTGTTTCATACTTCATTTCATAGAGACCGTTCTTCAACTTCTGACGCCGATTTACAGAGAAGGCGAGGAGATAGAAAGACGTACTTGGTCTCATTTTGAAGTCTTTGTTTTCATGTATATGCTCCTAAAGTATCGTGCGTATGTAAAGCCCGTGGTATGCTCAGCAAGGATTGCAAAGTTACTTGTTTCATAGAGACTGTTCTTCATCTTCATAGACACCGTTCTTCAACTTCTGACGCCGATTTACAGAGAAGGCGAGGAGATAGAAAGACGTACTTGGTCTCATTTTGAAGCCTTTGTTTTCATGTATATGCTCCTCAAATATCGTGCGTATGTAAAGCCCGTGGTATGCTCAGCAAGGATTGCAAAATTACTTGTTTCATAGACACCGTTCTTCAACTTCTGACGCCGATTTACAGAGAAGGCGAGGAGATAGAAAGACGTACTTGGTCTCATTTTGAAGCCTTTGTTTTCATGTATATGCTCCTAAATATCGTGCGTATGTAAAGCCCGTGGTATGCTCAGCAAGGATTGCAAAGTTACTTGTTTCATAGAGACTGTTCTTCATTTCATAGACACCGTTCTTCAACTTCTGACGCCGATTTACAGAGAAGGCGAGGAGATAGAAAGACGTACTTGGTCTCATTTTGAAGCCTTTGTTTTCATGTATATGCTCCTCAAATATCGTGCGTATGTAAAGCCCGTGGTATGCTCAGCAAGGATTGCAAAGTTACTTGTTTCATAGACACCGTTCTTCAACTTCTGACGCCGATTTACAGAGAAGGCGAGGAGATAGAAAGACGTACTTGGTCTCATTTTGAAGCCTTTGTTTTCATGTATATGCTCCTAAATATCGTGCGTATGTAAAGCCCGTGGTATGCTCAGCAAGGATTGCAAAGTTACTTGTTTCATAGAGACTGTTCTTCATCTTCATAGACACCGTTCTTCAACTTCTGACGCCGATTTACAGAGAAGGCGAGGAGATAGAAAGACGTACTTGGTCTCATTTTGAAGCCTTTGTTTTCATGTATATGCTCCTCAAATATCGTGCGTATGTAAAGCCCGTGGTATGCTCAGCAAGGATTGCAAAGTTACTTGTTTCATAGACACCGTTCTTCAACTTCTGACGCCGATTTACAGAGAAGGCGAGGAGATAGAAAGACGTACTTGGTCTCATTTTGAAGCCTTTGTTTTCATGTATATGCTCCTAAATATCGTGCGTATGTAAAGCCCGTGGTATGCTCAGCAAGGATTGCAAAGTTACTTGTTTCATAGAGACTGTTCTTCATCTTCATAGACACCGTTCTTCAACTTCTGACGCCGATTTACAGAGAAGGCGAGGAGATAGAAAGACGTACTTGGTCTCATTTTGAAGCCTTTGTTTTCATGTATATGCTCCTAAATATCGTGCGTATGTAAAGCCCGTGGTATGCTCAGCAAGGATTGCAAAGTTATTACTTGTCTTCATAGACACCGTTCTTCAACTTCTGACGCCGATTTACAGAGAAGGCGAGGAGATAGAAAGACGTACTTGGTCTCATTTTGAAGCCTTTGTTTTCATGTATATGCTCCTCAAATATCGTGCGTATGTAAAGCCCGTGGTATGCTCAGCAAGGATTGCAAAGTTACTTGTTTCATAGACACCGTTCTTCAACTTCTGACGCCGATTTACAGAGAAGGCGAGGAGATAGAAAGACGTACTTGGTCTCATTTTGAAGCCTTTGTTTTCATGTATATGCTCTTAAAGTATCGTGCGTATGTAAAGCCCGTGGTATGCTCAGCAAGGATTGCAAAGTTACTTGTTTCATAGAGACTGTTCTTCATCTTCATAGACACCGTTCTTCAACTTCTGACGCCGATTTACAGAGAAGGCGAGGAGATAGAAAGACGTACTTGGTCTCATTTTGAAGCCTTTGTTTTCATGTATATGCTCCTAAATATCGTGCGTATGTAAAGCCCGTGGTATGCTCAGCAAGGATTGCAAAGTTACTTGTTTCATAGAGACTGTTCTTCATCTTCATAGACACCGTTCTTCAACTTCTGACGCCGATTTACAGAGAAGGCGAGGAGATAGAAAGACGTACTTGGTCTCATTTTGAAGCCTTTGTTTTCATGTATATGCTCCTAAATATCGTGCGTATGTAAAGCCCGTGGTATGCTCAGCAAGGATTGCAAAGTTACTTGTTTCATAGAGACTGTTCTTCATCTTCATAGACACCGTTCTTCAACTTCTGACGCCGATTTACAGAGAAGGCGAGGAGATAGAAAGACGTACTTGGTCTCATTTTGAAGCCTTTGTTTTCATGTATATGCTCCAAATATCGTGCGTATGTAAAGCCCGTGGTATGCTCAGCAAGGATTGCAAAATTACTTGTTTCATAGACACCGTTCTTCAACTTCTGACGCCGATTTACAGAGAAGGCGAGGAGATAGAAAGACGTACTTGGTCTCATTTTGAAGCCTTTGTTTTCATGTATATGCTCCTAAATATCGTGCGTATGTAAAGCCCGTGGTATGCTCAGCAAGGATTGCAAAGTTACTTGTTTCATAGAGACTGTTCTTCATCTTCATAGACACCGTTCTTCAACTTCTGACGCCGATTTACAGAGAAGGCGAGGAGATAGAAAGACGTACTTGGTCTCATTTTGAAGCCTTTGTTTTCATGTATATGCTCCTAAATATCGTGCGTATGTAAAGCCCGTGGTATGCTCAGCAAGGATTGCAAAGTTACTTGTTTCATTGTTCTTCATCTTCATAGACACCGTTCTTCAACTTCTGACGCCGATTTACAGAGAAGGCGAGGAGATAGAAAGACGTACTTGGTCTCATTTTGAAGCCTTTGTTTTCATGTATATGCTCCTAAATATCGTGCGTATGTAAAGCCCGTGGTATGCTCAGCAAGGATTGCAAAGTTACTTGTTTCATAGAGACTGTTCTTCATTTCATAGACACCGTTCTTCAACTTCTGACGCCGATTTACAGAGAAGGCGAGGAGATAGAAAGACGTACTTGGTCTCATTTTGAAGCCTTTGTTTTCATGTATATGCTCCTAAATATCGTGCGTATGTAAAGCCCGTGGTATGCTCAGCAAGGATTGCAAAGTTACTTGTTTCATAGACACCGTTCTTCAACTTCTGACGCCGATTTACAGAGAAGGCGAGGAGATAGAAAGACGTACTTGGTCTCATTTTGAAGCCTTTGTTTTCATGTATATGCTCCTAAATATCGTGCGTATGTAAAGCCCGTGGTATGCTCAGCAAGGATTGCAAAGTTACTTGTTTCATAGACACCGTTCTTCAACTTCTGACGCCGATTTACAGAGAAGGCGAGGAGATAGAAAGACGTACTTGGTCTCATTTTGAAGCCTTTGTTTTCATGTATATGCTCCTAAATATCGTGCGTATGTAAAGCCCGTGGTATGCTCAGCAAGGATTGCAAAGTTACTTGTTTCATAGAGACTGTTCTTCATCTTCATAGACACCGTTCTTCAACTTCTGACGCCGATTTACAGAGAAGGCGAGGAGATAGAAAGACGTACTTGGTCTCATTTTGAAGCCTTTGTTTTCATGTATATGCTCCTTAAATATCGTGCGTATGTAAAGTCCGTGGTATGCTCAGCAAGGATTGCAAAGTTACTTGTTTCATAGACACCGTTCTTCAACTTCTGACGCCGATTTACAGAGAAGGCGAGGAGATAGAAAGACGTACTTGGTCTCATTTTGAAGCTTTTGTTTTCATGTATATGCTCCTAAATATCGTGCGTATGTAAAGCCCGTGGTATGCTCAGCAAGGATTGCAAAGTTACTTGTTTCATAGAGACTGTTCTTCATCTTCATAGACACCGTTCTTCAACTTCTGACGCCGATTTACAGAGAAGGCGAGGAGATAGAAAGACGTACTTGGTCTCATTTTGAAGCCTTTGTTTTCATGTATATGCTCCTTAAATATCGTGCGTATGTAAAGCCCGTGGTATGCTCAGCAAGGATTGCAAAGTTACTTGTTTCATAGAGACTGTTCTTCATCTTCATAGACACCGTTCTTCAACTTCTGACGCCGATTTACAGAGAAGGCGAGGAGATAGAAAGACGTACTTGGTCTCATTTTGAAGCCTTTGTTTTCATGTATATGCTCCTAAATATCGTGCGTATGTAAAGCCCGTGGTATGCTCAGCAAGGATTGCAAAGTTACTTGTTTCATAGAGACTGTTCTTCATCTTCATAGACACCGTTCTTCAACTTCTGACGCCGATTTACAGAGAAGGCGAGGAGATAGAAAGACGTACTTGGTCTCATTTTGAAGCCTTTGTTTTCATGTATATGCTCCTAAATATCGTGCGTATGTAAAGCCCGTGGTATGCTCAGCAAGGATTGCAAAGTTACTTGTTTCATAGAGACTGTTCTTCATCTTCATAGACACCGTTCTTCAACTTCTGACGCCGATTTACAGAGAAGGCGAGGAGATAGAAAGACGTACTTGGTCTCATTTTGAAGCCTTTGTTTTCATGTATATGCTCCTAAATATCGTGCGTATGTAAAGCCCGTGGTATGCTCAGCAAGGATTGCAAAGTTACTTGTTTCATAGACACCGTTCTTCAACTTCTGACGCCGATTTACAGAGAAGGCGAGGAGATAGAAAGACGTACTTGGTCTCATTTTGAAGCCTTTGTTTTCATGTATATGCTCCTAAATATCGTGCGTATGTAAAGCCCGTGGTATGCTCAGCAAGGATTGCAAAGTTACTTGTTTCATAGAGACTGTTCTTCATTTCATAGACACCGTTCTTCAACTTCTGACGCCGATTTACAGAGAAGGCGAGGAGATAGAAAGACGTACTTGGTCTCATTTTGAAGCCTTTGTTTTCATGTATATGCTCCTCAAATATCGTGCGTATGTAAAGCCTGTGGTATGCTCAGCAAGGATTGCAAATTACTTGTTTCATAGACACCGTTCTTCAACTTCTGACGCCGATTTACAGAGAAGGCGAGGAGATAGAAAGACGTACTTGGTCTCATTTTGAAGCCTTTGTTTTCATGTATATGCTCCTAAATATCGTGCGTATGTAAAGCCCGTGGTATGCTCAGCAAGGATTGCAAAGTTACTTGTTTCATAGACACCGTTCTTCAACTTCTGACGCCGATTTACAGAGAAGGCGAGGAGATAGAAAGACGTACTTGGTCTCATTTTGAAGCCTTTGTTTTCATGTATATGCTCCTAAATATCGTGCGTATGTAAAGCCCGTGGTATGCTCAGCAAGGATTGCAAAGTTACTTGTTTCATAGAGACTGTTCTTCATTTCATAGACACCGTTCTTCAACTTCTGACGCCGATTTACAGAGAAGGCGAGGAGATAGAAAGACGTACTTGGTCTCATTTTGAAGCCTTTGTTTTCATGTATATGCTCCTAAATATCGTGCGTATGTAAAGCCCGTGGTATGCTCAGCAAGGATTGCAAAGTTACTTGTTTCATAGAGACCGTTGTTCTTCATTTCATAGACACAGTTTTTCAACTTCTTACGCCGATTTACAGAGAAGGCGAGGAGATAGAACGACGTACTTGGTCTCGTTTTGAAGCCTTTGTTTTTATGAATGTGCTCCTCAAATATCGTGCGTATGTAAAGCCCGTGGTATGCTCAGAAAGGATTGCAAAGTTATTTGTTTCATAGACACCGTTCTTCAACTTCTGACGCCGATTTACAGAGAAGGCGAGGAGATAGAAAGACGTACTTGGTCTCATTTTGAAGCCTTTGTTTTCATGTATATGCTCCTAAATATCGTGCGTATGTAAAGCCCGTGGTATGCTCAGCAAGGATTGCAAAGTTACTTGTTTCATAGAGACTGTTCTTCATCTTCATAGACACCGTTCTTCAACTTCTGACGCCGATTTACAGAGAAGGCGAGGAGATAGAAAGACGTACTTGGTCTCATTTTGAAGCCTTTGTTTTCATGTATATGCTCCTAAATATCGTGCGTATGTAAAGCCCGTGGTATGCTCAGCAAGGATTGCAAAGTTACTTGTTTCATAGACACCGTTCTTCAACTTCTGACGCCGATTTACAGAGAAGGCGAGGAGATAGAAAGACGTACTTGGTCTCATTTTGAAGCCTTTGTTTTCCATGTATATGCTCCTAAATATCGTGCGTATGTAAAGCCCGTGGTATGCTCAGCAAGGATTGCAAAGTTACTTGTTTCATAGAGACTGTTCTTCATCTTCATAGACACCGTTCTTCAACTTCTGACGCCGATTTACAGAGAAGGCGAGGAGATAGAAAGACGTACTTGGTCTCATTTTGAAGCCTTTGTTTTCATGTATATGCTCCTCAAATATCGTGCGTATGTAAAGCCCGTGGTATGCTCAGCAAGGATTGCAAAATTACTTGTTTCATAGACACCGTTCTTCAACTTCTGACGCCGATTTACAGAGAAGGCGAGGAGATAGAAAGACGTACTTGGTCTCATTTTGAAGCCTTTGTTTTCATGTATATGCTCCTAAATATCGTGCGTATGTAAAGCCCGTGGTATGCTCAGCAAGGATTGCAAAGTTACTTGTTTTTCTTGTTTCATAGACACCGTTCTTCAACTTCTGACGCCGATTTACAGAGAAGGCGAGGAGATAGAAAGACGTACTTGGTCTCATTTTGAAGCCTTTGTTTTCATGTATATGCTCCTAAAATATCGTGCGTATGTAAAGCCCGTGGTATGCTCTGCAAGGATTGCAAAATTACTTGTTTCATAGACACCGTTCTTCAACTTCTGACGCCGATTTACAGAGAAGGCGAGGAGATTGAAAGACGTACTTGGTCTCATTTTGAAGCCTTTGTTTTCATGTATATGCTCCTCAAATATCGTGCGTATGTAAAGCCCGTGGTATGCTCAGCAAGGATTGCAAAGTTATTACTTGTTTCATAGACACCGTTCTTCAACTTCTGACGCCGATTTACAGAGAAGGCGAGGAGATAGAAAGACGTACTTGGTCTCATTTTGAAGCCTTTGTTTTCATGTATATGCTCCTAAATATCGTGCGTATGTAAAGCCCGTGGTATGCTCAGCAAGGATTGCAAAGTTACTTGTTTCATAGAGACTGTTCTTCATTTCATAGACACCGTTCTTCAACTTCTGACGCCGATTTACAGAGAAGGCGAGGAGATAGAAAGACGTACTTGGTCTCATTTTGAAGCCTTTGTTTTCATGTATATGCTCCTAAATATCGTGCGTATGTAAAGCCCGTGGTATGCTCAGCAAGGATTGCAAAGTTACTTGTTTCATAGAGACTGTTCTTCATCTTCATAGACACCGTTCTTCAACTTCTGACGCCGATTTACAGAGAAGGCGAGGAGATAGAAAGACGTACTTGGTCTCATTTTGAAGCCTTTGTTTTCATGTATATGCTCCTAAATATCGTGCGTATGTAAAGCCCGTGGTATGCTCAGCAAGGATTGCAAAGTTACTTGTTTCATAGAGACTGTTCTTCAATTTATAGACACCGTTCTTCAACTTCTGACGCCGATTTACAGAGAAGGCGAGGAGATAGAAAGACGTACTTGGTCTCATTTTGAAGCCTTTGTTTTCATGTATATGCTCCTCAAATATCGTGCGTATGTAAAGCCCGTGGTATGCTCAGCAAGGATTGCAAAGTTACTTGTTTCATAGAGACTGTTCTTCATTTCATAGACACCGTTCTTCAACTTCTGACGCCGATTTACAGAGAAGGCGAGGAGATAGAAAGACGTACTTGGTCTCATTTTGAAGCCTTTGTTTTCATGTATATGCTCCTCAAATATCGTGCGTATGTAAAGCCCGTGGTATGCTCAGCAAGGATTGCAAAATTACTTGTTTCATAGACACCGTTCTTCAACTTCTGACGCCGATTTACAGAGAAGGCGAGGAGATAGAAAGACGTACTTGGTCTCATTTTGAAGCCTTTGTTTTCATGTATATGCTCCTCAAATATCGTGCGTATGTAAAGCCCGTGGTATGCTCAGCAAGGATTGCAAAATTACTTGTTTCATAGACACCGTTCTTCAACTTCTGACGCCGATTTACAGAGAAGGCGAGGAGATAGAAAGACGTACTTGGTCTCATTTTGAAGCCTTTGTTTTCATGTATATGCTCCTAAAGTATCGTGCGTATGTAAAGCCCGTGGTATGCTCAGCAAGGATTGCAAAGTTACTTGTTTCATAGAGACTGTTCTTCATCTTCATAGACACCGTTCTTCAACTTCTGACGCCGATTTACAGAGAAGGCGAGGAGATAGAAAGACGTACTTGGTCTCATTTTGAAGCCTTTGTTTTCATGTATATGCTCCTAAATATCGTGCGTATGTAAAGCCCGTGGTATGCTCAGCAAGGATTGCAAAGTTACTTGTTTCATAGACACCGTTCTTCAACTTCTGACGCCGATTTACAGAGAAGGCGAGGAGATAGAAAGACGTACTTGGTCTCATTTTGAAGCCTTTGTTTTCATGTATGTGCTCCTAAAGTATCGTGCGTATGTAAAGCCCGTGGTATGCTCAGCAAGGATTGCAAAGTTACTTGTTTCATAGAGACTGTTCTTCATCTTCATAGACACCGTTCTTCAACTTCTGACGCCGATTTACAGAGAAGGCGAGGAGATAGAAAGACGTACTTGGTCTCATTTTGAAGCCTTTGTTTTCATGTATATGCTCCTCAAATATCGTGCGTATGTAAAGCCCGTGGTATGCTCAGCAAGGATTGCAAAATTACTTGTTTCATAGACACCGTTCTTCAACTTCTGACGCCGATTTACAGAGAAGGCGAGGAGATAGAAAGACGTACTTGGTCTCATTTTGAAGCCTTTGTTTTCATGTATATGCTCCTAAATATCGTGCGTATGTAAAGCCCGTGGTATGCTCAGCAAGGATTGCAAAGTTACTTGTTTCATAGAGACTGTTCTTCATTTATAGACACCGTTCTTCAACTTCTGACGCCGATTTACAGAGAAGGCGAGGAGATAGAAAGACGTACTTGGTCTCATTTTGAAGCCTTTGTTTTCATGTATATGCTCCTAAAATATCGTGCGTATGTAAAGACCGTGGTATGCTCTGCAAGGATTGCAAAATTACTTGTTTCATAGACACCGTTCTTCAACTTCTGACGCCGATTTACAGAGAAGGCGAGGAGATAGAAAGACGTACTTGGTCTCATTTTGAAGCCTTTGTTTTCATGTATATGCTCCTAAATATCGTGCGTATGTAAAGCCCGTGGTATGCTCAGCAAGGATTGCAAAGTTACTTGTTTCATAGAGACTGTTCTTCATCTTCATAGACACCGTTCTTCAACTTCTGACGCCGATTTACAGAGAAGGCGAGGAGATAGAAAGACGTACTTGGTCTCATTTTGAAGCCTTTGTTTTCATGTATATGCTCCTAAATATCGTGCGTATGTAAAGCCCGTGGTATGCTCAGCAAGGATTGCAAAGTTACTTGTTTCATAGACACCGTTCTTCAACTTCTGACGCCGATTTACAGAGAAGGCGAGGAGATAGAAAGACGTACTTGGTCTCATTTTGAAGCCTTTGTTTTCATGTATATGCTCCTAAATATCGTGCGTATGTAAAGCCCGTGGTATGCTCAGCAAGGATTGCAAAGTTACTTGTTTCATAGAGACTGTTCTTCATCTTCATAGACACCGTTCTTCAACTTCTGACGCCGATTTACAGAGAAGGCGAGGAGATAGAAAGACGTACTTGGTCTCATTTTGAAGCCTTTGTTTTCATGTATATGCTCCTTAAATATCGTGCGTATGTAAAGCCCGTGGTATGCTCAGCAAGGATTGCAAAGTTACTTGTTTCATAGAGACTGTTCTTCATCTTCATAGACACCGTTCTTCAACTTCTGACGCCGATTTACAGAGAAGGCGAGGAGATAGAAAGACGTACTTGGTCTCATTTTGAAGCCTTTGTTTTCATGTATATGCTCCTCAAATATCGTGCGTATGTAAAGCCCGTGGTATGCTCAGCAAGGATTGCAAAGTTACTTGTTTCATAGACACCGTTCTTCAACTTCTGACGCCGATTTACAGAGAAGGCGAGGAGATAGAAAGACGTACTTGGTCTCATTTTGAAGTCTTTGTTTTCATGTATATGCTCCTAAAGTATCGTGCGTATGTAAAGCCCGTGGTATGCTCAGCAAGGATTGCAAAGTTACTTGTTTCATAGAGACTGTTCTTCATCTTCATAGACACCGTTCTTCAACTTCTGACGCCGATTTACAGAGAAGGCGAGGAGATAGAAAGACGTACTTGGTCTCATTTTGAAGCCTTTGTTTTCATGTATATGCTCCTAAAATATCGTGCGTATGTAAAGCCCGTGGTATGCTCAGCAAGGATTGCAAAATTACTTGTTTCATAGACACCGTTCTTCAACTTCTGACGCCGATTTACAGAGAAGGCGAGGAGATAGAAAGACGTACTTGGTCTCATTTTGAAGCCTTTGTTTTCATGTATATGCTCCTAAATATCGTGCGTATGTAAAGCCCGTGGTATGCTCAGCAAGGATTGCAAAGTTACTTGTTTCATAGACACCGTTCTTCAACTTCTGACGCCGATTTACAGAGAAGGCGAGGAGATAGAAAGACGTACTTGGTCTCATTTTGAAGCCTTTGTTTTCATGTATATGCTCCTAAATATCGTGCGTATGTAAAGCCCGTGGTATGCTCAGCAAGGATTGCAAAATTACTTGTTTCATAGACACCGTTCTTCAACTTCTGACGCCGATTTACAGAGAAGGCGAGGAGATAGAAAGACGTACTTGGTCTCATTTTGAAGCCTTTGTTTTCATGTATATGCTCCTAAATATCGTGCGTATGTAAAGCCCGTGGTATGCTCAGCAAGGATTGCAAAGTTACTTGTTTCATAGAGACTGTTCTTCATCTTCATAGACACCGTTCTTCAACTTCTGACGCCGATTTACAGAGAAGGCGAGGAGATAGAAAGACGTACTTGGTCTCATTTTGAAGCCTTTGTTTTCATGTATATGCTCCTAAAATATCGTGCGTATGTAAAGCCCGTGGTATGCTCAGCAAGGATTGCAAAATTACTTGTTTCATAGACACCGTTCTTCAACTTCTGACGCCGATTTACAGAGAAGGCGAGGAGATAGAAAGACGTACTTGGTCTCATTTTGAAGCCTTTGTTTTCATGTATATGCTCCTCAAATATCGTGCGTATGTAAAGCCCGTGGTATGCTCAGCAAGGATTGCAAAATTACTTGTTTCATAGACACCGTTCTTCAACTTCTGACGCCGATTTACAGAGAAGGCGAGGAGATAGAAAGACGTACTTGGTCTCATTTTGAAGCCTTTGTTTCCATGTATCTGCTCCTAACTTATCGTGCGTATGTAAAGCCCGTGGTATGCTCAGCAAGGATTGCAAAGTTACTTGTTTCATAGAGACTGTTCTTCATTTCATAGACACCGTTCTTCAACTTCTGACGCCGATTTACAGAGAAGGCGAGGAGATAGAAAGACGTACTTGGTCTCATTTTGAAGCCTTTGTTTTCATGTATATGCTCCTTAAATATCGTGCGTATGTAAAGCCCGTGGTATGCTCAGCAAGGATTGCAAAGTTACTTGTTTCATAGAGACTGTTCTTCATCTTCATAGACACCGTTCTTCAACTTCTGACGCCGATTTACAGAGAAGGCGAGGAGATAGAAAGACGTACTTGGTCTCATTTTGAAGCCTTTGTTTTCATGTATATGCTCCTTAAATATCGTGCGTATGTAAAGCCCGTGGTATGCTCAGCAAGGATTGCAAAGTTACTTGTTTCATAGAGACTGTTCTTCATTTCATAGACACCGTTCTTCAACTTCTGACGCCGATTTACAGAGAAGGCGAGGAGATAGAAAGACGTACTTGGTCTCATTTTGAAGCCTTTGTTTTCATGTATATGCTCCTAAATATCGTGCGTATGTAAAGCCCGTGGTATGCTCAGCAAGGATTGCAAAGTTACTTGTTTCATAGAGACTGTTCTTCATTTATAGACACCGTTCTTCAACTTCTGACGCCGATTTACAGAGAAGGCGAGGAGATAGAAAGACGTACTTGGTCTCATTTTGAAGCCTTTGTTTTCATGTATATGCTCCTCAAATATCGTGCGTATGTAAAGCCCGTGGTATGCTCAGCAAGGATTGCAAAATTACTTGTTTCATAGACACCGTTCTTCAACTTCTGACGCCGATTTACAGAGAAGGCGAGGAGATAGAAAGACGTACTTGGTCTCATTTTGAAGCCTTTGTTTTCATGTATATGCTCCTCAAATATCGTGCGTATGTAAAGCCCGTGGTATGCTCAGCAAGGATTGCAAAGTTACTTGTTTCATAGACACCGTTCTTCAACTTCTGACGCCGATTTACAGAGAAGGCGAGGAGATAGAAAGACGTACTTGGTCTCATTTTGAAGCCTTTGTTTTCTTGTATATGCTCCTAAAGTATCGTGCGTATGTAAAGCCCGTGGTATGCTCAGCAAGGATTGCAAAGTTACTTGTTTCATAGAGACTGTTCTTCATCTTCATAGACACCGTTCTTCAACTTCTGACGCCGATTTACAGAGAAGGCGAGGAGATAGAAAGACGTACTTGGTCTCATTTTGAAGCCTTTGTTTTCATGTATATGCTCCTAAATATCGTGCGTATGTAAAGCCCGTGGTATGCTCAGCAAGGATTGCAAAGTTACTTGTTTCATAGACACCGTTCTTCAACTTCTGACGCCGATTTACAGAGAAGGCGAGGAGATAGAAAGACGTACTTGGTCTCATTTTGAAGCCTTTGTTTTCATGTATGTGCTCCTAAAGTATCGTGCGTATGTCAGCAAGGATTGCAAAGTTACTTGTTTCATAGAGACTGTTCTTCATCTTCATAGACACCGTTCTTCAACTTCTGACGCCGATTTACAGAGAAGGCGAGGAGATAGAAAGACGTACTTGGTCTCATTTTGAAGCCTTTGTTTTCATGTATATGCTCCTCAAATATCGTGCGTATGTAAAGCCCGTGGTATGCTCAGCAAGGATTGCAAAATTACTTGTTTCATAGACACCGTTCTTCAACTTCTGACGCCGATTTACAGAGAAGGCGAGGAGATAGAAAGACGTACTTGGTCTCATTTTGAAGCCTTTGTTTTCATGTATATGCTCCTAAATATCGTGCGTATGTAAAGCCCGTGGTATGCTCAGCAAGGATTGCAAAGTTACTTGTTTCATAGAGACTGTTCTTCATTTCATAGACACCGTTCTTCAACTTCTGACGCCGATTTACAGAGAAGGCGAGGAGATAGAAAGACGTACTTGGTCTCATTTTGAAGCCTTTGTTTTCATGTATATGCTCCTAAAATATCGTGCGTATGTAAAGCCCGTGGTATGCTCAGCAAGGATTGCAAAATTACTTGTTTCATAGACACCGTTCTTCAACTTCTGACGCCGATTTACAGAGAAGGCGAGGAGATAGAAAGACGTACTTGGTCTCATTTTGAAGCCTTTGTTTTCATGTATATGCTCCTCAAATATCGTGCGTATGTAAAGCCCGTGGTATGCTCAGCAAGGATTGCAAAATTACTTGTTTCATAGACACCGTTCTTCAACTTCTGACGCCGATTTACAGAGAAGGCGAGGAGATAGAAAGACGTACTTGGTCTCATTTTGAAGCCTTTGTTTTCATGTATATGCTCCTAAAGTATCGTGCGTATGTAAAGCCCGTGGTATGCTCAGCAAGGATTGCAAAGTTACTTGTTTCATAGAGACTGTTCTTCAATTTATAGACACCGTTCTTCAACTTCTGACGCCGATTTACAGAGAAGGCGAGGAGATAGAAAGACGTACTTGGTCTCATTTTGAAGCCTTTGTTTTCTTGTATATGCTCCTTAAATATCGTGCGTATGTAAAGCCCGTGGTATGCTCAGCAAGGATTGCAAAGTTACTTGTTTCATAGAGACTGTTCTTCATCTTCATAGACACCGTTCTTCAACTTCTGACGCCGATTTACAGAGAAGGCGAGGAGATAGAAAGACGTACTTGGTCTCATTTTGAAGCCTTTGTTTTCATGTATATGCTCCTTAAATATCGTGCGTATGTAAAGCCCGTGGTATGCTCAGCAAGGATTGCAAAGTTACTTGTTTCATAGACACCGTTCTTCAACTTCTGACGCCGATTTACAGAGAAGGCGAGGAGATAGAAAGACGTACTTGGTCTCATTTTGAAGCCTTTGTTTTCATGTATATGCTCCTAAAGTATCGTGCGTATGTAAAGCCCGTGGTATGCTCAGCAAGGATTGCAAAGTTACTTGTTTCATAGAGACTGTTCTTCATCTTCATAGACACCGTTCTTCAACTTCTGACGCCGATTTACAGAGAAGGCGAGGAGATAGAAAGACGTACTTGGTCTCATTTTGAAGCCTTTGTTTTCATGTATATGCTCCTAAATATCGTGCGTATGTAAAGCCCGTGGTATGCTCAGCAAGGATTGCAAAGTTACTTGTTTCATAGAGACTGTTCTTCATCTTCATAGACACCGTTCTTCAACTTCTGACGCCGATTTACAGAGAAGGCGAGGAGATAGAAAGACGTACTTGGTCTCATTTTGAAGCCTTTGTTTTCATGTATATGCTCCTCAAATATCGTGCGTATGTAAAGCCCGTGGTATGCTCAGCAAGGATTGCAAAATTACTTGTTTCATAGACACCGTTCTTCAACTTCTGACGCCGATTTACAGAGAAGGCGAGGAGATAGAAAGACGTACTTGGTCTCATTTTGAAGCCTTTGTTTTCTTGTATATGCTCCTAAAGTATCGTGCGTATGTAAAGCCCGTGGTATGCTCAGCAAGGATTGCAAAGTTACTTGTTTCATAGAGACTGTTCTTCATCTTCATAGACACCGTTCTTCAACTTCTGACGCCGATTTACAGAGAAGGCGAGGAGATAGAAAGACGTACTTGGTCTCATTTTGAAGCCTTTGTTTTCATGTATATGCTCCTAAAATATCGTGCGTATGTAAAGCCCGTGGTATGCTCAGCAAGGATTGCAAAATTACTTGTTTCATAGACACCGTTCTTCAACTTCTGACGCCGATTTACAGAGAAGGCGAGGAGATAGAAAGACGTACTTGGTCTCATTTTGAAGTCTCTGTTTTCATGTATGTGCTCCTAAAGTATCGTGCGTATGTAAAGCCCGTGGTATGCTCAGCAAGGATTGCAAAATTACTTGTTTCATAGACACCGTTCTTCAACTTCTGACGCCGATTTACAGAGAAGGCGAGGAGATAGAAAGACGTACTTGGTCTCATTTTGAAGCCTTTGTTTTCATGTATATGCTCCTAAATATCGTGCGTATGTAAAGCCCGTGGTATGCTCAGCAAGGATTGCAAAGTTACTTGTTTCATAGAGACTGTTCTTCATCTTCATAGACACCGTTCTTCAACTTCTGACGCCGATTTACAGAGAAGGCGAGGAGATAGAAAGACGTACTTGGTCTCATTTTGAAGCCTTTGTGTTCATGTATATGCTCCTTAAATATCGTGCGTATGTAAAGCCCGTGGTATGCTCAGCAAGGATTGCAAAGTTACTTGTTTCATAGACACCGTTCTTCAACTTCTGACGCCGATTTACAGAGAAGGCGAGGAGATAGAAAGACGTACTTGGTCTCATTTTGAAGCCTTTGTTTTCATGTATATGCTCCTAAAGTATCGTGCGTATGTAAAGCCCGTGGTATGCTCAGCAAGGATTGCAAAATTACTTGTTTCATAGACACCGTTCTTCAACTTCTGACGCCGATTTACAGAGAAGGCGAGGAGATAGAAAGACGTACTTGGTCTCATTTTGAAGCCTTTGTTTTCATGTATATGCTCCTAAATATCGTGCGTATGTAAAGCCCGTGGTATGCTCAGCAAGGATTGCAAAGTTACTTGTTTCATAGAGACTGTTCTTCATCTTCATAGACACCGTTCTTCAACTTCTGACGCCGATTTACAGAGAAGGCGAGGAGATAGAAAGACGTACTTGGTCTCATTTTGAAGCCTTTGTTTTCATGTATATGCTCCTAAATATCGTGCGTATGTAAAGCCCGTGGTATGCTCAGCAAGGATTGCAAAGTTACTTGTTTCATAGACACCGTTCTTCAACTTCTGACGCCGATTTACAGAGAAGGCGAGGAGATAGAAAGACGTACTTGGTCTCATTTTGAAGCCTTTGTTTTCATGTATATGCTCCTAAATATCGTGCGTATGTAAAGCCCGTGGTATGCTCAGCAAGGATTGCAAAGTTACTTGTTTCATAGAGACTGTTCTTCATCTTCATAGACACCGTTCTTCAACTTCTGACGCCGATTTACAGAGAAGGCGAGGAGATAGAAAGACGTACTTGGTCTCATTTTGAAGCCTTTGTTTTCATGTATATGCTCCTCAAATATCGTGCGTATGTAAAGCCCGTGGTATGCTCAGCAAGGATTGCAAAATTACTTGTTTCATAGACACCGTTCTTCAACTTCTGACGCCGATTTACAGAGAAGGCGAGGAGATAGAAAGACGTACTTGGTCTCATTTTGAAGCCTTTGTTTTCATGTATATGCTCCTAAAGTATCGTGCGTATGTAAAGCCCGTGGTATGCTCAGCAAGGATTGCAAAGTTACTTGTTTCATAGAGACTGTTCTTCATTTCATAGACACCGTTCTTCAACTTCTGACGCCGATTTACAGAGAAGGCGAGGAGATAGAAAGACGTACTTGGTCTCATTTTGAAGCCTTTGTTTTCTTGTATATGCTCCTAAATATCGTGCGTATGTAAAGCCCGTGGTATGCTCAGCAAGGATTGCAAAGTTACTTGTTTCATAGAGACTGTTCTTCATCTTCATAGACACCGTTCTTCAACTTCTGACGCCGATTTACAGAGAAGGCGAGGAGATAGAAAGACGTACTTGGTCTCATTTTGAAGCCTTTGTTTTCATGTATATGCTCCTCAAATATCGTGCGTATGTAAAGCCCGTGGTATGCTCAGCAAGGATTGCAAAATTACTTGTTTCATAGACACCGTTCTTCAACTTCTGACGCCGATTTACAGAGAAGGCGAGGAGATAGAAAGACGTACTTGGTCTCATTTTGAAGCCTTTGTTTTCATGTATATGCTCCTAAAGTATCGTGCGTATGTAAAGCCCGTGGTATGCTCAGCAAGGATTGCAAAGTTACTTGTTTCATAGAGACTGTTCTTCATTTCATAGACACCGTTCTTCAACTTCTGACGCCGATTTACAGAGAAGGCGAGGAGATAGAAAGACGTACTTGGTCTCATTTTGAAGCCTTTGTTTTCATGTATATGCTCCTAAAATATCGTGCGTATGTAAAGCCCGTGGTATGCTCAGCAAGGATTGCAAAATTACTTGTTTCATAGACACCGTTCTTCAACTTCTGACGCCGATTTACAGAGAAGGCGAGGAGATAGAAAGACGTACTTGGTCTCATTTTGAAGCCTTTGTTTTCAAGTATATGCTCCTAAATATCGTGCGTATGTAAAGCCCGTGGTATGCTCAGCAAGGATTGCAAAATTACTTGTTTCATAGACACCGTTCTTCAACTTCTGACGCCGATTTACAGAGAAGGCGAGGAGATAGAAAGACGTACTTGGTCTCATTTTGAAGCCTTTGTTTTCTTGTATATGCTCCTAAATATCGTGCGTATGTAAAGCCCGTGGTATGCTCAGCAAGGATTGCAAAGTTACTTGTTTCATAGAGACTGTTCTTCATCTTCATAGACACCGTTCTTCAACTTCTGACGCCGATTTACAGAGAAGGCGAGGAGATAGAAAGACGTACTTGGTCTCATTTTGAAGCCTTTGTTTTCATGTATATGCTCCTTAAATATCGTGCGTATGTAAAGCCCGTGGTATGCTCAGCAAGGATTGCAAAGTTACTTGTTTCATAGACACCGTTCTTCAACTTCTGACGCCGATTTACAGAGAAGGCGAGGAGATAGAAAGACGTACTTGGTCTCATTTTGAAGCCTTTGTTTTCATGTATATGCTCCTAAATATCGTGCGTATGTAAAGCCCGTGGTATGCTCAGCAAGGATTGCAAAATTACTTGTTTCATAGACACCGTTCTTCAACTTCTGACGCCGATTTACAGAGAAGGCGAGGAGATAGAAAGACGTACTTGGTCTCATTTTGAAGCCTTTGTTTTCATGTATATGCTCCTTAAATATCGTGCGTATGTAAAGCCCGTGGTATGCTCAGCAAGGATTGCAAAGTTACTTGTTTCATAGAGACTGTTCTTCATCTTCATAGACACCGTTCTTCAACTTCTGACGCCGATTTACAGAGAAGGCGAGGAGATAGAAAGACGTACTTGGTCTCATTTTGAAGCCTTTGTTTTCTTGTATATGCTCCTAAATATCGTGCGTATGTAAAGCCCGTGGTATGCTCAGCAAGGATTGCAAAGTTACTTGTTTCATAGAGACTGTTCTTCATCTTCATAGACACCGTTCTTCAACTTCTGACGCCGATTTACAGAGAAGGCGAGGAGATAGAAAGACGTACTTGGTCTCATTTTGAAGCCTTTGTTTTCTTGTATATGCTCCTTAAATATCGTGCGTATGTAAAGCCCGTGGTATGCTCAGCAAGGATTGCAAAGTTACTTGTTTCATAGACACCGTTCTTCAACTTCTGACGCCGATTTACAGAGAAGGCGAGGAGATAGAAAGACGTACTTGGTCTCATTTTGAAGCCTTTGTTTCCATGTATATGCTCCTAAATATCGTGCGTATGTAAAGCCCGTGGTATGCTCAGCAAGGATTGCAAAGTTACTTGTTTCATAGAGACTGTTCTTCATCTTCATAGACACCGTTCTTCAACTTCTGACGCCGATTTACAGAGAAGGCGAGGAGATAGAAAGACGTACTTGGTCTCATTTTGAAGCCTTTGTTTTCATGTATATGCTCCTAAATATCGTGCGTATGTAAAGCCCGTGGTATGCTCAGCAAGGATTGCAAAATTACTTGTTTCATAGACACCGTTCTTCAACTTCTGACGCCGATTTACAGAGAAGGCGAGGAGATAGAAAGACGTACTTGGTCTCATTTTGAAGCCTTTGTTTTCATGTATATGCTCCTAAATATCGTGCGTATGTAAAGCCCGTGGTATGCTCAGCAAGGATTGCAAAGTTACTTGTTTCATAGAGACTGTTCTTCATCTTCATAGACACCGTTCTTCAACTTCTGACGCCGATTTACAGAGAAGGCGAGGAGATAGAAAGACGTACTTGGTCTCATTTTGAAGCCTTTGTTTTCATGTATATGCTCCTAAATATCGTGCGTATGTAAAGCCCGTGGTATGCTCAGCAAGGATTGCAAAGTTACTTGTTTCATAGAGACTGTTCTTCATCTTCATAGACACCGTTCTTCAACTTCTGACGCCGATTTACAGAGAAGGCGAGGAGATAGAAAGACGTACTTGGTCTCATTTTGAAGCCTTTGTTTTCATGTATATGCTCCTAAATATCGTGCGTATGTAAAGCCCGTGGTATGCTCAGCAAGGATTGCAAAGTTACTTGTTTCATAGAGACTGTTCTTCATCTTCATAGACACCGTTCTTCAACTTCTGACGCCGATTTACAGAGAAGGCGAGGAGATAGAAAGACGTACTTGGTCTCATTTTGAAGCCTTTGTTTTCTTGTATATGCTCCTAAAGTATCGTGCGTATGTAAAGCCCGTGGTATGCTCAGCAAGGATTGCAAAGTTACTTGTTTCATAGAGACTGTTCTTCATCTTCATAGACACCGTTCTTCAACTTCTGACGCCGATTTACAGAGAAGGCGAGGAGATAGAAAGACGTACTTGGTCTCATTTTGAAGCCTTTGTTTTCTTGTATATGCTCCTTAAATATCGTGCGTATGTAAAGCCCGTGGTATGCTCAGCAAGGATTGCAAAGTTACTTGTTTCATAGACACCGTTCTTCAACTTCTGACGCCGATTTACAGAGAAGGCGAGGAGATAGAAAGACGTACTTGGTCTCATTTTGAAGCCTTTGTTTTCCATGTATATGCTCCTAAAGTATCGTGCGTATGTAAAGCCCGTGGTATGCTCAGCAAGGATTGCAAAGTTACTTGTTTCATAGAGACTGTTCTTCATCTTCATAGACACCGTTCTTCAACTTCTGACGCCGATTTACAGAGAAGGCGAGGAGATAGAAAGACGTACTTGGTCTCATTTTGAAGCCTTTGTTTTCATGTATATGCTCCTAAATATCGTGCGTATGTAAAGCCCGTGGTATGCTCAGCAAGGATTGCAAAATTACTTGTTTCATAGACACCGTTCTTCAACTTCTGACGCCGATTTACAGAGAAGGCGAGGAGATAGAAAGACGTACTTGGTCTCATTTTGAAGCCTTTGTTTTCATGTATATGCTCCTAAAGTATCGTGCGTATGTAAAGCCCGTGGTATGCTCAGCAAGGATTGCAAAGTTACTTGTTTCATAGAGACTGTTCTTCATCTTCATAGACACCGTTCTTCAACTTCTGACGCCGATTTACAGAGAAGGCGAGGAGATAGAAAGACGTACTTGGTCTCATTTTGAAGCCTTTGTTTTCTTGTATATGCTCCTAAATATCGTGCGTATGTAAAGCCCGTGGTATGCTCAGCAAGGATTGCAAAGTTACTTGTTTCATAGAGACTGTTCTTCATCTTCATAGACACCGTTCTTCAACTTCTGACGCCGATTTACAGAGAAGGCGAGGAGATAGAAAGACGTACTTGGTCTCATTTTGAAGCCTTTGTTTTCTTGTATATGCTCCTTAAATATCGTGCGTATGTAAAGCCCGTGGTATGCTCAGCAAGGATTGCAAAGTTACTTGTTTCATAGACACCGTTCTTCAACTTCTGACGCCGATTTACAGAGAAGGCGAGGAGATAGAAAGACGTACTTGGTCTCATTTTGAAGCCTTTGTTTTCCATGTATATGCTCCTAAAGTATCGTGCGTATGTAAAGCCCGTGGTATGCTCAGCAAGGATTGCAAAGTTACTTGTTTCATAGAGACTGTTCTTCATCTTCATAGACACCGTTCTTCAACTTCTGACGCCGATTTACAGAGAAGGCGAGGAGATAGAAAGACGTACTTGGTCTCATTTTGAAGCCTTTGTTTTCATGTATATGCTCCTAAATATCGTGCGTATGTAAAGCCCGTGGTATGCTCAGCAAGGATTGCAAAATTACTTGTTTCATAGACACCGTTCTTCAACTTCTGACGCCGATTTACAGAGAAGGCGAGGAGATAGAAAGACGTACTTGGTCTCATTTTGAAGCCTTTGTTTTCATGTATATGCTCCTAAATATCGTGCGTATGTAAAGCCCGTGGTATGCTCAGCAAGGATTGCAAATTACTTGTTTCATAGACACCGTTCTTCAACTTCTGACGCCGATTTACAGAGAAGGCGAGGAGATAGAAAGACGTACTTGGTCTCATTTTGAAGCCTTTGTTTTCTTGTATATGCTCCTTAAATATCGTGCGTATGTAAAGCCCGTGGTATGCTCAGCAAGGATTGCAAAGTTACTTGTTTCATAGAGACTGTTCTTCATCTTCATAGACACCGTTCTTCAACTTCTGACGCCGATTTACAGAGAAGGCGAGGAGATAGAAAGACGTACTTGGTCTCATTTTGAAGCCTTTGTTTTCATGTATATGCTCCTAAATATCGTGCGTATGTAAAGCCCGTGGTATGCTCAGCAAGGATTGCAAAATTACTTGTTTCATAGACACCGTTCTTCAACTTCTGACGCCGATTTACAGAGAAGGCGAGGAGATAGAAAGACGTACTTGGTCTCATTTTGAAGCCTTTGTTTTCATGTATATGCTCCTCAAGTATCGTGCGTATGTAAAGCCCGTGGTATGCTCAGCAAGGATTGCAAAGTTACTTGTTTCATAGAGACTGTTCTTCATCTTCATAGACACCGTTCTTCAACTTCTGACGCCGATTTACAGAGAAGGCGAGGAGATAGAAAGACGTACTTGGTCTCATTTTGAAGCCTTTGTTTTCTTGTATATGCTCCTCAAATATCGTGCGTATGTAAAGCCCGTGGTATGCTCAGCAAGGATTGCAAAGTTACTTGTTTCATAGACACCGTTCTTCAACTTCTGACGCCGATTTACAGAGCCGATTTACAGAGAGGCGAGGAGATAGAAAGACGTATTTGGTCTCATTTTGAAGCCTTTGTTTTCATGTATATGCTCCTAAAGTATGGTGCGTATGTAAAGCCCGTGGTATGCTCAGCAAGGATTGCAAAGTTACTTGTTTCATAGAGACTGTTCTTCATCTTCATAGACACCGTTCTTCAACTTCTGACGCCGATTTACAGAGAAGGCGAGGAGATAGAAAGACGTACTTGGTCTCATTTTGAAGCCTTTGTTTTCATGTATATGCTCCTTAAATATCGTGCGTATGTAAAGCCCGTGGTATGCTCAGCAAGGATTGCAAAATTACTTGTTTCATAGACACCGTTCTTCAACTTCTGACGCCGATTTACAGAGAAGGCGAGGAGATAGAAAGACGTACTTGGTCTCATTTTGAAGCCTTTGTTTGCATGTATATGCTCCTAAAGTATCGTGCGTATGTAAAGCCCGTGGTATGCTCAGCAAGGATTGCAAAGTTACTTGTTTCATAGAGACTGTTCTTCATCTTCATAGACACCGTTCTTCAACTTCTGACGCCGATTTACAGAGAAGGCGAGGAGATAGAAAGACGTACTTGGTCTCATTTTGAAGCCTTTGTTTTCTTGTATATGCTCCCTAAATATCGTGCGTATGTAAAGCCCGTGGTATGCTCAGCAAGGATTGCAAAGTTACTTGTTTCATAGACACCGTTCTTCAACTTCTGACGCCGATTTACAGAGAAGGCGAGGAGATAGAAAGACGTACTTGGTCTCATTTTGAAGCCTTTGTTTTCATGTATATGCTCCTAAATATCGTGCGTATGTAAAGCCCGTGGTATGCTCAGCAAGGATTGCAAAGTTACTTGTTTCATAGAGACTGTTCTTCATCTTCATAGACACCGTTCTTCAACTTCTGACGCCGATTTACAGAGAAGGCGAGGAGATAGAAAGACGTACTTGGTCTCATTTTGAAGCCTTTGTTTTCTTGTATATGCTCCTTAAATATCGTGCGTATGTAAGGCCCGTGGTATGCTCAGCAAGGATTGCAAAGTTACTTGTTGCATAGAGACTGTTCTTCATCTTCATAGACACCTTTCTTCATATTCTGACGTCGATTTACTGATTAGGTGTGAAGTTAGTAAGTCGTACTTGGTCTCATTTTGAAGCCTTTGTTTTCTTGTATATGCTCCTAAATATCGTGCGTATGTAAAGCCCGTGGTATGCTCAGCAAGGATTGCAAAGTTACTTGTTTCATAGAGACTGTTCTTCATCTTCATAGACACCGTTCTTCAACTTCTGACGCCGATTTACAGAGAAGGCGAGGAGATAGAAAGACGTACTTGGTCTCATTTTGAAGCCTTTGTTTTCTTGTATATGCTCCTTAAATATCGTGCGTATGTAAAGCCCGTGGTATGCTCAGCAAGGATTGCAAAGTTACTTGTTTCATAGAGACTGTTCTTCATCTTCATAGACACCGTTCTTCAACTTCTGACGCCGATTTACAGAGAAGGCGAGGAGATAGAAAGACGTACTTGGTCTCATTTTGAAGCCTTTGTTTTCTTGTATATGCTCCTAAAGTATCGTGCGTATGTAAAGCCCGTGGTATGCTCAGCAAGGATTGCAAAGTTACTTGTTTCATAGAGACTGTTCTTCATCTTCATAGACACCGTTCTTCAACTTCTGACGCCGATTTACAGAGAAGGCGAGGAGATAGAAAGACGTACTTGGTCTCATTTTGAAGCCTTTGTTTTCATGTATATGCTCCTCAAATATCGTGCGTATGTAAAGCCCGTGGTATGCTCAGCAAGGATTGCAAAATTACTTGTTTCATAGAATATTTTCTTTTATTTGTGTCAAGAATTGAGATAGTAGGATATGAGATAGAAAGACGTACTTGGTCTCATTTTGAAGCCTTTGTTTTCTTGTATATGCTCCTAAAGTATCGTGCGTATGTAAAGCCCGTGGTATGCTCAGCAAGGATTGCAAAGTTACTTGTTTCATAGAGACTGTTCTTCATCTTCATAGACACCGTTCTTCAACTTCTGACGCCGATTTACAGAGAAGGCGAGGAGATAGAAAGACGTACTTGGTCTCATTTTGAAGCCTTTGTTTTCTTGTATATGCTCCTAAATATCGTGCGTATGTAAAGCCCGTGGTATGCTCAGCAAGGATTGCAAAGTTACTTGTTTCATAGAGACTGTTCTTCATCTTCATAGACACCGTTCTTCAACTTCTGACGCCGATTTACAGAGAAGGCGAGGAGATAGAAAGACGTACTTGGTCTCATTTTGAAGCCTTTGTTTTCTTGTATATGCTCCTAAATATCGTGCGTATGTAAAGCCCGTGGTATGCTCAGCAAGGATTGCAAAGTTACTTGTTTCATAGAGACTGTTCTTCATCTTCATAGACACCGTTCTTCAACTTCTGACGCCGATTTACAGAGAAGGCGAGGAGATAGAAAGACGTACTTGGTCTCATTTTGAAGCCTTTGTTTTCTTGTATATGCTCCTCAAATATCGTGCGTATGTAAAGCCCGTGGTATGCTCAGCAAGGATTGCAAAATTACTTGTTTCATAGACACCGTTCTTCAACTTCTGACGCCGATTTACAGAGAAGGCGAGGAGATTGAAAGACGTACTTGGTCTCATTTTGAAGCCTTTGTTTTCTTGTATATGCTCCTTAAATATCGTGCGTATGTAAAGCCCGTGGTATGCTCAGCAAGGATTGCAAAGTTACTTGTTTCATAGAGACTGTTCTTCATCTTCATAGACACCGTTCTTCAACTTCTGACGCCGATTTACAGAGAAGGCGAGGAGATAGAAAGACGTACTTGGTCTCATTTTGAAGCCTTTGTTTTCTTGTATATGCTCCTAAATATCGTGCGTATGTAAAGCCCGTGGTATGCTCAGCAAGGATTGCAAAGTTACTTGTTTCATAGAGACTGTTCTTCATCTTCATAGACACCGTTCTTCAACTTCTGACGCCGATTTACAGAGAAGGCGAGGAGATAGAAAGACGTACTTGGTCTCATTTTGAAGCCTTTGTTTTCTTGTATATGCTCCTAAATATCGTGCGTATGTAAAGCCCGTGGTATGCTCAGCAAGGATTGCAAAATTACTTGTTTCATAGACACCGTTCTTCAACTTCTGACGCCGATTTACAGAGAAGGCGAGGAGATAGAAAAACGTACTTGGTCTCATTTTGAAGCCTTTGTTTTCTTGTATATGTTCCTTAAATATCGTGCGTATGTAAAGCCCGTGGTATGCTCAGCAAGGATTGCAAAGTTACTTGTTTCATAGAGACTGTTCTTCATCTTCATAGACACCGTTCTTCAACTTCTGACGCCGATTTACAGAGAAGGCGAGGAGATAGAAAGACGTACTTGGTCTCATTTTGAAGCCTTTGTTTTCTTGTATATGCTCCTAAAGTATCGTGCGTATGTAAAGCCCGTGGTATGCTCAGCAAGGATTGCAAAGTTACTTGTTTCATAGAGACTGTTCTTCATCTTCATAGACACCGTTCTTCAACTTCTGACGCCGATTTACAGAGAAGGCGAGGAGATAGAAAGACGTACTTGGTCTCATTTTGAAGCCTTTGTTTTCTTGTATATGCTCCTAAATATCGTGCGTATGTAAAGCCCGTGGTATGCTCAGCAAGGATTGCAAAGTTACTTGTTTCATAGAGACTGTTCTTCATCTTCATAGACACCGTTCTTCAACTTCTGACGCCGATTTACAGAGAAGGCGAGGAGATAGAAAGACGTACTTGGTCTCATTTTGAAGCCTTTGTTTTCTTGTATATGCTCCTCAAATATCGTGCGTATGTAAATCCCGTTGTATGCTCAGCAAGGATTGCAAAATTACTTGTTTCATAGACACCGTTCTTCAACTTCTGACGCCGATTTACAGAGAAGGCGAGGAGATAGAAAGACGTACTTGGTCTCATTTTGAAGCCTTTGTTTTCTTGTATATGCTCCTAAAGTATCGTGCGTATGTAAAGCCCGTGGTATGCTCAGCAAGGATTGCAAAGTTACTTGTTTCATAGAGACTGTTCTTCATCTTCATAGACACCGTTCTTCAACTTCTGACGCCGATTTACAGAGAAGGCGAGGAGATAGAAAGACGTACTTGGTCTCATTTTGAAGCCTTTGTTTTCTTGTATATGCTCCTAAATATCGTGCGTATGTAAAGCCCGTGGTATGCTCAGCAAGGATTGCAAAGTTACTTGTTTCATAGAGACTGTTCTTCATCTTCATAGACACCGTTCTTCAACTTCTGACGCCGATTTACAGAGAAGGCGAGGAGATAGAAAGACGTACTTGGTCTCATTTTGAAGCCTTTGTTTTCTTGTATATGCTCCTAAAGTATCGTGCGTATGTAAAGCCCGTGGTATGCTCAGCAAGGATTGCAAAGTTACTTGTTTCATAGAGACTGTTCTTCATCTTCATAGACACCGTTCTTCAACTTCTGACGCCGATTTACAGAGAAGGCGAGGAGATAGAAAGACGTACTTGGTCTCATTTTGAAGCCTTTGTTTTCTTGTATATGCTCCTCAAATATCGTGCGTATGTAAAGCCCGTGGTATGCTCAGCAAGGATTGCAAAATTACTTGTTTCATAGACACCGTTCTTCAACTTCTGACGCCGATTTACAGAGAAGGCGAGGAGATAGAAAGACGTACTTGGTCTCATTTTGAAGCCTTTGTTTTCTTGTATATGCTCCTAAATATCGTGCGTATGTAAAGCCCGTGGTATGCTCAGCAAGGATTGCAAAGTTACTTGTTTCATAGAGACTGTTCTTCATCTTCATAGACACCGTTCTTCAACTTCTGACGCCGATTTACAGAGAAGGCGAGGAGATAGAAAGACGTACTTGGTCTCATTTTGAAGCCTTTGTTTTCTTGTATATGCTCCTCAAATATCGTGCGTATGTAAAGCCCGTGGTGTTATGCTCAGCAAGGATTGCAAAATTACTTGTTTCATAGACACCGTTCTTCAACTTCTGACGCCGATTTACAGAGAAGGCGAGGAGATAGAAAGACGTACTTGGTCTCATTTTGAAGCCTTTGTTTTCTTGTATATGCTCCTAAATATCGTGCGTATGTAAAGCCCGTGGTATGCTCAGCAAGGATTGCAAAGTTACTTGTTTCATAGAGACTGTTCTTCATCTTCATAGACACCGTTCTTCAACTTCTGACGCCGATTTACAGAGAAGGCGAGGAGATAGAAAGACGTACTTGGTCTCATTTTGAAGCCTTTGTTTTCTTGTATATGCTCCTAAAGTATCGTGCGTATGTAAAGCCCGTGGTATGCTCAGCAAGGATTGCAAAGTTACTTGTTTCATAGAGACTGTTCTTCATCTTCATAGACACCGTTCTTCAACTTCTGACGCCGATTTACAGAGAAGGCGAGGAGATAGAAAGACGTACTTGGTCTCATTTTGAAGCCTTTCTTTTCTTGTATATGCTCCTAAATTATCGTGCGTATGTAAAGCCCGTGGTATGCTCAGCAAGGATTGCAAAGTTACTTGTTTCATAGAGACTGTTCTTCATCTTCATAGACACCGTTCTTCAACTTCTGACGCCGATTTACAGAGAAGGCGAGGAGATAGAAAGACGTACTTGGTCTCATTTTGAAGCCTTTGTTTTCTTGTATATGCTCCTAAAGTATCGTGCGTATGTAAAGCCCGTGGTATGCTCAGCAAGGATTGCAAAGTTACTTGTTTCATAGAGACTGTTCTTCATCTTCATAGACACCGTTCTTCAACTTCTGACGCCGATTTACAGAGAAGGCGAGGAGATAGAAAGACGTACTTGGTCTCATTTTGAAGCCTTTGTTTTCTTGTATATGCTCCTAAATATCGTGCGTATGTAAAGCCCGTGGTATGCTCAGCAAGGATTGCAAAGTTACTTGTTTCATAGAGACTGTTCTTCATCTTCATAGACACCGTTCTTCAACTTCTGACGCCGATTTACAGAGAAGGCGAGGAGATAGAAAGACGTACTTGGTCTCATTTTGAAGCCTTTGTTTTCTTGTATATGCTCCTAAAGTATCGTGCGTATGTAAAGCCCGTGGTATGCTCAGCAAGGATTGCAAAGTTACTTGTTTCATACTTCATTTCATAGACACCGTTCTTCAACTTCTGACGCCGATTTACAGAGAAGGCGAGGAGATAGAAAGACGTACTTGGTCTCATTTTGAAGCCTTTGTTTTCTTGTATATGCTCCTAAATATCGTGCGTATGTAAAGCCCGTGGTATGCTCAGCAAGGATTGCAAAGTTACTTGTTTCATAGAGACTGTTCTTCATCTTCATAGACACCGTTCTTCAACTTCTGACGCCGATTTACAGAGAAGGCGAGGAGATAGAAAGACGTACTTGGTCTCATTTTGAAGCCTTTGTTTTCTTGTATATGCTCCTCAAATATCGTGCGTATGTAAAGCCCGTGGTATGCTCAGCAAGGATTGCAAAATTACTTGTTTCATAGACACCGTTCTTCAACTTCTGACGCCGATTTACAGAGAAGGCGAGGAGATAGAAAGACGTACTTGGTCTCATTTTGAAGCCTTTGTTTTCTTGTATATGCTCCTAAAGTATCGTGCGTATGTAAAGCCCGTGGTATGCTCAGCAAGGATTGCAATATTACTTGTTTCATAGACCCCGTTCTTCAACTTCTGACGCCGATTTACAGAGAAGGCGAGGAGATAGAAAGACGTACTTGGTCTCATTTTGAAGCCTTTGTTTTCTTGTATATGCTCCTATATTATGTTTCGTATTTATATCCCGTGGTATGCTCAGCAAGGATTGCAAAGTTACTTGTTTCATAGAGACTGTTCTTCATCTTCATAGACACCGTTCTTCAACTTCTGACGCCGATTTACAGAGAAGGCGAGGAGATAGAAAGACGTACTTGGTCTCATTTTGAAGCCTTTGTTTTCTTGTATATGCTCCTTAAATATCGTGCGTATGTAAAGCCCGTGGTATGCTCAGCAAGGATTGCAATTTTACTTGTTTCATAGACACCGTTCTTCAACTTCTGACGCCGATTTACAGAGAAGGCTAGGAGATAGAAAGACGTACTTGGTCTCATTTTGAAGCCTTTGTTTTCTTGTATATGCTCCTAAATATCGTGCGTATGTAAAGCCCGTGGTATGCTCAGCAAGGATTGCAAAGTTACTTGTCTTCATAGACACCGTTCTTCAACTTCTGACGCCGATTTACAGAGAAGGCGAGGAGATAGAAAGACGTACTTGGTCTCATTTTGAAGCCTTTGTTTTCTTGTATATGCTCCTAAATATCGTGCGTATGTAAAGCCCGTGGTATGCTCAGCAAGGATTGCAAATTACTTGTTTCATAGACACCGTTCTTCAACTTCTGACGCCGATTTACAGAGAAGGCGAGGAGATAGAAAGACGTACTTGGTCTCATTTTGAAGCCTTTGTTTTCTTGTATATGCTCCTAAAGTATCGTGCGTATGTAAAGCCCGTGGTATGCTCAGCAAGGATTGCAAAGTTACTTGTTTCATAGAGACTGTTCTTCATCTTCATAGACACCGTTCTTCAACTTCTGACGCCGATTTACAGAGAAGGCGAGGAGATAGAAAGACGTACTTGGTCTCATTTTGAAGCCTTTGTTTTCTTGTATATGCTCCTAAAGTATCGTGCGTATGTAAAGCCCGTGGTATGCTCAGCAAGGATTGCAAAGTTACTTGTTTCATAGAGACTGTTCTTCATCTTCATAGACACCGTTCTTCAACTTCTGACGCCGATTTACAGAGAAGGCGAGGAGATAGAAAGACGTACTTGGTCTCATTTTGAAGCCTTTGTTTTCTTGTATATATATTGCGTATGTAAAGCCCGTGGTATGCTCAGCAAGGATTGCAAAATTACTTGTTTCATAGACACCGTTCTTCAACTTCTGACGCCGATTTACAGAGAAGGCGAGGAGATAGAAAGACGTACTTGGTCTCATTTTGAAGCCTTTGTTTTCTTGTATATGCTCCTAAATATCGTGCGTATGTAAAGCCCGTGGTATGCTCAGCAAGGATTGCAAAGTTACTTGTTTCATAGAGACTGTTCTTCATCTTCATAGACACCGTTCTTCAACTTCTGACGCCGATTTACAGAGAAGGCGAGGAGATAGAAAGACGTACTTGGTCTCATTTTGAAGCCTTTGTTTTCTTGTATATGCTCCAAATATCGTGCGTATGTAAAGCCCGTGGTATGCTCAGCAAGGATTGCAAAATTACTTGTTTCATAGACACCGTTCTTCAACTTCTGACGCCGATTTACAGAGAAGGCGAGGAGATAGAAAGACGTACTTGGTCTCATTTTGAAGCCTTTGTTTTCTTGTATATGCTCCTAAATATCGTGCGTATGTAAAGCCCGTGGTATGCTCAGCAAGGATTGCAAAGTTACTTGTTTCATAGAGACTGTTCTTCATCTTCATAGACACCGTTCTTCAACTTCTGACGCCGATTTACAGAGAAGGCGAGGAGATAGAAAGACGTACTTGGTCTCATTTTGAAGCCTTTGTTTTCTTGTATATGCTCCTCAAATATCGTGCGTATGTAAAGCCCGAGGTATGCTCAGCAAGGATTGCAAAGTTACTTGTTTCATAGAGACATCATCTTCATAGACACCGTTCTTCAACTTCTGACGCCGATTTACAGAGAAGGCGAGGAGATAGAAAGACGTACTTGGTCTCATTTTGAAGCCTTTGTTTTCTTGTATATGCTCCTAAAGTATCGTGCGTATGTAAAGCCCGTGGTATGCTCAGCAAGGATTGCAAAGTTACTTGTTTCATAGAGACTGTTCTTCATCTTCATAGACACCGTTCTTCAACTTCTGACGCCGATTTACAGAGAAGGCGAGGAGATAGAAAGACGTACTTGGTCTCATTTTGAAGCCTTTGTTTTCTTGTATATGCTCCTAAATATCGTGCGTATGTAAAGCCCGTGGTATGCTCAGCAAGGATTGCAAAGTTACTTGTTTCATAGACACCGTTCTTCAACTTCTGACGCCGATTTACAGAGAAGGCGAGGAGATAGAAAGACGTACTTGGTCTCATTTTGAAGCCTTTGTTTTCTTGTATATGCTCCTAAAGTATCGTGCGTATGTAAAGCCCGTGGTATGCTCAGCAAGGATTGCAAAGTTACTTGTTTCATAGAGACTGTTCTTCATCTTCATAGACACCGTTCTTCAACTTCTGACGCCGATTTACAGAGAAGGCGAGGAGATAGAAAGACGTACTTGGTCTCATTTTGAAGCCTTTGTTTTCTTGTATATGCTCCTCAAATATCGTGCGTATGTAAAGCCCGTGGTATGCTCAGCAAGGATTGCAAAATTACTTGTTTCATAGACACCGTTCTTCAACTTCTGACGCCGATTTACAGAGAAGGCGAGGAGATAGAAAGACGTACTTGGTCTCATTTTGAAGCCTTTGTTTTCTTGTATATGCTCCTAAATATCGTGCGTATGTAAAGCCCGTGGTATGCTCAGCAAGGATTGCAAAGTTACTTGTTTCATAGAGACTGTTCTTCATCTTCATAGACACCGTTCTTCAACTTCTGACGCCGATTTACAGAGAAGGCGAGGAGATAGAAAGACGTACTTGGTCTCATTTTGAAGCCTTTGTTTTCTTGTATATGCTCCTAAATATCGTGCGTATGTAAAGCCCGTGGTATGCTCAGCAAGGATTGCAAAGTTACTTGTTTCATAGACACCGTTCTTCAACTTCTGACGCCGATTTACAGAGAAGGCGAGGAGATAGAAAGACGTACTTGGTCTCATTTTGAAGCCTTTGTTTTCTTGTATATGCTCCCTAAATATCGTGCGTATGTAAAGCCCGTGGTATGCTCAGCAAGGATTGCAAAGTTACTTGTTTCATAGACACCGTTCTTCAACTTCTGACGCCGATTTACAGAGAAGGCGAGGAGATAGAAAGACGTACTTGGTCTCATTTTGAAGCCTTTGTTTTCTTGTATATGCTCCTAAAGTATCGTGCGTATGTAAAGCCCGTGGTATGCTCAGCAAGGATTGCAAAATTACTTGTTTCATACACACCGTTCTTCAACTTCTGACGCCGATTTACAGAGAAGGCGAGGAGATAGAAAGACGTACTTGGTCTCATTTTGAAGCCTTTGTTTTCTTGTATATGCTCCTAAAGTATCGTGCGTATGTAAAGCCCGTGGTATGCTCAGCAAGGATTGCAAAGTTACTTGTTTCATAGAGACTGTTCTTCATCTTCATAGAGACTGTTCTTCATCTTCATAGACACCGTTCTTCAACTTCTGACGCCGATTTACAGAGAAGGCGAGGAGATAGAAAGACGTACTTGGTCTCATTTTGAAGCCTTTGTTTTCTTGTATATGCTCCTAAATATCGTGCGTATGTAAAGCCCGTGGTATGCTCAGCAAGGATTGCAAAGTTACTTGTTTCACTGTCTTCATAGACACCGTTCTTCAACTTCTGACGCCGATTTACAGAGAAGGCGAGGAGATAGAAAGACGTACTTGGTCTCATTTTGAAGCCTTTGTTTTCTTGTATATGCTCCTCAAATATCGTGCGTATGTAAAGCCCGTGGTATGCTCAGCAAGGATTGCAAAGTTACTTGTTTCATAGAGACTGTTCTTCATCTTCATAGACACCGTTCTTCAACTTCTGACGCCGATTTACAGAGAAGGCGAGGAGATAGAAAGACGTACTTGGTCTCATTTTGAAGCCTTTGTTTTCTTGTATATGCTCCTAAAGTATCGTGCGTATGTAAAGCCCGTGGTATGCTCAGCAAGGATTGCAAAGTTACTTGTTTCATAGAGACTGTTCTTCATCTTCATAGACACCGTTCTTCAACTTCTGACGCCGATTTACAGAGAAGGCGAGGAGATAGAAAGACGTACTTGGTCTCATTTTGAAGCCTTTGTTTTCTTGTATATGCTCCTTAAATATCGTGCGTATGTAAAGCCCGTGGTATGCTCAGCAAGGATTGCAAAGTTACTTGTTTCATACTGTTCTTCATCTTCATAGACACCGTTCTTCAACTTCTGACGCCGATTTACAGAGAAGGCGAGGAGATAGAAAGACGTACTTGGTCTCATTTTGAAGCCTTTGTTTTCTTGTATATGCTCCTAAAGTATCGTGCGTATGTAAAGCCCGTGGTATGCTCAGCAAGGATTGCAAAGTTACTTGTTTCATAGAGACTGTTCTTCATCTTCATAGACACCGTTCTTCAACTTCTGACGCCGATTTACAGAGAAGGCGAGGAGATAGAAAGACGTACTTGGTCTCATTTTGAAGCCTTTGTTTTCTTGTATATGCTCCTAAAGTATCGTGCGTATGTAAAGCCCGTGGTATGCTCAGCAAGGATTGCAAAGTTACTTGTTTCATAGAGACTGTTCTTCATCTTCATAGACACCGTTCTTCAACTTCTGACGCCGATTTACAGAGAAGGCGAGGAGATAGAAAGACGTACTTGGTCTCATTTTGAAGCCTTTGTTTTCTTGTATATGCTCCTCAAATATCGTGCGTATGTAAAGCCCGTGGTATGCTCAGCAAGGATTGCAAAATTACTTGTTTCATAGACACCGTTCTTCAACTTCTGACGCCGATTTACAGAGAAGGCGAGGAGATAAAAAGACGTACCTGGTCTCATTTTGAAGCCTTTGTTTTCTTGTATATGCTCCTAAAATATCGTGCGTATGTAAAGCCCGTGGTATGCTCAGCAAGGATTGCAAAGTTACTTGTTTCATAGAGACTGTTCTTCATCTTCATAGACACCGTTCTTCAACTTCTGACGCCGATTTACAGAGAAGGCGAGGAGATAGAAAGACGTACTTGGTCTCATTTTGAAGCCTTTGTTTTCTTGTATATGCTCCTAAAGTATCGTGCGTATGTAAAGCCCGTGGTATGCTCAGCAAGGATTGCAAAGTTACTTGTTTCATAGAGACTGTTCTTCATCTTCATAGACACCGTTCTTCAACTTCTGACGCCGATTTACAGAGAAGGCGAGGAGATAGAAAGACGTACTTGGTCTCATTTTGAAGCCTTTGTTTTCTTGTATATGCTCCTCAAATATCGTGCGTATGTAAAGCCCGTGGTATGCTCAGCAAGGATTGCAAAATTACTTGTTTCATACACACCGTTCTTCAACTTCTGACGCCGATTTACAGAGAAGGCGAGGAGATAGAAAGACGTACTTGGTCTCATTTTGAAGCCTTTGTTTTCTTGTATATGCTCCTAAAGTATCGTGCGTATGTAAAGCCCGTGGTATGCTCAGCAAGGATTGCAAAGTTACTTGTTTCATAGAGACTGTTCTTCATCTTCATAGACACCGTTCTTCAACTTCTGACGCCGATTTACAGAGAAGGCGAGGAGATAGAAAGACGTACTTGGTCTCATTTTGAAGCCTTTGTTTTCTTGTATATGCTCCTAAATATCGTGCGTATGTAAAGCCCGTGGTATGCTCAGCAAGGATTGCAAAGTTACTTGTTTCACTTCATTTCATAGACACCGTTCTTCAACTTCTGACGCCGATTTACAGAGAAGGCGAGGAGATAGAAAGACGTACTTGGTCTCATTTTGAAGCCTTTGTTTTCTTGTATATGCTCCTCAAATATCGTGCGTATGTAAAGCCCGTGGTATGCTCAGCAAGGATTGCAAATTACTTGTTTCATAGACACCGTTCTTCAACTTCTGACGCCGATTTACAGAGAAGGCGAGGAGATAGAAAGACGTACTTGGTCTCATTTTGAAGCCTTTGTTTTCTTGTATATGCTCCTCAAATATCGTGCGTATGTAAAGCCCGTGGTATGCTCAGCAAGGATTGCAAAGTTACTTGTTTCATAGACACCGTTCTTCAACTTCTGACGCCGATTTACAGAGAAGGCGAGGAGATAGAAAGACGTACTTGGTCTCATTTTGAAGCCTTTGTTTTCTTGTATATGCTCCTAAATATCGTGCGTATGTAAAGCCCGTGGTATGCTCAGCAAGGATTGCAAAATTACTTGTTTCATAGACACCGTTCTTCAACTTCTGACAACAATTGACAGAGTAGTAGAGGAGTTTGATAGACGTACTTGGTCTCATTTTGAAGCCTTTGTTTTCTTGTATATGCTCCTAAAGTATCGTGCGTATGTAAAGCCCGTGGTATGCTCAGCAAGGATTGCAAAGTTACTTGTTTCATAGAGACTGTTCTTCATCTTCATAGACACCGTTCTTCAACTTCTGACGCCGATTTACAGAGAAGGCGAGGAGATAGAAAGACGTACTTGGTCTCATTTTGAAGCCTTTGTTTTCTTGTATATGCTCCTAAAGTATCGTGCGTATGTAAAGCCCGTGGTATGCTCAGCAAGGATTGCAAAGTTACTTGTTTCATAGAGACTGTTCTTCATCTTCATAGACACCGTTCTTCAACTTCTGACGCCGATTTACAGAGAAGGCGAGGAGATAGAAAGACGTACTTGGTCTCATTTTGAAGCCTTTGTTTTCTTGTATATGCTCCTCAAATATCGTGCGTATGTAAAGCCCGTGGTATGCTCAGCAAGGATTGCAAAGTTACTTGTTTCACTTACATAGACACCGTTCTTCAACTTCTGACGCCGATTTACAGAGAAGGCGAGGAGATAGAAAGACGTACTTGGTCTCATTTTGAAGCCTTTGTTTTCTTGTATATGCTCCTAAAGTATCGTGCGTATGTAAAGCCCGTGGTATGCTCAGCAAGGATTGCAAAGTTACTTGTTTCATAGAGACTGTTCTTCATCTTCATAGACACCGTTCTTCAACTTCTGACGCCGATTTACAGAGAAGGCGAGGAGATAGAAAGACGTACTTGGTCTCATTTTGAAGCCTTTGTTTTCTTGTATATGCTCCTAAAGTATCGTGCGTATGTAAAGCCCGTGGTATGCTCAGCAAGGATTGCAAAGTTACTTGTTTCATAGAGACTGTTCTTCATCTTCATAGACACCGTTCTTCAACTTCTGACGCCGATTTACAGAGAAGGCGAGGAGATAGAAAGACGTACTTGGTCTCATTTTGAAGCCTTTGTTTTCTTGTATATGCTCCTCAAATATCGTGCGTATGTAAAGCCCGTGGTATGCTCAGCAAGGATTGCAAAATTACTTGTTTCATAGACACCGTTCTTCAACTTCTGACGCCGATTTACAGAGAAGGCGAGGAGATAGAAAGACGTACTTGGTCTCATTTTGAAGCCTTTGTTTTCTTGTATATGCTCCTAAAGTATCGTGCGTATGTAAAGCCCGTGGTATGCTCAGCAAGGATTGCAAAGTTACTTGTTTCATAGAGACTGTTCTTCATCTTCATAGACACCGTTCTTCAACTTCTGACGCCGATTTACAGAGAAGGCGAGGAGATAGAAAGACGTACTTGGTCTCATTTTGAAGCCTTTGTTTTCTTGTATATGCTCCTAAAGTATCGTGCGTATGTAAAGCCCGTGGTATGCTCAGCAAGGATTGCAAAGTTACTTGTTTCATAGAGACTGTTCTTCATCTTCATAGACACCGTTCTTCAACTTCTGACGCCGATTTACAGAGAAGGCGAGGAGATAGAAAGACGTACTTGGTCTCATTTTGAAGCCTTTGTTTTCTTGTATATGCTCCTCAAATATCGTGCGTATGTAAAGCCCGTGGTATGCTCAGCAAGGATTGCAAAATTACTTGTTTCATACACACCGTTCTTCAACTTCTGACGCCGATTTACAGAGAAGGCGAGGAGATAGAAAGACGTACTTGGTCTCATTTTGAAGCCTTTGTTTTCTTGTATATGCTCCTAAAGTATGGTGCGTATGTAAAGCCCGTGGTATGCTCAGCAAGGATTGCAAAGTTACTTGTTTCATAGAGACTGTTCTTCATCTTCATAGACACCGTTCTTCAACTTCTGACGCCGATTTACAGAGAAGGCGAGGAGATAGAAAGACGTACTTGGTCTCATTTTGAAGCCTTTGTTTTCTTGTATATGCTCCTCATATCGTGCGTATGTAAAGCCCGTGGTATGCTCAGCAAGGATTGCAAAATTACTTGTTTCATAGACACCGTTCTTCAACTTCTGACGCCGATTTACAGAGAAGGCGAGGAGATAGAAAGACGTACTTGGTCTCATTTTGAAGCCTTTGTTTTCTTGTATATGCTCCTCAAATATCGTGCGTATGTAAAGCCTGTGGTATGCTCAGCAAGGATTGCAAATTACTTGTTTCATAGACACCGTTCTTCAACTTCTGACGCCGATTTACAGAGAAGGCGAGGAGATAGAAAGACGTACTTGGTCTCATTTTGAAGCCTTTGTTTTCTTGTATATGCTCCTAAAGTATCGTGCGTATGTAAAGCCCGTGGTATGCTCAGCAAGGATTGCAAAGTTACTTGTTTCATAGAGACTGTTCTTCATCTTCATAGACAATTCGTTCTTCAACTTCTTGACGCCGACGCTCATAGAGAAGGCGAGGAGATAGAAAGACGTACTTGGTCTCATTTTCAAGCCTTTGTTTTCTTTTATATGCTCCTTAAATATCGTGCGTATGTAGAAAGACGTCCTTGGTCTCATATTGTAGCCTTTTTTTCCATGTATGTGGTCCTAAAGTATCGTGCGTATGTAAAGCCCGTGGTATGCTCAGCAAGGATTGCAAAATTACTTGTTTCATACACACCGTTCTTCAACTTCTTGACGCCGATTTACAGAGAAGGCGAGGAGATAGAAAGACGTACTTGGTCTCATTTTGAAGCCTTTGTTTTCTTGTATATGCTCCCAAAGTATGGTGCGTATGTAAAGCCCGTGGTATGCTCAGCAAGGATTGCAAAGTTACTTGTTTCATAGAGACTGTTCTTCATCTTCATAGACACAGTTCTTCAACTTCTGACGCCGATTTACAGAGAAGGCGAGGAGATAGAAAGACGTACTTGGTCTCATTTTGAAGCCTTTGTTTTCTTGTATATGCTCCTCAAATATCGTGCGTATGTAAAGCCAGTGGTATGCTCAGAAAGGATTGCAAATTTACTTGTTTCATAGAGACCGTTCTTCATCTTTATAGACACCGTTCTTCAACTTCTGACGCCGATTTACAGAGAAGGCGAGGAGATAGAAAGACGTACTTGGTCTCATTTTGAAGCCTTTGTTTTCTTGTATATGCTCCTTAAATATCGTGCGTATGTAAAGCCCGTGGTATGCTCAGCAAGGATTGCAAAGTTACTTGTTTCATAGAGACTGTTCTTCATCTTCATAGACACCGTTCTTCAACTTCTGACGCCGATTTACAGAGAAGGCGAGGAGATAGAAAGACGTACTTGGTCTCATTTTGAAGCCTTTGTTTTCATGTATATGCTCCTAAAGTATGGTGCGTATGTAAAGCCCGTGGTATGCTCAGCAAGGATTGCAAAGTTACTTGTTTCATAGAGACTGTTCTTCATCTTCATAGACACAGTTCTTCAACTTCTGACGCCGATTTACAGAGAAGGCGAGGAGATAGAAAGACGTACTTGGTCTCATTTTGAAGCCTTTGTTTTCTTGTATATGCTCCTAAAGTATGGTGCGTATGTAAAGCCCGTGGTATGCTCAGCAAGGATTGCAAAGTTATTTGTTTCATAGAGTCTGTTCTTCATCTTAATAGACACCGTTCTTCAACTTCTGACGCCGATTTACAGAGAAGGCGAGGAGATAGAAAGACGTACTTGGTCTCATTTTCAAGCCTTTGTTTTCTTTTATATGCTCCTTAAATATCGTGCGTATGTAAAACCCGTGGTATGCTCAGCAAGGATTGCAAAATTACTTGTTTCATACACACCGTTCTTCAACTTCTGACGCCGATTTACAGAGAAGGCGAGGAGATAGAAAGACGTACTTGGTCTCATTTTGAAGCCTTTGTTTTCTTGTATATGCTCCTAAAGTATGGTGCGTATGTAAAGCCCGTGGTATGCTCAGGAAGGATTGCAAAGTTACTTGTTTCATAGAGACTGTTCTTCATCTTCATAGACACCGTTCTTCAACTTCTGACGCCGATTTACAGAGAAGGCGAGGAGATAGAAAGACGTACTTGGTCTCATTTTGAAGCCTTTGTTTTCTTGTATATGCTCCTAAAGTATGGTGCGTATGTAAAGCCCGTGGTATGCTCAGGAAGGATTGCAAAGTTACTTGTTTCATAGAGACTGTTCTTCATCTTCATAGACACCGTTCTTCAACTTCTGACGCCGATTTACAGAGAAGGCGAGGAGATAGAAAGACGTACTTGGTCTCATTTTCAAGCCTTTGTTTTTTTGTATATGCTCCTCAAATATCGTGCGTATGTAAAACCCGTGGTATGCTCAGCAAGGATTGCAAAATTACTTGTTTCATACACACCGTTCTTCAACTTCTGACGCCGATTTACAGAGAAGGCGAGGAGATAGAAAGACGTACTTGGTCTCATTTTGAAGCCTTTGTTTTCTTGTATATGCTCCTAAAGTATGGTGCGTATGTAAAGCCCGTGGTATGCTCAGCAAGGATTGCAAAGTTACTTGTTTCATAGAGACTGTTCTTCATCTTCATAGACACAGTTCTTCAACTTCTGACGCCGATTTACAGAGAAGGCGAGGAGATAGAAAGACGTACTTGGTCTCATTTTGAAGCCTTTGTTTTCTTGTATATGCTCCTAAAGTATGGTGCGTATGTAAAGCCCGTGGTATGCTCAGCAAGGATTGCAAAGTTATTTGTTTCATAGAGACTGTTCTTCATCTTCATAGACACCGTTCTTCAACTTCTGACGCCGATTTACAGAGAAGGCGAGGAGATAGAAAGACGTACTTGGTCTCATTTTCAAGCCTTTGTTTTCTTTTATATGCTCCTCAAATATCGTGCGTATGTAAAACCCGTGGTATGCTCAGCAAGGATTGCAAAATTACTTGTTTCATACACACCGTTCTTCAACTTCTGACGCCGATTTACAGAGAAGGCGAGGAGATAGAAAGACGTACTTGGTCTCATTTTGAAGCCTTTGTTTTCTTGTATATGCTCCTAAAGTATGGTGCGTATGTAAAGCCCGTGGTATGCTCAGCAAGGATTGCAAAGTTACTTGTTTCATAGAGACTGTTCTTCATCTTCATAGACACCGTTCTTCAACTTCTGACGCCGATTTACAGAGAAGGCGAGGAGATAGAAAGACGTACTTGGTCTCATTTTCAAGCCTTTGTTTTTTTGTATATGCTCCTCAAATATCGTGCGTATGTAAAGCCCGTGGTATGCTCAGCAAGGATTGCAAAATTACTTGTTTCATACACACCGTTCTTCAACTTCTGACGCCGATTTACAGAGAAGGCGAGGAGATAGAAAGACGTACTTGGTCTCATTTTGAAGCCTTTGTTTTCTTGTATATGCTCTTCAAATATCGTTTGTATGTAAAGCCCGTGGTATGCTCAGCAAGGATTGCAATATTACTTGTTTCATACACACCGTTCTTCAACTTCTGACGCCGATTTACAGAGAAGGCGAGGAGATAGAAAGACGTACTTGGTCTCATTTTGAAGCCTTTGTTTTCTTTTATATGCTCCTCAAATATCGTGCGTATGTAAAACCCGTGGTATGCTCATCAAGGATTGCAAAGTTACTTGTTTCATAGAGACTGTTCTTCATCTTCATAGACACCGTTCTTCAACTTCTGACGCCGATTTACAGAGAAGGCGAGGAGATAGAAAGACGTACTTGGTCTCATATTGTAGCCTTTGTTTACATGTATGTGGTCCTAAAGTATCGTGCGTATGTAAAGCCCGTGGTATGCTCAGCAAGGATTGCAAAATTACTTGTTTCATAGAGACTGTCTTCATAGACACCGTTCTTCAACTTCTGACGCCGATTTACAGAGAATGCGAGGAGATAGAAAGACGTACTTGGTCTCATTTTGAAGCCTTTGTTTTCTTGTATATGCTCCTAAAGTATGGTGCGTATGTAAAGCCCGTGGTATGCTCAGCAAGGATTGCAAAGTTACTTGTTTCATAGAGACTGTTCTTCATCTTCATAGACACCGTTCTTCAACTTCTGACGCCGATTTACAGAGAAGGCGAGGAGATAGAAAGACGTACTTGGTCTCATTTTCAAGCCTTTGTTTTTTTGTATATGCTCCTCAAATATCGTGCGTATGTAAAACCCGTGGTATGCTCAGCAAGGATTGCAAAATTACTTGTTTCATACACACCGTTCTTCAACTTCTGACGCCGATTTACAGAGAAGGCGAGGAGATAGAAAGACGTACTTGGTCTCATTTTGAAGCCTTTGTTTTCTTGTATATGCTCCTCAAATATCGTTTGTATGTAAAGCCCGTGGTATGCTCAGCAAGGATTGCAATATTACTTGTTTCAGAGCCACCGTTCTTCAACTTCTGACGCCGATTTACAGAGAAGGCGAGGAGATAGAAAGACGTACTTGGTCTCATTTTCAAGCCTTTGTTTTCTTTTATATGCTCCTCAAATATCGTGCGTATGTAAAACCCGTGGTATGCTCATCAAGGATTGCAAAGTTACTTGTTTCATAGACACCGTTCTTCAACTTCTGACGCCGATTTACAGAGAAGGCGAGGAGATAGAAAGACGTACTTGGTCTCATATTGTAGCCTTTATTTCCATGTATGTGGTCCTAAAGTATCGTGCGTATGTAAAGCCCGTGGTATGCTCAGCAAGGATTGCAAAATTACTTGTTTCATACACACCGTTCTTCAACTTCTGACGCCGATTTACAGAGAATGCGAGGAGATAGAAAGACTTACTTGGTCTCATTTTGAAGCCTTTGTTTTCTTGTATATGCTCCTAAAGTATGGTGCGTATGTAAAGCCCGTGGTATGCTCAGCAAGGATTGCAAAGTTACTTGTTTCATAGAGACTGTTCTTCATCTTCATAGACACCGTTCTTCAACTTCTGACGCCGATTTACAGAGAAGGCGAGGAGATAGAAAGACGTACTTGGTCTCATTTTGAAGCCTTTGTTTTCTTGTATATGCTCCTCAAATATCGTGCGTATGTAAAACCCGTGGTATGCTCAGCAAGGATTGCAAAATTACTTTTTTCATACACACCGTTCTTCAACTTCTGACGCCGATTTACAGAGAAGGCGAGGAGATAGAAAGACGTACTTGGTCTCATTTTGAAGCCTTTGTTTTCTTGTATATGCTCCTAAAGTATGGTGCGTATGTAAAGCCCGTGGTATGCTCAGCAAGGATTGCAAAGTTACTTGTTTCATAGAGACTGTTCTTCATCTTCATAGACACCGTTCTTCAACTTCTGACGCCGATTTACAGAGAAGGCGAGGAGATAGAAAGACGTACTTGGTCTCATTTTCAAGCCTTTGTTTTCTTTTATATGCTCCTCAAATATCGTGCGTATGTAAAACCCGTGGTATGCTCAGCAAGGATAGCAAAGTTACATGTTTCATAGAGACCGTTCTTCAACTTCTGACGCCGATTTACAGAGAAGGCAGGAGATAGAAAGACGTCCTTGGTCTCATATTGTAGCCTTTATTTCCATGTATGTGGTCCTAAAGTATCGTGCGTATGTAAAGCCCGTGGTATGCTCAGCAAGGATTGCAAAATTACTTGTTTCATACACACCGTTCTTCAACTTCTGACGCCGATTTACAGAGAAGGCGAGGAGATAGAAAGACGTACTTGGTCTCATTTTGAAGCCTTTGTTTTCTTGTATATGCTCCTTAAATATAGTGCGTATGTAAAGCCCGTGGTATGCTCAGCAAGGATTGCAAAGTTACTTGTTTCATAGAGACTGTTCTTCATCTTCATAGACACCGTTCTTCAACTTCTGACGCCGATTTACAGAGAAGGCGAGGAGATAGAAAGACGTACTTGGTCTCATTTTCAAGCCTTTGTTTTCTTGTATATGCTCCTCAAATATCGTGCGTATGTAAAGCCCGTGGTATGCTCAGCAAGGATTGCAAAGTTACTTGTTTCATAGACACCGTTCTTCAAGACACCGTTCTTCAACTTCTGACGCCGATTTACAGAGAAGGCGAGGAGATAGAAAGACGTCCTTGGTCTCATATTGTAGCCTTTATTTCCATGTATGTGGTCCTAAAGTATCGTGCGTATGTAAAGCCCGTGGTATGCTCAGCAAGGATTGCAAAATTACTTGTTTCATACACACCGTTCTTCAACTTCTGACGCCGATTTACAGAGAAGGCGAGGAGATAGAAAGACGTACTTGGTCTCATTTTGAAGCCTTTGTTTTCTTGTATATGCTCCTAAAGTATGGTGCGTATGTAAAGCCCGTGGTATGCTCAGCAAGGATTGCAAAGTTACTTGTTTCATAGAGACTGTTCTTCATCTTCATAGACACCGTTCTTCAACTTCTGACGCCGATTTACAGAGAAGGCGAGGAGATAGAAAGACGTACTTGGTCTCATTTTGAAGCCTTTGTTTTCTTGTATATGCTCCTTAAATATCGTGCGTATGTAAAGCCCGTGGTATGCTCAGCAAGGATTGCAATATTACTTGTTTCATAGACCCCGTTCTTCAACTTCTGACGCCGATTTACAGAGAAGGCGAGGAGATAGAAAGACGTACTTGGTCTCATTTTGAAGCCTTTGTTTCCATGTATGTGCTCCGAAAGTATGGTGCGTATGTAAAGCCCGTGGTATGCTCAGCAAGGATTACTTGTTTCATAGAACTTTCTTCATTTCATAGACACCGTTCTTCAACTTCTGACGCCGATTTACAGAGAAGGCGAGGAGATAGAAAGACGTACTTGGTCTCATTTTGAAGCCTTTGTTTTCTTGTATATGCTCCTAAAGTATGGTGCGTATGTAAAGCCCGTGGTATGCTCAGCAAGGATTGCAAAGTTACTTGTTTCATAGAGACTGTTCTTCATCTTCATAGACACCGTTCTTCAACTTCTGACGCCGATTTACAGAGAAGGCGAGGAGATAGAAAGACGTACTTGGTCTCATTTTGAAGCCTTTGTTTTCTTGTATATGCTCTTCAAATATCGTGCGTATGTAAAGCCCGTGGTATGCTCAACAAGGATTGCAATATTACTTGTTTCATAGACACCGTTCTTCAACTTCTGACGCCGATTTACAGAGAAGTCGAGGAGATAGAAAGACGTACTTGGTCTCATTTTGAAGCTTTTGTTTCCTTGTATATGCTCCTAAAGTATGGTGCGTATGTAAAGCCCGTGGTATGCTCAGCAAGGATTGCAAAGTTACTTGTTTCATAGAGACTGTTCTTCATCTTCATAGACACCGTTCTTCAACTTTTGACGCCGATTTACAGAGAAGGCAAGGAGATAGAAAAAGACGTATTTGGTCTAATTTTGAAGCCTTTGTTTTCATGTATATGCTCCTCAAATATCGTGCGTATGTAAAGCCCGTGGTATGCTCAGCAAGGATTGCAAAGTTACTTGTTTCATAGTGACTTTTCTTCATCTTCATAGACACCGTTCTTCAACTTCTGACGCCGATTTACAGAGAAGGCGAGGAGATAGAAAGACGTACTTGGTCTCATTTTGAAGCCTTTGTTTTCTTGTATATGCTCCTCAAGTATGGTGCGTATGTAAAGCCCGTGGTATGCTCAGCAAGGATTGCAAAATTACTTGTTTCATAGACACCGTTCTTCAACTTCTGACGCCGATTTACAGAGAAGGCGAGGAGATAGAAAGACGTACTTGGTCTCATTTTGAAGCCTTTGTTTTCTTGTATATGCTCCTCAAATATCGTGCGTATGTAAAGCCCGTGGTATGCTCAGCAAGGATTGCATATTACTTGTTTCATAGACACCGTTCTTCAACTTCTGACGCCGATTTACAGAGAAGGCGAGGAGATAGAAAGACGTACTTGGTCTCATTTTGAAGCCTTTGTTTTCTTGTATATGCTCCTTAAATATCGTGCGTATGTAAAGCCCGTGGTATGCTCAGCAAGGATTGCAAAGTTACTTGTTTCATAGACACCGTTCTTCAACTTCTGACGCCGATTTACAGAGAAGGCGAGGAGATAGAAAGACGTACTTGGTCTCATTTTGAAGCCTTTGTTTTCTTGTATATGCTCCTAAAGTATGGTGCGTATGTAAAGCCCGTGGTATGCTCAGCAAGGATTGCAAAGTTACTTGTTTCATAGAGACTGTTCTTCATCTTCATAGACACCGTTCTTCAACTTCTGACGCCGATTTACAGAGAAGGCGAGGAGATAGAAAGACGTACTTGGTCTCATTTTCAAGCCTTTGTTTTCTTTTATATGCTCCTCAAATATCGTGCGTATGTAAAACCCGTGGTATGCTCAGCAAGGATTGCAAAATTACTTGTTTCATACACACCGTTCTTCAACTTCTGACGCCGATTTACAGAGAAGGCGAGGAGATAGAAAGACGTACTTGGTCTCATTTTGAAGCCTTTGTTTTCTTGTATATGCTCCTAAAGTATGGTGCGTATGTAAAGCCCGTGGTATGCTCAGCAAGGATTGCAAAGTTACTTGTTTCATAGAGACTGTTCTTCATCTTCATAGACACCGTTCTTCAACTTCTGACGCCGATTTACAGAGAAGGCGAGGAGATAGAAAGACGTACTTGGTCTCATTTTCAAGCCTTTGTTTTCTTTTATATGCTCCTCAAATATCGTGCGTATGTAAAACCCGTGGTATGCTCAGCAAGGATTGCAAAATTACTTGTTTCATACACACACGTTCTTCAACTTCTGACGCCGATTTACAGAGAAGGCGAGGAGATAGAAAGACGTACTTGGTCTCATTTTGAAGCCTTTGTTTTCTTGTATATGCTCCTTAAATATCGTGCGTATGTAAAGCCCGTGGTATGCTCAGCAAGGATTGCAAAGTTACTTGTTTCATAGAGACTGTTCTTCATCTTCATAGACACCGTTCTTCAACTTCTGACGCCGATTTACAGAGAAGGCGAGGAGATAGAAAGACGTACTTGGTCTCATTTTGAAGCCTTTGTTTTCTTGTATATGCTCCTAAAGTATGGTGCGTATGTAAAGCCCGTGGTATGCTCAGCAAGGATTGCAAAGTTACTTGTTTCATAGAGACTGTTCTTCATCTTCATAGACACCGTTCTTCAACTTCTGACGCCGATTTACAGAGAAGGCGAGGAGATAGAAAGACGTACTTGGTCTCATTTTCAAGCCTTTGTTTTCTTTTATATGCTCCTCAAATATCGTGCGTATGTAAAACCCGTGGTATGCTCAGCAAGGATTGCAAAATTACTTGTTTCATACACACCGTTCTTCAACTTCTGACGCCGATTTACAGAGAAGGCGAGGAGATAGAAAGACGTACTTGGTCTCATTTTGAAGCCTTTGTTTTCTTGTATATGCTCCTTAAATATCGTGCGTATGTAAAGCCCGTGGTATGCTCAGCAAGGATTGCAAAGTTACTTGTTTCATAGAGACTGTTCTTCATCTTCATAGACACCGTTCTTCAACTTCTGACGCCGATTTACAGAGAAGGCGAGGAGATAGAAAGACGTACTTGGTCTCATTTTCAAGCCTTTGTTTTCTTGTATATGCTCCTCAAATATCGTGCGTATGTAAAACCCGTGGTATGCTCAGCAAGGATTGCAAAATTACTTGTTTCATACACACCGTTCTTCAACTTCTGACGCCGATTTACAGAGAAGGCGAGGAGATAGAAAGACGTCCTTGGTCTCATATTGTAGCCTTTATTTCCATGTATGTGGTCCTAAAGTATCGTGCGTATGTAAAGCCCGTGGTATGCTCAGCAAGGATTGCAAAATTACTTGTTTCATACACACCGTTCTTCAACTTCTGACGCCGATTTACAGAGAAGGCGAGGAGATAGAAAGACGTACTTGGTCTCATTTTGAAGCCTTTGTTTTCTTGTATATGCTCCTAAAGTATGGTGCGTATGTAAAGCCCGTGGTATGCTCAGCAAGGATTGCAAAGTTACTTGTTTCATAGAGACTGTTCTTCATCTTCATAGACACCGTTCTTCAACTTCTGACGCCGATTTACAGAGAAGGCGAGGAGATAGAAAGACGTACTTGGTCTCATTTTGAAGCCTTTGTTTTCTTGTATATGCTCCTTAAATATCGTGCGTATGTAAAGCCCGTGGTATGCTCAGCAAGGATTGCAAAGTTACTTGTTTCATAGAGACTGTTCTTCATCTTCATAGACACCGTTCTTCAACTTCTGACGCCGATTTACAGAGAAGGCGAGGAGATAGAAAGACGTACTTGGTCTCATTTTCAAGCCTTTGTTTTCTTTTATATGCTCCTCAAATATCGTGCGTATGTAAAACCCGTGGTATGCTCAGCAAGGATTGCAAAATTACTTGTTTCATACACACCGTTCTTCAACTTCTGACGCCGATTTACAGAGAAGGCGAGGAGATAGAAAGACGTACTTGGTCTCATTTTGAAGCCTTTGTTTTCTTGTATATGCTCCTTAAATATCGTGCGTATGTAAAGCCCGTGGTATGCTCAGCAAGGATTGCAAAGTTACTTGTTTCATAGACACCGTTCTTCAACTTCTGACGCCGATTTACAGAGAAGGCGAGGAGATAGAAAGACGTCCTTGGTCTCATATTGTAGCCTTTATTTCCATGTATGTGGTCCTAAAGTATCGTGCGTATGTAAAGCCCGTGGTATGCTCAGCAAGGATTGCAAAATTACTTGTTTCATACACACCGTTCTTCAACTTCTGACGCCGATTTACAGAGAAGGCGAGGAGATAGAAAGACGTACTTGGTCTCATTTTGAAGCCTTTGTTTTCTTGTATATGCTCCTAAAATATCGTGCTTATGTAAAGCCCGTGGTATGCTCATCAAGGATTGCAAAGTTACTTGTTTCATACACACCGTTCTTCAACTTCTGACGCCGATTTACAGAGAAGGCGAGGAGATAGAAAGACGTACCTTGGTCTCATTTTGTAAGCCTTTATTTTCTTGTATATGGTCCTAAAGTATCGGTGCGTATGTAAAGCCCGTGGTATGCTCAGCAAGGATTGCAAAATTTACTTGTTTCATATCGATGACTGTTCTTCATCTTCATAGACACCGTTCTTCAACTTCTGACGCCGATTTACAGAGAAGGCGAGGAGATAGAAAGACGTCCTTGGTCTCATTTTGTAGCCTTTGTTTTCTTGTATATGGTCCTAAAGTATCGTGCGTATGTAAAGCCCGTGGTATGCTCAGCAAGGATTGCAAAATTACTTGTTTCATACACACCGTTCTTCAACTTCTGACGCCGATTTACAGAGAAGGCGAGGAGATAGAAAGACGTACTTGGTCTCATTTTGAAGCCTTTGTTTTCTTGTATATGCTCCTAAAATATCGTGCTTATGTAAAGCCCGTGGTATGCTCATCAAGGATTGCAAAGTTACTTGTTTCATAGACACCGTTCTTCAACTTCTGACGCCGATTTACAGAGAAGGCGAGGAGATAGAAAGACGTCCTTGGTCTCATATTGTAGCCTTTATTTCCATGTATGTGGTCCTAAAGTATCGTGCGTATGTAAAGCCCGTGGTATGCTCAGCAAGGATTGCAAAATTACTTGTTTCATACACACCGTTCTTCAACTTCTGACGCCGATTTACAGAGAAGGCGAGGAGATAGAAAGACGTACTTGGTCTCATTTTGAAGCCTTTGTTTTCTTGTATATGCTCCTAAAGTATGGTGCGTATGTAAAGCCCGTGGTATGCTCAGCAAGGATTGCAAAGTTACTTGTTTCATAGAGACTGTTCTTCATCTTCATAGACACCGTTCTTCAACTTCTGACGCCGATTTACAGAGAAGGCGAGGAGATAGAAAGACGTACTTGGTCTCATTTTGAAGCCTTTGTTTTCTTGTATATGCTCCTAAAGTATGGTGCGTATGTAAAGCCCGTGGTATGCTCAGCAAGGATTGCAAAGTTACTTGTTTCATAGAGACTGTTCTTCATCTTCATAGACACCGTTCTTCAACTTCTGACGCCGATTTACAGAGAAGGCGAGGAGATAGAAAGACGTACTTGGTCTCATTTTGAAGCCTTTGTTTTCTTGTATATGCTCCTAAAGTATGGTGCGTATGTAAAGCCCGTGGTATGCTCAGCAAGGATTGCAAAGTTACTTGTTTCATAGAGACTGTTCTTCATCTTCATAGACACCGTTCTTCAACTTCTGACGCCGATTTACAGAGAAGGCGAGGAGATAGAAAGACGTACTTGGTCTCATTTTCAAGCCTTTGTTTTCTTTTATATGCTCCTCAAATATCGTGCGTATGTAAAACCCGTGGTATGCTCAGCAAGGATTGCAAAATTACTTGTTTCATACACACCGTTCTTCAACTTCTGACGCCGATTTACAGAGAAGGCGAGGAGATAGAAAGACGTACTTGGTCTCATTTTGAAGCCTTTGTTTTCTTGTATATGCTCCTTAAATATCGTGCGTATGTAAAGCCCGTGGTATGCTCAGCAAGGATTGCAAAGTTACTTGTTTCATAGACACCGTTCTTCAACTTCTGACGCCGATTTACAGAGAAGGCGAGGAGATAGAAAGACGTCCTTGGTCTCATATTGTAGCCTTTATTTCCATGTATGTGGTCCTAAAGTATCGTGCGTATGTAAAGCCCGTGGTATGCTCAGCAAGGATTGCAAAATTACTTGTTTCATACACACCGTTCTTCAACTTCTGACGCCGATTTACAGAGAAGGCGAGGAGATAGAAAGACGTACTTGGTCTCATTTTGAAGCCTTTGTTTTCTTGTATATGCTCCTAAATATCGTGCGTATGTAAAGCCCGTGGTATGCTCAGCAAGGATTGCAAAGTTACTTGTTTCATAGACACCGTTCTTCAACTTCTGACGCCGATTTACAGAGAAGGCGAGGAGATAGAAAGACGTCCTTGGTCTCATATTGTAGCCTTTATTTCCATGTATGTGGTCCTAAAGTATCGTGCGTATGTAAAGCCCGTGGTATGCTCAGCAAGGATTGCAAAATTACTTGTTTCATACACACCGTTCTTCAACTTCTGACGCCGATTTACAGAGAAGGCGAGGAGATAGAAAGACGTACTTGGTCTCATTTTGAAGCCTTTGTTTTCTTGTATATGCTCCTAAAGTATGGTGCGTATGTAAAGCCCGTGGTATGCTCAGCAAGGATTGCAAAGTTACTTGTTTCATAGAGACTGTTCTTCATCTTCATAGACACCGTTCTTCAACTTCTGACGCCGATTTACAGAGAAGGCGAGGAGATAGAAAGACGTACTTGGTCTCATTTTGAAGCCTTTGTTTTCTTGTATATGCTCCTTAAATATCGTGCGTATGTAAAGCCCGTGGTATGCTCAGCAAGGATTGCAAAGTTACTTGTTTCATAGACACCGTTCTTCAACTTCTGACGCCGATTTACAGAGAAGGCGAGGAGATAGAAAGACGTCCTTGGTCTCATATTGTAGCCTTTATTTCCATGTATGTGGTCCTAAAGTATCGTGCGTATGTAAAGCCCGTGGTATGCTCAGCAAGGATTGCAAAATTACTTGTTTCATACACACCGTTCTTCAACTTCTGATGCCGATTTACAGAGAAGGCGAGGAGATAGAAAGACGTACTTGGTCTCATTTTGAAGCCTTTGTTTTCTTGTATATGCTCCTAAAGTATCGTGCGTATGTAAAGCCCGTGGTATGCTCAGCAAGGATTGCAAAGTTACTTGTTTCATAGACACTTCGTTCTTCAACTTCTGACGCCGATTTACAGAGAAGGCGAGGAGATAGAAAGACGTCCTTGGTCTCATATTGTAGCCTTTATTTCCATGTATGTGGTCCTAAAGTATCGTGCGTATGTAAAGCCCGTGGTATGCTCAGCAAGGATTGCAAAATTACTTGTTTCATACACACCGTTCTTCAACTTCTGACGCCGATTTACAGAGAAGGCGAGGAGATAGAAAGACGTACTTGGTCTCATTTTGAAGCCTTTGTTTTCTTGTATATGCTCCTAAAGTATGGTGCGTATGTAAAGCCCGTGGTATGCTCAGCAAGGATTGCAAAGTTACTTGTTTCATAGAGACTGTTCTTCATCTTCATAGACACCGTTCTTCAACTTCTGACGCCGATTTACAGAGAAGGCGAGGAGATAGAAAGACGTACTTGGTCTCATTTTGAAGCCTTTGTTTTCTTGTATATGCTCCTTAAATATCGTGCGTATGTAAAGCCCGTGGTATGCTCAGCAAGGATTGCAAAGTTACTTGTTTCATAGAGACTGTTCTTCATCTTCATAGACACCGTTCTTCAACTTCTGACGCCGATTTACAGAGAAGGCGAGGAGATAGAAAGACGTACTTGGTCTCATTTTCAAGCCTTTGTTTTCTTTTATATGCTCCTCAAATATCGTGCGTATGTAAAACCCGTGGTATGCTCAGCAAGGATTGCAAAATTACTTGTTTCATACACACCGTTCTTCAACTTCTGACGCCGATTTACAGAGAAGGCGAGGAGATAGAAAGACGTACTTGGTCTCATTTTGAAGCCTTTGTTTTCTTGTATATGCTCCTTAAATATCGTGCGTATGTAAAGCCCGTGGTATGCTCAGCAAGGATTGCAAAGTTACTTGTTTCATAGACACCGTTCTTCAACTTCTGACGCCGATTTACAGAGAAGGCGAGGAGATAGAAAGACGTCCTTGGTCTCATATTGTAGCCTTTATTTCCATGTATGTGGTCCTAAAGTATCGTGCGTATGTAAAGCCCGTGGTATGCTCAGCAAGGATTGCAAAATTACTTGTTTCATACACACCGTTCTTCAACTTCTGACGCCGATTTACAGAGAAGGCGAGGAGATAGAAAGACGTACTTGGTCTCATTTTGAAGCCTTTGTTTTCTTGTATATGCTCCTAAAGTATGGTGCGTATGTAAAGCCCGTGGTATGCTCAGCAAGGATTGCAAAGTTACTTGTTTCATAGAGACTGTTCTTCATCTTCATAGACACCGTTCTTCAACTTCTGACGCCGATTTACAGAGAAGGCGAGGAGATAGAAAGACGTACTTGGTCTCATTTTGAAGCCTTTGTTTTCTTGTATATGCTCCTTAAATATCGTGCGTATGTAAAGCCCGTGGTATGCTCAGCAAGGATTGCAAAGTTACTTGTTTCATAGTGACTTTTCTTCATCTTCGTAGACACCGTTCTTCAACTTCTGACGCCGATTTACAGAGAAGGCGAGGAGATAGAAAGACGTACTTGGTCTCATTTTGAAGCCTTTGTTTTTTTGTATATGCTCCTCAAATATCGTGCGTATGTAAAGCCCGTGGTATGCTCAGCAAGGATTGCAAAGTTATTGCAATATTACTTGTTTCATAGACACCGTTCTTCAACTTCTGACGCCGATTTACAGAGAAGACGAGGAGATAGAAAGACGTACTTGGTCTCATTTTGAAGCTTTTGTTTCCATGTATGTGCTCCTAAAGTATGGTGCGTATGTAAAGCCCGTGGTATGCTCAGCAAGGATTGCAAAGTTACTTGTTTCATAGAGACTGTTCTTCATCTTCATAGACACCGTTCTTCAACTTCTGACGCCGATTTAAAGAGAAGGCGAGGAGATAGAAAGACGTACTTGGTCTCATTTTCAAGCCTTTGTTTTCTTGTATATGCTCCTCAAATATCGTGCGTATGTAAAACCCGTGGTATGCTCAGCAAGGATTGCAAAATTACTTGTTTCATACACACCGTTCTTCAACTTCTGACGCCGATTTACAGAGAAGGCGAGGAGATAGAAAGACGTACTTGGTCTCATTTTGAAGCCTTTGTTTTCTTGTATATGCTCCTCAAATATCGTGCGTATGTAAAACCCGTGGTATGCTCAGCAAGGATTGCAAAATTACTTGTTTCATACACACCGTTCTTCAACTTCTGACGCCGATTTACAGAGAAGGCGAGGAGATAGAAAGACGTACTTGGTCTCATTTTGAAGCCTTTGTTTTCTTGTATATGCTCCTAAAGTATGGTGCGTATGTAAAGCCCGTGGTATGCTCAGCAAGGATTGCAAAGTTACTTGTTTCATAGAGACTGTTCTTCATCTTCATAGACACCGTTCTTCAACTTCTGACGCCGATTTACAGAGAAGGCGAGGAGATAGAAAGACGTACTTGGTCTCATTTTGAAGCCTTTGTTTTCTTGTATATGCTCCTTAAATATCGTGCGTATGTAAAGCCCGTGGTATGCTCAGCAAGGATTGCAAAGTTACTTGTTTCATAGAGACTGTTCTTCATCTTCATAGACACCGTTCTTCAACTTCTGACGCCGATTTACAGAGAAGGCGAGGAGATAGAAAGACGTACTTGGTCTCATTTTCAAGCCTTTGTTTTCTTTTATATGCTCCTCAAATATCGTGCGTATGTAAAACCCGTGGTATGCTCAGCAAGGATTGCAAAATTACTTGTTTCATACACACCGTTCTTCAACTTCTGACGCCGATTTACAGAGAAGGCGAGGAGATAGAAAGACGTACTTGGTCTCATTTTGAAGCCTTTGTTTTCTTGTATATGCTCCTTAAATATCGTGCGTATGTAAAGCCCGTGGTATGCTCATCAAGGATTGCAAAGTTACTTGTTTCATAGACACCGTTCTTCAACTTCTGACGCCGATTTACAGAGAAGGCGAGGAGATAGAAAGACGTCCTTGGTCTCATATTGTAGCCTTTATTTCCATGTATGTGGTCCTAAAGTATCGTGCGTATGTAAAGCCCGTGGTATGCTCAGCAAGGATTGCAAAATTACTTGTTTCATACACACCGTTCTTCAACTTCTGACGCCGATTTACAGAGAAGGCGAGGAGATAGAAAGACGTACTTGGTCTCATTTTGAAGCCTTTGTTTTCTTGTATATTCTCCTTAAATATCGTGCTTATGTAAAGCCCGTGGTATGCTCATCAAGGATTGCAAAGTTACTTGTTTCATAGACACCGTTCTTCAACTTCTGACGCCGATTTACAGAGAAGGCGAGGAGATAGAAAGACGTCCTTGGTCTCATATTGTAGCCTTTATTTCCATGTATATGCTCCTCAAATATCGTGCGTATGTAAAGCCCGTGGTATGCTCAGCAAGGATTGCAAAATTACTTGTTTCATACACACCGTTCTTCAACTTCTGACGCCGATTTACAGAGAAGGCGAGGAGATAGAAAGACGTACTTGGTCTCATTTTGAAGCCTTTGTTTTCTTGTATATGCTCCTAAAGTATGGTGCGTATGTAAAGCCCGTGGTATGCTCAGCAAGGATTGCAAAGTTACTTGTTTCATAGAGACTGTTCTTCATCTTCATAGACACCGTTCTTCAACTTCTGACGCCGATTTACAGAGAAGGCGAGGAGATAGAAAGACGTACTTGGTCTCATTTTGAAGCCTTTGTTTTCTTGTATATGCTCCTTAAATATCGTGCGTATGTAAAGCCCGTGGTATGCTCAGCAAGGATTGCAAAGTTACTTGTTTCATAGTGACTTTTCTTCATCTTCGTAGACACCGTTCTTCAACTTCTGACGCCGATTTACAGAGAAGGCGAGGAGATAGAAAGACGTACTTGGTCTCATTTTGAAGCCTTTGTTTTTTTGTATATGCTCCTCAAATATCGTGCGTATGTAAAGCCCGTGGTATGCTCAGCAAGGATTGCAATATTACTTGTTTCATAGACACCGTTCTTCAACTTCTGACGCCGATTTACAGAGAAGGCGAGGAGATAGAAAGACGTACTTGGTCTCATTTTGAAGCTTTTGTTTCCATGTATGTGCTCCTAAAGTATGGTGCGTATGTAAAGCCCGTGGTATGCTCAGCAAGGATTGCAAAGTTACTTGTTTCATAGAGACTGTTCTTCATCTTCATAGACACCGTTCTTCAACTTCTGACGCCGATTTAAAGAGAAGGCGAGGAGATAGAAAGACCTACTTGGTCTCATTTTCAAGCCTTTGTTTTCTTGTATATGCTCCTCAAATATCGTGCGTATGTAAAACCCGTGGTATGCTCAGCAAGGATTGCAAAATTACTTGTTTCATACACACCGTTCTTCAACTTCTGACGCCGATTTACAGAGAAGGCGAGGAGATAGAAAGACGTACTTGGTCTCATTTTGAAGCCTTTGTTTTCTTGTATATGCTCCTCAAATATCGTGCGTATGTAAAGCCCGTGGTATGCTCAGCAAGGATTGCAATATTACTTGTTTCATAGACACCGTTCTTCAACTTCTGACGCCGATTTACAGAGAAGGCGAGGAGATAGAAAGACGTACTTGGTCTCATTTTGAAGCTTTTGTTTCCATGTATGTGCTCCTAAAGTATGGTGCGTATGTAAAGCCCGTGGTATGCTCAGCAAGGATTGTAAAGTTACTTGTTTCATAGAGACTGTTCTTCATCTTCATAGACACCGTTCTTCAACTTCTGACGCCGAATTACAGAGAAGGCGAGGAGATAGAAAGACGTACTTGGTCTCATTTTGAAGCCTTTGTTTTCTTGTATATGCTCCTTAAATATCGTGCGTATGTAAAGCCCGTGTGTTGTGATTGCTAACAGTAGACAATATTCAGTGTTTACTGTGTGTATTGAAGTCGACTCTAGCCGTACGTGGCTGGTCAATGACTCCCGCTTGAGAGTAACAATTCTACTCTCTATGGGCCGTCAAGCACCGTAGGCCTTGCCGTATCATATTACAAGAAGAGGGAGAATTCTCACTCTTCACATCTCCCCACTAAGTTTCCAATTCATTGGAAACTAAACTACATTTATGCAACATTGTTTACGAAATTCAATGTTGCAATCTTGATCAATCTCTAGAGGGTTAGCCTCGATGGGGTGCGCCTCTTGCGTGAGCTTCGTCTATGGATCTCGGCCGCGTTCTCCTGTGTGTCTCTCTCCCGATCAGGCTGTCCACCTGTCCCGCCGTCTGATCCGAGTCCGGCATCTTTTTTAGTCGCCGACTTAGCTGCGGGTGATGAGTGATCTGTAGGATAATTACATCTCACAAAACGGCGGTTTCTCCAATAAACGCGACCGTTTGAGAGTCTGATTTTGTAATCCCTATTGCTCCCCGCTGAAATAATAACCCCTTCCTTGTCCCATCGTTTGGAGGTGGGGTTTTGAATTCTGACGGGTGTCCCTATGGCGAAGGGCTTTATAGTGCGACTACGCGCATCGTATGCTATCTTCGCTTTCTTTCTCCCCTCATTTCTGCTATTGATATACGTTTCCCCCATTTCCCATTTCTGAGAAAAGGAAGAGTGGTGGGCTGGGATGATTGACCTGAGGCAATGGCCAAAGACAATTTCTGAGGGGGACGGTCCGTGGGCCTTGGGTGTGTTTCGCCATTCCAATAGGCCTTGACGAAATGCGTCGTCGTCCAGTCGTCCCGTCGGGGTAGTTTTTAAGACGAGCGCTTTCATGGCCTTGACTGCAGATTCTGCTAGTCCGTTTGATTGTGCGTAATGGGGACTGGAGAGAGTGTGACAAACCCCCCATTTCTCCATGAATGTTGAAAATTCTGACGATTTAAATTGTGGCCCTCCGTCCGATCGAAGCCTGACTGGTATTCCCAGATCTGCAAAGTTCTTGCTTAATACGCGAGTAACGTCTTTCGTGCACGGATCTTTACCTATCCAGACGTCAATTGTAGGCCAGCCCGATAGACGATCAACGTAAACTAGGTAATGATTGTTTGAATGGGAGAATAGGTCTATCGCGACTTCTTCAAACACCCGACTCGGCAAATGCTCAAGTACCATGGGTTCTCGAGCAATACTTTGCTGATTTTCTTGGCATTGAGTACACGATCGTACCGTGTTTGTTATGTCGCTCGTCATTCCAGGCCAGAAAACAGCCCGTCTCGCTCTTTGCTTTGTGCGCTCTATTCCCTGATGTGATGCGTGAAGTTTCAATAATATTTCTTTCCTTTTCGCCTCTGGCACTACTATTCGAGACCCGTATAAGACAATGCCATCTTCGGTGCAAATGTCGTTTTGAATTTTCCAGAAAAATCTCAGGTTTGGACTCAATTCTTCGGGAGATTTTGGGAATCCTTCTTCGCATAATCTGACTAATTCTCTGTATGTTGGGTCTGTTTTTGCCGTTGACCTCAAGTTTTCGATAACCATGTCCTTGTAGCTCAGTGATTTGAATTCCATTTCAGATGACGGAGTAATCCGTGTCACTGCTTGAATTGTAATTGCCTGAACGTATTTTGTCAAATCGTTTCCTTCTTCAAGGTCATCGGCTGTTGGGTCGTCTATTGGGGCCCGTGACAAAGCGTCAGGTATGGAATGGTCTTTTCCCCTTTTCCAGACAGTCTTAAATGTATAAGGGGTGAGCTTCTCTTTCATGCGCTGAAGGCGGGGGTTTTCGACAGCATCTAGTGTATATTTATCTAGTATGGTTACTAGCGGCTGATGGTCCACCACCAATGTAAACATCTGTAAGCCCTTTAAATATAGGCGGCATTTTTTTGTTGCGTGGACAACCGCTTGTAATTCCAGTTCGATCATAGCATATCGACTCTCTGTGTCAGAAACGAAGCGGGATCCGCACTGGATAAGCTTCCATTGACACTTTTGTTTTTGGAGGAGGGCGTATCCTAGGCCGTTTTTCCTTGAGGCGTCAGTCTGGAGCATGGTCTCAGCTGTGTGGTCGAAGGGGGCCAAAATAGGAGGGGATGTCAACGCCCGTTTTGCTAATGAGAATGCTTCTTCATGGTCACTATTCCAGATGAATGGGTGACCTGCTCTCATTAGAGGACGAAGAGCGTTCGTCGTCGTGGCGATATCGATAGAAAAATCAGTCAATTGGTTAACTAGCCCCATGAATGATCGCAACTGTGTGATATTTGTTGGTCTTGGGAATTTAGCTATAGCTGATACTTTCTCTGGATCTACTGATATTCCGTCTTTTGAAATAATATACCCGGCAAATTCAGCGCGGTTTACCGCAAAATTGAATTTTTGTATGCCCAGTGTGATATTATTCATCCGACAGACGGAGAGGATTTGTCTGACGTCCTCTATATGAATCTTAAGGTTTTCTGCGTGAGAAAGCATATCGTCTACAACTCTTACTAGCCTTGGTAAGTGTCCAATGGCCGCGTCTGTTCGTCTGCAAAATTCATCCCCAGTGGATATGAGGCCCATTGGTCCGCGTAAAAATTTGTACCGACCCCATGGGGTAATGAATGTTGTTAGCAATTGGCTTTCTTTTTCCAACGGAATTTGCCAATATCCATTGACGGCATCAAAGGTTGTAAAAAACTGAGATCCGCAGGCGATATTGCTGATAGCGTCCTTTGGGGAAACGAGAGGGTGAATGGGGCGTTTGACGAACTTGTTTAATTTTGTAAGGTCTACGCAAAGCCTCAGCTTTCCATTGGGTTTTGTCACTACTACCAGAGGGTGGGTCCAATCTGTTGGTTCAATGACCGGCAAGATTATTCCTTGCTTCTCCATATCATCAAGCATTCCCTTTACCGTGTCGCGTTGAGCAAACGGGATGGGCCTTGCGCCATTCACGCAAAATGGAATTGATTCCGCCTGTAGCTCGATTCTCATTGGGGGTCCAGACATTTCTTTGAGAGGCCCTCCTGAGTCGAATACATCGGCGTATTCGATAAGCAAGTCTGCTCTGATCTTTTTTATGGTAGCAACCTGTTCTGGGTTATCACTGGCTTGAACGCCCTGTGACATAAGAACTTCATTGACTTTCGGGCAAGTTTTACTGGTGCCCGTGTTGTCAACCAAATCAGTGACTCTATGGTCTAAAGATTTGGGCGCCCAAGGCGTCTTTTCGTTGACTTTCGAGCCCATTTTGTTGGCGCCCATATTGTCAACCGAATCAGTGGCTCTGTGGCCTACAGATTCGGGCGCCCAATGCGTCTTTTTCTTGACTTGCGGGCCCATTTGACTGGCGCCCATATTGCCAACCGAATAAGTGACTCTACGGCCTACAGATTCGGGCGCCCAAGGCGTCTTTTTGTTGACTTTCGAGCCCTTTTTGTTGGCGCCCATATTGTCAACCGAATCAGTGGCTCTGTGGCCTACAGATTCGGGCGCCCAATGCGTCTTTTTCTTGACTTGCGGGCCCATTTGACTGGCGCCCATATTGTCAACCGAATAAGTGACTCTACGGCCTACAGATTCGGGCACCCAAGGCGTCTTTTCGTTGACTTTCGAGCCCATTTTGTTGGCGCCCATATTGTCAACCGAATCAGTGGCTCTGTGGCTTAAAGATTCGGGCGCCCATGGCGTCTTTTCGTTGACTTTAGAGCCCGTTTTGTTGGCGCCCATATTGTCAACCGAATCAGTGGCTCTACGGCCTAAAGATTCGGGCGCCCAAGGCGTCTTTTGAATGGCATCGGTCGTGTCGATAATTCCATTAGCGACGGCGTTTGTGACAGCTTTACCCGTCAAAACATTTACGTTTGTTTCTCTGGGTTCTGGGTAGTGCGCCGGTAAAATGCCAAGTGCGACAGACACGAACCAGGACAACAACATTCCGTCGTGCTGAGGGCACACCAATACAACAATGTTGGATTCCCTCCCACAGTATTGAATTTTTAAATTCAACCGACCAGCCGATCTCAGCTTTGAGCCGTTTGCAGCGATCAGGTTGTCTGCACCTGGATCACGAAGGTTCTCTTCATCCTCTCCCAACAGGTGGAGTATGTGAAGTCCAATGACAGAACCTTCGGCCCCGCTGTCGGGCACTGCTATAACGTCAATCTGTCTTCCGCCGGGTTTGCCAATCGACACTTTTACTGTGGGAACCTTCCGAGCAGTAAGAGAAAGATGTGCTAGCTTAATGGATTGAAATTGGACTAGTTTTTCTCCTTGACTGGGCTTGTTTCTCTTGGGTGCTCTACAAGCAGCAGCGAAGTGGTTTGCTTTCCCACAGTTGTCACATATCTTCCCCATAGCCGGGCAAATGTCCCCTTGCTTGTGTTTGGGTGTACGGTTGCATCTGAAGCATCTATCGCCAGTCTGCTGGTCTTTCTCTGTTTCTCCGTTTCTTTTACGACTGTTGCTTTTTGGGTCTTTGTTCGACTTTGAGAAGTGATAGATTTCAGTTTGCCCCGAGCGACCCAATATGGGCTCGTTTTTGGTGGCAGATTCTTCACTTCGACATAAATCAACAGCCTCTTGCAACGTGGGAAACGGAGTTTTAGTCAAGAGCTTTTTTCTAGCCTCTTGGTCGCGGATGCCCGATATAATGCGTGTCGACAAGCGGGAATCCCAACAGGTCGTACACAGTTCTGCACATTCGGCAATCCGTCGCAATTTAATATAAAAATCGTCAAATGGTTCATTTACCTCCTGTCGGCATTCCTCGAATTCCATTCGATCCAATGCAACGCTGCGCTGTTTGCGGATGTGTTGTTGAATCTTGTCGAGAATATCCGATGGAGACAACAGTGATGTTTGATTTATGCCGAGAACCAATTCGTCCGTTTGTAGCATTGCGCTAGACAGTGTCATACGAAATGCGGATAGTTGCTCTCGTATAGGGAAGCTGTCAATTCGCTCTAGGTAGCAAAAGTCGTTCCACTGATTTTTCCAAGACGCAAAATCTCGCAGTGAAATGTCTCCGGACATCTTTTCGATGCCTGCTACGTTGATACGTCTGCGGTTGAGGTTTCGGCTCTCTTCATCACGTCGACGATTGTCAGCCTCTCTTTCGGCCAAGAGACGGAGAAAATCGGGAGGGATCGGCGGGGGTGACGGTTCCCGGGGTCGATTTCCGCAATTTTGATCGGCTGGTGGTCCGTCGCCTTCTCCACCGGAGGCTTGGCCTCGTGCCCCGCTTCTTGTCCTCGGCATTTATTTCACGTGATTGGTGAACTTTGCGAAAAATGTATGGATGTTTAGTAGCACGTCACTCGATTCACTTGTGAATATTCCGCACTATCGTTTGAGTGGATGTTTCGTTAAAATACCAACTGCGCCATGTTGTGATTGCTAACAGTAGACAATATTCAGTGTTTACTGTGTGTATTGAAGTCGACTCTAGCCGTACGTGGCTGGTCAATGACTCCCGCTTGAGAGTAACAATTCTACTCTCTATGGGCCGTCAAGCACCGTAGGCCTTGCCGTATCATATTACAAGAAGAGGGAGAATTCTCACTCTCCACACCGTGGTATGCCCAGCAAGGATTGCAAAGTTACTTGTTTCATAGACACCATTCTTCAACCTCTGACGCCTATTGACAGAGAAGGCGAAGAGATAAAATAACGTACCTGGTCTCATTTTGAAGCCTTGGTTTCCATGTATGTGCTCCTAACGTATCGTGCGTATGTAAAGCCCGTGGTATGCTCAGCAAGGATTGCAAAGTTACTTGTTTCATAGAGACTGTTCTTCATCTTCATAGACACCGTTCTTCAACTTCTGACGCCGATTTACAGAGAAGGCGAGGAGATAGAAAGACGTACTTGGTCTCATTTTGAAGCCTTTGTTTTCTTGTATATGCTCCTCAAATATCGTGCGTATGTAAAGCCCGTGGTATGCTCAGCAAGGATTGAAACATTACTTGTTTCAGAGACACCGTTCTTCAACTTCTGACGCCGATTTACAGAGAAGGCGAGGAGATAGAAAGACGTCCTTGGTCTCATATTGTAGCCTTTATTTCCATGTATGTGGTCCTAAAGTATCGTGCGTATGTAAAGCCCGTGGTATGCTCAGCAAGGATTGCAAAATTACTTGTTTCATACACACCGTTCTTCAACTTCTGACGCCGATTTACAGAGAAGGCGAGGAGATAGAAAGACGTACTTGGTCTCATTTTGAAGCCTTTGTTTCCCTGTATATGCTCCTCAAATATCGTGCGTATGTAAAGCCTGGGATATGCTCAGCAAGGATTGCAAAGTTACTTTTTTCATAGTGACTTTTCTTCATCTTCATAGACACCGTTCTTCAACTTCTGACGCCGATTTACACTGAAGGCGAGAAGATAGAAAGACGTACTTGGTCTCATTTTGAAGCCTTTGTTTTCTTGTATATGCTCCTCAAATATCGTGCGTATGTAAAGCCCGTGGTATGCTCAGCAAGGATTGCAATATTACATGTTTCATAGACACCGTTCTTCAACTTTTGACGCCGATTTACAGAGAAGGCGAGGAGATAGAAAGACGTACTTGGTCTCATTTTGAAGCTTTTGTTTCCATGTATGTGCTCCTAAAGTATGGTGCGTATGTAAAGCCCGTGGTATGCTCAGCAAGGATTGTAAAGTTACTTGTTTCATAGAGACTGTTCTTAATCTTCATAGACACCGTTCTTCAACTTCTGACGCCGATTTACAGAGAAGGCGAGGAGATAGAAAGACGTACTTGGTCTCATTTTGAAGCCTTTGTTTTCTTGTATATGCTCCTTAAATATCGTGCGTATGTAAAGCCCGTGGTATGCCCAGCAAGGATTGCAAAGTTACTTGTTTCATAGACACCATTCTTCAACCTCTGACGCCGATTGACAGAGAAGGCGAAGAGATAAAAAAACGTACCTGGTCTCATTTTGAAGCCTTTGTTTCCCTGTATATGCTCCTCAAATATCGTGCGTATGTAAAGCCTGGGATATGCTCAGCAAGGATTGCAAAGTTACTTTTTTCATAGTGACTTTTCTTCATCTTCATAGACACCGTTCTTCAACTTCTGATGCCGATTTACAGAGAAGGCGAGGAGATAGAAAGACGTACTTGGTCTCATTTTGAAGCCTTTGTTTTCTTGTATATGCTCCTCAAATACCGTGCGTATGTAAAGCCCGTGGTATGCTCAGCAAGGATTGCAAAATTACTTGTTTCATAGACACCGTTCTTAATCTTCTGACGCCGATTTACAGAGAGGCGAGGAGATAGAAAGACGTACTTGGTCTCATTTTCAAGCCTTTGTTTTCTTGTATATGCTCCTTAAATATCGTGCGTATGTAAAGCCCGTGGTATGCTCAGCAAAGATGGCAAAGTTACTTGTTTCATAGACACCATTCTTCAACCTCTGACGCCGATTGACAGAGAAGGCGAAGAGATAAAATAACGTACCTGGTCTCATTTTGAAGCCTTAATTTCCATGTATGTGCTCCTAACGTACCGTGCGTATGTAAAGCCCGTGGTATGCTCAGCAAGGATTGCAAAGTTACTTGTTTCATAGAGACTGTTCTTCATCTTCATAGACACCGTTCTTCAACTTCTGACGCCGATTTACAGAGAAGGCGAGGAGATAGAAAAACGTACTTGGTCTCATTTTGAAGCCTTTGTTTTCTTGTATATGCTCCTAAAGTATGGTGCGTATGTAAAGCCCGTGGTATGCTCAGCAAGGATTGCAAAGTTACTTGTTTCATAGAGACTGTTCTTCATCTTCATAGACACCGTTCTTCAACTTCTGACGCCGATTTACAGAGAAGGCGAGGAGAAAGAAAGACGTAATTGGTCTCATTTTCAAGCCTTTGTTTTCTTGTATATGCTCCTAAAGTATGGTGCGTATGTAAAGCCCGTGGTATGCTCAGTAAGGATTGCAAAATTACTTGTTTCATACACACCGTTCTTGACACCGTTACTTGTTTCATAGAGACTGTTCTTCATCTTCATAGACACCGTTCTTCAACTTTTGACGCCGATTTACAGAGAAGGCAAGGAGATAGAAAGACGTACTTGGTCTCATTTTGAAGCCTTTGTTTCCCTGTATATGCTCCTCAAATATCGTGCGTATGTAAAGCCTGGGATATGCTCAGCAAGGATTGCAAAGTTACTTGTTTCATAGTGACTTTTCTTCATCTTCATAGACACCGTTCTTCAACTTCTGACGCCGATTTACAGAGAAGGCGAGGAGATAGAAAGACGTACTTGGTCTCATTTTGAAGCCTTTGTTTTCTTGTATATGCTCCTCAAATATCGTGCGTATGTAAAGCCCGTGGTATGCTCAGCAAGGATTGCAAAATTACTTGTTTCATAGACACCGTTCTTCATCTTCTGACGCCGATTTACAGAGAAGGCGAGGAGAAAGAAAGACGTACTTGGTCTCATTTTCAAGCCTTTGTTTTCTTGTATATGCTCCTCAAATATCGTGCGTATGTAAAGCCCGTGGTATGCTCAGCAAGGATTGCAACATTACTTGTTTCAGAGACACCGTTCTTCAACTTCTGACGCCGATTTACAGAGAAGGCGAGGAGATAGAAAGACGTACTTGGTCTCATTTTGAAGCCTTTGTTTTCTTGTATATGCTCCTTAAATATCGTGCGTATGTAAAGCCCCTGGTATGCTCAGCAAGGATGGCAAAGTTACTTGTTTCATAGACACCATTCTTCAACCTCTGACGCCGATTGACAGAGAAGGCGAAGAGATAAAATAACGTACCTGGTCTCATTTTGAAGCCTTAATTTCCATGTATGTGCTCCTAACGTACCGTGCGTATATAAATCCCGTGGTATGCTCAGCAAGGATTGCAAAGTTACTTGTTTCATAGAGACTGTTCTTCATCTTCATAGACACCGTTCTTCAACTTCTGACGCCGATTTACAGAGAAGGCGAGGAGATAGAAAGACGTACTTGGTCTCATTTTGAAGCCTTTGTTTTCTTGTATATGCTCCTCAAATATCGTGCGTATGTAAAACCCGTGGTATGCTCAGCAAGGATTGCAAAATTACTTGTTTCATAGACACCGTTCTTCATCTTCTGACGCCGATTTACAGAGAAGGCGAGGAGAAAGAAAGACGTACTTGGTCTAATTTTCAAGCCTTTGTTTTCTTGTATATGCTCCTTAAATATCGTGCGTATGTAAAGCCCCTGGTATGCTCAGCAAGGATGGCAAAGTTACTTGTTTCATAGACACCATTCTTCAACCTCTGACGCCGATTGACAGAGAAGGCGAAGAGATAGAATAACGTACCTGGTCTCATTTATAAGCCTTGGTTTCCATGTATGTGCTCCTAACGTATCGTGCGTATGTAAAGCCCGTGGTATGCTCAGCAAGGATTGCAAAATTACTTGTTTCATAGACACTGTTCTTCAACTTCTAACGCCGATTTACAGAGAAGGCGAGGAGATAGAAAGACGTACTTGGTCTCATTTTGAAGCCTTTGTTTTCTTGTATATGCTCCTCAAATATCGTGCGTATGTAATGCCCGTGGTATGCTCAGCAAGGATTGCAAAGTTACTTGTTTCATAGAGACTGTTCTTCATCTTCATAGACACCGTTCTTCAACTTCTGACGCCGATTTACAGAGAAGGCGAGGAGATAGAAAGACGTACTTGGTCTAATTTTGAAGCCTTTGTTTTCTTGTATATGCTCCTCAAATATCGTGCGTATGTAAAGCCCGTGGTATGCTCAGCAAGGATTGCAACATTACTTGTTTCAGAGACACAGTTCTTCAACTTCTGACGCCGATTTACAGAGAAGGCGAGGAGAAAGAAAGACGTACTTGGTCTCATTTTCAAGCCTTTGTTTTCTTGTATATGCTCCTTAAATATCGTGCGTATGTAAAGCCCGTGGTATGCTCAGCAAGGATGGCAAAGTTACTTGTTTCATAGACACCATTCTTCAACCTCTGACGCCGATTGACAGAGAAGGCGAAGAGATAAAATAACGTACCTGGTCTCATTTTGAAGCCTTAATTTCCATGTATGTGCTCCTAACGTACCGTGCGTATGTAAAGCCCGTGGTATGCTCAGCAAGGATTGCAAAGTTACTTGTTTCATAGAGACTGTTCTTCATCTTCATAGACACCGTTCTTCAACTTCTGACGCCGATTTACAGAGAAGGCGAGGAGATAGAAAGACGTACTTGGTCTCATTTTGAAGCCTTTGTTTTCTTGTATATGCTCCTCAAATATCGTGCGTATGTAAAACCCGTGGTATGCTCAGCAAGGATTGCAAAATTACTTGTTTCATAGACACCGTTCTTCATCTTCTGACGCCGATTTACAGAGAAGGCGAGGAGATAGAAAGACGTACTTGGTCTCATTTTGAAGCCTTTGTTTTCTTGTATATGCTCCTCAAATACCGTGCGTATGTAAAGCCCGTGGTATGCTCAGCAAGGATTGCAAAATTACTTGTTTCATAGACACCGTTCTTAATCTTCTGACGCCGATTTACAGAGAAGGCGAGGAGAAAGAAAGACGTACTTGGTCTCATTTTCAAGCCTTTGTTTTCTTGTATATGCTCCTTAAATATCGTGCGTATGTAAAGCCCGTGGTATGCTCAGCAAGGATGGCAAAGTTACTTGTTTCATAGACACCATTCTTCAACCTCTGACGCCGATTGACAGAGAAGGCGAAGAGATAAAATAACGTACCTGGTCTCATTTTGAAGCCTTAATTTCCATGTATGTGCTCCTAACGTACCGTGCGTATGTAAAGCCCGTGGTATGCTCAGCAAGGATTGCAAAGTTACTTGTTTCATAGAGACTGTTCTTCATCTTCATAGACACCGTTCTTCAACTTCTGACGCCGATTTACAGAGAAGGCGAGGAGATAGAAAGACGTACTTGGTCTCATTTTGAAGCCTTTGTTTTCTTGTATATGCTCCTCAAATATCGTGCGTATGTAAAACCCGTGGTATGCTCAGCAAGGATTGCAAAATTACTTGTTTCATAGACACCGTTCTTCATCTTCTGACGCCGATTTACAGAGAAGGCGAGGAGAAAGAAAGACGTACTTGGTCTAATTTTCAAGCCTTTGTTTTCTTGTATATGCTCCTTAAATATCGTGCGTATGTAAAGCCCCTGGTATGCTCAGCAAGGATGGCAAAGTTACTTGTTTCATAGACACCATTCTTCAACCTCTGACGCCGATTGACAGAGAAGATAACGTACCTGGTCTCATTTTGAAGCCTTAATTTCCATGTATGTGCTCCTAACGTACCGTGCGTATGTGAATCCCGTGGTATGCTCAGCAAGGATTCCAAAGTTACTTGTTTCATAGAGACTGTTCTTCATCTTCATAGACACCGTTCTTCAACTTCTGACGCCGATTTACAGAGAAGGCGAGGAGATAGAAAGACGTACTTGGTCTCATTTTGAAGCCTTTGTTTTCTTGTATATGCTCCTCAAATACCGTGCGTATGTAAAGCCCGTGGTATGCTCAGCAAGGATTGCAAAATTACTTGTTTCATAGACACCGTTCTTAATCTTCTGACGCCGATTTACAGAGAAGGCGAGGAGAAAGAAAGACGTACTTGGTCTCATTTTCAAGCCTTTGTTTTCTTGTATATGCTCCTTAAATATCGTGCGTATGTAAAGCCCGTGGTATGCTCAGCAAGGATGGCAAAGTTACTTGTTTCATAGACACCATTCTTCAACCTCTGACGCCGATTGACAGAGAAGGCGAAGAGATAAAATAACGTACCTGGTCTCATTTTGAAGCCTTAATTTCCATGTATGTGCTCCTAACGTACCGTGCGTATGTAAAGCCCGTGGTATGCTCAGCAAGGATTGCAAAGTTACTTGTTTCATAGAGACTGTTCTTCATCTTCATAGACACCGTTCTTCAACTTCTGACGCCGATTTACAGAGAAGGCGAGGAGATAGAAAGACGTACTTGGTCTCATTTTGAAGCCTTTGTTTTCTTGTATATGCTCCTCAAATATCGTGCGTATGTAAAACCCGTGGTATGCTCAGCAAGGATTGCAAAATTACTTGTTTCATAGACACCGTTCTTCATCTTCTGACGCCGATTTACAGAGAAGGCGAGGAGATAGAAAGACGTACTTGGTCTCATTTTGAAGCCTTTGTTTTCTTGTATATGCTCCTCAAATATCGTGCGTATGTAATGCCCGTGGTATGCTCAGCAAGGATTGCAAAGTTACTTGTTTCATAGAGACTGTTCTTCATCTTCATAGACACCGTTCTTCAACTTCTGACGCCGATTTACAGAGAAGGCGAGGAGATAGAAAGACGTACTTGGTCTAATTTTGAAGCCTTTGTTTTCTTGTATATGCTCCTCAAATATCGTGCGTATGTAAAGCCCGTGGTATGCTCAGCAAGGATTGCAACATTACTTGTTTCAGAGACACAGTTCTTCAACTTCTGACGCCGATTTACAGAGAAGGCGAGGAGATAGAAAGACGTACTTGGTCTCATATTGTAGCCTTTATTTCCATGTATGTGGTCCTAAAGTATCGTGCGTATGTAAATCCCATGGTATGCTCAGCAAGGATTGCAAAATTACTTGTTTCAGAGACACCGTTCTTCAACTTCTGACGCCGATTTACAGAGAAGGCGAGGAGATAGAGAGACGTACTTGGTCTCATTTTCAAGCCTTTGTTTCCATGTATATGCTCCTGAAATATCGTGCGTATGTAAAGCCCGTGGTATGCTCAGCAAGGATTGCAAAGTTACTTGTTTCTTAGAGACTGTTCTTCATCTTCATAGACACCGTTCTTCAACTTCTGATGCCGATTTACAGAGAAGGCGAGGAGATAGAAAGACGTACTTGGTCTCATTTTGAAGCCTTTGTTTTCTTGTATATGCTCCTCAAATACCGTGCGTATGTAAAGCCCGTGGTATGCTCAGCAAGGATTGCAAAATTACTTGTTTCATAGACACCGTTCTTAATCTTCTGACGCCGATTTACAGAGAAGGCGAGGAGAAAGAAAGACGTATATGGTCTCATTTTCAAGCCTTTGTTTTCTTGTATATGCTCCTTAAATATCGTGCGTATGTAAAGCCCGTGGTATGCTCAGCAAGGATGGCAAAGTTACTTGTTTCATAGACACCATTCTTCAACCTCTGACGCCGATTGACAGAGAAGGCGAAGAGATAAAATAACGTACCTGGTCTCATTTTGAAGCCTTAATTTCCATGTATGTGCTCCTAACGTACCGTGCGTATGTAAAGCCCGTGGTATGCTCAGCAAGGATTGCAAAGTTACTTGTTTCATAGAGACTGTTCTTCATCTTCATAGACACCGTTCTTCAACTTCTGACGCCGATTTACAGAGAAGGCGAGGAGATAGAAAGACGTACTTGGTCTCATTTTGAAGCCTTTGTTTTCTTGTATATGCTCCTCAAATATCGTGCGTATGTAAAACCCGTGGTATGCTCAGCAAGGATTGCAAAATTACTTGTTTCATAGACACCGTTCTTCATCTTCTGACGCCGATTTACAGAGAAGGCGAGGAGATAGAAAGACGTACTTGGTCTCATTTTGAAGCCTTTGTTTTCTTGTATATGCTCCTCAAATATCGTGCGTATGTAATGCCCGTGGTATGCTCAGCAAGGATTGCAAAGTTACTTGTTTCATAGAGACTGTTCTTCATCTTCATAGACACCGTTCTTCAACTTCTGACGCCGATTTACAGAGAAGGCGAGGAGATAGAAAGACGTACTTGGTCTCATTTTGAAGCCTTTGTTTTCTTGTATATGCTCCTCAAATATCGTGCGTATGTAATGCCCCTGGTATGCTCAGCAAGGATGGCAAAGTTACTTGTTTCATAGACACCATTCTTCAACCTCTGACGCCGATTGACAGAGAAGATAACGTACCTGGTCTCATTTTGAAGCCTTAATTTCCATGTATGTGCTCCTAACGTACCGTGCGTATGTGAATCCCGTGGTATGCTCAGCAAGGATTCCAAAGTTACTTGTTTCATAGAGACTGTTCTTCATCTTCATAGACACCGTTCTTCAACTTCTGACGCCGATTTACAGAGAAGGCGAGGAGATAGAAAGACGTACTTGGTCTAATTTTGAAGCCTTTGTTTTCTTGTATATGCTCCTCAAATATCGTGCGTATGTAAAGCCCGTGGTATGCTCAGCAAGGATTGCAACATTACTTGTTTCAGAGACACAGTTCTTCAACTTCTGACGCCGATTTACAGAGAAGGCGAGAAAATAGAAAGACGAATCTGGTTTCATTTTGAAGCCTTTGTTTTCATGTATGTGCTCCTAAAATATCGTGCGTATGTAATGCCCGTGGTATGCTCAGCAAGGATTGCAAAATTACTTGTTTCATAGACACCGTTCTTCAACTTCATAGACACCGTTCTTCAACTTTTGACGCCGATTTACAGTGAAGGCGAGGAGATAGAAAAACATAATTGGTCTAATTTTGAAGCCTTTGTTTTCATGTATGTGCTCCTAAAGTATCGTGCGTATGTAAAGCCCGTGGTATGCTCAGCAAGGATTGCAAAGTTACTTGTTTCATAGTGACTTTTCTTCATTTTCATAGACACCGTTCTTCAACTTCTGACGCCGATTTACAGAGAAGGCGAGGAGATAGAAAGACATACTTGGTCTCATGTTGAAGCCTTTGTTTCTATGTATGTGCTCCTAAAGTATCGTGCGTATGTAAAGCCCATGGTATGCTCATCAAGGATTGCAAAGTTACTTGTTTCATAGACACCGTTATGTGCTCCTAAAGTATCGTGCGTATGTAAAGCCCATGGTATGCTCAGCAAGGATTGCAAAGTTACTTGTTTCATAGAGACTGTTCTTCAACTTCATTGACACCGTTCTTCAATTTCTGACGCGGATTTACAGAGAAGGCGAGGAGATAAAAAAACGTAATTGGTCTCATTTTGAAGTCTTTAGGTCTCTCTGTATGTTCTCCCTAAATTGTGTTTGATTGTGCCACCGGGTCTTAACGCGGAAAGTGATGGTACCCGTAATGGGAAATGAAATTTTTTTAAATCTGCGCTGACATTAAGTACGGCGTTTGTACGACGAGAGTCAAAGTTACTATTTTTCCCCCCTTGGAAGATAATCACCTGAAAAGAAATTTACAGAACACAATTAACAATGAAATAACCAAAAATATCAAGTTGGCAGAAGTAGGCAGAAATGAATTTAACTAACTTGATTTCTTCCATTCATCTAAAGAAGGAGCGCCTGGGCTGGGAATCCTAGCTTGTGTATCTTTTGAGAACGCGTAATCTGCGTTAGCATAAAACAATAGATCAATAAAATTGGTATTAAACTAACTGCAGATATCTAAAAACTGTAGTTGATAAAAACTAAAACAGATGAGTGTATTGAATAAATAAATAGAAAGCTACATTATCCATCGTCTGATTAGTGTGTATCTGAGAAGTTAACAAAACTTTACCGACCTTTTCGGATTCCGGTGCTGAATAAGGTAAGTAAGGATGAGCAAACAAAGCCTATGTATTGCTACGGTAAGACGGAATATTTTCAGATATTGGCCAAGTAGGATAAAAATACGGTTGTCTATATTCACTACTAGTAGAGTATTTTGCTAACGCAATTGAAACGAATAGAGAATTTGATACCACCAATAAGGTAAATATGAACAACTTGGCCATACTGAAAACTCTTTGTTCCCTTATTTCAACAACGACACGACGACAAGGACTGGGTAGCCAACGAGGACTGAGTAAGCTAACTGTGTTGCGGTAGTGCTCAGTTTCCAAGACTTTATAGCCTACACACGATGTGTCTTTCTTGAACTTGGGTAAATGCATGCAACTCGTGAAGCAGGCAAGGTTTAGTAAAGTCAAAACCACCTAAAGGAAAAGCCAGATTTGAACAAAAAGTAGGCCTACTTAATAAAGAAGCCTGTGTGCTTCATTAAAAAGAGTGTTTCGTTCGACTGGATGCAGGCTAAACAAATGGATCCAATGTTAAATATATTTACAATACAGTAAGAGTAAACTAAAATAGAGGTACGAATTTATAGTAGGCCTACCGACCAACTTGAACAGAGAATTGTAAGAAGTGAATGTAAAGATAACTTGAATCCAAGAAATATTTCCTATCAAAAATGTATTAATTAGCAAAATGTATAATAATAAACGTCGTCCGGAAGCACGATGATATCCAAGTATTCTCATGGCGTCATGCCGGTAGTACTAAGGGTTTGGCCAAGAGAATAAACGAATAGGAAATGTGCAGTACGTAACATAAGGCCATCAATCAAAACCTGGTTGAAACGACCTTGATTGATGTTCGAAACATCCTTCTCCTAACTCCAAATAAGGTTCGTAATAGTAGGACTGCATAGATTTTGGGCTGCACCGGCCTCTCAACCTCTTAATACATTTTCCCCCATACATTTTATAATGCGCAGTTGAAGCTTTTGACCCACTCCCGCAGCACGACCTGTTGCGAATACTCTCTTTCTATAGATTGATTTTTTAGTTACGGTATAGCCTACTATTAGCGACAGTTATATTATTGAGTGTTTCTTTGCCCAAGCAACAGACTTGGCTTACAAGCCAAATATTCTAAAAATCAGCATACCGATTAAAATTTGCTGCATATGACCATGAGAATCCATGAATAATTCGGATTGGATTTGCCATTGCCCGACAATAACCTCTTATCAAACGTAGCTTGCATTCACGTTTTCTTTTTTGCCTAGGTCGTTGACTGGCCTTCAGGCAATATATAGCTAGGTAGATAGAACTGCCAGCAGCAATAATCATATCAAAAAGATCTATTTACTATTACCTACTTGACAATCAGGTTTCGATGCTTGTTTTATGAACACGACAATCACTGACACATTTAGATGTTTGTATTGTATCTTAACCATACCATAGAAAATCCGTACATAATACTGCCACGGTTCCAGCGGAGTGGTCCTGTAAGTAATGCGGGTGACGTCAGTGCATATGACGTAACTATGTTGTGCGGAGAGGAACTCGCCATCGGTAACGCTGCATCGACCTAGGACCTGCCTAAAGCCATCCTCTCCGCACACCACCAAACTGGATGAGCGAGGCGAATATAATTCAGCGACTACTTAACTGCCATAAGCGTCTTCACTTTGATAATGTTATGTTTTCTCGACAGTATGTACTGTATACCCATCTCTTCTTTAAGAAAGGAAGAAGGGGTTGTCAAAGAAGCCAAGACGCAACATAAGCACGACTGTAACTTGAGTGATCCCCTAGGTAAATATTCATACAATTTAAAAAAGAAAAGTTCAACTTTTGTTGAACGCAGAATTTCAACCTACTTTAGTTTTTATTTCGTAATGTCATTTATAGCATATTTACTCACATGCTCCTTGTTTTGGTTAATTGTTTTGCGAGTCCCGTTTTTCAAATCTGAAATCAAAATTTAGTTGATGTAGCCTACCACAGATGGTGCTGACTGATGCGGGCCTTCGTGTAATAGACACGTGTCTTTCCTCACATACACATACAGAGTAAGGCGCTTAACATTGGGACAATCTGTCAACAAAGCTGAGACTATAAACAATCGGCCGTTTTCCGCCAGGATTGTGCACTGGACAATACTTCGTTTTGGAATGGAATCTTGAGGTAGGTTTCGAATTTTGCAATCGAGACAAAATAAGAAAGTTTTTTAATAAGCCAAAAACTACATTATTAAAGATTTAAAATTTTCTCAGCCAAGTTTTATTCTCTTTTCCCCTGTGGCCTACTTTTGCTTTTGTCTGCTCGTGCTCCACAATGCCGGCACAACATTAAAGTATTTCCCGTTTACCTTTCTTACAGATATTGCAAAGAAACGATGGAAAAGCCAGGAGGACCTTGTCGGTGTTCTAAAAGTAAAAGCAGGTGTATAACTTGCAAACCTGGGCAGACTCTTGATCTCGATGCAGCCCTGCAAGAGCTTGGAGCCCTTAATAACGGGTCAACTGACAAACAAGAAAATAGCCTAAGAGAAAGAAGACAAAATGAATCTAAAACTTGCTTTGAGCAAAGTCCACCTATGTGGATCAATAGTCCTACCTCAATTAGCAGTAATATTGTGACTGGATTTCCACTACGGGTTGATATAGAGTACCCCAAAGATCCACCTGAACAACCACCAAACTCACCAGTGTCACCCCAGTTACCATATGAGCAGTTCAGAATGAAGTATATACATTGTTTATTCCTTATTGTTTCTTTTTCGACTAGTTATTAAGATTTAATGTGCCAAATGTTTAATAGAAGCATTGCAATGCTGCATTGTTCATGTTTTGATTACGAAAAAAACATTATTTTCATCAAAAATGTTTAGTTTAATGTTTTACTTTTATAGAGTTTGTTTGTAAGTTCTTGATTTCTTCTTTATTTACAGAGAAGATCCTCTACCTCTAAGATGTGAGTGGGATGGTCGATTGCTGGGAGGTCGACGTATTAGTATGAAAGGCCGACAGCGCATGCTTTCAGGCCCGGATGGTGGAACCAGCCACAACGACCGATATGCTGAACGAATGAGAGACAGGAACAGTTGGCGACCGTACCGCATCCCTCGGCCCAAGTTGCTCAACATGGGTCATTGTTCCAGAATACGGACCATCAGTGCTTTATTGCATGAAGAGACTGATGTCAGAATAGCACCTATTTTAGATACTAGTCCGGTCGCGACTGCGACTGATGCTCTTCGATGTATGGCCATTGGAGAGGCTGGTCTTTCCAAGACTTTAGTGAGTCATTTCTTGGAGTTTTCTAGACAACATAATTTGATACTAATCCAATTACCTTTTGATTGACAGGACAATTCTGAATGTAGTATGAATTTCCCTCGTTCACGTTCTGCTGAGAACCTGGAACGACGAGTGATGGACGTGGCGGCTACCACTTTGGACGTCGTCTCAGAGAAAATTGAAAAGCTTCATGTGACTTGAAGTGCCCCGCTTATCTTTTTCGTCCAAACACAACCGCCCCCAAATCTCTCTCACTTTCTCACACACTTTCTCTTATTTTTGGCGACTGCTGCTCAAATTGTCTTTGCTAGAAAAACAATGTTTACCGAAACTGCCAAAAAAAAGTAACAATTTCAAATCTAACCACACAGACCTTTCTCTCATGAAAAGTTACCTGATTTTTTCACTGACTGAGACAGGGGGCGTAGGAAAATGATTTTTTTTTTGTTTGTTTCTGCTGTCTATTTCTCCCTTTTTCTGAAACAAAATTACGCGACTGATGGTTACAGCAAAAACCATTTGTGTGCATTCCATTCATCATCATTGGCTAATGGAAGCTCATTCTCGCTCTCATTGAACGGCGCAATTTTCATTTTATTTTGAACCGCTTTTGTCTCACCCAGAAATTAAAGGAGAAAAAGGGAATGGCAACCGTTTAACGTGGCGAAAAGATGGGACGAAAGCAGCACCGTCTTTCAATATCTTTCCCCTTTCCTTGTAAAAGTATTGTGGGAATGACGTAATACAGTTTCGACATGTTTCCTCTTGCTATCGAGCTGCTGTCTAATTTTTTTTTGCACAGCACACCACTGGGTCCACTTTTGGTTTTCAAAACAACAGGTGATCTATAGTCCATGTTTTGTATTAAAGTCAAGTGCGCTGTCTTATTTTCTTGTTCTTTTTTCATACCATTGTTGTTACTGTCGTTTCAACTGGATTTTTCTCGTTTGTGTGTGTGTGTGTGTGTTATGGTAGGTGAGAACGGCAAAAGCAGTGAACGATCACGCCCGGGTCCTTGGTGGTTTTCTTCTTCGCCGATGTTCTCCGGCGTCTGGTGTCCTTGGAACGAGAAAAAAAAAAATTCTTGAAAACATTTTTCTTTATTTTTTCCAGTTGAGCTCTTTTTTCCAGCCCGCACACACATACACTTACATACAGCAACAACGACGGGGCCACTGCGCTTATTTCGTTTTCTCTGTGGGTTACGCTCCAATGGCCGAGCGGAAATCCACCGTCGTCGTCGTCGCATTCGTGCCGGTCAGACATTCACTTCTTGTATTCTGGAAGGAATAACTTTTTGTCTTTTATCTCAAACATAATTTTCATCAATTTTTTTTTTGTCTTTTCCAAGGATGATAACTTGACATGAGGTGCTACATTGATAATTTTCGGTATTGACGGAAGAAGAATGTCGTGCGTTGGCTCGTTATAATAGCGGACAGGCTTGCCCGTAGGCCACACGACACCGCGTGCTAACCAACCAAGGCGAAAAAGAAAAAGAAAGAAGAGTATAGTTGCTTGAAACACGTGAACAACGGTTGCACCTGTCTGGTCATCGGTTCCGGTTGAATATCACCAACGAACGAAGCCCGGTAAAGTCAACAACAAGAAATCGTATCAAAAATATGAGTCATGATGGAATCTTCGTTATTTTTTCGTTGTTGTTTCCACTCATCTCTCCTGTCTAGTCGGAATGGCTGATGGAAGCGCAAGATGCACACGACGAATCGAGGAAACAATGGCCGAGAGAAAGAAGAGAGACCCAGCCAGACATTACGAACTACTGGTTGGGGGTGGGGTAAGTGTAATTTTCGGACGTGTTGCCCGCTGGAGGATGACGGAGGCTATAAACTCGATGGCGTTCGTTTCGTGGCAGCTCCAGTTGCGCTTTAGTAGTCACCTGTACCGGTAGCAACGTCTTCGAGCTCACGGAAGACTCCAACTCTTCCAGCGCACACACAACACATTGTAGGGCCACCAGCTTGTACTTGTGGTCCAGCATCTTCCGAGTGAAGTGGTCTCGTGCGACGAAAGAGGTCCAGCACAACTAGCCATTGTCCTAACGGGCTGCCCTCTCGAATCGCGCGAATTTCATCGCACAGCAGAAACTACATCTTCTTCTCTTCATTTACTAATCTGCATCATCATCGTTCAAAATGGTAAGTTAATACAGAAATGAGGAAGAAATTCAAATTCTATAGTATTAATATTCATAGTTTAAATTTTAAAAAATAAGGGACGATGTACATAAAAAGTCAATTATCTTCGTTTCGGGTGATTGGCATGATGACGGTTTTGTCCATTTTTACGATTTCCTTGGACGTTTCGGTTCACGCTCGACCGATTCGACTTCCTCCTCTTCTTGCGAGCATTTTCACACGTGGGATGGGTTTTTTTTCTGGTCAGAATAAGAAGAGAAGATAAAAAAAAAGGAAAAAGAAAAGAATACGTAGCAGGAAGAAAAAAGGGTGGGATATATCTTGGGTTAGCGCGCTTCACGCTCCCCCGACGACGGTGAGGGGTGGCACCACCTGTCTTGAACGGTCGGAAATGGGCTGATACGTAGGCTACAGGTGTGTGCAAGAGGGGTTATATGAGCGTTATCACCGTGTTATTACAAGTTAATTATAATAACCCTATATTTCTCTCTCTTTCGGTGACGCAGCGTGAGGTGATATCCATCCATGTGGGCCAGGCCGGGGTACAAATGGGCAATTCTTGCTGGGAACTCTACTGTCTGGAACACGGGATCCGACCCGATGGCATTCTTTCTGAATCACGTAATATACAAGAATTGTTGTTTTGATTTTGTTGTTGTGTGAGTCAACAACCGTTTTCTTTGATTACACAATGAAATCGAAAATTAGGTCCACCTCAAGCGAGCGGCGGAAGCAATTCGCCCAGCACGTTTGGAACGTTTTTCAGCGAAACGGCCAGCAATAAACAAGTGCCCAGAGCGCTTTTCGTCGATTTGGAACCTTCCGTCGTTGGTATATTTATAATATACGTATATTATACATTTGATGATCAAAGATGCCCGCGTCTTTTGCTAACGCTATTTTCTGCTGTGACGTCGTGTTATAGATACGGTTCGCACGGGCACCTACCGTCAGCTGTTCCATCCCGATCAGTTGATAACGGGCAAGGAGGATGCGGCCAATAATTACGCTCGGGGTCATTACACGGTGGGTCGAGAGATCGCCGACGTCGTATCGGATCGCATCCGACGGCTGGTAGAGAATTGCGTCGGCCTCCAGGGATTTTTAGTCTTTCACTCATTTGGTGGTGGATCCGGCTCGGGATTCACTTCTTTATTGATGGAAAGACTCTCTGTCGACTATGGCAAGAAGAGCAAACTGCAATTTTGCATCTATCCGGCACCTCAGGTATTTTGTTTTAATAAATAAATAATTAAATATGCTTTTCATTTTGGATATTAATCGTTGGATATTTGATGGGTTGGAAGGTGTCAACGGCCGTTGTGGAGCCTTATAATTCCATCTTGACGACTCACACAACTTTGGAACATTCCGATTGTGCTTTTATGGTGGATAACGAAGCCATTTACGACATTTGCCGCCGTAATTTGTCCATTGAACGGCCCACCTACACCAATTTGAACCGTTTGATTGGTCAAATCGTCTCGTCCATTACGGCATCCCTTCGTTTCGAAGGTGCTCTCAACGTCGATTTGACTGAATTCCAAGTAATGCTTCCTGAATGCTTTTTATAATTTGAGTCATTTCATTACCTGAAAAATTTCCGTCGTTTTCATAGACCAATTTGGTGCCCTACCCGAGAATTCATTTCCCACTGGTGACTTACGCTCCGATGCTTTCGGCCGAAAAGGCCTATCACGAACAACTGAGCGTGGCTGAAATCACATCCGCTTGTTTCGAACCCAACAACCAAATGGTCAAGGTAAACACGAAAAATCCTTGACGGTCAGAGTTAATTGGCTAAACAAACAATTTTACCCCCCTCGTTAAAAAGTGCGATCCTCGCAAAGGAAAATACATGGCCGTTTGTTTGCTGTACCGCGGCGACGTCGTACCCAAGGACGTCAATGCGGCAATTGCCGCCATGAAGAGCAAACGGACCATCCAATTCGTCGATTGGTGCCCCACCGGTTTTAAAGTATATATTTAATATATATATGTATGTGTCATTTAATCATCAATGAAAATCCATAGGTGGGAATCAATTACCAAGCTCCGACGATCGTTCCAGGGGGTGATTTGGCCGCTATGCAGCGCTCCGTCTGCATGATATCCAACACTACTGCCATTGTCGAGGCCTGGGGCCGGCTCAATCACAAATTCGATTTACTCTACACGAAACGGGCATTCGTTCACTGGTAAAGAAAATGAAATTGACATTTAATAGTAGCGGCAGCAGCATTGGTTATTTATAGGGCAGAAGAATTAAATGGAACCGTTCTGGGTACGTTGCCTCGGGGTCGGAAATAAAAATTAAGCGGAAGAGAATAATAGGATCCAACGGTCCCTTCCTGGTCGCTATATATGTCTGCGATGACGGAGGCCCCCCCCTTGTGCGTCACTAAAAGCATTGAGGTGTCAATAACAAGGGGGTCTTTTCTATAAAAGTAGTTGTCGTCATCGTAAATAGGCAACGACAGACGGGGTGAATTTTTTGCATGCAGAACATCTCCGTGACGACGTCGTCTCGTTTCTTTTAAATCCCCCAAAATAGAGCCTACCCGATTGAGAATTCAACGTGAAACGCGTGTCTGGCTCTATCTTTGTCGACCGACACGTACCAAATTTTCCCTCGTCTCTGTCGACTGAATGTCTCCCAGTGCCCACGGATTGACGTCAGCAGCCGTTTAAAAACCGGAAAGGGACGACGAAAAGTGGCGACAGGCCTCGACTTTTAAGTTGGGGCGTTTCGGTCCAATTCTTTTTCTCCCAGTCCCTTCTTATAAACAGACGAAAGGCCGGCACACACGCCCGCGCAACGTCTTTTATACCAAAGGGCACCAAGTTCTTTGCTAATCGATTGAGGGAACGATGACGTATTTCTGTCGTCACATACGTGTGTCAAATGAAACACTTGACGTTCCATTTTAACACAAAACTTTCCTTTCTATTTTTCTTGTCACTAAAAAAAGGTACGTGGGCGAGGGCATGGAAGAAGGTGAATTTTCAGAAGCACGTGAAGATCTGGCTGCTCTTGAAAAAGACTACGAAGAAGTGGCCATGGAGGACTTGTCTGATTCAGACGGCGTCATCGGCGACGAATACTGACCCTTTTTTTGACCTACTTTTTCCTCAATCCTTTCAATTTTGTCTTGATGATTTCTTTTGAATTTTTATTATTATTATTCCCTTCCTAGCACAAAATGGCTTGCTGTGTAAGCTGGGTTGGTTATTAAACGAAGATTTGCTTTTGTCACTAGCTGGACCGTGATATGACGTCATTGTGTCCGATTTACTTGATTTACCGACCAATCTAGGCCTGCTGGCGTCCTCTGATCGATCCACCTACATATGACGTCATAAGGGCTGCATCAAATCGAATTGATCCCCTTTTCTGCCGATTCAGTAATGATGACGTCCTGTCCTAGCCGGAACATTCCAAACAGTTTTTTCGGAGCGAAACTCCCACTTTTTGACGGGATTGATGATTGTCGATATGATGAAATGCTGAAGAATGTTTTAAATCTCCTTATGTCACATTATTTCCTTTCTATATAAAGGGGATGCGGTTGTCCTCCCCCGCGCAATCGGGGCATTTAAGTAGAAGGAGAAGAAAGAAAAAACCACGTCCTTAAAAGCAACTCCGGATAACAAGAGGTTGCCATAGTAACGGGCACAAGTTTCGATCGGCCGCCCACGCAGCTTGGGAATGCCAACAATCTGTGTTGTCGTTATTGACTGGCTGGTGGACTATGGAGCAGCACTCGTGTCGTCGTCGTCTAAGAAAAAAAAGGGGAAAAATCACATCGATCGACCGGAAATTTGAAATATAAGAAGTCTAGTAGGCTTCCGCTATACTACTACTATATATACGAAGTGGCGTATCAGAACCGTTGGAAAAACTTTTTCCTTCTTCTTCTTTATTTCTCTTCCTCCATTGAGGCGTAGTAGATCGACCCTCATTCACAAAGACATGCATCCCTCCCCTGTGGGAGACTGGGGGAATGGATTTTCATTCATCTGTACTGGTAGGTGCCTTACCTAGAAGACCTCACCCACTCTCCGATTTCCCTCCATTCATTCAGCAGTGTACGCGGCCCGATGCCAATAATAATCATCAAATAATATAACAGAAAAGTTGAAGATAGGGAAAAAACGAGACCAGGTCGAGAGGAAGTAAAAATAATCTGAGCGGAAGTGAAATAGAGTCTTCCTGTTTCTTCTATGGCAACGGCCATTGCTGCCGCACGAGTTTTTCGGCGGTGCGCTGGAGGAACTGCCATCAACCTACGCGCTCGGGGGGATAGATAGACGTATACACGCGACGACGTCCTCCGCACACTCCCCACACACAGACACATCAGCCAATCCATTCCATTCTCCATATAGGGAGATCTATTTAGAGTTGTTGTCGACGACCGGAACCGGAAACCGGAAGGCGTGGCGTTGTATTTATATCCTATCTGCCGCCGCCGCTGCCGCTACCGGGAGTTTTGCAGCGGCAGCAGCAATAGCTTAGCCCAGAAAACTATTGTCTTCTTTCCTTCGAAGAGAGACGACGACGCAATATATCTTGAATGGCCGTTGGAAATGGCGAGACCTTCAAGTTCTTTTGTTACTTCGGCCCACATGTCTCCTCAGTTGGAAATAGGGATAGAAACGGCGACGTTATGTATATTATCTTTCAACTGCTACTACTACTGTACACCAATAACAGCGACGTCTATTTCCTGCTGGTTTTTCTTTCTATATAACGAGCCGGGAAATGATGCCACTTAAACTTTCGCTATATATCCTATATATATATATATGTATCGTGACTACGTGACGACTGGGCCCAGGCATTTAGCGCACGGGCACAACAAAAAATACAGTAGGTACATGTTTTTATGGAACAAACTGTTATCGATCGGATGGCATTTCACGTCATGAGACGACGACAAGATTATCTATCATGCCACTCACGTTGTTGGTTTACTCTCGACTAAACAGATTGCGCCTTTCCTCAATTACGAAAACAACGTTCTTTCATTCACTTTTGAAGACTCGCAAACTATTCGTCACGCGTTTCCCCCCAAAATTACATCGGATTTGTTGTTGGAAGAAAAGTTCATTGAAAGGGAATTCTCCGATCGTCCTCTAAATGCCCCACATTACCTATTGACGACGAGAGATTACTTCCTCTAGCTAGTCGTCTGCATTGTTAACCGACGCAGAGAGGACGTACTAATCTTTGATGAAGGTAATCTATGGCCTAAATTTAGAAACAATTGGTACTAGTACGTACACCCACGCCGGTTCTTCTTTCTTTCTTTTTTGAATGAAAAC